>JACCIA010000007.1:4748000-6016000 GCA_018906985.1 Apocrypta bakeri | reverse complement strand
ATTTTCGACGATTGTACTCTCCGGCGGCGCAAATCGAGATAACGCCCGATTGTCTGGTTCGCGATGTCCTGGATGTCGTATCTAGTTGGATCGTCGCCGTCAACCGAAGACTTTAAGTAGCGACGCGGCTGCGTCAGCGATGCCTCAGACCTGAAGGTTTTAATACAGCGTGGTAAGTTCAGTTCTCGCGGTCTTTTATCAGTTTGTCTGCGTGACTCCACATCGTGTTGGAAAATACAAAACATTCGGATGTTATTTTTATGTTTTTTTTTTCTCTCTGTGCTGCTGGGCTGCATCTAAGCTGCATCTAAGATTTGAAAGTATTGAATTTGATACAATGACGAAAGGATATACTTATTGAAGTTTTGGATGCTTAATTTTGGAATGTAATCGATTGTTTGTAGACGATAAATGCATTGTAAAACTGCTGGTTGAATTGTTGGTGTACTTATATTGTTTAAGGGATGGTTTTTAGTAGGATTGATGAACGTATAGTTTGTCAATACTTGGGAGATTAAAAGCGAATTAATCTTTTTTTTTCCAGAATATACTAACTTTGTAGGTTAATTAACTCTGTTACTATCAATAATAATTTGTTTCTATGACTTTTCATTTGTTATTCCTCTTGAAATTGTTACTGTGGTAATATACAATGCTTAGAAAATACAGTAAGATCATGTATATATTGCAGGGTAGAGAATAACAGAGGAAAATTATGGCACGTAGGCGAAAATTAGAGGCTAAGGCTTCTCCAAAACCACAGTCAGTGGCTTCAGCTGTGAGAAAGTCAACTAGACAAAGGGCAAAAAAACAGTTGGAAGAGCAAAAGGTCAATGGTGATGTATCCACGAACATTGGGAATTCGGAAGATTGCAAGGATCCCAATGAAGATAGTCAAGAACCTATAAAAAAAGGCAATGCAGTTCCTAAAAAATTTGGTAGACAGAAAAATACAGCTGATAAAACTAAGACTGTAACCGAAAGTGGGAATAGTCAGGAAGGAGAAAGCGATAATAGTCAAGATGCTCAAGGAGTTAATCAAATTGTCATGGATAACATAGAAAATGTTGAAGAAGAGCCAATTACTGCCACTGAAAATACCTTAAATGAAGTTGTTTGGTCTGAAGATGTTATAGAAGAGACTATTATTTGTGAGGAAATGGAAGTAGAAACTGAAATGACAGATGATTGTTCAATAGCACAAGATGGTAGTGTTGTAGTTGAGCAAGTGATACTCATGAATGATTCTAATTTTGAAGAAAAAGATGTTGTGGAATACACTGTAATTCAAAGCGAAGATGGTACAGAATCTATGATAGTTTCATCTGATAATATGGAAAATGCAGAAACTTTGAATGTAAGTTATAGGACTCAAAATAATTGTCAAATAATAGAACAAGGACTCAGTGTTTTACATGTATCTGAAAAAGAAGTAGCTGAACCGGAAGAACAATCTAAAAGTGAAGTGATTATAGACAATGATAAAAGTATTCAACTATCATGTGATTCTGATAATAGTGAAATAGTGAAAGAGGATGCAAATGAACCTAAACAAGAATGTCGATCATTAAGAAGTGTGACTAAGGGTGTAAGAGGAGCTAGAACTAGAAAATCTGTTGGTTCAGCGGATAAAGTTATTAAAAATGAAAGTGATGGTAGGAGAAGACGGACAGATACTTCAATTAAAAAAATAGCTTCTGTTGAAGATAAGTCATTAATTGCAGGAAGCAAAGAGAAGTCAATGAAACCTAGAAGAGCCAATGCCCATGTAGTGACTAATATCATTGAACAAAATAATACTCAAAATTCAATGGATTTAATACAAAAATCTGTGACATTAAGTCAAGAAGATGAAAATAGTTCATCAATGTCTGATAAAATTGAACACCAAGAAATATCAGATACCTCTGCATCTGATTCTTTAAAAGATAATAAAACTGTAAATAATAGTATAATTTCGGAACAAAAAAGTGTTTCAATTCCTGCAATTTTACCAGCAAAATCGAGAAATGCCCTATTTGGTAATGAAGAACACTCTAGGGATAGTGAAATGGATGGCAAAATAGATTCCGAAGATACTAAAATTTCTAGTAGTAGTGAAAATAGTAATGATACTTTGCTGTCATTGAATAGCTGTAAAACTACAGATTCTACTGTGGATAATAAAAATGCATTGAATCCTTCCAATGACACTGAGAAAAAGCCAGGTTTTAGAAGTCGGAGTGGAAGTACAGATACAACAGGGTCGGAGAGTGGATCTAATAGTTCTGGTGTTCGCCGCAGTAATAGAATTAGAACCATAGGATTGATGAAACAGAGGTATGATTAATATTTGCTTTTTTTATGACTTTATTTTCAGTAAATGTTCCTTAAATTAATAATTAAAAATTTGATATTTTTAATATATAGATCTCGTGGCCGAGGATTAGTAACAAAACCATCATCCATGGATCAAACAAAAGTAGCTGTTCAACAAGATCGCGATAAGCTTATAAGTAATACACCACCAATTCAGGAAAAAGATTCCAATCAAAGTAAAGATATTTTAGAAACTATACCTGAAACGCAATCAGATAAAGAAAATAATAGCAATAAGACAACGGCTGCACAGGATATTCATACACCGTTGATATCTGCCACCGGGACAACGGGATATGATTCTGATTCAAATAAGCCTGTTAAAGTCAAGTCACGCTGGAGACGATCTAGTGAGTTAGAAATGAGCAATTCAGGATGGTCGGCATCACGACCGGCTCTAGGTTTTCCTAATTCTGCAGTGACGGGGACTCCGATCGGAACTGTGTCTAATTCGTTAAGTGATACAATTAATAAATTACCGCCTTTACCTATAGGATTACCACAAGAATCGAAAACAACGACAGACATTCAAGATTCAGTACCGGTTGTATCTACGCAAAACAGTTTAGATGTTTGTTGCAGTAGTGACAATTTAGCCACAGCGAACAGTTCATTAACTAGTGTTACATCGACGCTCATCCCAAAAACTGTAGGAGCTAGAATTTCTTTACCCAGTGTCCCTGTAGTTGCAGATAGAGAAATGGAAGAGAGATTAAGTCAATTTGAACACTTGAAAGAAAATCTTTATTTAACAGAACGGTAAGTTTTATGAACTATTCAGTTATTCATGATTCAATATATTTATTGTAAATAAATATTTTCAGATTTACAAGCAAAGAAACAAAACGTATGGTGTGCGATTGTTTTTTAACAGAAGAGGAAATTCAAAGGGGAGAGCTTGGTTGTGGGGAAGATTGTCTGAATAGACTTCTAATGATTGAGTGGTCTGTATTGAATTAAATGGGATACATTTTTTTGTCTAGTATTTAATTTGATGAATTTAATTTTAGTGGATCGAGATGTGTAGTAGGTGATAGATGTACGAATAAACGATTTCAAAATTGTGAATATGCTAATTGTGAAGTATTTAGAACCGAAAAGAAAGGTTTTGGTTTAAGAGCTACTACGGACCTTAATGCGTATGTATATTTTTATTAAATGCGTTAATGCAAGTTCTTTGAAGAATAATGCAAATTGTTAATTTAATGTTAAGGGGTGACTTCATAATGGAATACGTCGGCGAAGTAGTTGACCCAAAAGATTTCAGAAAACGAGCTAAAGAATATTCTAAAGATAAAAATAGACATTATTACTTTATGGCACTGAAATCTGATCAGATTATAGATGCAACAATGAAAGGAAATATTTCCCGTTTTATTAATCACAGTTGTGATCCAAATGCTGAAACTCAAAAGGTATTAATGAAGACTGTAGAATTTACTACGATTATTCTAAAGTAAATTGATATTTTAACTAAATTCTTACATCAATTTTTATAGTGGACTGTCAACGGTGAATTAAGAATCGGATTTTTTAATAAAAAATTTGTAGCGGCTGGTGAAGAACTGACTTTTGACTACCATTTTCAACGATACGGGTATGTTATATATACTCTTCTAATAATTTGATAGTTATCATTATCTCTTGAATACTGCAATACTTTTTTTTATTTTTGTATCCAGAAAAGAAGCACAAAAATGCTTTTGCGAAGCGGTCAATTGCCGTGGTTGGATTGGTGATAATCCAGAAGATTGTAAGCAATCATCCTATGCGGAAGACATGGAAGATACAGAGAGTTCCTCAGAAAGTGATGCCGAAGATATAGAAGTTAGTAAAGAAGATATTGACAAACCAGAAACTCCTGTAAAACCCATAAGGAGAAGAAGAAGGAAAAGAGTTGAGAAACAAGTTACTGAACATATGGAAGACGAAGATGTAAGAAATCTTGTTATATTGATTTTTATCAAATTTATAATTCAAACTTATTTAAACAAAACAATGTGACATTTTTAGTTGGAAGAACAAATTGATAAACTGTGCGCAAACGGCTTGAAAAATCGCGCTCATACATTAACACTCAGTCGTCTGATGGTCCGTAGCCGGGAAATACAGCACAGAACGCGACTGTTAAAGGTGATACGATTCGGAGAACAAGCATGTCGCAGATTATTCTTAGACTACCATGGCTTACGGTTGATGTGGAGCTACATGATGGATGTTGCTGGAAGCTCGACCGAAGAAGCTCAACAATTTAGACTGGAAATTTTGAAAACTCTTAGTACACTGCCAATTCCTAATAGAACAATGTTGATTGACAGCAAAGTTCTTAGTGTTATAGAAAAGTGGTCGAAACAACTGTATCATTCAAGTGGTGAGTCACCCGAGGATGAACAGTCAAAGTTAAAATCTAATAATGAAGAAATTGAAACTGATACTAGTGAAAAACCTAGTACAGAAAGAATGAACGAAGTTAGTGACGTGAAAAAAGAACCCGAGTCAGATATAAAATGCGAAGTCAAGGCACAAATCATTGATCCAACACTTATTTCCGAGTTAGCAAACAATTTGCTAGTTAGTTGGTCAAACTTGAAAGAAGTTTTTAGAATACCAAAGAAAGAACGTATCGAGCAAATGAAAGAGCACGAAAGAGAAGCAGGTTAGCAAAATCTATCTTTATGAATTACACAACCAATAATATAAAGATAATAGTTATCATTTTTTATTTTGCTAATTTAATATTTTTTATTTTTAGATCGAGGTTATAAAGAAGACGTCGAAAAGGAAGCAAGAGAAATCAGTTCATACGAAAGACACAGATCTGATAGATATAATCGTAATGAATTAGATAAGCGTCCAGATAGAAGAAGAGGTAGGGACTCGCCTGATTTCGATCACAGCCGAGCCAAGGATAAGAGAGTACTAGAAGAACGACCAAATCTTGTACAAGTTCCGCGTCTATCTAAATTTGAACGTAGACAATTGTTTGCTATGAAAGTAGCGAAAGAAGAAGAGGAACGGCAACGACGTCAGCAGGAAGAATCATGGCAGCAACATCAAGCGCAGTGCATAGCTCTAGGTTTGGATCCCTATGCTACTCCAGCTTTTGATCCTCAAACGGGTTATCATTTGTTCTTCAACCCCCAGTTAAGTCAGTGGCAACCTTATCCTCCAATCCAAGGTGAAATACAATTTTATAAATAGTATTTCTATGTATATTAAATAGAAAAATACTTTAATTAAGTTTACTTGTTGTCAGAAGGGACAGAAATCACTCAACAAGTAACCCCCGTTTATATGGGACCTGGCGGCCCTATAGCAGCATCTCCAGCAGGGCCAATAGTCGGTACACCTCAACCACCTCTATTTCCAATAGGTCAACCTCCACCACCCTATGGTACTCCACTTGTACAACTAGGTCCGGGAAATTTGATACCTATGCCTAATGGTACTGCACCGATGTATTTGGAAAAGCTGCCAGAGCCAGAGCCTGAGCAGATACCCATTGCGTTAGCAGAACCTGAGCCTGAGGTGGAAGCAGCTCTAGCCCCACCACCGACTCTAGATCTGCCCCCCAAATGGAAATGGGCTAGAGACAAACGCGGGAGAGTTTATTATTACCATGCGAAGGAGAGGGTGTCGCAGTGGTTACCTCCACCACCGGACCACATTGCCGTCCAACCGGATTCCTCGACAACGTCCGATTCCAGTGATGAGTCGAGTTCCTCTAATGAGGAAGAGGATGAAATTGATGATCAGATAGATCAGACAACCGAAAATATGGAGATTGATGCCTCCGATAGTATTGTGACGGTACCTCAACCCGAAGTCAAGAAGCGAAGAGACGGACTAGTACAGGAAAGGATTATTAGTGTGAGTAGTGTGACTAATCATTAGACAAAAGTGTTTCTTGATTGATCGTTATTAATATAAGAATATTGTTATACCCGATTAAAAATAATAATATTCATTTATTAAAAAAATAGCCACGTAGGGAGGAAGATCGGGTTGATCATAAGAAGTACAAGGAAATAAAAGAAAAATTAAGAAGGCAAAAGGAAAGAGCTAAATTAAAGGAGCATTTTGAAAAATTGAAGAAACACAGACGCAGTAGTAAGTCCAAGTCCCACACAAAACATGCTACTAGTAAATTTCAACCAATTACATCGGACATGTCTCCTACGACGGAACGAAGAATTAAAGATACGTTTAGAATTAACATGGCAAATGTTATGGTTCATTTTCTAAATCCTTACAGAAAAAGTGACTGCAAGCAAGGTCGAATTACTAATACTGATGACTTTAAACATCTTGCTCGCAAGGTAAGAAAATATATTTTTAAAAACTACTTTTTTGTATAATTTAAAGTTTCTAATATACTTATAATTGAATTTTAGTTAACTCACTTTGTTCTTGCAAAAGAACTAAAGCATTGCAAAAGTGTCGACGAATTGGAGTGTAATGACAATGTAAAACATAAGGCTAAGGACTTTGTTCGTAAATATATGAGCAAGTTTGGTGCAGTGTACCAAAAAGGTACAGATGAAGACTAGTTTAAATAATAATTTAGACAAAGTGATTTTTGTTATTTATTATGCGACTGTTCATCTTCATCGACTTGTGTACCGTTTGAGTGCTCGCGTATGATCCACGCGAAGTGTAGAAACACTGTAAAATATTGATCACTTTTTATGATGGATGAAATAGCGCAAGATAATTATAGTGATTGTTGTTAGATATTTCATTTTTTAATTTCGCAAGTTTTGTACAAATAATTGATTTACTAAACATGCAGGAACTTTCTTGAGCTGTTTTCTTATTCTCATTTTGTAAATTATTCACATCGAATCATGGATTCATGTATGAAGAAAACAAACTGTTATAAATGTAAAATTTCAGCTACTTGTAAACAGCGATAAACTTATGTGTATATATTATTATTTACCATAAAAAGCGAGTTTACAACAATATCTGTATCATTTGGCTTACTCAATCTGTGTTATCCTCTAAATATTTTGCACAATGATGAAAATACAATTTTTTCAAGAAACAAAAAAACAAATGATTTGAGGACAACAATGATTAAGCTTTTAGTACCATGTGATATCCTTACCCTCAATTCATTACAATAATATTACCAAAATTTTTAATTTTTGTTCTCTTTATCGAGATTTAATATCGTCGTATACAATACATGATCAAACACGTAGCGATACACACGTTTATTGCAATGTTGGATTTGCAAAATTAATGGCACAATACACATTTTTTCCATTTGTGCAATCGCTTACTAATTGTATTTTCCAATATATTCAGGAATTGGAATTAGGAACAAAGCAAACACGCTAGAGCTATTCATTACATCATATAAATGCCTTACATATACATAGCATTATTACGATTCAACTGTCCTTACATAATTTTCGCAATTAATTTTTGGGAAATGTTATTTAATATTAGACCCTCTTTTTCGATGATTACCCTTTGATACTTTATTTTATTCATTCATAATTCATTCGTACTCTCAACCACGGCAGTGTTAAAAATAAAAATTTGTTATCTGTGTACACATTACGTGCGTAAATGCACGATTATATATGATATTTTTATGAAATTGTTTTTTCTCACATGCAAGTACGTAAGGTACAGCTGCAATTATAGGTGCATTGTGATCGACGACTAATTCATTCGCAAAAATTTTGAGCATCTTTTATCGTAAAAATGATAAAAATCGTTAAATCATTAATAATAACGAAGTTGCATATGTACATGAATCGTAATTCATTGACCAAATGTACCTGAACGGATGGAAATTTTTGTACAATACACTTTTAGAATTTCAGCTTTTCAGATTGTTTACGAGTTTCTGAGTATTCACAATGCGTGATTTTAAAGACGAACAACTTGCTTCCATACTTAATTGAACGTATTTATGTACTCTTTTGTTCAGAATAGTACCATCGGTAGTCAAACCAGAGCAAAACTCTAATTTTTCAAGGTCATTCAGTGCGCATTCCAAACTTTGTAGTTTTTCTGTCAGTACCTGAGAAATTTCAAGCCATGTCTGAAAAAGAATAATAAACAATAAGTATAGCACTGTTTTATATATAAAAATTGTAGATTGATTATATGAATTTAATGAATTACCTGATTTTCAATGGCAGTAGAGACCACTGGTTCTTTAGAGTCTTTCCTCTTATTCTTTTTCTTCGATATATTAGGTTTGATTTGCGACGCAACTGAAGTACATATGGCAGTCAAAAAAGCTAAAGTTTCTCCGCATGTGGATGCTCTAAATAGGAATTTTCTGAAAGATACTGGTTTATTTTGTTCTGGAAGAGATAACGGTTTTAAACTCGGCGTGGTTCTAAGGGCCACAATGCATTCGGAGTCCGGGCACGAAGAATTTGCAAGCGAATCAGCGAACTGCGCTATCAGACTTAATTGATCGGAACTGTAGGCTTCGCGCAAACGCTCTACAGCATCCAGAGGAACTATAACACTATTGACTCTATCTTTTCCATCCCGTTCGAATTTTTGAAGAAGTTGTGGGATTACTTCGCTCTGTAGCTTCTTCAATTCGCCAGCTAATCGAGCAAGAAGTGTCGAAGAGTCTGCATCATTTGCTGCTGCCATTATTCTTAAGATAAGACTACGCGCAGCAAGTAAACGCACCATGCAATCACGTGTTTCTAACTTCATTCTGAGGTCCTCATTATTTTCTGGCAGTGGCTCCCATCCTACTACCACCTGAAAATGTTTAGAGAATTTACAATAGTGACGATAGTGATATTTAGCGTTTCTTCATTTTTAAGATAAAATATGAAAACAAACGTACATCTACATCACGATTATCACGAAGTAGGTCCCATCGAATTGAATCTTCTGCGGGTCGGATGTGCATGCTAGATAAAGAATTCGTGACGGCCATTGGACTGTCACACCAGCTCATTTCTAATAACATTTTATCGACAGTTGTCATAGAGAAATGAATTGAATTTTCTAAACGTTCTCGTAATTCAACAAATTCTTGTATTTTCAGAAAACTTCCAAATTTATATGCATAAGTCAAATGATCGGCGCTCTGAAACAAATTAGTGAAAAAAATATAAATTAATTTAAATTCAGTGGCTTTCAATGAACAATATATTTTACGTACATCCTTGTAATTAGGCAATAAAAAATTTAGCAGCGTGGTCAAGGCAATATGATGCCTGCGTTAAATAGCCTAAAGGCCCAAGTAATGGTGCGTATAAATGGCCTAACGAATCTAATTGGATATGTTTACAATCTAACATTGAATAGGCATAATTAGCCCCTACAGTAACTCCTGCTTCCAAATATACCCTTATTAGAAGTATTTTGAGGTGGAAATTGGCGGGGCTTGATAATAATCCTCGTTCCAAAATATTCATTGCTCTGAAAACAAATTTTATAAAGCTACCGAAAAAAAATTTTCAGTTATTTTTCAAGAATATAAACACGCACTTGTACAACCACGTAGCATCAAGCGTTTCATACCACAGCTGATACAGAATATGAACAGCCAAAAGTATATATGAGTCAGCAGGACAAAAATCTGTCGCCAGTCTTGTTTTATACGGGCAGAGAGCATTGCCTTTATCATATAAATCGCTGAGACGTTTCACTAGGCTTTTTCGTTCTTCTATGTCAGCTCGAGGTGGATGGTGTCTACCGCAAATACGTTTTAATTGCTCAAAATGAATGTGCCTTTGCATTTGGTCGACTGTGGCGGGATAATCAGTCTCCCCCACTCCGATATCAATTTCTATCTATAAAGTTAATTATTCTTTCATTAACTCAAATTCTTAATCTCAAATAACTGTTATCATTAATGTAATTACTAAATTTTATACTTACATTTTCTAACAATTCTTCTTTATCAGCATCGCTCAATAGATGCAAGTACAATTTTAAGTCTCCAACAATACAGCCCTTATTTCCAAATTGTTTGAAATATTGTCGCATATCATCGCAAATGTGCGCGCAATGTTCAATTTCTAATTTTTGCTCACTAGTACGCTTCAGTAATTCTAAACGCGCGAGTTGTGGAGCTCTAACTTTATCATCAAAAGTTGTAGTAATAGTTTCATTTAAAAATTTGTAACACTTAGTAGCTGTTTGACAATTCAGTCCTGCAGTCAAGTATTCTTGGTAATATACCCAATTATCTCGTCTATTGAAGAGATAAGTGAAATTTTATAATTTATTATCAACCATGAATTAAGCGTGTATAAAAGAAAAATATTTCTTTACTTACTCCTTACGTATAAGTTCCTCATAAGCTTTAGCTGCTTCATCAAAGCGTTTCATTTTAAGCAGAAGTTTAGCCTTACGTTGTGGAACATTAGACAGTTTGGACGATAATGGTCCTGACAAAACTTCAAACATTTCCTCTGTTTTCCCTTCCATTTCAAGAATCATCAAGTAAAGCTGAATCTCTTGTTCTGCTTCTATTTTCCCTTCCTTAACTAATTTCAAAACCTATTAATAAATAATTCATTAGTACATAATACAATGGGGAGTTATGACTCAAAAATAAAGAATTTATTTAAAAACTAGCCATTCGATCAGCTAAGGGTAATATAACATTTTTAGCCTGTTTTTCTTCAGCTTGACTGGCCTGCATCACAATACTCATAACAGCCCAAAAGTAATAAGGATTTTTAGGTACCAGTTTGTATAAAGCTAATGCAGTATGATGCTGCTTCTTAAAGTCACCCAATCTCACATAAGACATGAAAAGATGAGTAAGAAGCTCTTCGTTGTTGGGATCAGCTTTAGAAGCTGCTTCATAAACCTCACTGATTTTATCAGCTGTAAAGAGAATGTCAAATTGAAAATGACTACAATATAAATATATAAGTCAAGAAATTCTATCCAATAACTTACGTTGGTGTATCTCCCTATAACAGATACTCATGGCTTGAAGAGTCGAATCCTCACAGGGTACTTCTGAGCGAACCTTATCGATGATACTCTGGCACTCGTTTTCTTTACCAAGACGTAACAAAGCAAGTGCTTTGAGCACACGAGCACACTGATTACTCGGATGTTTCTTCAAGACCTTATCCGCCTCTTGCAGGGCTTTCTTATTGTTCCCATTGTCAAGTCTATCTGGAACACGCAGCAGAAGAGACATGCGAATATATTACATAACCTCGTAACCGGCGTGAACTTCAATTCCCAAAAAAATTATGTCGGTCGGATTGCATTGAAGATTTGCGAAAGAAACGGCATGTTCTGCGCGTATGAACGATGCTTTATGGCGAGGTCAAATGAAGCTTACCGTAAATGGGCCTAAGCCGACGCTCGTTCACCACGTTGTCCGCGTGTTGGGGTACCTTTGACGCCATGATACGCTCAACTACTCGCTTTCGCACACAGCTCGCTTGGCTACCAGCGGCGGCACTCAACAAACTTGACAAGCATTCTACTTGGAGTCGAGCACATCGCCGCCGTCGCCGTCTTTGCAAAGAGCCTGCCCTGCCGCGCCGCAGCTCGCGCGTGCCCGCGGCCCCCCTTTCGTCGCTCTTTCTTTCTCGCTAGCTCTCTCTCTCTTGTTCCCCACTTTATATATATATATATATATATATACGCTATTCTCGCATATAGAGCATATATATATTTCCGTCTCTCTCTCGCATGCGCGTCGTCGATCCACGAAAAAACCAATCGCGAGAATGGAAACTCGCGCGACGCGCGACTCCCCTTGTCGTGATCCAACACTATATATGTATTACTATAGACACTATTATATCCTTCTCTCTCTCTCTTGCTTATTCGCATCTACCTATGCGCACTCACATATTCAGACTCCCTTCATCCTTCCTTCATTATAATAATCTTTGCGTTAGATTTACGCTTTAACGAAATTTGATTCACTAATATTTTGTTAAATTGACTATCTGTACGATGTTCACTTTATTATTTTGTTAATTTTCATTCTATTCGCAGTTCAAAGCTAAGCGCTGTTTGTCAATTACAGCGAAACAAAATTGACGAGTGTGTGGAAGAAGAGACATTGATGCCATACGCGCGCGTCCGTCTCTCTCTCTCTCTCTCTCTTTCTCTCTCTCGCGTTTTCTCCCTCTCTTGCTATCGTCCGCCCATTGAACGTTTTTTCTTTTTTTTGCGGCACATGCACATACAACATGACAGCACACACTTATAACCATTGTGTATGTACACTATACAGATATGCTGATATGCATGCATACGTGTATCTGCGCACATATATACCAATATATATACCTATATACGCTATAATTTGCATATTTGCCTTGGACGAGAAATATGGACTAGACACAATACCTAATCAACCTGATTTGCGTTTTAAATTGCAAGGATTGATTCGAGAACGACTATTTATTTGTAAAAAAGAGAGGTCGCTTTTTATTGTAAATTTTGCTTTAAGAAAAAGGGGTAAGAAGTGAGTACTTCTCTCTTTTTCTCGAATTCTCGACGGCCAAACAAAGAGAATGCGCGATGATGCTCCCAAGAATATTTCGGAGTCGCTTTGTGTGTGGGAATGATCGATGCGGGTTTTGCATTATTCAGCGCTGTTGCACTTGCCGATTTATGTAAACATGTTCTCTTATTGCAATGCTCTCTGTGGACGTTAAATCAATTTTTTTTTGTCTTCAAACTTTTCGTTTTCATTTTGATCACCAGTGCATATGCGCGTGCGACTTCTTAAAATATTTTTTAATTAATAATAATGAGGTATGAAGATATCGAAGCTTAGCGATTCTCAATCGATTTCGATAGAACTCGTGCACAAGGGTTGTTTAAATAGTTACATTTGAAGTGTCTTTAAAAAAATATATATATATATATATATATATATATATATAATGTTTATGGATTCCGGAATATATGGAGGAACATGGAATTCGCGCATTGTGTATTGTCCGATGTGTATACAGTGTATATCAGTAGAGTATACGTTATATAAATAAATGTTATATTTATTATTGTGTTATATGTATATTACATAGATATAATATATAACTCCGCGAATTTCGCGAATATAAACTATACATATATCGCTGAGAAAAGAATTTAGGTAATTGCGAAATGGTTAATAACGTTAATGGCTGTGAGTGAAAAAATTGCGGATTGTTTAGTTTTTTTATTTATAATCAAAAGCCTTTCATGTCGCGAACGAACTCTGAAATAATATCGCTTTATTGTATTATTATTATATTGTTTGTAATACAATGTCCGGCTTTATAAATGTTATTTATATTGTTCTTACCTAATTTGTTATGAATATTATAGGTATAATTATAATAAATAGATTTTTCAGAAAATGTGTAGGGGGCTTACAGTAGAGCTATAATTAAAACTATTAGAATGATCCGTATTCTACGTTTCGTTGTTTCTGATGGTGCGAAAGTCGCGTTAGGTTTGAACTGGTTTGAATTTAGATACAAATCTAATAGAACTAATCTAACCTAAATATTTAAATAATAATATACGTATCTGGCCAACAACTTTAATAATGTTACGAATGCCAGTCTCAGTGCTTTATTAATTGGATAAGTATAATTATAGATGCGTTTGCAAGAAAGATCGAATAACCTCGAATTACATTTGCCTTCACTTATTTTTTCGAAAAGTACCTATTATGAATTTAATATAAAACTATGTGTATAAAATTTTTTATATAAATTTTTTTTAGTTTCGCAGTCTTGCATATAATATATAACGTCATAATACAATATTTACGGATCCCGTTGTGAAGTTACTAATAATACGCGGTGGTTTCAATATGTTGCCTAGTAGAAATTGTAGTATTACACTTATTTAAAATGTGATATAAAACGATTTTTAATAATCAAATTTTTTAATATGTGGCTGCTTTTTACCCACCAGTCGACTTATAGTTTTCATTTCATTGTTGAATTAGGACACTGTATTTCGATAAATGTATTTGTTGATCATACTGTAGCAATGACATTATGCAAGGTATGGATGTAATGGATTGATAAAGCGAATATTCTCAACTTCCGCATCAAAGCTTCTGCAACCTGTAGAGGTTTATGTATGTTGAAGACATCATGAAGAGACATTACTATTACTATTAAGCTAAGAATAAAAAATACTAAGCTAAGAATTTTTAATGCGTTTACTCAAATCACTGATCTTTTTGAAGTATGTGTTTATATATAGAATTCATTGCAAAAATTGCCAGTAATTTTGCAAACTCTTTGAGAATACTTCAAGAGATTATTGTTTTGATCTAATGTTTGTATCAATAATGGCACTAAATAAGTATGAAACCTTTTGTCACTTTTCTTTATAAAAATCAAATTCAGTGACAAATTTTCTACGCTTAATATAATTAACTCTATTCAATTAAATGCCAATTAACAGTAAATGTGTAACTCTAACAAACTCTAACAAACTCTAACAAACATTTTTCAGATTTTTGCTCCTGCAAGAATAGTATTCATCCTTTACTTTACAGCGCACCTTAAAATGTTAAAAAAAACTTGAATTGAAAGTTTTTCTATTAATTTTTAAAAAATATACTGATGATTTTGTATGTTTACTGGTATGATATATTCTTTAAAAATACTGAATTAATTTCATCATTCAAAATATTATAAATTACTGTAACAACTTTTTGGTATAAAAGAACCTATTTGTAGATTGTAAATGTTTTTTTTCCATTTCTGTAGTTATTACATCCAAATTTTCGACATAACGTTTTTTAGTGCCACAAAATAAAAACTTTCATTTTTCTAAGAATTGTATATATATTTATTTTTATTTGGTACTTATTCACCATAAAGTTCAACATAATATTACAAGAGAAAACAGTAAAAATAAAGGTTTTTTGTTATCACAGATATATTTTCCGATGTTAATGATTTAATTTGATAAAAATAAAAAAAAGTTTCGTACAGTTTTCAAATATTTACCTTTAGCAATAAAAAATTCAACTTAAAACTCGATAACTTTATATTAAAGTATCTCTATATCAGATGCCCTATTCATAATAATCACATTTCTGTTTATTTATTAATAGGTATTAATATAGAGGTCTGAACATTTATAATAAAAAATATTTG
This sequence comes from Apocrypta bakeri, assembly GCA_018906985.1. NCBI lineage: Eukaryota > Metazoa > Arthropoda > Insecta > Hymenoptera > Pteromalidae > Apocrypta > Apocrypta bakeri. The sequence goes on along the minus strand of JACCIA010000007.1, from coordinate 6,000,542 downwards.
AAGAATTTGAGATTTCAAAATTTGAAAAATGAAAAAATACATTCTCTGTCTGAACGTAAAAAGCAACCACCAGAGGTCCCTTCGACATAACAAATAATTGGCATAATATAATCTACTGGAATACTGGAAATGGAAACGTCGAAACTCCAGAATTCCACCAGTCCACAATTCACAGTCCATACACTAGATACCGACACCGTGCGGCCTACGGCATACGGTGTCGCCACCGCGGTATAACCATGGCAACGGCGAGGTCGGGGCCATCACAGATCGCAGGGCTTGGAATGGAAGTGCAGTATATATATAGTTAGCAAGATGCGCGCGCGCGCGTGCGCAAGAGCGAGATAGATGCTTCGCTTCCTACATAGTTGCGCTGCAGTGTGCAGTGTCGAGCCCGCGAGTAGCTTACACACGGTTCAAACGACTTTGGTCTTTCGAGTCGAACAGACGGTTATTCCATTCAGACATATATTCACATATATATGTATAGTTTGTGAGAGAATTCCGCTATATTTCAGTGTGTTATATATCGCGCAGTTGGCGCTTCTCACGCGCGTTTATACGAACGGCAACAAGCAGTATATATAGTGTAGTTTTTTGCTCTTGTCAATAGTGTGTGTGTGTTAGGTGTCATTTGAAAAGGAGGTCTAAGGTCTAACCGTCTAACGTCTAAGTCTAACGCAGGAACAGCCGTTGTATATTAGGCTACGAAGTTCGCGGGTCGCTTTGGGCGGCTCCAACAAACTATCGAGGTAAGTCCAAAAACCCGAATTACTCACTTACATGTATACGTATATATTGTTATTTAAGATGCGCATTATCATCGTGGAACTACAGATCGATAGGCACATGCACGCACAGGTGTGTGTGTGTGTGTGTGTATGTGTGTCTGTGTGTGTAGTACGTATGTGTGTAGGTGTGTACATATTTCGCGCACGAGTGACATGTGGAATTTTTAGTCAGTTCGCGCGTGCGACCTTCTATACGTCGCTTTCGTATATTTACAAGACGAGGCCGAACTTATTTGAAATTTATCGAGTCGATTTCATTCGTAAATTGTATATAGCGTTTGCCATTGAAAATTTCTGTTAACACTTGCGCAGCGTTAAAAACATTGAATTATAATGATACTCGTACAGTCGTTAGATAGGAAGGGAATAAATAAAGAAGTTCGCTGTGTCAGATAACTTTTTGAGAAAAGCTAAATCGCGGAGAAGAAAAAAACGCATAATAAGATCGTATAAAAAGAAGATCTAAATCTGAGATACTGAAAATTCAGTATTCGGTTGTGTATATTTACTATATGTAAAGGAAAATTTACTGTTTCAATAACCGAAAACAATTTTTCCAATGAAAAAGTATATGTTTACTACATAGAATTCTTTTTTGCTTTTTTTAAATTTATAAATAGCTTTTAGAATATAGCAATTGATATTATTATTCACTTTCAAGCTCAGGTTCAAGAACTAATTTTCGTTTAAAAGATTTTGCAAAATTAATTCTATGTGGGAGAATTAGTGAATTATAACATACGAAATGAACAAAAGAAATCATACAATCCTACGATTCTCATCGGACCGTTAACGATCGTCCGTAGGTTTCTATATGCGTTTACACATGTAAGCACGCAACGGAAAAGTTACGCGCGCTCTAGACACAGAGAGAGAGAGAGAGAGAGAGAGAGAGAGCGAGGCGAACACGTTACTCCAGTTTATTCGCTCTCCGTTGCATGGGAATCTGTTTGGAGGGAGTCTATATGGATAACGTATATATATCTCGTTGTGTAATAGACTGTAGTCTGAGGTATGTATATTTGGATTTCGTGTTTCTTTACCGTAGTATACATGGAAATTGAGAGAGTAACGGGGTGCAAAATCATATGCACCCGAGAGTCTCTATATAAAGAATGAACGAGTACAGCTATAACTTTGTTGTCAGTAATTTTGTGCATATATATTTAAACTTACATCGAGAGGCTCTGTCCGTGTTTAATTAGTCAAACGCCAAGCGGCGAAGTAACAGCCAATTCAGAAAGGTTAAAAACGAAAAATTAGTAAAGAAATAAAAAACAAATCCGTGATTAATGGATATGAATTTCAAATTAATTGTTTTGAATGGCTGATTTTTCAAATCTTAGGGGAAATATTAACTGAATATGGACGATGTGTACTTTCAACTTTGATGATGAGCGCATATGGCCTGCATCAAAGAGAGGAAAAATGACGCCTAACAAACGAAGAAAGTTACTGTATATGACGCAACCATTTAATATATTCACGAAGTTTCATTATATCAATTTAGTCAAAGTGCTACGTATATATAAACGTACACATTTGTATACGTAAGCTCTGTTACAAATATACTGAGAGCAAAAGACAGAAGATACCGTTTTAATTTGCGAAGTCCGACACGCGCTTTTTAGCATTGGCTCAGTTGGCCATTTACGAGAGTTCTTTCCTAAAGTCGCGGTTTCAATTCAAACTAACTGGTTGCGTTTGTGCTGTCGTTATTCCAACGACATGTGCACACGGGAATTTACATGCTCAAGGTTTATGCATATATGCGTCCATTAAATCGAAGGAACCAAACTTATATATTCACTACTATATAACCTAGACCGCATTTGACATCGGGATCTAATGAGAAAAGTGACTCTGTCGAAATTCCAGTCTGTGCATCCTCTCTTACAAAGCCACCGTAATTTCTAGCAAAAAGTCGAGTCGCCCATTTTCGCTCTTGATAAACTTCACGAAAAATCGAAGAAATTTGTATAATCGACACATATGTATAATCGACATCCGCTGATCTGCATTGAACCATGAAACGATAATTGATGAATCATCGATCTATTATACTTGTGCGAAAGATTACGGAATAGAGGATTATGTTGTACTCTTGATTCTTGTAACAGGATACATTAGCGACCCTCGGCTTTCCGACCTTCGTAGAAAGTTTGCTGTTCTAATTAGACATTTATTAAATTAGTGCAGTGCTTTGAAGAGGAAATAGTTGAATAATTTTTGCTTTGCATCGTATTGCTAAAAAAATTTGAACGATTGCAAGAAATTATTTGTTTCTCCTAAGAAAGTCATAAGAAAAAATTTACTTTTATCTATAATCATTGTATACGATTAAATTTAAAAAATGTATTTTTTGCTTAAGATAATATAAGGATTTTTTATGTATAAATTTTCTTTAACTTAACTTTTTGCGATAAATAATTCATATTTCTATTCGATTTATTCGATTAAACAAGAATAGAAAATTCTAGATATTTATTTGAATTATCTACCTTTTATATATTAAAGCTGTAATAATAGGTGATTGCCATTATCGTCTCAGAATTTCTGAATGCTTCATCTGTATCAATTTACTCTTGAGACCTGCAGATATTCTTCCGTCTAAATGATTTCCCAGCATTAAATGAGAGAAGAAACTCAAACACCAGTAAACGAACGAACGAGAATTTCGCTGGCAACATTGCGAACAGAATTACATTTTTACAATCAATACCGCCTACATGTGTGTATAAAAAAAATATTACGTACATGTGTGATAGTCAGGAATTTCATTATCGCTGTCAAAAAATTTGTCTTGTACATGCAAATGTAAAGTCGATACATATATAAAAATGTACATTTTTTTGCCTCATACAGTCGAAGTATATTTTACATTTGGTTGACGAGGAAAGTTAAAATGTACGTTTAATAAAATATTATGAACAGTAATATATGTATGTACACCTATTATCTATACATGTAGTTGTAGATTGCCTTGATGCTATCGAACTGTCTCGAGTTTCAATCAATGATTCACATTTCAATATTGTCTTCTACTCGTGCGTACTATTAGTTTTGTGTCTATTTGACACTGGATTTTTCTACATTGATCTTTCAAACGACATATATGAGTACAAATTCGCTATAACCTCTTTACAGTTACAACCTCCATTAGAGCGAAAACTAATCAGATCTCATATATTTTTCAAATGAGCTTCTTATTTCGGCAAATTTTTAAACATTTTTTCAATACAAGTATAAAAAACGAAGTAAAAATATACTCGTTACATAGAATCAATGAAATTAGGTCAACTGCTGTGTGCCATTGCAAAATTCGCACGTATGAGCAACTCTCTCAAAAACATACCGCGCTCAAAGCGTAATTTAATGAAATGATCTTTAATAGTAACTGCAGCGACTGAACCGTTGCTTGGTTTCAATAGGTTTTGCTCTCAACGATTACGTGTACATTTATGTTATTCTCGTATCGTCGCTCATTAACAGTTAACCGACACCTCGTATTGGTGACTATTTAATATTTTTACAGCATTGTATTAATTGTATCAGCGCTCATTCTGTCGTACAAGTGCATGTATATTTATAAGTTTTTTATATAATATGTACATCGTTTGGAAGAATGATTCACAGAATTTTCGTATCCGTCGTTCAAATTGTTGATAAACGCATGATGGACGTTTAAATAATGTATATTGGACGATTAAAATGAATATTTATATAAATACACTGTTATGAATCAGAAATTCATATTGAAATTCACTTTTCAAATATACATAATTGTATACAAGTCGCTTAATGATATTAGATATTCGCATATACTCGTATCGAGATAAACGAAAATTTATGATAATTTTCAAGTTTTTCACGATGTTGCAGAGTGTCACTAAAAATATCTCGATCGACCCTATATAATTTGCTCTCTATTGTACCGCGGCAGGCACAATAAATATTGTGCGTGGCTGTAGAACAACTAGTGCAGTATGAACGGTTAAAATTTCTAATTAAATCAATCCCGGAATAAAGGAATATATAGCTGTAGCGAAAAAAATTCGTAACGGAAAAAAGACATCTGACCGACGAATGAGGGACTTTGCATAGGTATAATGTATTGCACGTGCATGCAGCTGTTCGCTGTATACGGCATATATACGGCACAAAACCATCGAAATGAAAATGAGTAAGTATAGTAATATCGTTAGTAAATCTATATGGGTGATTCCCTAATAGATTGTCCCGGGAAAACTTTGTTTAAAACTTAGACGCCTTACAAATTTACCTTAAATTATTTACACGGTTTTTAACATATTTTATTTGAAAAATTTAAGAATTGATACAAAAAAAATTTTCTCGCGACAAAGCATATTTTTTCGTCGTCAGCCTGTCAATTAATCGTGTACATTATATTTGCACTATATTCCTAACTCTATAGATAATATAACGGTTCGTCGTTCGCTTATGCCTAAAAGACTTGCATCAATTTAAAAGTGCAAAAAACATTCAAGACTGATCTATACCAAGAAGTTGATGTTGATATTCGAAAGTTTACGGTAGTTTGCTATAAAAATTTTGTTTATATAAAATATATGTATATTCGTGAGAGAAGAATTAAGATTTTATTATGGAGAAAAATTTATTTGATGCTAAAATAATACCCATTGTAAACTCAGTTATTTTTTGTATTATTACAATACAGGTAGAGTAAATTATGGAAAAGATTTTAACGACATTTACATAACTTATAGTTTTAAATGGGAAACTTGTTGCATACTCTTCAGTGCATGAGGATGCACTGAATGGCTCCTCGGCTTGCATTATACTGCGTAAACTCTCAAATGTCTAACAAAGGCTTTCCAACTTACATACTATATAAGTCTACTTATACATAGTCATACCTATATATATATCCCTAAGTGCTACTGTATAATATAACAGAGTTATTAACTGTCTTATAACAGTAGAGAGTTTCTGATAGACACACATGTATCTGCGAAGGAAAACTTCCGCATAACCGTCTCGCTTTACAAAACAACGAATGAAAACTGTATATATAAATTGGGAGAGAAGCTAGAGAGATATAGGTAGAAAAAGAGACTCTGACCGTTTTTCGATTTTTCACTTTTCGCTCGAATAGTATGAACTTACATATACGACTCTCCTTCAAGTAACGAACGTAACTATCAATCGATTTTATGATTATTTATTTTCATACTTTAATATATCTGAACAGATGATGTTGCCAATGTCATTAACTAATTGCAATTCCGGTAAGTTCTTGTAATTATTCTTGACCTTGCAGAAACAGATCTATTTTTAAACGTTTCATTTTAAGTTTGTTTGAACAGTATAACGAGTAAAACACATTGTTAACTGATTCTCTAACTTCATTAATAAGATATAAACATGTGATTAAACAACTTATTACCCATTGTGAACTGAAATTTCGTAAGGACTAGATTATATCATAGATTATATTCTTTCAAAGTATACAATCTCAAAATAGTGCGCAAATGAGAAAATTATTAAAAAGCTCTTCCTTTTCGTCTTTTAACTTTTACATATATATGGCCTTGAAATAACTTTTTACATTCGCATACATCGTATGCTTTCCAAGTACAGTAAACAAAGCATAATATTCGACGTACTGGTATTTAACTCTCCTATATGTTCTATGGCGCCAGAAAGCACCAACGATAATGGCAAAACAAATCGTCGAAGGTATTTATTTATTTAGCGAAATTTCTGACATCTCTGCTTGTGGCTACGATTACAGTACAGAGTACACGCATGTGTGTAGGCGTTCCGCGAGTGAATGATTTGTTGCTAAAAGAAAACAGTTTTGTGTTATACTTTTATATGTTATAGCTATGTGTTATACTTTTTCTAATTTTCGACATCAGTAGACTCGTGAAGTTAATATCATTTGTTACTAACTACTAAAGTTAATAACACTTTCCGATCAGATGTTTAGAAGATATTTCACGCATAAAGGGTTACTTTTGTTGAGCACATTGTACAAGATATTTTCTCGACCGACTACTGATTGCCGTGTATGTATACCTGTAACATCTACGCATATTATGCTCGACAGACGGGCATGCAGGGTACTGGTGCTTCTTTTTGATTCTCTTGCTTCGAGACTTGGAAAAAGCAGATGTTCTGCGTGGTTGAAGCCCACAGTCGAGAAAGAGCAAGGACTAAGAATTGGAAAAGTGTAGAGGAATGAACGTGCTGTTCCTTGTGCAGCTGCTCCACACATTTACTTTCGGATGACACGTTTGAACTTTTTCATTTTTAATAATTCGTCTTCGTTTACACCTAGAATCAAAGAATAGTTCAATTTGTTTAGACCTGTAGTAATTTACTCGACTACTGTATATGTTTACAATATTATATGACATATATTATTTGATATGATTAGAAACAGTTAATTTATCCAATAAATATTTCCTTTTTCTTATCATGAAATATATAAGAGTTAGAATTTTTTATAGCCATAAATTTAGATTTAATAAGAAAATATTTATTCTATATTACCGCATACCTGTGTCTTCATAAACTACTAATGTACATGCATAAGTCTTTGTACTCATAATATAATGACTATATACAACGTGAATTTTTTGGAGCGAAAAGTAACAAAAAGATAAGAAAACATATATACCTTTTGGGGCTGAAAGTACAGCTCGATAATTAGAAGGACCTGCTGATGGATAAAAGAAAGTCGAGTGGACTGTGTACAAAAGCTATACTGTGGATTGTGGAAGGCCACAGCGAAAGAAAACTGTAGATGCAGCTGCGAGATACGTTTTACCTCCTTTTCCGACAATTCTTTTCTTTCCTGTTGTTCTAGAGGTTGCTGTTGCCGCGCAACGCGTGTGCCACGCGATATCGGTATAGATAGATTATGTATACCTTGTCTTTTCTCCCGAACCAATCGACCTCCAATTCTCTTTTACACCTGTCCAGATCATCTGTTTCTTGTTCACTGAATGTTTGTCCAAAGTCACATGGACTCGAGAAAAATCGTGCAAAGCGCTAAACTGTACTTTCTATTGAGGAACTTATCGATCCTCCCAACTAACGTATGTGTAGGTATATATGAATCGAAGTATAGCAGAAGCTTCTTAACGCTAGATCGAACTTGACAGTAGTTGTCATTTGGGGTATTCCAATAATCGATTAAATGTGCGCTGTTGCTGCTCGTCGTATTCCTCGATGTATTTTAATGATACACTATTCGTTTTCGTATTTTCTTCCCCATTCCTTCAAGATCTTATACAAATTTAACCCATCGATTCGACAGCAATTCCTCGGTACGTAACGCCTTACAGACTTATATCGATGTTCGATGATTTGTATAAGTGAGTATAATAATGATAACTTAAGGGGTCTAAATAAAATAATTCACAATGATTTATAGGTTACAGAAAACACAGCTTTAAATACTCGCGTGTGTTACGTGATCTTTAGATTCAAAATTAATAAAAAAACATTTAATGTTTCTGGGCTTTGATATTACCTATACTTGTAAGTCTTCGATTACTACATTTGTCGTAGTCAATTAATTATTGGAACGTTTGTTTAGTGTAACGTCATCGACTAAATTGATTACTATTTGAAAGTAATTAATTTTCAATTATTATATGCACTTGCATATAATGTACAATATTATTTAATTATTACATACTTATTATAACCGTGTGAAATAACTAAAAAACCTTACAACTGTAATTGGGTCGAGAACTAGGATTTACAGAAAAACTTTTTCTTTCATTAAATTTCATTTGATTATTTGCTATGCACAATAGCGAATACAATTACTTTAGCAAACTTTGAACTTGAAAACAAATTTCTTTCTTTTATCGAGTTTACTCGAATCTAAAAACTGATTCCCTGTAACATAAACGCAAGTGACACAAGAATATTATGTCTATATATTATTACGAGTTAAATACCATTTGACCGAAATCCTCGCCTGTACCAGGAAATACAAATGGAAAAGGGAATGCAGTCTAACCCTGGAAAAACAAGTGTTAGGCCTAAAGACTCAAACCAAACATCTAGGAGTAATCCTGGATAGTAAGATATCCACCATGAGGTCGACTCCAATAGCGGCTTTAGGTATGCTCCTAGACATTAAACCTCTAGGAGTGATTCTGACCGCGGTGGCTGCGGAAGCCCCGCACAGAATTACGAACTTGTTAAACAGGAAGGTTATGAAGGGTTGTTAAAGCTCCCTGCGGGACTGGACTGGAAGAACCTGTACGCTATGAACGTACACTTCATGTTTAACAAGAAATACATGGTAAGCATCTCAACGCGTGAAGCATGGGATGCGAAAAATATCCAGATCCCCGATGATGGACACATCTGGTACACGGATGGATCCAAGAGAAAGGAGCGAAGTCCAGCATAGTGTGGGACTGCTACCTAGCACTAAATAGACTAGTAGTCAAGACGAGGGTCACCCTAACATGGGTACTGGGACATAACGGTATCAGAGGAAACATGATAGCGGATGACCTGCCAGGAATCGGAGCATTCAGCCAACAAATCAGATCAGAATCGGGGGTAGGTCTTGCCCAAGGCCTAGTGAAAAGAACTTTCAGAAGCTAGGCCAGGGAAAGGATACAACGGATTTGGGAAGGAATCACAACCTACAGCCAAACCAAGAAGTTTGTGACGACGAGTAATGTGAGGGAGTGGTCCAAACCGAGCAAAGCAAAGGTTAAGATTTTAGTGGAAACTCTTACGGACCACAATAACCTAAATGCACTGTAGATACAGGATGAGCATAACGTCGGACCCGGTCTGTTGTATAGAAAAGAATACCTCAGAACACCTCCTCTGTCTCTGCCCTGCCATATCCCGGAAGAGGAGACTAGTTCTAGGTGTACCCTTTTCCTGGAGGCAGAGGACGTTCGAGAAGAGACCGCCCCAGAATAGTGGCTTTCTGGGAGGTGATTGATCACAATTGATTTCAATAAAAATATAGGATGGGCGCCAAGGGATTGTCCATGCGCCCAGAGAACTGCTAAAGCCCAACTCAATTTAATAAATGCCATTTTAAAAACTGTGAATTTTAACATGTTGCGGATTACTGAATAATAATAAAAAAAAAATGTAATATTTTGGGGTTTGAAATTTTAGCAGTATTCCCAAAATTTCACAAAAAGATTATTTAAGAAATAATTTAATAATGACTCAGCTTAACGTTGATTAATAATTTTATAAAATAAAATAAATTATAGTCTAAAAATATACGTTCACGTCTATATAGTAAAGTCAACTATTGTCTTTTTCTGAAAATGGAAATCTACGTCTATAGCATAAAGTTCAATTCGTCGACCAGAATAGAAATCGAATTTTCTCTAAAGTTTACAATGTTAGTAGCGTGCGACGCAGTGTATATTTTTTTAGGTTTACTCAACTATTTTTTATTCGTATAACAATGTACAAAAATGTTCACACATTAAAATTAAACGAGTTCAAAACTATGTATACCTATGTCAAACTACATTCGTCCCTTTAAAACACGTTGCTCTATAGTCTGATCAGGTAAATACAGTATTCTTAAACGTTAAAAAGGACCAGCTGACATCAGTCTGGAGCCTCTGCATGTTTCCGAACTTATAACGACGAAGTGTATATTTGGACAACGGTCGAGACGCAACAGCTGCGCACTATACTCTCGCCGACAGAACGCGACTCTCGGGGTCGTTGATAAAACGTGTATACCTTCGTATACGTATTAACCTATGTGTATACCTATACGTACATAAAGAGGGGCTGCCGTTATCCGTAGGTGAATCGAGGGTTATACGGGGTGAATTGGACGATGGAAAGGGAAAACTACGTGTGTCTGTGTATGTATATATATATGTATGTACCGTGGCTGAGCAATTATTCGTTGAGCCAACGTTGCCTATAAAAAGTCGATTACTGCGTACAAGAATTCGCCTTTTAGTGCTGAATTCGCGATGATGTACATCGAAAATCGAAAGACAGATTCACTTAAGTTATTTTTCTTTTAACTATCTTGGGCTATTGTAATTATTTGCCTATTGCGGTATGATATGAAAATAACACTACTGATAACCTGACGGAGAAAGATCTTTTAGTTAGTTCAGCGACTGTTTACGTTTTAACGATACTGAAAAAAATAATCCGAAATGCTATATTTTAAATTAATAATTTTCGACGGTTAGTGGGCGAATGTGATCGAAAACTTGGTAGAAAATAATTTGCCTGTATTCTTGTGTGTACCTTTATACTCGAACATATCTCGCTCATACAGGATCGATTAGTACCGTAGCCTATCTATAAATAATCCCGATCAAAGACCTTATCTGCATACTTTGCTACTTAGGCAAAAGTCGACGATTAAACAACTAAAATAATTAAATACCACTAGATATGTTAGTTTCTATGAACTATATAAATATAATAAGTAATAAATTACTACAGAATATATAATTAATTTAAAATCTTTTTGTTAAATTGAAATCTTTTGCCAATCAACGATCGAGACAATTCGATCATTGTGTTTTTTTATCATTGTAACTGATTAGCTTGTTCAACGATGTGTTTAAAATCTGAGAATAACAATAAGATACAAAAATTGTTAAAATCACTATATTCGACAGTGTACCGTTCAAATAGTAAATTTCTACTTGTCTCTTTCTCTGTGTACAGTGCAATTGCACACGTGAGTTAGTCACATGCGAGTACATATAGATATATATGCTATCTATATATATTCTGAAGTAGAATTTGCTTTCAGCACTACACATGTATACCTATAGCTTTGTGCGCTTAGTTCGTGAAATATGGAGGAGTGGTGTATGTATACATACAAAATGAACACACTTATGTGCACACCCAGAGAATCGGAATCCAATATGTCTCGTGCTTCACTTGTGTGAGTGTCGATTGCCTTTCTAAACTGCATACAAGTATACCAGAAGCTAAGCTGTACATCACAGTTGCCTATGTCCTGTCAAACGAGTATCTCATGCTTTCGTCTCTGTAAAGGTACGACTATGCAAATCTTCTCTAACTGGTCTAAAAAAGAGAGAATGTCTCGTGCACAGCTGTATATCGGATGTCAAAAAAGACGGAAAAAGAGCGTTCACACTGAGGAGTGTCGTTATTAAGTGCAGCTATCGAAAAAACCAGTCTGAAACTTATATGCCTCGTTTTAGGTATGTTGTATATGGCATAGGTATATGTACATATATGAATCGAAGAATCGAGATAGTCTTGTACTTCCTTCCATAGGTACTCCATGGTACGCTCCTTACCAATCGATCCGTGAAAATGCCGACATCTGTGTTTCCACTCTAATAGTATCGGCTGTACTTATACATGTGTATGTGTATATTCCATATACTCTACGATTATACGCGAGTTCCATGTGTATCATTGTAAAGGTACATAGGAAAGGGGCATTCGGATACGCAAAAGGATCCATTTATGCTTTTGCCTCTGTGCCTTAGTTTTTCACGCGTAAGTTTTTACACCTTTTACGTGTTAGATTTGTATTATATATAGAGAAAAAGAAAGACGTTGCTCTGTAGGTTTTTATTTTTACGCGTTCTTTACAAAGATTGTCTTCATGTCTTCATGGGGTTTCGTGTAAAATGTATATATACATATATAATTATTTATGTATCATTGCGATATACATCGCAATAATGTTTGGGTTTACCGGAGATGTTACTCAAAGGTAACACTACAGAAAGTACCCCCAAACAGATATCACGTGATAATTATTTTTCATTATAGAGTCATGTGCAAATAATAAGTGTGATTGTCATCTGATATTTTATTCAATTTTGCTCTAATATTTATAAGATGTGCATAAGATTATATTACGTTTTTTTTATTACATATATTATCAATCATCAGATTTCCATTTTAAAGTGTGTTCAATACTTTGCCACAATACATCGCATTTCTATTTAGGCTCAATTAATTTAAATAAAAAAAGCTTATTATTTATTGATATTTAACAAATTTGAAGATAAAACTATGCAGTTGTTTCATCATAATCTTTTTTTTTTACATCAAAATTAAGGTTATTTACTTTTTCTTCAAAAAAGCACTTCTGTCTGTACCTAAAACTGATCACATATTATTTAATAAATATATGCATTATATATATTTATTATATGTTTATTGATTTGTATAAAATATAATGTTCTTGATAAACAAGCTTATCATCTCGTTATGAATATAATGCAAGATCCACTATTCTCGCAAATAAGATTTCCTTATTTCATTTTAGAGATCCAAGATGGCTTCTTGCTTTTATTACGGCAACGTTTTTATTTTATTATTTGAATAGAGTACTGAAAAAGGAATGATTTAGTTTATGATACAAAGATTTGGTAATATGCTACAAAGCCTTTTTGATTTTTATTTCCTCTTAATCTGTTTAATCTTAAGATTTATCGTCAATCATTATGGCTGTTAAGAATCGATTTATTTTTAAATTAATAATGAATTAAACGACGTTAATAATTTGTAGCTTATTCTAAGCCATCAGTAAGCGATATTTACACACATCAATAATTTCTCTTGATGTTTTTAAAGAAGCCCGAAAAAAGTATTACCTGCTATCTTCGTTAGATTTCGCCATTAGATCCACGAGACACTCTTTTACTCAAACAAAGCGAGTAATATTCATACAGTAACGTATACCAATATATGAACTTCAAATTCGCATTAAGTGCTCATACGACTTCTTCGACGTACTTTTAATGCACACTTATAGGTATAGCATCGCAGTAGCGTTATTGGATCTAAACGAGCGTGACAACGAAAAAGGCGTGAGACCGCGCATATACCTCTGCTGTTTGTAAACTAGGTCAAGTGCTCAGGGAAAAAGTCATCTCACACGGCGTGTTTTTTTTCTCTGGCCACTTGTACCGTATTTTTTTCAATAACGTCGACATTGTACGTGTACACATTGTGTATCAGAAGATCTCCCCCGTCGGTTTTAAGCTCTAACTTTATTCTTCAAATGTTCAAACGTGTCTGAATTAAAGGTCGATGTAAAGTTCCGATGGAAGAGGAGACTAATATTTTCGAAGTCTCTGTGCTATGGGTAGTCATTACTCGGGTACGCCGCGATCGCAAAATTTCTTATAAGTATAATATATTTTCATTGATTTTCTTTTCGAGTCGATATAGCCGATTTACGCGCGTGATATCTCATATCACATATATTGTGAGATCGAAAGCTCTCGACTTTCATCTCACCGAAGACTTTGTTTTCTAGACTTTTACGAGCATAAAATGTATTTTTACCTAAGGAAGTAGCTGCATAGGTAGTTTTTAGAGGAGACTTAGAGGAGACTATTGCCACTCCAATACATCCTATTAATGTGAATAATATAGCAGAAACCAAAGAAAAATTGAAGTTACATCCCATTTAAATGGTACATTGAAAACAGATTTTGCTAAAGTTAAAAATAATTATTTATTTATTATAATATTGCTTTTATACGAAAAACATTTTACTTTACACTTTATAATCAAATGATAATTTAATAGATGCAAATATGAATTACTATGATATATTGAATTAATTTTTTTTTCAAAATCAAAAAGTGATTAAATTTTAGAGATTGCTGATAGTAGTAGTTACTTAAATGTAATATATAACCATAACACGCATATTTATAATAATCTTTTATAATAATTAGGCGTTAATACAAATATTTTGTTGTTATAATTTAATGGTAACGATTTAGTAATGTCATTAAATAAAAAATGTTCTGTTAAATTTTATAAATATTTCTTGGAAATAAACAAATTTCGTATAAATAATATACTAGTATATTACCTGTATGCGTAAAGCATATGTCTTTCAATAACTGGTTATTAATGTACGGCCTTTGCAACTGCTCAACGAATATTTCTTATCGCGAGGAATGAGAGTTGATTTTTTATGTGTATAACCATCTCTTTCAGTGGATCTATAGAATGTCTTAGAGGCAAGGGATTCCAAAACATTATAGTCCATGTGTACGTATAGTAGAAAAGAAATACATTAACTTCGCCCTCGTACGATGCAGCTTAAATGGGTATAAATAGAATAAATAAAATAATACTATATATATGTATATGTGTGTGTGAAATTTTGCTTACCCAAATATATAGGTTCGATATAAAACCTATAACCTATATATATTACGTATATAGAAATTAGAAGTAATATTGAATATCGACCTTGTCCTTTTTTCAATTAGTCAACTCATTTGTGTACAATGTTGCAGGTGGCGTGGGGAACGGCGGTAATGGAACTGCAGAGCTGGTTACTCTACCATCTCGTAGCCGTGAGCGACTGCAATCAAGGTATGCATATGACAAAGGACTGCTTACTCTCTCTCTCTCCGTCTGTGCGTTGCACGCGATCCTGCTTTTATATTTACACTTAACTTCGTTGTATACATGTATTGACTATATATATAGATATATGCATACGACTATATGGATAGTCGTCCTCGACGTATAGCGCATGAACACTTCGATTTTCGTGTTTGATGTTGCGCAACTACCTTTACGAAAGCTGGATTAAATATAGATGTAAAAGTACACTAGGCAAATAATCAATCTTCATACTTTACTGGTGAATATTGAATAATAAAAGTTTTCGTTGCTGGTAGTTGTACATCTCGTATTATATACTGCAACTTCTATATATATATATATAGAGTGGGCTTTATGTCTGTGTTACTTTTAATTTTAGAAGGTAGACTGTCTTTTAAAAGTAATTGTACATAGGTTTCAATTTCTTTTCTTCGTAGATTAGTGTTAATTAAGGGACAGTCCAGACTACAGAGTCTGGGTTATGTTCTGAAATTAATATAAAGCGATTTCTATTGGTCACAGCAAGAAAAACAACTTCATTTAGACAATTAGCCATTTTTATTTTCAAGTACTCCATGTAATGTTTCTAGGTTTTAATTTATATTAGTCACTTACCACAGATTTTTGTATCACAGAAAATGTTCCTTTAGGCTAACACCATAAGTTACTCTTCTAAAATAAGTTTAGGTGTTCTTTTAATTATTTTACTTGCTTATAAGATGTATGTATAAACAATTAAAAGAAATAATTCATTCAATCGTTGACAATTAAGAATAAATAATACAAAGCCAAAGGATTATTATATTAATTACTTTACTTATAGTATTAAGTTAATTTAAGTATACAAAGTTACTAAGTTAGTGTTTTTTTTTGTGACCAATAAATCGGTGTATATTATTTAATCTATTAATACAAGCTGTGAATGATATTTAAATTATAATTATGTATGAAATGAGTAAATAAGAGATAGATTACATAGAATGATTATTAAGATTAATTGTACTTGATTTATTCTAATACATATAGATACATTGAATTTAAAGGACAATGAAAAGTTTCTTTTTTCATAAATATTCAATGTTTCAAATATATTACAGTATATTGCATATAGTATTGTGGCTTTTCTTACATTCTTACAAAATACACAGCATGTATTTTTATTACATCAATATAATTCGATCATATTTATTATTTTAACACACATAGGTATATTATTATTTTTTTTCTTTATTTGTAATATATATATATACAAACATGTATCACTTCATCTCATGGGAAATTTCCACATTTTCATTTTAGTTTTTTGAGATTATCCTAAGTTTGGACAGAGAGATCGAACTTGACACTTATATACACATTCAGTGCATACACGCTGCATAGCTATTTTTCTGATTTTGTGTAATCCTACGAAGCAAGTTGAAATCTGCCGATGTTTGATGGTGAGTAGTCCGATATATATATGTATGTACAGTATGTATGTACACACATATTTACACTATATCTATACATACATGTGCTTATCAACGTAACTCGACGGATTAATAATACACGCGAGCTGCATGTGTACATATCGTTCCATAGACGCGTCGCATATTCGCCTTATCTCAATTACATCTGGACTCCGCAGTTCTCCTGTTTTTTAATTTTCAAATGATGCATGTAACGCACAAATTACGTCGCATTGTTAACTGAGTGTATATTTACTGTATCTCTGTACATATATATAAATACTTAGATTTTTTAACAATATTCGTGGAACTATGAAAGTTATCGTATGTGTGCACACGCTGACGAAACAGTAAACACTAAGAAGACGAGTCATCGGCCTACATCAAGTGACAAAACCTAACTTTCTTATCGAAATTTTGTCGACATTTCTCGCTCAAACTATAAAGAATCTCGAGGTGCACATAGGAAAACTGAAATTCAGATTTTTTTACGTACTCGAGAGTAAAAATGTAACGATTTGCTTGCGAAGTGTTATTGCGAGAGTTGCAGGAATTGAGATGTAAGCGTCGAAAGAATTTAATCGCGTGCTGTTTATACGTTACAGTGATGCAGTCGGCGGCTACAGGTGGTGGAGTCTACCCAGCGGGACCGGGTAGCAGCGCGATGACGACGGTAACATCTGGTAGTAGGGCCCGTGATTTAGGTCTAAGGGCTCAGAAAAAATTGTTGGGCAGGTTTGCGGCATCGAATGCTGGACGATCATTGTTGATCGATGACGCGACGACTTCCCTACTCGACAATCTTTACAAGCTTATGGAACGCGCGACGAGGAATAGTCAACAGCTAGACAAGAAGCAGCCTGAGAAGGTTTTGAAAAATATTGTTAAACTGTCAATTAAGGTCAGTGTTAAAATCCCTATTTGCTAAAATGTTACTCCGAATTGTAAAAAGTTGACGGCTTAACATGAAAGGTAGTGAATATTCACTGTCTAAGTAAAATAATTCACTTAATGAAAAAGTTCACATTCCTCATCTGGAATAGTTCAAATGAATTCTTAATAATGATAATGTTTCGAGCTAAGTGACTAAACTGTTTTAAATAGTGAATCCTAGATCAATATATCAATATCGTAGACAAAACAAATTTTTAATACTATGCTTAGTAATTTCCTAAATCTGAAATGAAAAAAATTTCGCCCTCTGTTGTGAGATATTCCAATAGAATATTTGTCACTTTCGTTCATTTAAAAACTAAACAAGTATAAGATTAAAATACGCGGCGATGAAATTCAAATCGCAATTATTTAATTACAATTAATTTAGTAATAGGCAATGAATTTACCATTTTAATCATTTGTTATCTGCTTGAGCAACTACAAAAGTCGTAAACAAATATTGATCAATAAAATAAAAAAACTTACTGTTTTATGTTGTACTGTTTTATGTATACGAAGTCCTACATGAAAGATTTGACACATGTAGTTGAAGTATAAAAAGTTACCCTTACAAATAATTTTCTATATTAGAAAAGATATGGCTGAATTCTCTTTAATGCCCTTAATATGAATATTTCAGATCGGATTACTCTACCGCAACCAGCAACTCGGTCCTGCAGACACAGTTTGCATCGAGGAAGTTCGCAAAGCTCTACGTTCCAGCGCGATGGTTGTCATGTCATTTTACGAACTCGAATTCAGCTATGAGCGTTCCTACCTGGTCAAGTCGCTAGAACGGTGTCGAGCAGCGGTACACGCCCTCATCAAGCCTCACCTCACGGATAAGTCTCAGGATCGTTGCGATCAGGTCTTCGACTTTCTCTGTCACCCGGACTTCCTCGAAGCAGTCTTCAGTCACAATTCGGAGCTACGCCCGACACTCGGGGCTCTCGTTCTCGACATCAACAAAGCA
Source organism: Apocrypta bakeri (assembly GCA_018906985.1). NCBI lineage: Eukaryota > Metazoa > Arthropoda > Insecta > Hymenoptera > Pteromalidae > Apocrypta > Apocrypta bakeri. The sequence continues at coordinate 5,982,009 of JACCIA010000007.1, read as the reverse complement.
CTCGAGACTGGTCAGCTCTGATTCGTCGAGGACGAAATGCGAGATGACGACTCGCGCGAGATTGTGATCCGTAAATTTAGAGCTGTCGTGGGATTTATCGCCGCTATGGGGAGAGATTTTGCAGTCATGATTTTTTCGCCCTAAAATCAAGTCCAAGACGAAACGAGTCCTTACGTTTCGTTCAAATCCGAGTCAATATGTTGTTTCGCTATTTTTCGTCCTTATGTTGAGATATTCAGTGACATCTTTATTCTGTCAAATGGGAACATTTCGAGCAGTAGATTGCTCAGAATTTTGAAACATAATCTACCTTAAGCCGAACGGACTTTGTAATTGCTTATGATGCATCGATAAAGATAAAAATCAATTTCAAATGTTTCGATGTTCATATACACTGGTCGAAATTTCACTATAAATTGGTCTTAACGGTATATACCTATGTACACAGAAATTGGACAAATTATGGTTTTTTTTATCAGGGCACTGGTTTTTAAATATTTTCGGACACAGAAATCGATTTAGAGAAAAGGCCCTATATGTATGCGTAAACACCATGTAAACATTGTAATAACATTGTTTACGAAAGCAGTATTGTTTTGTTTATGTACAAGCTGCATAGTCGATTGAAACAGCAAGTAACAGTAAGAACAGCTGCTTTTCTTTCCTAAACTTTGAATGCACAGGAAGACACTCAATAATTTGTACATAGAAAATTTAAAAACTTCACAGTCAATTGAACTCTAAAATTATTCGGAATAGAAATAGAGGCTCCAAACATTAGACAATTGTGCACACAGAGACATTCTATAGTTCGGCTCTCTTTGAGAACTCGACTTTGCAAAACAGTGAGATTTTTTCGTAAAAAGAACATTAGAAAGTGCATGCACTTTACTTTAATCTCAAACGGTGTGTAAATATTCAGTATTTTGTTAAGCTAGTTTCCAAATCGTCAATCATTTTAAATTGCATCAAATTTCTGTCTTCATTTTATACGACATCACTGAAAGTTTGATGAAGTTTGACCTAAGCTAATTAAACATTATGTAGTTAAATATTATTTATTCTGTGTAAAAATATTTATATGACATATCGAGAAAATCGAAAGGATTCGATCGAAGACCAAAACTAGAAAACGTTACTTATATCTTGCAAAAAGGTTACTAAATGAAAAAAGGTAACCTGTAAACATTTGCTTATGGCTGCGAATCAAATTCAAATTAAGGAAGCACTCAAAAATATTTCTTTTTTGGCAAAGCGCATGTGAATTTCTCATAATTGAAATAACTCGTCTGAACGAGTTTACACAAAAAGAGTTTTACCAGTGTAGACATTTTGTTACGTTGAATTTGATGAAAAATGTGAAAATTCTCTAAACAATTCATACATATCATTTTACATTTTAAGAAACGTAACGTTATTTTGTTCACTAGGGTGTGTATTAAAAAAAGTTTTTAATAACATTTGTATATGACATAAATAGTAACGAAAATATAATTTACATAATATATAATATTATATTATATATTTTTAGTTTAATGAAAAAAGTTTCGATGTGACATATACTATGTAGGAATAGTAATAAGTTGTTTTTAAAATAAATAATAACAAAAATTCTTTTATCAAAATTCTGTAACTTAGAATCTACACCATATATTTGTTCCTCGCCCAAAAAGTTTGAATAGTATGATGAATAATAACCAAATGTAATTTAAATCTATAAATTTAACCACAGTCTATTTTTAAAAGTCAATTGAATAATTCATAACAATGTTTTTTAATAGCTTGGATTTTTTTTTAATTTATTTACATAATTTTTTTGCCAATACAGGCTCTATATATAATTATGGATTACAATTGTATAATTATCATTATTATACAAGGTTGGAGTCGCTTCCGTGGATATTTCTGTCAAGATACAAAATAGCATGTGCCACAAACGAGGACAGTCGCCATATACATAAATTTCACCGCAAATCAAATTTACCACATACCGCGCTCATACAGCATTCGCTCTATTTTGATATTAAACCATTATTAATTATTTTGTTGTATTATTTCTTTCTCTCGTCACATTCACTATATCTTTCAACCATTATTTATTTTAAATACCAGTCTTTATTTTTTGTTTATGTATGCGCGATTGCGTTTTTCATGCATCAACCAAGTTCGTAGTAGTATTTTATTTTCAGATTTTCAATTTATAAAAATGTATGCTCAAAATTCTTAGCACACAATTCACTATTTCATTTTAATTATATATTAAAATTGTTAACCCATTTGAAAACAATTAATCTTTAGCGGTTTCTCAGAGCAATTATTATTAAAATATATCACTGAGAACTTAAAATGTGCATAAATTCATAAGCTGTTTTAAAAAACTTGAAATTCATTCTACAATCGACGTAATTTTCAATGACACTTACAAACCAAAAAGGTTAATTTTTATAAAATCACAGATTTCTTTAAGTTAATGTCGCTGATTTAAATGCAAATTTTTTTCGTGAAAAATTTAATTTATCCCGGTAATTTTCATCTTCTATTTAAATTAAATATGGCTCTGAAAGTCTTGGATTAAAAACAAATAAGACAGACTTTATCAGTAAGAAGATGTGTCAACATTATACTTTGTTTTTTATGTTGAACATGCTTATTGTTTTTATGTTCAATGATAGTTATTTAAATTTTTAAACAATCGTTTTTATAAATAGTATTAGGAACGATAGCAGTTGACACTGTTTATATGATTGCGATATTAAATAGAACATTTTTATTGATTAGAGCATAGTAATTAAACTAACAAATTTTAATTAATTTTCAGATCTGTCCTGTAATATTGTTGAAAACTTTTTTTTATAAGAGTTATAAGACTGATCAAGCCTTTTTTGTTTGAGCAAATCACAATACTGATTAAAGTTATGATTAAAATGAAGTTAATCTTGGCATTAGTTCAACAAAAATGTGATGCTGAAAAAGTTCCAGATATGTATGTACAAATCAATTAGGTTTTTTATATGCGTTAACAAACAAAAGTATTTAATAAAATAACAAATGCTCCAAGTGACTAGAAAATAGTAGAACACATTTACAGTGAACATGATGATCATGTAAAATTATAAAATATGATTTCTTTTTGAAGAACAAATGAATTCAATGATACAATTTATACATGCCTTCACTGGAATAAATAATATTATTGAATAATTTTCTGCCACTTGGAGTTCACAATATAAGCAATTTGTTAAATCCACCTGCTTGTCGGAAATATGATTGGAGGTTATGATTGCAATAAAATGTTTTTCTTAATGCTAATACGCATACATTAAACCGAATCTTTCAATTGCACTCTACCAAACGCATTTATACAATCACAGTTTACATATCCTGTTAGTTGCCAAAACAAACATATTAGATGATATTACTATTGGACTAAAAAAATCAGAGCTATTTTTGTATCTTCTCTTTTCATCATAATTATCAACTACTTGTCTATATGTTCATAAACTCATGAGTTTATCTTATTAATAGTTGGCGCGAGATCAATATTTTTTTCTATTAAATAATATCATAAATGTCGATTTTAAAGTCCTATAGTAATTGGTTCGTTTGACCACGGATACACTAAAATTATACATTAACATTCATGTACTCTCAAAAACTATTTCACTATATGTATTGACGTATCATTTACATAGAAATGTGTAAACATAATATGCATATTATGCAAATAAAAAATACCTAGCATTCATTTAACTAATTTTATACTGGGCTCAGTGGTATCATTCATTGTGTGATGACGTTGATGTGCATTTTGCCAATTTTATAAATTTCATCCTCACAATTCCTATTATTTGTCAAACAGAGTTTGCTAATTCTATGATGTAATTAATATTTTGCTTAAATTAAACTAATATAGAATCGTATAAAAATTGAAAAATCTATTTCTCATAGTAGGATTAAAAAGAGAATTAATGAACAAAATCCACTGCACGTCAATATTTTAAGGCCTTAGTAACACGTTAATTATTGCAAAAACGCGGTTTAAAATCATTTCATCATATTCAATTATTAATTTACGAAATCTAAATTTTAATAAGCTTGCGATGTAACGTTAAAAAACAAATTATAAGCGTAAAGCGAATATGGCAAGTCAGTTTCGTAAAATCTGTGAATCAACGTATTTTTGTACAACGTTGCACACAATTTCAAATAACCAAACGCTTTACAAAATTAACCTATTCTTATACCTTATACTTTAGGCTCTCAGTACTCAATACACTACACCACTTCATTATGCTTACAGATTTTAAGATTTCTCTGTAGTCGTTGAAAAATCATTGCATAAAAACATATTCCCGGTCTATTCAAATGCACGTCACTAATTGCGAGTTAAGACCGATATAATTGAGATTATGTATTTATAAAGTATTTTCATACTCATTGCCACAATCCTGCATAATTTCCATACAAATTTGTTGGAAGTGGTCCTCCAGCGCAAAATAGACGTGTACCGGATGCATCATAACAGTGTGTGTAAATGGCAGGTGTATATTTGACGTTCTGGAATCCGTCTATGTAATCTTCGTCTGGAAACTGAGACACACAATGTTTATTAAAGTTTTTATTTTACTTTATACGTACATAAATAAATTCAATGTACATATGTATACACACACAAATAGAAATATTTTAAATTAACTTACAACATAACCCTTGGAAGCTTTCAACATGACAGTACGATTGGAATTAATAGAAGATTCCAAATACTTTTGTGCTCTAATATCGTAGAACATAAGCATTCCCAGTCCTGTTCCTATTGTTAGTACAGAACCTTGGAAACTTGCTGATCTTATACCACATCCGCTATATCTATATCACGAATATAAATAAATAGGATTAGTATATTTACTTCTTACATTAACATAGTAGAACATTAATATTATAAGACAATAGTACTACCTTGATGGTACTTTCTTTATTGGTTGTAATGTTCTTGCATCCAGAAGCAGAGTGTACGATCTACATCCAACAGCATATAAACCATCATCGTGCACAGCTAAACAAACGTTATCCTGACAAGCAGGTAGTTTCCGAGATATTTTTTGTTTAAAACTTTCAGCAGACCATATGTGTATGAAACTGTTCATAGACAAAACAGCGATTTCTTTGTAGGCTTTGTTGAAAAGTAATGATCGTACTTTTTGTGCAGATCGGCATTCTTTCACACAAACTGGTTGTATCAATCTATAATGGTATACATTGTTTAATAATCAATATATTTTCAATGTATAATTATACTTTGAAATCAAAATTATTGTAAATTTTAAAGAAAATATTTTGAATACATTACCTATGCGATGGTATGTCTGCCTTATCAGGTGCTTCAGATAAATCACTATCAATTTGCCACAAAGCCATTTTTGTATCTTTCGAACCTGATACCAAAAATTCATCATCTAACCAACACATGTCATAGACCCAGTCTCTATGACCCTGTTCTCCTACACAAACAGGATCCAATGTCGGTAATCGATAAATAGCTATTTCAGTACTATTCCTGCCACCGGTAGCTAAAAGTGTTCTGTAATACAAAAATTAAAAATTATTTTCTGCCTTCTCCATTTATAATTTGTGAAAATACTGTTTTTTAAGTTATGAACCTGGATGGATTTATCTGAACAGAATGTATTCCACATTGCGTTTCTACGTTTCCTCCAGGTCCAGCAGAAGCGTTTTGTCTTCCATGAAGTGATGGGATCTGATCTAATTTTTGTGTTGCAACATCGTACACCATTAATTTATTACATTTAGTTCCAAATACAACTTGTCTATCACTAAGCCATTGAGAACAAAAGACTTTGTTCATGTTATTCAAACTAACTGAATATTCTTTAAAAAGGTCATGACTGAGAATATGGCGAGATCCAAATTCTTGGTTAATTTTGCGAATTTCCCTAGTATTAGTTTCTCGAGACCTAACATAATCTACGAAACTGAATGATGTTCTCAAATACTGTTTTCCATCCATAGCTGGTTCCTCTTCATCGTCACTTGATTCATAACACACAAAGTCATCTGGCTTGTCCGATTTTCTATTTCTTTCTAATATCATAGCAACTCTATAAAAGTAATAGAATGTGAATAGAAACAAACAATATTCAAATAATATTTTACAGTGCATAATATTTTACCTTCTAGATCTTCTCTCATCTAGTCGAGAACTATAAGCACAAGATGGATATCTTCCATAAGTAGTCATTCGTTGTGTTTCCGCCATGATAATTTCTTTTTTTAAAGTAAGTATGCAAAGTTCAAAGTTCAAAGCTTTTTAATTGCTTGATTTATAAATTTTAAAAGACAGAGAGATCTTCAAATCTTAAATCACTCTCCGTAGAAATTGTATCAGGACCGTTGCGTGTGCTTCTGCATACTTAAAAATTTGGCTTTGTGTCATGCAAAATATTCTACTAAAGTTCTTCCTAATAATTTCATCGTCATCAAACTGAATACGTAAACCATATGCATAGGGCAGAGAAATTTTCTCTTCTCTTTAAAACTTATCTATGTATTTATCACTATCTAATACACCTGGGTTGACAACGATCTGCAAGAATAGATTGACTTCAAAATGTTATAAACAATATGTTCGTTCAGTTAACAATCCACATCTAAAGATTAAAATAAATTCAATGTAAACTAAAAAATTAATCCACATACTTAAAAAAAAAACTTTCACTGCAAGATCGAAAAAGCCGCCTGTGGAAAGGCAAAATCGCAATAAAGCGAGACAGAGGTAAAACAGAATTTACGGTGTTACACTCCCAAGATCTCTGCAGATGTCGAGAGAGAAAGATACATAGTCAAGCGTGCATTGCAGTATAGCCAAGAGAGAGAGGGAGAGAGAGAGAGAGAGAGAGAGAGAGAGAGAATATATGTACGAGAGCGTACTTTCTTGCACAGTGAAATAGCAAGCAAACGCCACTATATACAAGTACTTAAACAGACATATCGGAGGTTCACTCTCACCTTGTACTCTAGTATATTTTCGATACAGCAATGATGTAGACATCGGTACAAGTCTGACACAGGCTTTTTCCTTCTCTTTAGCTCTGCTCCGCAGATAATCGCCTCGGTTCGTCGTCGTCGTCGTCGTCGCCTCTGCCGCTATTCGCGGATCGAGTCGTTGTCGTCGAGGTGGTTTGGCAAAGTCCGAATAAGTGATGCGGGGAGGCGAGCACATACACTCACACATGCACACACAAGCGCACACGCTCGCGCGAGAGAAAACGCTGACTGCGACGGCGAAAAATGGGCCGAGCTGCGAGTCCCCAAAATATTTGTCGTCTCCTCGACTCCTCGACTCCTTGGCTGCTGCTGCTGCTGCTGCTGCTGCTACTGCTACTGCTGCTGCTGTCTTCTTTGCAGTTGCAGTAGTAGCTGCAGCAGCAGACATTGCTTTCAAATACGTCAATTTGGACGTTTGGTGACCGATGCAACGCATAATGTGCTGCCGCTTTTGAACTGACGTATACGCGCGTATACTTTCGCTTTGTTGATTGTGCTGTAGATGGAATACGGTGTTCTGACGATTTTGTGACCGCTGTAGGGTCGGTGTGACCGTTCATGCAGGGTTGGAAGTAGCATGATCTAAGATGGATCGTTGGATGACTGCGTGGGACGAGGTGCGGAGGTGCCTACGAGGGCGCTGTTAGCGCGCTAAATTTAACATTTCGTTAAGACAATAAGTTGTTACATTTTTTAAATGAAATACTCCTAAAATTCGAAAATTACAATTTAAAATATTGTCATTAATAATGTAGTTCGAGTTCACAATTATTTTAATATTAGAACATATATTTACTTATTATTGAAGAGGTTTAAGACAACTCTTAGTTTCTTCGATAGCTGATTTAAATACTAAAGAAACAATATTTTTGCACATATTTAATTGTTCTTTTATACATAGAATAGTGTTCTGATTTGCTGTTGGAATAACTTGTGATTTTTCGTTTAGGCTCTACTTACGCATGTTTTGAAAAATTATAATATTTTTTATAACTTTACTATGTAAACCTCTGATAGATCTACTTCTATTTCTTTGTGGAAAATGGGGTGCTGTGGGCGCGCGAAATTTAAAATTCAGCAGTTTAATAATATTAAGAATTTGGTTTTAACATAAATGAAACGAATATCGATTTATATACAATATTAATGCAAGTTTTTGGAATAGAATGGGTTTTATTACATTTGCAAATGCAGTAACTTAATTAATTATAGATTGACATTCAATAAAAATTTCTTTGATAAAAGTCATATGATAAAGTGATAACGTATTAACAAAGCAGTAGAAATAAAAAGGCTTAGGTAGGTATAGTCCTGGTAAATTCAACACCAGATCTGAACAACTTTCAATTTCTATGGTGAGTACCTATGGAGAGCATTAAACATTATAAATCGAATACTAATAGAAAAACGAAGCTGAGGAAAATAACTACTTCCTCAAGTTTTGTTCGCTTATTTTTAATAATTCACTGTGTGGATTTTAATAAGATTCTGGCGATCTTCTTCTCCTTAATTATTGACAAACTACGGCAACGATAAGACAGTCGGAACAAGATATATTAAGAGTACTCGGGATAATTTCACAATTACAGTATAATTTAGCAAAAATTGAATAGCTTACTTTGAACGCTTCTTCTTTGTGTAAATTTCAATAAATACTATCAAAGAATTTTAAATGAAACTTATTTGGACATCGTACGGTAGAAAATGCTCACTTAAAAAACTTAACTCCAACAGTAACACCATGAAACTGTGATGTGACTTTATTTGTTTCTGTACTTCAAGTAATGTTTAACAATGCAGCGAGAGCTTATATTTTCAAAAGAAATTGAAATCTTTTGTAGATAACAAATATAATTTTTAGCAATTTTTAGCAATTTTTAGCCAACGATTGGAATAAAAACATATTAGAGTATTTGTTGTTAACTTAAAAACAGCCGATTTCAATGGCATCATTAAAAGCATACACTTGATTTAGTTGTATATTCACTTTGGTGATATTCATTTTATTTGAGATATTAATGTTGTATACAATGAATAAACGCGAATTTCTTTTACAATGAAAATTGGTCGTTTTTAACTGAATATATGCAAACAAGTTTTTAAATTATAATTCGAATAATGCTGATTCATATAAGCCATACAGAGCGATTAATCCTTGGCATTGATGCATTTTCAAAAAATAACTTATTTTTTACTGCACGAGCAAGCTGAGATTCACTATTTCGCATTTGGATATTTATAAGATTTTGAAATGGTTGATCTACAATCCGAAATTTGACCCCCGCAAATGGAAATATCTTGAGTATGCAGGCATTCTCATGTATACGCTTTGGTATTTTTATTAAACAAGAGCATACCTGGAAAATCGTAAATTTACAAATATTCAGGTGTGTACAAAAATATGTTATCTCACTTTAAAGCGACATGCCAATTGTTCTATACCAATCTTACTTTCGGTATTTCTAGATCTAAATACCCTGCGGTATTTAACTCTTGTATTATTCATTCAAGGGCGTTTACGATTAGCTGAATCGTATAAGTTTCTAAAAAAACAAGTGACACAAAGAGTTAGAGATTCGTGTTTTTCATCTCGCGAATAAAAATCAGACTGAGGTCCAGCGAGTTGTCGATTTCGAATTTCCAAGACGTGCTCTTTGACTCGCTCCGCGCGGGTGCCGTCGTCCATTATGTGTGTCAAGGCGAAGGATTAACCTTGACAGCGGATTGTACGAATTTTATTCCCGCGTCGGAAACTCGACTCGCTTTCTCTCTCTCTCTCTCTCTCTCTCTCTCTCTCTCTCTCTCTATTCTATATACCTGTGTAGATATGTCTTGAGGCGCGTGTGTTTAATGATGGATTTGTGTGATATATACATAGCCACAAGAATCATGCCTTCAGGTTTAGTTATAAGCTTGTTCTATATTCAGAGGATTTAATCGATTGTCCAATACATTGCGTATAAGTGTCTCTCCAAATTAGGAACATTCCTCAGTGAAATGTGGATTTCCACGGTTTTATTATTAAGTAGAGTGAACAAATTATCTTTATTATTTAGTGAATATTTGTGCATTTTATAAAGAGTACGATTAGTTCGAAATTTAAATTGATGTTTCAAATTTAAATTGATTCTTGAACGCTCATTAATACTCTCTAGTGTAAATAAGTAATTTTATTTATTTCTTTATTTACTCAGACTGGCACATAGCGCATAGTACAGACTCGCAGCATTGCCAATTGCCTTATTAAACTGACGTAAACTTTAAAAATACAACTTTTCGTATTTTTTAAATACTTATTTCATTAATTAATCATTTGATTCATATATTTGCACATTCCGGAAAGTATTATCAATTTTCGTAAGGTTAAAATAAATGTAACGATAATTATAGTAAGGTTACATTTCAAAATGTTATTGATGTCGTTATTAATTCCTTTTTATTAAGCATTGCTGATAGAGGATTTTAGACCCTCGGCTTGCGTAATTTGTAAAAAAAGGAACTTATCTGTGAAAATATGACCACATACTATGACCACATAAATATGACGTACATAGCAACAGCTTAATGTTAAATGCAAATACAATTGAAATTTGTGCACCCACGCACATTCATTGAAAAGCCTAGACTTTATAAAATTTTGAAATTTTACCGCATTCCATTTTGTTCTCCATTTTAATTAATTATACACGCTATCTACCTTCGGCTACTTAATAATGTACAATCAAAAAACACAGTGTTATTCTTAATCAACTAAGATTGATTATTAATAGTGGGTAATACTGTGCAAATGCAGCGAATAAATCTTGGATTAAATTGCCTTTAAAAATATTATAAAATGGAATACGAAATGATGTGTATGCACATGTACAATGTACATCTAAATGCATATATGTATATTGCTTGCAGTATACGAATGACTTCATAATGCTTATCATCAATACAGCACATAAGTATGCTTATATAAGTCTGGTGTTTGCAAGTGCAAATATCGGATTTTCCGCTAACTAAAAAAAGTCACTTCTCTCCGCGCTAAAAATATATATAGCGACGACAGTAGAATCTGCGGTACGTACTTCGCGCTTCCGAGCATCGAATTTTGCTAAGCCTCGAGGGAAAATCTGCACGAATGTTATAGAATAGAAATATCATCCACATTAACGGTTTTGCATAACGTTCATTGTTTTCTTTCTTTTTCTCTCATTTTCCTCGTACCCGCTTTCAAATGTTCGAGAGATTAATTGAATCACTATTTGTTTTCAATCTTGCTGATATCGTGTGAAGAAACTCATCGTGCATAAATCGGATAACCGATCGGACATCTATTGAACTATCGATGCAAATGACATACTAGCAATTTCAATAATACACATACGTGCGCACGTGTGCGTTGTTGTAAATTGCGTCCATTGTTTATGCAATGTATATTTATAAATATTGTTGTATAAACCTAACTTCCTTATTATTTATATAAAAATAAGCATTATTTAAAGAGACACGTTTCTGCAAAGGTACGCGTTCGATTCGAGTACATACTTCTCATCACTCGCGGACAGTTAATGTATAATTAACATAATATATTGTGCACTAATTTTCCCATTGCTATTATCGACGCTGAGATTTTTCTCTCAATGCTAATAATGTTATTGAGAAATTCGAATACGTCACTGAGATAACCAACAGTATGTGACTGGTCGAGCGTATTTAAACTTGGAAAACTATACATCTGCAATTTTAATATGCACAGTTCATTTAATAATATTTACTAATAATAATAATACCGATGTAGGTACCGATACATATATATATATATTGTATAAAGTGGTGGTAAAGAGAAGGATGAGTCAAACGCAGGAAATACATCACAGAAATAAAAGACACTTCTTGCCCGAATCATAACCTTCGTCGTTGGATAAACTTTGTCTTGTGTCTATCAGTACTATATAATTATCTAGTAGTAAACAACATGTATGTGTGTGTGTGTGTATTTGTCGATACATATGTATGCATGTACTCATAAAGACCGGTACTTCCCTCGAACAGAGGAGTATATAATTATAGATATACTTGAAATTTCCCTTTAAGAGGGAAGAATACGGCTCGATGAATTCAGTATTTAATCTGAGTTCAACATGAGTTTCAAACTCGCTGTTAGAGGTTTCCTGGTCAGTCTTTGGCTCCTCGCTATCTTCGTTTTGGCGGAAGGTGAGCAGCGCAATTTAAGTGGGGAAAATTTTGCTATTTATGTGTATATCTACGTATAGTATGTGAACGTACGTGATAATACGTGAGCAGACAAAACTTATGCTGTCCTTGAAACTTCAATCAATCAAAGAATGAATGAAGCGAAAAGCGCAAGCAAATAATGTCGTTAATTTTCAGTCTCGAGATATTTTTAGCGCCGGAAAAAAACCGGTAACGTCGATAATTATACAAATTATCGGTCATCGGTTACTGAAAATTCCTAGTTTTTTTTGTTATTCCACAGATTGCGACAAATCGCAGTGTAAGGGACCGATACGATTTTACGAGGATTTAAGATGCCAACCGATTTATAAGAAATCCGATTACTGTTGTGCTGCCGCGTATAATTGTTCTCACTTGAGTAAACGATCAACAAGTAGGTGTTACGTTAATGGACATGAGTACAATATCGGTGAACGATTAAGGGATGAAGATATCGTTAATCCTTGTGATAGGATTGGATGCTTTTGCTCTCAAGAGGGGAATAGAATGTACGTCTGCTAATCATGATATATACATCATCGTTCTTACGAATAAAAAACATTAATTCGATTTTTTTTTCATTTTTCATTTCCGACGTTTCGATAATCAATTTGATAGGAAGCTGTCGAAAAGTCTATTTTAAGGTGTTACATTCATATACCGATCGCTTATTTTATATAGTAACGAATCGTTATAATTGAAAATTTCTTTTATTTGTATATACAATATATTGTTATTGTATGTAAAAACATTTCAAACTGAAATGTACAATTAATACCATCATTATTTATTGTAAAAATATCTGTTTGTTACAACAAACTGATAAAAAGTTTAATAATACTGTTCGAATGAAATGTAATCCAGCTGATCATCTAAGAACACACGATTGTTTCAAAGATACATATCTATAATTGTTTGTAGTATAAGTACCGCGATCTATTTTTTCAGAGCAAAATTTTCTTGTCCGATTGTTGACTGTGCTATCAAGGAGGTAAAACCAGGATGTTACTTGAAAAGTGATCCTGGCATGTGTTGCGGAAAAGAGGAAATTTGCCGTAAGAATTTTTAGAATTGATATTTCGTTGGATACATTGTAGCTTAATTAAAACATTCTTGTTGAGCGTAAAAAATGTAATTCTATTATTTAAAGGCTTATAACTCAAGGTCTGTTGATTCTTTTTTTAACAATCTTCTTACAAATACAAACTGTAATTTTATTAACATTTTGTTTGATAATTAACTGTATGTTGATTCGTGATTTAATGGATACACATAACTAAATTTCAATGAACTGGAAAGTAGGTAAAAACTCGTATAGGAAAAGACTTTTGCAGTTGGAAATTTTGCGATGTTTTAAACTAAATCGAGAATAACCGGTTTACACTATTTCAACGATCATCGCAAACTGTAGTCTTTTTCTTCGTTACTGAAATACCTTGAAAGCCGAGAAGCGTGAATTTGCATGAGTAAATCTACATATAGTAATTAACTAATCGTAAATTTCAGCTACAAATCCAAAAGACGTACAGAAATGCATAGTTGACGGTGAAACTTATTTCGATGGCGAAAAGTTCGTACCGAATAACGATCCTACCTTGTTGTGCCATTGTAAGTATTAGAATTACTCAATTGCATTCAAAAATAAGCAACAAAAATAAGCAACAAAAATAAAAATCTTGTTTTATCTTCAATTCATTGAGTATTTACGCTTGAACAGGTGTGCAAACTCATCTATCGTGTGAAAAAATGTCCTGCAGAATCGAACAAAACCATCCCTTCGAAATTCATGAAAATTGCGCTCCAATTTTTGAGGCTGATCAATCGCCTATCAAGCATTGTGCTTGGCTCTACAGATGTCGTAAGCAAAAGTTTAATAATTTTATTACAAAAGAACAAACAAATATTGACAATAACTTACGACTTATTTTGAATTGTATTGGCAGAGAGCGCGAACGACATCGTATTACATCCCCACGAAGAGATAGACGAGTCAGAATCGTCAGGTAAGCTAAAAAACATAAAAATTTGAAGATATAACGTTGATTTTGACGGGCGATTTCGTTTGTTCCTTAGAACACGAGCGGTGCCAATTTGGTAACTTAACTCTGCACGTAGGCGATGTACTAAGTCGTGGGACTGCCTTCCCTAACGAATGTGTCGAATGCAAATGCGAGATTCCTCCAACACTGACTTGTAAGCGACTTCCACGTGAGGAATGTTAAATCTAGTATATCCTACAGACATCTCGATTATGTAGACAGATTTAATAATGAATTTAACATGAATCTTCATCCTGAATCAAATGGTATATCCTACGTCAATATTCCAATTATCCTATGTATATGCAACATAAGGTTACGTGTAATACAGATCAAATAAAGAATAAATATTTTGCAAACGATAATAACCATTTCATTCTAACATTTATTATATTCACTAAAGCTATATCAAGCTGTCAAGCTGAAACAATGAGATTTCACTGTTTCGTAGTGTACTTTTTCAAGTTTATTTTATTAAACACACTCAGATACAGTGCATTCAAAGTTGACAGCTGCACGTAATGCACCAAACGATTTACATCGTTGAATCGAGTGTTTTTTCGATTCCACAATCGAGTGAAATTACGAACAATTAAGTAAAATGCATTATTAGAAAATTTCAATGTTATAATACATAAATCGCTAATTTTACAACTTTCAAACAGTGGATACAAAAACACGTGGTCATATAAATTTTACCAACTTCACACCGTATAATACGAAGTATAGTATAATATGTAATATATAGGTTTACGATAGTACTATTTCCAAAGTGGAAATAGTACTATCGATAAGTAGGATAATAGTAAAATCAGTGAAAAATCCGTTTTACAAAGTATACCGCGAATAAGAGAGGAATTATTGCGATGTCGCGGATTTGACGTCATTGCATTGGGTTTGCATGTACGTAGCTGCGTATCGCTTCGCAAATCGCACTCTGAATACGCGCGACTATATAATCCAACGCAACACCGGCGACGATGTATATTCTCCTCTCCTACTCCTTTTCTTGTTCGCTCGAGGTCCCGGAGTGTATATATAAGCGATGTACGCCACGCCGCGTGAATCCAAAGTATATTTAGCGCCAATCATGAGCGGAACTACGCTGCGCCTCGGTAAACTGGCCCTTGTGGTTTTCACCTACTTCGTCCTGTCTGTCGTTGCTCAACCGACAAAAGGTGACGACCAATATATACACATACCCATACGCTCTTTTTATCTTTTGAATTTTTTTATTTACTAAGTGCATTCTATCGTCGGTAGGATTTGATTTTATGCAGTACTCAATGTCTTTTTCTCCACAGTTTTTTCAATGACAATATTTTCTCTTTCACTTGAGGGATTCCAAATGCTCTATTCACTGAGAACTATGTACACGAGTTGTTATTCGTATTATTACATTTTGTTTTATAATATCAATCTTGTCAGTCATATTTACTTTTTGTCTTGCGGTGCTTAATTTCGAGCAGTCTAGCAGAAAATGTTAAACATGATCTGGAAATTGGTAATTTGCGAACCTCCGAGGATCGCTACTTACTTAAGATAGTTGCAGTGATTTATATTGCTCTTTAGTCTATTTAGGTTTTATTCTTCTATTTTAAGCATAATGAAGTTGGTAAATAATAATTTAACAGTCGTCTTCTTACTCGTCAGATTTTATATATGTAGCTAATAGCGATTGGCTGTTCTTAGTGTCCTTTAGACTACTTACTAACTTTGTCCACCATTGCTTGATGCCGCTGTTGTGCGCATTTAGGTACAAATGAGCTGTTAAATGATTCTTTATGGATTTTCATTTTTTATTGAAATTATCTTCTTTCGCTTCTTATTTTTTCCTTTTTATTATTATTTTCTTCTTTCGAGTCTTTGGCGTTCTTGAGTAAATTCAAAATTGCCGGTTTACGAATTGTCGGGTTTTTCCTCCATGGCATCGATGTGCCCTTCTGTTACTATTGCGATAAAGTTTCCGGCTTCTGGATTAACTTCTACCTGTGATTCGTTTGAGCTTCTTACATAATGGATTTGTTTACTGTTAATTTATTTAAAAAACACGAACTTGACGTCTACTACTCCCAACGCGGATGTAGCCATCTTTGATAATATATACTTTTAAAACATTTAAAGGGAAGCTGCGGATTATTTGAAATCGATCAAGAATATTTTCAATTATTTCGTTTTAATTTATTGACAAATGCGCGAGTAGTGACTGCTTTTTGTTTGTATAATTAGTATGGGGTACTTATCGGTTAGGTTGTCTACTAATTTGTAACAGCATCGATAACAATTGAGTAATGATTCTCCAATCGCAGTAGTCCATGAAATCCATGAAATTCAGTCGTTCTGCGCGTTCTATGAGTAGCCGCCGCTTACGTTTTGGAAAAAGATTTCTTTGCGTGCTGGCTGCACAGCAGGTGGTGTTGGTTTTGCAATAACAGTTGGTACAACTTTCGATGTTATTTGACTTGTAGCGATATGATGTTATGCTCATCCACGATTCAGTCGCGGTATCGCGTGATTTCTCGATCTCGACCCGCAGGTGTTTACTAATTACTTGTATCGCTAACGGTAATGATAATGTTTACTCGTGCTCCGAGAAATCAATAACTCGTCTGTACTTTACGAGTACTCGACGAAGACTCCATCATTTCAATGAATATTCACTGAATACTCGCTGCACTGTAAGTTACTGAATTTAATGGTGAAAACTTCATAAATTCAGCAGTGTAAATAATTTCACTTGCTAGAATACCTCATTTTTCGTTGTAACAATTTGGAGAGTATCCAAATAATGTAGAAATACGTGATTTTACAAAATATTCGACCCATTGGATGTGTGCGTAAACGTATGTAAATCGTCTTATCTCGAAAATCGTACCATTCTAATTTTAATCCTACTTAAAGCTCCTTTTCATATGGTTTGTTCGAAACGAGAGAACAATGTAGTGTCTCGAGAATTGTTTTTAGGCCTGATTTAAATAATAGAATAACAAAATTTAAACCTATATAATCAAATGTTTAGAAAAAGGCATTGCTATTAAATGATACGATTACCTGATTTAAATAAATATAAATGTAACGTCATGATTTTCAATTCGGGAAAATAACTTCATTCAATAATAAAAATTGTTCTAATCTCGTAACTAATCTCGTAGTACTAGCGAATAACGGATGAGTAGTCATCTCTTTAAAGGAATAAAGTTAAGTTTAGACATTTTGAAGTAGACGATAAAGGTCCACTTGAAAAAAATGCATTAAGCCTATTTATCAGAGCGTACCACACTCTAATGCATTAAATGCGAGAGAGACTATACTAGAACAAATGCTATTGTAAATTGGCTCAATCTCATGAGTAATTATTGGGTAGTTTATAAAAAAATGATTGTTTCCAGATTGCGATACTAAACAATGTAAAGGACCTTTAATGTTCTACAAAGACTTAAATTGCAAGCCCATTTATGAGAATCCAAACGACTGTTGCGCCATTCGATATGACTGTTCGCATTTGTACGGAAGATCGACCGATAAGTGCTACATAAACGGAAAGGTTTACGCCGTTGGTGAATATTTAAAGAATGAAGATCGTGATTCTCCATGTGACATTGGATGCTACTGTTCTAATCATCACGGAAACGAGTATGTAATGTAATCTTCATTCATAAATGACGTTTTTAAAATTGATTAAAATGAATTTTTTTATCGTGCAGTGCTGGCTTCATCTGCGCAACCGTAGATTGTTTTTTCGCAGGGCGAACAAATCCAGGATGTTACACTAAATACTCTCCTGATTCTTGCTGCGGCGGTGAAGAAGTGTGTCGTAAGTATACTTCCGTCCTTAATCTAAAACAGTAAAAAATTCGTTATTCTTGAGACTGATGTGGAATTCACTTATTCAAACGGCGAATATTTACTATTTTCGTAATTGCATCATTCCGACTTTTCAAATAGTACCTGTGCTCTAGCAAATAGAACACTTCCTTTTCACAAAACGCATTCGACGATTATTTTTCGCAACGATAACAAATATCTTTAAATCTTGCATTCATTAAAACGATTATTAATTTATTAGCCAAATCCGAAGAGCAAAAAAAAGTCACTTGCTTAGTTGATGGAAACACTTATTTCGATGGACAATCGTTCTATCCAGAAAATGAACCCGACCTCAGCTGCCATTGCATGGAGGGCTACGAAGGTACGCACTTACGAGTCATTCTCGGACGGATTGGACGAACAAAAAAAAATTTTTACAAACATTTTTAAATTTTAGTTTGACAATGTATCTACCTTCATGAATCATTTTTAGATTTTTTTTAGATGTCAAAGCTGCCATTTTCACCAATTTTTCTTCTTAAATAAGTTAAACTTTACAAATAATTTATTATCATCCATATCTACAGGTTAGAAAGTATTTTATTTATAAGTTTTAACTTATTTGGGAAGAATAGTCTCTTTCATGTTTTTGTGAGAAAGCTTCCTTGAGATGTTTTTAAAAATTATTAAAAAATTTATTCATTTTTTAAAAATTGGCATGGAATATGAAAATTGGTGAAAAAAATCTAAAAAAGATTCGCGAAGGTAAATACATTGTCAAACTGAAGTTTAAAAATATTAAAAAAAAGTTTTTTCTGTTCGGCCAATCTGTCCGAGAATGACTCATATAGAGTTAAAAAAGATTAACTTTTATGAACTGAATACTAGCGATAAATGATTTGTTTTTCATTTTCAAATAGGCAAAAACGTCGAGCCATTCTGTAAGATTATAAAATGTGGAGTAGAATTGAGACATGCCAATCAAATTCGCGATAACTGCGTTCCCGTTTACTACACCGGCCAAACGCCGAAAAGTAGCTGCAATGCTGCTTTCAGATGTCGTGAGTATTTAAAAAATGACTATTTCAACCTTAATAATCTGTACCTATTGTCTATAACAATATATATCTAATTGTTTTTCAGAAAATAACGCTGACGTTATCGTCCCAAAGACGCATGCAAAATCTACGGCGACCGCAGCTTCCGGTAATAAAAGAATCAAAGAAAAATAAAATATAAGCGAAATTTTCATTTCTACAAGTTCGCTATAATCTTCTTTCAGACGACATGAAATGCAAGTTTGGAAATTTGACTTTGAACATCGGTGACGAGCTGAACCAATCGACGGACTACAGTTCCGTATGCATTAAATGTGTTTGTGAGGTACCACCTACGCTTACTTGCCAACAACTTCCCGAGGAAGTGTGTACTCCCGACTATTCGAAGTTTCACAATTAATAAGAATTCTATTATGTTTTATCCTTTATAATGTATCGCACCTGCAACTGATGTGGTTTGAGTATTCATTTTCCGTGGTACATTTTTCTAACGCGTGAACCATTAATGGTATTGATTTACATTAATTTGTATGTACCGTTCGAGCGATGACGGTTAATCGTTTTTTATTCGTGTACTTAAACGTGACAAATTAGAATTTGGTTATATTCACTGCGCGTGTCTTCGCTCTTGACGCAGTGGTGGGTGCACCAGCCAACTGAAAATTTTATGAAAACATCGAAATAAAAGATTATTCAGCTTTGGAAATTAAATTCGTATTATATTCTATCGATTGTTGATCAAATTAGATTAAACTATGATTTGGTAAAAAATTTCTTCTTGATTTACGAATATTCATTAAAAAATACTGTCGTTTTCTTCTAATGAAAATTACAAAATTTACCATAAAAAACTCAACTGGTTTTTTATTTATTTTAAAAAAAGTAAAGTAGACTTGTATCTAATTTACAAATATCATACAAATAAACACATAACGTTATGTATGTGTTTAAATACATTTCTAATAGAATTATCTTCGATGTACTATTTACAAGAAAACTACATTTATCTACGAGATCGTACAAAATAAATCTTTCAATATGAGAATACACATTTAATTGTAAATGACTTCGCATCATTATTTATGAAAATGTAAACAATAATTATTACATTTTTCGATTAACAAAAGCGAATAATTGTACTTAAATAATATTAAACTTTTTAAAATAAATCCGATGACGGTGTATTTTCTCTTGCTCTTGTTTTTTTCTCATTTGCTGAAGTTCCCACGGGAAAAGGAAAAGGAAAAAATTGACGATGGCACCTTCAATTGTGTTCAAGAGTCGTCATTGATATTATAATTGTTTTAGTATTAAATGAAATTGTAAATGTCCACATAGGCAAAAACATCGAGTCATTCTGTAAGACCAAAAAATGTGGAGCAGAATTGAGATCTACCATGGAAATTCGCAGTAAACGCGCTTCAGTCTATTGCAAAGGCCGAATAATAGCTGCAATTCTTATTTCAGATTTCCATAAGAACCTGTAACAGCGCATTTTAATGTATTTGCCAGAAAAGACGGTGGCGCTACCACCCGAAAGGCAAATCAATGAAAAAGAAAACATAAGCAAAACTATTGTTTTTACAAGCTCATTGTCGTCTTCTTTCAGACGACTTGAAATGTAAGTTTTGGAAACTTGTCTCTTAGAACATCCGTACCGAATTGAATCAATCGGCGGACTATCTTGCCAAGAATTTCCCAATCAAGCGTGTGTGTGCTCATCAGACTGCTCTATTTTTCTAACACAGGAATCATAGTTAAAGTCCTGTATTATTATATAGCACATATTTGTTTGCTCTCATATTCGTTGTACTTATTCATCAGTAAAATAAATAGAAATCATTACAAAAACTTATTAGGGCTTTTTTAACTTTAGCGATACTAATCATGAGGATTGCTTGCATCGATCGCGTTTATTCTACTGATTACGGTAATACGTTGAAATAAATCATCGTGTTATAAATTGTTCTACGTTTTTTATCTTTATTGCATTTGTCTGTAGTGAAGCGTCTTTGTAAGAAAGATAACAAATCTCAGATATTGAAATAGAATAAGCTATGTAACTTGATGAAAAAAAAAACAATTAGATTTCGAGAACAGAAAATTTTCTATAAAGACAATTACGTAATCTTAAAATAATATAAAATAATATGAAATGCATTAATGAGAAGTACATTTAAATTTGTATAATATAATTGTCTTCAAATTACTGTTAATTCCATCCGTCCTTTGTATTATGCCATTAATATTTAAGGCATTAAGAGTAAATTGTGTCCACGTGTGTCGTTAAATAATATTAGTCTAACGTAACGCTTTCCTTATTTTTTTCGTTCGCTAGAGGTCCCGGGGCGTATATGTAAACGGTCTACACCACGTCACGTGAATCGAAAGCGTATTTAGCGTTAATTATGAGCGAAACTAGGGTGAACCTCGGCAAACTGGCCCTTGCGGTTTTCTCCTGCTTCGCCCTGTTTATCGTTTTACTAAATGATTTTTTCTCTTGATTACATTTGATTATTTGCACAATATTTCTGAAAATTTCTGAAAATCCATTATTGAAAATAGTGAAATGAAATAGATATTTCATTATAGATATACGTTGTTTAGAATAGTAGTGAATTTTCATCGCGCCGTAAGCAACTGATTCTGATAGTGAAAAGCTCACGAATTCAGCAGAGTAAATCATGTTCTCTAATAAGAAAAATGAATGCTTCGCTTTTGCAAACCAAACAATATCGTAATAAATTTGCATAAGAACATTTTGCGAAACATTGCACCCATACGTGTATGCATGTAAATCTTCCTATCGCGGCTCATAGAATTTTAATTTTAATCCTACTAGAGCTCTGTTTCGTCCGGATTGTTCGAATTGCGAAAAAATCTCGAGTCTAGAGAAATGATGTTTTACTTCATTCGATTTCAATAATAGAGTGCAAATATTAAAAATGTTTTTAAAATCGACATTCGATACCCTGTCATTGTTTTTGACGAAGCAGATTTTTTTACAGCAAACTTATATAATAAGATAATACAAGAATATATAGTCAACGGTACAGAATACAGAAGTCATTGCCAGATGTATCTACACGGAACAATAATAATTTTATACAGTAGGCTACAAAATCTCAATCAATTCTATTTTACAGTTACTATAGTTACTGGTTAATACTACGGAGATATATAGTTTTTGTACTCGAATGAATTTCTTTACCCAACTTCAATTTGACGGTAATTTTTTACATTGAAACGCAAAAGAATTCATGGAAGTATATTCAAAATAATAGTTTTTACGATATTCGAATCAGTTGGAGAGTTTATTTAAACACTTTGAAGTACACGTTTTAGAAACATAAAAACTAATCATAAATTACTACCCTTGCAAAAATCTCACCATAAATTGCTCTGGCATTGGCCATATTATATATATATATTATATACTACAGGTGTGCGAGACAATAAAACAAACGGCAATTTCTCCTCTCGAATCGAAGTCTCGCTCAAGAGAGAGAAAGTTGAGAGAACTCAGCTATCGCCAAAAACTTGAAAACTGAAACGAAAATTGCATTTTCAAATTGAGTATCGCTACAGTTCAAAGTAGCGCCTACCCTCTGATAACTCTCTTTAATACTTATTTGCGCAACTCCTCGAACGAGTCAACTTGCGAAAGCCTATGTATTTTAAAGTACTTAGAGGTGAAACTTTATTTTTCAATATCTCCATTTCGATGAAATTTACATAAAATTACAATGTGCAAGGATGATTGTAACGAACCAATGCCGCTTATACGATTACTTTAGAAATGTTGTGAGTTTAGGGTTAAATAATACGTCTAAAACGATGTAATGAAAATTGTGTATTGGGCCAAAACGGGATAAGCAGTCTGCCTAGGCACAAAGCAAAAGATCGCATTTTTGTAATAATTCTACCTTGGACTTGACAACATATAAACGCAAAATAATATATTGATATATTAAAAATAACCCTTCTTTAAATATTGCTACAAATTCGATGACTTATTCTTTCAACATTTTGAGAAAATTATACATTTATTTTATAATTTATCACACATCTTATCAAAATTTCTTAAAACAAGAGAAATTAGCTTTGAGTAAAAATGTCATCATACAAATACAAATACAACCATACAAATTAATTGGCCAAATTATGGTGCACATAATTTATCAAAATAATTTGCTAATAAAGAAATATTACGAATAAATCTATAACGGTTTATTCATAAATAAATAGATTATTTTCTAGAATGCAACAAAAACACTGTAAAGGTCCTTTGATGTTACTCTTTGATGTTACATAAAGAGTTTAATTGTAAACCTCTTTATAAAAATCCAAATGATTATTGCGCCATTCGATACGATGACTGTTCACATCTCTATGCTAAAGCTGCCTTTGAATGCGCATTTGTAGTTTGTTGCACAAAACGTGAACATGTTCATATCATTCTATTGATCATTTTTGTTTATTGTACTCTTTCTGCAAGAATATACTCAGAAATTATGGCACATACTTTTTCGAGCGTTTTTAGTTTTGTCTTATTTTCTATTAATAAGATTGATAAGTTACGATTTGGCACAATACACTTTTTTTTATACCAAAATTGATAAAATTATTATAATTCTAAGCAAACTTTGGCAATTACTAATGAGAAGGGAAAAAATCGAAGACAAAAATTTACCACTTTGTGTCTTTATTTAAAAAAAAAAAAAAACAAAGTAGATTTTTTTGATAATATATAAATATCCTTAAGCACGTCTACCAAATCCATGTTGAGTTGGCTGAGTGATCTGAAGTCCTGGAATGGTGGTGAATTCCAACATCTTCAACATCTCCTTAGTTTCAGGATCAACTTCAATGATATCGTGCTCCAAAGCAGAGACTTCTGGAACATAGTTATCCCTACGTTCTCTCTCTTCTTCTTGCAATTTGATGGAAATACCACGTACTTGGCTGTGACGAAGCCTCTTCATAAGAAGGGTGACAAATCTAAAATAATGAAATAAAATGATAAGTAAAATAAGTTGATGATTAAAGTAGCTTTAAAAATTCTGAGATTAAGTAGTTCTATATAATAATATTTTTTAACAAATAACTAGTTTTTCATAACGGAAGTTTTACATAAATTTGCTACATATAATACAGTACATAGCCTCAAATATATAAAGTTAATTATCTTCCATTCGCTGTTCACGAAAAGTATATTTATATATTGAATATTTCGAAATAAAACTTATTAAGAAATTAAATTGTACTGAAATAATATGAAACTTTCTATAATCCCACATTGGGTAATAAATTTTATCATTATTGTAAAATTATAATTATGCATACAAAATCTCTTTTTAATACAATTTAAACTATAAACAACTTACCCAGCAATCTTGTTCTTCAAGGGTTTGCTTGGAATAATAGCGATTTCCTCACATAATCTCTTGTTAGTGTGGAAGTCGAGAGTCAATCTCATGTAGTACTTCTCGATGATAACTCGAGCAGCTTTTTTGACAGTTTTCGTCCTGACACGACCCTGTAGAAAAACAATGAAATTATTATCTCACAATAATTAACAATAATTGAGCCATAGTTCACTTTCTTCTACCAATTCACGCTAATAAATTAATAACAAACTAATATAACCTCAACACCGAACACGACATATTAACCTCAAAATACATTTGGCAATGTAACTTTTTATAAAAACATATTAAACGTAATATTATTAAAATACTATAAATCAATATCTCCAATATTAATTCTAGATGCTAAATGTGCTTTTACAACTAGGATTACACTGATTTTTTAAGATTTTAAATAGAAATCGTCGGATACTATACGCACCATCTTGGCTGGATTTCAGAAAAGGGCACGCGAACTCTAAGCGCACGAATAACAGTCGTACTCCTAGCGGTGATTGTTGGTACTGCTCATACTTGTATTATATATATATGTATATATGTATACACGTAGTATGTTATACGATATGAACATGTGAAGATGCGATTTGCAGTCGGCAATGTCGTATCAAAAATCGACATATCTTCAATGCATTCCATTTCATCGTGTACATGTTCATTCCAGTGCGTAATAGTCTCTACGACTGATCATACAAACAATTGCAAGTAATCGTTAATGATGATTTTAATTAAAAATATAGCTACGAAAGAGCATATAATTCATAATTATAGTGGGTAAGTTATATACTACCGACTGAGTATAGCGAGATATCGTTCATTTCACATAAATTATATTAAATATTTATATATATTCGATTTGAATGCAGAACACAGTTTGGCTTATTAGCATTTGAGTTACAATTAGAATTTGTAGTCTCTTAGATTTTAAATAAAAAAAATCACGTATTAAATCTATAATATATATATATGATTCTTATGTATACAAATACATATATGTAACAGTATCAGTTAACGAGTATACGTGTCTGTGACACAAATATGACACTGCATTATTTAATAAATGAACAGTATTTGAATTAGATCGATCTATTCGTTTTATCATATATATATATATACTGGTGGTTACATTTATTTAGGAGATAAACTTTGGAAGGCATAAGTCAAAACTTTTTTTTAATAAAAACTGAGTATATTTAAAGCGAATTTTTGCTGTTCTTACGTTCTTTCAAAGTGGAACGAAAAACGATGGTCGAGTTCAAAGCGTCAACTGTGCATTATTATTATTGTATGTATATCTGTATATGTTTTGCGAATTACTGTGCAGAGTATGCAGTCTTTCGCGGTCAGATGGCGTTGAGTGTCCAATTTCGCAATGGAACATATGTGTGTGTGTGTGTGTGTGTGTGTGTGTATGTGTTTGGTCTCTCTTCCCTCTGTCTCTCGCGCATATAGTGTATAGTCCGTATATACGTTTATCGTTTTCTCTTTAGTAGGTAAATAAGTTTTTGTGACGTGTGGTTGTAGTCAGATGTATATTTTAAATAAAATAGAAATTTAAAGAATCAAAATAGATGGTTTTTTGCAAATTTCATTTCAAGCTAGAAAATTTTATAAATACCCCCAAAGGAAAGCCTCGAATTTGTCGTTAAACTCTTAATTCTGACATAAGCAGGGAAAAAATTGTGCGTTTCTCTTGCATAACCTAGTCGTAGTTAGAAAATTACGAAATGCTGAAAAAAAGTGATATGAAGAGTGCTTCTAACTAATGAATAAGATATGAAATTTTAAGTACAAAACGACGTTAAAAACGTTTTTAAACAAGTCGATCTGGCTCAAAGTGACAGCACGAGGACGTGCGAGAGAGATGGCTGACATTTCGTGACAAAGGGTAAGAGAGAAAGAGGAGAGAGAGGTTAGGAGAAGCAACTTTTACTTTCTCACTTTTATGAATATATATGTACTTACATACATTTCATTATCTTTAACATTATTTCACAACTTTGTCTCCTTTGCTGGCCTTTTCCTCTTTTTTATATTATTAGTGGATTGGAAATGGATTGAGTTTTGTTTCATGTATTCTTCATTTATTTCAAATTGTTCTTCAAATTATTTATTCTCTGTTATTTGTTAATAACAGGTGATAGGTCTTGGGAACAAAGATTTATCAGGTTTTATTTTTAAGTCTTTTGTCAATTTTAAGACATATGAGAACGTCTAGTTTTTGTTTTTGTACTTTATATAGTTATCAATGACATATTTTTCGTTATACCTTCAAAGTTTAAATTGCACATCTAAAAATATTATTCTACTGGCTTATTGATTCTGAATTAATGATAATACAGTTTATCTTTATATCCATTTATATCAAAGATTTCCAGTATAATTCGTCGATGTTAAACTGTCAACTAAAATTATTTAATATGAATAGATGAACCAATGTAAATTAAATTTTTAAACTTTAACATGTCATTAATAAATTGTTGTATGTAATTCACAAATATTAATAAAATATATCTGAAATTGGTATCTGCATGAGACGACTACTGTGATAAAGAGCGGTAGTTTAAACAACTTTCAATAAACTTTGTAACGTAAGAATCAGCTGTGTAACTAATGTTATCTGTTGAAAATATATCCTTCAGTTTGTTTAGATCTATACAACATTGACACCTATTATAGGTCTATTTTTCATTGTAATATTAATTATGTATCTGTACTATATTTATTTTCCTGTCAAGTAAAAGGATCAAAATAACTTTTTTCATATACTGTTATCGTTGAAACATCCAAAAAAATTTGTCAATAATTGCTCTTTTAGCGATATCATTAAAATATTCTAATGTACTAAGTAGTTTATTAAAAGAATATTCATGGCATTGATGTAGAATAATTATTAAAAAATTTGATCAAAATGAATATAATATGGATTGATAATGAAATTTCGTAAACGGTGTCTGTACAGAAAATAAAATAAAATTTGGTTAAAATAGATGGAGTGCGAAAAATAGAACGGTGTTTTTCTCCATTTAATGCTAGTGCCTTATAAGGTCACTAATTCACTGTGGATGTGCGCGGCGAATATAGTTGTCACCTATTACGTTACAATTACACACAACATCGGATTTTTTAATTGAATTTCCACGAGATACGAGTAATAAAAAAAACAACGTATCAAAATGTATTTTAATTTATATATAGTTAATTTATATATAGCTTTTAATTGAATTATAAGAAATGAATGATCGCGGGATGCCGAAATTATTATCGAAATTCGAGGGAAAAATGTAGTATTGATATCGAGGTGTATCTCAAGTATTCAAAGTATTATTTTTCACGAAAATACTGTATAAACGATGTTTAATTGAAAATACACAAGACAATTCGTAAAGATTAAAATACTTGGTAAAATGGGTAACGAAAGGGGCTTTTTCTTTCGTAATAAATTATGGCAGCAAATCCGAATCTTTATTAGATTCGGATCTGCTGCAACACTTATAAGCGTGTTTTATTATTTTTACGGTCACACATACGCAATTTAGTAAAATTAAAGTATAATGCAAAAATTGTACTGTAAAAATAAAATGCATTGTTACGTATAGCTTATATTATATGCAATTAAAATAGCAACGCGATAATAAAAACAACAACAAGTTATGCTTAAAGCGAAAAAATTTCAAATGTCCAGTAATATGATGAGAATTAAAAAAAATATTGAAGTAAACATAATTAAATAAATGGTAGCAATGGTTTCCTTGTATAAAACGAAAGAAATAAAAATGTTGAAATACAGCTTTTCTAGGAAAGATTATACAATTATATAAAAGTTTGATATTCTTGTACAATATTAATTCGATAGGTACATCTATTGTTATTTACTTAGCATACATTTACTTTTTAATTCTTGCCGCAGAAAAAGCAATGAAATCGAGATTATGATAAAAAGCGAATTCTCGAATGCCTGCGCAAGATATATAAGATTTGAATTTTTTGTGTTTATGCTTGAACTTGTTGAAGTTTGCTTTGTTTACTAACACTTTTACAGCGACTTGGATCGCGCTTCGCGCATGCAGGAGCAGGAGAGGAGAGATAGTATGCTGTATGCAGTGGCCGCATAGAGTAGAGAGGGAGAAAGAATGTGTACGTGTGTGTCTGTGCGCACGCGAGAAAGAGAAGAGAAAAAGAGAGAATGAGCGAATGAGTAGAGAGATGGTGGCGTAAGTGGAGAGGGGGAAATACGCGAGAGAGTGAGAAAGAAAGAATGTGTGGACGGGACGCGACTGGAGAGGGGGTAAAATGGCGCATGCGTACTAAACATTCGCTGTACGGCTAAGGTAGATAAAGGGGCGCCTGAGGAGGCGGCAACGTCGCGTACTTGCGCTCGCGTGGGAGAAACGGCAGGTTTGTTTATCGGTTCGGCGCTTGGTGAGTGGACTAGCGGAACAGTGGAAAGTTGGTAGCTTGACTCGTACGGATGACGGTCGGGAACACCGCGAAAGAGAGCCGCAGCCAGAGCGCAGAGTCAGTGCTGTGCTACGTTTGGCCCCTGACGGTTCGCGCGTGCCACACGACAACACTCCGTTTCTTTCTCTTTCTTATTCTCTACCTCTAACTCTCATCTTCCTCTTTATTATTGCACATATCCATACCACGTTTTTTCCCTCTCTTTTTCCTCTTCTCTCTTTTTTCTTTCCTCTTGTCTGCTTTCTTTTACTACTTTTTTCTAACTTTTTATTCTCACTTTCTCCCTCTCTCTCTCTCTCTCTCTCTCTCTCTCTTTCTCTCTTCTACATCCCGCTCTTTCCTTCCGTTTATTTTTATTTTCTAAATCGAGCCGCGCGCAAAAAGAGCGCTTTAGCGGTTCGCCAAATTCAGTGTTTTTCTTTATGCTCTTTATCCTATCGCGATTTCTTTTTTTCGGTTAACCATTTTCGATTCTGTTTACACACTCACTTTTTCACTTCGTTTTCTGTCGTTTGTGGAAAATATTGTTATCTCTTGAACTTAAGTGCGGGCGTGCGTGCACGAAATCGCGTGTGTGCCATCGACTCATCGGTATATATATATGTTATATATATATATATATATATATATATATATATATATATATATCACAATTTATTGACATATGAAAGTGCACTGCTACGTTATTCATGTGTCAATCGGAAACCTCTTTTGCTGATCACTGCCAATAATATAACAACCGAATGCATCGAGTAACAACTGGCAGTATCCTGAACTTTATAGTCTCTGGGTATGTCTTTCTTTTTTGTTTTTTTTTTAATTTGTTTATCTGTGTATGACTGCTCATACACCAACATGTATGTATGGATTTTTCAAATGTCGTTGTTGATAATTTCGACTGTACGAAGCAGCTGGCGTCATCAGCTGACGCGTGATGTGTGCATCTAAAAAACATCAACGAATAAACCGACAACTTTCTCTTTGCTCTCTATCTCGTAGGGTAAGCAAGAGTGCAATGAAGCCTCTAAGTTTCGAACGTTAAATTATGCTTTTGAAATTCTGAATTTTAAATTATTCATTAATTCATTAATTTTAATAAGATACGCAATTTTATACCGATAAATGATGAATTTTTTTCTGAAAATTATTCAGTTGTTATAAGTAAATTGACAGTGCGTATGTTGGGGAGTTAATTAAATGTAACATATTTCTTCGTCCATCCAGTGTATACAACTATTTTTTTGGTTTTAATGAGTTTTAGTGAATGAAAATATTGGAAGTAATAGGTTAGATTGAGATTGGGTTGTATATTAGAACAAGTAGTGAAGTCCGGATTTTGTGATTTATTTAAAAACAATTTATATGCGTAAGACATGATGTCAATTGATTGTCTGTTTCAGGTAAAAGCTCGTATGAGAGGGTACAGTCATCTGAAGGAAATTAAATTCCGAGTGTCGATTTCTTTGGTGGAAATTCTCGGAATTTTCGTTCAGACGTAACAGCAAAGACATTGCGGCATTTGTAAATGACTATATGAAGTGAAAATAGTTTAAAGACACTTTGAAGAAGTCAGTCACTCGCATCGCTGCTCTTAACGTAGTAGCGAAATCTGAGGACGGAGAAACTTCCTGGCGATAAAATTATTGATTGCTCATCCGTAAAAAAGGATCATGAGCTTCAAAGTAGAGATTTTCGTGTGCCTTGGGATTTTGTTGGCTGCCTCGGCAAATTTGGAACCTCGAGCCCGTCCACGAATAGCACCAATTTATTCGAACCAGTTTGCAGTTCACGTGCCAGCCGGGTCCGAAGTCGCATCTAGCATAGCAGAAAAACATGGATTTGATAATTATGGACAGGTATGGAAAATGGTGTTTTGTTTAAATTGTTTGTTTATATTTTTATAGCCTATTTTCTATTAACGTTTAATAAATTCAAATACTCGTACATCTATCGCAATATAATCTATTTTTATCTATATTTTATTATCGATTATGATATAATACTAAAATTATTTTTCACAAAAAGTGCGAATTTCAATGTGTCGATGTGACGAAATCTGAAATGAATATTCTTTAAATAGGCAATTGTTATGAAATGAAATCTAAGCTTTATATTTATATTTATATATTTGTATTCCTGCCTGTTTTTATTTACTTCTAATATGAAATTTAAGCTTTATTTAAACTGACGATAATGCTTTATTATAAAATTTGATTGCGAAGTGCTTATTCTTATTCAATAATTTTAACTGCTGATTTTTCAAGAATCCTGAACTTTTACAGTGGCTGCGTAGATTCGTTATGAAAAATTGAAGTAGAAATTTAATTGGATTCTGAGTTAGACATAACTGAATTTTACTACGAGCAAACTGAGAGGGAATTTTTTATCGGCAAACTTAAGGAATGGTTGTCGATCGAAACTTGTAAACATTCATTTTCTCTATGAGATTTCATTATTCTTCCCTATGCAAGTTACGCGTAATAGCTTGAGAAAAAAGTAGTAGATTTTTTTCCCTATGGTATTTTGTCGAACAATGTCACCCTCATCAGGAAACTCTTTCCAATACCCTTTTTGACGAGAGAAGTCAACAAGAATTTAAAGATAACTCTCAAGGGATAGAGTTTATATCGTCATGAAGGTGGAATACGAGGATACAAACAACATTTCTTTTACAATCGTTTAAATGTATCCTACTTTAGGAGATTTTTAAACGAAATACACAAAAGATAGTATGTTTATAATTGCGCGCACTCCGGAAGCCATTAAAACGAGAGTACCTACGTATGTATTCATTTCAATGCAACGTCATGTAAAGTACTCTCGTCTATCTGGTTATGTGAACATTTTAAAATCGATAGATTTAACCTATTTCTACCAGTTAAATTTTAACATCAATTTAAAAGGTTGTACTTGTGTTTTCACTTTTTGGCGTAGAACAAGGCCACGGAATTAACTAATTTAAAATCCTTTTGGGAGAATTTTCGCTAAAAAGTTAATTTAGGACAAAATAAAAATGAATAATCTAATGAATGGCCTTTGTGTTAAACTATTGATATTTCGTACAAATTCCTCGTACTTGTAACGTTACAACGAATTTGATAAAATTTTCGATTTTCATTTGGAATTTATCGAATTACTTTTCGATGAAAATTCACAAAAAATATTAGTTTGAAAGCTCTTTATTAGCCTCGCGAAATTCAATTTGCAAAGTTAAAAAGTTTATTTTAATAATACTTGTATAATTAAAAATAATCTATTGCTAGATAAATGAATGTCAAGTAGGAGCGATTTACTAAATTCTACACTGTCACTTGTAAATGTGTATAGAATAAATTAGTTTTCAAACCTGAAATTAGGACAGCAGATGCCTAGTTTCTTTGCACGAATCTATAATTTCTGTGCTAAAATGAGGCTGCGTACTTTTTTAAAGGTTCAAAAATATTGAAATATGAGAAGTAAAGGCCTTTGCGTACAGCATTCATTTTTATTATTTTAATCCAGCTCATGCGTGTAATACGTAAACATTCCTCATTTGAATTCAATGAAATTGTATACTGTACACCTGATGCATATTTCGAAAGCTTTTTGATACATTTGTCAAAAATGCAAAGTGCAATGTTTAAAAATGTAATTTCCAAACAAATAATTAAATTTAAATAACCATGAAAAGAGAATTAAATTATTTTTTTAAAATGTATGCTCGTGCATCTAAGCAAACTGCAACATTTACGCTTTTAACACATTGAAAACCATTTTTCCCGTTAATCAAAACGCAGTTGAAGTTTAAAATATTTTATTTATAATATTTTACATGCTAATAATATTCGTTAAATAATGGGTTCTCGAGTAATCTTTGTAAACAAAAATAAAGTTAGGAGTATATATGTGCGATTCTTATAAGTGAGTGCGTGTGTGAGTGAAATACGCTTAGGAGCGTTCGCGTAACCCGACAGAATCTAAAATCTTGACGCGACGTTTTATAGTCGGTCATTGTATTCTCTGTTATGTACGTCGAAACTAACATTCGACTTTCAAACGCGCCTATAAAGTCATATACTACTGGTGTGCGCCGAATATGATGTTTCTAAATGGGCTTGCTCTTCATGCCTTTCTGACCCTTTACTTGTTCTCTCTCTCTCTCTCTCTCGTTCAGAAATATACGTGAATAGAATCGGATCTGAAGTATTTTGTTTTCTCTGTTGACAACAATCGTCCGCATGATGTAGCATATACTCTTAAAATCTGTAGTAGTGAGTTGACTATTTGGTAGTGTTTATTCATTAGACGAAAAGTGCACATTCATTATCTAGAATAGTTAAAGTAGATTACAACAAAATCTGCTATTTGGATAGAAAAAATGAACATTTTTAGAACTGGTGCATATGAAAGTTTATTTTTAATATATAATAATGGTATATTGTGCATTTTATTTGATTCGGAGAAAAATAATTCCGGTCTATCTGTATAAGAAGGACATAATGATTTTTTTTCTTTAACAAACTTGATTATTCGATACCGTTTTCTAATAAGAAAATCTGTTCTAATAAATGATCAATCTAATTTATTATTTAATTTCGAAATAGTTTTTAGGAAATAGTAAATAAAATGATACACTTTTGATAGACATTAATTTACTAAAATATTTGATATTGGCAATCAATTGTTGAATATCTTAATGTACTTCTTTGAACATGACAATATTTTCTTACGTATGAAATGTATATTTACATTGATAAATAAAATGCACGAGACTATAGTGTAGTAATTGACATAAGAAACGCTAATATTCAAAACTTTTTAAACGTTTGTTTCGCTCTCGGTGAAACAAGTAATGTGTTTTATATTTAAAGTCTTTTGCGCTCGGTTATAGGGTAGATGAGAACTTAGTATATCACAGTTTGCATCTGTTTACACTCGATGAGGAGGTCGCGTAAATTTGAAAATGGACTTTATTCCGGAGCTACGATTCTCTCTCCTTTTCTCAGAGCAGTTTCCACAAGTTCTAGTGTACATATGTAATATATATATATATACAAACTCAATGCATTTGGTGCCGTATTTTTCAAGCTCCCATAGGCAGAAAGAGGAGCGTGGGAGGGGGGGGGGGCGCGAAAACATCAGCAAATTCACCTCACGTGCAACACGGCGAAGGTCTTCGGTTACGTTTATGTAGGTGAGGAAAGGTGGTCGAACTTTGACAGTTTGGGGGTGACACACAAGGTAGTAGGCGATCGCGTACGTGCGGTATCTGGCGCTTTTTGCAGCTGATGTGTATCGACGACTGGGCGGCCAAAAGTTCTCTCTCTCTTCCTGCAAATATCGACAGACTGTACTCGACAGGATACGGATACGCGCTTGCGCGTGTGTATACGTAATTTGTGTATATATAGAGTAGTAGTTTCGGGGGGTTGAGGGTAGGAGTGCTCGGTTACCGCGCTCAGAAAGTTCTCGCGGCTGTTCGGCAATCTCGAGAGGCATCGGTCCATTGCAGTTGCACTGAAAAAGCTTCTCGAATCGAGCTCCCTGGATTTTGGCACGTCTCCATCTCTTCGCTCCATCATGAAATAGCTGGGTTTGCCTTTTGCCAATAGACTTACTCTCCCTCTGTACTTCGCCAGCCGTGCATAACTCAACTACTGCCTAACCTTTGCTCTATGCAGCCGCTCGTTCAAGGCCACTTTATTCCGCTTATATACTTATATATACTCTCCTTTCGAACGGTATATTATATGCTTTTTTCAGCTTCCTTAAACTGCTGAACTACATACTCCTTTTAGCTCCCGTTTCTCTCTCTCCTGTCCCTCTGTTCCTTTGTCGTGCGGAGTATAGTGCACTTGATCGTTTATGAAAATTTCCTTATCTCATCTGCAGCATGCGGTACATGACGTCATCAAGATTCTGTCATTATCGCAGGTGCAGCAGTATACGGTATCGAATGAAAGAGAATTTATTTCGCTTTTCTCGAAGAAAATGCACTAGCTGCCGTTGCCTGAGATGTCCACTTTTGACATTCTTTTATTTCATTTCTGTTGCTTCGAAAGAAAGAAAGAGAGCGGGAGAGAGAGAGAGAGAGAGAGAGAGAGAGAGAGAGAAAGTAGGAAGTCTGTTTAACTGGAGACTTTTGTGTAGCGCGTCTCTATCTCCTGCTTGTATCTCACTATTTCCGTCGCTCTCGTGCAGAGTTCTACCTCTCCCCTTACTCTCCGTCGACGTCGTCGTGGTGGCACTCCATCTCGATAGCAATATGAAAAGGAGAAAAATTTTGCCGCGGCTCGCGCGTCGAATAAGCTCACCTCTCGAGAAAGGAAGCCAAGCTGAATAATATCCAAGTATGTCTGGAAACATCAAAGTCTGTTCTCTCTGTGCTTCTGGTGCTGCATACAGTGGCTGATGCTGCTAGCCCTGGGGGGACGAGCGAGAACGAGAGCCAAGGAAATGAAAATGGTCCCGAGAAAGAATGTGACAAATATGTGGGATCGAATCCTTATGAAAAGAGAGTGGAGCGAGAAAGGAAAATGGCACTGCTCGACTACAAGGATATGTAGAGGGCCATTGCTTCTCTATACAGCTGGCTATACTGCTTCTACCACTACACGGCTGTACACTTTTCGCGCGATGCGCAAGTGAGAGCCTTAAGATTCTTGTAAATCATCCTTTATATTCCGACTCACGACCTCGTGAATCAAATTCTCTCGTGAAATTCTCGGCAACGGCTCCACGCAGTTTGTAACTATAGACGGCTCTCTCTCTTTCTCTCTTATACTCTAGATAACCCTATACGCGCGTGTTAAATCCCGTTCTATACATATATAATACAGCCACATGCACACACGTTTTGAATAACTGCAGCAATTTGTGGCTAGCTCTTTACAGTTGAACTCGCTTAAGCTTTATTTTATAACATTTAATGAATATTTCTCAGCATTAAACTACTAATTCATTAGTTTTACAATAAATTATAATCTTTTTATGAGTGTTCTATGTACACTATAGTATGCACATGTCAAACGTATGAGGAATGAAGAAAAAAGCGCGAGTAAGCCAAATCAATCGTCGACTTATCGAATTACTCGAAAGTTTTTTTAAGTCCGTCAACTTTTCGCGTTGCTTTCGCGTCCCACAGGGGCAGTCCTTGCAGCAGTGGCTTTCTCGCGCAAGCGTTTCTCGTGCACCCCACACCCTTTTGCGCCGGTCGCGCTGTTTTACAAGAAAGTGCACTTCGTGCTTCGACTTCCGTTTTGTCGTCCCACAGGAATTCGCGAACAGAGCGTTTCTACCCTCTACACTGACTTGGCTCAAACTATTATATCTGGACCTTCGTTCTTTCTTCGTGAATTTTCCAAGCGCGCCTTCTGTGCTGTATACAGCTTGGTAGCACGCGCACGCGTATTTTACTTCTTCTTTTCCGACCTCTTGAGATCTTCTAGTTATTCGTCCCCGTCTCAGAGCATATTTTTTTGCATATTACAGTGAGTTTTATGCTACGTATTTTATATAAATATTCTCGTAAATATCTCCTCTTATACCGTATCTGCAGGTGAAATACTATACGCGTAACCGCGGCTGGGAAGAAACGTATATAAGGACAGAACATTTTACAAACGGATAATAGTAATGCTGTGTATATTTTATTGAAGGCTCATTTTATCGTCGAGACCGTTAATAGCCATGTATTATTATAAACTTCTTCGTTTTTCACTCGTAATTAGCTTGACCACATGTTCAGATCGTCGTTTTTAGAATAGGTACATTTTTTCAAATATAGATATAAATATAAAGTTACACTACTTTACATGAATTTGTAGATATAACCTTACTTATCTAAATATAAACATTACATATGCACACAGAAAATCTTGTTTCTATTCCTTTTATTTTAGATATTAAGTTTTTTTCTGCGTAAAATTTAAAGCATATATAACAATAAACACAAATGAGATAAAATTCCATACTATTTACAAATATAGATGCTAACCGACTGGTCGATGGCATCTCGCTGACCAGTCGATTCCAAAAAATATTGTCAAGCTTTAGGGGGACCGACCAGAACGGTTGGTTTAATTTTTATCAGGGACTTACCTATAATGAATTATAACGGACCGACTTTGTACATAAGAAATGAATGCATAAATTATAGATCGAATCGATGGGATAAGGTCGTATATACACTATATACAGTTATACAATGATTAAGTAGAAAATAACGTTTTGTCAATGTTCCGGTACTGGATGGGGGAGTGCGCATAAACGAGGTGGGGACGGTTCTTGAACTGACGTCGTCGAGGCGGACGACGTAGCTCTCTCTCTCTCTCTCTCTCTCTCTCGCTCTCTCTGTCTGCCTTGGAAAATAGCATAGCGCTCTATATAGCCCATCAGGAGGCAAGGCTTTGATTTTCCGTTCAGTAAGAAGGCGCTTCCACGCTTTACAACTCTGTGCGACTGCCGTCGCCGACGCTCGCATAGAAATGGGATTTTACGCTCGCGGCAAGTAATTATCGGTCTGTCCCTCATCGTCGTCGTCGACGACATCGTTGGTGCTACGACGATGGGCGACGCCGACCTAGAAGTCCTGTGTGGCGGTCTCACACGGTTTCAAGCCTAGTGAACTCGCGCGGTGTGCTCGAGGAAATCGACGCGCGAGACTTAATGCTTCGTTGCCTTCGCAAGTTCTTTTCTTTATCCCCTCTTTCTTTCTGGCTTCGCGCGCAACGATTGAAAAGTGAAAATTGAAGCGCCCTCTTTTGCTCTCGTTCTCGCGCGCGTGAGCGCCTCATTCCACGGGAGCATAACTGCGCTGCTTACGCCAACTATGCCGTGCGAATGCTCCTCTTTTTCCCCTCACCTCCTTCTGCGTCTATTATCTCACCTCCTTAACTTTCCATTTGCGTAGTTTTTCTTTTCTTTCCGCTAACGACACCTATAGATCCCGGTATGCTGCCTTCGCTCTGACCTATTCGTATATGTATATATAGATGTGTACTGCGTATATAGGTATAGAGAGAGAGAGAGAGAGAGAGAGAGAATGCTTCAACTGAGAGACTTGAATTTTCTCTTTTACCCGTTTTTCTCCTTCTGCTTCGATGACTATACTTCCTTATTATTTACTCTGTCTCTGTCGTGAAGGTTTACGGCTTCCATGTTTCATAAAGCTCTGCTATTATCAAAGCTTTGTTTTGCGCCATTAAAGATTCGCCTTAAAGCACAAAACAGCAAATGGTTTCGACTTTACTTTATCGTATACGCAATAATAAAAAAACATGCCGCATGATTATGGAGAAAACAAGTAATTTTTACCTCTTTCTTCGACGTTTACATTCTCACGTTGTCAATTCATCGTTGCGATTTCGAATAAAACAAAATACTTTTTCCCTAAATATGAATCTAAATCAAGCACGTGTCTATTGCTCTAGATGTTCGAGAAGGTATAGCAGTATCAAAAATAAAAATCCCAATACAGCAAACTTATAATATTACTATATTATCGCGAGTCTGCGATGTTGCGAAAGTTTTATGAAAGTTGTCCGACATTTACAAAACTTGGCTGCAACGTAGCAGCCGTGTTTCTTGATGATGTTCTTCTTTTTTCCATTTCCCAGCCAACTCAAATGTCTTTAGGTCATAGTCTTTCGATTCGGCCTGTCTTTTTTCTCCCCATTTTTATCGCGTGGACAACTCACTGCTAAA
Source organism: Apocrypta bakeri (assembly GCA_018906985.1). Lineage (NCBI taxonomy): Eukaryota > Metazoa > Arthropoda > Insecta > Hymenoptera > Pteromalidae > Apocrypta > Apocrypta bakeri. Next base: position 5,943,249 of record JACCIA010000007.1, on the reverse strand, counting down.
CTTTTATTCCTCCTAATCAAACTTCCGCCCTAGTACGAGCTTAAACATTCAAGAGTAATTATCGCCTTTATGACGTTATCAAAAATGAAAATTCTACTGCTTATCAGTGTGTTGACAGTATGAACGTACTTTGCAATTATTCAATTAAATATTTTATTCACATCAGCAAAAGGTAATCGAACTTCCAGCAATATAATATCCGTGATATATGTTGTATAATTATTTAAATCTTTATTTCGCATTTATCTCATGTATTAGCTTCTGAAAAAAGAAAAAATTATTTAATTTATATTTTATTCTTATAATTACAAACAATCGTTCGTAAATGTGCGCATTAAATTAATGTTATTTTGAGCTTGTAATATAACCGATCTTTTTGTTAATTACCGAATTATATTTATCCATTTATTTAATGCACCAGAAAAAACCTATAAGTTGCAAAGTAATTATTGTAGAGGTAAAACCAGTTTACTTCTTCGTAGACTTAATATGTAATAACTACAAATACTTAAAACTAAAATTAAAATTAAATTTATATTATAAACAATAATAATCAGGTTAATAGTGATTATTTTCCGTATTGAATTTTTATTTAATAAAGTACCTATATAAACAAAGTATGAGATACAATTTCTACGTTGAATGTTAATTGTGATACTCCATATATTGTACAATAACTTAAAATATGACTATTTAAAGAATTATCTGTTATATTTCATATTAATTTTAATACAGTGTTACAGTTTAGTTTTTAATGATTTTTTAATTGGGCATTTGTTTCAGATCGGTAGATAATGCATTAAAAATTCTAATTGGTACTATGACATTATTTTCATTGGGTGTTATCCACCGATCTCACATTACAGTCCACAACTAAAAAGTATTAAAAAGAAAACTAAAATGCCATATTAAGATTAACTTGTTTCATTTATAATTTTGTAGCAGTCAACGTAGACAAGTTATAAATAGTTTATATTATAAATTGAATTCAGTCTTGGTAACTTTTGATAATTATATTAGCTTGGCTGTACAATTTTTTAAAAATTATTATAATAATATAATGTAGTTTCATAAGACAAATATTCGATTATAATTTAAGTAAATTTTTAACAACTATATATACTATTAAATTTTGATATATATTTCATAACCATATAATTACTAAATTATTACATATAAATGAATTGCACATCATTGTAAGAAAAGACGAATATGGATTTATTATTTAATAAATCAATGTTCCGGAACATAATGTAAGGAAAGCTTAACGTCGTGTTTCATCCCATGAAAAGAACATTAATGAGAAAAGAATTTCCAAAGATCCTAAAAGTACAAATATGTGTGTGTACGTACATACATGACTGGTTGTTCACCCTAAAAGAGTGAAAGCTTAAAAAAGTCAGCTTTCACGCCATAAAATTTAAAATTTACAACGTTGTAATGTACATGTTAGTGTGTAATTTTTTTATTTCCTCCCGGTGTACATAATTTGAAATTTAATCTGTCGAATTTCACGTATGACGATAGCACGGTAATTAGGAAGATAAGGCAATCGACATAAACGTCAAAGAACGAGGCAATGAATTTTAGTCCGGCTGCGTCGCAGAGTGGCTCTGAAAGTCGCATTAACATCTCGCACGTGTGCGGCACATGCGGCACAAGCACGAGCGCAACGAGTATACGCAGGCCGCGAAACAATGTTCACTACCGTGTTGCTGTTACCAAGCAAACTCGTTCTATTAAAACGTTACGAATCGCGCACAGCTTGCGAGTTATACAGTCTGATTGCGCTTTCGCCATACGACCTTTAACTTCCCTAATGCTGTTATACATTTATGTTACTCTCTCGACCCGTACTACTCTACCATATATTAGTTCCTCTTTTCCTCCTCTCCTTACGAAGAAAGAACTTTACATGTATCGGTTATGTTCTCTGATGTGCGAATCGTAGGCTTGCTTTGAAAAATTATTCTACGTATATGAGGTCTTTGAAAAGTCAATTATTCGATAATATACTTCGTGAACAAAGAGAAGTGCAATTACACGTACGTATTCACATCCTGTATTGGTTAGCAGACTGTGCTAGTAGCACTAAGTGCTAGCAATTTCGACAATTCAATTACGTGGTGGGTGGCGCTACGAGCTGGATTTTTGCGCTTCAAAAGAAAAGAGACAGAGAGACATACATACAGAAAGAGAGAGAGAGAGAGAGAGAGAGAGAGAGAAAGTAGCAGACGGCCGAAGAAGCAGCTCCCCTGGATCTATAGTAGTAGTCAGCACGAGAATAGAGTAATACCTTTGCGTTTAAAACCCTTTTCTCGGAATGAGAAAAGAAGTGAGAACGAAAGAGGAACAAATAGAAATCTCGGTGATTGCTACTCGTGCAGGAAAACAACTATGGAAAGGTGATATTACTTTGTGCATTATGTTCTCGATCGCAATAAGTTTTCTCATCAATCGCAGTTTGCGATCTCTTCTTTTTTATTATTATTACGATCGAATTGCACTGAGACATTTCATTTTGATCTATCTAATATGTACGTGGGTGATTCTCCGACAGATTGACCACTCAAAATAAATCTTATTTTAAATAATTTCAAATTGTTCTTTATTCCTGCTTCTATCTTCGTAAATTATTATAGATTTCTTATAAAAAGGATTTAACAATTCGTTAAATTTTTTCACATAAAACACTGAGTATCTTTATAAATGTTAGTTTTTGCGAATTTCTATGTCATGTAAGTATTGTATTACAATTTTGAGGCGTTTTTAAAAAAACTCCCAATATGTGAATTGAGTTCGATCTCTAGGAAGAAGCAATGTTATTGCTTCTTTATACTTGGTATTACGTCAGCTGTGCCTATTATATTTACACGTACAATCATGGCTTTGATAATACCTAGTATCAGTAAAATTTACATAAAAGTAGCTTACATGACTTTGATGTTTTAAAGTCATTTGAAATAGTGTAATGGTTTATTGTGTTAAATGAAACAATTTTTTCGCAGTTATGTGAAAGGAAATATGATGGAAATTTAACTTGATGAAAGTAAAATCTAACACGTGGAAAAAGAAAATGAAATAGAAACTGGATAATAGGGTATATAACTCTTTGAAATATCAATATACATCGAAGCGTATAATGTCCCCTGCAATCTAGCATTTATCCACATGCAGTAGCAGTAACATTGATGCAGAAGATATATTCCCTGCAGCAGAGTAGCGCACAGCAATAGGGTTGGCGTTTGAAAGGAGGCTTGCGGACGGCATTATGCGCTTGATAAAGTCGAAAGTTGCGGGAGGCGGAGTATTATAGGTGGCTGTAGTGTCGCCGAGGGCATTATACAGCAGCAAGCAAAAGTGTAGCAAACCAACCAAGCGAACGGGCGAGAGTGAGGGAGAGTGAGCGCATTATATAAGGCGATAGGGGGGTAGCGAACAACCAAGTAGTCGCGGTCTCGCGCGTCCGGCCGCGACGTGCAATTTTCCTCGCGCGCATTCGAGTCATTCCAGGGCCGCAGGGCCGGTAATGGTCTTTTTCGTGGAAGGAAGGCTGCTCCGCGCACCAGAGAGAAATGAAAGCAGGGGGCGTGGGCGACGGAAGCGTATGTGGACGACTCTGCTGCTGAGAGTGTGTGAGAGATTGAGAGAGGGAGAGAGAGAGAGAGAGAGAGAGAGAGAGACAGAGCTATAATTACAGCGACGAAAACTGCGCAGCGAGGCAGATGGCGAAGCGTTGCAGAGCCATTCCATTCCAGCCATTCGTATATATCTCTCTATCTCGCTTTCCGTCACTCGTGATGCGAGCGAGCTTTTCCCACCCGCAACCTCGTTTCTTCTTCTGCTGCCGCAGTCGCCTGCTGTATTAGCGAACTCCCCCGCGTGCCATATCTCGTTCTCGTATAATGCCTACGCGCCATATAAGGCTGATGTGAGCGCGCTATTCGCGACGATTTTCTCTTCTCTGACGAGAGTAATACCTCGGCTTTTCGTTAATTCTCTACTTTTTCTTTACCGCTTGACTAATCAATTTTCACATACTAATGTACGAATAGGGATAATCGTCTGAGAGACTGACGGGAGAACTTTTTTTTATTATCTAAATAATTTTAAAATGTTCTTTGACTTTGTAGTCACCTTCGTGATTTTTTTACATTATGTTTGTAAAAGATTTACAAGTTACAAAAAATCGTATACTACGGTACCTGTGAAGGTTCCAATTTGCAAACTAAGCTTGATTTCTACGAAGAAATAATATTATCGGAAGCACCTGATTTGGCGACACAAAGTCTATTTTACATGAATAATCGTGACTTTGAATATACCTAGTACCACTGAAATATACGTGAAAATAGCTTTATAATATTAAATATATTAAATACACTTTATAATATCAGATTTCTGATTATAAATATATGTTATTATATTGGAATAAGCGTTAATTATGACTACATACAGAACCAAAGAGTAATTAAAATTATATTATTTAAAAGAAAAGTAATTTTTGATCGTTCGATCTGTCAAAGAATGACTCATCTGTATATATGTACAATATTTATGGCAGATTGTTTGAGTTGATAGTGGTACTGTCAAACTTTATCGAAATATATACAAAGAGAGAGCGAGAGACCAAGAGAGAGAGAGAGAGAGAGAGAGCAGAGCAGAGCCGAGCATTATTGGACCCGTCGTGTCTTATTATACATAGAAACGATAAGTTTCAGCTCTTCGGTAGCCGCCAGCTACTCGAACACACGGGAATTCGCGCGTTGGTATAACTGCTGCTCCTTCAAATAGCTCAATCGCGCACAAGAAACTCGCGTGTGCCGCTACCGCAGAGCGTTACTTCATTAAAATTTAGCCACTCGCGCCAAACTCGTTAGCCCGTTAAAACATTAACAAACTTTAGTCTGCGCACACGCGCGTAACTTCTCTCTCTCTCGCGCTCTCTCTCGCGCTCTCTCTTGCTCTCTCGGTAAGCAATGAACGAGCCCGAGGAGATACAAATTAGTCAAAATTACTCTAAGTATTATACACACATAGACTTTGACAGATTCACCGTATATTAGTCGAAGTTTCTAAATGATAGAAAACGAAAAATCATGCGAAGCCTTAAATCGTCGGTGCTTTACGCGTATATACCGAGTTGTGTACTTTGTAGTGCGTGTGTATACAACAGTTATACTGGCGAATCGCGTCACAGAGCTGTCGAGGTCAGGAATCGATACTAAACGGAAAGTGTTCTCGCTCGTGTGCTATACGCAACTTGGTATATACCTATAGGGGCGGCTTTTTGTACGGCTCTATGAAACTGGCGCCCACGTTACACCTACACAAGCAAGACTGTATATGCAAGTCGGTATAGGTGGTTCACCCGATCGACGCTCTATACCAGAACTGGGCCACGAGATGCTCTTTGTCCGCACTTCTTATAATGAGGACGACGCGCTCGTAGTAGCCTTGACGCGTAGTGCTCACGCACACTCTCTCTGTCTCTTTAGAAGAACATCGAATGATCACCGTAGTTAGGCGAAAACAATGAATTCTATTCCGGCATCCTATTACTTTTCATCAAGCTCTTCGCTTTCGCGATGCTGACGCGTATACCTTGAGATACTTGCACTTACTTGCCAGCGGAACTTTGCACGAATGGAGAAAGTTCCTTCTTTACTCTTGTTAAGAAGGGGGAGGTATAGCCCTTCCGCGAGACTCCAGTGGAAGAAGCTTCGAGTGTTCTCGTCGGTGACGTTCGCGAAAGAGTAGATAGAGAGAAGCAAGCGCGCAAACGAATACTCGCTTCTGCTCTCGCACTCTCTCGACGTGTCTCTCTACTCCCAGTTGCGGTAAGCTTCCATCCCTTCTACATGTATATGTGTGTGTGGGTCGGGAATTTAATTTCATTGAAAGTACGCCGCGCGCAATCCTCGCGAATACTGAATGATCTCGCTTGCAAGCTCGCGTCTCGCAAGTGCAGCTCGGTGTACCGCGACCGCGCGCACAAGCTTCGGATTCCAAAAGCCCGTGCGTGCGTTATATAGCTGTATTATAAATCTTTCTTGCACTACTCCTTGGTCTTATGTACGTGTCTGTATGTATACTCCCCCTACCTACTCCACGCTATCTACAACCGCCAGACCCATATCAGTTGGGCAAATTTTAGCGTAGCCACGACTTATAAATCCAGCCCCAAGAGCCGATGGCTTCCACTCCCCTTTCTCTCTCTCTCTCTCTGTATACTAGTAACTTTGGCGCGAATCGCTAGCTCTCGCAAACTTCAACGCTGTTGCTGCTGCTGCTGCTGCTTTGTTTTACAACTCGGGCGAGGATTATCAAATTCGTTACGCGGGATAACTTGAAGCAAGCGATGTATAAACCCCTATGTTTGTCGGCAATTTCGCATCTACGATATGCGCGCTCTAATTCGCGGCCGTACTTTCATTTTTCGTCGACCGAACTTTCTGTGTATTTCGGAGTATTTATAAATCGCTTTGAATCTGCGTTCAGATATGGCTTTGAAAATGTTCTTCTTCGACATTTGTTCACTATGTAGGTCGTAACGCTTGTGACATTGCTACGCAATATACAATGTTTATTTACCATAGCACATGTATACGTATATAAATGTGTAGTACTGTGTATTAGAGGACCAGACACAAGCGATGGAATTTTGACAGTCATGTAATCAATTGGAAAATCAGTTTTACCAAGAAATCTCGTATGTACATAAATTAAGTATATATACGTTAATTCCGCCATTTGGACGAATGGAATTTGGCAAATCTCGCGTTCTCGACTCTATACAGTGTCAACAACAAGGGAAGCCGCAACATTTTACTATTGACGGACGATAGCGGTCCGACGTTCTCGATTGTAGTATTCTCGAATGTCGAACTTCGGCTAATATCTAAATTATATGAACAAAAGGTTCTATATATATATATATATAAGCACGTAGTTGGTTGCGTACTGCTTTGTTATATCATTGAATAATTCATAGAATCGACGAGCAGCGAATGTTTGAGGAACGAAAGGTGTGGCTCATTATTATTGCAAGAAACAAACGGAAGTCCGGAAAAGCGTGACGCGGCAATTCGAGAGGTGAGTTTACGCGATGCGCTAATTCAATCTGACCGTAATTGCAAATGAAATTCGATCTCTGCATGCGCGATAGGAGGGCATATAAGCTTAAGGGTTTGGACGGGTATAACGTTCACAGGGCATACATTGAAGAGAGGTTTCGTCATTCGAACGAGTCGATTCCAGACTAATTTGTTAATTACTGATTTGCACGTCCGTCTGCGTTACACTCGTCGATTCTCAATGCGTAAATGTGTGTATGCACGTTTGTGTGGATATGTATACGCAGTGCCTCTAGCTATATAGGTATACAGAGAATCGCACAGAGCGTCTGCGTTGTTTAATTTCGATTCAATCGTTTCGGGTTCGTTGGTCCGACTAGCCAATGGCCCGGAGCTGTAGCATTATAAATTAAACTGAATAAAGCTCACGCGGGAAAGAGAGAGAGAAAGAGGGATGGAAGTGGGCAGCGGAGCTTGAAAAAGCAGCGAGTCCGCACGGTGCCAGCTCAGCAGCAGCTTCAGCTTCTGAAAGAGAGGCTGACTGTCGTAAAGGATCCGTTTTCCATTTACGTTCGCGCGCGCGTACGCGAGCGGCGGTACTGGCCCGCCTTCTCCTCCTCACGACGAGCTATAAGAAGTTGTGCGTTCGGCTTTTCCGCGCGCGCACCTAGGAAAAACGACTCGGCGTCAAAGTGAAACGCCGGAAGAAAAGCCGAGCGGGCGAATGGAGCCCATCCTCGCTTGCTAGCCTCGCTTGCCAGCTTCGCTATATATGTATTCGATCTCGCGATAAAACGAATTGAAAGCCCGACATTGCTTTTATAGACGCCGACGACGGTAGCGGCTGCTACTACTGCAGCTATACATCTCTTCACCCAGCCACAGACACGTATCCACTTTATGCGTGCTACGTTTGTGTGGGTATCTCTGCGTGTATGTGGATGTATGCACGTCGAGCGAGTATAACTTAACATATAGTGTTGAACTCTGTCTCGTCTCTCCCGTCTCGTCTCTCCCGTCTCGTCTCTCCCGTCTCGTCTCTCCCGTCTCGTCTCTCACCTCTCGTCTCTCTCTCTCTCTCTCTCTCTCTCTCTCTCTCTCTCTCTCTCCAACAGTTCTACTTCTAGCGCGTATACATATTATAGTGTGCAGCTTTGCTTTATCCTGAATAATATATATGATCGAATTTGACGCGTGTAGTCCTTTGCAAATTGGATAGGAGAATAAGTTTTCCCGCACGTCCGTGCACTTAACCTTCCAACGTGAGCTTCAGCTTATTACTATATTTATTACACGATTCTTAAATTGCGCGTACGCAAGCACGGAGTAAGGGCTTTCCTTTATTCTCCTTGAGCTTCCACTCTTTTTCACTAATGCGTCTCAATACACACCAAGGTGCGTAGGACGTAGTAGTAGCTATTCCGTACGTTAAACCATTGCGCCTCTCTCTTTTTCTGCGCGTGTACACGACCTTCGCGCAATGATCGGTCATGTAAGAGCGAAATGTTCTTTTATATTTATATTTCTTAATCATCAATATACTGTGAAATTAACGCTCGTAGATATGATTTTACAAAAAGTCGGGTAGTAATTTGAACTTTTATATTTCTGTGCATAACTGTTTATAAAATGACTTTTAAATTGTAACATCAAATAATTAAACAAATGCACAAAAATGAGGCTATGAATACAAAGTAATATATACTTTCAAGAGTAGAAATTCATTCATCGAATATGCAAAGAATTTCGAATACATAATTAATTTTTCGCACTGTTTCACAACGCGTTTTTTATAAAACTATTAAAGATTCTTTTTGTATTAATCTTATTATATTACATTATCTCTAATTATTACAATATTGAATTGACTTTGTTCAAGAGATAGAAATTAGTTTACTTAACCACGTTATAATTATCCTGAGATATAATTATTCATTCTATTCTGAGTTATTAGTGAATTTAATTTATACTATATTTGCCTATATTGCCACGTATAAGAATATTTCATTACAGATTATTAAAAATTGATCTCGATTTTTATTATTAATCTGTGTCTCTGTCTGTAAACTTTGAAGTCATTGAAGTATTTGATTAAAGTATACTTTTCGATTAATAAATGTTTCACTACACGTTTTGTTCTCTCAAGTTTCTTTCCTTCGTCTCTATTTTATGACTTTAAATACCTTTTTACGTATCTTACAGTCACATATTAAGTTTCTTAGTCGTTCTTGTTTACCTTGATACGTTCCTTTGAATATTTTATGTTTCGTCAGCGATTTTCGAAATCTATAGTATAATAGTCTCTATTATTCTTGTAATGATTGTTCAAATGTCGTAGAGTAAAGTCTTTTTATTGGGTTTGAATGCTATAGAATTCAAAGCGCATAAGCTTTGGCCAAATTGCCTGATTAACAAATTTACTGGATTAATTTGTACTTGATATGCTAAAGCTTTTCATAACCCACAATGTAGAGTATGGGAGGCGTAGCATCTCATTAGTGATTTTCATTGTAAACTGCATTTACAAGTGAAGTACGTAGACTGGTTATTCAAAACTTGACTACTGCATTGCTGGCGCAGATAGACATTATGGGTAAGCTGAGTTAACAGTTGAAATCGAAGCTAAATTATTAATGTATCATAATATAAGAATGTAATATTCATAGAAGATATTTATTATTTTTTAAATCTATTTGATAAGAAAGAAATTACAAAAATAAATCTTATAATAGATTATAGTCGACATGTTAGCTGTTGTTTATAAATTGGTATGAAAAATTGAGGTGTCTTATAGTCGGATGTGAGTTAACAGAAATTAATGACTACGTTTAAGAGCTAATATTAATACAATCCAACTAGGATAATACTTACTCTATACGTTCAATGAGGTTGAACAATGTTATAGAAAATTTGAAGAGTTATTAAGTTGTTTTTTTCTGTGGCGAATAAATCGTTGTGTACTATTTGAAGCAGCCGCACTAAAAAATTCATGCGCTCCTAACGATATTGGATCAATATAAACTTTTTCATTTTTGAGCTCCGAATTAACATCGTTGCCGCTGTATTGAAGTTATATCAGTGAAAATACAAGGTGTTCTGGAGAAGGCGCGATCTTTCCTACAAGGTTTATCGGATGCGGCTCGGAGAGTCACATCCTTATGAGGTGCTCTCGGATCCAACGATACGCGCGGGTCGAGAGTGTTGCGCTCTCGTTCATGCATAATGCATGCGCGCAAGCTCTCGAAGCTACATCTTCCGCGTCGCACGACTGTGCGATCTGCTTCCTAAAAACGACGCCTAACACCAAATCGCTATCGGTTTAGAGCTTCGTACCGAGAGATAGGTGTTTAGGAGGCTAACCTTTAACCTACTCAGCTATGACGTTGGTGACGCGCGCTCTGATAGGTATCGCACTGAACGAGCTCCCTAGCCGTGGACTCCGGAAATTGAAGGTTGAGCCCTACTTATTCTCTCTCTCTCTCTCTCTCTCTCTCTCTCTGTTTTACGTATATATATTCTATTCTATGCACACAAATACGTTTAAGCAGACTTTCATGACCTTGGCTCAATTTAACATTTATATATCAGATACTACGCCTCTTATCGCTTTTGACCAGCTGACTCATCAAACCTTGATTGAAAGCTGCTGTTACTACTGCTGGTACGCTAGTGAAAAGCTCGCCGATTGAAAAATCAAATGGGTTTGCCGCAGCCTGGTGTGTGTCAACAGAACGTGTGTGCTGTTGTTCTCTATCTCGGCCGAGCAGCAATGCGTTAACAATGCGTGCTTCGATGCTACCTCTAGCTCACAATATAACGCAGCGCGACCAATCTAACGTTGTTCTCGCATCGATGTTTCCGTTTTAATGTTCAGGCTTTTCGATCTGACAAATCCCTTATTTTTTATGATTACCCTATTAAAAATTGATTGATGTCCCAATGCAACTTTTATGCAGTACTAACCCAGTATTTAGACTCTTTCTTGAAATGAAATATGGACCGCATTATAAAATCTGTACTGGGTAAGTATTTTAAGAGAAGGTCGAACGTAAATACTGTTGCTCTAAAATTTGAATTAGATTTTATCAAACTAAGTGTACTTAAAATGGAGTTTAATTTTTCAGAAGCGGCTTTAAGTTCGGAAAATTATTCTGGTTCAGTAATGGTATAAATTATTTAGGCACTGTACACTGTGTACAACTTTATGTCCATTCCCAAATCTGACTTACCACAGATCGGCCAGTGAAAAGTCTAGCAGTACTCTGGCATTGCCAGAATTTGGTTCAGTTTTCACTGTTCCAATATCAAAACAAGGGTTCACCAATATAGCGTCAATCAGTATGATAGTAACGAATCGAAAATAAAAATGTAGTGTGCCATACTCTCAGTAATGACAATTCTTAGGAGAGTACATTTTTCATAAAATTCGGCGAGGACAATATAATGTCGAGCTTTTAAAAAAATTGAACGATACGAAGAAGTAGTGATAGGGTAGAACAGCAGAGAGGATTGACACGTGCGCGCTGCGAAAAGTCGGCGCGGGCCGACGTGATTTACGCGACGCGCGGCGATGCCTCATGTCTTACCCTGCAGCTCGACGAAATGTGTGTGCATGCATGCTGCCGCTATATACTGTCCGTAGTGCGCATCGGACGAGTTATACGAGCCGGAAAGGCTCTTAACCAGCGCATGTATAGTGTATATAGCTCGCTCCGGCTGTCCTCGTAAATTACGCGGCGAGTCGTGCTGCTGCTATACACACCGGCCAATTTTTTTAATTGCAGTACCGTCGCCACCGACTTTACCGGCGTTATTTTCGAGTGTGCGTTATTGCCCCGTCTTGCAGCACACCCGCGCACACCCGCGCTCGCACGCGCAAACACGAAGGCCCGACGACCATCTCCCTTCCGCTCTCTCAACACGTGCAGGCTCTACCGCGGTATCGAGCTTTTTTTATCATGCATCTTGATAAAGGACTGCTTTATATATTACCCGAGCTAGCTACTGCTCTGAACTTTATGCGCTTTCAAGTTGCGCTGCCGTCGACGACTAAAACAATTTTTCTACTAAAAGGACTTTAGCATCTACCCTCCTCTGTGCATGTGTGTGCCCGAATGCGTACGTTTACGTGTAGATAGGATATATGCAAGAGAGATCGCATGGCACTACTGCTAATATATTCATATTACCGCAACTTTTCTCTCGCTACCTCTTTCCATCTCTTTATAGTATTCGATTTTTGTCCGTTTATTTTTGTTCCTTTCACTGATTTTCTGAGTCGCGCACGGCATTCGTTTCTTCTCTCTTTGACTGTTTGATATGCGTTCATTTTTATGCCAAAGACTCCTCGTCACTGAGCATATTATTTCAATCTGCTTGTGTATGTCAGAATTATCACGCCAAAGTATATACTGTTCTGTTTTGGCTATCGTGTTAAAAATACACCTTATGCGGAAAATTCATCATACAAGTTTTTATGTAAAAGGAATGCATTTTATTTATTCAAAGCGGTCACTTTTTCACATTAATATTATAATTTTTAATCTCATTAATATACATTTTTTAGTTATAAGTATCTTGAAACGGTCTCCTTTTAATATTTCTATGGACACTCTTGCATGTGTATCGTTTTTTTTTCCAAGAGTGAAACTCGAGGAAAAAAGTTATTTTCTCTCGTTTTGTTAATGCGTTTTCGCGTTTGTTTTACGATGAATTTTCAATATGTATTTTTATGTTTCTTTGCTTTGAAAGAACCAATGCAGGTTCCAAAATGGTAAGTGAGTAATCTGTCTTTTCTTGGTTAATGAATTCAACATAAAATTTAGAAAGTTGTAACATTCGACATTTTTAAGCTGAAATTCTTTAAAAATTACCTTATTCAAATATTTACTCTAGAATCAATGGTATATTATTTTTCAAAAATCATAGAAATTATTATTAAAAGTACAGCAATAAATATTATAAAAAAACATTGTACCTCGAAACAAAAAAATACAAATAATAAAAACAGTAGCAGTAAAAACATTTTTTAATTTATTGCCAAATGAGGTAAAATAGAATTAAGGAAATATTTAAAAAATGCGAGTTAAATTTGATGAAACTTTCTATTTAAATTTAAGACCTATTAAATACACTATAGGATTCCATTATGTTGTGAACACTTCTTTTCAAATGTATTTTCGTCATATCTTCTGGTTAAATAAATTAAATAATAGCATTAAAATATTTTATTCGAATATTATATTGAATGTGAAAATTATAACTTAGTTCGAAGCAAGATATACGTGTATCATTAAATCAGCAGCATTCTTTTTATCCAGAAAAGTTTCTCTCAGTAGATCAAGACTGTTTCAGTGCCTAACGTTTATAACGCGTCAAAATATACTTGTCGTTGGCGCGTATTGCTATACTGCCTTGTGCTTCAATCTCCTTTACGTCACGAAGTCGGTTTCTCTCATCAACATACATACTGGTAAATATTAAAAAGCTCTTACTCGACGTATAGATCCACTCCACTGTAGTCGATGTATTCGAAAATCATTCGTTTCTATCTCTTTTTCTTTCTAACAAGTCTACGTATACAGACGCCCGCATATTTTTTAGGTATTCGGAAGCTTCATGATGTTTTAGAGCACGTATCAAGCAGCGTTTTTTATATTCGCTTACGAAGAAGTCCGCTACCTTGTCGTCTCTATAGATGTTAACTGCGCTTAGCTCGAGTGGGTATGTAGTTCATTCTTGGAAAAGACACTTTTCCGTGCTCCTTTCTCTATGAGCTTATAAATGGCTATTATAAACTCTTATTATAAATATTCGTCTGTACAACGATGACTTCTGTGGACGATCTCGATATTGCGGTCGTCGTTATTATGTAGCTATGCGTAGATAAAATTCGATTATCTATTCGGATGAATTTCACTCCGAGGTTATTCCATATTTAAATTTGTATACACAACTGTAGGTAAAAAAAGAATCTTTTGACTATCTTGCTTTAACTGGTGCGCACTCGCTATGGCTTATTTCAAAGAAAAAACACTAGTAGAGGTTATGTGCTTTCGTATCCATCCGCGCGTCTCCTTCCACAGTCTGGCAATGTTTATTTATTTTTTTATTTTTGCTTCTAAAAAACAGGCTTCAGCGCACGGGTTTAAAAAGTTTGCATTCAACCGTTTTTTAGAGGAAGGGGAAGGGGGTTAGACAAAAAAAGCTTATTATAATGAGAGCAAGCGTGTTTCACAAAATAGCACATAAGTATATGAAATCCTTGAAAAATCCTCGCATCGCTGCGCATATGTACAGAAATAGTAATTTCTGGCTGGTAAACAAAATATGGAAGTTAGTTTGTATTTTTTTCCAACATTTTTAAATGTAGTTCTATAGGTATATAAATAACGTTTGATACGTCTTCTTTTAGTATATCAGAATGAACTGCGGTGAGAATATGTTAGCGATTAATTGACGAAAAAAATTATTCTTGATATATATGTATATATGAACGCTTTGTATGTATATACATTGGTTGTAAACATCGGAGCATGCTATAAAAATATACATGTCCTGCCTTTGTAGGTCAGTCCGCAATAGACTCGTCCAGAAACATCAGTTATGCAGTCATGCATAACTCCGCGTAATACTTGTATTTATTCGATATTCTGCATATTTAATTGCTGTTACGCCAATGCTCAGACTGCATAACGGAAATATCTGTACCGAGTATGTGTATATTATATACATATATATATTGCAAAAGATCTAGTAACAACCAAGATGCTAAAGTTAGCAATACTATTAAAATAATGAATCAGCAGTATCATGGCTGAGCGATGAATCTCGAAAAATCTTTATCGAATAGACAATTTTCATTTGGCTTATCATTCTACAGCATAGAACGGAATGAATCACACGCGATCGTGGTATTTCAAAGTGTTTGTGAGTAAACTTCGATTGCTCATACGTCATACTTTTGATTTTAGCGGAAAAAAACACACTCCTAGGGGAAACACTTGGCTTGATTTAGGACTTCCCCGATGTTTTACAAGTTTGCGTAATCGACTGCAGACTTGTAAAGAAGAGAGGAAAAGATAAGAAACGGCGCATAAGATTGAAAGGAAAATCGTGTGGGCTATAGTAGTAGAAACGTTTTATCTTAGAAACTTCTTCAACTTTTGAAATATATAAAATACAGACACGTCTAGAATCACAAAATATTCTCTTGTATTATGTAGAACACTCTTTTATAACTTTTTTATTTCGTTTAATAAATCATTTTCAGATAATAGTGTGTATAAATTATCGACTTTACTTCAAGTATAATTGTGTTTATTGACACTGAAAATCTATTTACGAATAGCATTTAATTTACGTGAATATCAGGAAAGTGTATAAGTACCAAGTAAACAAATTTTATTTCTTATGCACTGCGTGTTTCATTAATGAGTTGTAATTTACATAAACAAATTACATACGTCTATAAAACTGTAAATTAAATCTACAATTCATTAACGATATGTATTTATTTTTATGTTTCAGGTAAGAGTGTAAAAAAAAATGTCGAAGTTTTTGAATGGGAGCCAAGTGTAATGCATATACGTAAGCATTATAGCCTCTTCTGATATTCACTGTACATATATATGATGCATATTTTTTATTTTCGAGTTTAAAACAATAAGAGATATTTATGAAAAATCCCTAACAATATTTTGTTTTAAAGTACATTTAACAAATTTACTTTTTAAGGTTTTATTAAGCAAAAAAAAAAAGGAATAATTTATGCAAATACACTGTTTCCCATTAGAATACTTGTTCAAGTATTAGTAGTATTTTATAATGAATTTGTATTGCTTTTTTTAATAATTATTAAATTAATATCGATGTATAAAATTTTCAATCTTTATTATACATACATAGTTTTTTCAATATGGACTGAATACGAACCATAGGAAAATAAAACAATGCAATAACTATTGTGCGACTATTGATTAATTCTTATGGTTGCCCACAATGGCCTAATAATAATCAATAAACTATGAATATTTAGATACTTTTCAATTTTTTTAAAGGCATACCTGTACGACAATTTTTCACTTGCCGGAATAATATAAAGAGTTTAAAGCGATTTTTTTTATTAAAATCATTAAATAAACATCGCACGTAAATAATTGAAATAATATAGTGTTTTTGAAAAACTTTAATGCAAAAAGTATGGAATTTGGCAATTATAGTTGGCTGTCAATATAGACGTATATCGACATTCGCATGCAGTCTAGTTTACTTTCGGTGTATTTAGAAAACTTGTATGCATATGATGTTGGCAACAAACGTTCGGAAATAGGACGTTGCTCTAAATTAAGCAGTCACTTTGGTATTTTAAGTGCTTTAGCGGCTTTTATCGTGGCACTTTGTAGCAACGAGATACAAAGAGAGACTGCGCATCCTCATAGGTAAGGGTAGGTGAAATTCCCTTTAAAGCAGCGCTATTCCTCTCTGAGGCTATTGCGTACCGTGAAAAATGTATTTTCTCACTCCGCGCGATCGGAATTTATTTTCGCAGGTCATTATTTTTCGCACAACCCCTGTACTAGAGTATAACGAAGGAAAATCTTTCCGATAAATATTTCCAGTACTACAAAGAGATTTCCAGCACGCAGAACAGGTTTGTGTTATCGGTTACTCGGTAAAAGCAAGAGGAAGAGCTCGACGAGGAAAATAACTAGCCCAGCGAGAGAAATTTCACGCGGGATAAATGAATTTCATCCCTATACGTCAGAGAGAAAGATAGAGCGGACGGCTGGCAGTAGAGGTAATTTCTGGTAGCGGCGCTTATCACTTTCGTCGAGCTTATCGCTCGCCATGAAAGAGAGACTGCGCACACCGCACGACCGCAGAATCAGAGTTCAAAGCGCGCGCTCTCTCTCTCTCTTTCTCCGCTTTGCATATATTAAAAGAGCTCTTGCTGGTAGTGCTCTACCTTGCCTCAGGGCCGACAAAAGGAGTACAGCGGTAGGGTCAAGCTCTTATTTGAGAAGAGTGGATTCTCGCACGTGAAATCCGATGCGGCTGTGGTTACGTGGAGACATAGCGTAAGGCATGTAGATTATAAAGCCGCGTGTGAGTCCTGGCGGAAATCCGATAGTACGACGCTTGCTCTTTCACAGTACTAGAGCTGGTGCGTCTACGGAGAGGCCGGAAAAGGGTGAGATGCTGCGTTAAGCGTCTTTCTTTGACATCCCATCGCTATCACTGTAGAAAGGCCAGTGTCTTTCCCCATTGGATCGAGATTCCTTGCTAACTTCCTTCTTGACAAAGCCAATAAAGCACTTTAGCTTCCTTTCTCAAACGAACTTGCGGCCAGTCGCGTTATTGCTACAGAGCTTGTCTTTTGGCCTAATTGCTCTGGGCAAGCAAAGATAAACGTCACGCGAGTGTCTTCGAGCAGCGGTTTACCTTCTTTTTTCTGCTACTTCTCCTGCTCCAATTAGCTTTAAACCCGACCGTTCACAGACTCGTTTAGGAAGTCATTTCATTATCCTCGTGCAAAGATCTCTCTTTCTCTCTCTCTCTCTCTCTCTCTCTCTCTCTCTCTCACGTACATACGATTGAATAAGGAAAACATATTGCTGTAATATATACTACAAGTATATTGCTATCTATTGTTCGCTTGGATTGTTTTCATAGTTTCCTCCAAATAACACCATATATGCAGGTTCACATGCACATTATTATTACTACGCACATATTCGAGAACGCATTGTTCTGTATACAAATATATTGGTAAACACATGCGAGTGTCCGCACTGTAATTCGTTTTTCGAACTTGCGAAGCTGCCAATGCGACCTTTGGGGGCTTTCTTGTGGCTATTCTTCGATGCTATAGGTAGCGGCAACCCACCGCCTGTTGCGCCACTTTCTCTATAGCGAAGGTATATAGTTGGACTCTCGACTACCGTCTCCTCCTTCAACTTGGATGGTCGAAGTCGCTGGGTGCGCAATGCACACGGCCGACCGACGATGCCACCTTTATCACGTTCTTGTAAAGCACCCTCAACCACACGGCCACTGTAGCATTTTTCTGCGTTTCACCTTTTGTTCTTTTACGCTTTTTCCGTATACAAATAAAGTGTCAATATGGATCTTTTTATAAACTTTAATAAAAAGTTACTATTCTGCTATGAATGTTTCGTAAAACAATTTTTTTACATCAAATTTAATATTTAGACGATAAAATATACGTATATTTTATCGTCTAAATATCTTTAAACAGACTTACATTTTTTCATATCCATCAAGTTTGATCAAGAAATGCAAATCAAATGTCATTTGTTTTCTAAGTTTAAAATAAATCTAAAAATACCTAACGGATCAATTATTAATTAATCATATTGCTAATGATTACTTTATTTTGAAACATGAAAATAAAGAAATAGATATTATTTGCTAATCACATATTATATTAAAAATGAATTATGCAATATTATAAGCTGTACAGTTATTAGTTACGCAATATTTCCATTAAGCCTATATATTTTATATAAAATAATCAAATCTTACTTACCTACTAGTGAGTAATAAAACACATTTAGCATTTATTTGTTTGATTAAAGTTTATCAATAACGTATACGTTGGTAAATGCAAAAGTATTGCAAAACTTATTTTTTACTCATTCTCCTTATTTTATCTTAAATTACTCAAACTCCTTCATTCGCTTATTGGTGAATCATTACATAGTAAATGCCATTACTAGTACATTAGTAAATGCCACTACTTATCGATCAAAACTAATTTCTGTTAGTGATTTGTTCTGAAAAATGTATTATCTTTCTTTGAAAATGGCTTTCAGTCATTTGCTCTACAATTGTCTTTGAGCTATATTTTTACATCTTAGTAAAAATTTAATTTATTAATTTAACCCGTTTTTACTCAAACCGGCAGTTTTATGCTCATTGTTTTTTGGGGCTCATTTCTAATCGAAATCGCGACAGAATAGTTAGAGCCAGACATATTTATAAATTTAACTTATATCCTTTCCAATGGCATAGAGCATTTGTTATAAATCTATTTCACACCTTTTGTTTTGAATTAAAAATTTAAAGTACTTTCTCGTTAGTTATGCACAAAAATCTCTCTAACTGGAATAATCTAAATTTATCTAAACTTTAAGAATATCTGCTTGGGCGTCTTTATAGCGAATTTTCTATTAAAAGTTTCATGAATTCTTGATTAAAAAAAAACACTTTCAGAAAAACTTAACAGGAGTATGCAATTCTTAGAATTACCTACATAATAAACCTGAATTTTTTTAAAACGGTTCGAGCTATTATTCCGATTTTGCAATTTAATCATATATTCTATGAGATTTTCTCCATGAGTTTTCTCCATGAAAAAAATGAATAGAAGCTAAAAATCGATTGCATTTGATATTGGTATGTATATTTAACAAAATTTCAGTTCATTATTTTGTCACGTGTGAACTGAATTTAAAGAAAATAAGAAAAATCTATCGATTATATAACATAATGAATTAAATAATTTAAGTTGAAAAAGAAAATTTCATATGAAAAGGCATAAATTACAAGTAAAAAGAACTTCTGTTTTAAAAAGTTGTGTAAATTTAATGGAAAATCATAAATATCTCACGTGTTATACGGAAATAATAGATTTCATCGTTTTTTCTTTAAAGAACGATCGTTTGTAAGAACCTTTTTTGTACTAAATTGCCATGACATTTTTTATGAAAGCTCTTCCATTCTGTACTTTATTACTGACTATTCCAATATTTTTGCACCGGCTAATTCTAGCAGGTGCATTATTAAATTTTTCTATATTTTCATTACCTGTACGCCGAGATAAAAAAAACAAAAAATATCGTTCCAACGCTTTTTAGAGTAAGATAACAATGGTTCCAAGTATGAAATATCTTTCTAGATTTTTAAAACGTTTTAAGTGAAAATTAAATCAGATTTTCGTCATACGCAATTGAAGAAGAATGCTTTGGAGAATATGAATGCGAAAAATGCGACAGGTATAGTGGCAATTTCTATAAGTATTGGAGCTGAAGTACGTTTGCAATCGCAATATCGTAAATGGAAATTGGTGTGACGAGGCAGAAGTGGAGAAAAAAAATGTCAAAAAAGTTTCTTATTCAACAGAACGAGAGAGATATGCAAGAGTTAAGCGAATCGTCAATGGGGTCAAAAGCAGATACGAGTGCGAGGCAGAGCCGATAATGCACGTGCAGAGATACAAAAAATTCTCTAAACGCCAGAGTCTATGACATAGAGACGCATGTGAGAAGTAGCGTTCGTTGACGGTGTAATAATTGCTTTGTTACGCGCCTGACGATGGGTCAACAGCGGCGGTGGCGGCAGAATTCCTTTACCGGCGCTACATTGCTTATACTCTCTTGCTCAAGGACGACACACCGGCAGAGCGAACCGTATTGTGTCTAACGACTGGTGACATTAGAGCGCGTCCGCTCGAATTACGTATACCCGCTTCTCTCTCGCTCTCGCTCTCCTCTCTCTCTCTCTTTCCGTGCCTCCGTCGCTGTTGGAGCGAACAGCCACAGTAGAAGTAGAGTAGTAGTAGTAGTAAACGCGCATGTGCATATATATCAGCTTGTTAGGTGGGCGCGAAATGCGATCCTTCGTGTGTAAAGCGCAGAGAGCAGCTCTTAGCGACTAGGCAGCGAACCGAGTCCGTGTCGTCGGGGACTTTGTTCTTCCAGTTGAGTGGAGTCGGCCTGTAGAATAGGCAAAGCTCGTAACCGTTATTACGCGGCTGCTTGACATCAGTCGAGTTGTAGTAGTATATAGAGACCTGTTTACACGTTGATCGGGCCAACGTCAGTTTGTTCCTGCTAAATGAGCTTGTTTGAATACGCCAAACAGGGTGATGCATTTCCCAATTGCTTTGTCCGATTATCAGGACGCACCTTTATATTTTAACAGCCCAGTTTATTCAACGAATGATTCACTCTGTCAGTTAGTCTAATGTCTAATCCTTTCCTTTTGCATGATGCGTTTGCATTTTCGCCGCAATCTTGTTACATGTGTATACCATTGCGAAAACTCACACAGCATCAATAATGGTTGCTTTTCTGCATTCAGTCACTCGTTGGGCAGATATATATATTATATGTATTTTCCATTTGCATTTGTTTTATTTTGTTTATTTACCGAGTTTGATATATGTGACATTACCCGACGCTGGTTGCTACTACTATTGCTTCTGCTTATTGCATGGGTGCATACATCACGACATTTCCTTCCTACTTCATGTTATTATATTGTACCCCGTGTACGGAAGTTTTAATGACGTCGCGACCAACTTTTTTTCAAAATACATTTTTCCCACAAAATTTTCGCCTTTCTTCTACAGTTCCCTCTAGTTTTTGCGAAAAGGCGAATATTGTCATTGTTTGAAATTGGATATATGATAGAGAGAGAGGGAGAGAGGGGGAGAGAGAGATTGAATGAGTGAGAGATGAGGTATAGTGATATATAGTGTGAAAAAATGAGATACGAGAGCTTTAACTCTTCTACCTCTGAACAACGACGACGTATATATTTTATATTTGCTTTCATATTGTATGTCTAAAGCCGGCGGATGAATATGCGGTAGCAAACGCGTTGACTTTACGTTCCTTCTAATGAGCAAACTGGTCTCGCTCACGTTACTAATTTGTTTGCGTGCGAACCGAACTGTACAGTGCTATATGCCCCATCTGTCATGTGCCTATATTTGCATCATCTTAGTAAATATGATTTTTTGAAAAGTCACGCTTGGCATCAACAGTCACTGTATCCATGAAGGTGAAATATCAATGATTTTTAACAAATAATGTTGTTATGAATATTTATCAATTTTCAGACTATTATTGTAAAACTGGAAACATTTTTTAGGATTACAAAGTATAATTTAATTTGTAACTTTTTTTTTAATTTACATTCTTCTGTATAATATTACAATATAATTCGACTGTGCGTGCCTGTATTATTTGTGTCATGAGATTTCATGTCCTCTGATTTGATAAATTCTGAATTGGTGCTTGAAGTTGCGTAAAGGAATTTTAAATACTATGCAATTTTGAAGCTAGTTTAAACTAATAAGTTGACGGAGGGAAACTTTTAAAATTCCGTTATTTTGTTGAAATCATTTTTCAAAATCGCAGAAAGAACTCGCATAGTTTTGCTTGAAAGTCAAGCATTTAAAATTGTTGAAAATGATTGAAACCCAACCTTAACGATATGTATCCCCGGCATGTATATGTTCTTCGCGAAAAAAGAAGAAAAAATGTTTTCCTCTCACTCGAAACCACAGGAAATGAAATAAAAGAGACGTGTCCATTTGTACGGGGGTTTTAAAATGAAATCACAGTTGCTACCGCCTAACTGCGCGTAACTCTAGTGGGAAATCCGCGCTTTTACGATGAGGAAACCCTTTTGTTGCAAGCCCGATATAAAAGTACACGCTCATAGAAATCGAGGTTAGGATCACCAGCGAATCGACGATGCGTTTCCTACCTTTGTTTTCATATGCGCAAGTGCAATGAACTTGAATAGCCTGCGAGAGCAATATTTTGAATGTCAACCGTGCCACTTCGCTAAGCATTAAACTTTCAAAGTTTAGAATTTAAATATTTCTATGGGACTGTGCTGCGAGCGGTTTTCATTTTATCTTCTTCTCTTTCTGCGCTTTTTGCTGGAATACATTGGCAAAAATAAAGTAATCCCAAGAATACTTAAAATGGATTTAAAGAAAAAAAAACACGATCGATATTTGTAGGATGGATGCGTGGAGCTTCGGGAGAGAGAAAATAAAACAAGATGATGTAGATTAATATTTATAATGTAGATTAATATGTTATATGACTGACCCGAGTGTTCACTAGAATCATTACGTTATAATAAATAACTATATGTATATTTTTGAGGTTTTTAAAGAAACTTCTTTTAAAGTGATAAAAATGTTATTCATCAAATGGAAAAAAATTAATAAATGATGAGATACGAAAAAGTACTTAATATTTATTGTTAATGAAATTCAATACATGAAGAATTTCATATTTACTAAATATAATGAAAATATTTATATATAAATACTTATTTATTTATTTGAGACATTAAAAGGTTTTATAAGTGTTCAAAGTCTTACGAAAAAAATAAAACCTGAGAGTATTTTTATCCAAATCAATCAATTCGTTATATAATAATAGATTTATATCATGAAATAATTGTTTTATAATCAAGAATTGTACATAATAAAAGAAATTTCGCATTGTAATATCTTTAAGTTTGTACTTTATTCGGCATCGAATTGCAGGAAATTGTAAAATTATTTTTATATCACGAGACTTAATAGCGAAAAGTTGACTAATTCAGAAGATAATATAATTTTCACTCTGAAGGACAATGAATTTGTATATGTCCATATTCGACCATTTAAACTGCTGAATATTATCTATATAAACATTGAATGTTCAGAAATTGTTGTCATTTTGATGTATAAATAGTGAATATTGATTTAACAAAAAGCGTATTGCAATATCTGCAAAAATAGATTATATATTATCAAGAAGTTAATATTCCTAACATGCTAAAAATAATTTTGCTTTATTTTTCTCGATAATGAAGAATTGGCTGGTTCAGAAATAAACACCTCAATTATTTTCATTATAGCGAGTCGACATGTTGCGGATAAACATTAAAAATATAAATTTTTTAAAAGTAAATTTCTTGTTGTGTTTAAAATTGCATGTACAAAAAGTATAAATGTCCGAATAAAAGTGTCCAATCTAAATTACAATTGAAGTATTTTAAAGATATTCAGAAAATGAATGCGGTGAATTTCGCGAGTTAGTTAAACCAAAGGAATTCATAGAAAATTTGAGTATTCATAGCCGGTAGTAAAGTAGAGATGGAGTAAGAATCGAATCGCAAATTATGAGTATAATTAAAGAAAGGGCAAATACGGAGCACATAGTGGAGTAGCGACTGCAGCGCTAGATATTTAGGATGCAGGTTGGTAAAAGTAGTAGATGTAGAGAATGAGAGAGAGAGAGAGAGAGAGGGAGAGAGAGAGTCTAGGCAACGGTGGCTAGGAGAGGAGAATGCGGAATGAGGCAGCAGAGGACTATCGAGCATCTCAGTAAGTAAGTCGGGGGCACGTACTGTTCCAATGGGAGCTATCCGCAGCCTAATCCCGTGGCGGCGGCCCTCCATAACTTGAATTTAGTGCACCGGAACATAATGGAGTCGGCGCTACGATTCCGTCGTGCTGCAGTCGGCATTCCGTTGCATTCCGTCGGCGCTTCATCAATAGTAGGCCGCGCGTTAATTAGCGAGCGTCCCGTAATAAAGTCATCGTTTGTGAGAGGCGTTCAGTTAACCCTCTCTATCTTTCTCTTTTACTTTCTCATTCGCTATCTACCTCGTTGTGGCGCATTGGAGCTTTCGGAGCTTTTTTCCGTAGCAACCAAGCTTTTAAGCTGATGCACGATCGCTCCTCGTGCAAAGACGATTTAGGCGCTAGCTCTGTTGCTGAGTAAAACGAGCATTGCAAAAAAACCTCCGCCAGAAAACAACAAAAGAAGCAACCGCGAAAGCAAAACAGGTAAAAAAAGCTGCTCCAGCTAGCGCGCGAAGACGATAATTTATACCGCGAGCTCTAGCAGGAGAAATAGAAACAGCGGGGTATGTAGCGTCACACGGCGGCGAAAGGCGAAATGAAGCCGTAAAAAGGCATGATTGCAGGCGCTATCGTTCGTTTTGGATTTTTCAATGTTTGAGTGCACTCTGCACGAGTTAGCGTGCGGAGGCAAGCTTTTTTTAATTGTGCTACAGCCCCCCCCCCCTCTCTCTTTCTCTCTCTTTTTCGCTGTTGTTCTCTCCCGCTGTGGTAGAAATGAGAGTAAAAAAAGACGTTCGCAGTGCTGCTATAAAACCTCGGAGAGTGTATAGGTGTATATGCGTGTACATACAGCAGTAGCAGTAGCAGCAGCAGCAGCAGCGAGAAAACGACAGACGAGTGGTGTCGCTGCACTTGGCTGCCGCTATGTGTACATACATTCTGGCCTCCCTGCGCGCGGCTCAAGAACGTCGAACTTACACAGTCGCGTTGCTGCTACTACTGCTGTGCAGACTGCTTGGTTAGCGACATTTTTTAGAGCTGCCGCGTTACGTCGCTCCCCTGAGAGCGCATGCTATGCTTTTGCGTTCAAACTCTTCTTTGGCTTTTATATACTCTGTTACCCTTATATTCAGCGTTCGCTCACTCACATATCATCTCGCTCTCTCTCTCTCTCTTTCTCTCCTCATCCCTCTCTGGACACACCGCCGACTCTCCGCAACTTTTTCGTTGCTCCTTTTTTCCTCACTGTTGTTTTTTTATTTTTTCCATTTTTCCGCAACCCGCTTTCGTCTCGTCCGTCTACTATCTGGCGGCCTGGAAAAATATCGAGAGACTACAGAGAATAAAGTTAAATCCCCTCGAAAATTCATAGACGGATTACACAAGTACTAGAGAGAGACAGACAGACAGAGACATATTCGTGTACACACGAACAGAAAGATATATAGCGTATTTGGATACTTATCTTTCAATTAATAATGACGTGTATAAACAGACCTTGGCAAGACAGGGTACTACAAGTTGGTTCTGAGTTGCGCTAGTTTACTGGCCCAACGTTGATAAGTCACATTTTAGACGAATATAAAATTCTGTATTCCCCGAATAACGAACGACAATGCCATGCTAATATAGTTTGCTGGATCCCAATCGCATCTATAAACTTATGATATTGAAATGAAATTTGATATATACATTGAGGCATTATTTATAGGTAAATGCACGAAATATAATTTAATTCGAATTTTGGAGCAGCATTATTGATTATGTACTGGGTAGCCATTACTGACACTTACGCGATCATTAAAATCGAATTACACGAAAGAGAGCAATAAAACCAATACACGGTACACATTCGTTAAGATGTTACTATTGATCCGTCCTTGTTAGGGAGGCGGCGGTATACAAAATTCTGGTCTAGAAAGCTGAAAACTACATCATTCACTATTACAATCTGTTATATTAAAATTTTATCGGAAGACCGGACAACTCCATCTTGTACTTCATTTGACGCAGTTTCGCGCTCTTGTCTCTATGTACCACACATTCTAGCATACAATGAATAGCAATCTAGCGTGGTTGAAGCCGATATTTACAACTGGCGGGAGAGAGGAAACTCCGGATACGTTACGGCGCACTACGCAAAGCTGTAAAAGTGACACATCGGAATGGCCGGCCCGAAAGCAGGAATTGCAATTAGAATAGATCGCAAAAGATTGGAAAATACGCTTGGCCAGGACGAGAACGCAGAAAAAGAGCGAAATTGGTTTTAGTGAACTGTCACGTGAAATGGCGCAAAGTCGTAGTCACGAGATATCATTCCGCCTTATGCACAAAAGCGAATATAGAAAGAAAGAGTTACGAATACATGTACAGGCTATTGTACATTTTATTGCTATTTTATTTTGAACACTTAGAAAAGGGCAATTGTTAACTTTTCAATGTAGAACGACACGCGCTCTTGAATTTAGAGTTTCTTTTTTACTTTTGATCTTGTACAATTAGCCATTTAGCGAAACAAATGCTTGACAATTAATGGTTCCTTTAAGCGTCATAATGAAAAACTACTCAGTATTTCGGAGTAGAAAATTGTTAATCTTAAAAGTTTACTGACACTCTAAAAACAATCTATTAATGTCATTGTCAACAATTTAGGAGTTATACTTCATTCATCAAAAGTTTTGTTCAAAGACAACAGTAAGCTGTAGCACTTGGGATTTTCCTTGTAGTTTAATTTTCAATTGCTATTCTTAGCGGATTATATGCGCAACAGCAGATTCATTTAATATAGGACAAATACGCGTACACGTGTATTAATGACTTTGACTTTCTGTGGAATGTAACTTTTATCTTTTGATTAAAAGTCATTTGCTGTACGTCAATGACGTTAAACAATCGGACATTCATGACCGATAAATTCTCTATTTCACGATTCATGTTGGAAGTTTCTTTGACAATGTTCCTTGTTCGGCTTGAAAATTAATAAACAGTTATCGATATTTTAAATAATCTTAATAAACGATGCAAATTCAATTGTCATAATATTGTGATCTTTACCATTCATGTAGTTCACACAGCTTGACAAATGAAAATTAATGTTAGAATTGCTCTCTTATAAAGCAATCTTTGGAATATATTGTATTGACATTATATTCCAAAGATTACAATAAAGAAATCAATATTTCTTTGTATATTTCATACTCTACAAATATGTTTGGAGGTTTTTGAAAAATTCAGCAGTTAAAAATATTTAATTGAAAAGAATCTGAACGGTCACTAGGAATTACATTGTTTTAGAGATATTTAATGGAAAAAGATGGTACGTATAATTACCAGAAGCTAAATGGCCTTCGAATAAAAATAGTAAGCAAAGTAGTTTTGAATTAAAATAAATTACTTAAGAATTGGTTTTTTGAACTTTTGATTGTATGTTTTCATTAACATATACGCATAATTATCCCTCGATTTTTTAAATAAAACAATCGTTGTTCTGACGGGTAATATAATCACGTTATTATACTTCCAAGAAGAATTTTCTTTCCATTTGACAATATTCCTGTTTCAAACGCACAAATCAAAAGAAATAATTCCTTGGATATACTTACATAAATATACAATTTATTCGTGATTTATCTTTTCTTTGTATCAGGTAAAATCATAAAATCTGGATGCATTTGTAGGGAGAGCAAAGATTTTTAACTCTACAATAAATAATACGAGTCAGTAATACATATGTATTGTACCTAAGATACAATGATCATTGACAAAAAACACTTGATTTAAAAAATACAAAATGGTAGTGTATATTATACTGTACCAAAGAAATAAATAAAAAAAGTTGCTAGCGTTAAAAGAACATTTAATATTAAAAATTCATAATGATTATTTTGGATATTTTTTTATTAATATCGAAGTTCATAAATGTGGAACAATTCAATAAAGACTTCAGAATATTTTATTGGGTAGATAAAAAACGATGAAAGTTTTTTTTAACGAAAATGATTAACTTTTATAGGTAAAAAGCGTTTCTTGGGTGTTACACTTTACAAAGCAATAGTGCCATTCTAAACGACCATATGAATTTTTAAATCATTCCTGCCAATCCCTATGGTATTGCATTTTGAGTGTCTGGCAACTGGCCAGCAGATCTTGACTACGTCGGTTTTACTGGAAAACGAATAGAATCTCTTCCACACGAATGAAACGATTTGAAATTCCCACCTGGTAATTTTTTTTATTTATCTTCGTGATCTTAAACCCGATATCAATCCATTCAATTATTTTATTTGAAAACAAAATACTTTGTAGAATGAATTTCTACTTACAAATCTCACAACTCACTCTCTCTCTCTCTCTCTCTCTCTCTCTCTCTCCAAACGAATATCTAACAAATAAGACAAGCTTTGGATCGAGGCAATCCAATGCTCCACTGAATCGGAGTATTAGATGCAAGAAAAATAGCGTTTTTCAGTATAACCAGCTTAACTAAGGCATATCAATTCAAAACTTTAAAGCAAAAAAAAATTGTTTTCAAATTTTTGCAGTGTACTTAATCATCAAAGTAATAGCATGGTCTTAATTTCTTTTTATGAAATTTCTCAAGTACACTAGACTATTAATAAGAATATTAATGTCATGTAAATGATAATATCGATTCAATATACTACGTCTAGCGCAACTAATATTTTTTTAAATATATATTTGCAATAAGAATATTTATGTGTGTTCCGAGTCATGTTTATAAAAGCAATTGTAATGCAACATAGAAATAAAAAATTTTTGAAAATAAATTTACGTATAATCTTACGTATAATAAATTTACGAATAATCTACTAAGGTTTTTTAAAAATCAGTTTCAACTTAATTGTTGACATAAGTTTTAATAAAAATAACTTGCATCGGGATGAATAAAAAAACGCGTGTTCAAAGTATATGCACCCATTATAAAACAGCTTGGGAAAAACAGATTTTACCTACCGACGTTACTTGCTCGATCGCAGCGCGTATAGTGTCTAGCTGTCTATAGTAACGAAACACCGAGGAACCTATAGGGATTTGCAATTATGTAACGTAGAAAATGCAGTTGGCTATTTTTCACGATATTTCAAGTTGATTGCAAAATATTCTCGTGCGGACAAAAGTCGAAGAGTCGAAGAGTAATGACGGATATATAAAGGGTGAAAGAAAGAGGTTGATAGAAAAAGATCATAGTAAAAGAAGAAATGAAATCGCAGATTGAGATCGAGCGAGGCGTAAATGTTCATCGAAAAGAGTTGATCGCAAGTACTTTGGCTGGACGAAGTAGAGTTTAGTCCAAGATAGAGAATGAGACAGACAGAAAATATTTGAGGATTCAGTTGAAATAAAAGAGCTGCAATGTGGTGAGCACTTTGCCGAGATTGGAGTATAGCTACAGTAGTGGTAACCCTGTGAAAGATCTGATGATGCGATGTGGTAGATAAAATGAAAAGAAAGAAAAAAGGAATATATAGTGGAGAGAATGCTAGCGATGTAATGGTGCTTAAAGACAATAAGGTCGGGCGCTTTCTGGTTTTCTCTACTTTGTGACTTAACGAAATCACGCGTGTAAGAGAGTGCTGTGCGGTTTCGGGCGAAGCTCGCGAGTATAATGTCGTGAAGGATGTTTGTCGGCTGTAGGTATAGCAAGAGCCGCTCTCATCCTTTCTTCCGAAACGAGAGCTGAGCGACAGTAGAGTACAGCGTTCCGACCGACTGATCCTGTTCCGCTCTGAAAGCCAGAACTCGCTTTTCTCAATGAACGAATCTCGTCGCGAAAGAGCTTGCTGCCGGAGCATCTGTATTTCGCAATTCCCGCACGGGATTCCTCTTTTCCTCTTGTGGTGACGGCGATTTCTCCGTAGCGCGTAGCAAAATCCCAAATCCCTCGAGGCACGGGGAGTAGATGAGGAGAAGAGACGGGGATCTATAATCGCATTCTTGAAAATCCCTCCTCCGTTGCTTGCGCGTTCCCTTTGCAGGTTCTACTTGCAACTGAATAAATACATGCCAACAACAAGATGAGGTATTCGACTAAATTACATGTATATACACCATGCATGTAATTTAGTCGAAACCGTTTTATTGATTGACGTGCACAATTAGTAAGAGTTGCCGTTACCGTCATAATGTATTGTTTGCCACGATTGATAAATTCTTGTTTCAATATCGTGAACATAATAACGGCCTAATACTGGTGCATCCGATTTTAAATGGACATAAAAATCTGTAGTAAATACAATTTAAAAAATAATTTATTTAAATCTAATTAAAATTTCGGAGCAATAATTCCTTTGGTACAGTACTATCTTAAGTACTCTTCTTTACTTTTTCTACCAGTACACAATGTACGGCAGAATCGGTATAACACTGTCTTCAAGTACTTAACTAGTACAGACTGTATAGTGTTGCTAGTTCTCTAATGATTGAATACTGAGCTAATATTCTTTACAGTACTACCAAAAAATATAGCAACTGATTTTGTACTATGCCGTTGATCAATTCTCACGGGTGTTCCAATTCAGTCAGACGGGTATTCCACCTCGTCGTTCATTGTACGCTTGCATGTATATACATTATTATACGTGCATCTATATATTTGTATTGCATTGAACAGGAAAATGCCCAATTATAGCAACGATAAGACTCTATTATGGCATCCGATTTTCCATCGCATATCAAAGAATCTTGCTCTGAAGACGTCGACTGCGTGCAAGAGGTCATTTTCAGAGTAATATTCACCAGCGTGCAGTTGCGTAAGATTTGATTGCAGTTTCTTTGTCCACGACAGTTGCGTGCACTTGTGTCAAGGTTGGAAAGTGAGTGAGAGAAGAGAGAGATATTTTATTGTGATTTCTTTATTTATGGTCTTGACTCGGACAACATTTGCATACCTTACACCCTTCTGGCGTAATATATTATTATAAGCGTTTATGCATAGAGTAATTATTCAGCGCGGAATATTAGCTGCTTTTTTCGAGTAAATAGTTTACAAATTAGATTGCACAGTTTATAGTTACCTAAGTTCTATACCGACTGCAACAATATACGTGGTTCTTAAACGGAAAGTTTGAATGACGAAGTAGAAAAGTAGAATGGAGGTGCGAAGTGGAAAATGTATGTTGTCTAACTTATTTCGGACTTTTAAGGCTGTTATCCAAAACGAATTTTTAAGAATCTCAGTTGTTGTGCAGAAAACAGTAGCCTCTCAGATAGGAATCGTGTTAAGTATTGGAAGTTAAGCAATCGTTTCGCTAATTCGTCGCAATCAGTATCGATAAATTATTATTTATATTTATACGTAGGTTTATGTAACATGTAATGTTATTGCTTCAGTCTTTAGTATTAATAAATATGCGATGTAAATGTTCGTTAAAAAATCATGTTTCATATCTGTACATATTTTATTAATGAATAACTTTAGATTTTTGTACAGCATCTAACTCAAACCATCTAAATCTTTTACTACATAATAAAGATGGAAATATAAGACTAAGGACAAGGACGTGCTTATGTAATATCAGTGAATTTACATTGTTCCATCTATCAGTTAAAATATTCTATTCACGTACCTATCCCAATTTAAATTGTCTGCGATTGTGATGTAGTAAACTTGAGCTAGTCACATCTAGCGTATAATAAGATTCTCATAAACTAATTTATCAAAATTTAAACAAAATGTACATTAACGGTTTATGAGAAAGATTTTGATTTCGACAGTAGTAATGAGCAAGGGTGAGAGATAGTGAGGGTCAACGACGACAAAAGGGAAGCTCAGAAGAAGTGTCAAACAAGATTCACTTGGACGTTTTGTAAACAAGAAGAATCCCACATTTGCAGTGTCGAAAGTGAGCCAGTGGCGGCCGCCCTTATCATTGTATACACTCGTCGACGTGACAGTCTACTGTCGTCCGGCATGGGCTCTATATCCAAGTTCTGTACATTGCATTAGTATTTTTTTTTGTTCACACGCAACAAGAATAGAGCTATCGTTCCTGTGTCTGTGTAGACAATTCCAACACCACAGTAACAGTGAATTTCCTCTTACATTGACGGCTGCATACATTTATCGCGCAATCGATATTCCCAACGCTCTTGTTATAGTCCGTACGTTTACGCTAACCCTGCACCGCTGCGCATGATATACATACGTACTAGTAGATCTCGTAGAACATTGCTAGTTTCCCTCCTGCTTAGCCTCGCTCACACATTTACTCTCACTGTCTACAGACGGTATACATACATCATGTGTATGTGTCGAAACGCTCTGTACTCGTTCGTTTTGGTACTGTGTACAAACAATTAGCGCGAGCGTGTAACTGCTGCTGCTACAGTTACTGTAACGCCTTGCATCGCGGCTGAACAATTCTTGCCCACACTACTTAATCTGAATCTTGTTAGCCGGATATCGTTCTAAATCGAAATTCCGTGCTCTTGTACAAAGCCGAAAGAGGCTACACGTGACGTGATTGTCGATACAGTTCCTTTGAGGCCTACAAAATTCTGGATACGACGCATACGTACTCACACGTATATATGCAGAAGCAAACGCGTGCGCTACCATTATTACTTTCTCCGCACCGACGCCACTCGATCAGTTTCTACGAGTTCTCCCCCCACACACACACTCGCCGCAGTTGAACACGCCAGCCTATTGCTTTACCAGTCCATGAACGTGCCGTTACCGAGTTGACAGTATTGCCGATAGTTTAGTTTACCTCCTCGACAAGTTTCATTCTAATAATCCGCAGATGGTTCAAGCAAATTTGGCTAATCTTCTACATTTTGTTTATTGTATTTTCATTATTTACAAAATATTCATATATAAAAATAAAATAATATTTTTTAATGTAGCGAATCACAAAACGCTGTTTAAATTAAAGACATATTTTGAAGAGCTAAATATTGTTCGTTATAGTCCTATAATAATCTTTTATATTTTGATTTACTACACAAACGTAGTTTTATGCGGTGTCTTAGTAATTAATTAAACGTTAAATGTGATTTCTTTTGGTTTTTTTTTAATTTTTATTATGCTATAATATAGTAGTTGAAATATAAAGTTTTACAATTATGATTGAAGGGACAAGTATATAATCTTATAAGCTTTCGTTTCTAAATATAATATGATCGGTTTGACTGAAATATATAAAAGTATTATTTATAGATTTCTAGTTACTGTAGAGGAAGCATAGCAAGGAATCGGAATTACAACTGCGTGTTTATACACACAACACATACATATGGAATGTTTTATTTGTCCTGGAAAAATTGGAACTACGAAGTTGCAATTCGAATATTACTTCCTCTAAAAACATGAAATTATAACTCCGCATAATTCGGTTTCGTAGAAAATTTTACTGAGTGGAGATTGCCAGTGCCCGTAATTTATGGACTCCACATACCCCACGATTATAAACATGTAACAATTTTGTATAGATATATAAGCAGCATCATGAATGCGAAATTAAGCAACCGGATGATTACTTAGGATGCACTCTAAAATACGCCAACTGCATAATACACTGAAATAATACATATATCATATACTTTGAGAGAAAAAGGGGAATGAGAGAGAAACTTTGCATAATTTCAACATTATCAATGTTTTCTTTCCTTCTAATGCCAGCTCTAGTGCATTCCCGAGTTTTATTTTTTTCCTGTCGCGATGTCGAGTGTGCAAAGAAAACAACGAAGAATCAGATTGTACGAAACGTTTCATCGTCGGCTTCTCGACGCGGGAAATTAGATTGATTAAAGCGAGATCCCCAGTGACAGACGAGCTTGCAAGTACGCTTGTGTAAGTAAGAGTCAGAAGCGCCGATACAAAGCTTTGTCAGACAAGCGTATCTATCGCTGAATTAATCAGAGATCATGATGGATGATCGACAATTCAGTACGTGTTTTAATGCAAGAAGCTAGTCAGAGTGAGGCAATGTGCCAGTACAGTACCCCTGAATTATTCCAAAGATCTGCAGCCGACATCGGCATTATGCTAACCGATACACACCTAACCTACTGCACCAAATGCATGGACACATAGACAGAGGGGAGAGAGGGAGAGAGAACGGGAAGGAATTGTCTTCCTTTTGACCGCTTCACACTACTATTTCTTTACTTTTCCGTTTGAGTTTATACGTCTAGTAGTATGTAGAAGTGTTGTTGATTCGCACTCTAGAAATCTACGAATATGAGTTCGAACGTATAGAGGTAGACAGCGAGAGAGAAAAAAGAATAAGAACGAAAGCGGAGAAGCTAGCAGCAACGTAGAGAGGGAGAAAGCGGAAATCGAAGCACCTCACGGGATATTGCTATCGTACCTAACTGATGCAAGCAACGAGGCCCAATGAATAGTTGAACTGATCGATTCCCGCACCACCACCGGCATCCCTCGCCTTCGCCTCCTCGCTCGTTACTTCGCTCCTCTCTATTGACTTGGTTTGCCTCGTTGCTTGTCTATACCACCCACTCGTTCACCCTCCCGTTTCTACCCTTCTCTACACTCAATCTTCACTCTGAATCACTCTTATAATACTTATTAGCTGTGCTTCACTCAACGAGTTCGCTGTACACTGACACGTCAGGGCGAGTACAACATTTTCGAGCCGAGTGCCTCCACTTGTTACCGTGAGTTGCTAGAACCAATGGTATTTGGAAATTTTAACAGGGCATCCTACGAGATTTCCAACCAAGACGTAGCTTATATAATACTTTTAACTTTTCCGGCTTCATTCTATAAGTTATTCTACGCGAAATTTCCAGCATAAAATATCATCTGACAATGGTTTAATGCTTAGTTCACATTTATTACGTTAAAATTTCTGAACTGAAAATATCAATTTATATAAAACAAAAATGTCTCTAAGTATCTGTTACCTTTGATCAATTAACCCGATATTTAATATCAATCTAGATCAGTATCTCAGCTTCCATGAGCCCATTGAAAGCAGAGACAAAGGGTAGTTACCCTTTATATTGTGTAGTTATTCTACTTAAATTTGCTAAGAATATCCTGATTGACAAACCCATTAAATAAATCGTACCAAACTTTAAACGTTATTACAAAAAGCTTTTTCAAAAGCCATCCCCTTTGCATATATCTAATTCTGCAGATTTTTTTATCTCGGTGCATAGATGGACTTTCGGACAACAATAACAGCTCGGTCTATTAATCAGAACTGTCTTTGTCGGGACGAATTTATTAGCGCGCGTCGGTGCAGTGTTATACATAGAGACATGGCTGCAGCAGTGTCAATATAGCTCGTGATTTTGAATGATCGTTTTCCATTCGCATGAGAAAGACGTTGAAGCTTATTCGTCAACCACAAGCAAAACAGCGCTCGCATAGATAACGGGTAGAGAAGAACAACTATATAAGGGTAGGGCAGTGCATTCCATGAAAATCTATCCTCTCTCTCTCTCTCTTTCTATATACGGCATACTGGCTGACTAGAAGCCACATACTGTATTCTACATAATAGACTTGCTATTCGGCTTTTTTCTCTGCTAAGTTTTGAGCTTACGAATAATATTAGGCTACCCACCCGTAATACATATTTATTAAGCGTAATTCAACTGCAGATGGAATAAAATAGTTTATTAAGACACTAAAAACTAAGGTTACATGACAAACTCTGAGTTACAATGAGTTAGAATAGACTGCTTCAATAAAAACCTTTTATTAAAAAAGGCGATTGATAATAAGTTTCCAGATTGTGAATAATCAGGGAGACATGTTTTAATAGTCACATAGCAAATATTGACAGTAATAAATAAAACCATTCTCATAATGCATGGCGTAATGAAGGATGTATAGACTCGATATGGGTGTAAAAGATTTTCTTTTCAAATTCTCAAGCATCCTAATTTGAGATCAGCAGCCTTTTAGTAATATTGGTAGTGACCAAAAGCTGAGAATCCGTTGGTGATAAACAGCGAAAAGGTCGATCGTATACTTCTTTAAGGTACGCCCAAGAGACATTAGTCAGGGCTAAAGATTTCCCGAAGTGTGACAAATTGTGATCGATTGGCGAGAAACGAAAGTTACAACCCATATTGGTAAGTCCCAGAAGTCTTAAATTCACGATAAGCAGAAACATTTGTATAAATTCAGAATGTAATCAATTTAACGTAAAACATTTTTATAGTTCGAAAGTCTTTCATTTCAAATGATTGACTACTTAAACAGAATATGAATTCAACAGTATATTTCCAACTAGCAGTAAAAATATTAGACTGTAAAAAGAAGCCAAAGATATCCATTCGATGCGGTTAAATGGAGTGCAAAGTTTATTTTAAAAGTATATATGGGGAAACCAAGTACTTAAAGCGCATTCTTGATTTTATAAAAAATTGTATTTAAGACGATATTCTTATAAAAAAGTGATGGTTAATTAAAAGCATTGCACTTTTGGTATTGCATTTTTTCGCGTGGACGTAGGTACTTGTTGCAACAATGATTTGGATGTTTCGAAAGATTTTATAGTTCAAGTGAGTACTTGATACAAATAAGCGTCTTGATTCGATGCCAGACTGTAGCTTTCTATTTAGCCACTTTCATGTACAGTTTTTCTAGAATAAGAAGTTCATTATTGTTTATACTGCAGCAACTTGATTATAAATCTAGATTTAGTTTTGTCAAATCATTATCTGAGATTTTAATTGCATACTGGGTCTTTACCCAGTACACAGATTTAATATCGTCACTATGTATAATCTATCGGTATGTTTTGGTAGATAATACAACCGACGACGTGCTTATTCATCAACTGAACACTCTGTTTTGTTTGTTGTTTAATTTATAAATCCTCGTCCTCAGCAGAGACGCACGTTTCAAAGTATCAAAAAGACTCCTTGAACTTGCACAGAGCAATGACGATCGGCATAAAAATATGTTGTACGTTATTTTTCAGTTTACTCGAGAAAACAATGCCATTATGCCAAAAATACTACTTCATCCACGTTATATGGATTATAATTTAAGTGTCATTAGGTAATTAAAACTGCATAATTGTACCGTTTTTTCAAGGGACTAGGGTGGACTATTATAGTTACCGTTGACCATGTAATCGTTTGCTTCTTTCACTATATAAGGAACCGACAATAGTTAGAGACTTTCAGCAAACAAGCGACTTCTTTAAGCACTGAGAAAGCACAGCTCACTGAGAGATAGGTTAAAAAATAGGAGCGAGTACAAGCACTGCTTTAGAAACAACAACCTGTGGAATGCTATCACTTCCCCTGGCCCGAGGGTCAAAGTGAGTCACTGCGTTGGCTACGTCCGGTCCTGTGATTTCCCTGAAGTTCAAAGGTTTAGAAAGATGCAGGTTTTACTTATGCAAATAACTCTTAACACTGTCAGGCTATGACTGGGAAAAACGAATAGACACGATTGTTTTTTAAAATGTTTCATTTTAAAATGTCGGGGGGAATTTCATGCAAATATTTTGACATTAATTTTTATAAATTATATTTCATAAATTACCAAACGTTTATTTAACATAATTAAGGAAATAATCACGAGGAAAATGTATGGAATTATATAATATTCTAACTTACTAAGTAATAATGTTGTAATTAATATGATTTAGCTGGTACCAGCAGTTAATACAATTATGGATTCTTTGTTTAATTTGCGCGTTAACAAAATATCTAAAATGTTTTAATGATAATATATTTATTATATCAAGGGGACAAGGTACCTAAAAAATATGATGATACTAAAAATTAGAATTTAAAATATTTTCAATAATGTAGTCATAATTTACACTTATTATGATATTAGAAAATATATTCACCTACGTTTGATGGACTCTAAGACTCTCAATAATTTGTTATATTATGCAATACAAGGATGGTTGAGTTCAAACTCGGTAAACTACTCTTTAATATTCAAAAAACTGTACCTGTAATTGTAGATTATACAATGTATTACTTTTTTGAATAATTTGTTGAAAAAACCGTTATTGATTTTTAATAATTTTTTAAATAATAAAATGCTTGGTATGCTTGGTTTATCATAGATATGAAAGTGTGGCAATTTGCCGATGAATGTACGATCTTTGTACAACTGTATCCTCTAAAAAATAGAGAAACAGAGAGAAAAGACGACTGAAAAGCGCCGTATTCGGAACAAAGTGAGCTAAATACAATATACATGCTATATAGATAATATGCAGACTGACAAGCACGTGTCTGATTATATATATGTGTGTTAGTATAGATGAGAATATATAAGGCGCGTGTGCGTTGCAAGCGCACGAATTAGCTGCGGCAACGGAAGCCTTTGTCGAAGCTAATGATTAAACGATTCCGGTGCTTGTAGCGCACTTTGTTCAGTGGCGCGACGGAGTAATGCTCGAATAATAGTTGCTGCTCTTTGGGTCGCGAATTTCGCAATGTCGATTGTAGTAGACTATATAAACGAAGCGGACGATAATGACACACGAGCGATACATAATACTTTTTCCAGCTGAATGGTCAATCGCGTGTGGCTACATGGTAGTATAGCTTACGACTTTTCTTTTCGCCACTTTTCGACTCCTCTTCAACAACTCCTGCTTTTTCATCCGATTATATATCCACAGATCTGTGCCTCGGGAATATTGCCGCTCTGGCGCTCGCACGTGCTGCGTGTTCCAAACGAGGCACCGGTGTGGCATTCCTTGCTCTCTCTCGCGCGCTCTTCCTCCTAGAGTCATGTTCGTTCGTATCGTATATGTCTAGTATATACATATACATACGCGCATAGGGTATACTATGCGTACACGAGTCTCGACGTCCCCGCGGCACGCTTCGTAAATTCATTTGCGCGCACTGCCGCCACGGTACCCAATCAATCTTGATGATTTCGGGCAACGCTAGCTCGGCCAATCGACGCAGCCGACCTTGTGCTTTGTTTCTCTCTCTCTCTCTCTCTCTCTCTCTCTCTCTCTCTTATTCGGTTTTTCGCCCTTTCCGATGCACCACACCGCACATTGACGATCCGAACACATTGGCGTTAGGTATAGGGTCGAGACAAAGCCTACGGCGACAAAGATTGACGAGTCTATTACACTACATATGTGTGCGTTCCATTGTACGTGTAAATGTATGCTGCGTTGTGTCAGCGGCACAAATGAAATTGAACTTGCGAAATTTAAGCGATACTTGACTGGCGCCGTTTGTACTCCAGGAAATATAGAACGCCTGCTGTCACGCACTATTGCCTCTCTCTTTCCGATATTCCCCCTCTATCATTCCTTAATTTTGCTCAACGAGAAAACTAACTGGAATTTTCGGTGAATCGATACTTTTAATATTGTGGGTATAAATGCTGCGCCAAGCGATTATTATTGTTATTATTATTTCTTTCGTGAGTTTTCATTCTTCTGTTTTTACAATAATTTTTAATTCAAAGGGATATCCGATTTTTTACTATACCTTCTATGTATACATGCTCTCTTTCTCTATATAGTTTGTGTTGTGATTTTTCGAAGAATAACATACGATACGCCGAAAATCAGACAGCTTCCTGTACGTGATGCCGATACATATAAGAGAGAGAGAGAGAGAGAGAGAGAGAGAGAGAGAGAGAGAGAAGCCAGAGAAAGAAAGAATGTATATATACACGTGCTCTTTATTTTCAAGCGCTTTGTCTTGAAACGCCGCGAGGGAGTATTGTGCAGAAGCCATGTATTGATTTCCATGTGGCTTTCAGACAGATGTTTGTCGGTACTGACTTGTCAATAAAACATCTTTTTCATCTGCACGTCTCCCTTGTCTTTCTGTGCTAGGCCATAAGCTGCACACATAGTTGCCTTTCGAGAAAATGCTACTGTTCTCTCTTCTTTTTCCCCCTCCTGTTTGCAGCGCTTCACGTACCTTCTCTCTGTCTCTGCCTCTCTCTCTCTCTCTCTCTCTTTAGAAGCTTTAATAAAAGGAGCTAATATCGCGTGCGTTCGTCGAGGCAAGAGATTGTTTTTGTAATAAGTCGCGTCCAGGTTATAAAAGCTAGGAGGTTCATGCTGATGTTGAGCATATATCCCACGCTTTAATAAGCGCCCGGTACTGACACCACCGAGCGCACGACGAGCCTAATTAGTTTTCGTCTTCATTTTAGAAACTAATCCAAAGGCCGAGAATTAATCACGCGTCGAGGCTTATCCACGCTCCTGTGCGCGCGCGATAGAATGGATATTTAATGACGATACGTAAACGTTCGATGTACTTGCAGGAACCTGCTACCTCTCTCTCTCTCTCTCTCTCTCTCGTTCTGCTCGGACAGCGTAAACTCCTCTGATGATCGAAACATCCGATAGGACACGTTTGCATAATCCGTATGCGAACGGGCAGAGTCTGAGCGCTCGTACCCCATGTCATACAATATCGTGATAATCCCTGTTCCAAGGCTGATCCATCAAACTCGCGGAGATTTCGGCCACGCTATTCCTACTGATACAGTGTCCGAGGAAGCCTTCCTCGAACATATCATTCTGTTCAACGCTATACATATCGAACTGCAAAGCAATATTGTATTTGTCTATATTGTTTGAAGCTTGGACTAACAAAAAAACTTATGTTATTACATTCTGCGCAGTGATCTGCATTCATCACACGCTGTCATAGTTTCTGATGTACCCCAAAACTTTTACGTCGATATAACAATTAGATCTTAATATAACTTATTGGAATTTAAACTTCATTGTATAAGCTTTGACACAGCTCTACTATGAAGCGACGCACTAACTCCCAGGAATTATGAGACTGGCTTTGGTACGATATTACAATAGGATTACCAAATTTTTAAGTCCTTTTGAATATTTCTCTCGTGTAGAATACAAAAAAAAATTCCACGAGATGAATAATGCACACATTAAAACCGGACTTTAAAATAATAATATATAAAAAACCTGATGTTTATATTTGTTTTTTTTATAACTATCTAATATACGAACGCGTGATAATTTTTTAAATATTTTTGTCATTAGCAAATGAACAGTTGTTTAAATTATGTGATTCACTGTGGGCATTGTTAAACATGTGTAGGAATATAATTATTATAACTTAGAATTCTCTGATATGTAATATTATTTTCTTGCACATTTTGTACTAGTGCACGAAACTTGAAATACAATGAAAGTTAAATAAGAATGTCATGTTCTCACTGTTATTATAATGAAAGTATAATTGAGCATCGCGTACAAATATGGTGTAATGGGTAAATAATAATAAATTGTAGGAAAAAAAAATGGTATTTATGAAATCGGTCATTAATATTGCGTTTTGCTCGATAAATTTTGAATAAAAATGTAATTACAATAAAAGACACATTGATTTCAATAAAAATTGTCTAGATAGAATGTGTCGATATAAAGTTATTAGCATGTAATAACAAAAAGTACGTTTTGTTCAACACCTCTTTTCAGGCGGGCGCTTTTTACGATTTATAATAATATCAAAAGACTGGTGTTAATATTTTTTAAAAGACGGCGCTTGTTTATATTATTTTTCACTCAATTAATGATAACTTATTAGTCAAATCTAGGCAAAGCTTTTATTAAACTCAAGCTGGTTTAATATACTTCTTAGATACACTTTTAGAGTATGCGAATACACCCTTAACTTAATGAAATTCATCGAAATTCACTAACTCAAACTGTTTAAAATTCTTTCAAATTTATTTGCTTTCAGGCAAAATAGTGCGAGTTTAACATTTTTCTTATTCGGAAGATATCCAGTAACTAAAAAAATAAGGATCAGTAGCTAAAAATATATTAATTTCGTTGTGTCGTATTGTTCCGAAAATCTTATGGATTTACCAATATATCTATACGATCAAATGACGTTACAGAATTTCCAAAAATGTATTATAAAAATAGCTTTGCTATTTGAACTGGTCTATGATACCCTGTATAAGTTTAAATATGAATATAAACGAAGATAAGATTTTTTTATCGAAATCGAGAGAATATTAGTGAGCTATAATACTTGAGAAGATGTAGAAAAGGTGGCGATAGCAGACGAACGATAGCTGCGGCAAATAATATCATGCAAGAGGAGCTTGCATAAGATGCCGAGAGCGCTTTTAGCATACTCGTGCTGAGGAGAGGTCTGTATAGACACGTATACACATAACAGGTAGATTAACGGGGGCTCGGGCGCTAAGAGCAGAAAGCAAACGATGGTCGCAAAGTTTGATCAAGCATGCTTCGATCGATTTCCTCTCTCTCTCTCTCTCTCTCTACTGGGTTTCACCACCAACTCGGCACGGTGTTCGAGTAATGTCGTCCAATTAGCGTTTGTTAGCTGAAGAGCCGGATGCAGCCGCCTCCGCCATCCTACCGCTAGAACAGCAGCGAGTCCCAGTTTCGATGGAGCTTGGGGGCAAGATCTGCCGCGCGGATAGGTAATTAAGGGAGTATTAGTCGTGCGTGATTCTACTATGATCGGAGAGAGAGAGAGAGAGAGAGACAGAGACAGAGACAGAGAGAGACAGAGAGAGAGAGAGAGAGAGAGAGAGAGAAGTCGGCTGGTTAATTCGGCGAGCTGAATAATGGGAGTGAGAGAGAGAGAGAGTTTTCGACAATGATGGTGTTCGGGCAACTATGTCGTCTCCGACGCACACTGCGACCAGACATAAAGACAGAGAGCA
Organism: Apocrypta bakeri; assembly: GCA_018906985.1. Taxonomy (NCBI): domain Eukaryota; kingdom Metazoa; phylum Arthropoda; class Insecta; order Hymenoptera; family Pteromalidae; genus Apocrypta; species Apocrypta bakeri. The sequence goes on along the minus strand of JACCIA010000007.1, from coordinate 5,900,399 downwards.
AGAGCATTATGTTCCGGAACAGCAGCAGTCAAGAGGGGGATGATTATGTAGGTATATACACTGAGATGTATATATATAAATTGTATATAGGTATAGTAAGGAAACGTCGTCGTCTCCGCCCAAGCGTATTCTGGTCCTATTATGCGCTGACTCGAGCATCTCCACCTCCCCAAGCTGCGCGCAAGCCGCAGCGACAAACGGATTATGCGTTACCGTGAGTCGTGCCTCCCCTCAACTCACCGAGCTTACAGGTGGTAAGCGATGCGCCACCGAGCGCGCACCTCGCTTCCAAACAATATCGCTTATTCACTGGGCCACTTAGCACACCCACCGCTAGTGCAGCAGCGCAGCCACCCGGGTCGCTCTCACTTCTTACTCCAGTCATTTTGCCTTCCCCCCAACCCTGACGACCTCCTTATTCATCTATACTAATCTTATCTTTTTGTGTTGGATGCGTTAGCGGAGACGACAAGCTTATCGCGGCCACAGCAGCGATTTTTTTTATTTTTTGCGACTTCGACAATGTATACAATGTGTCTCGTTATTTTTTCAAAACTCAACTACTTTTCAAGCTCATCCTTATCGTTTCGTGGATTATATTCACGTTTATTTGGATGCAGTTATGGTTTGTTTATACGATATTTATTGTCGATCTATGCGTATACGCTAATCTCGAATAGATTTGCTTATGACCGCGCTTTGCGATATTTTTATTATTAAGCAACAGCCTACTGTCAGAGATCATGAATTTTAAAACGGGATTCAAGCCCATCCCTTGCTCCCTCGAATTACTATGCTCACCTCTTTCCGCCTGCCCCTTCCAACCCCATCCACCCCTTTGGGACAATGGCACATACATTTTTTGCATACAAATATACTTCCGATAACCAATATCGTCGTTTGGATTATCAGATCTCACGTATTTCATTAAATATCCCCCATTTTAGGATCAATCGCACGAGATATCCCATCTGCGATTTTAGTCCATTATACAAAAATATATATTGGATTTTACCCATCTGTCGTATATATATGGAAAGTGTCGCTTGACAAAACCTGTAAAATATCTTACCGCATGCATGAAACTACTACGTGAAGTTCCGATTAGAAACTCTACCCTTGGTTCTATATCTATCTACCTATGTTTAGAAAGACGAGCATTGAAAATTAGTCCCGCAGCGCAAGAAATTTGCCACCGCCAACAGACCAGAGGTGTGTGCAAGCTTGTTAAGGATTGCCGTCCTTGTTATCTCTCGTGGTGAGAGTTTCCTATGATATAGCGACGGATTATGAATGTCTTGTAGGAGGAAGAGAAGAGAACGAGAGCTAGAGCGAGAGCGAGAGCGAGAGTCAGGAGAAGAAGAGTCAGCCAAGTGAGGATGATGCGTTTGCGAAAGTCTGGTGCTTTGCGCGAGCGCGCGTACGACAGTTAATTTGGGTCAGCTGCAGAAGCCCATTCCTTCGCTTTTCGAGCATAGTCGTGCCTTGCTTGTGTTATAATATAGTTGAGGAAGCATTGAAAGCGTGCGAAGAGCCATAGAGCAGGATTATAAGCGCGCGCCTCTGCAACTCGAATCGTTGCAACGACAAGCCCGGTTAAGTCTCTCGTCAGAGCACACCCCTATAATACCTCCTACTTGGATTCGCACGTCTTCACGGCAACTTTGCGGTCCTTTTCAGAATTGCATTTATAGATAATTCCCACGGCTTCCAAACTGATGTTTCTACATATTGGAATTAATACTAGGGAATTGAGTATTTTCACTAGAAAGGTGAGAAAGCTGATTTAATTAATAACAAGTCTGAAACTTTTTTAATTATCAGGATATTTATCGCTTTTCCTTTTAAGAAATAACATTAACAGAAGACAGTATCATAGACAGTATTCTTTTTTTACTGTCGTATAGTTTACTGTTTGATACTATTGGAAAACGCTCGATTCGGTATCAGGATGATATTTTTATGCCATAATTCAGGTTAAATACTGGTTAAATGTTGGTATATTAGGTTTCAAATGGTCATGAAACTGTGTACGACAATACTGGGCCAATATAGTTTCTTGGACTCAAGTCGCATTTGTAAACTTGCACAACTGAAACTTCATTTTACGAGAATCTGACGCAAGATGACAAGTAAATGCACATAACTTATTCAGATCTAATTAGAACTTTGAAGCAACAACATTGACACAGTACTAGCCGAAAGTACTCTGCATATACATAAAATTACAGAATCAGTACAGACCTATCTTCAAGTAGAAGACTAGTACAGATTTTCTAGTTTGGTCTATTCTGATCATTTTAGTACCGCTTCCCTAGTAAATGTTCACAGTAAGAATATATTAGCGAAATTAATTTAAATCTAGTAAGATTTTTTGAGCAACATATATTATAGAATGAGTACTGTATTGTATGGTCTTTAAATACTTAGGCAAATTTTTTTAGTAATTTATCTTCTTATCACTCCTTCGACTACCATGGTATATACTGGATCGACATGATTTACAGTATCTGGAAAAGATGTCATTCCTGATTCAGTACAGGCACGCAGATTCATTTTCACCAAGGTTCTGATGCTACAATTTGTTCAGGTGGCTCTTTTCCTTATGTGTAATATCTATGCTCCTGGTAGAATTTCGTTAAGTACTTTCTATTCGTAGACGGTTACTTTAGGATACATTTGCACCCGATTTAGATATTCCAAGGGAGTAAGGTCGTTTTACCTTTATCAGGATTGCTTCTACTCGTTTAAGATAATCAACGGTTATTTCTCTTCTGTAAATGCGCTTCTTAATGCGTACAGTCTAAGAGCGAGGTAGCTTCTAATGCAGGTGTTTATATTACGATTAATCGCATAGAGTGTTTCTAGAATGTGCTCTTTCGTTCGATCGCAAATTAGATTCTACAGCTGCTTTAAGTGGAACGTCAAATCTTTTATCTTCTTCTAATATTACGCCCTTTATTTTTAACTTTATTTCTTAACATTACTTTTTTTAATCTGGCAGCTACATCTTAATTTGTAGATTTTCTTATGGTTTATACCAACTGTAATTAATTCTTTTTATTTACTGTTTCCATGTTAACGTGGTACAAGATTGCGGATTCACTATAATTATTTTACCTGGCATAAAGTGAGCATGGAAGGTTTCTTAGACAAACTTCAAAATTAGTTTCATCACATTTTAATCTGGCTTCAGTTAATTTACATAATTATAATTTCATTTTTTGACTTTGCCAAAAGACGGCTAATGAAATAATTTTATATATATTCGTTAGATTCAATTTTCGTTATTAAACATTTAATTAATGTCTTTTAAGGAAACAATATGTTTGTGTTTATATCACACGCATTTAGATTTTATAATCTAATCTTACATTTGCTGTGAATGTATGAATTCTACTTACAACAAAACTATAAGGAATAAGCATCAAACATATTTTAATAACAACTTTACTCACGCGCCAACTCAGCTCTCACTTATAAGCAAAAAAAAAAGAAAAAAGATTATCAAGCTAATCAAGCACGTACATGCGCGCGTGAACCCGCAAAACAATTTTTTTGTTCTTTGTTTTTTTTTTTCGTTTTCGAGTCTCAAGCTGTGTCATTTTGTGCAGCGCAATCCATTCGTGTGGCTCATAAAGCCGGAAATGGACTTCATTGTCTTACGCAGTATTTGGATATCTGTTCTCCGTAAAGGAAGACTCCGTGCTACTTGTAAACTTATCCGCAACTGTAAAGGCATGTGTTATACAATACATGCATCAAAGCATATTTGATTATGAAAAATTAATATCTTATGATATCGGTGTGTGATCCTCTTTTGAGGGTTAAGTTTATATAAATTTTAGTTTTGTTTATGCAGACGAAGAGTCGAGAAATCTGTGCGCTACATCTCAGGGATCGTTATTTGGAATGGTCTTACAAAAAATTACGAAATATAATGTTTTCTAATCCTTTGTTTAAAAAACGCACTATGGTTGAAATTCGAGAATATCTCAAGAGACCTAGAAACTAGGAAATGTATATGAAAAATACTTGGGACGTAGCTTGTGGTGAAATGCTTTTTCTCACATTATTTGTGCATTTGCTGAAATGAATAACCTCAAAAGTATTATATTTATGATACTTTATATATTGTGCTCTATATATTTTGCATGTATTAACATAATATATTTTAATGAGGCTTGTGAATTTAAAAGAGTATTTAAATTGTTTATAAAATTATTTATCAATTAGAGCTGTATATAAATATGGATTACAAGCTATGTCATATTATTTAAATTATCTTGTTAATAATTGATATCATTTATTGTTCATTATAAGTAAAATAATAAGAATACGATATAATTATTATACGATTAATATTACTCGCTATATTTACTTTAAAAAATACTTAAGAAAAGTTTGTCGAGACATTTGTTCGGTTAAATCAGTCACGGAATTCCCTATCAATTTTGAATGATATTGACTTTTACCAAAAATAAAAAATACATTTTGATTGTTTTTACGAATTGCCACCGTGAAAACATTTTTACTGATACCCAAGTAATTTGTAATATACGAAACATTTATTCACGATTATTAAGGTTTTAACACTGAATTCTTTTCTTATATTCGAAATATTTTTAGAAATTGAAAAAATCTCTTCAGTTTCGTTAAAAATACCCAGGATAATTTCGATTTCAATTTAGGAATAGCTATTGTATACGATGGTGATACATCGAATTCTAAAAATGTGCAATGCCAGTTTATACGCTTCAGTCGATACTGAGGCGAAGTATAAAAATCAATCAACAAAAACGTTTTAATACAAGATCTATTCTGACAAAAATTAACGTCGTTGTTTAACGTTAAGCGCCAAAATAATGTAGTTCACGTTAAGCGCCATAATAAACGTCTATACCTCAAGTGGGGGTGGAGGAGGTACAGGGACGTTAATGTACGGAGGTCGTCAGGAATAGGTCCGGGGGAATAAATACGCGAAACTATGTATCAATACCGGGTTTTAGTTGCGTACTGAGCAGAGGTTCGCGAGTCTTTATTCGTTGGCGTGTCCGGATTTCCGACGCGATGGATGCACGTTAACTCGCGCTACGTTACTAACTCTCCCCAGTCAGACAATATCCACGCAGAGAGGCGGGATTGTGGTACTGACCCTCTTTTGCTCTAGCGGACGATGTCCGCTGAGAGCGAAGGAAATGGGGCTCCTTATGCCTGTGCGTCAAAGCGCACGTGGCGAGAGAGGAGGTTTCACGGGCGGATGCCAGGTGCGTCCAGGTTTACCCGACTAGCGATGAGACGCTAGAAATCTGTCCGGTCCGTAGGACAGAGTCGACCGTTCGCGTCAACGGTCCGCCACAGAGTCTCTCTTTTCGCGCTTTGGCTTGTCTATTTATCACCTCGGACATGAGGTTAAAATAGACAAGCCAATAGATATAATTCGGCTTATTCGTGGAGGGCCCTTCGTGCGATTTCGCACCGGTCGCGGACTTCCCCGAATTCCCTATATCGAGAAAAAGGCGCGCCTATGCGATCGCGCGCGTACATCAAAATGATTGATTCTGTATTCTCATTTTGTCCTTCGATTAATTTGCTTTCATATTAAGTGCATACGTTTGCGTACAAATTTTAATTTTTATTTATGAAATATGTTGCATGTTTAATCGATGTAAAGTTTTTTAAGGATATGATAATGCATCGTTTGTCTAAAATTTAAATAAATAAATATAAATACAGAGTTTTTTTACCTCGGTACTTATAGTTCGTAGAGGAAATTATATTTTCAAAGTTAAAACTTTTGTTCCACATATACGCAAGAGTGAACAATTCTAACAACGCGTTTCGCAAACACGAATTTGTAATTTACTTAAGTGTTCGTAATGCAATAATATAGTGAATTTACGACACATTTTTATGAATCAGCTTAACATTCATGCGTGCATGTTTACGGTTTATGCGTTGCGTATATACGGTAATCTTTCGAACAATCACTTTTCATAAAAACGTTATCAGAAAAACGTCACGTTAAGAGCTATCAGAATAATAATGCTGATCGATTTTCCGAGTTTCAGGTAAAACAGGTTTTGTAACGAAATGAAAAATTAGTGAAAAGCCAATGATGTATATAAATTTGTTTAATGCCCGAATTCTGCATCAACGCGAAATTTTTATCAAAATTTTTATAATATTTATTACTCGAACAAATTGCCGGAGCATTGATTTTGCATTTTGAAAAAAGCACGTCGATAATCTCATATATGTATATGAGTATGTACTGTGCTAGATTACTAGAAAGAGAAATGCTATTGCTACAAGGGGTTAATTTTTTCCTATCAGCCGCTCATCTAAAATTAGAGCCATATTGCAGAGGTAAAAAGTTGCGTGCAGTCGAGCTGAGAAAGAGAAAGAGCCTTTAAATACAGTGAAAGATCATTAGTATGGCGTTGGTTCGAGAGGGTAAAATGGCAAGAGTATAGCAAGTAATAGCAGCACGAGAGGCTCAATTTCACGCTCCCGTAAAACGGGACTGTAGCAGGGATATCGGAGCGAGCATTGCAACACGACGACCGATGCAAAAAAGTTGGGGAGCGTCGTCGCGATTTGTTTGCAGTGGCGCCCGAGTCGGCGGATTCCGCCGGGTCAAATAAATCAGTCGGTTTAATATCCCCAGGAGCGACTAGCGTGATGCTAGCAACAGCGAGTAGTAGTAATACTTTGCGCTACTCAGTTTCGACGCTGTCGGACACGCTGTTGTGAATTACCGCGGCGAAGCTGTCAGTGTCGCCGGCGACGTAGGTTCTTTTCTCTTTTGCTTTAGGAAAGTACAATCGGCGAAAGAGTAGTGGCGCCGAAATATTCGCAGCCGCGCGTCATCGAACTCGCCAACTGTCAGCGTCAGCTCCGTTGCCGCCGCAAGCTCTCTTCACTCGTGGAAATTCGATATCTTGCGAGAGCGCGAAGCCGGAGACACGCGAAGCCGGCTGCTATGCAAATGTTGAGTGCGCGCGCGGCAAAACGGGAAAACTGTCGTCTAGAATTTCCGACTCTGACGCGGAAATATATACGATTAACGCGTACACTTGCCACCACCACCGCTGTTGCTGCTACTGCTGGTGCTGCTGTTGCTGCTGCTGCTGGTGCTGGTGGTGCTGCAGTACTAGCAGTGCGTTTACGCTACTGTTATGTTCCTATATAGCTTAAGTTCCGGTCGACCTCCTCCTCCTCCTTCTCCTCCTACTTTTCCCTCGTACGCGGCTGACAAATAAAAATCAACGAACCGCGAACATCGGCAATATTATTTTATTTAACATCGTCTCGGGCGAGTAGCTTTTTTACGTCTCGCGCACTGGTGCCGATGCTGGAAGGACACGTTTTCACTGACACGCTTTTATCGTGGCTCTAAATATCTCCGATTGCTAATGACGCAAAGCCTTTCATCCGATGAAAGTTTTTTTTCTCTTGCATTCTACTCTTTCAAATCTTATTAATATTATATAAGACAATAGTAATTTATCATAATTCATATTAATGGCTATAAAATAATGCAATACTCACCAGACCATATCATTCTTCAATCTCATACAGATTTTTAGATTAAGCCTTTTTCCGAATATCAGAATAGTTTGTCTCAAGTTAGTGTGGAAATATTAGATTGTACATCAACAGGGGGTTTTGCTCACTATATCTAACGAGGACGAGATAAATTTAGAATAATATAGAAATTATCCCCTCCTCTCCACTTATTATTCACAGAATTGATGATAAAGTGAATGTGGAATTCATGAAAAATTAACTATTTCTATCCTCGCCAGATGAAAATGATCAGGGCATAATTCTGAAACGAAAAACTCGGTATATGCATGACACGAAAAAAGGACAATGCTCATAAAGAGAATAAAGTGAGTATTGTTAACACTTGTCGTTAAGCTCGTTATCGTTAAGTCACGTGAATTCTACTTTTTAATAACCGAGTAATATCTATATTTCACTTTTGGCAAATCTGCTATAATATTTGAATATATAATAAATAAATTGGTATACTTGTAATATTGTTTGAGATTCTACACATTGAATAATCAATTTTAAGTAACTTTATTTCGATATATATAATTATACATTCAATACCAATCAAACAATGCACACTTACAAAAAATTACTTAATTATGTATGAAATTTTATTCATTTTTTTGGCTATATATGCACACGCAATGTGAATATTTTATGCGATGGAGCGCGTAGAGCTCAATACATTTTTAATATAATTTACAAAAAACCACAGGAACCATATGTGCATTGAACAAAAATATATGGTTGACATAAATTCAATATTTCTATTTGTTAGCAATAGCCTCTCTTTTCGCGATATGTGCAAAACATGTACTGTTGTAATTGTGGTTTGAATATTATAGAAAGTTAAATCTGAGCTCTGATCACAATAAGAAAGTTCGAAATTCAGCACACTGGAAGCTTTTCTGTTCTCTCTCCACCCACGCTCACTTTGCAGCTTAATAGTATAAAATTTTTAAGCGTAGTTTACCTACCTTCTAAACCTGATGGGCTTTAACTTTCAATATAAAGAGTCTGATTACCTCGGCAGATTAAAATATTATTTTTTTTTATTTTTCACTGTGTAGCGCTTGGTTGTTACGACGCTGTGGTTATTTTTTCTATTCCTCATATTTTCTCGTAGATTATTATATATCGTTAGCAGATTGATCAAATTTTTAATAAATGAAACTAGTTAAACCATGATCTATTATTACTACAGATAATTGGGTGGAAATAATTAGAAAACCTCTATGAATTAAAATATATTCGATAATAATTGATAAAATTTGATAAGATAGATTCAATAAATTGATATTCTCTTGAGAATATTCAGAAGATTGGCTATCGCAAAAAGGTAATCCTTTGATTCTGTAATGTTAATTTCAAGTATCGTATCAACCATATGTGGAAGTTTGAAATATCTTTGTTCGTATTAGAAGAAATATCGAAATACTGCGATATGCTGTGTTTACCGACTTACTAGTACAGTTTCACACTTTTGAAAACTGTTCGAATTCTGACTCTGCAATTTTGATGAGCCTTCCCGGAAAACTTTTTCAAGATAAAATACTTAACTGTGGTTTTTACAGCTTTCATGAAATTTGACAATTATTTATTCATCGTGACTAGGTAATATATGTAAATATTTCATTTTAATTTCGATGCAGATGCTTACATACACAATGCACTACTATAATATGATGTACACTATTAATAATGTATACATGTTTTTTTGTTTTAGGTAAGCAAACGGTGTTGGCGTTATATCCAACGCAAATAGGAACTAACGGGTAATTACATTTATCTACACAAGTATTCGACGTTTATTAATTAATAGAATATTGACGTTGGTCTAACTTTACGCTCACAAATGTATATATGAGTCATTCTCTGACAGATCGACCGAACCAAAAATTTTGACCACTTTTAAACTTTAGTTCTGCACTTATCTACCTTCATGAATTTTTTCATTTTAAAACTCACGAATGCCCCCTCTCGAAAATAATCGATCCATATAGATATATATAGATGTATATATACTATATGGATTGATTATTCTTAGAGGAGAAAAATCTGTTAGATTTTCTGCAATATAATACAAACATATTGAACTTTGCATATAAAGTTTTTCGAAATATTCCTGCATCATTGGCATTCGAAATCCGAAACTCGTAAGGGCTCGAAAAAAACTGTGCCATCCTTCACGTGACGAAGCATAATTCGAGTTGAGTGCGCCCCATTTAGTTGTATAAATTCCGTGGACTGTTCGTGTTATATTTGCTTGAAGTGAAAAGCATTTTTCTCGCCCCGCCGTAAAACGAAAATCCCGATGTTTGCCGAAAAACCCAAAAAAAGTACTACCCTTTCTTTTCTGATAATGCACAACTCGATTTCACGAGGCAAACATACGAATGATGTTTTTGCAAATGTGTTCTATTTTTTGAAAACTGCTTATACTCCGAGAGCTTTGTTTGCGTTTAATTTACAGTGAAACATACGCAAGGTGAGTGAAAAAAAGAAAAGTTACGAAGCGCAGGTCGAGAACGTTTCACGTGGAAAACACATCCTACATGAATTCTATCAATTAAAACAGTAGCGTTTGCCACATTATACGCTTTACTTTTTAATTTATTGGGTCACTCTTTATTCGATGAATAGCGAAATTTTCAACTTTAACTCTATAATATACAGATGATTAAGTTTAAGAGTTATTAACTTCCACTCAGAAATTTGGAGTAATTTTTCATTCTGCAGTTTTGCGGAAAATCAGAATAATGATTCACTCCAAGGTTCGAATGATAACAAAATATTGAATTTTAAGAGTTTCTGGCTTACAGAAAAGTACTTAAACAATATATAACATTCAGGAGTTTGAGATCTTAGCAAACATATTTCCAAAGTTTCAATAATAATATTATTCGCGTACTATCTATACAGTAAGGTTACTTAACTATAACCCTTTTCTAAGATTGAACATTTACTTTTATATTCATGTTAACAATTTTAGCGGTATATGTATAATGTATATACATATAACAATTTACACCAGAATATGAGAGATTACGAGAACCGACAACAATATCATTGTAACCTTTTAGCACTCATTACTTATTTATGCGTTATGTACGCAATGCGTCGTACTTGCCGAGGGCAACAGTGTCGTCGACAATTAATTTAAAGCCTTAATTGTGTTATTATTAGTCGACGTAGATTTGGTGTTGCCTTGTGTACTGCAATGCGCGAAATACGCGGTAAATTCGAGCGCGTCAGTGAGAGAGAGAGAGAGAGAGAGAGAGAGAGAGAGAGAGAGAGAGAGAGAGAAAGAGCCAAGCGTGTTAACCGCGAAATGATTCACTCAGGGAGAGATAAAGGAATGTAAAGGGCCTCCAAAATCCAATTAAAATGCTAATTCGGTATTTTGAACGCAGAGAGCGGTCGCCGACGAGCTCACGCCTGCGCTAACGAGTCGAGCTTTTACCACCTGTGTTCCTAGTATTTGTTCGCACAGAGCTCGTACATTTTCTTCCTCAATTTACTTCCTAAATATGAAAACACTCTCTTGGTACCTAGAATTGTTTCGATACTTTTTTAGAGTTAACACAGTCTCTTAATACAAAAACTAAATAAGAAGCATGTTAAAAATTGCAATCACACTGATTACACGTGTTCCGACTGTGTTAATTTATTTTTGGTAATTGGAAATTGCCTGCTATGGCACCAGATTATTCAAGAAGGATTTTTGAGAGAAAACACACGAGTCGCGCGCGCGGACTTGATAATTTAAGTTATCGCTCGTATGCACCAATACTATATGTATATATAATTAAATCGTGCGAATTGCGAAGTTATGTGTACAAATTACAGGCCGTAAACTCTTAAAATTTTCGAGTATTTAATTCACTCTATATTCGAGTGAATAATGAAATTTTCAACAGTAACTTTGATGTAGGGATTTTTAGAATTGTATTGAACTTTAACAGTGATTATTTTTCATTTAGAAATTTAGAGTGACTTTTAACTTTGGAGCTTTGAGTACAATATGATTAATATGTAACTGCAAAGCTAAAAATATCACCTAAGGTATATATATACATATAACATTACTATATTTTTAAATCACTTGTAATAGAACTCATATTCAAATATTATCCATGCATATGCTATTGGTTATAATTTTTGTTATTCAAGCGAGCTTTAAGAATAATCATATCCTACTTTATTGATCAGTCAAGAATTCAGAGTGATTTGTTTACTTTGAATTTCAAAGCTGAAAGGTAAGAGCTTAGAGCTGGAGTAATAAAAATTAATTTTAACATAAAAATTTCGTTTCTATTTATAAATAAAATTTGATGATCTACTTTTTTCACTCGATTAATAGTAATTTTGTTATTTAGATTCAAGTAAATAGGAAATAATAACTTAGATAGATATGTCGTGTGTAATAATAGTGAATACAAATAGCCTAGAGAAGTGCTAAACTCGACATAGTGGATTGACTATTGAAAAATCAGACTTATAGAGCAATTTTCACTCAAAAAATCTAAGCGTGATTGTATGTAAAAACAATTCTCGTATTTTATATACTCGAAATTCGACACGTCGACTGACAGTTGTAAGCATCATAAAACATTATATATCTATCGTTCGTGCGTACATAATGCAAGAATGAGAAAAAAAGAATTATAGGGAATGGCGCGTGCACGGGTGAGTCTATATGTATTGGGTGAGACGGTAGAAGGGGTGTTGATGTGTATGTAATCGAATAAAGCAGCGGAAGATGTTGATTGTAATTAGTTTTGGCTTGCGGCCAGGGTTTACCATCACGTGCCATCGAGTCGACACGGAATCTTCGGTTCGTGCGGCGGCTGCAGCTACCAGTATTATATAGAAGCAGACCAGAAGCAGCAGAGCACAGCTTCGTCCGGCTCATTCTCCTCGACTCTGGCGTGTCCGCCCCTCGTTGGAAGTCTATTTTATATGTTGCGCCCTTCTTGCAGTACTGCTTCTTTCTCTTCCTGCTCGCGTTCTTTTTTGCTCTATGTATACTATACTACTACCGCTCTTTGGTCCAACCACAGCCTTCTATATAGATATACGAGAGAGAGAGAGAGAGAGAGAGAGAGAGAGAGAGACAGAGTGAGGCGGGAGGGAAGCAGGGGTACGTATACACATACGTATAGCACTGAAGGCTCTTCCGTGCAATCGCAGAATCAGCGATTTTCAAACATGATAAATGGCCTGCCTCATTCGCGCTTCCGTCTTAATTCATATTTTTCAAAGAAAGATGTTTGCCCCGACTAGAACGCTGCTGGTGCTGTTGGTGCTGCTGGTGCTGCTACGCTACTGCGCTGCTTCCTTTTCTCCTGTGTGCGGGTAAATAATTACTTTCGGAACGTAGCTTCTAATGAAATAGCGTTGAGGCGCGAGACAGTCGTATCCCACTGGTACGCAAAAAGATGCTCGTTAAGTAAACTCACATGTTCGCCAGAGACGCCTTAGCTTTGTTACAAAAGCTCAAAGAAATTATTATACTTAAAGCTTCGGTAAGCAGAGATCTAGTACAGTCAGAATCAGTATATCTAGAATTTGACTATTATTTCTTAATTGGACTGGATTACCTCTTGTAAGAACGAATTAGTGATACTCAGTACTGGATCGGTGATTACAGCGTCTTCACAGTATTGGACGAATAAAATATCCAATCAATAGTGGAGTGATAAGAGCGGGACATATTAGAAAAACTGAACTGGTAATATTATTTATGTCGCTGACGATTTTATGTTATATACTTATTGCATAGGTCGGTTATAATGACGATTATTCGTTAATGACGAAATTTTAAGTTTACAAATATAGAGTATATATTGTTTATAATAGTGATAACATGAATTAATTAATTAAGTGATTGATCATTCTCAACCGAAAATGGGACTTGAGACCAGGAAACTGTATTTGGCCCAGTATTAAAGTACACAATTTGATGTCCATTTGCAGTCTGACATACCGTAATTGGATTAGTCCTATACCACAATTGTGATTCTCATCATCCCAATGTCGAGTAAAAAAATTATCAATAAAATTAAATAGTATACCATTAAGTAAAATTAATAAAAGTAAAGAATTAGTGTAAGCACGTACTTCTAATCATGGGCATTCTTACCAGAAGCATGAGAAATAAATAAGAGCTAATCCAGACACTTGACAGGCGACGAGAGACTGATAGCATAGAAAGACACATAGACGGCACGGCGGTAGTAGTCGTGCTACACTGATTGCAAACAGCCGTCACCTGGGCAGGAGCGAACAAGAGACTGTGTGGATGAGGGCGAAGTTTCGGACGGCAAAATTAGAGGAAAGCGGCAACCGCAGAGAGAGAGAGAGAGAGAGAGAGAGAGATAGAGATGAATGCTTGCGCGCTCTGAAGTTTCTCGCTGATTTACGCACTCGGCACTGGCTTCTATCTCGCAGCTTAGCGGTTTAATCGTCTACTCTCGAAGCTGCAGGGGATGCAGGCAGGCAGGAAGGCAGGCAGGCGCGAGAAGCAGCAAATAATTTAGGCAGTAGCGAGTGCAGCGAGCAGCTTCTCTCGCGGACTCTCTTTGCCGTTGTACTGCCACTGGCGGCAAGTACTCGCGAGAGAGGGGAGATATATCAAGACGTAGCGCGCTACACGCGGGCATAAATTGCTGTTTATGCAAATGATATATAAACTTGGAAGCCAGCAGTGGCTCGGCTGAGTAGATAGAGAGAGAGATAGAGAGAGAGAGAGAGAGAGAGAGAGAGAGAGAGAGAGAGAGAGAAAGTGCGAGGGCTGCTACTGCTTATTCAATGCGCCCTTCTAATTGACTATCAAATACGGCTGAAAGCACATATTCAGAGCGACTTCGCGGGTTCCGCTTCAAACTTTTGCATCTACATAGACACACTCACATACATATATAGGCGCATTTTTGACGGAGAGCCTAAATATTTATGCTGCGCCCGTCAATAAAGCTCTCAAAGTTTATCATTAATAGGACATTCGCGTTTGCGCGGACTAATAGACATAAGCATACATATTGCATAAAAAGTTCTTATGTATATGTATAAAAGAATACTCGCTGAATATTATTCTTTTGCGAAAGCTGACAATAGCGAGCTTTTATCAGGTCAGTATCTTCGGAAGTAGTGCATATCGCGTTTATCCTGGAGTATTTCTCACCATAATTAAATAGCTTAGAAAAGCGCATTGGTGAACCAAGTATGTCGAGTATTAGTCTGGAACTGTCGCGCACTTCCTTCGAGTTCCTTTTCGCTCTCTTAGCCTGTCCGCCACGCTTTACTTCTCGTACACGTTCAACGAGCTCTTGAGATTCTTTTCACTCTCTCTCTCTCTCTCTTTTCACTCTCGAAACCCCATAATCATCACTCATCGTTCAAAGCTATTATTAAGCTATACCATTCTTAATATCACCTTCATCCTATAAAGTCTAGTCTGTATTGTACGCACTTTACTCGATTATTTACCTGGTTATCATTGCATTATAATTTTTCTTCTTAAACTAAAATGTTTTTTATACACTATATAATCTACAAGTTATAAATTTAATCTAATATTTAATCTAATGTCTGTCTCACTCTTTCTCTCTCTCTGATTCGCTTATGTGAGAGTAGCGCGTTTCGGTCACGTTTCGCGCTCGCTTGCCAAATGTAGGTTAAAGTCAGGCATAACCGCGGTGAAAGGGGGCCGAAATTACATGTACGTACGGATTTCATTAGTCGGACTATACAGTGCAATGCTCGCACGTGCACCAGTTAACGTTGCTCAATATATTGCATTTTGCAATTACGTCTTCGCGACGGTTGTATGAGGTTGTTCGATCGGTAAAGCCGCGCCGATTAAGATGCGAATAGCGTATACGACGCTCTGCTCTTCGTGTACATATCCTTCGATTAATCAGGTCGCAGAATCACGCTCAGTAATTTGGCTTTTCTTTTGCTTTCGTTATATTTGAATATACACCTTGCGTTTTGCTTAATAATATTCGCTACCTCAACTGCTTCGCGTATTTAAATCCGCGTGCGTTTTGTCGCCAGCTACTTTTATTATTATCGTTATTATATTATTATTATTATTATTGTTATTGAACGCTACTGAAGCGTGATTATGAAATTGTAATAGTTCGACGAGAAAAGATAAGACTAATAATGAATATACCGCAGTTGAATTATACATCTTACGTTTAACATCTATATTGTATATATAATACACATAGATGATAGGAGGAGCGCTCGCTGATTTTACGCTTTAATGAGAACACGGTCCTCGAGGAAATTAGACTAATCCCGTATTATAGTTTTAATGGACAAGTAACCGACAAAGTGAAGTATCGGTAGACACGGCGATAAAAAAATGCTTTGGGTAGGAGATGAGAAAGAGGATGGATAGTCTATCGGAAAATATTCTACAAGTATTTCACGTCAAAATAAGCTAAATTTTTTATTAAAAGCGTAGTTATTGTCTCATCTGTGGAAGTCACTATAAATTCGTTGAAAGCGATAGCGAAAATTATTTTTAAACCCGTTCTCATCGAGTCTACTTGCGTGTGTATTCGCGATGCCCGAGCCGACGCTTAGTCTACGGTGTATACGTAGGTAATACAAAACTCGACCCGACAGGCTCACTTTCTTTTTTTCGAAAGTACACCTGTCAGCTATTTCACATCTAATTTACTTTGAATATCAAATGATTCGTGTGAGGCCTTGAAAAATCTATTATTATTAGACCGGGGTATTATATATAAGAAATATAGTCAAGTTTAAACGGAAGTAATAACGCTATAGATAATAATATAATAGTATTATATTACTATACATAGCGAGGGGCTTTAAATCCGCTTTTACCATCATATTATATAGTTCTTTTATATACATATATATACATAGTTTTTTTGTTCTTTTATTTGAGAATTTCATCGCGCAAGAGCGCAGAGATACCAGTTGATATTATATGCTATGTACCATTTGTGGAGAAGTATTTTTTCGCTAAATTTAGCTGCAATGAGGAAAAGTCAGAGTCGAGTTCCAGAGTATTTGCTTTCGCGAGCATAATTTAATTGTCGGCGCATTTCCCAGTAAAAGTTCGACCCGTTTCATCCGTGATTGCGCGCGCAGAGATGAGCGTGAAAAAGTTTGAATTATATCTTCCGTAGAAGAGAGAGGTATAGAGAGAGAGAGAGAGAGAGAGAGAGAGAGTAGAAGCTTGAAAAACATTACCGTAAGAGGAAGGCGAAAAAGCGCGGATGAATATTGATATTGCTAGATGAAAAATTGTAAGTTTTGTGCGCAAAAGACAGCGTATGCGATGATTTGTACGCAAGAGAGGAAAGAGCGCTCAGAGAGTTCGGTAGAAAGTTGAAATTCAGAGAACGGAGAGATGGAAAAACCGAATGAGACTGGGATGCGATTCTGAGCAAAGCGAGATATCGGAGGCGTGACAAAGGACTACTTAAAATAGAGAGATAACCTAATTTTATTGGACGTCGAACGCAGAAGGGTGGAAAAGTTACAGTGAGTTTGCAAAAGCCTCTTTTCTGCAATCATCGAGCTGGTCGTCTGCTCCGCAACTGCATTTCGTAGAAGGAGTATGAGAGAGAAGGTCTTGGAGACGGAAAGCTACACCGAAAGAGGAAATACTTGTCTCGAAGCGCAAGTCGGAAACCCCAAAGTTTTTGGCAAATTTCGCAAGCGAACTGAATCAGTCGTGTGCTCGCGCTTATGCCGCGAAGCGAATGGCCGATAGATAACGGTAATGACGTCGTAGTCGGAGCGAGAGTCGAACCGAGCGCTCTTGCAACGAAGAGTATATATATACATATATATATATATATATGTATATATATACCGAATGAGACCGTTACAAAACTTTAAATCGCGCAAGGACGATTTCGGACACTACTGCTGTCAGAATTCCGGGAAGTGAAGTTGTCTCAAATGACTCTATATACAGTAGCGATAGCTGCAGCGAAAGAACAAGCTTTAGCTTTAGAGAAATCGAATACGCGCTTTTTTTGGAAGAACATTCGCGCGCTTCTTTTCTTTTTCTTCGATTCCCTTTCCGTTTGTGCAGGAGCTCTCAATCGGCCAAATAAAACCAGTTATCTCTTCAACTGTCCGACTCGAAACTTGTTTCACAAACTCTGGTACTCTATGCACACACATACACACGTTATCCGGCGATAATTTTTTCAAATTCAATTACGTCGACCGCTCGAAAGTTGAATAGCGCTCCGCGTATACTTATAATGTACATCGTAGTACGCATAGCGCACAATGGAAATACCGAGGCTTACAATGCATCGGCAATTATATTAGAGTTATGATTAAAGGTAAATTATTCCGAACATCTACTTGTACTAGTTACGGATGGAAAGTTCGCGACCGAAGCAGTAGCGCAATACTAGCTATGTATATATGTATATATAATATACATATATATGCAGCAGAAGCGGAAAAGGGATAAGAAGGAGAGCGCACGCGCGCAAGTTGGAAAAGTTTTACAAAAGAAATGTAAATTAGTAAGACGAAGGCTATAATGGTCTAGCTGGTTTTATTGAAATTATAATCTTTATACCCGCATTGAACGGGTGAACAAACAGAAGGAGTGGAAAGGCAACAGTACGACTCGGTCTGTACTCTGGCATAACGCTCTGCTTTTCTACTCGTTCTTCTTTCTTCCATCTCTCGAAAAAGTCTACCATTGAAGCGGCATTAATTCTTTTGTACGAGTAACTCGCTTTCCTTTGTTCCACCCTCCCCGCGATCGGGTTCACGTAATTTCCAAATGCATTGCGAAGTGAGTAAGAGAGAGACGTGCAGACTACGCGGCTTCGCCCTGTCCCGTGTATCCAAAGTAACACAAGAGAGGGCTCGCGCGTGATAAAGAAAAATCGGCGTCGCGTTTTTGGAGCGAAAAATCAGGTTTGTTGGTAAAACAAGAGTTGCGCGGATGTAGGAACTATGTTGTTGGCTCAATGTAAACAAGCGAGTGTGCGCCTCCTCTCAGCTCTCTCTCTCTCTCTTCGCTTCCTATATGTTTCAATGTGTAGTTGTATATATGTATATAACGTATTCAAACCAATGTATATATACTGTATACGTATATATATATATCTATCTACATGTATATATATGTATATATGGTGTTAGAACGACAACTCGTCGACATGGTCCCTCAGCGAGACTTGATTACTGTCACCTCCAAGAGTTCGCTTCGCATACGGTCTCTAGTGCACGAATCTTATCTACCGTTTCGTTGCGTATTCAGAAAATAATAGCCTATTTTCGTGCCCTTTTTTCCAGTTCTAACATTCATCGATTAATAGCCGTTTTTCTTTTCTTTTGTAACGTAAATGTTAATTAACAATAATTGCTAATCTTTTAAAATATTATCATT
Organism: Apocrypta bakeri; assembly: GCA_018906985.1. Classification (NCBI taxonomy): domain Eukaryota; kingdom Metazoa; phylum Arthropoda; class Insecta; order Hymenoptera; family Pteromalidae; genus Apocrypta; species Apocrypta bakeri. The sequence continues at coordinate 5,881,417 of JACCIA010000007.1, read as the reverse complement.
AAAATTTGTTCAAATTTCTATGAAAGCAAGTTGACTTAAAGTCAGTGACAAAAAATAAGAATTATTTTATATTTAAGAATAAATTTGATTTTTAAAAATTTAGTGCAATTCATCGTACCTGGTAGACTATAATAAAGAAATTTTGTTTTGTAAAAATATTATTATTTCACGATAGTTAATAATGAAAAGTTAACTAACTTCTAAGTCAAAGTAATTGCACTGTCAAAAGTAGTGAATATTTCACTATTACAATTTTAGAGAATATATTTTATTGTTCTCATAATCAATGGACTATTAAATACATGTGTTATGGCCCACATCGGCGTACTTAACTTGATGTACGACAACAGGATGATATTCGTTTAAGTTTCGAGAATTGATAATAATCATTATACTCGACACTGACCTTTCTGATATTGGCAACAGCTCTTTGACTGATGTTAATAAATTGGACTCTATTATTCGTATATTACTTAACGCTTGCATAATTTGCTCGATCAGCGTAAAATCTCACTCGCAACTGTTGTTACCGTTGTGTATTACCTTTGTTTTCTTCCTCGCTAATTACGTTGTCGTTATGCCGCATTTACGGTATGCGCTATACAGCCGTAGGCAGAGTCGTTAACCCGCACTCGGTTTACGACGCGACAATTATAATGAAAACAAACACGATTGGCGCTACTACAATTCGATACTACCAAATAAGTTCATTTTGAATCAAGATTCGTTTAATAATAATAGTACTTTCGTAAGTGCAAACGAAGATTCATTGATAAATTGGACAGTTTATTTATTTGGCTGACCAAAAGGGTGGAAATAAGTCGAGAAAATGCATTGCTGTAAACGAAGCACAAATTCACTTTTTGCGAGAGAAAATTTATACTTCAAAGTAACGTATATTTTCGGCTGAGTTGACCAAGATGACACCCGAGGAAAATTTATCGAAGAAGAAAAGAGCCTTGAAAGCTAAACATATTAGACATTGTGGTAAAGTTGAGAAAAGAGGAAGTGCTGAAATTGAGATTTTGTCGCCAGATTTCAGTGCAAAGGACCCGAGAAATGCTTTGAGATTAAAAAAAAATTAAAAAGGACTCGTAAATGTATAAACTGAACTTGGGCAAGGTCGTTTTAAACCGTCAATGTAAACGTATTGCGGAATTATTTGTCTTCATGTATGTCAGTGATTTCGTAATCTAATATTTGAATATTTATTTATAAACGTTTATTTATACATATATTTTAAATGCTACATAAATTTGCATTTTAGTCAATTAAAGGCAAGTTGTCGTGTATTCGCAAAAAAATCGAATGGAAGAATTGATGAAGCTTATTTTTACAAAAATATGCATCTATATCGATTATCAGTATGAGTGTTATGTACCAGAAAAGAGGAGTGTAGTGGAATTGCAAAAAAAAACAAATAAAAGCATTTCAGATTTAATAATATATGAATCATTTTACTTACTTTACGGTACTTATACATATAATACATACAATTTGTAGTAGACGAGGTCAATATTTTATTTATAAAAATATCTCAAGAATTCGTGTTGATATGTAAAAATGCATATCTTGTACCAAATTCATCAAAAGACATCGTTGAAGTGAATATCCTCGCAAGCTCAAGAAGGTCATATACGTGTAATTGCGTAATGCCAAAAAGCGGCTATGATAAAATAAATGAAATATATATTATAAATATATATAGGCTTATTGGCAATAGGCAAAGCTAGAGTTGGAGATTTCGCGAATATTACGGGATTTTCCGAGAGTGGAGTTTTTAGGCTGTATCAGCGCTCTGTCTCTCCCTCTTTTCAACGCTTTTCTTTCTCACTGAATTCGAGTGCGGCGGCGAGCATCGATGAGATAATCCACTTGCGAACGCTTGGCCGATCAGCAGAGCTAGCACGGCATATAGCATTACGGTAGCAGCGAAACTTCACGCTGCAAGAATTTAGTCGGCTCGCTATATAACGCTATTACCCCGAGTCATAAGAGCGATAAATCTCACTTCTTTCTCCCCCTCGAGCTTAACTCTGCAAACTGCAGATTGTAGAGACCGGTTAGACGGGAGCAAGCTCTCTCTCTCTCTTTCTCTCTCTCTCACTACTATATGCGGAATAGTAGGGCGTAGGAACGCGTGCACAGGGGCTAAGTCGTGTTAGTTGCGGCAAGTTTCTCGGACTAATTTGTGTAAGAGCAGCCTGTAGTCATAGCGGCGAAATCATCTAGGACGATTAATAAATTGCGACTATCTTATATGTAGATATTTAAGGGAATAAGCACCTTTGACTAACGTTTTATAAAATAATAATTTAAGAATGAAATGAAATGAAGTGTGAAATAAATAGTATGTAAGTGAAATACTAAGGCACAGTACTGTCCTAACGATACGCGACCAATGCTGCTTTCAAAATACGGACTGTTGTTATCACTACAGTACTGATTGAATGCTAGACAAGTCCTAAAATAAAATTTAAGAAACTTAGATGAAACCTCCATAAATTAAGAAAAATTCTGTTCAAAGCATTGCATATTACATAGTGCCTTCCCTTGCCTATTTCAATGATGAGAAATCATGAATATTTATGGAACTAAAAGGAGCGCTACTTGCTACTTTCCGGATGCCGAGCGACTGATTTAGAGGCTCGATTCTCGGGAAAGAGAGAGAATGTGCCTGCTAGTACGTGTCTGCATGCATGCCACACGGCAAAGTTTTCTCGATAAAGGACCATCAGCAGCTGAAAAAGCCGGAAGTCGCGTGCTGATGCAGCCACGGCCCACATCCCAGAGAAATATGCTCGCGAGAGAGAGAGGGGAAGAGAGAGAAGAGAGAGAGAGCGTACACGATGCGAGGGGGGTCTTCATTTATCGAGAGTTGCAAATTCCTCGCGCGTCAATGCGGCTGACTCTAAAATTGTTCCGTAATTTACAAGCCATCTTTGACTTTCCGCGGCGAGCAGTGAAAAAGAGAAAGAACGCGCAACGCCAACCGAGAGAAATATATAGTTTGCTCCTATCTTCTCTGTGCGGCGCACACGAGCTTGATAAATCAGCGGCTGGTATTTGAGGACCCCCAACGAGCATCCCTTGTGTTCAACTTCACCGGCTATTTCTTCGCGTATTCGATCGCAACGCCGTTGTTTGTTCGGCACGTACAACTTTCAAATATATACGCTCTTTAATTTCAACAAATAGTGTACTGTCGCAATTTTATATTAAAAAATACCTATCTATCGTCTATTTTAAGTATTATTTTTAGTATTATTATTTGATGCAGTCTCTGAAAGAACATTTCTTTTACGCTTATTCAAGAACTTTTGGAAAAACATGTTTAATAACTTGTTTTATGCAGTTTAGTATTAATTACAAAGCTTACTCTATGATTCAAAGCAAAATCCAATACGAGATTTTATAATTTGATTTTTTCGTTAAAAACCCTCGAAGAATATGTTTAATCAAGTTTGTCATTGAAATTTGAGTGGTGTAAATGCACTTGTGCACCGAGTGAATTAAGTTGCTTCTGACTGTACAATAATTAAACATTTTGTATTATTTTACTAAATTATAATAAATAATACAAAGTGTTAAATGTGATACAAAGGTTGTCTAAACAGAATAAATAATAAATGCAAATGCGAATTTAGATACATCACTAATATTTCGATTTTATTAAAATTTCCCTGAATATCATCTATATACGTGAGAATTTGAATATAAACAAGAAATCTTGTGTAAAAAAATCTTTTTAACGATTGTAGAAAAATGATTTTTCTATGAAAAATATAGAGGAATAGGGAAAGCTAAAGAAAAGTGTTTACCGTAATACTTGCGAGAAAAGCGTACGGAATATCAAGTGCTGCAGTTTTAATGAAAGTCAGTGTGGAAATGTAGTAAATAAATCGCATAAAATTGTTTAAAAGGTTCTCCCCGACTACGTGCACATTCGTTAAAAAGGAAGAAGCTTCTATTTTATGTCGTATTTTACGAGTGCTACTCAGTCGAGGTGCTTTAGATAAAACGAAATGTCCTTGCGGATTGCGCCGCCAAAGCGTCTTTAAAAGGAATGAACTTTTAATATTGAAAACTAGCTAGCCGGCTGCTGCTGCTTCTTTGGACGTTGGATGAGACAGAGAGATATAGAGAGAAAGAGACGAACTGACTGAAAGGAAAATAAAGAGAGAAGAGAGTCGTTTGATAAAAAGTATAGGCGCATCTCTGATGGTGCGTGTCGCTTTTTCAGTGATGGATATGCCGGTCGTTTCATTGAGTAATTGCACCAGCATTTTCTTGAGAAAACCAGTCTGTTACTGCGTAAGCTCACATTTTCCTGCGATGAGCTTTTCAGCTATATCGCTGTCTCTCTGGCTAAGTTTCTAAAGGCCACCCGGCTTATGTTTACCACTATTCGCGAGCAATTACAAACTACTCGGAGTCTTTGTAGGGGTAAATTTCAGAAGTAGTAGAGTAGTCGCGATGTCTTTAAGGTATTCGAATAATCAGCGCAGAAATTTCACTTCCCCCGTAATGTGTAAAAGGCGGTTTCATGCTTATCTCTTATGCTTTTCTCTTCTTAATTATTCCGAACATTACTGATTTTCCACTATTTGCACAATGCAAGTTAAATTTATCCATTGATATATCATTTGTTAAAATTCATCTACTGTCTAACGCTGTATATTCGATCAATTGATCGACTTATATTACGGATGTGTATTTATCAACCTTCAGCTAAAATCTATTGAATCTATTGCTTACTGCAAACTGATTCAAATCAATTCATACTCTATCGCTCATTAAATATTTATACACAGCAATTATTAAAATCATTTTTCAATGTAATTTTCTCGGTTATAAAGATTATTAATAAATTATCGTTATAACTATTGTATTCTACGATGTATAATAATTTTTGAGAAATTTTGTAGATTTTTCAATTGATTCTATCTTTTCGAAATACTAATGTTATTGCTTAAAAATGTGCTTATTATAATTTAAATTTATAACCTATGCTTCTATGTACTATTGCATAATACATGCTTTTGTTATAATATGGCTACAAAAAACTCTAATATCAAAAACTAAAAATCATAAATTTGTTTCATATTGTTTACAATATTAAGTTGTTTTCAGTTTATATCCAAAGAGTATTGCATCTAAAACTTATGCGGTTGTGGTTTGCTAATTTTTAGTGAGAACTTGGATTCTACCCAACGAATGTATATTTATTTATAGCAGCCGCAACACTAGCTTGAAGCGCTAGCTAATTCTTTACTAGAGTATATATAACAACGACACTTGAACGAATATAATGAAGCAGTAAAACTGATATAATTGGAAACAGTTCTTTAAGCGCAATCATTCATTATTTTTCTACTATACTTAAAATATTTAGTTTAATGTACTAAATCGGTAAATCATAATTAATAATTCTAATGGATTCTTATTCAATGTAATTTTTTGACACTAGAAGACAAAATTTAATTTATCAAAATCTTATTATTAAAACACGTCTATTCGGAGATAGCACTCAAACTACCAGAGCACACTATCCAATAAACATACATTTGCTTTGTCAGCTAAACATTATCTTCCTGAATTCCAAGATCTTCATACACCTCAAATGCTGCGTAGGCTGAATTACTTATACGTAAACTTTATATACGTATTAAATATATTAGATTTATATCTAATCGAGTTTTGTAATGGATTATATCTAAAAGTACATACAGACTTTATTTTGTTATCAAATACAATTTAGAGGCAGGTTTGTGTTAATTTCGAACACGTTTTTAAGATAGTTAATTGTAAACCATAAACCATGCCAAATGTGATACAACAGTCAGTTTTTATTATACATATTACATTACAATTATCATTTTGCTTATTAATCACATAAACGATATTTTTTTTTTAAAGCAACCTGTGTATTTTTCGAGTTTACCATTTTTTGTATTTTCGCAGAATAGCCTACAAAGCTTACACTGAGGTCAGGTTGCCAAGGTTGTCAATAATCGGAAATAGCCAATAGCTTGCTTATTGCATAATTCAACAAAAGAGAATTCTATCATGAAATAAAAATAAACTCCACATTAATATAATTATTATACTTCTGCTTTTTACTAACACTGAGATACATAGAATAATACTTCTACTACTGATAAAACTAGAATTTTCAGTTTTGTTATTCCGCACATAGGATGAATGAATATCTAAGTAGTTTTTTACAAAAAAACATTTTTTCCATAAGTATCAAATGAATTAACTCTTCACGCAATGCCATTCGCAGGTATAAAATATATCGTGAAACGGGTCTCGAACCTGTGCGTGTAATTCTATTTTCTTGAACGAGTCGACGTGTGTACTTAATTTACTTCGCATTAACAGTTTACGCAGAGTCCTCGGACAAGGTTGTTGTGGTAGAGAGAGCATCGTGAATGTAAGAATGGTTGCTAGCATAGTCATTATGTATAACCGCAAGTGCGAAGTCTCGCTCTTCTATTTTTTTCTTCTTCGCGCCTCATCCTCTCGTCCGTGTTTAAATCCTTTTTTCCCAGCAAGGCTTGTCTTAATTGCGCGACATTGTTTTCTTGTGCTCTTTTTGCTTTTTCATGTCGTTATTCGCAATTCTTCTTTTTTTTTGCGGCTGCCCTCTGCTCCTTTCCTCACACAGTTATTTCCGCTCAATAGTAAAATGTGCGAGACGGTGAGGTTAACTCTTCTTTTGACGGCTTTCAACACAGCTGACCGAGAGAGAATCGGACTTTAACATTTTTCTGCTCTACTTGTCAGCGATGTTTTTTTTATTTCCACGGATTAATATATGTATATAGAGACAAATGTGTGAATAAACGTTACGCTGCAGTTAGCAGTTAGCTTTCAACGGCAAATGCTTTCTATAATTAAGGCAGACGGCAAATTCAGCCCAAGGATGGAATAATTATTAAACGCGTATATGCAATCATAAGTATGCGTGTATGCGTTTTATGCGTATTTGACGTTTACATCGAATAGACTCTCACAGTCAGAAATCGGGAGGCATATTTTAAATAATTAATACATCCGGCAATGATTGCACTCGCGCGTATATGTTACTGCATCATTTAATATTTGCAAATGTTTGATGGCTTGAAAGCAGAACGAGAGAGTAGGTAATGAACGCGATAAAATCAATATTTCGTAACTTAACGACTAGACGTCGTCGTCGACGTCATAATCGGAAAACAAGCTCTGCGCGGAATATTGCAAGTATAAGAGAGGGAAGGTGAACCCATAAACGTTGGCGTAAAAATGTAAAAGCAGGAGAGCATTAGAAGAATAAAACAAAATGGAAAAAATGTGAAAGCTATACGCCGTCGGCGATCGTCATATAAATATACACACAGGTTTATATGTATACATACTAAAATCCAGACGATTCGAAACTCTCTAAGTACACAGTCAAAGATCAAGAGACGACTGGTATGGACGAGTCGGAAATAAGAAGAAAAAAGAAGCTGTGGTATTGATGTGGTTTACAGTCATAGTAGCAGCAGTGGTACTAACAGTAACGTATATAGAGCTGCCGATTCTGGCGTCACGTATGTAATCTAATTTACACGCTTCGCTGAGATCAGCCTTGTTTTCTATGCATTGTGCAACACGCTGCCTTAGATGCATTGTATTAATAGGACACCTGACATTGTGCACACGATGCAAGAAACATTTTCGCATTATTTAGTATAACTATCTAAGAAATGCCGGTATCGGTATTACAGGTATACCTATTTCTTATCGCTCGATCCCTTGCAATTTAACTTATTTGTAACATAAATGCGACGCCGTAATCTTTGATGCGCAATTTAGCCTCGTATAAAACTTTTTATACATATTAGCTTCCTTTATCCTGCCTAGAAAAATATTGTATGCTCAACTGTTATTTCGTTGCAAGAACATTTATTTTTACCGAAGTATTTTTATTTTCCACTGTATATCGTTGTTATCAGCAAGTTTTCATTCTATGTAAAATTTATCAGTGACGAACAGTGACTTTTGACAAAAATTTTAAATCATAAGACTTCTTCTTCTTCTTCATAATATTTTTTACGCAGCTCACCAATTTAGGCGAACTTCATAAGTTTTAATTAAACTTCTTCCTCTGAATGGGAAATCAAATAAGTTGTGCAAATGTAGTTTGCCAAGCAGTTTCCAGTACAAAATTTAAAGCAGCTATAGAATTTCGTATAAGCAAATGAACACAACGAGGGCAATGTACTAAAAAAAGGAAAGAAATAAATGAACGTCGATAAGGGGGGAGTAGAACGCCACTATTAAAACAAATCGACAAAGTGACGACGTAAAAAGGAATCGAAATAAAATTGGTATTTAATGAACGTGCGCATTCTGCAGCTTTGTCGGCTCACCGAGAAAGAGAGTGTTAGAGAGACAGATAGATAGAGAATATAGACTTGCAAGCAGCGCGGAAATGCAAAATTCATTACAGAATCTGTCAGTGCGAAAATTGCGTTACTATTCTCGAATTTGGCTACCGGCAGTGGACTTGAGTCCGCGTGTATTACTGTTGTGCGCAGCACTGCGAAAACTTGTAATTGGGTTACGGTTCCTCTAGTGAATATTTTAGCGCACGTCTCTCTCTCTTTCTCTCACTTTCACTCTCTCATCGTCTTCGACGTTGTATCTACCGAACATTTTTACCGTTGACAAACAAAACTCGCAATCTCTCGACTGGAAAATCTCGTTGAGCTGCAAGAAAAGTGCTCGACAACGAGTACCTAGTGTTTATTTGACCGAGCTTTTGCAGTGCGGAAATAGTAATGTTAGCTGTAGAAGAGGTAGCGCGTACGCTCGATGGAAGGTGAAGCTTGAATCGCAACGGTAGGGAGGCGGAAGTCGACGGAATCGAAATATTCAGTATTTCCAATTACTTTGGTTCCCCGCTCGATCGGACGTGTCCCATGACGCGCGACTATCGCGCGCGAATTGGAATTTCATTTCGTTTTAATTGAACGTCGCGTCGCATTCCAATTCGCGAGAGTAGTTGCTAGTGCAACTCGCTCGATGGCCGACTGAGTACCAACCATTTCTACATATATATATATACACTCTATCGTTCGCTCATTGAACTTGTATATTTCGATCGTCTTCGCCCGCTAGCGCATTGCTAGCGCTTTTCATCAGACGTCTTTCGCGAAAAATTTCCACTGCTGCGGGCTTTTTCTCTTATTCTTTTTCAGCTCCCCCCTCTCTCTTTCTTGCTTCATGCTTTTCATCCTCTTTTATCTCGACACTTCTATACGCGAAGCCATCACTGCGAGAGCTACCTCTACTCTCCCATGAACAAAGTGCTTATCTGCATTTCAACTGGAAGCCCCAGTAGCCGTGATATCAAGCCTATTTTTATCAAGAAACCGCGCACTGGATGGAAAATTGCGGCAAACTTTTTTCACCTCCTACTCTCTCCCCCTCCCTCTTTCTCTCTCTCTCTCTCTCTCTCTCTCTCTCTCTCTCTTTCTCTCCGCGACCCTCCACCCCTCTGATTTTCCCAGCGAAATCTTTTTACAACTATAATTAGCCTCCGTGCGCTATCTTTCGATTGCTCCATTTTCATTCAGTGGAAATCCTTATTAATAGCCAAGTTTTATCCACAAAGCTTCGATCTGTTCATTGCTATAAACGGCTCAAACTTTGATTAAAAGGCAAGCCTTATCGTTGAGCGGCTAAAAATCGCTCGTAGTCCATTCATCGTAGTGATGAAAGAAATCAGCCGCTCGAATTAAGTGAGAAACGCTGGAGAATCACATCGTGTCTATTATCACGTCCAAATCGCTTTTCTCGCACTACTGTCTCTCCTGTATAATATATATGTATAATATACATGTGTACATAAGGATGATATGTATGCGTAATAGCAAAATGTGCGATACCGTAATGTGCGACGCTAAAATGAGGCGCGCGAAGTTGGCGTGAGAGCAACGACTAAATTTCACAGCATTACATAACGTTGCGCATGTAGAGGACTATAGATGCATTTATCTACAAATATGTGTGTGTATCGCACGAATGTATCTGTATAGTAGCGCGCGTCGTCTGTACTCATCTATTGCATTACGCTCATGGAGATTACTTCATTATTGCTGCATGTTCATTTATACCGGTGGTGGCTCAAAATCCTACCGCGGGTGTGAAGTGGCCAGGAGAGTGAAATCAGTGAAAACGGACGCATTAAAGAAAATGCCTAATGATATGCAAATGGAACGCTACTACAATAGCGAATTCTTCATTGGGTTTGCTAGCGATCTTTTATTCACTTTAAAAGCAATAAAATAAAAAATTTGAAAATAATGAATCTGAGTTTGACTTTTATCTTTACTGTATATTAACTATTAAATTGATGAAATTTACATGAGCGATTTTGTACATAGGGAGTATTCATTACTTACAATGCGCTGTGTATATTTGGGATAAAACAGGGAATTGAGTGAGCATACACTGTTTAAAAACAGTGATTTTTATTTAATTAATATTTTAAATTGAGCTTATGTTAACTTAAGGGGGTTGACGTTGAGCCAACTTTACATTAATCTGGCAAAGATTACAAATTTTAATTAGTTATCACTGCAAGAGCTATATCATATATTTATACATATTGAAAGCTCAAATTAAAGGTATGACTATCTACAACTTCATACCTTTAATTTGAGCTTTCTTTTACAGCTTTTAAGTAGGTTGTTGAAAACTCACTCACTGTAAGGTTAAAAATGAATTAACAGACCCCCCCCCCCCCCCCGACTATAGGGATGCTATTTTACTCCTCTTTCATACTTCACGCTAGTACACATCACATATAAGTCACGAAAATCATCTTAGTAAATTGTATCATCACAATTCTAGTGAAGATTGATCAACACGCCAGTTCTGGATCAGCGCTAAGCTAGTCAACTACTTGCAGTCAGTATCGTATCGATTGAGATATATATATATACTTGTTACAATGAGTTTATTTCATAATTCTAATTAAATTTAAATGAATTATGCCTAGTTACTTGTCAAATTTACATTGAATTCTCGTAATATGCAATTGAAGCCCTGCTTTCAGTTTTGAGATATCATGTGAGTCTGGTCAAGTGACCAATGTACTAGCTAAATTGACAAACAAGCCTTGGGTCAGTACTTTACCACAATTCTGGTCCGTTTTGTCATCTCAATTTAAAAACAAATATTTATTAAACACATTTTAAAATCAGTAAAATTTCACTGTTTCAGAGATATATAAAAAAAATAGGATTTTACTTTGTACAACATTGACAAATAGGAATATTTATAACCAATCCATGCGACAAGTACATAATATATAACAGACAACGAAGACGCTACATGTGCATATACGCGTTATAAAAATAGTGCTGACTTCTGTGTCTCGAATTATATTGCCACTCTCGTGCGAAGTATGCTAATGAAAAGTGACGCGTCGGGGCGGGCGCTTTTGTACGTGCACACACTCACAACGATATATATTCGCAGTGATGCGCTGTAAGGTTATCACCTTTTTCATCCGGTTTCGCGGCGAGAGAGCTGCCGTCGCCGTCGCCGTCGCCGCGACATAAAGGTAATGCGCAACGAGTTCCCGTTGGGAGGTTGCAAGGGAGAAAGGAGGAGCCAAGTGCCAGCGGTAGAAGATCCGAAGACGTTCGCTGCATAGCGACGTTGGTCGCGCTTTCGCGATTAAAGTCTCGCGCCTCGTGCGCGCGTATCATCTTTCAGAAGACAGCAACAAGGGAGCTTGTGCCAGGAGACTCCGTCGGTCGACCTACATTGCTTTCTCTCCCTCTCTCTATCTATCTCTATCTCTCTCTAGCTACAGCATTTCATTTCGAGTGTGGAGCGACTACATGCTCCCTGGATTAACATTCAAATATAAGATCCGCTTGGATAAATATGCTTGTTTTCTCGCTTCTATCTTCCTCTTGCTTTTACTAGATAGTTGCATTTCCTTTCTCGCTCATCTGCGCACGCGCTCCAGCTTAACGCAAACCATCAGAAACATTCTTCTCGACACTTTATGTACATATGGGTGATTCTCTGACAAATCGTCTCTTTCAACTATATTTTCCTTTATATTTTACAAATGTTTAAACAGTATACCTACAAATTTCCATGAATTTTATTTTGTATTTTGCTCGAAGCATTTACCACTAAAAACCAATAAAATCTGTACGTAGTAAAATTAGTATGAAGAATGGTACACTTTGAATGGTATATATGCCTTACAAGATTTTATTAATGAATACAATATTAAAATACACAATATTAAAAGTTCTAAAAGTAAGACAGCGATGCTCACTATGAAATCCAGAAAACTCATATACATAAGCTTGTAACCGATGCAAATGACTACAATATTTGGTTACAAGAATTCATTTTCTTTATGTTCTATAAATCATTTCATAACAGTGGATTTTACCAAATATACATTGAAATTTGTATACGACAGTCCTTGAAAAGTGTGCAACTACTTAAAGTTCAGCAGATGAATTTATATAATTGAATGGATATTTTTTGTTGTTTATTTAATTATTTATGAAAAAAATCACAAATATGTAAAAAAGTTTTGTGTTGACGTAGGTGATTTCGGCTCTTTAGTCTTCTGAAAAAGAAAATCTAAAAAGTGTATTAATCTACATTATCGCCCTTTGGTCTGTTTTTGTTTCATCGAAAATTTATAAAATAGCGTCATGTCTTGTGAAAGATTTGTGAAAAACCAAAGACACGTTTTGCACCGTTAATTAGGTTCAATTAAGGACTATAACGATATAATAGTCAATAAAAACTTGAAGTATACACGCGTGGTCATTTTTAAAAAATCACTTGCGCCAGGTGTAACTATGACATTTTAAGAAAAAAGTGTTTAAAAATTTTCACGATGAAAATTCATAAATAACGTACCTTCTCGGCTAATCAGAAATACCCACATTACACATCATTCTTTCTTCTTGATCTTAAAGTTCGACTGCAGTAGCCTCTCTTCTAGCGATTGGAGCTGATTTCAAAGCAAATAAGTTACGCTGTTCTATTTGTAGTCCGAGTGCGCTGTCGCAGTTTTTGACGAACATCAATCTTTCAGGCCCAAGTGAGTATCGTATGGTTTTCGAGATTTTTAGAATCGGTTTCTGCTCTTTGTTAAATGGAGAAGCGGCACTGCAGATGTCAATTTCAAACACGTTCTTATTGCCTAAAGCATATCGTAAAACACCATCGCGTAAAAATCATGTTGAGACTTTTCGTTCGTCCAATTTTGTAATAAAAAAGATCCATTTTTCTCTACACTTCCGTAACTAAATCATAATATTGTTGAATGGCTAAACTTACGGTACAATGATAGATCTTGTTTTACATCCATTTTCACTTACTAGAGTTTTCGCGCACAGCGTTCTTTCATCGATAAAGGTTGAAATAACATTGATTTAACGTTTGGAGAAAGCATTACTTTTGATCGGAAAAATGGCTTCTTTATTGTATATACGTTTGCGTGTACGCCGATGTAAATAAGGATAGCTGATCAAGTCCTTAGTTTGTATACATGCTCCAAAACCAGAGCATAATAATTTATCGATCACGTGATTCTTACGCAAACTGAATATAGTATATCGAGTGTAAGAAAAAAACTATCGAAAAATGCAAAATAAAAAAATCGATTGTTCAAAATTGATATATGATGAATGACTCATTGAAGACTTTCAGATCAATAACTAATGATATTAATCAATGAAAGTATCTATTCTACTTGAAAACAGTGTGTTCGATTATTTGGTTCATAAGACGAAAACGAATAACGAATACGAATAATAGTTATACTATTTATATGATCTAATTCTGTTATTATTCTTGCACTCATTATACCAATTAATAAGTATTCATCCTCTAATAGAAGACTAATGAATCATTATATTATTCGTGTCAACGTCTCTTGTAATTATTGCAATTCTTTGATAAAGAAATATTGATAAAATTTATGAAAATTTATGTGAATATGAGAAAAAAATTTTTAATTCATGATTTCATAGACAATAGCGCATATATGCTTGTAAGGTATAAACCTTAGGTATGTGTAAATGCGTATATGTGTATATGTACGCTTGCAAATGTTTGTTCAAGAAATTGAATTTGCTTCAGCGCGTACTCTTTCATTCGTCTCTTTTCTGATGAATGCGATTATCATCTCTTGTCGTGGTTCAAAAGCTATTTGTACTAGTCTCTCTAGTAATGCTTCTTACATTTATACGCCATTCTCGTATAAAGAACTAGCCGCTGCCGGAGAGATCGATTTCCTACCAATATTTTTGTAGCCGCGATTTATTATTGTACCCTTGTGAACGCTTACCGCAACTTGATAATACTACTAGAAAAAGGGAGAAAATATACACGTTTTTCCGAGATAAAAGAGGGGTTTTATTGTCCTTTAGAAATAGGCTATTATACAGGAATCGTATATGTTCTGGTTAACGGTGATCTATAGATCGCTTATCTGTTTCAGATCATTTTCAATCTGTGGAAATTGAACTTTTCATCAAACTCCAGACTCTATCTATGTGTGACCCAGTTTGTTCTTTGTATTGATCAATAGGCGCGTAATTTTTTCAGTCACGAAAAATCAGTTGTCCTTCCATTATTGCATCTCGTCTACTTTTCTGAATTTTTAGATGATAATTCGAAAACGTAATAATTGTTAATAGCCATATGTGAGTATGATGTTTGAAATGACTTCGATTAGATTATTTTAATTTTAGAAAATAAACTAAAAATGAACATTATTAATCTTTAATATAAGTTAAGTGCTTCTCATATGTTTTGAATGTCTTTGAAACTGACGAATAAAATGTCAAATTACTATCAATGAAAGTGATATAGTTCACCGCCCAAATTGTCAAATAATCAATCAGCGAACAAATAAAATTAGGATTATACTTAAGGTTTTTTGAAGCATTCTTCCGCAGAAACTATCAGTAATAAATACATTTTTATTTGTCCATCAATTACAATTTATTTGAAAAAAAATCAAGCGTACGCTATTCATTTACTACAAGTAAATAAAAGTCAAAATATTGATTTTATTGATTCCGGAAGAATCATAAATATTTCAACGTACGTTCTTTTTTCAATCGAAAAGCATCCGTGATATTTGTCACGCTGGATATAACCAGGGAACATGATTAAATGCGGAAGTCGTAAATATACGTATCGGGAAAAATGGTAAATGGTTTTTTACTTCGGTCTTCTCTCTAAGTGACACTCGGAAAAGCAGTGCTACTATAAGATTTCCGTAGAGCTCCAGCCATTCAACATGAAATATATACAGTCTTATGTGCATATTCGATCTTGAGATATTAAAAGACGTCTGCTATTGCAGTGACTATTACAGGCAACGAGATAAGAAGAGCCTGCAATTGGAACAAACAGCACAAATAATAATCCGGATTGGTTCGAGTCAATTTCTTATCGTTTTCTTCATTCGCCGCGAATAATATTAGAGCTTGGAAATAGAAAACGATGTAAAAAGACGAGGGAAGAGGTATAGTGAAGGCGAATCCGTTTTACCGAAGGGATGATCGAAAGTCCGCTAAGCGGTTTAAGTAAGGATAAGGTATATAAGGGTCTTGAGCAAACGAGCATACCACCGTGTGTGCGGGCGTTTTCTCAGCCGTTACATAAGGACGTAGAGCAAGATCTGAGCAGGTGAGGAGTCGTCGTCTGTGGCTTTCTATCTTTTTACTGGAAAAGTAAACTGCGGCACTGCTCGACTCCGAACGGAACGGAAGAGAAACAAGCGCATCAGGCTCGGTTATCGCCCCGAGCAAAAGCGTCGCTCGCGCCTTTATGGTTCACGTTCGAGAACAACGACAATGGACAAAAACGCCAGGGCGATGTGCCGTCGTCCTCCTACTTTCCTCCCAGGACTCGTCGCTTCTTTGCTTTGTCCCGCGGCGCTTTTCTTTTCCCTCCTGACTAGCTTCTTCTTCTTCTTCTTCTTCTTCTTCTTCTTCTTCTCTCTTTCTCTGTTGGTGCTCGTTCTTGCAACTCTCAGCGCAGCAGCACACCTTTTCCTACTCTTTGTAGCGTAGGTCCCACCCCCTATAGCTAGCTACGTCCGCGTCAGCTCCCATAAATCAAAGAGAATCGCAAGAAAAGCCCCCCTCCTCGCGCAGCCGCCAAATCGCGAACGTCTTTCCCAGATCGCATACCGCGGCTCTTCTCTTCCGTTCCCTCAGCTCCTCTTAGCCTCTTGCTGCCACTGTAACTGCTGCATCCTTCAAGCTGTACCCTTTGTTTTTTACGAGTATCTCTTTTCCTTTCACTTTTTTGCCCGCATTGTGTTTTGGCTCTCTATCAGCCTTTTTTGGGCTTAACTTTTTATCTTGCTTCATGCCGCCGCGTTTGGTGCTTCCTCTCGATCTGCTCCATTGTAGGCGAGGCGAACCTCTTATCCCTCCTTGAATAAAGAGCCCTTTCAACTTCCGACGAATCAATCTCTCTGTGCGCGTGGATATCGATTGCTCGGTCTGTTTTCAACCGACACTTCCACTCGTTGGTATCAAATATTACGAGGTCAATTCCAATGCGCTTTCTCTCTCTCGTTTCCTTTCGCGAGGCTGTAATCAATTACTGCTGCTGCGGCACCGAACTAATCGGACCGATTCTTTATCTCGGCGCTGCAAACACAGTATGCAGAGAGCTGTCAGGTCAACGGCTGTGCCGAGAGCCAACTTTTCCACAAGAATTTGATTAAATTCTTCATCGCGGCCAAAAAAATTCGCCCTTTTAATAAGGGATCTCTCTCGCATATTGGTGACTGATTTTCCACGCGCATGGCATCGTTTAGAGGATATAACTCAATCCTTTTTAATGCGAAATCGGATCTAATTAGCTCTCGAGTCTACGAATGATAACAAAAAAAGCTTTAATTATATAATCAATCGGAGGGGCTATATATCAAGTTCCGCATTTAATGCCAGCAGATGAAGCGTGACGTGTGCTTTTTAGCATTTAATCACTCTTTCAGCTCATAACAGTTGGCCAAACTTGCCGAGTATACAGAGCTTGGATCATTTTTTCTCAGCGCAAGCTTCTTGCCCTCTGAATTCGTTCTTTCATCTCGATCTTCGTCGTTGGCGGAAACGGCCACGCGTTCCCCGGAGGTGCATTACGTCGTCGTCACGGAAGTAGGTAATGCGCAAAGTAAAGCGGAAAAGTTGGGAAGTTTGGCCACAGAGAGTATCGCGCGTTAGATTATATAGATATACACACACATCCACTCACACTCACATATATATATATAATACGAGAACGAAGGAGTGAGAGAGAAGAGTCCCGCTGAGCCAATGGCTCAAGTTTGCTTTCTTCTTGCAGTTGCGCGCAAAGTAATCGAACGATCCGTGTCCTTTTTTCTAGCGCACAGTAGCTCTCTCTCTCTCTCTCTCTCTCTCTCTCTCTCTCTCTCTCTCTGTACTTTCCTCTTGTAGGGCGGCAGTACGCTTTATCATTCCACGTCATCAATTCAATTATGCGCTGTGTCTTTATGGAGTCAGACGAGGGAGTATCTCTAATTAACGTTCCAATGTGACTTTGTGTCGAGATATAACGAACGAAGAACAGTACAGCAGCTGTTCCCGATGTTCAGTGACGTTCGCGCGTAATGCCGCCGCCGACGCTTTTTTATCGGAACGATTATTTCCGCTAGGTTGAGCGTCTGCCTGATGACGATGGCGGCGACGACGACAATGCTCCACCTACTCGGCTGGAATTGTCTTGCGAGAAACGTTCGCGCGTCGCGCGCTCCGGCTTTTTCCCTTCCATCTTCTCATTCAGTAAGGACTGTTTCGCCCGATTACTACGTAATTACGACGTTTTAAGCGCTTCTCTCGTCCCCGTTCTACTCCTCCGCGAATTTCTACATTATTCATATAATTGCTCGTATTTGCATAAAACCGCGTACTTTCTTGAAATGCTGGTGCATTTTATATTCGCAAGTCAGAGGCGCCACAGTATCCAGGGTAGAGCAAAAAATTAAAAATCTTGCAAATATTTTCCGTTAGTAGCAGAAGTAGAAGTAGCATAAATAATCCACTTACAAAACGTCCATTTCCAGAGATAGTTCAGAGAAAACAATGCGATCTGCAAGGTATTACGTTCGTCGTAGAAGGATTTCATAGCAGTCAAGCTACTCCGAGACTATTATATATACGACAACACAATATCTCTGTCTAGAATAATGATGGTAATGTTTGCTATTAAGCTGCTTTATTTGAGTGAATACATCGATTTCCAAGTTTGAACTTTTTAACTCGAAAATGTCATTAAAGCAGTGGTAGTCGTGTCTCTAGTACATACACTATGTGTATACTTGTTTCCGTCGCATGTGCGATGCCTGTAACCGAAGCTTAATTATCATTAGCAGCTCTGAGAGCGCGGGAGGCCAAAGTGAGTTCGTTAGCAGTTCACAATAAGTCCGGGAATCAGCAGCTCGCGAGGGAAAAAGTAATTTGCGACGCTGGAAATTTGCTCTCACTCGCTCTGTGAGCATTTTCGAGAGATTGTGAAAACGCGTATATATACTTACATATATTCACATGCATATACCTATATACACTTCTCTCGCTTGCAGGCGTAAAAGTAGGCAAAGAGGGTGAAGGGGGTGGGGAAGTAACTAGAGGCTGTTACATTGCTGCTCTCGCTTGCTGAGTCGATTTGGCATGACAAAGTCGCTTAACCCATATTCCTGCCAGTATATTGCTCGCTGTATGTGTATATCTATATACATCGTACAAGCGCAGCGTTAGACTTCCTGTTTCGAGTCCTGCAAGTAACTAAAGGCAGGGAAAAAAGCTTCGTCGCCTCACGCACTAATGCGTCACTGAAAAGGAGGCAATGAGTACTCGCAATGAGTACTCGCCGTGCTTCGTTATTGACGTACTGTGACATTACACTCAGCGAGCTGTTGCGGCAGCCGTGTTAGACAAGCCTGTATAAGTATATGCTATACATCGCAAGTCCCTCCGAGTTCGTCGCAAACGAGAGCCAACAGGCCGTTATTCAGAGGGGTGGTGTGGGAGAGGAAGAGGGAAAGAGGGAAAGAGGGAAAGAGGGAAAGAGAGAAAGAGAGACAGAGAGACCGAGAGACAGAGAGTAGTACTGATGAGAGATGTAGCTACTGACGCCGTTGCTGTTGTTGCCACTGCAGGCGGAAGTAGCTCTTTCGCGCGCGAAGAAAACTAAGGAAATAAATAAAGTCGTTGCGCGTTCGTTCGCTTACAGGGTGAGTACATATATATATAAGATATACAACAAGAGGGAGAAGAAGAAGTATATATAGAAGTATATAGTTCGCACGCGTAAGTAGATCGGCTCCTGCACGGGTCAGACGTGCGGCGAAAGCTTCTCTCTTTCTCCCTCCACGTGCTGATTTATCGAATCCATACGACGTATTATAGCTCCGTCGCTTTCGTTCGCTCGTGCAACGCCTTGCTCCTCATTCATTCCATTATTCCTCGGGGGAATGTGTCTTCCACCGTTGAACCTTAACTACGCGCGCTCGGAGATTACTTTGCTTCGTGGCTAATCTCTCTCTCTCCATCTCTCTTCTTTCTGCTGCTTTCACTGCACGCACTGTGAACTTCACTTCTCGCGCGTTGGCTCAACGACATTTTGCCAATTTTAGATAAGCCCCTTCACCGTGCGGGCTTTATTCTCTTCTACTATGAAAGTCGCGGTCGGGCAGCGCCGAATTTACGATATGTAACGCTCCTTTTCCCCTTCGGCCATCCCTTGACTCATTGATCTTGAATAAATTATCGCTAAAAAAGAGAAAGAGCTTTCGTCGCGATTTTTCGGATTTTGCGCTTCGATTAATCCTCATCTCGTACAATTTTATACTGTCGATTTGTTACTTGCAATTTAGCTGATGCTGCAGCGAATTATCTCGATTTGAATCATTGGTTATTACGCACATCACTCGCTTATACGCTAGACTGCTCGCAAAGCGTAAATAATTTTTATTGCAGAATTTGTCTACAAGAGAAGTTGAAACTCTGCATTGTAACAGTAGAATAGAGTGAAAATACTTTATTCATGAAAATATATGGATGACAGTAATATTGCATACTCCCTCTGGATTTCTCGTAATCTCTCTCGGAAATTATCAGTGACAAATTCAATAAATTTCATCGCATCGAATTTGGTTACGATATTTTAGTTAAAATATATCGCAAGTATGACTCGTTGAAGTGATAAACTGAAATGTTAATTTGAGGATATATATAAACTATTTCGTCGAGTGAAATTAATAGTTAAAATCATTATACATTACGCAACTCCACCGATAGCTAACTCGTTATTAGCGTTACTCTTCGCATATGCATATTCGTTATACATCGATGAAATGTACGGACCCTTTGATAACTTATTATAGAGATCGAGAGCAAGAAATTGGCATTTAGTTTGGCTTTCACTGCGCCAGTATTGTCGTCGCTCTATAAAAGATTAATTTTACAAGCTCAACCTAATTATCTATATGTAGATCCTGTGTGGGACAATAAATTGATGAGACGTAGGGGTATTAATAACGGTCCAACCGGGCAAAAAACTTTCCGATCCCAGTTTTAAATACTGGAGCTTAATCGTATTATAAGCTCCAGTGCAGAGGTTGTACAGCGACGGCCGCGGACACCGGACGTTCATTAAAGCTTTACTCTCGGTATCGATACGGTTATTATATACACGTCGCTGTTGCCACTGCTGCTACACTTGTAATATTAAGACCGGAAATTTAGATATATTCGCGTTTGACAATATCGTGTTTCAGTGACGATTACAATTTGAGAGGATAAAAATAAAATAAATAATAGAACTAGCTCTGGCACTTGCAGTATATGAGCAAATCCACGATGCCGAATACAACTCGGTACCTGAAAATCGAAAAAATTTTTTAGCCGAAACCAATTTTTTCCACGGTGTCTTCCGAGTATGAAAAATATAGAGCTTACACTTTTTAGTTCTCTATTTTGTTTTTATAGCCATTGGTTATAGACATGGTTTCAAAGTTAAAAAATATTTTTTATAACTAACAAAATAATCAATTAAAATTATTTATACGTGTAAATAAAATAGAATTACATATATATATATATATAGAGTTTCTATTAATATTAATATTGACATGGTTTAAGAAGACCACCTACAAATAGTGAAAACAGATTATTTAAATATCGATATATTTTAGACACTACTTAAACTTATATAACTTTGCAATTAAGAGTGTTTTTTGGTAATTGTTTTTAAAAATTAATGGTTTTTTACAGTTTATTAACTCTTATTAATATTTGATAACATTGTGTTTTAGATATATGTTTATAAATATATACAATTAACTACTCAATAGAATGTGAAAATAAATTATTGAACAAAAACATAGAAGTCAAAATCTTCAATTTTCCAAGTCTAAACGGGGCCTATACGCACTTTTTGCATTTCTTGAAAATAAAATTTAACAAATATTTTGAAATGTTTTTTTGTATCTATAAAAATAAAGTGTATTTTGACGTTTTTCTTATTCGGGAGACATCTAGAATGAAGGCATACTGGGTCCAATCGTTGAACCCTAACAGCGTCACATTTTTTATTTTCAGTATATCGTGGATTTATTCATACGTAATATTATACGTGTAATCTAGCTTTCTGTATATACGCGTTTCTGTGTAACAGAAGCGCATGACTATTACTATTGTGTATTCGACCGAGCACGAGCCGAAAGAACAGACGCGCTATGAGAAAAGTTGGGCGTAACGGGCTGATTAAAGCAGTCGTGGGAGGGAACGAAGTGGAGAGCCGGGACGCCAATATGTGAGAAGCACCGTTGATCAAATAGTAGTTTAGCGCGCGGGCGCGCTCTTGAGCGTATAAAAGTTTTAACGGGGCTCGCACGGGATGTAAGATGCGCGCACGCGCGGCTCGTCTATGCGCTGCTCGCGAATCTTTCGCTAGCTAATTAAAAGTGTTCGCAATTTCCCCGATGTGCAATTTCACGGTGCGTGCAGCTTATCCACCTATACCAACGACGTAGACACAAGAAGAAAAAAAAATAAATAAAATCCTTTTTAAAAAGTGGAAATAATGAGAAGAGAAATATCGCAGCTCTTAAATACTTAATCATCCAAAAATAGTGAATGGCTAGTAAATGGCTCTCTCGCTCTTTCGCTTCTGTGTATACACCCGGTGTTGGGAAAATTTGTCGCTACTTTATTACGGTACTTCGATAGCTATACAAATGAAAAACACGAAGAATCCTGAATATCGATGGCCCCGTTTATTTCCCGCATCTCTCTTTTCAGCCTTGATCGATTTCTAATAGAGCGAACGCAATGCACTTTCGCCCCTCTATAGCTTGCGGATTTAGTTAACGCGAAGAAAGAAAGTACAAAAAAGGAAGAAGACAGACTTGGTCGTTAAGAAGAATAAGAAACGCCGTAGGAGTTTCGTCGCTTCGTGTCACAGCCACGGTAGCTAATCTCGCAATATAGGCTCACCGTCTAAGATCGTTAGGCAGATTCGAGCTTGGCAGACGTCATCTTCGTAGACGACAATGAGGAAGGTAGAGCGGCAACGCCGGTTCTCCTATATAGCCCCAAGGGAGTAGCGATGGGAGGCGTTTTGCGCTCTACGATTATGATTACGTTCGCTGTGGCCACCAGTACTACCACCACCGAGTTTAACCGGCTTACCGAAGAACCAAGGGAAAAAGCTGAGCGCTCCCGCGTATAAAGCCTTCGTCTAATAAAAGCGCGGCAGGGAAAACACCTGCTCGAATGCCGTCGCGAGGAATTTCTTCTTCCGGGGGGTAGATAGCGCCCAGCCAGCGGCTGATATTAAACTCCGCCATGTGGAAGAAGTGATTTACTCGGGAGATTTTCTTTTTCTCGTAAAAAGAGAGAGAGAGAGAGAGAGAGCGAGAGAGAGAGAGAGAGAGAGAAGAAAAAAATAAAAATAAAAAAGAAAAGAAGAAGCGGCGAGCCCGAAGAAGTCGCTTTACGCCGAAAGGCAGCAGCAGCAGCCTGTTCGGCCGCTGGGATGAAGCGAAGGCGATTACCGAGGCGATTACTTCTATATACACTGTGGTAGCGACGAGCCCGGATGTATATATATTTCGCGCGAGGCTCTCTCGCGGTCCCGGGAATTTACTCTGATTTATAGGCTGTATAATTGTGGCACGAGAGAGGGAGAGAGAAGAACTATATAAACGCAGCCCCCGAGTGCGAGAACACACGATAACGATAGCCGGAGTCCTGTGTGTAACCGAGGTCTATTACTACAGACGTATCTTTTGGCAAATTTAGTTTTATTGCGCTAGGC
The DNA here is from genome assembly GCA_018906985.1 of Apocrypta bakeri. Classification (NCBI taxonomy): domain Eukaryota; kingdom Metazoa; phylum Arthropoda; class Insecta; order Hymenoptera; family Pteromalidae; genus Apocrypta; species Apocrypta bakeri. The sequence goes on along the minus strand of JACCIA010000007.1, from coordinate 5,858,023 downwards.
TATACGCCGACTTCAAAATACTGATACAGAACTTGCTGCTACTGTTACTGCTGCTTTCTCTCTCTGCTGGGGTCGTTTCGCTCTCTGCTGCCGCTACCGCTTATTCTATAGACTCTCTATTTGCCAGCTGCCTCATCGTGTTTCGTTCCTCGCTTGCTACTCTTCTGCCACCCCTCCCCCCTTTTCCACCACCTCTTCTGCGCTATCCGTAATCGTATATCTTTGCACAAATTTGATACAGCCGCCCGTAAAATAAGATGCTAATATAAAGCACGTTAAAATACGAGCCTTTGTTTACGCGCTCGTGTATATTGATTTTTAATAAAACTTTGCACCTGATAAATTTTTGCCTTTGAATTAAGCCGATGCGGGACAGGAAGCGGTGGAGAGGGAATGGATGGAGGGCTTTTATCGATTCCCGTGCTCTTTGAAAATCGAAAGAGCCCATGAGCTATTCTCTCTTTCACTGATAAGGGAGGGTGAAAGGGAGAGTTAGGCTCTTCTTTGTCCGAGCAACTATTTTTTTTATTCTTTGCCACCGCGTGATTCATTAATTATAATGGCCATCCGCGAGAGCTTGGATCTAATAAAGTTGAGAGATTTCTTCTCTTTGATTCTTTCAGAATTTTAATGACTTCCTCGCGTTTTAAATTACCACTCTGACCTAATCAAGCATTTCAACGAAATTATATTATATTATATTATAATATAATATCGACATTGCAGAGATATATAACTTCGGAACGCGTTATGCACTCGGGATAAAAGGTTCTACTTTCCGAGCTCGAGCATTTATATATATATATCATAAACAGGGATTATGAAAAAATGTTCTCTATGTGCATCTATCATATATGAGAACTCATAAGTTATTATGATTATTTTTATTATTACCATCGCAATTTCTGCTCTAGAAGTTTGACATGATGTCATTATTATTGTAGAAAAATACGTACGCACGTACATCTAACAATGGAGCTTAGGAGAGTTGCTAAGTGCATACGGATCTATATTTATCTTTGTATAACTTCTGGTATATATATACACACATTCTGCAAACGCATACGAACTGCCGGAATCCCGTAGATTTACTTTCTGACGGACGTAGCAGTATTGAAGAAGGTTCACAAGTGTATAAAAAGTAAAATAGTGTTTATATCCTTAAAAAATATAACGCTTACTCTTATATATTAAACTAACTAGTTCAATATATTTAAGAAAGAAATATCACTTCTGTAGTAAATTGATAATGTTCCATTAACTTTAAAAACTTTCCAACAAGTTCGACATCAAATAGACTGTTAAATATCGCCACTTTCCAATAGTCAAAAGAAATCAACAAAGGTGTACACTGAAATAAGTATTCATTGATAATTGACCATTTCATGGTGGACAGTTTAATATAACTGTTGTAGTTTTTACTTACAAACAATTGTCAACGATAATAACTGATAGAATGAATGAAAACTTTGATTTCTAAATTAGGAAAGACTCAATAAATATATATGTATATAAGTATATATAACTAAGTTTCTGCTTTTATAAAATAATACGGGTTTGAACTCGATTGGAACCGTACTTAAGAGCCCCAAACATTGAGGAAAGATGTCGCGATATATCTGTTTCTATAGTTAGTCAACTATAGAATTCTATTTGTTTCCATAGTTAGTCAACTAATGATGGCTTTCAAGTTCCGACGTCCTTCTCAATAGTCTGTACTATGTTGTTATAAATTTCATTGATATTATAGTTTAGATCGTTTAATTCTAATTAATTGCATTCGTGTACAGATTTACTGATCTTTACACATTATGAGTATTACAAAGTTTTAAAAAAGAAAGTAAACGAGGAAGTATATAATCTACAAAGCTATTCTGCTTTAATAGTACTTTGGTGAACATAGTTTCTTTTTATAGGCTACTGTATACGACCAATTCGATTACAATGTATATACTATAATACATTCGATGAATATTAGGGCATCTAGAGTAACGGAAGAAGGAGATAGACGATGGGACTTGAACTCATGAACCCGAGAGGTTTGCCTCTCTAGCCACGAAGCTATAAAACGACTCATCGTATCTTTGACTCGTCACATATGCTCACGCTAACTTGCGCAGATATGTTACCTTTATGACAATATAAATTTATCATATACGAAAAAATGTTTTTTTTACGCTAATGCAATAAGTTATAGAACGTTTTTCCTTCCTGATATACGTGCATCGCATAAATATCATATTTTACAAATGTAAGTCAAGTTATAAACAAGCTGCTTCGTTCATAATTCCAACAGCAAAGAAACGTCTCTCCTTCCAAGAGGTGTTTCATTTCCAAATTATCAAACGACTAAAAGTTTCAACTCTGAATCAATCTGTTTACCTACGTTTATAGAAATGATCTTTATGATCAAAAGGAAATTGATTAGTATACGCATGGAGGAAAAATTGTATTGAAAGAAATGTACTAATTATGAATTTAATCGATAAAGTTTACATCAAATCGATGTTATCTTGATTAATTATGAAAATAATTATGAAATTGTTTACTATCAGTAAGAAGTAAAATCACAGAGTAATACCTAAATTCTATCTTTGAGTTTTTTTATTAATTTTTTACTCGTATACAGTAGTTTGAAATCGGTAGATAATGTATTTAAAAATTTGATTGCAATAATAATATGTAATAAATATAAAATATAATAATTATTTTTGACAACCTTGTATTGGTTTTTCTAGAAATTGAACTGCTTAACCTGTTTATGATTTTTTAAACTGTCGCGATTACATAAAATAGCTTAAAAAATAATTTTTTATTAAAAATGAATGAATTTCTTTCAATGTACGAGTGATATGCGTGTGATTATATTTCAGTAAAATAATGTATGGTCGCGCAACTGCTCCTAATTCTTGAAGATCGTAATTTACAAGGCAGATTAGGTGGACTGTATAGCTATAGTCTTGGGTATTACTACTATCCAGTCAGTGCTAGAGACGCTAGAGCCGCGGGCTATCATTGTTTCTCTCCCTAGCGGTTGCTGCAGCTTTATGAAGCCCGCTGGGTACTGTGTAGTATTATATATATATATATATATATATATATATATATATGTGTGTGTGTGTGTGTGTACGGCAAACCTAGAGAATCAAAACCACAACGCCGAGGAAGTCGGCCGAGGCGCGAACAGTAGGAACTCACCACTCGCCCGAGCTTTTCAGACGGATTTACGAGCTTCGTGCAATTTGCATCGACTGCGCTTTCACGAAGCGCTGCACACTTCTCCTAAAGCCAGACGGATATACAAATAGAGCAAGATAAAGAGAGAGAGAGAGAGAGAGAGAGGGGGCGAACAGAAAGGGAACAGGTAGTGTCATTACCGATCTCAAGCCACAGAGCTCTCATTGGGTTAACCGGCTCGGTTGCTCGCGCGCGTGTCGAACCTTCCAAGTATCTGCTCATCCTAGCTGTTGAAGATTGTGTCTTTTTCCCGCGCGTACGTGAGCTATATGTACATCGGAAAGAAAGAATGAGAGCGAGAGCGAGAGAAAAAAGGGAGAGAATAGGAGAAAGAGAAAAAGATAGAGAACGAGAGAAGCGAAAAGCGCTCTGCTCCGATGAGGAGACACCCGTGTACGCTTACCTGCAACGACGGCGATGCTCTACTCCCTTCAATTCCCTGGGGTTACACTTGCAGCCGCCGCCGCTGTTACTGCGCTCGGGGACACGTCGTTCCACGCGAGGAAGCCCGTAGACGCAAAATGGAAAAACGAGAAAGAGAGAGAGAGAGAGTGAGAGAGAGAGAGTGAGAGAGAGAGAGAGAGAGAGAGAGCCTAGTCTCCCGAGCAGAAACACTGGGAGATAAAATGAAGACAAGTGCGCTGGGCCGAGGGACAAAGAGACGTTCAAGCGCCCTCATCTCTTCTGGGGGTATATACAGGCCGAAAGCCACTTAGCCTTATGGACGGAAAGATTTGAGCCGGCGTACCTCTACTGTTACTGTTACTGCTGCTGCTGCTGCTGCTGCTGCTGCTGCTTCTACTACTAGTAGTGCTAGCTGGATAAACAAGAGACGTCGGAGAATCGATTTTGCCAAAAAGGAAACTTGCGCGCGCGATGCTTCCAAATCGCAGGGGGTAACCATGGGGACAACGAGCCAGTAAGTGTACACCTCTCTCTCTCTCTCTCTCTTTCTTTCTCTCTCTGCATGTAAGCGAGATAGTACATGGAATTTAGCATAAACGTTACATCGACTCCTATGTATATCCTTGCAGTTTATGATATCCACTCCCAATAGGTATATAAACTCACCCTCCTTTTCCTCCTCCCCTTCTTCCTCCCCTTCCTCCTCCCCTTCCTCCTCCCCTTCCTCCTCCTCTTCCTCCTCCTCTTCCTCCCTTAGATTTAACATTTATATTTGCCTAGGCAAAGTCTTCAATTCCCCAAAGCCGGAATTTGCGGTCGAGCGCTTTATCTCGCTTGCTTCTCGCAGCTAGCTCTGTCTGTTCTGAGCTGCTGCCCTAAGCGGGCACGACGGTGACGAAGGGGATCGACGCGGCTAAGAAGTGGCTTTTCCACAGCAGCAAAGGACAGTCACGAAGCAAACGACAGAGGAGAGAAAGCGAACATAGTATATACGCGTGTACTGTTTCTCCGAAGTCGAAAGAGCAAGAGAGAGAGAAAGTGAATAGTATTGAGAGCTACGTGGCTTGCATGACGTAACGAGAGGTGGCTTTCGTCCGATTTCTCTCGCTCTCTCGTACATGTATACGCGTATACAGAAAATACGCGTATTCTGAGACGTTGTGGCGTAACAAGAGTACGCCGTAACCCGGCCTGTAGCTGCTGTTGTAGCTGCTGCTAGTCTCTCAAGTCTTGTCCAGTTGTCTGATGCTGCTTCTACTCGCTCTTCCTACTTTGTTCATAGCCAACGCCGTGGCTTATTCCAGAGAGTCGAGCATTCTTCGCCGCTTTGATTTACCGTCGGCTCCTGCTTTCTGGCTCGCCACTTACTGCCAGTGAATCCGTGCCGTTATCTCGGCCGTACCACCTACTCTCTCTCTCTCTCTCTCTCTCTCTCTCTCTCTCTCTATTTCTCTTGCGCTCTTGCTCTTTCCGATGCCAGGCGAGAGAGACCAGAGGAGAGTCCATTGCTCGCTGCACTCTTTTCTCGCTGGTCAATCGATACTCTTTGCTTCCCGTTCAATTGCCTTGTCAATCTTCCTCCTTCAGATCCTTCCTTTTTCCATCCGATATCGATACTACTTGAATAGACAAAGGCTACTCTTAGTAAGATGAGAATCCGAGTTGCCTACTTATCTTCAATCTTTGGCCTTTTCTATCTCTAACCTTGCACGCATGTTGAGTTTTTAAAGCGTTTCGACAACTTTCCCCTTTGCACTTTTCAAAGTCACGTTAATGACTTTTTAAAGTTTTTTCTTCTTTTTTTTCGTGCCTCGCAGTGCGTCGAACGAGATAGCCACTGAAGCGCAACGAGAATAATGAGCGGAAACTTACGTGTGTGAAGCTGTTATGACAACTGAATCGCACTTTTTTTTCACAATATAAGAGTGGTCAGGCTACTCTATATGTTAGAATTTCTGGAAGATCTGGTTAATACCGGTTTTTATTAAATCTGTTAGAACTATGGTAAAGTACTGTCATAAAGCTGTATGTCAGTTTTGGAGTAGATGAAAAATTATGCAGTACTGGAAAGGTGTGCGACAGAGTCAGTATACATTTTCGAACTCAAATCCTATCTGGTATCTTACAGCAATTAAACTCCATTTTTCAAGAATTCAATGTAAATCTAATGTTTAAATACTCGTCGTTTATATGTAAATAATTAGAATTTTTGAGCATCAATACTGTACAAGAGCCGACAAGTACAAATGTTCTAGTGCGACTCATTCTTATTACATCAATATTGATTTAATACTCGCCCAATATTTTTACAGTACTGCGACCCAGTTATTATAATTGATCCAGCTTTAGACTATTGCTACATTCTTGCTATATAACTGTTTCCCCTCTAAAATTGCAAAGCTAAGAAGACGTTCTCTACTCTAAAAGCTCCTGAATTTTCTTTTGCTTTTATTCGCAGTTGACTTTTATTTCGTTCTCGTATATGGAATTGAATGTGTACGAGTCTGTGCATATTTATATAATATCTATATTTATAATCAATTCAATAACTTTATACGAAAACGCAAAAAATAAACTACTACCGGCGCGATTTACATTCTCAACCTGGATGCAGCTATATATATATATATATATAAGTAACGACGGCGTAAAAAAAACATTTTTAGTTCAAGCCTAGAGAATTCATAGATGCTAAAACTCGCGCCAGTAAAAACTTTGCATGACCTACAGGCGCTTATGTGTAGTACTGCCTGCGGCTGTTAGCGTATACTGCGTTGCAGTGTGCACGTGATCGCTGTTCCCGCTACTCTGAAAACATTTTTAATCTGTCAATTGCTTGTGATTTTTCTCACGTTGCAGTTTACGAATCATCATTATATTTAGCAAAAGTCAATGTATTCCAATTACATGTTTACTTTCTGCTACATATCGAAATCCTATATTTTACAATGTGTATGAACTTTAAATTTCAATAAAAACTTTCGGTAAAATAAATCCATTGACTCGATAAGCCTTGAAATAAATAAGCAAGAAAAACCGCTATGAAAATCAATGAAGCATTTCTTATCCATCGAGGAAGAAGAAAAAATGAAATTTCGCTCGGATTAATGAAATTATCTATCGTATCAGAGGAGGGGGTCAGCTGCCATTAAATGGTACATTTACGCGTGTATAAGTACTGGAGGTATATAGTCAGGCACATCAGCTAAAGTAGCCTAGAAATTGACCGATATAGAAAGCTTAGTGTAATAGGGACGTACGTAGCAGTAGTAGCGGCAGCTGTAAGAAGCCCTCGAAATAAAACGCGGACAATCGCCAAGTGCATCGCTGGAGGATCCAATTACGGTATAGCTGGTCCATTAGCTCGGTCTTGAGCTTTGAGCTTCTAGCGAGAGACGCTCGCGCGGTCCTCGAAAAGTTAGGGAACGCCGGCAAGTCACACGGAAAATTGCTAGGGAAAAGTTGGAAATATGCGAAAGAGCCTCCCGGCTGCTCGCAAGAGCCACACCGCCGCTGACTTTATATTGCTGTCGCTCGCCTGCTGCAAGCTCTCTCTCTCTCTCTTTCTGGAAAACTTGCGAGGTATGCCCTATCCAGAAAGGGGTTCCCGATGCTGCGTCCGCCGCCAGCAGTTACCACGCTTTGCAATGGAATCTGGGCTACTCGGATATGCTCGGGCTCTCATTAGCTTCTACTCCTTTTTTTTCCTTCCCTCGAGCGGCGGCGCTATCGTATAATGCAGATCATTTTCTCCTTGCCGACGCTTTTTACCCGCGTGTTTTCCCTAATTTTCTTCCTACAACTTTAGCGATTTTACACGGAACCCGCTGTTGCCTCCTATACTCGCACGAGCTTTCACCTTTACGCTACCTAACATTGTTTAAATTTCCCTTTTAATCTCTGCCAGACACCGGCGAACTTTGAGAGAGAACAAAGATTTTCACCTTCGACTTTTCACTCGAGACTTCCATGTATAGTACATATAATAGCGCTAGTTGGCTTATCTCCTCCTTTTTCGTAAAGCTCGCATGGATTTTCATGATTCGCGCGTTCTCTCTCTCTCTCTCTCTCTCTCTCTCTCTCTGTCTCTCTCTCCCTCTCTCTTCCTCTTGGTGCTTGATATAGTCTACTGGTGGCATAAAAGTTCTCCGTCAAAATCCCATTATACAGCTCTATCTTTCCGCTGCAGGGAAGTGCTGCCATAATAGTGTATAAATTACTCGTTGTACTGGTCCATTAAAGAATTAGGTCACTTGCAACTAGGTGATCGTTGGTTTTCACAGCAGTTCACAAAAGCACGATTCGCATCTATTACGGAAATATTGACAATTTTTAAACACCCGTGAATTTTTCTCGATTTTCTCGGGTGTTATATAGCCGCTACATATATATTCAGACGAACAATCACATTATACACATATAAGTCATACTACACGTTGATAAATATCACGAGGAATTGAGATCAGTTAGCAGCGATCGTTTCCGATACTGTTCTATCAGGTGTTTTCACTTAGGCACAAGTCGTACTACATGCAGGGCATATATATAGACACATCGAGAATGGTATAAGGCACAGTGGTAGCAATAGTTCGGAGCGCAGCACATCTTCAGTCAACAGTGTATTATGAAAAGTTATGCGCCTCAGCCGTGTCTGGTATACATTAAAGAAGTAGGAAGACGAAATGTGAATATAAATTCGTGGCGTTTCTCGGTAGTGCAAGAAAGAGAGAGAGAGGGGAGAGAGAGAGAGAGAGAATGACGAAGGGTACGAGCGAATCTCTCTTTCCCGCTCGCTCATGAAATTCTTCGGCAGCCGACGGAGAAAATTGAATTTGCGCGAGTTGTCGTGTTAAGTTTCTGTGCGAGGAGGGTGAAAAGGAGGGGAGGGTGGTGCCAGAGATGGAGACAGTAGACCAAGTGCAGCAGCGGAGTCAGTTCGGCTCTGACTCTCCCAAGTACGTATATAGATCTTAGGTTCGCGTTAGGCGAATACAAATGGTCGGAATCGCACGGAGGGGCCGAACTTGTCGGATTGCCGCACGTGGAGGCTGCTTGCACTCCCGCACTGAATGTGTTCCTTGGCTTAGCTACTCTCTCTCAGCATATACATCTATCTATATATGTATACTCTTGGAGGTCTGCAGGTCCCCCTTTCTCCTTTCGCATATATATATATATGTGTATACGCGCGCGCACAGATTTGCATCTATGTGCGCGTGCGTATGTATAGCTCACCGCAGACCCGTGAAATCCATGAATGGCCGACATGATCAGCCAAGTTCCGATAGATTCACGCGCGGAGAGCTTTAAACTCCTTAGGAGGGGACACATCTTCGAGCTACAATTTGCAAACTATCGACAATATACCACGCCCATGCACTTACGACATTTCCCACCATTTTATATTTAGTATATAGATATAACTTCTCCGCCCATTTGTGATTGTTCTTCTACTCCTCGCTTTGTGTCTCACTATTTTACCCAGAACGACCTTGAATGCAATTTTTCGTTGTCTCTTACATTATGTCACAGCGTGTATATATATATATATATATATCTTTTCACTAATGCCGAACTTTTGCAGTCGAGTCAGCTATAATATGTACTCACGAGAGCACTCGACAATAGTCCATGCGAATGATACAGATAGATTCGACATGTCGAACATTTTTTCACGTTACGATTAAAAAAGTTTTATCTACGAAGGTTTATCTACGAACCTATATATTATACAGTACAGAGAAACAATATGGTATATAGGTTTTGCGTACGCAGACTATCTAATCTCTATAAATCACTATATTTATTTGCATACAGACGAGGAAGCAAAGTTTTTTCTACACTGTACTTTTCTAAGTTGCAATTAGTGATTAAACAAATTCATATCCATATAAATTTAAAGTATTTATATACATATTTATTACGATAGATGATTTATCAAAATATAGATACGGGGACAGGGTGTGGAGGGACAAACAATGAACAATGAACAATAATAAAACTGGCGGTGTAACATAAATTTGCATTGTCTGTTTCAGATCGGCTCGTTGGCGAATTACTATCTCTTCGAACACAAGCGGCTTCACAAACGTTCACTGAGCATAAGCGAGCATCATCACAAGGCACTTCAGGAAGAACCGCACGTAAGCATGTCGGCTATGATCGAGTCACGTTAACGCTCTCTCTCCTTCCATCTCCTTCTGTGGGATACAGTCGTATATAGTCAGCAACGCGCACGCTCATACCGTGTACACACACACACACACACATATATATATATATATACTATACATACCTATACGTATGTGTGTGTAGGCGAAGAGAGAGAGAGAGAGAGAGAGAGAGAGAGAGAGAGCAAGCCACTGCTGTCGCTCTCCGCGTAACAGCGTTACCGCTTATTTCGTTACGTCGTTTACACGCACCCGCAGCTTCGAAATTTCCGTGAAAGTGCACCGGCGTTCTTTTCGAGCGCACCACCAGCCACTCTAGCATTCGACGAGCGTGCGCTTGGTGACGTTACCGGCTACCCTTTGGTCTGCTTGCACTGAGCGAAACTCGCTATACCGCAGTTTCTCTTTCTACTCTACCTCTCGCGTAATTAAAATTCCGCCTGCAGCTTGTTGTTTTTTCCTCTGACTTTTTTCGCCCATTAATTCATACAAATGCACCGTCGACGTAAAAATAAACATACTCGCCATATCTATTTTTTTTCTCTCTATTTCTCTCGTTTTTTTCGCGCTCTCTATGTAACGAGAGGAAGAAATTTAATTATGCGCGTGTCGAAACGACCTCATAAATATCCTATTTATTTACCTTAGTTATTTAATCGTATTCATTAATGGCTATAGCGAATTATTACTTCTAACGAACTTTGCCTATCGTGGCAATTTTCACTTTGTTTGTATTATTATAACTTTTCGTAGAAAACAACTTTTCTTAATTACTACGATAGAGTGTGTATACGCCTCTCGAGTGTATTTAAAATTGTATAAAATTGAATTTTATCTTCGTTCATAATTCAGTCGCACCGTTTATTCAGAGCTCGAGATCACGTGAAATTTCTTTTTAGCCGTGTTCTTAAAGGATTGGAATATTAACGATGTTTTGTCGAGACTACGTATTTATTTTTACCGAGAATTTTAGTTGGATCATTCTCTATTCATTGTAAATGCAGTTCAATTACGAAAATCTTGTTTGTACATCTACGATTCTTACAAGTACAAACAGATATAAAGCTGACTTTCAAAAGGAATACTCGAGAAATATTCATTAGCTTTTTTTAAGATTCCAGTAGTCTCGCACTTCAAGCATTTAAAATAATTAAAATACTACTCTTGGATATAAGAATATATAACGTATTCTGCTCTTTAATGGAATTTACTTCCGGTCTGGATCTAATTAAAATGTAAACGTCATCTTTAATAACGTTAACACGGCTTAATTAATGTGTATCTTTTCGAAATTACAAAGTTATCGAGTGCGCCACTTGCCTATGCTTGGTTTAAATAATCTTTTTCTCTTTCGATAGCGCTTACATTCGTTTCATTCAAATGAATGAAATGGTGCGAATAATTAAAGCGAAATTGGGCCCTCGAAAGATTAAAGTTATGTGAAAAGGTGTTAAATTCAGAGAGATTGGATATAAAAACGAGGGAACAATATGTATATATACATATATATTATTATTATATATATATACATTCTTTTGCTCGTAGGTGCACTGGTTTCAACAGCAACATGAAAGAAAGCGCAAAAAAAGGGATTTTTCAGCGGGTACTGATGGTTTCGGAGATTATCCTCCATTTTTTCACGACTACGACCCGAGACTACGACCTGAGAGCTACCATCGTCAAAGGAACCGAGGCGTCCCTCTTCAGAACCTGTTTACCGATCCATTATTCAAAGAACAGTGGTACCTGGTAAGTTCGTTAAGTGAGCATGTTTGTTTCATGAAATTTACTCAACGTTTCTTCTTTGTGAAATAAGTTTACTCCCAGTGTGAAATGATGTTCATTATATTTCCATTGCGTTTTTCGACGAAATTCAATGAGTTTTAATAAAAAAAATTCTTTACGCGAAAATCTTTATTTCTTCGAGCTACGATTTCTCGGTGAGATTCATCAAATCCATTCCATTAATAAATATGTCGTGCGATAAATATGAAGCTTATTCTAATAAAATCTTAGAAATTGCTGTTAATCTACGCTATTATGATTCATCGAAATCTAAATATTCCACATTTAATAATAATATTTCCTTTTTCGTAAATTACAACTTTATTTAACTTTTATGACAAATGATTAAAAATACTAAATTAATATTATATGTTACTTATTTGTAATGACAGGTACAATTAGCTGTTAATGCCTTAAGTTTATATTTAACTTTTTATCGGATTATACTGAAAGGAAATATTATTAAAAAAATTTGCCCCTTATACATTATGTTCGAGGTCTCTTTTTCATGGTGGTGAATAAAAGTCAACACAAGTTTTGTCTTAAAATTCGAAATGTGTTTTTTTTTCAATTGATGACTTCAATCATCTTAATATTCTTGTTTTAACTAAAAAAATGTTTGCAAAAAAGCAAAAACTTTAACAGATTTTTTACGGGATCTATAAGATTTTATATGAAATATTCTATTATTTTAGCAATAATAACTGTTCTATTTGAATCTGTGTAAGCATCTACAGGTTTTCTGAGCTATTAAAACTGTTAAGTGACTTTAAAATAAATGTACCAGAGAATGCACAATACAATATAAAATTATTAAGACAAAGGTAAATACAAATTTTGTCCCTATCACTCTGACACAAAAAGTACATCTGCCTGGAGGGTTTGCAATTTTGCGCGTACGTAATTATTTTATCAATACTATTACGCGCATTTACGCGTGGGTTACGTTCACGTGCAGTAATGCAGTCGGGCGTCGATCAGCCTTTTGCCCAGTTAAAGAGAATTCGAGCAGCGAAGTAATTGAAAGCGCGTAATTCGAAAAATGAAAGGGGGGAAGTTCAAAGCTTTTGGGAAGAATATATGGGAAGAAACTTCTTTTGGTGTGTACATATATCGAGTAATGTACGGTTTTGATAGTGTACACCTTTAGGGGAATGTTGACAGATAAAGTTACGCGAGTGCTAACTGCAGATGCGCGTCCCATACAATTACAGGCATATATAGAAGTACTTGGCGCGTGTAATGATCACAGTTGTCGAGAGCTACGTTCGCGGTGAAATGTCAAAAATCCGCGAGTTGATTGTTAGCTGAGCCTGGGATGCCGAGCGTGGACCGCAATGCTCGACACGCTCGTGCGTCTCGTCAACGATGTCGACGACGTGACGTTCATGACGTTTCTCAACGCTTCGCGGACAGCCGCAAGTTTACGTGCAGCCGAACCTGCTGCCTATGCAGAGCGTCTCTCCGCGTATTCAACCGCGCAAGTCTGAATTTCGAACTCGCGATTCCCATGCTGTATATCTCGTGCTCTCCTATCTTCCTTTGCTCTACGTGTAACACGTTATGCACGTGCGACGTGAGATTTTATCGCATGAAACAAGACTCGCGTAATATATATATATAAACTATACTTTATATTCATTTATTTTAGTACGGTTATTTCAAACTAAAATTCTTTCTCGGTATATTTTTTTAGTGTATACAAATCAATGTAATTATTTTTTTATTACATCTGTAGCCAAAAATACAGATTAATTTTAGTGCTAAATGTCAGAGGCAATGAAAGATAATTTGATCAATATTTCTTGCAAGAATTCGAGCTTGGTTCGAAAATTGGGACCTTCGTAGATATTCTGTAATAAAACATGATTTCTTTATGAATTTTTGACGTTGACTCAAGGACCAAAAAGGCTTCTCAAAATTTAATCTTGAATCTCAGACGGGTTACAAATGCATTAAATTTATCTATACATCTCTCATAGTATGTCATTTGAAGTATTTAATAAATTTTAAAAAACTCCCTCGTATATTTTTAATGGTAACGAAGCATCATTAAGAAGCTACACATTATTGAAAAGAGGATTAACGTACAAAAAATACTGAAAATACTAATATTAACTTCTATTATTTGTATATTGTACGTAAAAAAATCTAAAAATGTATCTGAATGTAGATTCAGATGTTAGAGTCTAAAAAAATGTTAAATTATTTCGAAGGAAAAGAATGTTTTAACCGTTCAATCTGTCAGAGCATCACTCATATATATATATATCATGCAAAATTTCCACGAGGTTATCAAAATATATACTGGTTTAGAGTTACAGGTATATTTGCATGTTGTACACACGTTGCGCAGATCGTTTCTTTGTTGACGATAAGTCATCAAATTTGTCGTCGTTGCAATATTGCGCAAATGCCTTCGCTATTGCGCAATATCAGTAATCTTCATTCTCAACGACGAGCTAATAAAATTACTTAATTTGCAGCTTGTCGTAGCCGTCGTCTTCGAAGTTCCGGGTCAATCTGGAAATCCGAGTCCTTATTCGCCATTGACAATTGTACATGTAATATCTAATTACCTCTTGGCAGTAAACACAGCGTTGTATAATAGCGTAACATTCCCGCAACGAAGTAGTAGGCAGCATAAATTCTTCCATTTAGTATATACTCTAAACGGTAATTATTGTTTTCACGACGTTTACCGATGTTATATATTTATATGCAACATCGCATTAGTTCCTTTTTCATCGATTGCATCGATAAAAAAATAATTACGAATATAACTGAAGCTATAAATTAGTGTGTACTTTCAAAGCATCAGATTGTTAACGAGTTCCTCGTAACGAGTCACGTGAAACTGTATTCGCGCGAGCGCTTGCTATTTATAACGCGAATTCTTCAACGTCCATACGAAATATTTATAGGAAATGTAGCCTCGACACATCACAGATATATATATATATATATATATATATATATATATATATAATTTAAGAGAGATTGAGGCTGATTGAGGTTTCGTCATGCACTCGCTCTTGCAATGATTCCCATATATTCAATAAGTTCTGGAAATTCGCGAGTTTGCGTGATTCATACCATACATGTATACAATAATAATCCATTCAAATCGAAAACTATTCAATGCTGTCATATACAAACTAGCAAAAGTTAAATCTTCGTACGTATAACGTAACGTATATATATATACATATTATATATATATATATATATATATATATATATAATATGCATATACTATTTACAAAATCTATTCATAATCATAAACCATTTTGAATTTTCTTCATTTACGAGCATAGCCTCATTAAGCAGACAATCGCGATAAACATGTGAGAGTCCGAAGTATCGTTTATTTTGTGAGAAGAAAGAAAAAAGAAGAAATACATGCTTTTAAAAGCTTTATTAGAACAAGGATTCAAGTTTCGGGAAACGTACCAGTATTTTTCATCAAAAGCGCGAAAGAACTATCGCGTTCAAGAAGTTTTCTTTAAAAGATTTTTATCGGGGGAGATCTCTGCATATACAGTTTAAATTTGTTAACGAGTGTACTCGCATTTAAATACATTGCGCTCACAGCAATACCACTTACGTACGTACTAGTAATGTATATTGTAAATATGTGACGATTGCAATGCTATTTGTTCGAATAAGATTTTTCAAATGTTCCGCGGTTTATGAATGATTCAAAGGTATTGCAAGTGTCCATTGCACTGGAAGGTCTTCTCTCATTTCCAGCATTTTATCTTACAATGTAAACCGGTATCATGAATCATTCATAAAGTTTCCTTTATCAAAATTTCCACAGTGCAACATATATATATATATATATATATATATGTTGCACTGTGGAAATTTTGATAAAGGAAACTTTATGTATATATACATATAGCATAAAGCATCGAAAAGTTTAAAGGAGCCCCGCACAAACTGTGCTTTAGCTTCGGTTCAAGTATAATTGTCGATTAAAGAAACGGATGTAAAAGTCCCTTGAAGCAATGTCGTTAAGGAAGGAGCAAAGGAGGTGTGAGTAAGCTGGCAAAAGAGAAAGGAAAAGGGAGTGGGTATATTCGCAGGCGAAAAGAAAAGAACGAATGGAAGAAAAGGGTTAAATAAGCTGCACGAGTCGGAAAAAGTGCGAAGCTGGATAGGTAAGGGTGGGATTCGGGCAGTAATTAGTCAAGGTGAATTAGGAGAGTAGAGAGAAGGCTGCCAAGTTTCTTTTGTCAGAGAGTTGAGAGTGCGCACGTTCAGGTAGGTTACTCCCGATATCTCGCAGTGGTAGTAGAAGCGAGCGCGGACAAGATACTTTTGGCCCATTGTGCTTGAGCGCTCGACCAACGCTAGCTCTCTACTGCTACTGCCTAGCCATATAGCAGTGGCAGCAGAAAGCCTGGCGCGACTTAAAGAGAGCCGGGTACGAGACAATAGGCTCTAGCATTGTGCGAATTGCACAATGTGTAGTTCCCCCTATATGCGCGCCAACGCTTCTCTCCCTCGCTGCTGCTGCTACTGCTGCTACTGCTGCTACTGCTGCTACTGCTGCTACTGCTGCTCTTATATACAAGTGACTCTGTATCGCGCCTCAGCTCAACGCAACATTTTCCCTCTTTCTCTCTCTACTTCTTCTCTAATGCCTTCTTCTATATCTTGGTCTCGCTTTCTCTCTATTTATCCATATAGCTATATACGGCTATTCTTCAGACTTCTTTTTCTCTCTATCTCTCTCCCTCTCTCTGCCCCCCACTCCCACCCTCATGGCTTTTGCTTTCGTAGGAGCGAAACTTTTTGTACGAGAACCTGCAGCTACGGCTGGTGTTGCCGACTTTTCTCCTCTTGCTGTTTTACTTTTTCGAGCTTAGTTACACCTGATCTTTTCCTTTTATTGTTCCGATGGATGTATTATATACGGCGCGTGCCTCTATCTGGGCTTATAAAACCTTCCAGTCTCCTGTCTCTGTGCGTACATACACGTAAGCTTTAGTTAACTTAAGAACCGGTAAAAACAGTGGCGGAAGAACTTTTTCTAGACGAATACAAGATATTGTTGCGCTTTATTAATATTTGTTGAAAAGTATTTAAAAATCGATTTCATTATACTTATTTACTAAAAACATGTTTGTTAGGGGTCTATGGAAAAATTTGTTTTGTATGTACGTGAGTTTTAAATTAAAAGTAGCCATTTCAATGGTTTCGACTCAAAGCTTCTAACACGAAGAGAGCTTGGAGATGTGCAGATAACATCGGTAACAGAGTTGGAACAAATTTAGATTATTTTTTTTTCTTTTTCATAATGTAACTTAGCTCTAACTTATAACTTTGTGCTTAAAAAGCTCATAAATTTAGATTTTTAAATTTAGAATTTTGACTAAATAAAGAATGAATTTTAGCTATAAGCAGTTATATACTTTTTCGTACTATAAATACAATAAAATTCACAGAAAATTGAGTATATCTTACAGTTACAACATAATGCAGTAATCTATTGGGAATATAACAACATTCCCTATATCATTTTCCTCAGTGTATATTTTTTAAAATACGTGACTGTAACTTCTAACACCTTGAGAACGATTTTCTCGAGAGTAGTTTCAACGAAATTCAAAATTTGAATAATACGTAGAAAACCTGAGAAGACTCCGCGAAAACGATTTCTTGCACTTAAAGTTAAAAATAGCAATTGATTTATCGAACACCTTATTTGTACACAGAGCAATTACCTGCGATATCGAACGTTTAATTTCTTTACGTCTATTTGTGATTTTGCCAAAGGCACATAGGCAATCATTGTTGGAATATTGCACGGTAAATATCTGACCTTTTGGGAAATGCGCGAAGAATAATTCGCAGCACAACGGTTTCCGTTCGCGTACATGCGCTAAGAAGAAAGCTTTGAAATTTGTTTTATGAAACAGAGATGCTTGTTACTCTAGCTGAAACCGTTAAAATGGTGCGAATAAAACTTACAATAAATGAAGTTTTTTATAGTGTACTCGTGCGCTGTAAAAGGATTCTCACTTTCAGTCCCGTTAAGAAAGTTTTGATGTACGTGGCGACTTTTTTCGTTGCAGTCGTAGGGAGGTAATACATTGTAATTTGCGCTCAAAGATTTTCTAGGGAATATGGCAAAGTAATATACCGATAGATGAAAATTTTATTAGAGCAGAAAAAATAAGCATCAATGCCATTTATGCTTCGCTTACAATTAAAACCGACGTGCTGCACGATATAGTCTTATTTGTGGAAAATTTAGAGATGGAATATTGCTCCAATCGAATTATGTATTATCTCGTTTTTCTGTGGGCGTGAATCGAATAATCCAAATCTATTCGTTGCAACGAATTTTCTGAAAAGACGATATATGTAAATTCAATATTATAGAGTTGAAGTTTGAAATGAATAGTTTTTACGTGCACTGAAAACTTGTTGAATTTCGAAGAGGAAAAAGTATAACGAAATGTGTCAAATCGAACGGTATATAAACATTGTTGTTATTATAGATCGTAACGGTGTAAATAAAGGTTTGTACATATATTTCTGTATATAAAAATGCCAAGCTTTTATACAGTAGTGAAATACTGCGGTAAGTAGAAACGATGAGGCGGGGAGGTTTTATACGTACGAGATGCATAAAGCAGATATATATCGTTCGATTGGGCGTAGGCAAAAACCATGCACATTTTACATAGACAATGGACATATATTTCTACCTACATACATATAAAACATAGAGTAGCGAAGTGTAGTTTTCTGTCTATGGCATTGGCGGTCTGTTTGGGACTCGCCATAGCACGCAAATTTCTACAGATATATCCAGAGGCCATATATTTGCAATAGCGTATAGAGAAGGTAGAACAAGGCTGAAAGGGAATAATTGTGATGTGTGTCGTAGAACGGAGGTGCAAAGGATGGCTTCGATATGAATTTGGGTCCGGCCTGGCAAAAGGGCTATACCGGCAAAGGCGTCGTCGTATCGATTCTGGACGACGGTATCCAGACTAATCATCCCGACTTGGCTTTAAATTACGATCACAAGGCCAGTACGGACATTAACGACAATGACGACGATCCTATGCCTCGGGACAATGGCGACAACAAGCACGGGACCAGGTGTGCCGGTGAGGTAGCTGCCGTCGCTTTCAACCGCTTTTGTGGCGTTGGTGTCGCCTATAATTCCAGCATAGGAGGTAAACTTATAGATTGATGAGCATCCCTCTCTCGTTTAACACTATATAGCTGTATCTCCTTCTACCCATGCTCACGCACGTGATGCTCGCGCTATTTTGCCGAACTACCGTATTGCTCTTACTGCTTCTGCTACTCCTGCTACTGCTACTGCTACTGCTGGACACGTCAACGTTCAACTCGGCTCTCGGTGATAAATTCTCGCGCGTCCGCGCACCCTTATAATTGAGATTAATGATTTTATTTTTGAGTCGACACACCTATATCTCATCCCGCGCGCTCCTCGTCATTGCCTATTTATTTATGTGCACTATACTCCACGTTTCATTGTTCGGCAAACGGATGAGGCTTATTTCCTAATAGAGATCAATTTTTCAATTACATATACCGGTCCGAACTTTATTGGCGCATTACTCTCACCTCTCGCCGATATGTAGTTTCTTCGAGCTGAATTTTTTATCTCTCCACTAATGGCGCGCTCACGCACATATACGCACACACGGAAACGAAACACTCATCGGTTAAAATCATTTCGTCGACAAATATCAAATTATTCTATGTTTAACTACACGCGCGTCGCGTTCGAATTAGCGTATGGATACGTATTGCATCCCGTATCGGTACGGCAACATGTTCTGACGCAGGGGCGAACTATAATTCCGACTATATATATATGTATATATATGGATCCGCACGCGCGCTTGTACGACATCCTTGCATCGAATTTCAAAGCCATTAACACTGGACTATTTAATTTGAAATTACACAACCTTATCGGACACAACTAATACCTTAATATAGCTTTAAGTTCTTTAGATGGTCTTTTTTGTCGCGCGCAAAATTTTTTGAACAGATATAGAAAAATAGAGGAAGAATTACCGTGTCGGTGGTGGTGTTACATAAAAATATCCACCACGCAGTAGAACGACGAGGCATGCAAGGAAGCTGTAAAAGTCACATCGTGACAACGGTCGCGCACCTACGGGGAGCTATAGTACTCGAGCTTCAATTTCGAGGCTAAGGTCTAATTTTTGAGCTCGCTTGCACGATAATCGAGTTATCACCATTATTCGGTGCGCGTGTGCGCGCACGCTTGGGAGAAGCCGTAAAATTCACAGCGTCGTTTAGCGATGCTCTACCGCGAGGACAAAGACCTGAATTAAAGGGAAAAAATGTGTGCGTTATGTGAATAGCTAAACTTTAAATGATCAATCTTGTATGTTTCAAAGGTGTTCGTATGTTGGATGGTCCGGTGAACGATGCAGTAGAAGCGCGCGCTTTGGGCTTGAATCCAGACCACATCGACATTTACAGCGCTTCGTGGGGACCAGAGGATGATGGAAAAACTGTGGACGGACCAGGGCCATTGGCACGGCGTGCCTTCATCTACGGTGTGACTAGTGTAAGTATATACATGACACTCTTGTACAAGAGAAACTGAGATAGAGGGAGAAGATAGATATGCTCATATATATGCTCTTCAGGCCACCGAACTCGTAAAAGCTGAGAGACGAGCGGCCCATTACATAACGTCGCAGTCGTACTCTGTCCCTCTCTCTCTCTCTATCTCCCTTCCATCCTCTCCTTTGAGAATGAAAATGAAACGTGTCAATATCGAGCGTTCCACTCTCTTTTTAACGGCCCAGGATGATACCCTTACTACCCTTTCTACCTTATCTCTCTTGCTCTCTCTCTCCCTCTCTGTGCAGTGTCAATAATCCCGTTCAAACAAACTGCTTTTCCATGCTGCTTCCGCGCGCGTACACTCTGATGAAAAGTATATACTCCTGTTCGAAAGACCCGTCTTCTAGTCTCGGATGCCATAGAGTTTCGTCATGAGGGCGTGGGCATGTATTTTGCGCGCCGAAGCTCGATAAAATGTTTACCAGAAAGCAACGCGCGCGAGAACGCGTAGATATCGCTTTCTCGAAATTCAACTCGATTCTATCGAAAAATATACAGCTCGATGTACTGACGTATATATATATATATATCGCTTACCGTACTCGCTTTATATATTGCTTTTTGAGAAATTAAGACGCTGACAAGCAAGAGCCCCCGAGGCTGTTGCGGCCTACTTAAGTTGTGTTACATTATTAATAAGAACTATTAGCTCTGCAGCCTGCAAGTTCAAAAGTCATGCCTTCATCAGGCGCTTATTATTCTAGTGCACTTTTAGGGATTATTATTTCTCCGGAAGCTTCAAAGCTTCAAATAATACATTGTAGTTAAAGAGCCAAGTTTTGAGCTTTCGTAGTCGTGGATATAAAGTCTTGAGATTCCCGTACTTTTAGTGTTACTCTAGTGAAGATAGATCAACGATCCAATACTGAATCATTCGTTACAATTTCTCGAAAATACTGGTCGTGTATTCAGTAAATATTGGAGTGATAAGAACAGAACGTATAGAAAATCTGTACTGATAGAAAACGTTGTACCGATTCTGTAATAATACCTGATAGATTAGCAGTCTAAGCCAGTTCTGTGCCAATATTGTTGCTCTAAAGTTCTAATTACTTTTCAATAAACTGCCTGTATTTATTTATCAGATTTATTTCGATTTCTAGTAAAATAGTACAGTAAAATAGAGAGCTTAAGTTATGCAAGTTTTCAGACGCGACTTAAGTCCTGAGAATTTTTTTAGTTCAATATTGTCTTATATTATTAAGATACTGTAGAATGTTGTGTCTATTTGCAATCTGACAAATCACTGTTGGATCAGTGCATGACTTCAGTCACCCCGATAGTCAAAACAAGGGATCACCAATATTCGAATACTAGCAAAAGTAAACTGCTTAATAGTAAGAACGATCAGTGTCTCGTACTTTCAGTAACGACAGTTCTTATCCAATAGATCCGACAAAGCTCGCGGGGTTAAAAAAACATAGACGCGTATGCAAAATATGAATTCAATTGCCGAATTGACGAATCACGCGACGCATGTTATATATGTGTACATACTCTCTGTATCCCCAATGAAACGGTGCACAACGCTGAGCGAATCACGAACTCGAATCCGCGCGTGTTTGCTAATTCAGTCAATTGGATGAAAGTGCATCCGAGTATTTCCTCTGCTGGGTGTAGGCGAAAAGCTCGCTCTCGTGTTGTCGATGCCGGAGGGAGAGCGAACAGCGGCGGCTCGGCGCCTCCGCGGTCTCTCTGTCAGTCTGACTGGTCTTGTTTGGCTTTGCCGTACCGAGCGTTCCCCGTCCCAAGGGTATACGTAGGAGGGCGAGCAAAGGTAAATCGAGAGCCAGGCTGATGAGATAAAGACGTCTCTCGTAGCTGGCTTTGTTTACTAACCCAGTGAGGCGGCTGTTTACAGGGTCGTCAAGGTAGAGGCTCGATCTTCGTGTGGGCGTCGGGCAACGGAGGTCGACACACCTGACTCCTGTAACTGCGATGGTTACACCAACAGCATCTTCACGCTGTCCATCTCATCGGCTACCCAGGGTGGATACAAGCCTTGGTACCTGGAGGAGTGTAGTTCGACCCTGGCCTCGACCTACTCGTCGGGAACTCCTGGCAACGACAAGAGCGTCACCACAGTTGACATGGATGCAAGCTTGCGCGAGGATCACATCTGTACGGTCGAGCACACCGGGACCTCGGCTTCGGCACCGCTCGCTGCTGGTATAGCCGCCCTCGCTCTAGAGGCCAATCCAACGCTCACCTGGCGAGACATGCAATACCTCGTCGTGCTGACTTCGCGCTCCCAGCCCCTCGAGAAGGAGTCTGGTTGGATCCTCAACGGCGTCAAGCGTAAGGTAAATAAGCTTCGTGTACCTTATCGACGTATCGCGACACCGGGGAACACACACACCCCTCGTTTGCGAAAGTACGCAAATAAATCTCTGGATCTTTCCAGATTGATTTAACAATACAATGCTTTTATGCCCGAATTTGAAAAATTAATCGGGATTCGACGTATACAGGATTGAGCAAAGGAGTCCGAAAAATTTTCTTTGGTGTTACCACTAAATAGTAGGTGATTGGAGATTTGTTTTCTTCCAGTACTTGTTGAACATAATGTCACGGAAGTATCAATATCAATTGTACGTTAAAACTACGCGAGTTTTGAAAACAGTTCGAATTAAATTGAAAATATCTATAAAGAAATCCTATAAATGAAACATATATCCTATGAATGAAACTATACCTATAGGTATACCTATATTATTCTACATTAAAACATCTAATTCGAATTACTTTTCTATATAGTCTTCGGCGTTCAGGTAAGAAGCAAGTCCCAGCACCAAATTAGGAAACATAACAAATTATTTTTTGTTCATCGGTATAAGACATTGATCATACAGGAGCTGAAACCATTATATTATATTTATTAAACCAGCATATTATATTCATGGAGCTTTATAAAATCGAAAATTTAAAAATCAAAAATATCATGATATTTTGTATAAGTGAAAAAATGTTCATTTAAAAAGAACAATTCTCATCAAAATCTAATGTCAAAGATTAATAATGTATTCTTATAACAGCCCTTTGTACATAAAAAATATTTGGTGTTTTTGCAAAATATCACGATACATCTTGAAAAAACAATTTCTGATTTTGAAAACCCCCATAAAATGTAAAAGCAATTTTGACGAAAATATTAAATGAGCTCTGTAAACCGTTTATAGGCATCAATTGTTTGCTCAACTCTGTTTAATCATAAGCGTACTTCTCGCGCTTCAATAGACGAAATTTCGATTTATTGCTAGGAAAGAACTGTGTTCCGTTTTGGCTTCTCTATTGAATTGCACTCACGAGCGCATTGAAAAATTCATCGGGCGCAAGCGGATACGCAAACTATTTTGTCGATTGTTTGCCCTGCGTTTTATTATAGCCTGATGCTTCGGTCCTCTTTCTCTTTTTTCATTACGCGCGCTAAAACAATGAACGGACAAACATATTTTGCTTAACTCACGCGCGGAAGTAAAAATAATTAAAAACAGAGGCGAGCGCGTATATATACGTGCTCGAGGCGGGAAACGGGTGTGTGTGTGCCGCGACAGCACAGAAGAATAAATCTTGTTTGAAATATGAATAATAGAAGAAAGAAAATTTTTTCTCTACTCGTATATGTACGTCACTGTGTGTGTTGCTTGCACCTGCAGGTTTCCCACAAATTCGGTTACGGTCTGATGGATGCCGGTGCGATGGTGAGTCTGGCCGAGCAGTGGACAAACGTACCGACTCAGCGCATTTGCAAGTCTCAGGAGATCAACGAGGATCGCCAAATCGACGCGTCCTATGGCTACACGCTCAGCGTTTCCATGGACGTCAACGGTTGTGCAGGTTCACTCAACGAGGTTCGCTTCCTCGAACATGTGCAGTGCAAAGTAAGCCTTTACCGCCATTATACTCTGCTCCCGTCACTCTCTCTCTCTCTCTCTCTCTCTATATATATATATATACATTGTATACCTTCGTTCATTCTCGTAACTCTCGTCACTTACACGTGTCGCAGAATGATTTCCCAAATTGCTTGACTAATTAACAAGTTTCAAGCGGACTAATAAACTCTCAAAACATTCTGCTTGTCATTTTTCAACGGTCATTTGGTTAGTATAATGTAGGTATGATCATAAGATTTTAGTTATAAGTACAGAAAAATATAATTTGTTAAATTCCAGATCAGCAAACAGGAAGTGAATTCCTCTGCTGGATGGCTTTTCTAACTATTTACTTTAGTAAAATGCGAACTATTATTATAGTACTACTGTTACTATAATTGTGTTTCTATTTACGTATAAACACAATTATTATTACTTTGATTTATATTTACGTACGTTAAACATCAAATTGGTTTTGAAGAATTTATTTAACATATGTAAAAAGTCATTGAGTTTAATTAACGCGTACGTAATTGATCGCGTACAAACCATTACTTTAATTTATGTACTCCATTGACTCAATGTAGAAACAAATGTAATAAAAAATCAAATTATTCAAGTACACTGCTATCCCATTGAAAAACAATAGTTATTAATTACGGTATCCGTGTGGTGAATAACGGTATGCATGAAAAATCAATAAAGAGCGAGCTCATAAATACAGATAAATGTTACCCGTACTCGGTAGAATATGCAGTACTACATGCCGTGTATGGACGATTTCGCAGGAAATTTGTTGCAATTTTTCGTTTCAGCGAGCCCAAATGCCTTTTTTAACCACCGCTTAAGAAATAAAATTGGCATTAAAAGTTCGAAGTAATGAATTTGAAATTATATATAATTTTAAAAGACGAGGTGATAAGGAAAATTTGACAGCCACAAGAGACATCGAGGCTTCGCATTACTGCGAACACTTATGAATTTCGAGATAAAGATATATAAAACGATATGTGGATGTTTCACAGATCTCCCTAAGGTTCTACCCCCGAGGCAACTTACGTCTTCTGCTGACTTCGCCAATGGGCACGACGTCGACGTTGCTGTTCGAGAGGCCGCGCGACGTGCTCAACTCCAATTTCGACGACTGGCCTTTCCTCAGCGTACACTTCTGGGGCGAAAAGGCCGAGGGACGTTGGACACTTCAAGTGATCAACGCAGGCAGTCGAAATGTCAACTCGCCAGGCAAGTCCAACTTTGACAAGGAGCAAAGAGAGAGCACCCTTTTCATATATACTATTTTCTTCTTCGTACGAACTTTTTATCCGCTTTCCGTATGATATTTCCCGAGGGGCGAATTTCCAATTTTAGTGTCGGGCTTGTAGAAAAAAGGGGAAAAAAGAAAGCGCACTGCCTATTTTCAAATCGATCAGTCAGCTTTTTACGAACGTTATTTTTCCGGCTATTAACTTTCATATACATATAGTAGATCATACCAAATAATTGAATTTTTCACTCGTTAGAAATTATCAAGATACGTGTATTGAAACTTAATGTGATTTATACGCTAAAAAATAAATATGTGACGAATATCGACGTATAAAGTCAAGCTTGATATGACAAATACCGTCAAACTGTTTCGGCTGTCTATTCGCATATTTTTTTGTCATTTCATTTGATTTTATTTTGCGCGATTGAATAAATTTTGCGAAGGAGAAAAAAATGAAATTTCAATCTTTAATCGAATCTTTGTGTAAACTTTAATATCGATTATTACTACGTATTTCATCGGACTGTATTGCTTTTTTATTTGATTCGTTTGCCTGATAAAATTATTCTTAACATTGGAGCATTAAATCTGAAAGTTTATCAAAAAACTTTGAATAGATGATATTATCTGAACGAAGTGGAATATGTTTTTATTGACAAACAACTATTTTTGGATATTCGTTTTTACTTGGGAAATGCTATATGAAACTTAGAATTTTTATCGTACTTTTTCATTTTTTGTTATGTGTTTCTATTTACATTTCTTTATGGCTTTGATGAATGTTTTCAGCAGTCTTTTAAGCATTTTAGTCCTTTTTGTGGGGGGACTTGACCGTAGAATTGCGCATAAATATTTATCTTTTCTCTTCTTCTGCATGGATTTCCTTTGCTATATGAGAATTTCGTCACCATACGCTACTTCTGTAGTTCATAAATTTGAATGTTTGATAATCACTTTGAATTTTGTATAAAAATCAAGAAACTATGATCAATTCACACTCATTTCTCGTTCAGCAACGTTTTATAATTCGATGATCGTAAACTTCGACATGTTAATTATAATACATACATTTTTTACGCATATTACATGGGCATTTACATCGTCATCTAAAGTAACATTCAATGTTATTGTTCGAAAATTGCAATTTCTAAGATACTTTAAGTTTATACTCATTTCCTTTTATCCGAAACTTTCGTCTAGAGACTTTGTTTAATTTTCGATTAAAATGAAAATGTACATATATATACATATATACATATATACATATATATACATAAGCAAAGTAGATGAAGTTTCGGAAAGTTCGTTCGCGCATGATGATTACTCAAATTATTCTCTAATTTAAAACATTATTAGTTCTTCATTACAGGCTGCATAGGCTGCAGCCAAGTAACTTTTCCTCGTGTAGAAACATTGGCTCGTCTCTCGTTGTGGTCGGAAAAGTTGATTGCGTTAATGCAGCTTGTTACAATCGATACTACCATCGCTGAATATCCTCGTAGCAAAGGATACTTAATGAAAGATGAACAGGGAGAATCGACTAGAATTGAGAAGGAAAAAGAAAAAAAAAGAATAAAAAAAATCACCAACAGTCTAGACAACGGATGTATAATTAGGCCATTTGTGACTATTATCGCAGCTCAACTAACGCTAGTTCGCGCGTACAGATAAGATTTTTCATTCTATGCGTGTATGTATATATATATATATATATATATATATATATGATTATCAACGTAGTAAACGCCAAAGTCACGAGCAAGTGGAACTATCAAAACAGCAGTAATTAATAAAGCAGTCAGCGCTAGAAGGGTACATGACACAGCTTGTGATACGAGTCGTCGTCGTCTACGTCGGGGAAGGTTTTGTTATACAGTGATGTGCTATTCGCGAGTTATTGTCGACGTGCAAATTAATAATACGCGAATCTCCCGCGGGTACACTTAAAAAGCGCGTCATCGCACAGTGTGTGTGTATTCATGTATGTGAGCAAGCGCGAAAACGAGATACAGCGTCGCTTTGCACTCGGCGTTAATGTAATTATGCCGAGCCATAACTCCCCTCTTGCGTTTTTTTACCCTCGATTTTTCGCTCCATTCGTTCGCTGTTTTCGCTCGAGCATTCACGAAGATTTTTACTCTCGCTTCGACTCAATAATTTCCAGAACTTCCAATTACCTCGATCTGCACAGAGAGAGAGAGAGAGAGAGAGAGAGAGAGATGTAGTCGATCCTAGCCCAGCGATATATATGTATATATACATGGGTAATTTTCTGACAAATTTTCATTTCAACAAATGTTTTCTTTTACATTTTCATTTTTTTAAATTTGGTTGGGTTGGACTAATTTATGAGATAGTTTAATTGAAAGCTCCCCAAAATAATTTTTACGGCTAAAATATGGGCATACATAAAACTATTATACACTTTGAAATAAAGGAAAAACATGTTTAAAATCACGATTTGGCAGAGAATTGCCCATGCACATATTCAGAATATTGCAATTTACCGTGTGCGTGTCTACAAACACGCGTGCGCTCAGGCTTTTCACGCTATACTCGTACGAGCGTGCACATACATACGTAGAGTGAGAGAGCCAACTTCATCGCTTTGTACGCAGGACTTAAGCTATACATTTTGCGCTAGATAACATCATTCGACGTGTAGCGCTGGATTTTACTGTATGAATTATCGCCGACTGAATGACTATAAATGCAGCTGGATTTTTCAGGAACTACGCCACATTGCCGGTACTTCAATGCTTCGGAACATTCCACGTCACGCTTCATATTATTGTGCACCGGAATATCAATCTATGATTCAGAATCATTCATTCGATGTTTAGTTATTATAAACAACTATATGTTGTTTTCCTCTTATTATTTCTTTATTTATTAAACTAGAAAAATACTTCATAAGTAAATCTTATAGGAGGTAAATGCAGTTTTCTGTACATGCACTGGTATAGGATTTTAAATCTAATGACGTATTAAGAACAATGAAAAAAGTCTTAATAAACTATTTGTTGGCGTTTTTGTTGAATTTTTTCATATTGTTAACTTATAAATAAATACATATTTTTATCCTGGAACTATATGATTCTTTTATTTGTAAATTTTTTTTTCATTAGACTCTCTTACTCGTTAAACAAACTGTTAAAAGACACTTAATTGCTGTATTTTTTTCTATTGTTTCCTTATTTATACGGATGTCAAAATATCTGTGTAAATATATATAAAAAGCATAATTGTGATAGACCAGAAACAAAATTAATGCGCAGCCATGTCTCGGTACAAGTTATCGTATGAAAGTTATCGATTTTCCTTCAATTATTTGTTTTGGATTGCTCTCTCCTTATCGGGACGCTCTCTGTGCGAGGCGAAAAATTGCAAGGGCAAATTGACAAAATGATGATTTGTGCAAATCCGAGCTCTCTATCTCATACATAACATTCATTAGATGTGCACAACGTTTTAGCAGTAAAAATTATTGCCCCCACATGCGCTACACGCACATTTCTGCGTATCCACCTTTGTAATATATGACCATTTCATACAACATTCTCTTCATACTCCCTAAGTCATAGACTCTCTCTCTATCTGTCTCTATCTCTCTCTTGTCGCTATATATCATATAGTGCACACGTACATTTTTGCAAAAAAAAGTCTCACCAACAAAAGTCTTTTCCGCGAGGGTAAATGGAAAATGCTTGTCCTCTTGTCAGCTTTAAGAGATTTAGAGATCTTACCACGGGTACCTTTTCTCTTGTTGTACTCTCTGCCTTTTATTATCTCGTGCCGTGAAGAAGATGCGCGGCTGCTTTTTCTTAAACAATGGACATAATGGAAAAGTTAATTTGAAGTACGAAACCCTCCCTCTGACTTTAGGTATATCATTCACATACTATATAAATATTTTGTTATATTCTGGCTAATCGCAATATTGTACCCCTGTACTACTCTGCATTTATATATATATATATATATATTATACATATATTCTTTAAATTTAAAATAGTGATAATCTTTTTTTTGTATATTCACTCTTTGAATACGTAAGAATAATTTATTAAATGAATTTACTATATATCTTTTAAATATTTTAATCGGATTAAAAAAAAAACTTGATTTAGCAATACAATCGACACTGGTAATAAATCGTTAAATACTAAGAGAGATTTGAAAGAATGTCTTTGAATGTGATATGAATATTTTCATGAATAAAGGTGTAAATACAATTTTATTGAAGTTAACCAACTTACAACGAGTACTAAACTAATAATAATTCCATATTAAACAACAATCCTTTTATGATTAAATATCAATTCTGATTTGAAAGATTATGCATAATTAATTATACGCATACAACTATATTTTATGAAGCAATGAATTATAATTATATAAAAAACCCTATAAAAAAAGCGCTAATATTCAAAAGTAGAAATAATTGCACTATCAAGAATAGTGAATGTTTGACCATTGAACATATAGTATCTCAATGTTATTCGAGTTACTAACTCGTAATGCCTCACGAAGAACTATAGTCCACTTTATGACATTATTACATGGCTAATTTAAGTATTCTCACTCGTCAATTGTTTTTTACGCTTCATACACTTTCCGTTCACTCACCCATTCAGTACAACACATACGGACATGAATGTATAAATTTAGGAGTTTTCTTTATTTATTATCTGATACATATAGTCTATAGGATGCTATAATATCGATTGGAATCCCCGCTTTACAAGGTACTTATAGAGCAATAAATACTTCGTGTGCAATCAATCTAAAGGCTAATTATTATCAATACACCGTTACGATCAAAATTAATATTATTGGCCAATGCATTCGTCAATATTGCGAGAAGAAAAATCTTTTGATATAAACTATT
The DNA here is from genome assembly GCA_018906985.1 of Apocrypta bakeri. Lineage (NCBI taxonomy): Eukaryota > Metazoa > Arthropoda > Insecta > Hymenoptera > Pteromalidae > Apocrypta > Apocrypta bakeri. The sequence continues at coordinate 5,827,729 of JACCIA010000007.1, read as the reverse complement.
TCAAGACTATTACGCAAAATATGTGTTGCGTCGAAATTAAAAAAAAGGTAAATCGGCTACACACGGATATACACGTAAAAATTCGCGTAATTTTAAATATACTGTTAATTTATAATTCATTAGAAAATCGATATTATCAAATCGGCCGCGACTCTGCATTTTCTAAAAGTTCTTGGAATGGTTAAACGGTTAAAATAAATTAAAATCAAAGTTCGAAAAAGTTAATTAAATTTTCTCTTGGCCTGTTTTTCTCTCAAAAATTGGATTGGCCGATGTGAAATGTGTATAGATTTCAAGCGCTAAAACTCTATATACTGCACTTGAAAGTTTGAATGAATAAATTTACCATCATATATCGTATCCGCTAACGACTATTCATACAGATTCTCACGGTAAAATTTTAATCGTGACATTTTAGAACGAATTTTTCCACTTTTTTGCGAGGCTGCTTAATTGATAGATATTTTTTGACTAATTTAACGTTTCTACGAAACAGCCTATTTGAATATAATTCGAAAAAAAATCGTAGAAATGAACCGAGTCAGGCTAGTCACGAATTCTACGATATCGTTCAAACTCTACAAATTTAATTAACTAAATACCTTTTAAATTTCACTTACTCAATGAGTAATGTATAATTTTCAATGATAATTTAGTAAAGTGAGCTTAATTAACGACTATAGCCAACTTGGAAGCTTGCTATTTTTCAATTAATTAAAAATCAAAATGATTTATTACAACTGAATTATGCTTGTGCACTATTAATGTCTTATTGCATTGATATCAGATGTACCGTGTCGTTCCATTGTGTACACACGTACAAAACGCGAGTAACAATATCTGCTTCATTTAACTTTATAATACATTCGTAATATTAAACGGAAAAAAACAACATAACAGTATACACGCGATATTTGCAATAACTTAAAACATATCTGAACATAGAGATGCTTGAGCACCCAGTGGTTATGGTAAACAACCGCATGATATCGCATGTATTGGATTATCGGGTTTTCGATGCTTTTGGACTTGTATAATACAAATGGTGTGCAGCCGCGTTATAATCTCACTGCACCGAAGCAACTTGGCTAAAAATTAATGTATTAATCTTCAACGTCAACTATGATGCTGTTACAGGAATACTGAAGAAGTGGCAGCTGATATTCTACGGGACAGCATCAAACCCCATCAGGATACGTACGAAGCAGTATAATCCGGTACAGGCGCCTTCCGAGGCACAGTTCAGCTCTATTCATTATCCCGCGCACTATGAGCGGGTACAGGCGCAGCCTGTTCGCGCCTCCGTCTTTGAATATCCGAACGCCGACTTCTTTTCAACCTCTGGCTTTCAGGCTTATCAGGACCCGTATGCCGCAGCGGCTTCCAATGTCGATCCATCGATGACGACTCTCGATGGTTCATCCGGGCCTCTGATGACCAACAGACTACCCGGCGACGCGGCCACTGTTCAGCTGGACGGCTCTCTAGATCCAACCAGGCGGGTCCAGCTGCACGATTGCGATTCTCAGTGCGATGTCCAGGGCTGTTACGGCAAAGGCCCAACTCAATGCGTCGCCTGCAAAAATTATCGACTCGACAAGTCAGTTTTTTACTCACTGTTTATTGACTTTACCTCACCAATTACTTTACTCATGTCCGTTTCGTTTCGTGATTCTACACTCTTTTTACACTTCTACACTGTCTCTTTTTTATTTTAATTAAATGAAGTTGAGAGACACTTTTTTCCTAATGCAATATACTGTAAAGGGCGAATATTCAACTCGCGATATATGAAGCAATTTCTAATAAGGTATTAATTTTCAATTACTTTTCATTCGATATCTCAAACCTTCACACGAGTTTCTCAAACATGATTAAATTTTACTTTGTGCATAAAATCATCAGAAATCATTCGAAACATTATTTTTTTCTTTGTTTTTTTAATGTTATTGTTATCAATTTCTATTCTATAGGTTTTCAATATTTCTCTACTATAACTCGAGTTCAACGTGTGCTAAAATTACACAAAAATTCAATGGTACAATAATTCAGTTTATTAATAGTCAAATATTTATGAAATAATATGCTTTAGCTATTTTATTTATAGTCGACCGTAAAAGTAGGTAAACAAAATTAAGTTGACTCAACAGTTCTATATACGATATGATGAATAATTCAACTGATAAATATTTTTCGAACTAAATAAAAAAAGTAACAACAAAATTAGAAGAATGTTCTTTTTACAATGAGAATATTTTCCGTGATTTTGTTGGTGTAAAAGTTGGATTTGTCGTGTTCGCCAAAGGAAGCGTTAAAAATGCTCAGTCGCGTAGCTCAGCGGGAATCACCTGCGGGTGTTGCGGATAAAAAGCCGCGTCGAGATCTAGAACAAAAGGAGTGATGGGGTCGGGGAATGATTGAGTAACAGTGCGGGATCCTAAAGAGGTGGGGGCCAAGAGAGTCATCTGTTGAACGTAGGATGGTTATAATAATGGTTTTAGCACGTGTGTAAGTCGATGCCCGCCCAGGAGTTTCCCGAACCAGGGTGGTGTTTGTTGGCCGTGTCATGAATCCTGCGAAACTTGTGCTGGCGCCGGCCAGGACTCTTGTCTTTCGTGCGCCCCGGCCCACTTGCGAGTTACCGACTTGGCGGTCTGTCTTCAGCAGTGCCCCGAAGGCTACTATGAGAGTAAGTGATACAGTTACGGGCGTTGCTGGCTTGGTCTTGTAAGCGAGAGCAACCACGCTTTGCGGCTACGTTTCCTTGTGAAATTAATACCCCTAACGTGTACACCCCGACTGCAATGCCCTATACCTCTAAAAGCATGAATTCCCTTCCAACCTTTGACAGTTACATAGAACTAGCCTACCTCACGTAGACTGACGTATCTCTTATACACGATGATTTCTGACTAATTGCCTGGAAGTTTTAACCTCCGCTTTCAGGCCCTTATCTTCCATACGTCAACCCAATCGCTCAGCTTGCTTTTTCAGTTGATCCAAACCTTGTTATCGCTGTCTTTTTTGTGAACGTAGTTTTTTACCTCTCAGCGCTTTTTCCTAGGTTTTCAAAAAATTGAAATTTAACACAAACATTGGCGTAAAATATTTGTATATTTGTTCTTCGTATGAATTTTACGTACTTTAGTAGAGCAGAAAACAATTTTAATTAAATTTTTTTCCAACGTGTTCAACTATCGCGTTACCTGAACTATATATATGTGTGTGTATATATATATATATATAGAGAGAGAGAGAGAGCTTTACTCGTATCACGTTAATGAGAGTATTACAATATACTGGAGAATTTTGTAATCAATTATCGAAAATAAGAGCCTCTTAAAAATGTCTTAGTTTTCGATCGCAAATCCTACGGGATCTACACCTGGAAAAGTAATGCTTTTCCCACTCTATAAACGTGCTTTTATTTACGTGCAGCTGCTGATGAAAAGCTTTAATTAACGCGCAAGAGAGATGCCGAAACGAGCATGTTCAATCCGTTTTTATTCGTTTCGCCTCAATTACTCGGGATTTTTCCCGTAGTTTTTTCACCTACGCACAAAGTGAAAAAGAGTCAAAAATGCATACGATCGGTCATATCACTGTGCGTTTGACTTTAGAATGCAGCGCGTAGAGGTTTTGGATTTTCATAAGTTTCAGTGCAGAAATAAAGTAGCACGAGACAAATAATTGCTTCTCTATATATGAGCAAATTCACGTGATAATAACTCGGTACTTCGAAACTGTAAATACAATTGTTCCGGTTGGACAGTATAAAATAAGTTATAGTTCAAGAAGTGCAAGTAAAATCCACTTTTAGATATTACTCAATATTTTATTGTTTATACGTAGGCATGTACATACATGTACATATAACCAATATTAGAATCATTTGATAATAATAAAAATTATTAATCTAGAAGGATGCCAATAAATACTTTGATTTTCAAAAGCAATCATCAAATAGACCATCTGCTTGAAATTATAAACGTATCTTTTGACTTTTAAAAAATCGGATTTTAATTACTTATGATTTTTGATCAATTAACGATCTGTAGTTACTTTAATTTTGTATACTTTAATGTGATATATATTATATATATATATATATATATATTGGAGATCTCGTTGAAAAAAGACTGCTAGTAAAAGATCCGTCGAGGAAAAATTGATAATCTAACTATTTCTCCGCCCATCCACTCTGAAGAATTTTTTCTTAGCGAATTTGTCGTTGGTTTTCTATCTCGTGAATTTACTCGTATATGATACAGCAACCGGTGTAAATATTCCAGTGAAAATAACAAACTTGAGCGAGTGCAACGACTGTAGAGGATAAGGGCTGATTAAGGATACGTCCAACAGTCGTCATGTGACTTTCGTTTCACAGATGCGGAGAACAGCACGTGCGTGCCGTGCGAAGCTAACTGCGCTAGCTGCTCAGACCGGCCGGACCACTGCACGAGCTGCGAGCATCATCTGGTGCTACACGAGAACAAGTGTTACGCCGCCTGTCCCGTCTACACGTACGAGACTCAGGACTACAACTGCGTGCCCTGCCATCCCAGCTGTGAGACGTGTAACGGCACCGGTGCGAATCAGTGCATCGGATGTCGATCGGGCCTCTTCTCCTTCCGAGGTAAGTGAGATACGTGTGTGATACTCGCGGTCGGCTATGAACCTATGGAAGAAAGAAATAGAGATAGGTATAGGGAGGGAATCACAACGAGTTTCGCGCTTTTCCAACAGCGCTTTGTGCAATTGCGCCAAGCGCTCGAGCCAACTGTACTTACTTCTTCGCTGCAACTCGCTTACACAACCGCAAAAAGCTTCCTTGCTTTCCACTCGATCCCACTATTCCGAGGTCCCCTGCTTCCTCACCTCGGACCTCGTCTATGCCCTCTTGGAATGTGCTTGCACTTTTCTACTTCTTATATACGGTCTTTCTATTTTACTCCCTCGCTTCATCTTCGACCTCTATTTCCCGTTTCTGTTTTTCTCGTTTTGTGCTCTCTCATTCTCTCGACGAATGTATTAATTGTTATTCGTACTATATGAGAAAATCGTACATTCTTTTAATGATAAAAAAACTCTTGAAATTTGTAATAGTGAAAAATACACTATTAGTACTATTATTATCCACTCTTATAGATGTATTCTTATAGATCCTCACTATTTAATAGCGTTGTCGCACATATATAATTATCTATGCAATATTTTACAACAGTTTTATTACTCATTCTAATTTTATATAACAATTTATCAACATCTTATACGTAAGGATTGTTTATCAAAAGTATACAGTAATATTAATCATGCATTAATAAACAATTTGGATTCCAGAAATGAAACAAAAATTAACGTTTTTTTCTAAAGGTAGAGTGACATTCAGAAGCCAAAGTTGTAAATATTTACATTATTTCCAATTCAAAAAGTACATGTTATTTATATAGTTTAAGTATTCTAGGCAGTGAGTATGTACTTTTTCATTTGGTAAATTATTTTCACTTACTATTCTCAATCTACGTACATTGTACCATTCTGACGACTTTTTCACAAATAATGAATACATATTAGCAAATAGTAAAATTTCGGTGTTTTAGATTTAGAGAGTATACGCTTATGAAAAAATATTCTTGCAGTCGTTGCCATGAAGAAAAATTCTAATTACGCTCGTAACGGTAGATAGTAAGTATTTTAAGCGCCCTTTCCGTCGTGGGCTTTCTGTATTTGGCCTTTGTTCGAACAGCCATTTTGTAATTGGAAACACAAATTTACTGGCAATCAGCAAATGGAACTTGAAAAGCCTGCGTACTGTGTATTGTAGTCCCGGAATAGAACGAGTTCTAATTTTTTTTTCCGAATAATCAAACTGTTATGAGCGTATAGTTTATAAAAAAACAAAAGGACACAATTTTCGTATCGAGATCAAATCATTGCCTAAAATTATAGGATTTTTATGGAACATTGTTCGAACATGTCGATGCTCGCAATAGCAGCAATTCGCAAACTCGTAGGAGAGAGAGAAAGAGCAAAAAATAAGAAAAAAAATAAGGAAGAAATGCGAGTAAAGCTGTATGGCCGGCTATATGGTTCGATGTAGATTGTAAGTGGAAAATGCTGGATATGGTAAGGCACGCGACGCGCCACGTAACGCTTGGCGCCGTATCGAGCGTAAACTCTACGGCAGTGCTATACAGTACAAATACGCGAATAAATATCGAGATTTCGTATTCCGTGGCATAAGTATAGGTATTATCAACGGAGCTAAGAGAAATCGTAGTCGCAAATCACTGAAATGGAAAGCTGCTCCGTGTGTGCGGTCGCTAAATGTTTCAAAGACGTGATCGTCGACGTGAAAATTCAAATTATAAAGTTCGCAGCGTGTACGCAAGGGCAGCCAGGAGATTTTGAAAATTAGCGAGTCTGAGAATTAGGAGAGAAGCGTTTCGAGGAGAAGATTCGACCGAGAGAATATAATCGGGAACATAGAAACTAGCTGGAGGTGACTAGTATAAAAAGAGACTTAGCGCAGAAGTAGGTGTAAAATTAGAGAAAGTTCGCATAATAGGTATTAATTTTTTGCGCGAATGTGAATTTTCCAGGGGAATGCCGACGTTCCTGTCCAAGCGGTTACAGCGCGGATAAGAAGAGACGCGAGTGCGTACCTTGTCCGCCTGGCTGTGCTAATTGCACCGCTTCGAGCTGCGCGAGCTGCGAAGCTGGTTGGAGCCTGAACAAGAAGGGTCTCTGCGCACCAGAATCGCGTTCTCGTTGTGACAGTTTCGAGTTTTACGAAGACGGGCACTGCAAGCGCTGCCACTCGACCTGCGAGAGCTGTTCCGGATCGACCGAGGACTTTTGTATTACCTGCCAAAGTCCTCTGTTGTTACAGGGCAAACGCTGCGTCGCCCAGTGCGACACTGGATATTATTCCGAACTTAGAAGTTCCAGACCCGTCTGCGTGCCGTGTCTTCACACTTGCACTAGTTGCGTATCCAGACTGAATTGTACCTCATGCCAGGACGGTCTGCAGCTGCAGAGCGGAGAGTGCAGGTCCTCTTGCGCTCACGGGTAAGTCATTTTTATGCCATAATTGATGAAAACGAATATTCCTTTGGCACATGCGAGTTATTCTATTTTTTTCTCAAAAATGATAAACGTCATTCAACATTTTTCAAAAAAGTTAAGACACCGAGAACGCGTTTTTGAAAAGATTTCAGTGGGTACGAAACGATTCTAAGGCAACTGAAAATTACTTTGAAAAAGAATTTACAGCGAAAAATGGCATTTTTTTCATTTTTGATATTTGAACGGTAAATCGCAATTTGGTGGACTTTTAAACGTCACAATTCGAAAGAGCGACCTTCGGAATAGTGAAATACGTACGTAAACCGTGAATAATTGAGAGATTCGTATCTATTCAGAATAACTCGCGAAAAAAGACTTGAAAAAGAGTCCTGGTAACGTTAAAGGATTGGAATAATGAATATCACTACTCTGGTAATTGGATAATTTAGAGTATTTATTTTTTCACTCTTTATATTCACAACTTTGTTGATATTTTGTTACAGATACTACAGTGATAGAGGTCAATGTGCCAAGTGTTATTTATCGTGCAAGACCTGCTCGGGACCAAGAAGAGATCAGTGCGTAAGTTGTCCGAAAGGCTGGCAATTGGCCGCGGGTGAGTGCCATCCCGAATGTCCGGAGGGCTACTTCAAAACGACTTACGGCTGTCAGAAGTGCCACCATTATTGTCACACTTGTAAAGGTACGCACATACTCTTTCGATATTATAATAAAGGCTTGCAATAGAAAATTCGATGTTTCGTTTCGAAATTCGATAAAAGCTCGCTAAATGACACTTGGCGTACAGACAGCAAGTGCCATGGACAGTCCCATGCTCAAGTGTTATAGTAATGACTACTACACTACACTGCAGTCGCGAAAGTTTTGATTAAAAAAATTTTCAAACCGTTTGCATACTATAGGAAAAGTTAAAGCTCTCATCAGTGTCTGCCTTATTATTTTTCTTTTCCACTTTCTACTCTCTGGAGTAATCGCGAGAAAACATACGGAACGTGTTGTTTCAGGAGAGGGTCCACAAGAGTGTACCTCCTGTCCGCCGCATTCGATGCTGCAAGCCGGTATGTGCATGGCATGTCTCGGAGCGCAATACTACGATCATCCAACGCGTCTCTGTCGAAACTGCCACATGGACTGTCATAGATGCACGGGTCCAGGCAAATTTAGCTGTTCGGGTTGTGCACCACCGCTACACCTCGATAAGCTCAACAACCAGTGTGTGCCCTGCTGCAAGGGCGAAGAGAAACTCGACGAGACAGAAGAGTGCTGCGTCTGTGATCCCGAGACCGGTACGTCTATATCTCTGTTTCAGACGGTACAAACGCCGTGCAAGCACAGACGATCTTTCATTCATTTTCGGCGTGAGTAAACGCAAGCGTAACTATAGAGTTTCGTTGCGTTGTTCTCTTTGAGCGTCAAGCGCGGGAGGCAAGGTCTCTTTGCGCTTGGCTGCGTTGAATCAACTCTCTAGAAACTATTCTACAAACGCTCCACTTCGCGTTAACGTAACAATACGCATGGTTGGCGTAAGATTCGTTATCAGCTGACTCACGAGTGGAATGATTAACCAGTTTCGACCCAAAACGCCACTCGCGCCATGCCGCACCTTCAGGGCTCGTAACTAACGTAATATGAGACTGAATAATTCGGACGAAGCATAATTTTAAAGTTTGTAAATTAATTGAACGTTCATGGAAAGTCATCAATTTAAACTACACCATTTACAAATTCATAGTATATATAATTTAGATTTGTTAATGATTTCAAAGTTCTTGAGTAATCCTCTTATAGCTCAAGAACACACCTGAATTTGCCATCGCTATTTTTCATTAACTCCACTATTTTTGAAAATTCAAAAAATATCTCAAATCTCTACTAAGAATTTTATTATCGTGTAAAGTATCGGCTAATGTTCAATATTTCCAAAAAATTATAACTTTTATGATATTTGAAAATCAACGGCATTATGATATGCCCTTGCCATTCGTTTGAATCCAAAATGCCACTTGCATTTTGGATCCAAAGGAATGAACTGGTTTGTTTTTTTGTTTTTTGACAGGTGGCTGCAGGAACAGCTCCCCGGCCGGTAAAAGAAGAGTTCCTGGAGTGGAGTTCACCCCCGTGGAGAAGGCAAATCTAAATGCTCTATCGGAAAATAGCGATAACGGCTTCGAATTGAAGGACGAATCGACGAATTTCGCTGTAACGGCGGCCACCACGCTGGCTGTGGCTATCTGCGTGGCCTCGATCGCGATATTCGCCACGATATTCGTCGCACTTCAGGTACACTTGCGCGGTTGCGCAAAAGTTACCAAACGCAATACCACAATGTGACGCACTCAAAAAGTAATTTCTCACTTAGTTTTTCGGTTATGTATTTTTTATAAGAGGTCTTTTAATTATAATTATATACGTATATGTTGTACTTATAAAAAGCCCCTCTCCATAATTATCCCAGTTTTGACAGCTTACAAATGATGCTCACACGTGCAGTGACCCCCCTTATAAAGCTTTATTAAATGCACAATTCTTTTTTTTTTAATTACGTAATACGTAGTCACAATTTTAATGCACTAGAATTTTTAGCACGTATAAAAACAAATAAACGAGCTTTCTTCACGATTGATGCTCAATTTGTACAACTCGAGCCTCTACTTAAAGTTTGTAGTCACTTGAGTGTTGCACTATTTTCACAATTAATTTTCATCACTATCATTCTCATGATAAACAGCATAATATCTTTGAACAATAACAAATAATCCATTGAGTATCACGATGCATCTTTTACGCAGTTTTCGCGGTACGTATACTCTTTATTCTGTATTGTAATTAGGATTGAGCCCTCATCTATTTCAATGCACGCATGTTCATTTGGAGTAAAGTACATCCTTTTCAAGCTTTCTATCTAGCATTCGAAACAGATGAGGGTTTTTCATTTGTGTACATCATTGGAGAGAAAATAAAGCAGACGTACCTCGAACAATATCATAATAAGCCATATAGCACTCCGTAACATTCTCGATAACATGCACTTAAGCCAAGATGTATTTGTGGTTCGTCAATGTATTGATTAACTCTTTCCAGGCAAGGTCGAATAGACGAGAAGTGGCCATGGGATACACGCAATTGGCTGTGAGGATGGAACCCTCGGACGATATGGACGTCGATGATACAACAGAGCTGATGACGTAGGCCGATAGTACTGTGTATCCCTTGACTAGACCTTCGCTTTCTCGCTCGTCTTACGTCGTTTGATGAAATTCAAGGTTGTAAAATCTTCAGAATGCACACGCATATAAGAGAGTGAGAAAGAAAGAGAGAGAGAGAGAGAGAGAGAGAGAGAGTGCGTGAGAGCGAGAAAGAGGGAAGAGATAAATAATGAGAAAGAAATAAATAGAACAAAAACACAAAAGGGAATATGCTCAGGTTTCTATACTCGTTACAGTGCGTCAGCATGAGTTATGATGTGCTTTTGCATGCACTGACCAACATGAAACTGAGATAAATTTTGAGATGCGAGCATGTCCCGAATGTTTCTTAAGTGCAAACAAAGAGTTTGGAGAAGGCGAGAGTGAGAAAGTACACTGAGTGAATGGCAGAGAGAGAGAGAGAGAGAGAGAGAGAGAGAGAGTGAGTGAGAGAGAGAGAAATAAGTAAATAAAAAACACGATGTACAGAAAAAAGCGGTTGTTTAAGTGTGAATGTATCTACGTTTTCAAAGTGTTTTTGCGTTACGTGCAAGTGATGCTAGCCAACAAAACTTAATGGAAGATAAATGGTAAAAATATATTAAAAAGACAATGCGGTGGCAATGAATTGTATTAAAAACTAAGAGAAAACAAACAAAAAAATAAGAAAAACCTTCTCACTTGGATTCCTTCGGCCAGTGTGCAAACTGCCATTTTTTACGACGTGCTGCGCGAGAAGTTTTTATCAGGAATGAAACGAACAAAAAAATAATAGAAAACCTGAAAAAGATGTTAATTATAAATAATCGGAAATTAACGTGCTAAGATGTGAAGAGAACGGACGAAAAAGAAAGCTAATGTAAAGTGCCTGATTAGTGACACCCTCTTCACCGGTGTTCCCTTTCTCGTCCTTCCATCGTGTACTTTTGTGCTTTTATTTTTAATCAGTATTTTATTGTTCCGTGAAACTCTACGAGGTGAATCAGAAGTTAGTTATCAATCAAGTTAATAAAAAGTAGATAGAAATAAATTTTTAAAGAGTATACGTTGACCTATCGAATCACAATCGATCGGAGAGAGCTTACCAGCATCAGAATCTCATAATCTGAGTCCCCCCTAATTTATAAGAGAGCGTCCTCCGGTCAGTAGCGCAAGAATGATCGTTATCCTTCATTTTTTACCTATGACTTTAATATAGTAATTGTACGACATGCTCATGCAGCTTCTAAGTATGTTCCCGAAAACGTCACAAACCAACCTTTTTTAGATATGTTTGTTAATACTTTGTTAGTTATGAGCCTTTTTCTTATAAACTTTCTTTTACATATTGTTGTATACGTATTGTATTTTGTTAAATAATAAAATTTTATAAAAATACGAACATTTTACTGCTGCTTTATTGTCAGCGGTTTTATGAGCTACCCGAGGAAACAACGATGAAGAATATTAATTAGATTCAGGAGAATACCAAAATAAGCAGAATATAGAAGGAACGTTACGATCAGTCCACCGTGAAGTGTAGCGATACTCTTATGAGCTAACATCCGCACTATGTGAATATTGAATTTGTCCTCGTGATTTGATATAACACTATTATTGTACTTTTATTATGAGCGCGATTATGAATATATATATATACATATACAATCAACATATCTTGTTATTCATTTTCCTAATAAATAACATTTTTACTTCTAAAAATGAACCCATGTCTAATTCATAACCAACTATTCTTTATCTCTGCATTTTGTGGCGTAATGTTTAAGAGAAAAAACATTAAATATAACCGACGATACATAAAAACTGGCTATTTTATGAATGAAACAAAAAAACAAATTTTTTTCTTCCTGCTCGTGTGATAACGGTAAGTAGGCGACAAAATTATTGGGGTAGATGACTCTAGAAAAAGGGAGAAAATCATTGGCATTTGTAAGAGAAAGGTTTTCCATTAAAATATACGAAAAAAAAGAAACGAGAGAAAAGCCAGGGAAAAATTATAATGAAAAGGTGAACGACAGCTTCCCCTAGGATTTCCGTTCAGGGGCTGAAATAACACAGCTTCCGCTCTCGAGCGATTATACAACGGCTCAGTAACCCTGGCTCGAAAGTTCTCTTTCTCTCTATCTCGGTCTAGCTGCCGTTGCCGGTTGTTCGCATCGCTTCATTATGCGGTCTGTGCTAATTTTTTGAAGCGCAAATGCACGCGTTGGCGACGCCGGTAGAGAATGAAAAGAACTCGCGTGCTCGCCGCTTAATTATGCCGCGAAAAATGTTCTCAATGGAGGGCGGTCTCGCGGTTGCGAAGCCACGGATGGCCAAAGCGGAAGTTGGCTACAAACCCGAGGGGAAGCTGCTGCTGCCCCTGCTGCTGCTACTACTGCTGCCGCTGCTGCTGCTTCTGCTGCTGCTGTAAAAAAGAACTGCGCATCTGGAAGAAAGCTAGAGAAAGAAAGAGATGGACAGTGAGAAAGACAGGTTCCAGAGAATGAGAAAGAAATGGTCCTAGCTGAAACGTATAAAACCATCGGATAATAGATGGATCAACGTGAAAGCGTAAAAAGGAACGAAGAAAGAAAAAGGACGAAGGGGTGGTTAGAAGGGGCGCAACACGTTATTCTCTTAGGGAAGAGATAGATACCAGTTCAGATTTCAAGAATAAACGTCTTTATATTTCGACTCTTACCCCCTTTTCATTAAATCTCCCAAAGTATATTCTAATGAGACTCATTATCTCCTTCAACCTTTTCATTATTATTTTTCTATTGTTTTCACGAATACATGTTTTTTTTACGTAGGCATTTTTTCTCTCTCGTTCCTTTACCATGATATGATAAATATTATGAAAATTAGATTCTCAACTGGAGGTGAGTATATTAAAAGTTTGAAATTTCGATTGTGAGTAACCGATTTAGTAATGAAGTTCATTATCTCCTTTAATTTTTTCCATTATATATATATATATATATATATACATTTTTTTATTGTTTTCAAAAATTGTAAAGAATTTTTTCATTTATTTAGCTTTCTTTTATCTCGTTTAATTGTACTTTTTAGAGCAGAAAATTTGTTATTAAAATTAGATGCTCAACTGGATAAATAAAAATCTTAAATCAAGCATAAGAAATGATTGCGTAAATGTGACAAGCTCATAGTTTACATGTATTAATATAAAGAAATTCGATAACACATTTTTTGCAGACAAAAATTGTTGCACGATCGTTTACATATAACTAGCAAAAAATTATGTATTAAACATATTAGTGGAACAAAAATATGAATATAGTTATTAAATTCTTTGAGTTTCCGTTATTAAAATTACTTTGATTGAGACAAATCAATTGAGCTTCATATTGAGTGTAATTTTGCTTAACAGTTTTTGAACTTTTAATAAACAGGAAACAAACATTGGTTAAAATGTATTCAATCAATAATTACCGATATGAAAATATTAATGTAAATATATCTTAAGTTGATTGGCATAATCGAATATTTGTGATATACCTTCATATGCGTAGATGTAAGTTTTATAAATGTCTATCATCTGAAAAATGTGAAGCTTTGTAAATTGTTAATAATTAAGAAATTATAATAGAAGTAATACCATTATTTGATGTTACTTGCACAATTTTCAATCCATTGATTGAAAACAAGTTATTTAGGCGGATAAACGAAGCATTAAATATACTCGACACACGACAATTTAGCAATTCAGCTTATTCACTATCTATAACTGTTACTACCAATAAAATATAATTAGTTTTAAAAATACAAAAATATAATAAAACTGTTATCATACACAATAATTGCTTCATTGGAAAGTTGATGATAGATTTGTTATTTTTCGACAGCTTTTTATTTATTATAATTTCAATATTCAATAGTTGCAGCATATTGCAGTAAAAAATTAATCCGTGTCAAAGCTTTTTCAACCGATTGCCGTGTTCATACAAGAAATACTTTTTTATTTGCGATGTGTAAAAACTTTTCATTATACTCACCTGACGATAACTTTTTCAATCTGTTGTGTCTAGTTGAATGTAAATATACTATTAATTTAAAACTTTTTAAAGCTTATTTTAAACGAACGGGTTTGACTATGAAGACTACTACTACTAATACTGTTAAAAAATTATTATTTTTAAAGAAGTCGGTCTTTATCAAATTGCGTAAACATTTGTTGATTTAGGCTTATGATTGTTCGCCTTCGATTTGCGTCATCCAAAAAATAGGAATTGCACAATATACTATTATGCAGGTTTTGTTGTTTTCTGGTGTCAGCTAAACGTAAACAATAATTTTCCAACAAAGAATACGACACTAAAAATTACAAATAGTTTTGTTTTTCATTGACTTTTTTTCGACTCATTACTTTGCCTGCGCAAAGGAGTAAACAAATTGATTGATAGATTAATAAGTTTTTTTAAAATATATGCAATAATAATAATTGTAAATAAGATGAAACCGTAAACATCGATCAATTGAACTTTCCACCAAGGCATATCAACTAATGGTGATCGCAAACAACGTTTGCCATGACGCGCAACATATTCAATCCAGAATGTCGCAGTTTCTACTGGGCTCATTGGTCGATCAAAGAATCGTTTTGCGAACTCCTCGGCATTTTTTCTGCAAAGCCATAAAAAGTCATAAAATGTTACCTCTTAAATAATAATAATAATAATAATATTGATATGGGTTTTTCAATCGTAAAACTTACTTGTATATTGGATTATTCAAGACTTCTCTTATAGCCGCGGTGAACGATTGTTCCGTAATTTTTTGATATTCAACTAGTAGGGCAATCTTTTGACGTACTTGAATGTTGACGTTTAATTGTTGATCACCAAATAATGGAACACCTATCATTGGTACAGCAGCGGATAACGATTCTTGCGTACTCATCAATCCTCCATGAGTAATGAAAGCTTTGATATTTTTGTGTTCTTAAACAAATTATAAGATTGTAATTATTATTTGAAATATAGTGTCAGTCATAATGACGTTACAGAAATGAATTCTCACTCAAAACTTGCAATTGAGAAAACCACGATTGTGTCATAACGTTTGATGGCAGTCCGGGAGGTAATTCTTCGGGTCTGGCGATCTTCATTAAAACTCGAATTGGTGCAATATTTTTAAATGTAGCATAAAGAGCGGCTAATGTTTCTTTGGGGAATGTCTCGATTCTGACCATTGACCCGAATGAAAAGTAAATACAACCATCTTTGCTATCCTCCAACCATTTCGTTACTTTCTGAAATAATAAAAAATACGGAAAGAAATAAGATAAAAGTAAAAAATGCGTATCTCTAACTAAATGGGTTATATAAAACTCAGTATATACTCACATCAGGCAGTTTTGTGCCTTCGTCTACGATATGTAAGCCCCCGACCGGTTGGATCGCAGGAGTAAATGGCCGAACTCCGTCGAGTGATAAATGTGTATTTACAAGCAACAAATCTATATCTCTTTGAAGTTCAACAACGTCAGGATATCCAGGACCGAAATATTGTTCTACATACTTGTCTTGGATCTTTATGTAATAATTGAATTGTGTATTGATTACATGATACACCAATGTATTGGTTAATCGTTCCCAGAAATTCATGGGATAGAAAAGGTCCGACCAGCATCCTGGGGTTACTGCGGTATTGAATGGATTTCCAAGTGGTTCGTTATGCCAATCCAATAGTGTACTCGTTACCACGCCAACCATTGGAATGTTCAGATGACGACCCCAAGCGAGAAAACAGTTGGATACGAATATCTGTACAGATTATTATCTGATATATTTACGATTAGATATTTGAATTTTAATACATTTATTTTATATTTACCTCGATAATTATAATATCGTAAGGTTGCTCCTTTTCCACGCGCTTAAAAAGATCTTGAAATACTTCTTTGCCCATTAATTCACAGACTGGATTTCCTATTTCATTCAACATACCAGGTATGTTTACGGTTTCGAATCTTTTAAAAAAGTCATACGTCATGTTGTTCAGTATAGTTGGTAAACTTCCATTAAGACTGAAGTCTGTGTAATTTGGAATTGGTTTTTTTAGTGGAAAGTGACTGTACATGTCTATTTGATGCCCACGTTCGGCTAGATATTTTCCTAATCTTTCGCACATAACAAAATGGCTTTTTCCATGTAATGGAAATAAGCCTAAAATTCTTAAAGCATCGATGGCCTGACTGCTGCAGGCTAATACGATTAATAAAATCTTCAAAATCTTACTTGATGTCAAGATCATTGTAGATGGGATAACTGAAAAAAAATACTTTTCATGTAGAGTGACAGCAAAAAAAGTCTAATCCATTATTATTTATAACAGGAAAATGTATATGTAATAATTTGTTAGATAAAATGAAAATACCATATTTATGATTGTGGACAAAATTAATGTCGGACTAGACGCTAGTTTTAAAATCAATATTATTAATGTTATGCAACTTAATTTTTATCATCAACAGTGAGTGTTTAAAGTTAGCCTAACATTTTTTTTAAGTTTTGTTATTTTACCAAAAAAAATATACGTTTGGACATTTTGCACAAACGAGTAAATAAAACCAAATATCAACGTACACTTCTGTTTCCTAAGAGGTCGCTTGCATTTAATTTTCCTGTATATCAAAGTAGTCTATATATATTCAAATTTCTGTGCGACGCAGGAGAAAGGAAAACAGAGCGAACTGGTATACAAGTACGAGTAGTAAGCTTTGCATACATGGGCAGGTATAGTAGTAAAATGAAAATTTTTCGAAAAGAATGAAGTGTTATTGATGAAATCCAAATTCTCTCTTCAACAATCTTATGAAATAAATTATCATTATGAGATTTATTTAATTAATATTTATATGCTTTCAATGCAAATTTAATACGATTTACATTCGACAATTAAAAAGAAATTTTCATTGATTCTTAGTTAATATAATACTTACATTACAATTATAGCACGTAAATTAAAGCCGTTAAGTTCGGCCTTAAACGGAGACTTCAATCGTCGAATGGTCTGATTACTACTGCATTAAAACCAAACACTAAATTACTTCAAATAGCTTTTGTACTCATACATGCAATACATACATGTAATTGTAAAGTATAAGGCATATCATTGATATGAAATCATCCTATCTCTAGTTCGTTTTTTCCGTCAAAGCAATGATTAATTTAACACAAAGTCATTCTCGTCTGATTGCTCGTCTTGTATGCGAAAATTTTCCTTTTTTCTGATTCTAATTTATTAAAAGTCATTTTAATCGCGTCATTTTACTGCGAAAATTTGACATTTCTTTATTCTAATGTATTAAAAGTATATATATGAACTGGGCTATTTAAAGAACGTTCGACTTTAAAATTAGACTTTAATGATAATTGGCAATAAAAAATAAATATTTTAATAACCATTAAAAAGAAATATAAAGTCGAAAATAGAATAAATTATTGAACATGGATGTTTAACAGGTTAATTGGTACAAATTAAATAGTAATAAATGAATAACTAGATAATAATGAGCTATATGTATATTTCGAATTCTTTACAAAGATAATTTTGGGGTAAAAATATATAAAGTAAAACTTTTTTTTAATACGAGGTTAGTAGTATTTCTGATATATGTATTATTGAGGAATTATTAGACATAACAAAAAAAATATGCATAACTTGACTTTTAAAACAGTATACGTATCGTTTCTTAAATAAATATAATTAATGCAATTTATTTTTTTATTTTTTCATATTTAATTTATAAAAAATAGTAAATAATATCATTATTCATATTTGATAAGATTGGACGTATCAATTCATTTGACACTGGAAAGAAATAACTGAAGACAGTGTAGCCAAGAGTGACTTGCAAATGAATATCAAAGATAAGACTAGTAAATAGAAAATTATTTTTCTTTCAGCCCGTTACCTTTCGTATGATATCAGTTCATATATAACCACAGCAATAAACGAAAGAATAAAATAAAGAAACTAAAAGTGTTTAAGAAAAATATGAAAAAAAAATGATGAAGTTGCAAAGTGTTAGTTGAAAATCGAAAAGTGTAAGGAAAAAAAGGGTGAGAGAAAGAGAGCGAGAAAGAAGAAAAGAACGAAGAAACGCCGAGCGGAAATTGGTTATCCGAAAGGCAAACAATTTTCGGACGTTGTGTATAGCATCTTGTACGTGTAGAGTCTCTCTGTATTCGCAAGTAAATACGCGTTGCCTTATACATCGAAAGGGTAAGCGTTTTGCTTGGAATAAAGGATTTCGTATCCGTAAAACAGACTTTCCTTTTTTCTCTCTCCCTCCCTTTGTGCCGTTCCCCGAATCTCGAGCACAGCGATATCGGTTCGTCGCGAGGTTGCGCGTATTCGTTTCGAGGGCTATAAACCGAAGCGCGAAAAGGAGTAGCGCTACAGCAGCTAGGCACCTGTATACCTATATAGAACTGTGTGTGGGTGCAGCTGTATGCCAGCCACGTCCCAGGGCGAGTGCGCGCGCGGGCTAAACCACCGAAGATAAATAAGGCAAAG
Organism: Apocrypta bakeri; assembly: GCA_018906985.1. Classification (NCBI taxonomy): domain Eukaryota; kingdom Metazoa; phylum Arthropoda; class Insecta; order Hymenoptera; family Pteromalidae; genus Apocrypta; species Apocrypta bakeri. Next base: position 5,808,929 of record JACCIA010000007.1, on the reverse strand, counting down.
GATCGACTCGCGAGCTACCGAGGCTGAAATGAAAATAAAAGATTTGCCGGCGAAGCGTGGAATTGAGGAGCTGCCTTTGCGCGAGAAAGAGATAGAGAGTACCGCGGGGCTTCGGATGAAAAAGAATCGACACGACGAAGCTCGCTGTCAACGAGCTTGCGCTACAACTGGAAACTCCTGCTCGCGAGATGATTCGATTTTCTTTTTTTTTACTTTTCCTTTCTTTTCTTTCCTTTTCTTTGCAGACGCGTAACGATTATATACGACGAAAGAATGCATGTTTCAAAGTGCTAGTGGTAACGATAATAATAGTGGGTATTGAACTTTCAATGTCGGCGTGTTTGCTCGGTATGCCCCTTTAAATATGAAATACTGACTATAATACTTAAAATACGCTATATCGGTATGTGTTTTTTAGATTAAAATAATCCTAATAATTAGATTTATTACTTATGAATATTTATTGCAGATGTACATGTACATGCTGAATAATAATCATATTCTTCGTCCGAAGAAATTAATCCTGCTCTATAGTATTAACAAACATTCATGTATGCTTTGTTTCATTAACAAAATTAATTAACATTCTTCTCTAATATAACAAATAGGACGAGCCTAATTTACTTAATTAGACTTACTTAACTCGTAAACATTTTGTAAAAAATATCAAATGATATCAAGCTTCACTTGTGATAAGATTCGACTTATCAATGCACTTGACGTACTATAAAGAAAATACTTACATCAATAGCTGATAGTTATATTTTTCTTCCTATTACCCACAAATGATTTCTTATCGAGACAAACTAACATTCAGACACCAATAATAGCAATGATTGATTCTAAAATCTAAAATGATTATTTTATTTTGATTTTATTTACGATTTAAAAGTTATTGCATAATTAATTGCCTAATATTATACGTGGTCCGTAATAATTAAGAAATGTTGCATTACGTTATATATCTATAAGTATAGTTTCGGTATATTGTAAATTTATTTTCATTGCGCTATACTTAATAGTCAAAAGTTGCATGAATTATAAGAGAAAATAATTTCACTTTCAAAAATGCAGTGGCTATTCAAAAGTAGAGAGTATTATGTCAGTGCGAAGTAAATATTTCTAAAGTACAATATTTGGAGGTACTGTTGGGCTATTTCCGAACCTTTTTATTCGACGAGTATTTGGGGACAGCGTTGTGTCAACTGTATAAAATGCTTAGAATTTGACTTACAGATTGAAAGCAGCCTATATACGAGATCGAGTAAGCTTAAAGTCATTTTGTTGTATTTTTTTCTTATACAAGTATACGTTGAAAATCTCCCGTAACTCTGTATTTTAAAGCAGCGGTTGGGTAAATGCTTGTACACTGAAAAATATGATATTTTGAAAGGAAAAATCTTCTCAACTGGAAATTCTTTATTAATACTATAAACTACTTGAATTGATGTAAAATATCTTCGCAAAGAAATAAAGCAACGTTTTTTTAAATTATTTAGCAAGAAAGCATTCTGTTTTTTAATAAAAAAAATTAAAATTATAAACGAAATGATACTTCTTGCATAATCCACTTAATTCACGAAACTGCTTCAAAATGATTTTCCTCCTGTCATGTTATTCAATATTATTTCCTTTCCTGTCAGTGTATTCCAATTGGGTTTATTTAAATTCCGACGATTCGCCCGTGCTTGAACTATCTAAATTTTTCTTTAAACTTAATTTTTCAGCGTTATTCTAGAGAACATTGCATTCCAGCTCTTTTGAGAAGTAGATTCTGATTCTGTTTTTTTCACGTAAGCATCTATATATTCTGTAAAAAGCGATCTATTCAAATAATTAAGTTTTACGTGGTTTTACAAGTCACTTCGTACTTTCAATGTTCGCTAGTCTGGGGCACAAGTTGGACAAGTTTCCAACTATATCTTGAATCTGGCAAACTTTTTACTGTGCCAGTATATATTCGTATATATATACGTTATTAAACCGCTATAAAATTTCTATTCCGTTTTAAATCTGGTATAAGCAACAGTACGCTGATACAACTGGTTCATTACTTCATTACTGGTCTGGCTGTAATCGAATCAATGCTAAAGCAAGACACTACGATTACTTCACATATAGGATACAATACATAGATATACCTATAGCTCACAACAGAAGTTTATATAAGAAGTGATCTTGCGAGAAATGTCGCGATTACGGACATTCCTTAAATAAGCATGTGAAGTGAAGTGAAGTATAGTAAACTGAAAATTTAAACGGAAAAAACATTCGATTCTATGTATATTGTATATTGTATATTGTATATAGATATAAACAGGGGAAAATAGGCACAGTACTTAGCAATTCTATCGTAAGAATCGCGTTCAGTATAAATAGCAAAGACTTTGGTTATAGTTCGATTGGAATATATAATGTGCATAGAACCAGGAAAACTCGAGTTGCGTACATAAGCTAAACTGGATGAGTGTGTCTCTGCTATGGCCTCAAAAAGCTTTTATCACCATCGACAATGCGCTTCGCGAAGCGAAATATGCGCCTATCCAAATCTAACGACTCGCATACATTGTGTGCTTACAGGGAATACATCTGATATTGCCAACAATTCCGAGGCCAATTTCTCTCCCGTTTTTATTGGTGGAACAACGGTAACTGAATAATCTAGGCTATCTCCGAGTGCTATTGAGCAAGTACTAGTGTATACGGATTTGTTTATTTCCGCTGTGTTATTGCCCGCGCGAAATTCGGCACATTATTCCTATATCACGCTGTGCATGGTATTCCTGGTAAGAATGGATCGACGGCCCGGTGCTGTATCCGTAATGACGACTTTGGTTCAAATAAAAACACATATTTCGATGATATTTTTATATCACTCAGGCTTTGCAGTGGACTATTACTTAAAATCCTTTTCTTTGCTCCACAATGAAAACTCGCAGAAATAATGAACTCAATGAAAAAATTACTACTACTAAATATTGCTATTGAAGTTTGCAAAATGTCTGATTCGTTACTTAAATTTTCGTCAAAGCTCTACTAGAATTTCCTCTACTAGAATCGCAATTGAAATTTTTGCCACTCGCTTCAATATAATTAGAAGTATTGAAAAATTATTGAATAAAAGCATGTAAACTTGGTGCCAATATTATTGTATATTACACAGAATTGAATTGGACAAGCCAACAATGCATCAACATAATTCTATAAAGCATATCGATATCAAAGCAAGGGTTCACTCAAGTAAGCTGTATTTCCAGTTACAACAATTCTTATACCAAGGATACCTAAGGGACAATTGTCATAAGAGCCAAAGTTTAAAGAAGGTGCGAAACACTTTTTTGCGATGATGACGCGATAAAAGAGAAACTAGACATAGGGAAAGTCGGTCGATAAAACCGATTTTGAATTCAGCTCCTCTGTTGAAGATCGCTCGCTTTGCAACAGGATGTAACAGCTCTGTCTTTCTCTTGGCCGTACCTCTCTCTCTCTCTCTCTCTCTCTCTCAATACATATATATACATTATACATATATATGTATATACAGTGTATGTAGTGTATAAGGGTATATTCTCTGAAGATTCCTTTTTCTCATTCTCTGGCCATCGCTCGTCGAGAAACTCCCTCTCGCGCGAGCGCATCGCGCTTCACTACACGCCGAACGACTCTTTATTGATGGGCTACGTAACTAGACGCCTTCGATCGACGACGCCCGATTTCAATCACCCCCCCGCAAGCTCGCGCTACTACCCTCCCACTGTACACTCTACTCCCACATACCTATATAGTCCCTTCACTCTTTTTCTCCGTTCCTCACCCCGAGATCGCGACCGCTTTATCTTTGCGCCAAGACTCCTGTGTCCTCCTACGTATATATATATATATATATATACGTATAAAGATGCACACACACATGTACCCTATCCACTGCGATCGAAAAGTCGAGTTTGTGCCACGGCAAGGCTGCGATATAATTTCACCGTCCACTGGGGGAGTTATCGAGAGCCGATGCTGTACCTTTTTCAAGACCTGCTCGCTATCTTTTCTGTATTATACTCTTTCTCTCTCGGCAAGCCGCGCATTGTATACACTTTTTTACTGTCTCCCGTGGCTAACTGGACGTTGATTAGCAATTTCGTGCGCGATTGGCTACATACTTGTTTCCTCTCTCTCGCTGCCTCTCGCTCTTCCTCTCTGCCATCCTTCAGTCGTACAATCAAGTTAACAATTTTGTTTGCTCGCTATTTGCCCGTTGAATTTTGATTTATGCGAAGTATGCTAATTATTTGCACGGGTAAATATTGTTACTGCTGGAAAAACGAGCGTACTGGCAGAAAAAATCTTTGTATTTTCAGGGATTCCACTGTGTTGATCTATTTTCGTAAAATCTGCAGCTACTATGTCGAACGAAAAAACATGCTTCACCTTTCAACATTTTCGGAAGAGTTATACTCTGGACTTTGACATTTTTTTAAACTTAAAAATGTTCTCATAGAACGATCGTCTTGTAAATTTTAGAATAGATAACGATACGCGATATACTGAATATGCTTCTCTGAGGTTGGCGGAGGGGAAATGGGAGGGGTGAAAAAATGGCTTTCTATTGCGGCACGGTATTGGATCGAGCGCGATTACGTCGTTCTACGACTGACGTACAGCTCGATAAATCGAGCTAACGCGTCGTGTGCCGTAAATTCGAGAACGATAATTCGAGGGGCCACCGCTACTAGGTATCCACTTTTATCAGTTTCGAGCCCGTCGGTTGTAAGCGGATGTCGTAAATTTGCAAAGGCAAATCCTCGCGTGGACAGGGATTTCTCTGTAGTAATGTACGATTCCGTGGCGCGTACTTTTTTTCTATTTTTAATTACGACTCCCCCTTGACTACCCTCTTGACTACCCCCTTGACTACCCCCTTGACTACCCCCTTGACTCGCTCTGACTTACCGAGAATCGACAGCGTCTTCGTCTGAATATTACAAGAATATTTATGCGATATTCAACAAATTTGTGTGACAGCCTTGCCTCTTTTTCTTAGAGTAAGATATCTTAGAATAAGTACGATTGTTTTTCTATTTATATGTATTTTGGAGGAATTAAATTACCAATCATTTAAATCGTCGAAAAAATACCTATTTTTATTTTCTTATTTATGTTGCGATTTTTACAGTGAAAATTATTCTGAAAGAATACATTTTTAATCTTAGAAATGGAAATAGTTAATCTCATTTTAAGCGATAAACACTGTTCTCGGCTAGATAATTTGAGAGTGAAAATTATTAAAGCGCGTATGCGTGATTCTCTGTTAAATTCCTTTTCAACAATATTTCTCTCGAAACTGCGGGGATTTCTTCGCTAAAGTCTCAAACACATGAATATTATATATTTCTTTGAAGTACTTTTCTGTCAATCACAAAGTAATTAAAGTTGAAAATTATGTATCACTCAAACTTAACACAAACATTAACATATATTTCATGATATTTGTACATCGTTCGAATGGTAGAGTGAACCTATTATTATTATTCGGATTCCTTTCTACGCTTGGTAATATAATTACCATTCTGAAATATTTCTTTGACTCTAAAAATCCTAGATCTCTAAAAATCAGAGTTGAATTAGAAGATTTTGCCACTCGCATAAGCATGCAGTGAATCTATTATAAAGACATGAAAGTTTTAAGCAAAATTAATAATAATGTTAGAGTTTAAATTACTAAGAGATGTTTTAACAGATGACAGAACAATGCTTCGCATTTTTAGATTTCTTCATATTGCAAATATTCAAACATTGGAGCAACTGCTTTCTATAAGTTAGTCCTTTTTTAATGGAATGACAACGACAATACAAAAAATACTCTATATATGTATATAATTTTCTACACGATAGAAGTACTGCTTCCTCGTGCAAGAAGAAACATTCGTTAAGGCGTTAGGGAAGTTTAAAACAAATGTTTTGGAAAGTATTTTTATAATTATGTGTGCTTGGATACTTACGTATCTTGTAACACTTTACATTTTACTACTATATTACGAACTGATGATAATTTTATTTATTTATTTTTAAATAAATAAAAAAAATTAGACTGCTTGTCTAAATTTTCTACTTTCTATATTAAACCATAATGACATCATGTGAACTAAAGCGACTAATGTCTTCATTGATTGAGATTAACTATACTGTCAACTAAAGTTGAGTTTAAATACTATATAATTCTCAGTAAAGTTCGCATCACTAAAATAGTCTTAAATCTTTCGTTACCAAAACCTGATGAATCTTGATAAATTACCGAAAATTAATAAAAGGAGTAATTATAGAAACGATGAATTATCCTAAAATAAACTCGAGATTAAAAGTTCCAAAAGTTATTTGACATCGTAAATCTAATGTAATAAGACAAGCGTCGCAATCATTGATGTTATTACGGGAAACTATTCTCATTATATTCCAGATGACTGAGCGATTCGTTCATTTATCTTCTTGATCTTGTAAACTTTCCACGGGCTGTGAATCGGAGTTTACATTATAGATATATTGAACATTTCTTAAGGAACAATGAGATTCTCTGGTGCGATGAATAAATTAAAAAAAAGAGAAAATTCCGTTCTTATATAAGATAGAGCGACATATGCATGAAAGGGCATCTGACCTCTCTTTACAATTGCATACGAAGAACAGACTTATATATAGCCAAGTTGTTGGCTCTTTTATTTTATTTGTCTGCAAGAGAATCGTTGAAACTCCCCGAAATGCGCTACTCCATTCGTATGACACTTTACGCCAACCAACTCAGCTGTATTGCGCGACGTCGACGACGTTATCGCATGAATGAAGCTACCGGAATTTCCGTAATAACAGAGATAACTGTGAAGTGAATTGTAACAACTTATGCATAAATATTTAACCAACAATACAATTGTTATACCACAACTCTTTCGTTATAGTTATAAAATATTTTGTATAATCATGCTCTTAAAATTTAAGTCTATTCAATTGATCCTATGTTATGTTCGAGTGAATGATCTAATTTCGAAATTTAGAGTGATCTTTCACTTTAGAGCTTAAGAATTCAATCTCAATATTAAATCATTCTAATACGTGAGTGATATAGAAATGTCAAAAAGTGAAATAAGGTTCAATATTTACATTCTACAATATCGTAAAGTTATTATTAATATTATAATTATATATTAATGTAATTATAAGACATTGTATTGAACCATTATTTACAAATTCTAACTATAAAAAAAATTTATTTTTTTTCAAAGTTTTACAGAACTTTCTTTATTAAAATACCCTCTTAAAATAACCGATTATTCAGTTTATCAGAGTGAAAAAACAGTTATTAATCTAATAGTATTTTTATTATTCATATTGAAGCAAAAGAGATTATATATTGTCGTGTGTTGTAAAAGTGAATACGAACTCTGGCCTAAAAAGTGTTTAACTGTGCACATAGAAGTTGACAATTGTCCTTTTCTAAAAGTGAATATTTACTCTTATATATAGTAATTTTTATTCGAAAAATTTATACAGTATATTAATCTACTACATTTTCCCGATATTTCTATACTTTTAACACACATGTTTATGTATACGTATGTGGATCGTACGATCGTATTAACGTTCAGCGGAATAAACTTTGTCGGGTGCAATTGACCGCGTATACATATAATATCTCGAGTGTAATATATACTAATATATTCATAACGTCCAAGTTTCAAGTATAATAATAGTATAATATATAGTTTTACGTCGACTCCCTCTTTCTCTCCCACTCTCTCTCTCTCTCTCTCTCTCTCTCTCTCTCTCTCTCTCTCTCACGTATTCTCATGAGCATTAGTTAATAAATGCATCACCACGCATATATACGTACACCATGGAAGTAAATTTTTATTCGAACATGTTAGACAGCACATCCGTGAATACTCTGGTGACTGCAGATAACGGCTTGGAATAAACACAGAGTGGCCGCGTGATATTCCGCATATTATCCCGTCGATAATATCACAAAATTTATATCTATACGGAGTTGCGAATCTCTCCCGCGTTCGCACCTCGGTTGGTCTTTCATTTTTCTCCTTTTCGAGTCCTTTTTACACTCGCATATATATAAATATATATGAGTCATTCTCTGACAGATTGACAGAACAACAAATTTATTTTTTTTAATATTTTTAAACGTTTTTAAAATCATTTTCATAAATTTTTTCATTTTATAGCTCATGATCGAACCTTCTCGAAATTGAATTTCATGATTTTGAACTTTGATGACTTAAGAAATTGTTATGATCTAAATCTACAGGTTCGAAACTATTTCATTTATAAAGTGTAACTTATTTTGGATGAAGAATCGCGCTTTTGTGTTTCTAGCGAGAAATATTTCCCTTTGAAGTTAGAATTTTTTAAAAATCGGCTCAAAATGTTAAAATTGGTAAAAATGCCAACTTTGATATGTCCTATAACTTAACAAACCTTGATGAAAAAAATGTAAAAAAATTCATGAAGGTAGATACAGTGTCAAACTAAAGTTTAAAAATATTAAAAAAAAAATTTTTTGTTCGGTCAATCTGTGAGAGAATGAGCCATATATAATATATATATTGTGTGTGTGCTCGCATATGCGTATGAGTGTGTGAGTATGTGTATATACGGCACGATCCACGGGTTGAATCAGAAAAAATGAATGTTTTTTCTCTCGATCCCGGACGAAGCTCTCGGGCGGTATCAGGCCAATTCGAACGAGCAGACCATTATACAGCTTTCATTAATATTGATTATTGTTCGTATTTACTCTCAGCCCGCGTTGAAATGCATTGAAAAGCTTCTATATTATATTTTACGACGCGTATACGGACTGTCGGACGCGCGTGCTTGCATGAAAAGTAATCGTTGTTTTTTTTTCGCCAAGCGCAAATGAAAAGTTTTTTATATGTATGCGTACTGACATAAATATAGGTGGTGCTTGCGAAACCCGTTGTATTGATGAGCTTAGTTATTCGTATATATCGGTATATTAACAGCTATTACAGTGTAATTCCATATAGAGCCAATAATTTATCGTCCTAATTAACAATCCTTTAATTAGATAGTTCGTATTTAAACTCAGAATACTTTATCCGGTACATATCATTCATTAAGCTAGATATAATTGATCGGTTAAATATACTAGAGCCTTGCGTTAAGTTTGTACATATCATTTATTAGCACTACGTTATTACGTTTTACGCTTAGGATTGATTTTCACAAATATTTTGGCTTTCTTTATATTTATAATTGAATACATTTTAATTGAATCTTTCTGCTGATTTAAATAAAGCAATCGTTAATAATAAATTTCAGAATTTGATTAAATTTGATTAATTATCATTATATCTTTAGTTCCTTTTTCACTAAATAACCATTTCCAAGATTCTTAGAGTTAAAGTTGAAATTTTCACCTTTTTCTGAACTTTATTACGCATTTTCAATAGTTTCTAACTCAATTCCTCAAACATTTTTCACAAGCATCGAGAAAAGCACTTAATTTTATCAAATTAAAAAAACAAATTGAAAACTATCTATATTAGTATTAATTTATAAATTATATTCTGTTTTTCTAGAAATAAAAATATCAGTCATTCATTGTTGTCAGAATGAGCGAAGGACAACGAATTTTTTCGGAGTATTTTAACAATAAAATAATTGTCGAAAGGTCGTTAATTTGAAAAATCGAAAACTTTGTTCCGATCGCTCTGAAAACATTCAAGTATATTATTTGGCTAATTCTAAGAAATATTTACTCTTGATAACTTTGTATAAAAGTGCGCAGTTTTTTATTAAAAATTAATTAAACTGTTTATAAAATTTGCTATTAAAACGCCATTTTTAATTAATCCCGAGTATCAAAACAATTACAGAATATCTGGTAAGTTTAAGCATTTGTTCAGACATAGAGAGATAAAACGAGAGTTATAAAGTTTGGTTTTGATTTTCTCATAATTTTTTTAATAATTAAAAAAATTCCTTCATACTGTACAGCATGTATTGAATAGTATTCATGTAAATTTTTAGCTTAATTTCAAACTCTTATGAGTGGTTAAAAATAGGACTTAGAGATGTGAAAGAATACTTAAAATAAAGAATACAGTAGATGTAACTAATGAAAAATTGTTATTTTAGGTAAGTTTACTTAAAGTTTTCTTGTTCCCTTAAGCGAACATTGGACTAAGATGCCTCCTGTTTTTGATATATCACTTTACATGTTATATGTAACATATTTAGTTTAATTCTTATATAATTATTTTTGTAATTTATATTATAAAATTATAAATAAAGAAAATAAATAAAAGTTATCATTTTGTTAAGCTATAGTAAACAAATGTATATTGTACACATGATTTGAATTTCAATGTTTTTTATGAACTTTAATAATTTACATTATTTAATCCGTATAAAACGGTTAAAGCCCTGAATGCCATGAGTTAAATAAGTTATTCATAGTGATAGTCAAAATAGTTTAATGCTCATGATAATAACATACATGAAGATTTAATATTGTAAAGTAAATTATTCTAATATTTACATTGCTATACATAACCACATTGTGTATTTATATACATATCACAATACAAATATTTACGAATAGCCCTAGGTACGTTTAGGTTAAAAAAACGTATATTAATTTTCTCACCTGTTTTTAAATTACTCTCAGAACAGACTCTATTTTACGATATAGATTCATGGATTTACCTTTCGGTATACTATACGAATAAACTTGATAAATACATTTATATATTTCTGATTTAGTTAAAATATTTTTAGCTTTTAACAAATAAAAATAGCTTTGAATTATTTGATTCACGATTTTCCAATGAGTCAACGGACGTTTCAACTGTCTACGATCGATGAACGCAAATTTCTCCAATATATACGACCTACAGTTTATAAAGCGTATCACAGATTATTCGCTGCAGTGTACTTCAATTACGTCGCAGCAAATCATATCTCGACTATCTATTATCTACATCTTTATCATATGACGGCTGCTTCTGCAGATTAACGTTGCTTCATAAGTTCATAATTCATCTTCCTCCATTAAGCTGAATCGCTAATCACTTTTCGAGTTGCATCTCGCTGATATAATATGTATCCTCGTTCCTCCTACAGAACTAGTCAAGAGCTACTCTCAAACATATATTTCGATTTCAGCCTCTAATCTCTACGACACGGTTAAAGAATAAACGTCCTTCGAAGTAGTACACTTATTGTCTATTATTAATTTAATGAACGTTTTTTATTTTTATCTAATGAATGAATATTCTGTTATTACTGTATATAAAAAATAGAATTTTTATGAATTTTATACGTATAATTTTGCAAGACTGGTAACGTATAACAATATCTTTATGAAATAGTTATTTGGCCTCTGTCTGAATCGTAATCTTTTAAAAGAAAGTAAATAAAAATAATTTCATACATTATTAATACATTTTACACAATACGTGTTGTATGAACTGCAATATCTACGTTATAATTTGCGATATCACTGTGATTCCATATATATGGCATTATGGTGGCAGATACAGGCGCAAACTCTCTCTCTCTCTCTCTCTCTCTCTCTCTCTTATCTATCCCGTACAAATATACATACATTGACATATGCGCAAGTACGACTGTCACGAGCAGAAATTTAGATTGGGCTAGTTCGAAGTTGTCTCTCTTCTGATTTCGGGAATATAAATTCGTTTCTCTCCCCCCCCCTCTCTCTTTCTCCCTTGTTATATTAGCATTTTAATTATGTAATTTTTATGTTATAAATTTTTTAATACTTTTTTAATACCAAAATCTTTTATGCTGCAAAAAAACTGAAAATACCATGTGTAATTGAAACAAAAATAAAAAGCTTACCTATACATACAATTTCTAAGTAGACTTTTGGAACAATTCCTGCGATTGTTTATCGTTTTATCAGTCTATTTGATTTATTAAAAATTAACTTGTGATTTAATACGGCTTATTGATTAAAACATGATTCGTTTTTATGTACGTGATATACTACTGTTTAACTATGAGATTTAGTTGCATTTTATTTAAAACAATTACAAAATCTTCGAAAAGATTTTTTTACGCATATTACAAATGTTGAAGATTAAAATATAAAAAAATAAATAAAAAAAGAGTGCGTCATTCCCTTACTCAGTGCTTTTAAAAACCCATTGAAATAGCAAACAAGGAAAAATCTCTGAGATTATAATTTCATGCACGTATGTAAATTCTATGATTTAATGTATGCATTGTAACTTGTCAATCGGAAACATTTACATAATTATCGTTCTTTTTGAATTGAATAATTTCAAAAGCGTAAATGTCATTGTTATACAATTTACTTAATTTATTTTAAAATGAAACTTTTAATCCAACGCATAGCTATTCTAAAGCACAAAGAACCGTGGTACTCGTCGCGCGTTATATAATATTCTTGCACATCTCGGCTATAAGGCTTGAAATATTCATTGAGGAAAATGAAAAAGGCGTATATGCGGTCGGAGGTGAAAAAATTATTTTTTGTTGACGCACTACTCCAAGTTCATCTGAGTAAAGAGAGAGAGAGAAAGCTGAGAGAAAAGGTTTGGATGAGGAGGAGTTCATAAGGATGAAACATTATATATATATGTATGTGTGTACCAACTACTGGTTTACTTTCCGCTCTCAGACTCGAGTCCTGTGTCTGCAATAAGCCGGTCGTACACCACCTTGGAGATGAGAAAATTAGCAGGAGATATTAGCATTGTGCTCGAGGAATATTACCATATTCATGACCACGCGCGCGCGGGCGAGTGAGTCGCCACCCCCTCTCCGAGAAATATATATTTAGGTCTGACTAGGAGAGTTATACTTTTTGAAACCTGTCTAAATCATCTTTAACGCGTCGCGAACTTTTACTCGTGTATCTTAGACCCAGCCCTTCCCATTATGCGATTGATGGAAGTTTATAATTTAGTCTGCTAAATAAATATATTAGAAAATCGGTGCAGTTTCTCAACTATGTCCCCTTCATAGCCCTCCAGTTTCGATTGCATACCGGGCCAGTACCGCGGAAAAGTTGTCATTGCTGATTCAGCATCAGTTCGTTCGTTAACTATTACTACCGTACGTCTAGCTGAGCTTATCCACGTTGCACGAGACATTTTTCGCTTGTTCCGACGAGTAGCAGTGAACTTTTAAAGCGAGCAACTATTTTCGTTTGTACGAATGGATATGCGGCAATGTAATTACGAACGAAATTAAGGCTGAGTCGTGCGAGGCTGCTTTCAGCCTGCACGCAAAAAGATACTTTGTCAGGGTGTTCCGTTGGTAATAACATACGCGATGTAAGTACACCGTACTCACTGCACATATCGGAAAACGTGTTTGTCAGCACGCTATCGTTATAAATATAGCTATGAAATGTAATATTCGACGAACGCGTAAGGGCGGAGAAGTGTATTCGCGAAAAGTCAGGGTAGGAACAGCGAGATTTCGAATTAAAATAGTATAAATTATCCAGCCGAATATGAACTGTATCAAGGATTAATTTTGGAGAAATCGCCAGGGACGCTTACGCATGCACCCTGGGGAAGGAGCAATTTTCAAAAATCTCGAGGACGTCACTCGAGCGCATCAACATGTACTGTACATACAATGGACAAAACCAGGAAGTTAGAAATAGAGAGAAAGAGCAAGCGTTCGTATCTCCTCCGAATCCTAATTAATTCAGAAGGAATTTATCCGAGAAAATGTCTCGGCTTGTGATTTGATTAAAGAACCAGTCGAGTTCAGTGTGCAGTAAAAGAGAACAACGTCGTAAGTATTTCAATGGCTCTGGAGGTCTCTCTCTCTCTCTCTCTCTTTCTCAAGATGGCAACGACTTTTTTCCCTCTGTCTCTCTTTCTCTTTGTCTCTCTAGGGAGATTTGCCCCGGAGCTCGAAATAAAGTGCTAAACGAAGGCGGAGAATGTCGGAATTTGCATATTGAAATAGTACGTGCCTGGATGTAAAAAATTTTTCCAATAATACGTAGCCGCGGGAGAGACGGAAGTATAAGGAAACGGTGACGAAGGAAGAGAAAGAGAAAGATAGGAAGTGAGCGATAGGGAAAAATAAAGAATAGCATAGAGCGAGCGAGCGAACGCGACACGCGAGTAGAAATCCAAGATACGAAATCATCCGGCAACGATATCTACTTTCCTTGCAGAATGATGAGATAAGCTCTTTACTTGCCTGCCGTAAATCAAGAATTGGAATTCGATGTCTCGCTTGCGCGAAGGTTTGCTTGTTCATTTATGTATATATATACACACACACACACACGTCAGTGTATATGTATAGCTACCGGAAAACTTATATTTACATATACATATATAAAATGCCAGTGGAAAACTCGTATCTACATATATATATATATATATATATGCAGCGTGACTAGATTGGGCAGAGCGATCGCAGAAAAACGCACATACCTACACTGTTTCTTTCACCGTTGGAATAAAAAAGTATTATAAGAGAGCGGATGAGCTTCAATAATCGCCAGTACGTTAGAGTACCGCAATTTATTCGGCGGGCAGTACTAAATCCTTGAATCTGACGGGATTACGCTTCTATATAATTTACCGGAGCACTGGCCGCTCTCAGCTATAGGTGGGATCCATATACCTCATCTCAATGTAAAAAGAAACCGCAGGAAAAATTTAGAGCTCAAGTGCAGCTTAACTTCTCCTCTATGCACACATACACATACTCATATACAGACAACTTGGCACTCTACCTCACATTCTCTCCCTCTTCCGCGGAGCATTATACGGGCGTGCAAGCAAATTCTTCGCAAATTCCTTTCTGATTAATTGACTTTTATTTTCGCAAAGATTTCTCCGCTCTGTTTACCTTCAGATTGCCTTTGCGTAACTCAAGTTTCGTTATAGATTTGTTTCTACGATAAAAATAGATCAATATCTCATGCGTTCGATTAGTACTGGCCCATTGTTCAGTCAATACTCTTTGTTCAATATATTGAAAAGAAGGGATAAACTAGAAAATCTGTACTGATCAAGTACTGGAAGATAATACTGTATCGATTCTGAACTATTTGCACCTGTAGAGTATTTCAAGTTTCCACTGTGCCAATGTTGTTGATTCAAAATTTCAATAAATTATATGCATTTGCTTTTCAGAATTAATTCATATTTTCATAAAATTAAGTTTAACTTTACTAAAAATAGATCAGCTATTCATTCAAATACTAGATCAGTAATGACAAATTTTCTACAGTATTGTAACGAATGCTGAATCAATATTCAATCAATACTGGACTGATACTAATTACTGATAAAGTACTTGAAGTCGGTTACGTGACGATTCTGCCACGTAAATACTGATAGGGTACTTCAAGCCAGTCCCGAACGAATATCGCTGATCCATAATCGTAAATGTAGATTCAAACAGATGGAACATACTCATTTATTAAATTTACGTTAAATTTTCACATTATGGAATCTAAGTTGTGCAAGTTTTAATGTGTAACTTGAACTCTTGGCAGTAAACAACATTTGCCCAGAACTTCGTACATAATTTTTATATCTATTCCAAATATGACATGCCAGCATTAGGCCAGTATTTATTACCACAAATATGGTCTGTTCTGATTATGCCGATATCGAAAGCAGAGTTTACCTGTATTGACCAATATTACGCTGCATAACAGTATACAGTTAGTAGCAGTCCACGCTTTTAGTAATGTCAAGATTTTTCAGTTCGAGTTCAGAATTTTCACTCGCATTTACGATTTCTCTCGATATGCCAATTAATTATCGATGCCCATATTTATCTTTTTGTGTTTGATTTAATTTTCTCGCATTTCTCTCGTTCTATTGACGTAATAATAGTTCTGTTTAGCGATGTTAGCATAAAAACAATTAGGTAAATACAATCAAAATAAAATGTAGAACAGATTTTTATTACAAACTTTTTTATCGGAACACTTAACAGTAATGTACAATAAACATTTATAATAAACATTCTTATTCTAAATAACAATCTTCTTTGGCCAATATTCCAAAATAAACAAAAAATCTTTATAAATTATATGCACAAAATTAGAATAAACCACCATTTACCTAGAACAAAAGTACCAATACACAGCAGTTTCATAGAAATATACCATTTGTTTTTTTAACTTTGCTAAAACTAGTAATAGCAGTGAAGTAAAACAACAACTTTAAAATATTTATTACAGGACTGAAAAAGTCTTCGACTATTCGGATACTATTAAAAGAAAACTCATTTGGATAATGAACGATTTAAAGACTTATATAGTCTCAAGCGAATAGCTTGCGACCGAGGACAGTTTTACACATGCACCGAATAAACGACGAATAATATATTCTTATGGCCGGCTTAGATAGGCCACTTGACGATTATTGCGGATATAGGAGGAAAACAATACTTTATTTTACCCCCCTCCCCTGAATGCCCCGTGCTACTATTGCAATCCTCCATTCTACGCGAATCTCGGAGGCTCCGTAGACCTCCCACCGCTTCAGGACACGTCAGGTTGTAGTCGAATTAAACACTCACGGGTAATATTTTACAACTCGTTTATTAACGACCTGTACATTTACATCGCGTATTTTCAAAACTATTAAGGAAAATGTCTGCAAAAATGCATGATTTTTTCAATTTTGTTCAGTTCTCGATTTTTCCTGAAGTTAGCACAGGGTTTCGACCCGGCGGAAGGATTTTCAACCATAATCCACAAAAAAATAACTCTTTTCAAGCAACATCCAAGAACAGCTCATTTTAGGTCTAATTCTCCCGGACTAATAAGAGATTACTCACACTAATTCAATGTCGCTCGTGTCACACTCGACTTCCTCGTCTACTTCTCTCAGCAACCTTCCGTCGCTCTCTCCTCGGCAGCCTCTCGTCCCCTGGCTGCAACTCTGCCGCTCGGTCTCGACTTCGTCAGGACTAAGAACTCCTGCACAGCTCAGTCCTCACCACACGTGCCTTCGTCTCTCTACTTAACTCACTCGTACACAGTCTGTCCTTGATACCGCACACAATTCCCGAGATACCTCAGTAGAGAGCAAAGATTCTCACGTAAAATCTAACACGGATACAAAAGTATATCGTCGATAAAATTAAGACGCCTGCCTGAATTGTCACTCCTTCGTCGCACTATTTTAACCAACGAGCGTCGACGCTCAAGTCCCTTTTTAAATGGACAGTTACGCAGGTTACGCTGCACCTTACTACAATCACACGCAAATTCCGCACACTCATACATACTCTTACAATTTATCTCGTCTTGTACCTGTTGCAGCAGGCTTACATCTTTCCTATAACGGTATGTTATAGGCGTTTCTATAAACAATCAGCTCTATAGATCGTTGTTTTCTTTTGAAAAAAGAAATAGTCCCACGTTAACTATAGTTCATCATATATGAACACAGAAATGTGCTCTACATAGCTGGCTCTCGCAATGACGATGTACTCGTCACATGATGGGTGATCTTCATTTCATTGTCAGTGAAATGAAGATCACCCACTTGAATGAGAACATGAATACAGTATTAACTAACACATTTGATTTTGTATATCCAGTAGTCGTATACATATCATTGAATTAAAAATTAACCAACAACCAACAATTAGAACAATATTGACTAATCTCATTATTTCTGTACTCAGAACATTCCAATATTCATAGTATACAATTAGATCATTGTTCGAATATTACTTTTTGGCTAGTAAAATAAACGATAAATTATGAATTAATGAGTAGCGCATGTAAGCAAATTTGATTACATAATATGGATAGTTTATTTAACTATTATTCAAGAAATCATTTAATTTGAATACTCTATGTGATTTATCATTAAAGGATCTATTCAAAACTATTATTTATTTACTCTATCACATTAAAAATAAAAACCAATGACAGAAAGGATTTTATAACGTAGTTTCACAAATTCTATATAAATATCATCACATCTTATCCTAATTAAAAAGTAGACCACCAATGATTTACACTCTTAAAATTGTCCAGCATTTGATTCATTTTGTATTAAAATATTTCTATATTACAAGAGTGAGACCAAGAGTGAGCATTTTCCACTTCGAAATTTCTATTGATTTGAGTCTGAAAGTATAATCTGATGAATATGAAGACCTATAGATTATTATCTACCAATAATCTATAGAGCTTCATAAGCTAAGTATATTATTTATTTCAGAATCTAAAGCAGTCATAGTAACTGAATAATTGTTAAATGATAGACACCTTTTAAGAGTGTTATTTTTTATAATAATAATTATGAAATATTATATTTGAGAAGGGTAGTCCTGAAATTTCACTCTTGTAAAGTAGTTTTCAGCTTGTGAATATAAATGATTATTATACCATGAGTATAAGAGGTACAGCTGTAGCATTAAAATAATTATTCCTCAGTTTACTCAAACAATTATAGATTCTGAATACCGGCTGAAACATATTGCATATATGGTGGAAATTGAAGTGCTAATTTCCACGACACATTTTCCTTCCATACCGTTTTTCTAATATGAAAGAGCCAGACAAAATCGTAACTTAACACATTCGGAGTATGTAATTCAATTATACGGAATAAAAGTAAAAAATCGTTAGGTCAGACGGTTATTCGTGCATTAGATAGCACAAGGAATATATAGCACAGGTAGAATCGCGCGCGCGGGGTAGCTCACCCGTAAGAAATTGAAATTCGTAATGAATTTAAGTTGTTCGAAAGACGTGCACGGACTCAAGTCGTGAACGCGGGCCTGTTCCGCTCGCGGGGATTGCTTGTTTTCCATTTGAAAAGCAAACTACGTACGACGCGAAAGAGAGAGAGAGAGTGAGAGACTCGGCAATATATTTACCCACCGAGAGCTGGGGACTATACCTTTATACCTATACACCCTTTCGGCTTTGGCGAGAAAAGAGAGAGAGAGAGAGAGAGAGAGAGAGAGAATGTGTGTGAGCGCACAACTGCTGCTGCCTGCGGTTGGCGCGCGCCAAGACTGCCGTGGCAAGCTGCAGTTCGCCTCTTTTCGAGACTAAATCGAAAACTTGTGCGATTACGTGCTGATAAAACTTTGAAAATGTACGCTAGCTCTCGGCGACTTGTTACCTATATATACCAACGTAGACTGCATCCTCTACCTCGAATTATATCTCTAATGGACTAACCCGGGACATTTTTCTCTTATTTGTTTCGATATTTATTACTTTACTTCGTACGATGAGTTGGACTTTTAATTGACGACTGATGTCGTCTATTATATTGCCATGTTGGAGAACTTTGCTTTATTGATCGCTTGGACATTTGGATAGAAATTTGGAACTCTGGTAAATAAGATTTGCCAAGCTCGAGGGATCTTATTATTGCGCTGCACGCCTTTGCTCCGTATTTTCGAAGCTTTCTTTTGATGATACTTTTAAAACGATATTGTTATTCTCATACATACGTATACATAACAAACGGATTGTCTAAAGCGATCACATTAAATGTCTAACTCGACGTTCTATACGTGCGTTCTATGTTGTAAATGCAATTTATTTGCTGTATAAAATTATAATTTTCTATATTTGTAAAACGTACCAAACATCCCGTAAAATGTCCCCAATATACGCGTAAGTTATACTTACAGAATTCAAAACATACCGATAAATTTCCCGATCAATAAAATATGTATGAGCATATAAATATATATATATATATTATATGCATACATTAGAAGAATATTCGAGTCAACAAGTATACCAGTGGAAAAATATGTAAAAGACACATAACTAGAAATAACTTTCATTACATTTTTAATTTACTCGAGAGAACTCAGAGACATGAAATCTCATTATCTTAAATTAAGTTCCCAACCTCTTTTGGAGGAGTTATCTACAAAGCTTATGACTCTTAAAACAACTCGTAACTCTGAACGTCATTCTTAATAGTCGTAACTAATCATTCGATCATAAAATACAAAATATTTTAAGTTAAATAACATTGTAAAAGAACATACACATATATGAGGCATTCTTTGTGAAAAAGCCACCCATTTGTACAAAATTTGGTTCAATGTAAAAGATTGTGTCTAATGATACAAATAAATATTTTTTATGATTTTTTTGCCTTATTTCTGTAGGCACTCGATTTTCGCCAGAAATAAGTCCTCGGTATCTAAACTTAAAATAGCTCTGGTGGTTTGACGCCGAAAATGTGGTTTGCAAATAAAAAATCATTGAAAAAAGAAAATTTTGTTCAAGTCAAATTATTTGAATTTTTTTCATTTTTAGTGGTAAAGAAAATTGGTCTATCGCAAAAGGCCTTGCGGTCATATAAACTACATGTACTATTATTTATATACAATAAACTTATACTTTCATCTAATATTGACAATTCACAAAAATCATATGCTCTTTCAAAACCGTTTCCAAGTACAGCCAGTAGTATAATAAAGACTAGCTAATATTTACTATTTATGACGCGCAGCAGGTGCTCCGTTTCCGGGTACGAGCTTATTATATTTCCGTGATTTCCGCGTATACTATATTCAAAAACTAAAAATACATTGATGGTGATAATAACAAAAGTTAATTAATTTTCATTGTTTTACAGGTCTGTTTGGGATCTTCAGAGAGTTGAAATCCAGAGAATCTAGAACACAATTTCACGAAGAAAACACAAATGTACAAAATTTAATTTAAATTAAAATACAATAAAAAATGTATACCTCTTAAAAAGACCGGTTATTTATATGCTTAACTCTACGCAGAGTTGTTAATCATTGCCCTTTTCACATGATGATGCAATATTCGTTTATACACACACTGTATCAATCAAATCTCTGCACAAGTCGAACCTAATAAAAAATGAATGTTCTCAAAACTAACGATCAGAAAGTTTCCATAGCCCGCTCACTAACCAGCAATCAGCTTATAATTTGTAACAGACCAGTTCGTCGTGTAATATTGTATCAGCGCGAAAGGGTTTCACTAGTATATACCTATAGGCATATGTATAGAACTACAGAACCGAAACTTGATGTTCGCTTACGAAAGCTCTCTATCTTTATCTCTATCTCTATGACGAGACTCGGAAGGGTCAGACGATCCAGCAATAAGTTATAGTAACGTTATTGGATTAAATCCTCGCGTAAGCTATTAGCTAATATTCAATTATTACCGAACGTTTGCCATTATTTTCATTTTCTCTAGTAAAACAATGGATTTGCCGTTATCGGTTACTTCCGCTTTAATTTATAGATAAAATGCCAGTATCTTTTATTCGATCTCTCGGTGCTAATGGTTCATTTATTTCATTAAAGTAGTCGAATGACTATTCATTAATTAGTAATTACTTCAGCCAACTTAACTTATAACAATTTATCAGTTATATATTAATATAATAATTTAAATGTAGATATAAATTCTGTGAGTCATAATATGTAGGAGTTGTCGAAATTCTTGGAATAGAATTTCTTAGATTATTTTTAATAAACTCAAAATATCGCCTTTAAAAATGAACATTCACTCTTATAGAATATCTTTTACTCTAAAAATTTAATTATAAATTTGATGACGATTAAGATTCACCTAAACAGTGGAAAAAAATAAACGAACGCTAAAAAAAAAGTAAATCACGATATCAACAAATGTGCTTGCAATCATAAATATAGAAAAAAAAACTATTCGTTATTTTAGAACGGTGAGATTTTTTAAAATTAAAACTCTTTTATCCGTTTAATTCTGACGATACACTGTGCATTCGTTCTTCTCCATATATCAAATTCGTGCAATTGCTTAATTAATACCGTTTGGCCATTTCCTCCCAATTAATAATTCCACGAATAAATGCCAAAAAAACTTTCATATATCCTTTCAAAAGCAATCAGAAATAAAAATTCGGACAATGAGACTATCCGACCTTTGAGATTTAATCATTTGTAATTCGACGCATGCTATACTAAGAAACCAGACAAGCAGTATATCACTGAAATATCATTGTATCTGCTTCAGATAGTCTAATCAATATTGTTTTCGAGCCGCTGCTGAGAACGCAAAAGTAATTCTAAATCTATTTAAAGTTGACAATAATTTTGTAACTTTACTATTACTTCCTGGGAATACATCGAAACTCCGAAGGAAGACTAGCACTGAGCAAATTATTTAATGAAGAGTAGAATCACTCAAGGATACAGACGAATACCAACATAAAATTAAAATAAATTAATCATTTATCGATTTAATACATATAAACAATATAGTTACAGGAAAACAAAACAAATAGATACAATATAATAGATTTAAAGGTTAATCTATATTAATCGTTTTTAAGAAATCCATTGCAGATTCCATTGGAATTAGAATTTTCATTCAATACATTTTTATTTAATTATTTTTTTCGTATATTTTAATTTTAAAATGATAGCAACTATAATTACCTAAAATAAATTCGTCATTCGAAGATCTAATGCTGTTATCGACAAATGCACTTACTTGTATCTGTGGCATTTCATACCACGATACCACAAAAATAGTATTCATAAAAATTAAATACTAAAAACGTGGTCTGCAAATGAAACAGCGAAATTAAACTGCACTAGACTAGCTTGCATTCGATTTCTTCGGTTTCTATTACGTTCGTATTTCATTTTTTAATAATAAACTAATTATTCTTAACAGGGAGGTACTTAGACTCCAGGTACTATGCACTAGTTCTCTGTTTAGAGACTGAGAAAGTTGCGAAAAAGTAGGTCAAAACTTTGCCATAAAAAAATTTGACATTGAATCTAGGAAAATCCAGAAAAATAGGGGCGATTGTAAACATGGAGACGAGTCCGAGTGCAGCTCTGCACTCTTGACGCTGAACAAAACATTGACCACACGAGTGCAGAGGATAGCAATCTCGTAACTAAAGTTTCCTTCATTCAACGATTCCAATTTGTAAATTAAGTTCAATTTCAAACATAATTCTTACTTCATTTATCACAATTCATAAATAATATTTCAACATAATGACTATTTATACGATATTACATAATAATATATTACTGTCGGTATTCTCATTATGATGACTTTAAGGGGACAAGACACCTTTGAAATGCAAATTACTAAATTAAAAATTTTATATATTTATAAAAATGAAGTTATAATCTACACTTATTTTTATTAGAGGAGATAGTTTTACCTTGAATTTGAAAAGTCTAGCTCTTCTATAAGTCCCTTTGATAGCTAGTTACAATAGAAAGTTGAAAATTCACTCACCGTAGGATTCAAAGTCAACCGGTGGATAGATTGAGCTCAAAATTGGTAAATAAAATTTTTGTTGCAGTCCATTCAATATGAATGTAGGGATTTAAAGTGACATCTACAGAAAAATTATTAAAAATAAAAAACATTCAACAATTTGCGCAAGTGTATCTGCGCGAGTTCAATAATTATCACAAAGACATTACTATTAAAATCAGAGAAATTATCTTATATTGTCAGTGAATACATATATTCAATTAAACGAATTCTAATTTAAATATATTTCACACTGTGAATTTTGCAGAATAAAGTCAGTGAATTTCTGTATTATGTAAAATATAACAGAAATTACTATTTTTAAAGAGCAATAATCACTAAATTCGCATTTACATCCTACACAAACTCTGAATTTAGTTAGATTCACTGTTTCTAAGTTTATGATTTCATTACTAGTGAAATAAAAATTAAGGTCACAGAGTATACAAATAAAACCATTTAGAATATCTATAGAATATCTTGAACCGTTTACCATATTTCAATCATAAAATTAAGAAATTATTAAAGAAAAGTCGCGGTATTTTACGAAAACACTTCCAATGTAATATTTGATCTTTATTAAACGAAAAGTAAAGAAACATTCACAAAATTTCTTTGAATTTAAAAACTTTATAAAAATATGGGGAACATGTGCTGTCGACAATTAAAAGAGGCTTAAAAGATGCAGATTATTCATTTAAATATTTACAGGATTTGGTGATTATTATTAAAAAATGTGATGATCTTTTTTCAAGCAAGCAATAAAAAAATGTTTTTGAGAAAGATAAATTATTTTATTTATTCATAAAACTAACGAAATATATCTCAATTGTAAAGAAAATGGATAAGTCTCGAAAAAAAATTCCGACAAGAAAAATACATAAAAAACTTTAACAGATTAAAATTTGAGTTATATTTACCGAAATAAAACAGTATACGTTCACGGACAATTCCACGCATACAGTAATTTTTTAAAAACCATCAGATTCAAACTTGTGATACCTAAACGCGTGCTTCTAGAGAGCTTATAAACAGAAGCTTGGGAAAGCCACTGACATTCGTAGTTTATTGAAAAAGGATCGGTATTATTATATAAATGAAAGTCTGCTTGATTTACGAGCTATGCACGCTTGCAAATACAGTGTCATATTTGCGGCATATTGTTTAAAGCGCGTTAAGCCAGCCGTGCTTTGAGGATGTAAATTACCGCGCATCGCCCAGCAGCAGCAACAGCAACGTTTTGTAGGATTAACAAAAAGTACGCCGTATGCAGCACAGCGCTACGCGAGACCATTGATTAATGAGAAAAAAAGTCCGGAGTACGACGAAGCTTCGCCGCATATTTGTCAAATATGTATTATGCACACCCGGTAGGTTCACGCGGCAAATTAGAGATCATTTCCCGTTATGTTTACGAGCTAAAATAAAGTTCAAATAAAACGACTAAAAAACCCTGGAAATCATTGCTATTAGTGGATGAAAATATACTTTTACTATTGATAATCTCTTGTTTTTAACTCGGATTTAAAGAATGGACCAGAATTGTGATAATGTACTGAAAAATTGCATAATTGACACTCTATAATACGGGAATTTATTTGATTCTAATAAAGGAAGTATCATTTGCATAGTGCTAACTTCAAAATTCTACTCACTCCGATATTATGTACAGTGGTACTTGAATGTCGCCATTACTCATTCATCAATGAACAGATGATACACACTTAAGAATCGAATTAACGCTAGTGGCATGATCCAAACCTCAATAACAGGATGTTATCGTCGACGATTCGACCAGTCAATTCTTTACACTAATATAAGTGCAAGTCTTATCTGCAAATTGTCGCTTATTATGCGCCTATGATAATACACCTCAAATGTTTGACCTGTGGGATGAATAAAACGTCTCCGTTTCTCTTTGTGGATATTTAATTATCTGCTTTGTATCAATATCAATGTATCAATGTATCAATGTATAATCCTGCCAGAGGTAGATAACGATAGATACTGCTTAACTATAATTGATTTTTCGAGGTGGCCAGTAGCGGTCCCGCTGCAAGACATTCAAGCTGCTACAGTAGCATCCGCTCTGTATACTCGCTGGATTAGCCATTATGGAACGAACGCTGTTAACCATATCTACGGATCAAGGAGTGCAATTTGAATCCGCCTTATTTACAGCTCTCACACAACTTATAGGAGTACAGAGAGTCAGGTCGACTCGCTTACCATCCTCAATCGAACGGCATGGTGGAAAGATGGTACCGCACTCTAAAAGCAGCCCTAATGTGCGCCACGCACGTTTCTTGGACCACACTCTTGCCGACAGTCCTATTTTGTTTAAGGACAGCAGTCAAGGAAGATATAGGAGCATCCCCGGCCGAGCTGCTGTACGGCACAGCTCTCCGTGTACCAGGAGAGTTTTTTATGGCGCAAGACGTCGCCGCACCACATTGAACCTTTGCACAGTCACTCAGAGAGCACTTTCGAGTGCTCCACCCTGCGCCGATCTTACACCGCATTAGGCCTTCGGTATATCAGCAGAAGGAGCTAAGTGGTGCACTCATGTGTTTAAGAGGATAAATGTAGTTAAGCCACCTCTAACGCCTCCATACTCGGATCCACATTAGGTCATACAGCGCTTCGTTAGCAAAAGATTCGTCATAGAAGTCAACGGATGCCTAGAACAGTTTCGGTCGACGACCTCAAAGCAGCACACCTGTCACCTGGCATTACTCCTACATCCCAATCGTATGTTGCAGATCACGAAGAAGAGCAGAAAACCAAAAAAGGTAACCTTCGCTCAGTCGCTTTCTCTTGCGAAGGTTTCTCAAAGGGAAGTGACTGTGGCGCTGCCCTCAAAGCGCCATCGAGAACCGGGGCCACCAACTGGGAGGGGCAAGCAGCTTCTTCAACCCCGACGTGACCCGGACAAGGAAAGGGAAGAAGAAAGAATTGAAGAGATCGGGATCATACGATCAGCCAAGCAGTCAACAGGCGAATCGAAGGTCGCCTCAACGCAAGTTGCCAACGCCACGCCGGTGTGGCGTCCTTCATCATACTTATAGTTTTCTTAGTTAATAATAATAAATTCAGTCAAGTTAAGCACGACACGAAGTTTAGTCAATCTGTCCTCCTGCACCAAAACCTCCCTCTGCGGAACACGCCTTCCGTGAGCCACGAATCACGGCGTAAGATTCGGGAAAAGAAAGAGCGCACAAGGAGGCCGTCTACCCTTGGTCCAATCTATCATCGAAACGAGAAAGCAGCTTCTCCAGCCGTCCAGGATTGAATCTGGCGCCATAGCCAGACCACTAATACTACGGGATAATAGTATATAATGGATAATTCTCAGAACACATGAGTGTAAGGAAGAAAGCAAACATTGGCAACGAAGTAACTGCCAAATTGTCTCATAGTCATAGGTCATTCTTACTATTCTTGTACTGATTGTGTACTCGCCCAATATACATTGTAGTTCTGCGGAAAAGTTGTCATTGCTGATTCAGCATTGGACCGTTGATCCATTTTCACTAAAGAAGTATTGAACTCCATTTTAGGAAAATTTGACATAATCCTAATAAGTAAATTTTTTTATATAAATCAAATAATTGCAAATATTTTTTTGTAATTTTTTTCTTATATTTGGATT
Organism: Apocrypta bakeri; assembly: GCA_018906985.1. Classification (NCBI taxonomy): domain Eukaryota; kingdom Metazoa; phylum Arthropoda; class Insecta; order Hymenoptera; family Pteromalidae; genus Apocrypta; species Apocrypta bakeri. Next base: position 5,781,963 of record JACCIA010000007.1, on the reverse strand, counting down.
TGACCAAATTCACAATTGATGAATCCTCGAAGCTTCGAGAATTCGAAATTGATTATTAGAAATTGAGATTATTAGTATTTTTTCTTATAATATTGACACTGGAGGAAAAACAGGCTTCGAAAACAAGCCAGTTTAAAATCAGATTTAAAAAACCAGCCCACTCAAAGATAAAATGTATAACAATTTATTTGAAATATATTTATAAATATATCAATTTATATTAATATTCATTTGTATATTCATACGTTATCGTGTAAGTGTATTAATGTTTATACAGTGCACTATAATACACTATATTAACATTTACAAATACAATTTTAACATTTCAAGCTAATTTTCAAAAAATCTAACATCAAAGGGAAGCATTTGTCAGTAAAAAGACAAATGGCACTTCTATTGTAAAATAAGTCAAATTTTAGAAATAAAATATTAATAAACTTGTAAGTATACGTCATAAGAATCATGAAAGTCATGAAAGTATAGAAATATAGCCTCCAGAAGGTTGGAGCATGAGTTTAAAAGATGAAAAAATTCACGAAGATGTCTTCGATGAGTGTTTATGATGGTCTTATCTTGGGAATCAATCTTTATTTCTAGCTAGAAATAAAGTTAACTGTTAAAATAATTTACTTACAAAAAAGTGAATAGTCCCCTTTTCAATCGGTGAATATTAACTTTTTGAATCCGTATATTTCCACTGTTTTAGTTTTAGAGAGCACATATGGATTTTCTAGTCCAACAGGTCCTTTTTTATTACTCCAATATTGATTGAATACTCATCCAGCATTGCCGAAAAGTTGTAATCGCGGATCAAATATCAGGCCTTTGATTAATACTTAGTGAAAAAAGTGTCAGTTTATAATCGAACACTGTACAGCAGAAATAAGTCCGAAAAGAAGGAAAGGTGCAACTGTCGATCGGCCAGAGAGTATAATATATAAGGGGTTAGCCCGTGGATATATAACATTAGTCGCACGAGAGGCGTTGGTAAACTAGCGAAGCGAGCTAGCGACAGAAGAATGCTTTTCACCTGCGCCTCGTGCGGAATCCTAACGATGTTCTTTTGCGCCGTCTTCTCTCCTATACCCTTGCGCGTATATATATGTATATATCTTTAACTATAGATATCCCGAACAGCGGTCAGGAAACCACTGGCCGCAAGACCGCGAGTGAGAGAGACCATTACATGGCGATCACGTAATGACGTTTCATTCGCGCACAACCGATATATATAGACTCTTTGCTCGCAAGCGACTTTCAAGAGTAATTTATAAATCCTTTGTATTCCGCTCGTACTGCCTAATTTATCTTGATTTTCCAAGCGCTTTTCTTTTCTACTACATCATTCGCCCGCGCGACTTTTGGTCAATTTTCACAAGCGCGCAAGCCGCTCTATATGTGTCCCACGATAATGTCCTCGCTAAACTTTATATAACGCGCGTAAACTGGTTAGAGCGAAAATTTACTATCTTTATACGGCTCGCTGGATATGTGCGCGATTATGCGCAAACGTTTATATATATTTCGTAATACTGATCTATGGATCAAATGTGTGTTTGTACCCCTTATTGCTATTTTAAAACTTTGTGTGTATCTATAAATGGCTCCCCGGGAGAGTAAGCATTTATAACAGTGTAATTTTTAGTTTCGGTTGTAATCGGAAATTTATTATAATATTTATATTATTAGATTGCGAATGTGAATATATATATATGCTCCTATGTTATTTGCGAGTAAATTTTTATTATTAAGTACGAAAAAATGTCTCTATATTAAGAAACTTCTGAAATAAGAAACTTTATTTAGGTAATACTGAAGTCGTAGTTATACTTTTAGTTTGAGCTTTGTTTCAGATCTATAAGTCTCTTCGATGACCACTTATAGTATAAGGTTGTTGAAAATTCATTTTCCGTAATGCAATTCAAAATTAATTAATGGGCCAATTGGACTAAATACTCTTTGTTGCGTTTTTAAAGCACGAACGCGGGGATTTTTATTCAAACACGTAGACAAAATTTACATTTTGAAATATACCAAGATTTCTTAAGAAATAGTAATAAAGTCCGTTTTTCATTTTAAATAACTTTCTATTGCAGTTAAAAAAGTTATTATAAATAAAGTTATTAAAATTCTCTGAAAAAATTATTTCTGCAGTGTAAGAAAATGAAAAGTTTAAATATTTATTCTACAAGTATATAATATATATATATAAATGTTTATATCTGAATGAAGAATTGTCTAGTGACCTGAACGATATATTCATTAAAAATTTAATGAAATCAAATTGAAAAATTAATTATTATTTTAAAGGAATTTACATGTGCTATGAATTGATCGAATTTTTTATACATATATTCAATTACAGTTCTTAACTCAATGTACTTTTCTACTATTATTGCAGAGATACGTAATTTGGCTTACGTAAAGGCTTAATATGAAGTGCAGAGTGAAGTGCATAAAGGAACGCGTGTCGTTTTCTTGGGATTTTTCTTGAGATACGGCTTAACCGCACTTAGCTTATAGCTAGTGCTCTCGAATTTCTATGACTGTATGTATAATGTTGTTTTCTTTCGTGACGTATGGATCCATTTGTAAATGGAACCAGTTCTTGTCTGAAGAAAATACACTCTCGATGCATTTTTAAAAATGCCACATATACTCGAGCTTCTGCGATTATTTTATTTTATTATAAAAATCACTCAAGTAAGTTTCGTTTATTATTTATGCTTTTTTATTTCAATTTCAATTAATCATAAGTAAAATTTAAATAACTTATGAGATTTCATTGATATCACGGGAGAAAATGTATTAGTCATAATGGTATAGCTAACCAGTTATTTTATTATACTGTGTACTAATAAATCTTGTTCATTTGTAATTATATAAAAATATCATATACAATATATATATATATATATATATATATATATATATACATTCATTACATCAGTAACATTATAATTCGTTACTATTCATAAAATAAATGTACAATAAAAACAGATATACGATGATAGATTTCAATGCCTATGATGAGTAATTATGGTGTAGGTAGAAGTTAATTCTAAACTTACTTGATAATATAATTACCGAGAGAAAATGTATTTTAATGCATTTTCCATAAAATGAGAAATTTAACTTCCCCTTTAGATTTTGAAATTCACAGTTTGCATAATTTCATAAGAACGATTTTTATTTGCAATATGCCTTTGACGAAATTATCATGCAATAACTTGAGAAAATTACACAAAACTTGGCCGGATATCTTCATCTTCAATAGTGAATGCTGAGAGCTTTGCTATGAAGTTGGATACAACGAGTAAGTGCAGCCTCAAAGTACAGCACAGATAGTATAGTATAAGGAGCGAGCATATAACGGCTGTCGTATAAGCTAGAAAGCCATCCATATGATAACGGAGAATATTAGATACGAACGATGTTTTAGTAATATGACCCTGTCGCGTTGATAAATAATTTCTCAACGAGAGTTTGAGATTAATAAAAATTAAAATTTTTTAAATTAAATTTTTCTTGATTTTATTAGTGAATTATTTATTCATATTATTTATATCGAATGTAAATAACAGTAACATTAAAAACAACAGTACCAAAACGATTACTTTAAAATTCGTTTAGTTTTGTATCAACAAATATTTATGTACTTCCAATAAGTATTTACACAGAAAATAGGAGATATAAAAAAATTGTTTACCTCAATAGATACATATTACATTAAAATAAATACACCTTTGGATCTTTACAAAATGAGTCGTATTTTCATTTAGTAAATATCAATTGAATTATTTAGATAATTTTTAAATAAATATGTTTTTTTAAATATATTTGGCAGTAACTTTATAATATGTTTTTATTCGTGCAAAACACACATTATATTATATTATATTATCCAGTGAAGAAATAATAGAAAAATTAATAATCCAGCAATTGGTGGAGGCTATTCCCTTTAATTCTTCATGTCCAGTTGAAAGGAGTCTCAAGCATATAGATCAGGAAACATCCTTTGGCGGTTTAGATCATTGCCAAATCAATCTTCCTTAAGTCAGTAATTCGCCTGCCGAAGCAGGAATAGTCGAAGCGACCTAATCGAATTTCAGACGTACCCTCCCTTGCTCTACACTTACTCTACACCCTGACACAAGTAGTCAGCAGCTGTAGAATGCCTTTGACCACGTGCACTTAAAAGCTCAACCAACCGGATAACTCAAGAGATCGTCGTAAATCAACGATTGAATGAAAAAAATTCTATGTCTTTGACGATCTTAAGGGCACATTCCCTTTGAAATCCATTTCCTTGGCTACTTGTCCTTTGAATCCAATTAATTTTACACCCTGTTGTTAGTTTCTTTTCCAAACTCGTGAAATCCCAGTAAGACGTAGTAGCCGTAATGGTCATAGACGCGAACGTTTTTTACACGCACGGAAGCGATCCGATCGATGTCGCGTAAACGAATATAACTAAAACATGAAGTTTGAGTGAAAATTTATTATGCATTGCGTATGAAAGTAGTAGTAGCAGCAGCGACACATAAATAATATATTAGCTACTTGCCGGAACGAAGCTGTTTCCGAAGCGCAGCTTCAACCAACGCGCGTCTGTGTATACGAGTATATAAAAAAAGCTGGAAAAGGCACGTAGATCCGATAGCTTCAGTCGTTCGTCGGTATATAGAGGACAAGTATATGGCAGTCGATTCTACGGAGCGAGCTTTTACCTGGATTGTCGCGGTCTTGCTCTAGCTATAACATTACCGACAGGCTTTTCAGGCGGTTGTTTTCAATTTGTTTGCGCGATGCTATGCTGGACTCTTTCTCTCTCTCTCTCTCTCTCTCTCTCTCTTCGAGATAAAGTACTGTACCGCTTGCGCCTAAGGTGGAAACAGCTATATACATACATACTTGTGCAAACCGGACACACAGTGCAGCGCGGAAGAAAGAACTAGCTTCCGCAGGCCGTAAAGCGGCCGCTCTCGGCGTCCACACACACACACACACACACACACACACACACGCATATATCGAGTTCCTTTTACGATTGGCTTTAACACCGCTACGAATATATTAGGAATAGGTATAGCGAACGAGCGTGCAAAACTGCCGCTTCGTGACACAAGCTAAGATATCAGCCTTTTCAATGTAGTGCGGTATTCACGCCATACCATTCTCTTCTGAAAGTGTGAGCTTGCGCAAACGTCACTTGAAATTCATTTTATTACTTGCTAATTGCGCATAAAGTACAAACGACTCCTTGCTCTTTATTTTTTTTCTTTTTTTTTCACGTGGCCTATTATTTTTGACCGGCGCGCATGCAAATAAGGTCTCTCGACTATCCAGATTTCTTTGATATAATCGCTTTGATGCTCGTGTTATAGATCACCTTTCGTCATTTTTTGCGAGTTAACGGTTAGAATTATACTTTAGAGGGAAAAAGTATCGAGCAATTAGTGCTCTGCATCCGTCTATATGGTTAAATTATACCGGTGTAGCGCATGTGAAGAAATCCATGGAATATTCGAAGTATTTCGTTAATTCGCAATTAACAAATTTTCGAGAGTCATAGCTCATCACACTGAATTTTTCTGGTTCTTGGGTAAAAAAATCCAATATTAATAAAAAGTTTGATTAGACCAGAGAAGTAGACATTAGTTATCCTTAATGATTCTACTAAGAAGATATACTTCTAAGTTTTTTATATTTACTAATTACTAATTTACATTCGTATTTTATTGCGTAGTTAGCTATATGTTATAGTTAGCTGAATGTACTGAAAATACTCCAATAAAATCTTTATTGTCGGAAAATAATTATCAAAAAATAGCTCTTGGTAAAAAGTTTTAAGGATTGAAAAAAAACTCTAAAATATCGGGAATTTTTTTTAATGTCTTGCCTTCTAAAGCCTTCGTTTAAATAAAATAAATTTTTATACTTTAAAGATTAAATGAAGCAGGCGCTTTCCGAGAAGTAAACCGAGTATTTAATGAAAAAAAAATCGGAAAAATGAGTATGTTCATAAATCCAAATGATTTCCCAATGATGGAACTTTCTATTTTCATATGCAAATACTTTCTATTGAGGCATCCAGTATGGAAATGTTCTTAAAATCGAGGTTCTTTCATTGCACTTGAGTTTTAGCTGAAACAAATGTTCGTCAAAGAAAACAAACATAGAGGTAGATATTTTGATAAAAATGAATAATGACACAAACGATATTATTCAAAATGTTTATCCGTAAAAACTAAGACTATTGTGAAAAATGTATGTGTTAGATTTGCTAGTACCGAATCGTCTCCAGTATCTCGTGGATTTGCTCAGATATTTCGAAATGTTCGATATACGTTGTTTAAGCTCTAAGACAGTGCGGTACCTCGTAAAAAGTTTGTAATAAGCAGGTAAGGAAGGTACGGCTTCGCTATGCCAGCTACATCTTGAAATTGTATAATTTTTTAAATGAAAAATGGTAATTTTACATATCTAACGCGCAATTAACCGCGCTCTGCATGCATATAAATTAGAGCATTTGAATTTTTACGGAGAATGTTGAAGAATGCATTATCATTTTAATGGCTAATAAGAAAAAAAGAATCGGATGTAAGAGAAGTCCGTAGTGCGAGCAATCGTAGCCAGTTGCAAGGCGCATTGCACTCTGTTGCATGTACATGTACATGTACACGTACACGTACACGTACATGCAACAGTATTGTACAATTGTACATTGTACATAGCCAAGGTTGCACAGAGTAGCCTGAACTGTAAAAAAGAGCAATGCCTGCTAGCATAAAACTGTCGGAAATATCTTAAACAAAGAGCTCTTGGTAGAAGTCGCCGGTGCAATAGAGAGGAAAAGAGGACAGTATAATACAGTAGAAAAATTGAGAGGGAGATAGAAAGCATGTAAAGAGAGAAATCCTCCCGAGCAGTTGGCATTCTCGACTGCGTTATTAGACGAACATCATCTCCAGGGAAATATGAGAAAGAGCGAAGGAGAGTCGGAGGATTGAACGTAGAATTCTGAGGTAAAAGAGAAGTTGCGGAGCACAGAATGGCGAGAGATCCTGCTTTTCAAGCGTATGTCTCTAAGTGTGTAAGTGTGTAAGTGTGTATTTTCCATATGGTTGTGCATAACTACACATAAGGAGGATATGCGCATGTACCTATGCATCCGAAATAGAGCTCAGAGTTTCAGAGACCGGAAAAGACGAGTAAGACTAAAGGGTTGAGAGGGAGGTTGAGGGTAAAGAGCCTATGCACGTAAAGTCATAGAAACGCATTGAGCGAGGTTAACGGAACACTTCGACCGAATTCTCAACTTAGAAACGAGCTCTAGTTACTTCTATCGTCATTCGGATAATTAATACCATCCCCTTCGGACGAGTCGCAAGGCAAAAGCTAGCTAGCTAGCTCTGGCTAGCCCGGTTTAATCGTAATCATAAACTACTACGGTTTGCCGTCACTTGGGATAAGCCGCTTGCAGAGAGAAATATGTATTCGCTGCCAACATACCTCCGTCCATAGACGTATACGAGTATATGGGGAAATCTCAATTTAATATGCGCAGCATATAGTGCGGCGAAAAGCTTAATAAAAAATTTCATTCCACATGTACGGGGTCACTTCGTGCCTTTCTTTCTTTTTTTCTCCCCGGTCACACAGAATGCAGCAAATGCTATTCCGCGAATCATATATACAATATAATTCGCGACTTTTTGTTTTATTAGTTTCACATGTGTGTACTCTGTGTACTCTGTGTACTCTGTGTGTGCGCGCAAGAGCGACAGGTTCGATATGAAAATTGGCAAAGCAGTGACGATTTTGTAACTGTCCGAATGGTGTATCTGGACGACGATGAACATTTGAGAATAACAAGAATAAGTCTAGTAAAAGAGCCTTAATTTAAAAAATACTGATAAAAATTATCCGAGATTCAAAATAGTATAAAACCATGAAAATCTCCGGATTTTACAAAAGTAACTTACTTTTTTATTCGTGTCTGTATAACTTTTTAATCTACAGATCTTCTTCTAGTTCAGAAGTAAGTTGAACAAACTTTTCTTTTTCAAACGAAAGCTCTCTTATAATTTTTTAGTGGCTTGCAATTCAGCACGAAAATTATATAGACATTAATTTGGCAAAATGTACATTACTAACTAACGTAGATAATGAAAAATAGAATAAAAAAGCTTAAAATTGAAAAAATATAGAAATAAAATTTGAATTCGAACCCTCTAGACATTATTTCATTTTGAACTGTTTTCGCATGCAATTATATAATCGATTCTCGATATTGACACTTTTTACTGATTTTCTCATACATACGCAGCCAATATTATAAAATCACAAATCATTTCGATGGATTTATTTTTCGAGTAAATCGGATATTCTAACTGCACGATAAGTTGAGAATTTTCCATGTATGTTGTATATGCTTTATATTACGGTCTTCCTGCTGTTAACACGACTATAAACGTAAGATGTACAAATATATGCTTTACATCTGCAATTAGAAATATATTACACGAATACTCCAGAATTTTGTAAGCAACTGCTCTAGAATACAGTCATGCATTCTAGATCATTTGTATCGAAAGTTTCAACATAACGGGGTTAAACAATCTCACCATATACTATAATATTTAGTCGAACATTCTTTATTATTATAAAGTAAAAAACATTAAATAAAAAGCATTAACTGTTATTCTGAATTTGTCTTTCATTAAAACACTTTAAAAAGCCTTCTATTATTTAAAAGAGAGACAAGTGGTAGCAACGAGGAATGTCTATAATAAGTTAAGTGAATTTGTTTTTCGATTTGATAACGGCATATCAGCTATGCTTATAGTTGACTTTAAATTGAAAGTCTAAGAAGTACAGTAACACAGCTGGCAGTGGAACACTTTACAAGTTCAAGTTTGCCAACAAAGGCACGAGATCTACTTGCTTCTCGGTTATTTCGCGGCACGCTCCATTCCACGGCCCGTAGTTTAAATTCAAAATCTCCTCTGCACGATTGAGCAGCCGACGAGTTTTCTTCAAAACGTTCCTGGAACGAGGAAAATATATCTTGTTTAACAGTCGAAAGACGCAAGCGATCGACGAATCGGTCGCGCAAAGTAAACTCATTAGCTCGAGTCTTGTAGCCTATATTTAGCCTACTTATGTATTGACATAAAGTAAGAATCTAGCTGGACGACTTACTTGTATTGTTTGGTGTTTGTGTTGGATTCCTCGCGTAAGTACTGAATACAGATGTCCGTAATTTTGTTGAGCTCGTTGGCAAGTTCTATACTGTCGGAGCCAAATCTCTCCTCCACCGCGGCTAGACTGTGTTCCAGATGCGATATGGAATCCAGCCATCGACCTACAGTAATTAGGAGTTTAGTGAGTTTCTCAAGTTCCGACCAACCACTCTTCCCCTCTCTCTCTCTCTCTCTCTGCCTATGCAACTTAACGAACTTTCTTGGTGTCATGTCCAGTGGTTTATATTCTGTATTTCTCTAAGTATTTATTCGTATATAGCTGATTCTCTAACAGTTTGATGGAAGAAAAAAAAATTGTTTTTTTTTAAGAAGGCAAAAAAACGTAAGCCAATATTGTTCAAATGGTACAATTCATTACACTGCCTGAATTGATTAAAAAACTTCAAAATTCAATATTATTTTCTTTTTGTCAAATTCATGTTTAGCAAGAAATTGAGAATATCTCAAATACATTACTCACTAACAGTTACTTTTACAGTAATAATACATTTTCGTGATGTTAAGTACAGTAAAAATTATCATTATACATGTAAATTGCTTATTTAAGACGTAATGTGGCTTTATTTCAAAATTTGATTTTAACACTTAGATGACTTATAAGATTATTGTGACGTATATGGACACGATCTAGAAAGTATTTTATTTAAAAAACTTACTGAGGTGCTGAACGTGACTGTAAATAGGTACGAAAAACAAACAGTGCTGAATAACTAACAAACGATTATTAAAATCCTCTAAAAATTTTTTAATGATAGTGACAAAAAAGATTTTGATCAATCTGTCAGAGAATCCATTAACCAAAACTTGGCCCTCTAACTATCTAATCAATTATCTATCCTTAATACTGTTCTTAAATTGCGTTCAACGTCATAGATTTTCTAAATAAAACGAAATTTTCTGGTCATTTGAAGTCTACGCAATAATCGCAAGTGAGCCGATTATGCTGCCCGTCAAAGGATAAACAACGTTGTGAGTCGGGGATATGTGACTCTCGATACATGCGACCATGCAAAAGTGAAAAGCTCTTTAGATCTTCGAAGCTTTTGTCACATGTCTTTGATTCATTTTTATATAGAATACCATTTGTTTCACGCACTCCGCAAAATGAGCAGTGAGCACTTTGCAAAATGAGCACTATCTCGACTATTTAAACTATACCCGACTTATATATGTATATTTTTTTTTTAATTAATAATAATTCGAAAATTGTTCATTACTGACTGTAACCAAATAAAAGACTACAATGTCAATATTTAATGTAATTGATAATTTAGTTCATTTTTTTATTAACGTAACTTAGATGGGTGACTCTGCAAAAAGATAAAAAGATAGCACACACATGGTTTTCTGAATTTGTTGTAGATAGAAAATAATAATTTACATACAATTGATTATATTATAATGCCAGTATATCATTTAAACCAGTTGTAATATTTATATTATTCTATGTTATTGGCAAATCTAATTTTATAAATTATTCATGAAATAATTAAATTCTAAATTACTATATTATTTATAAAGAGTATTGAAATAAATTTAATTATTTTATAACTACATACATAAATATACGTGCATAAATATATGCATAAGTACTTACCAGTCATAGCAAAAATTTTGCCAACCATATCATATGCTGATGCTACAGCGTCATGATATTCATAGAAAATGCGTCTTCTAATTTCAAGACATTGTTTAGCATTTTCTAACGCTTTTTTGACATTTTGAGTTTTCAGATTTATTTTGGCGTCTTCAAAAAGTTTATTAGCTTCTTCTAATTTAAGCAATTGACTTTTAACTAAATCGAAAGTTGTTTCGCAATCTTGACAGCACATGGACGAGTGATTAATTATTTCTATAGGGCCATTGCATTCTTCACAATTTAATTTTAAAAACTTATCCTGTAAATAATGTTTGGTTATATAAATTTCTGTACAATGTAACATTTTAATCATTAAAATAAAAAAACTTAAAAATTACTGAGAAGTTTTGTAAGGCACGTTGACTACAAGCTTCACATTCGCATGTAAAACAATATTGATTTTGCAATGCTGTTTGTCTATCTTTTTTATTCATTCGTCTATAATGGGGACCTAAACAAATTTATTATTAGTGGATAGTTTACAATATAATATTTTGTAAATATAAGTAAATAAATATACCATAACAGTTTAAAATTTCTCCTTTGGCTGAAATATCTTTTGTGGCTTTGACTATTAGATATTGATCTTTAAAGCTACAGAAAAATTCGAATTTTAATTGTAATATAAAAATGTTCAAATTTCATTATTAATCAAGTACCTGTTGATGATGTTTGGATCACACGAGTGATTCATCATACTAGCAGAGGGATATATGGCAGTTGCTATCCTGCACTGATATTCGGTAACAATATTTCCAGATTCAGAATCACTAATATTCAGTCTTGTAATTGCATGACCATTACAAATTAACTGCAGCATATGTCTTAAAAGTATTCCGCTAACGTAAATTAAATTAAGATCTTCAGTCCACTTTTCTGGTACGAATTCAGACAGTATATACATATTAAGCTCTTTATTATCAAACTTTTTATAAAGTTTTTCATAAATATTTATTGACTTGAAGAAATTCGTAAATTTGTTTAAATACAATGTCATCATTAGAGCAGACTAAAACATAAGAAAATGCGTTTAAATATCAAGTATATAAATAATATATCAAGTATGTTTAATATTAATATAATTGTCTCGAGCAATTTCTCGCGAAATATATTTACAAAATAACATACATTTATTTCAGTTAATCAATTCAGAATAATTAAATACAAAAGTTTTCTATATGATATATTACGCAGTTTTATTTCATAAAAAAATAACTTTGATATATACACTGTATATTTATATAATAAATTTTCTGAAATTAAAACTCTCATGATGCTAATTATTATAGAATGTGATGTAAAAACCTTAACTAAATTAATCATACTTACAACTCCATACACAAACATATCTTGAGTATCAATTTTATCTATATTAGTTACTAGACGCTGGATTTCATTAAATTTGTTTGTATCATCTGTGTAACAACAATTTAAAAACGTTCTTACTGTCAAATGAGCAATTCCTATCTGATCCCAAATACCGATTTGATTACCAAAACATTCCCATTGATGGTATGTTGACCATGCTTCTTTTCGACATTGCTCTGTACAGTAAACAGTACACGAGCAAAACTTACAACTAAAAAAATTTACTTAAAAGTTCTTGATATCTTAAATTAAAACTTTAATTATATATCATTTATAAAAATACTTACGGAACTGGAACGTCACCTCTTGATTTTACACAGTTAGCGCAAACTGCATCACTGTATTCATTATCTAATAAAACAAATGCAAAAGGTTTTTCTACAAATAAAACATCACCTCTTTTAATATCTCGGTTGGCTACAACATGGCGACCTTTATCTACAGAAAATTTTAGGTCTAAGGCAGCTGAAGCACTTGGAAATTCTGAATTTTCACCAAACTCAGGCTCAGGCAGTTTGCAATTAATATTATTAGAGAATGTACTTTCTTCTATATTCATAGCTTCAGCTAGTAACATTTCTATTTGCTTTTCTATAGTTTCTAAAAAAAATGGTTATTACCCCATATATTATGAAATGCAAAATGAGTTTTACTTATAATGTAGCGTAATTTCATAACAATGTTATACCTTTTTTTGAACTTAATAGTATACTATTATTTTCTAGGCATTCATGTACTTTACATAGAGCTTCTTCCATACAACTTTTATTACCTAACTTTAAGTAACATTGCGCAGCACGTAAATATAGTTTGTACAACATACTTTTAGGATAATCATACTCTAAAGCTAGTTCGATATCTTTGATACAGGCCTGTAAAAAATGTTAACAAAACTATATATTGCTAAAAATTTATTAAAATTTCAAGTAAATCAGTCCACAGTTTCATAAATACCTCATATTTTTCCATATAAAATAAAGCCGCAGACCTATTAGCCAATGCTAATGGCAAGTCTTCACTTTCCCATGGAGCATATTGCAAACTCAAAGTATATGATTTAATACTTGAGAGATATTTTTTATTTTGAAATTCTTTATTTCCTTGCTTTCTTAATTCTTCACTTTTTTGTATGTTTTTTTTGTAGGAAGTTTGATTCCGCTCAACGCTATGAAGCCAAACGACTAGTTGCTTTCTGTATCAATTTTTAATAAAAATACAAATAATAATCAGAAGAGTCTTTTTCTAGACACTACTCGTAACATAACTTTAATAAATATGAAAAAATTTGTATGAAACTTATGAAACTTTACCTGATAGCAGTGTCATCGGTAAAATATTTCATTATTTTAAATTCATTTTTTTCTTTGTCACGTAAACTAAATGTTTTATTTTGTCGAACTATGAGACGAAGTGTTTGCTGCCATGTATCCATACTTGTTGAGTTAATTTTATATTAAAAAAATTTGAAAATCAAACTTCATTCAGCTAATTTGAGAAAACAAAGATTTTTAAGGTTATTTATAGCCGATGCAATAGCATCTACCTAATCCTGAACTGTGACGGTAGATTGCGTGAATTTAAAAGGGAATTTTCAAACATTTTGCAGAGGCTCCATCAACTCATTGCCAAAAAATGATAAGCTTTTATAAACACATTATTGCTTGTTCACTTAAACACGGAAGCTGACACGGCAATGCATTCCGTGATTCCGTTTTCTGTAGATGTCTTGTAAAGCTGCAAGCAGTGCAAGCTCTTCCCGTTTCGTAACGTTGTGTCGCTATATATCGCAAATATATAAATTTACCATACATGCGTCAGCGAGCAGTGTAAAAATGCATTTTCATTGGTTAAGAAAAACGAGCGGCAAATTTGAAAGTAACACTAGGAATCTACTCAAAAAGGTTGTTACCATCTTGTTACCTTATTGAGGTTGTTGCATTATATAGCTTGACTCAATGTTTTAGTTCAATTTTGTCTACCAACTCTTGATTCAATGAAATTCTTTCATTTTCTGAACAAGGAAAATAAATAAAGAGATTAATATTTTTCAAGTGTATATAAATTTTAATTTAAAGATATTCAGTATATATTTTAATTATAATATACATAAAATCATTTAAAATCAGAACAACGAATGAAGAATGACGAATGACGCATTTTCATACATATATGTGTGTATGGTGTGTGTGTGTGTGTGTCATATACACTGTGTTACTGTGTATTGTATAATACACTATACACACGAGACACCAGACACGACATACATGTATGAAAATATTTTGCAAATTTGTATACGCGTGTAAAATATACTCGTGTACACATCTTAGCTATTTACACCATTTAGCTTAATTTAAGTCTCCTGAAACATGATGATTTACGTAACATTTGTATGTATAGTAAACTATGTCTGCAACGTTACTATTATTTTGAGAATCAAAACAGGAAACATAAAGAAAAAAAATTAAATAATTATAATAGAATCATAAAACATTGGATAGATTAAATTACAAAAATTTATCAAGCATTGTTATTTTAATTATATGAGTTATAACGCTTGCATAAAGGTGTACATACGTTTTAATTGATTTGTTTTTATAGAATATATTACATATATCGAACGTGCTCAGGAATCTTAATCGCATAATTATAATAATATATTTAGGCACAATTTACAATATTTACAGCGTAATTTAATAGCAGACTTTTAAAGAAATCATCACAAACTTTAACCATTTTTCTCATAAATGAACATAAACTTATGCATAAATCTCCACATTAAATATTATTACTATAAAAATTTTAATAATTCTAGTTTATGTATAAATTTTATTCATTAATATAGTATTAATAATTCTATATTTTATTTCGGATTTGCTCACAATTGGCAAATTATAACAAAGAATCAGTCGAAATATCAAGTTAATTATATAATAAAAACTGCTTAGATAGAATATCTTTCAACAAATTTTTACCTATTATATACTATATAAAACAAAAATTTACAAAAAATATATTACTTAAATTTTAGGATAAAGTTCTAATGCGATTCACACTGTGAACTTGTAAATAACAAGATTTATTCTTTTAGCAGTTTTTATAATTATAATCTTTTCATAATACATTTTAAATATTTATGATTTTATTTTATCATAGCTTTAATATTTCTTCATTTAATGATATATAACAACCATATTTAAAGAAAGAAAATGTAATAGAAATTTTAAAAACTATGCAAGTTATCGAAGATATTACATCATTTTTAAAACTTAAAAAAAAAGTTTACATGGCATTAACAGCGTTGACTTTACCACAAAACTTTATTCTTAAGCACCATATTTTATATTGTTAAAACTATTTATATAATGTAACTTTCAAAATTGAGTGTTATTACTTTTGTTTTCATAATCGAAAAAAGTGAGTTTAATAAGTATTTAACGCCATTTTCATTAAATCGGATGATATTTTATGCGAGTATAAATGACAGAGAGCTTTTCTATCTTATCTACATATTTTTTTGAATGTATTTTGTGCTTATATTTCCACATATTTTTCATAAAAATTTAGTGCAAAATGATTATCTCAGTCGAATTGGCACCAATTGTAAAAAAAATTCTTTTCGAGAACTGCACTTATATTGTGAGCCGAAATCCTTACATATTTGAAATATACGCCAACATTAAAAAAAGTTTTAAGCTTGTTTCAGCCTTCAACGTGATTATAAACAACTTTTTAATGTGATTATATACAATCACATTAAAAAGATTAAATAAAAAAGTTAATAAATAATTCTTTGAAATACATTAACATTAGAAATTCTCATATACTATAAATTTAAACTGCATATTTGTGTTTGAATGTCGAATAAATATGACATACTTTTGGTGATACGTAATGACAATTTAATAACTTAAATTTGTGTTTGCAACGAAAATGATATGTTTTAAAGAAACACATTCTTTTAAATTCTTTATTACAATAAATTAAATAAATATTGTTTTATTGCAAGCACAAAATGCAAGTTCAAAAAGGTTATATTGTATTTCGCATTTGGCATGCTTTGAATCGCTTTGAACGGCAAGCTATTACGGCCGCGTGTTGTGCGCTAATAATTGTATCATGATATAATGTACTTGAATATTAAAAAAACGCGATTACGTAAAAAAGTATAAACTTCGATATATACGACAATTTCATGTGTGAGTTTTGAAAACCAAAATAATGAAATATTGAATAAGTCGATTCAGTTTAACCATGCTCATAGCTTTGAATTGTTTAATATGTTGCTATATTGAATTTTGTATTTTCCATTGAGAAATTTATATCGGGGGCTGTTGATTATGTCTTGATTAAAGTATCAAGTAGCAAAACTTACAATTAATCTTGTTTAGCATCTGACATTTACTTTTCTTAAAAATATCCATAAGTTAAGGTGAATTAAGTTTATATGGAGCCTCTGAAATCCCAAAAACTATTTACACTTTCTAACGTTTGACTGTGTCTCATGAATATAAACTACAAAATTGAGTCTATTTCCAAATATTTAAAATATTTGAATCGACTCGAGGTAGTCTTTCGATAGCCACATTTAAAGGCTACATTTAAAAATAAATACCTAATTAAGTTCAATTGTTATTTTCTGACTTGCATAGCGAACTCAGTAAATCTTCATAATGATGCATGTTTGTTTCAAAAGCTTCTAGTTGTTTTGTAAGATCACCGACTTGCTCTGCTAAAGTTTGTTCTTCCATAAAAGCTTGAAGCTGTGGTGCACTTTGACATTCACGATAGAAAGTACCTAAATCTGTGTTTGTATTAGTGGCAGCGAAAGGAGTTTTCTGAAAATTAAAAAAGTTGGACAGTTTTAAGTTGGTTGTTTTGTAGGATGTATATCAATTTTATTATTTATTCTTGGTTAACAAGGACAGAATAATAGTTGCATACTGTTCCATAACTTTGTTATTATATTAAACGTACTTATTTATTAATTACTTATATAATTTTAATCAATCGAAGTTCTAGATGCATGAAAAATAAAGATACGAATTCATTTTTAAAAGTAGTTTCATATTAATAAATGCTAGAAAAAGATAGTAATAACATATTAGTAGATTTTAAAGAAATGTTTGCCAATTCATTTATTTGTTTGCATTAATTGCAAAAATTTAAATATTAGATAAACATCTTTGTTAGGGATAACCATATAATTACCAAGTCTACCATAATAAAGTCGTCATTGGCGCTTGTCATTGAGCAACTGCTGCGTCTCGAGCCATTTTGAGAATTGCATTTTGGAGTAGTATTTTCATTGGTAGGTCGTTCATTTCCATTACTAGTATCTATAGCTCCTCCAGAGGCAGTTGTTGCAGCTGTTGTATTATGTTGAACTGTATTTGATACTTCAGTTGTGGCTGGTATAGGCGATGATGTTTGGCGTGGAGTCAAAAGTGAACTAAATGGAATATCAGGACGACTGTCTTCTTCACTTACAGCTACTTGCTTATTAGCAACAAATGCTCCTACTTTTATAGTATCACTGAGAGATTTAGAACTATCTTCACTGTAAATAAAATTAGTTAATTTCATTAAAAATGTTTGAATTAGTGAAATTTACATAATAATAGAAAGTACTTTTGTTGATAACGAGCATGTCTTGGACTCAAGTCGGAGTGAAAATGGTCGCTCTTGAGCATGATTGAATCACGACCAGTTTGAGTAGGAGATATCGTCATTTTTGTTCTGTAAGATACTGATAGGTGAATCATACCAACAGGTGTACACAGTTGACCAACTCTTACATGTTTATAATTATCACCTTGAAAAGAAAAACAATTTTAGAAAATCACAATTAACTGCAAATTAACAACATATACAATATCTGTAATGTTAACCTAAGCTATGTAGCTGAGGTTCTCCCATATAAATCCTATAGCAAATTATGTAGGAATCTGGTCCTTGTCTTCTGCTTAGTTTATATGCTGGTGTAATTCTTGATACAGAAAGTAGTGACTTTAATAAAATACCCATTCTGTTATAAACTGTATATGTAACTCTAACAGTAGGATCACTATGTTCTGGAAGAACACCAAGGCTCCATGTTTCAAGAACCATAGTATCGCCTTCAATTGTTCGAAGTGATATTTCAATGCACAGGGGAATGGAAGAACTTATTATTTCCTCGCACAAAGCTCGTTTTGCTTCAGCAACAACTTCTGGTAGATCTTGTATAGCTAGATTGAACTGAAAATTCAATAGCAATAAACATCAAACAAACATTAGGTACACACAAGTAATAGGGTGTAATAATACAAATACAATAAAATTACCCAATCGGTTCCAGATGAATTGGGCTTACACTTGGTACTGACTTTCTCTCCAGATCTTGACTGCACAATAATCTGAGCAGCCTTGAGTGCCAGAAATCTAGTGAATTTCTCTAAATCCCTCTTATCTTGCATGTTCAATTTTAACGAAGACATCTCATTGGATGGTAGTAATATCCACATTCTAAGCTAATAATGCTGTTAATACAAACAAAGCCACGCGAGCTTGGATATTCTGATTATTCTTGTAGTAATCGAATGCAAAAACAGCTGGCCACATGTTAGCTTCTCAAGGAGCATCAAATGCACTTTACATAGCCCCTACGAGTTGGTCACGCACTCTCAAAACACTCAAGATATCGAGAATATCCACTACACAAGGAAGTCACACTTTAAAAAGCCAACGACCTTCGGGATCAGATTTTCATTCGCTGTTATCGTGGTGTAGACTCACTAAGATCAGCTGTCTCTTCTTCGAGATTTATCATTCTCCATTTTTACTCATCGATTTGAAAGTATAAATTACAACACTGTCATCGCAATTCATTATTGGCACGTTATGCATAATCTTCCAACTATTTCTTCCAACTCTCCTTGGGTGTATATTTTAAGGCTTTATTGTTCACGCGCAAGTGATGCACACACACGCGTTGCTTTTAATTTTTTAGGCTATTGTATTGTGCAGATATGGCCTCAAAGCTTCGAGCTACCGAGCATTTCAGATTCGTCGAAACGTAGCGGCGGCAGTCTTGTCAAAAATGTAACGCCAACTACTTTGTTTTTGCGCCTTCCTTTCGACGTTTGACGGACTATTGTCGCAAATACTGAGCCGATGAAACAGCACGGAATTTCCGAAACCAGACGACGCCATATTGCACTGACGATCTGACATTCGCATTCCCAAGTCCCCACCTACTTTCTGCTCTATACCTTGGTTTAATTTCTGATGTAATTATATATATATATATATAACATATATATGCATGAGTATATGTTTCTACATTCTACTGTGTGTAGGAGTGTAGGTACTACGTTTACGTACTAAATATCACTATATGCAAAATACTACTGATTCCATTTTTTGTTGTGATTGTGAGTTGCCCCTACTCTAATCACTAGGTACTAGTCTCTTGTATATACTAGTGACTTTGCCGCTTTCTGACGTACAGTCATAGTTCTATTTGCCATTGACATTTGTACGTTCCTAGCGGTATATGCAGTAATTCGTGATTATGTTTCATGTACTTTCTAATAATCGACTCAGTCGTTCATTTAGGGGTTTGGGGGAATATATTAACTATATTATTATTTCGTGGTTTTATAAGCGCAAAATCTCTAATTTTTTATTTCTACAGATTGTAACTAGAGGACAGCACTATGGTAATTCTAGAAGCGCGAAAATTTAAACTTACTATTTGACTACAAAATTTTCAATAAATTTCAATCTTTTCTTTCAAAACGGTCACTTGGATTTAAAAACATTTGTTTCGTTATCTTCATTAATAATACGGAAATTCATCTATTTTTGTATGTATTGACATTCTAAAAATTAACATGATTTCGAATGAAACTGTACTGGTTTAAATTTTAATGCAGAACTAATAGATAATAACAAAACTATAAATAATTTCTACAACATGTATAATCCAAATAACTAAATAATAATTTAATACATTCTTATTTTTAATAAAAATGTCGATAAAATCATTTCCTTCCTCTCAATTAAAATTAATGCGAACATAGCAAGTTTTGCCAAAATATTGGACTTTTGTAATATTATAATCCATTAACTTTTGATCGTTAAAGAATTATTATTCATTAGAAAAATGAATGATCCTATTATATATCTAAATAAATAAAATTGTCAATAAATACTCGCATTACAATATAAAAACGCCGGAATAATCGAATACCAATTACAAGTTGTCAATACGCTGAGAAACCGAGACACATTCATAAACCTATAGATAAGAAAGTTTAGACAATGTGTTTGAAAACAAATTTCGAAATAAATTTCGCATTATTTATTTGATGCATACGTAGCGTTCATACCGTAGCAATATAGTGCGATATTCAGATCAAGGTGAATAAAGTGGTTGTAAAAAAGATATATAAAAAAAAACAAGAAATGCGCGGATTAAAAGGTGCGAGTGCGATTAGTTGAATCTTACGAAGCGAAGGTTTAAGACGAGGTGGCTTTAGTTATACGTATATTCTTTAGAATATAGCGTTGGACGAACGTTGCCTTTTCGCGTTCTCGACCGTAGGCGATACATGCTTCTCGGTATACACTAGGCGTTGCAATGGAAATTTCCATCGGTCACTCGCTACGTTGCGGTGTCCGTATATTGTATCAGCGCGAGATGCCTTAAAGTTTGCGGCGCGCGCAAGATCAGAAGCTAAAAAACCAAACTGCCTCTCTTCCAAGTGCTATAGACCTATGACTCTGGCACTCAAGCGTATAGTCACGGCTATAGTGCGAACGCAGCTCTTATGTAACAACAGCTAAATAAGTCCTCACTTATATGCGTATATTAATTTACGCACTCGCCTATCGATTATCTACATGCATCTAAGCGCTTCTGCGTATATGACTGTTGTAATATTTTAATTACGTGTATATGTGAAGTATTGCAATATTTTTCGCTATATTTTCAAGTTCATTGTTATGTGAAACCACTGAAACGCATTATTTTCGTCTGTAATGGTTTGTTATTCCAGTGCTCGCTGCTCGAGCAGCTCGAGTATCTTCATTCATATGTGTGTGTGTGTATGTGTGTGTGTGTGTGCGTGTGTGTGTTTATGTGCCTCCTTAACTCCTTATTTTACTGGTCTAGCCACTAAATCAACCGACGCGTCCTGCAAAAGGGGAACCGAGAAAATGACGAACACCAAAGCTGAATGTGCTTCATATATATACATATATTTTACCTGTAGATATTCCTTTCTGAATGAGCTTATGCAAATTCTCAGCAAAACGTAGCTAGTTCTCCAACGACGACAACTCATCTTTTCGAATATGCCTGTACGATTTTTGACTTTGTGCAATAATTTGTTTCTTATTTTTATACAGTTTTTTTAATGATATTATTAAAGTTGACAATAACGTTTTTGAAAAGTGTTTGCATCAGTTTGATTTTATTATCAATTTTAGTTAATAAACAGTTACAGTGTATTAAACCCATTTGTCCATGTAGAACAAAAATTATGTTTTAATTTTAGAATTATATCGAAAATCTCAGTATTAAACTCTAATACCGAATCGTTTCATATGAATGTTTATAAGTTATGATGCCTGGCGTAAAAGATGATTTTAAGGAAGAGTTGAATTTAATCTTTCGTCAATCTTTCGTAATAATATTTTATATCTCGTTGACTTTCTCTAGCACCACTCCGTAATTAACTATTGTTTTTAATACGCCTGCTTACAATGCTCTTACTGGTATCTCCATAAGTGATAAATATCTATAATTGTTTATTACTTATTCAATATTTCTGTGGAAAGATATTACTATAGATGACAACAGAGAATCCAATTTTTATTTTGAATATATCAATTAAATTTATTTGTTTTATGAGATTTCTATTGCAATTTTATGGCATATTTGCTATTTAGTTTTGAAATAGTGAACTTTTGAATTTACTATTCTGGAAAGTGACGTTATTTGCACTTCTAAATCAGTAAACTGTCCTAGTGGACCCTAGTCTGTACTTCAATTAAAACATTTCTAATCTAGATATAGAAATATTCTGCAAAATCTTTTAAATTGAAATCAATTATTAAACCAAATACGATGACGTTTGTTTGTGTTATAGAATCAATTATTATTACTCACTTCAAGTTGATCTATTTTTCTTTAAAGTTTCCCTTGCTATACCGTGATTTATTGCCGCGGTCAAAAACTTTGGTATAATGGTGTTTATCACTAACGATGTCATTTACTATTTATAAAAATCTAGTATTTCTGTATACGTAAATTATTTTCTCTTTTTGAAATAGCTTAAGGATAAATAAGTAAAAAAATCGCATATCCTAATGAGTATTAAACTATTAATTAATCGAATGTATCTAAATCGTCCATCTTGAGTTTGACAATTTATTCAATAAAAGCATATAGATGTGCCCGAAGATGCGATCGTTATTGAAGTATATTAATTTCTGCGTCGACTGTCAAAGCATCGGGAATGACCGAAGAAAGTTTTTCGCGAGATGCTGTGTCAGAGTTTTATTACTCGAAAGACGTCATCGGAGGCAAACTCGAGGTCGCCGCTAGGAGCTTTCGGCGTCCAAATGTCTGGGTCAAGCTGCAGCGGTTCCGGACAAACACTGTGCGTTCAATGAATCTGGGCTAGTGCGTAGGCGATATGAATATATAGGATGAGTCGAGGATGCAGACATAGACCGAAACACATCATTGATTCTGGTTCTTACCCGTTTCAAGATCATCATTTCTTCATATATCGTCAACCGTCGCTATGCTCAGATCACTTATCGTCTGGGGCGTATATATTTATACACGATTACTGATGATGTTCTGATACTATTCAAGTAGTTGCAACATTTTTCAACAGTCCTTGCGGAGGCATTATATTTTTACTGTATGTATAACAACTTTTTTTAAATAATTCATTCACTCTACTCTCTATGTTTATAACAGTGAAATAGTTTTCATTTCTAAATTAGTCTACGTTTCAAAATTCAACAGACTGAAAAAATGAATACTCGAATTTAACGACTATTTTCTCTTTGATATACTGTGTATTTTTACTGATATTAGAATATGCCACGTTATCATTATTATATATCACGTAATTGTGCAAAATCTTTCAAAACAGAATGAATTTCTAAATATAAAAAATATTTGCATACAAATTTTTTTTATCAAAATTTTGTCTATAATCACTCTTGGTATTTAGTGATTTGTTACCAGTGGTAAATGCATTTGTAATTTAATGTGTAAAAGACAACGTTACAACGAAATAATTATACATACTTAGTATACAAAATTTGATACATTTAAGAAAATTAATTTATTAAAATATTCACGTGAATTAAAAACACAATGATTGATTTTGATTTTCCGAAATATTTATTGAAAACTATAATTATTTTCATGAATACGATATTTCATACTTTTGCAACTGTACCATTCGGACTGTTACAAATAGTGAATATACACATATATAGTAGTGTATATTACACTACTAAATAATTCGATAGTCTTATCGAATTGTAAAATTTAATTATTCCAGATTTTAACAGGGGATACATCTGTGCATAGACACGCGAAACTTTGTTTGCAGAAAATCAATGTAACTTTCTCTTTACAGCTATAAATATATCAGTATTCGCGTTTTTTTCTAGTTACCTGAAATATTTGCAACTTCGTTAAAAAATTCCAGTGAAAACTATACTGTAAACGAATGTTGATTGTTGTAAAAATTCAAAGAAACACTACAGCCTTGGTTACGAATTCAGTGTAATATGAACTACTTGACAGTGTGTCGCCACATCTGTTGATCTCTACAAGCAAAATTCAGTGATAGATTATATATTTTTCATTAAAAATTATTACGTCTTATCAAAGAATAATTTTTATACGTTTCACATGTACAGAACAACGATTGCTCTATAAAGGTATGCGTTTTGTTAGGCACGCGAGGAATAAATATTTGAGTAATGCAATTATAATACCTATTATTATCATCGCTTTGATTCGTGTCTGATTCGAATAACTTAAGTGGTTTATCTCGCATATGTCGCACATGTGTATATTTACTAAGTTTAAGGTTAGTCGATTGAGCGATCAGGTGATTACTGACGCTTTTCATTCTGCCACATTTATCAATTTTGATTATCTCTAACTAAATAATGATGTCATTCATTTTTTCGGATAAATTCAAGTTACAATTTTAGAAATTATATACACATGTCAATATTTTGAGTATATACTCTGTTTGAAGCAACTGTCAAAACGTTGAGTGCAAAGATATTATATTAAGATTGATAATACTTCCTGGAATATGTAAATGCATAAGTAAAAAAAGAAATAAAATTATCACGATCAACATTCTCGGTCAATTTTTTAAAGCAATGAATATTCAAGAGACATTTGATTATTAGTCTGTGCTTGTTAAGTAATCTAATAAGTATTAAACATACTGTAGGCGAGTACTGCGAATCGCTACGTTTTCTTTTTTTTTATCTTTTTTTACAGACCGATAAAGTGAAATCTATATTCCTCTGATGGATTATTTCGATATACAATATGTTTTCCTCGTTAATAATAAATAATTATATGTATATATATCATAGAAACTTGCGTAATGACAACTAAAAATACCCTGAATTTAACGAATCTAAAAAATGAATGCATGTCATAATATTCATTATACTAAAAAATGTGATGTGCGTCTTTTCACTTTCTTTCAATAACCGAAAAAATATTAGACCACCAGAGGCTTCGTGACAGATAAATTAAAAAGAAAAAAATGGAAAAAAAATTCTAACCACATGACTTTAACATGATGCGCAAAAGACAACGCAAGAGTGATCTCCTAGACTTTCTTCAAGGACAGCTATGAAGCGAAGCGTCAAATTGCCTGGTTTCGTGTGTACAGCAGTTTTCATTCTTTCGCTCCCTTTTTCGACGAGAATAAAGGAACATATTTACAAACGGACTTAATACTACGCAGTTCCTCTTCGGTCTAATGCGAAGCAAACATGCACAGGTTATTTATACCTGTACCGGTGTATACTTTTTAACTTTTCACTTTTAGAACTTCGTGAAAAAATGGACAATGCAGCGAATATTTGCTACTTAATAAAGTGTACTTTTACATATTCATTTTATTTTAAATATTCATTACACAAATAAATTTCATTTATCAAAACAGAAACGATTCTTTAATCATGCAGTAATTATTGTTATAAAATCTATTATATTTATTATTACTGATTGAAAATGTAGGTTGATCTACATTTATTTTCAATGTCAACTACATTGGTAAGTTAACTTTTATAACAAATGAATAATAATATTATTTACTTTTTTTAAAAGTGCAATACATTTTCAGAAGGTATCGTTTTCAATATTACTTGTTTCAATCATAATTATAATCATTGATGTCGTGTAGAAACAGATAATGACCATAAATATACGAAATACATAAGTAAGTAATGAGCGTGAACGTCATGTAGATCATCATGTGCCTGCAAAAGAAAGAGAAAGATAGCCGATTGCAGAATAGAGAAAAGGTAACGTGACTTGTAAATGCCAGGAAAAACGAAACCGTCTTCTCTGATAAGCGCAGGTATTCCAGGTAAGTCCCGTATATTTACGTTTTCAGAAATGCTTATATACATATGTACACCTATATATATATATATATATATATAACATAGAAGCACTCGGGGGGAGAAGTGAAAGAGAGATTAGGTCCAATGAGAGGGACTGTTAACGGAAAAGAGTAGAGATGTAACACGTGATGAGCGCGTGTGCACGTTTGTTACGTCCGTCTCTCTCATTCTCGACTGAGAAGTGAGAACGCGCTTCTATGTGGGGGTATACAGATATAGTTGACTAGTTTCAACACATACACGCACACACGTGTACGGGCATGTACGAGTGTATGAGAAAGAAAGATAGAAAGAGGAATGCATCGCTCTTACATACAGGTAATGCTGAAAAGTGGTGGTGGGCCCTGCTCAAGGCCCCTTCTGGCCCCTCTTCCTCGTTCCTCCCTTGGTTTAATTCCACTCGCCGCTGGCTTTATATACCGGGTGTCTGGCTATTAACCGGGCGATGTATTTTTTGCGGTAGCGTATGAATTATCCTTATACGAATACTTGGAGTGTATATATTTTAATTGACCTATGACGTTTATTTATGTAACTGCCGCATGTACATAACAGTTTCGTTTAAGAGACGGTAGGCGTACGCTATTATTATATGCGCAGACATCGAGTGCTGTATTGTTTAAAGCAAGAATACGTCGACATTGAAATAAATCCATGCGTATAGTCATCATTAATATTCATAGCTTTTGCTCATTTCCTGCATATACAGAGGAATCAAATCTCGCTAGATGGATTATTTATATACATCATTGAATTGTTGCATGAATTTTAGCAACATCTACGCAGCTAATGATATTGATTTCAAAATAAGTCAATGAACATCGGTGCAACTTTGTCTAACGATCACCCGTTCTGGGAAACAATTCTAAGCTTTGTTGTTTAAGACTGTGAAGTTTAAGTTAAAATAATGATTTCATCACGATTAATGAAGTAGATCGTATTGAGTAGAGTCATGTGACAACTGAAAAATAAAGTTTTTTTAATAGAGTATATCATAAAAACTGAAATAGTATTTCAGACTCTTAGTATTTTAGACTCTTCAAAAGTGCATGTAGTTTATATAATTATTTCGATGATATTATTATTCAATCGTACATTCGGTCGATCTATCACCAGAGGAAATAGTTTTTTTATTTATAACTGAAATCTAAAACAATAGCCTGTACACCAAAGAATATGTGAATCAGTGAAACTTTCCGTCTACTGTCATAATCGCGGTAAACGACATTTCACAAGTGAGTCACAGGCGGATGACGATATGGTGCGGCTGTTACGGATGAATTATTAAAAACAAACGAGAGTCACAAGAGTAAAAACTCTATGTAAGAAATTTTGATGTATATTAGGGAAGAGAACCAGTAGACTATAATATCTGGTATGTGTATGTTGTATCTCCCAAGAGAAAAGAATATAAGAAAAAAAAGAATGGGACACACAGAGCAGTGGCGGTGGCACAAAGTATACATATATAACTATACCTATACAAGAACGAAGTCCAGAAGCTCAAGGAGAGGGGAAGCGCTGGAAGGGATGGAGCGTTAGGAGGTAAAAAGGCAGCAGCTAGCGATGTTTGGCAATTATGGTGGTGGTGGTGGTGGCGGTGGTGGTGGTAGTGGCGGTGGTTCCTCGACGCCGGCGTCGCGGTGGGAACGAATCATGGTGCTGCCATCACCGGTCGCACTCACATGTACGTAACACACGCCACATTGTGCCACATGCACATGGTGCAGTCGGGCCAGTCGGGCGCTGGAGGGGAGAGCGCCGTTGACGGGAGGTGGTAAATGAGGGGAAGGGGCGAATGCACCTCTGGCGGGAGGGGGCAACGGGCTCATTCCCCCTCCCCTTCCCGAAGCACCATTGACTCCGCGGCGCTGCGCTTCCTCCCACGTTGCGCGCGCTCGCGGTTTTCATTCTTCGTCGGGAGCTCCTAGCGCGCGATCGACTCACGCTCGAGGTACGATCGCGTATATTGCCCTTCTTTTCTCGCAAAATCGTTTATAAAAGCTCTAAATAACTTATAGAGGATAAAACGTACACACGTATGTATATAGTCCAGGCTGTGAATTCCAGCGGTGCGCGGTCATAGTGTTCGTGTTTTTTTCATATATATATATATTTGGTTCATATATATATTAGAGGGTTAAAAGCTCTAAGCGAACCGAAGGGATATACGTGTATATGTATATATATGCATTTAGAGAGAGAGAGAGAGAGAGAGGGAACGAGATTTAAATACGAGGTGCACGTGTTCGGACAACGCACAGCGCGCACGCTCACCCACGCTTCGCCGGCATATATATCGATTCGCGAGCCGCCCGCGTTCTCGTGCAATCACGCATTTACAGACACAGACGCGTAATAGCCTGGGAGAAGGAGAAGCAGTACGCAGAAAGCTCAACGCAGAAGAGAGGCGTGTGTCGAAAAAGAATTAAAAAAAAAGAAAAATATAGGGGGAGATCCGAGCAATCACACGAACGGAGACTCTCTTTTGTGTGTGGGTGCGCAGTATATACAGGCAATCGAGAAGCGCGTGAGGGATAGCGACATATATATAGGGAGAGAGAGAGAGAGAGAGAGAGAGAGAGAGAGAGAGAGAGAGAGAGACGAAGAAAAGAGATAATAGAGCGAGACGAGCCTAGCAGAGTCGCTGAGGAAGAGCCGCCGATATCACTGAGTCCTGGCTATCGTTGGATCGCCACAATCTTTCTCTCGCGATAAGTATTTAGACGTAGAGGAGACAACGAATTCACGTTCTTCCTTTCATCAGCTGCTCAACCAGGACGACGATCTTCGTTCTTCATTCTTCTTCTACCTACTTCTTCCTCTTCTTCCGCCAGTGCTACTTTATTTAACTTTCAGACAGGATGTCGCGCCAGAGCGAAGACACCCTTCCCGTGCACGGGGGCAACTTTAAGGTGAGTTTTCATTATTTTATTACTATTATTTGCTTCTACACTTATGTATCTATACCGTATAATCTTTTGTTATACCTATTACGCGCGGCACAGCTCAAAGTTATATGGGCGGCTTTTCTTCTTTCTAGCGCGTTGCTATGCTATTACACACACACTCGACGCGCGTTTCTCCTCGAAATCGAGGGCTCAAGCGCACTTGTACTTCTTAGTAACTTAATAACTATAGCCACTCGGGTCTGACTTTTGCACTTTTCTTAAATTATATACATTTTAAGCGATGTCAATTTTGAGATTAAAAATAAAAACTCTCCTGTCAAATTATCGCCCTGTCAGATTAATAACGTCGTTCTTTCTTGAATAATTCCGATGAAATACACCGCGAGCGGTGAGTGTCGAATTTTGAAGATGATCGAATTTCGAACCGAACGTATAATATTCGCTAACACTTCTTTCGCAGTAAAGCGACACCGCGCCTCTACATGTGTTATCGACACTAAAGAGTATATATTCGACGTCATTCTTTTGTTATTACTCGTGCGATTCTCGCATAGCGTCGGCGGTAGATAAGCATCGTGATTTAACGTAGAAAATAAGATCGAGCTTTTCCGATACCGAATAGATAAAACCTAATAATAATACCTAGACGCTATACGCACGTATTAAAGCGCGAAAAGCGTTGATTGTCGACGAAAACTTTTTTTTCCAAATTGCTGCGCAAAATAAAAGGTAAATGCTTCTTTTCAGTCTTCGCTATCACATTGTATTTTTGCTAAATTCCAACTCTTGCGGCATTCAAAGAATGCGCAGCGATAAATACATTTGTATACGTATTCGAATCCGTGATCGAGCATATACGCAAGGTATTTATGTATGTATTTTAGGGGGATAAGATTATATACATACATTTTTTGATAAGGTTTATCTTTTGCGTTGAGGTCCACGCTCGACACTGCGTATATAGGTATATGCACCGACGCAATATAGTACCGGCAAGGTCGTGTACGCTGCACATATACAAGCTCGACTTTTTAAAATTCAAATTTCTTCGCCGTACGACCGTGCACGATCGTTTCTTCATTTTTCCTATATTAGATGCATTGCCAAAGATATAATTAATAAGATAGATGTTCAAAGATTAAAAGAAAAAAAGGAGAAGCTCTTCCCATATTGAAATGCGCGTCAACGGACCCTATGCAGGTCAGCGCCTATTCTGTCTTCGAACTGCAAATGTGCAAATGTGGGATACCCTACTGTAAACATATAAGTACTTGCCCATGTGCACGTGTAAGAGTTTTCCTGCAAATCTTCTAATTGAATTTCATCGACGTACTTTCGCGTCTCTTGCGTTCTTTAGATTAAAAGTCATTGTCTATAATAGCATATACGTGTAAATGTGTATGATAGAACCCAAACTTCGCTCTAAATGAGAACAATACTAATAAGTTCTTATAAATTCGAGTCTTCAGTGAAACTCGACAAAATATATAATACCTATGGTTTTGATCCTCTTGGTATATATCGTGTTTCTGTTTGGCGAGTCTAAAAAACGTATGCTCGAAAATCATCCGTGTGCGCCGTAGTAAACCTCTTTTTCCACGAATGCGTAGGACTTTTTGCGTCAAACGAATCGCCGAGTTCGCGGTTGAGAATCGCAAGAAATGTGCAATAAAACATATATATAATAATAATAATAATCAAAGGTCGCGAGAGTCATTGATTTATTTTCTAAAACCTTAGCTTGACAATAAACGTGTTTTAACGATTTCTGCCAGACTATGTCCGACTTCTGTCTGACTCGAAAGTTTCTCACATATACACAAACATATATTGCGTATGCTCGTAGTAAGGTTATCATTATATATATACATATGTATATATATTCATTTATATATTTATTTGTTAAATATATTGTTAACTCAAAATTTACAATCAAGAATCAAATCGTTGTCGCCACTCGACATGTTTAAAGATTGGCAGTAGCATTTTCGGAGCGATGAATAAGCTATGCAATTATTTGTCAAACATGCGATGTATATATTATACGCAAGCAAACGTGGTTTATTCTATGTAGATGTATACACACGCATACACACGCATACACACGTTTACCGGTATATATATAAATATGCGTGTACAAGCGAAATGGACGGAAAATAACCTGACGTTTCAGAAGCGCAAAAAAATGCCACATTGGCAGCTTGAAAAATGTCGCCTCACGTCCGATGTAAAGCACAACAAATGTGAAATATCGCATTTCGAACGCGCGAAGATGCTTTTCGCGAAGCACGAAGCATTGTTTGTAAAAATAAGTCACGCTTAAAAAAAAGAAAGAATTGTTACCCGATAAATTGTTTGGAAAAAAAAAGAATTCTCCGGTATATGCTCATCAAGTATAGGTATATTCCATTCGACAAAACTTATATATACATATACTCGAATTTCGAATACAAATATTATGTCCTGCATGCTCGGTGTCAGATTCACCAGTGTATTAATAGCGTACCGTGCATAAAACGCAACGGAAAACTTTTCGAGTAAATCAATTTCACGTTTCGTTATAATATACATTGCGCGGCGTGCCTTTAACTGTCGGCGTTAAAATAAAAAAACCCACAAAGCTATGACTAACTAAGATATATATACAAGTAGTCTCATTCACGCGTCGCTACGATTGCTTACAATCTTTTTTTTCTAAGCTGAATTCGAGACGCCTATGGATTACGAGTCTGGAATAAGCGTATAATAAGTTCTGGGAAGAAAAAAAATTAAATACGCCCTGAGATTTATGTGGAAAATTTGACCTCAACATTTTATCACAATGCGAGCAATAAACAATAGCCGTGTAATATGCAAAGTGAAACTTTCGAGTGCGTAAGTATCGACGATGAAGAGAGTTCCGCGCAGAGTTTAAATATATGTATATATATACATATACATATATATATATATATATATATATATATATATATATATATATATATATATATATACATATACTACATATACACATATATACATATATATAAAATGTCTCGTGAATGGTACAAGGCATATGCAGTGCAAAAAGTTTGCGACGTTCAATGGAAATTTCCGCGCCTTGCGCGCTCGTTTCGAGCGCTGGCGCTCGCGCTCTCTTCCTTTCTCCCCCTTTTTCCTCGCGCGCACTCTTCGTCTGTCTCTTTTTCTGTCTTTCTCTCGTCCATTCATTTTGATTGTGTATATGTACATATACAATCTATATATTCTTTTGCCCGACACGCGAACGAATGAACGAATCGGACGGGTTCTTCACCATCTGCGTCCCCCCATAATTTTTAGCGCTCCAGATTTAATCAAGCCACTTTTTTCGTTCGCTCGAACGGTTTGAAATAAAGAGTCAAGATATAGTATATTATAAGAACAGCGAGAATGGGCTTTTGTCAATTTATCGATTTTTCTCTCGAGTGCATTGGAAAACGTTATATACTTCGTTGATATAATATGCCTTCTTCGATTTACGCAATCCATGTGAATCACCAACAATTTTTATCCTGCCAGCTTTCATTAATCAGCTCACGTTAATCGTTCATTTATTTTTATACTTTAAATTTGCATTTGTCTCCGTGCAGATCATTATACGCGCTGCAATGGACGAAATTTACTTTTTTTTCCTATTAGCACTGCTCATTATCGAACACTATAGACGTTAACATAAAGAAGCGATAAGCTTCATTGAGTAATGCGATCAGTCAACATATCAAGAGCGGTTTCGCGCTCGAGATCTGGTTACGCAAACTTGATAGAGAGAGGAAAGTCCTGTTTTGTATTTTTAATTTCCACCAGTAACAATACGAGTACGCTTGAAAGAAAGAAGCACAAATAAGACTCGGTTCGCAATCGATATATCGCGCGAAATATACGCATATATATATATGTGTGTATCGGTATATATATGGTATAAGTATATATCTAATAACCGAGGCGACGATGAAGTGAGAGAGATTTATTTACGCTAGTAAAAAGGATGAAAAAACCTTAATTAATTCTAATTGACGAGAATGTATGAAGGATATTCTCTCGCGCATTGTGTATAGGGTGATATATAGGCGTGATTGGCTTTCATTAGTCACAACATAGCAACAACGCGCAAATTAGTCGATTCGTTTTGGATATATATGTATAAGTATATATATAATTAAGGAAGCGAATTAAGGAATCGAATTAAGGAAGCGAATTATGGAAGCGAATTAAGGAAGCGAATTAAGGAACGGGCATGATCAGTGAATAAATCATACTCACATTTATATAAGTATATATAGGTAGGTATAGGTAGAGTTGTCGACGGTATGTATACAACGCATAAAGAGAAGCAAGTTAGCG
Organism: Apocrypta bakeri; assembly: GCA_018906985.1. Taxonomy (NCBI): domain Eukaryota; kingdom Metazoa; phylum Arthropoda; class Insecta; order Hymenoptera; family Pteromalidae; genus Apocrypta; species Apocrypta bakeri. Next base: position 5,748,733 of record JACCIA010000007.1, on the reverse strand, counting down.
TGTATAACGGCACACAATGGGGCGAGGCTGTCTCAAATCGTGCATTGACATGTCTGCCGAGCTTAGGAGCTATGACACGTAATACCGTACCATAGCTCCTAAGCTCTGTATAGACTAAAAAGTCACGTTCGGGGCTTCTTACTCTATTTCTATATGATGCAACTGCGCAACTGTACTTGCACAAATAGTACGTGGATTAAAAGTGCAGTAGGCGCTCGGTTGCTTGCCAGCTTTAGGGGCTACAGGAGAAGACATTTCTTGGAACTGGTCAGGATGAAATCGTCCTCTCTTTTCTACCTGCTCAGTATATAAATGTATATCTACCTATATAGGTATGTGGGCCTGGGTTACTGTAAGAGCTCGGCCCCCAATCACTCTATCCAACTATGCAGGCCCACGCACGGTAGTGGGGAGAAACACATTAAGCGTCGGTGTGTAGGAGAATAGGTTCAACTGCGTAATATAATTATCTTGCTAAGTGGAGTATCTTCGACCTACGTCTCAGTGCAGCCAAGTCTGCACTAGCCAGACGACTGCGAGACCTCAAATATTACGAGGAAGGGGGCCCTTGTGGAAATGCGTATATTGCACGTGTACGCCTACCGCAATTGTATAAGCGACACTTGCTCAAACAGACGCATTCGAGCTTTTAGATAAATTGTTCTTACTAATGATATTCGTGCAGTTGCCGTACGGTAATTTACATTTTCTATTTAATTTACAATTATATATATAACTTGGAATAATGGTTATTATTACGGGAAGTATGAACCACTAAAGATTTTTTATTATCAAATAGTGAATGCTCTGCTGCTTGCAGCTAATGTAAAATTAAACTTCATTTCATGAGAATTTAACGATAATTTGATGGTATAAATACTCGGAATTTATTTAAATATAACTAGAATTTGGGAGCAGTGACATTACCGTAGTAGTACTTCTCGAAATACTTAAACAGCTTTCATCATTACTGTTTTGACTGAGAGATCCAGACAGATTTACTTATTTAGAAAAAAGATTTTTAGACTAGACGGACGCTTTGAGAACCGCGAATAAAACAGCGTATGTCGTTCAACTAATTAAATGCACCAATTATTCACCTATTATTCCAACGACCATATGCATCCTATGCAAATTTCGATGTTTATACGTATTTAATAATATTACTCTCTGTGCAATTTACAACTCGTCCATAAAAGTCCATAATTTATGCAAAAAAATTAAACGAACGATTAAGTTATGAGCGCGCGAAGTACAGTGAAGGCAAAGAAATTTAGTAATTATATACGGCACATTATACATTGTGCGTAAGGATATGCCAAGAGTTCATAAAAGTCAAAGTGATAAACAGGGAACGAGTGCGTACGCGCAGAAAATCATTTTTTTCTTCGTAATATATGTACACATATATCGTGGTGTATATATCAAATACGTATACGCGTAAGCATCGGGACGCGAAAATTTTCCGACTGCGATGGTTCACGACTCAACGACATAATTCAGCTTATCCTTTCTCTTCTTACCAACTTGCCCTCAACTATGTACATATATGTATGTATATATTGTATATATAACATATACAGATAACGTAACTGCACGTCTCCGCTTTAAATTCATCTTCGGACTTCTGTACGCGTTAGCGCGCATATAGATATAGTTATAAATCTAAACGGTACTAAGGACATATGCAGGTATGTGTGTTCTTGTGCAGAGACAGAATTGAAAAACCATTGTGTCTCCGGTTCTCGTGGATGCAATGTGCATATCTCAGCTCACGTGGCGCTTCCTATCTCTATATGTACGTATACTTATGTATACGCAGGAAGAGCATTTCGCTACACGTTTAAGGATTACTGTACCTCATTAAAGCCCGAGTATAGTTGCATAAACTCGTCGACATATGTGCGTTTTACATGTGTATACATACATTTATTTAGGAAGCCGTTCACTATATATAAAATACACCCGGAAAAAATATAATAACTCGCAATATATATCTATATGTACACAAGTCATATAGTTTACATGCACACACTCGCTGAGCGAGGAAAAGTTATATTGAGCACGACGAATGCGGCAAAGGAGTTAAATTATTGCGGATAAGTGCGAGGATAAGTGCGAGGATATGTGCGTTAAACCGCGACGTCGTTCACCGCGTCAAATTCGGTTCGTTTAAGGAAAGGAAAAAAAAAGAAAAACAAAAAAGAATTCGATAAGATTCGTGGCATGGATTTAGTCACGGCATTCTCGCGCGATACAACGAGCTCAAAGTATACCTAGTTAGATTGAAAAAGAGAAAAACGGTATTTGCGCATTCCCTTTTATACAACCATTTTTTGCTTTCCTCTTTTATTTATATACTTTCAATGCTCGTTCCCTTTTTTCATCGGACGGAGGCTCTCTTTCAAGCGTAATGTCCATTGTGTGTGGACGAAACTATTTTTTTAATAACTCGCTAATCAATACTGCGCTCACATAAGCATCGCGCAGCTCTGATAGCGCTAGAAGTTACTTTCTTATTGTGCCACGGAAAATTCGCAATCGTCGCCGTCTTATCTAGCGGCTGTTGCTGCTATTTTATACATATGTGTACGTGTACCTATGTATATGAACAATTCTATGAGAAATTGTCACTTCATAAAATATTTTTCCGTCACATTTTGAGAATGATTAGAATGTCTTTAACATTATTGTAGACACAATGGAGTAACAAAAATGAAATTTATTAAAATTCTGGTTCCATACTAAACTTTTTAAAAAATGGAAAACTCCTGAAGGACACATTTCTTTAAAAATGTATCGAAACTTTATGTTGTAAAATGTACCTAATTTAATTAAACAATAGCATACTTTGAGAGTAACGTTTGTATCTTCGTAGACATAAATAATTTAACTATCCTGCATGATAAAGGCTTCCTCGAAGAATCAATCATTTTTTATATTAATTTAATCCAAAGAATGTAAAAATGATTGATTTCTGACACTGAAATTTTTAGAAAAGCGATACAAAATTCTAATTAAGTTAATGGGAACTTACGAGAATATTATTCGATTATTTCGAAAATATCAAGGAGAAGAAATTTTTAAGCGGTATTTTTCAGTAAATTGTCGATATGTATATCGTACGAATAGACGATGTGGGTAGTGTGTCGTCTATATTGAATAAGTCATAGGCGCGCCATGTCGTAATTTCCGGCGACGCATCATTATATAGACTGATGCAACATGACGCGTCCAGCAGGCGCCAGAAGTTAAAATGCAATGCACTTCTTGTCCAAAGAGTCTCTCTTTCCGAGGTAGCTTGCTATTATATGCAATTTCGAGGACGACGAAGGCCGTCTCCGTCTACGCACGCAAACCCGTGCGCGCTTCTCTGATTTTTCCTCTCCTCTCTCTCTCTCTCTCTCTCTCTCTCTTTCTCGTGTGCAACGTGTCGCGCACATGGCTGAGCTGCAGCAGCAGCAACAGCTATTTCCTCGAGGTCACAAATCGGTTTGCGTCGTCTCTCGTTCTCCACTACAGAGGAAAGTAGACAGAGAGAGAGAGAGAGAGAGAGAGAGAGGGAGAGAGAGCAAAGCACACGTGCAGCGCTTTTACTGGCTGATAATAAACGTCCTTGGCACTCGGCGACTGGCCCGAGGGCCTTACCAGAGAGAGAGAGAGAGAGAGAGAGAGTGAGAGAGCGCCACGTCACTCGTTGGCGGCGTCGTGGTCTCGTTTGCGCCTCTTCCGAGAGCCGGTTTTTGCCCTCCCCCTATCTTATACATAGATATAGGTATAGGGATGGATATGTACACAATATACATGGTAGATCCATCGTGTTTCTCTCTCGGACCGTGGCAATTTAATCCTTTGCTCGCCGCCGGTACTGAGCTCGGTTATATAGGAATGCACGATCTCTCGTATAATATACAAGCCGTGCACGCAGCTTTTTTCATTTTCTTCTTTTTTTACCGTGTTCTCCTTTTCTGAATAATCGACCGACTCACCTTTTCGCGCGCGCATGTATATAGATACTCCATCTGCAGTCCTTCTTCCTTCTCTTGATTGGGAATGCGAATTACGCTAATTGCAATTATCTCGATCGATGCTGACTGAGCTTGCACACGCTAATGACCAAAGCGCAGCTGCTCGTTTTATATAATTATACCTATAATAATAAGGTAATAAAGATAATGTCCTCGTTACCGGAGGAACTATACGTTATGTATATAGCTCATTGAATGTCTTTAGCCGCAATTGTGTCGAGCTTGTAATAAAGCGCGGCTTTATCAACGGTTTTATATATATACATATATGTATATCTATATCTATATATCTATATATCTATATATTAATATATATATATACACATATATAATAAGAACTAATCAAATCGCGAAAAGTTAAGAGAGAGACAAAGTTGCGATCTTGGTTGAGATAAGATCCAGGTCGGTCGTCGACATTTATTCCTCAGAAAACTTGAAAGCGCTTCGTTAACGATCAGTTACAATGTCGCGCGCACGTGTGACCTCGCGATATTGTACGAGATTTATTTTTTTGCCCGCAATTTTGCGCGTCTAGCTTTCGTAATGCAGTTCACCATTTTAAAGACGGTGACATGAATTATGCGTAGACGTAGCACAGTCGATGCGTGTTTCAAGTTTCAAAGAGGTAAGGTCAAGAAGTGAATGCAATCGCACGTGGCTAACTTATTATTATACGAATTTTCTATGACCGAATTAAACGTTTAGTCAGTGAAACGCATAATGTTAACTTTTTAAAATTCTCCCTTTACGGATAGCCGTTTGTTTTCGCCATGTGTATGAATTGATGGATTTCTAACCGCAAAGAAGTGTAATAATCGCGAAAATATGAGATTCGAAGAAGTAAACTGGCTTGACTTAATCGATCTATATTATATTTTATGATTCGTCATTGAGCTGTTCTATTCAATTGATGGATTAGATTTTTATATACGATTAATAAATCATAATAACAGAGATGGCACTAAGATCGCCAATACATGTGCGTACATTGTAAAGAAGGCTATATAACTGCAATTGATTACACAAATGGCTCTTGTATTTGTGTAATCAAAAAAGCCATCGGTTTAATTGCTTTCTTTGACGCATTTGCGCAAGTGTCCTAATTTAAAAACTGTTAACAAATTGCTCGTATTTTTAGTAATATTATTGTTGGTAACCAACATAATGAAACAAGGTAATTTTTACTAAAGAAATATATTCGACTAAAGTATGTGTAAAATTTGTACTTTTAATATGTAGTGATTAATGACTAGTTAATTTTGTGAGAGATATGCCGATATAGTTTGCTTTATATCTTATCAAAATGTCAACTTCCTAAGTAGATATCTCTAATGCATAGGAATACAAATAATTAAGCAAGATGAAATTTAGGCATTTAATCCTCGTAATATGTTTTACCAAGAAGGTATATCAATGCAGTGTCTCCATTAAAAAAATGATTTTTATGATACTCTTATTTCTACAGGAAACGAGAACGTAGAGTCAGAAAAAAATCGAGGTTATCGCGTGAAAACGCTAATAACGATATAAGTTAATATAACTTAACGTTGAACTTGCGTTACATCAGAATTCTCACAAAACAATGTTTATTCGAAGATTTACAATTATCAACTATGCCACAAAAGACAATGATATCCTTTGTCGTTCCATTAGCTCAATCGTTTTTAATACAATAAAGTCGAGATAACAATAGCTTCATTTGACTACAAATAGTAAGAAATTCTATTATAATATAATTTATTTAAAACCATGCTAAGAAAACAAGAAAACATTGAGCGAAATTATAAATCGTTCAATTGGCAACGAGAATTCAGATATTTGAAATAAAAATTGACGTACGATACATTACATAGATACGTATCATTCTTTGAGGGATTGATCAGACAACAAATTTTTATCTTCAAAATATTTTTAAACTGTTCTTTGGCACTGTATCTACCTCCATACATTTTTTTACTGTTTTCATCAAGGTTTTCTAAGTCGCAGTATGTCAAAGTTGGCATTTTATGCAAAACTCATATTATATGACATGGTAACTTCATTTCTAACTAGAATATGTACAACTTCAAACCGAGGTTGAGACCTTCGCAGACTCTTTTGCAATGGTGCAAGGCATCTTCATTCATTTTTTCATCTTGATACCAATCATCGAACCTTTTTAAATCTGTATCTGGATGACGTTCAACGAAAGACACAGGTTTTATTGTCATGAAATTGTGTAGAAATTGTTTAGTTTGGTTCATCGTCAACCTAGGCTAACTTATAAGAGTCATTACATTTGAGGTGAACACATATTTTCTTATAAATTTTACGTAAATTGCTAAACAATTTTATTTCTAGCTAGAAATTGAGCTTGATTAAAACATTTAAAGAAATTTATGGAGGTTAATAGTACTAAAGAAGAGTTTAAAAATATTTGGAAGAAAAAAAATATGTACTGGTCATTCTCTGTCATAGAATGACCTATATATAGATATATAAAAATACTGGAACCGACATGACGACGATGACGATAAATGTAGTCGAATGAGTCTGATAAATGTGACCGTCGATCCTTCACGTGACCAGCTCGATTCGATCAATTTCGCGCGCGGTGAATTCGGGACACATCATAGTCGCGCGATCGACTCTCCGTAATTGGCCGCACGGCGTATTTCAAGTGAAGGGAAAGTATTGCGACTCGGATCCAGCTTATTTCTAAATATAGCTGAGAGCCAATAAGCCTTTTCTTTCTTTGCTCTCGTAGCCTTCCGATCGTGTATTCCCTTTTCGCCGACTATATTGTTAACGACTCGCTCTGTTGTATTACGACCGTCTGCTTATATGTAAAGTGCGTTATACCTTTATATATATAGCTTATATGTAGCTATATATAAAGGTATAACGCACTGGTTTAAGCTGTCCTTGATCTTAATGGGTCCCAGCGAACGCATCGTTCGTCGCTCTCTTTCTCTCTTTCTTCGACGGCGTCACAAATCGGCTCGTTTATATACCGATCTTAAGAATAGCGTATATATATGCGATACCAAGAGCGCGCCATCGATCGGTCAGCGACCGCGAATGAGGTGTTACTCACCTCTTTCGAATAATGAATTTTTTTATTACTTTTTCGTTGGGTGTGTGCGTATGTGTAATTGTGTATATAAGGCAGGAGTTAGGGTATGTACGTGATTCACGGTGCTTCGACGTTGCGTCAGAAGATTTATACTTTGACTCCTTTTTTTGGTGTATTACAATAAATCGAAGTCATTTCTTGAGGGACAAACAACGTTTCGGTATATATATATATATATACCGAACGTGTGTGTGTGTGTGTGTGCATTAAAAAACCTGTTAGGGGACTTTCACCATTTTAGTGTTTGAATTTTAAACATAGGTGGAAAAGAGAAATGGACCTGCATTTTTACTGATCTTCGGTTGAAAAAAAGTAACATTTTTCTTTTGTACTTATTTATCGTAGTATAATCGCCTTATGAAAAAGTATTTGCTGTTGCGTCATGAATCCACCCATACAACGTGAACCTTTCCTTTCTAATATTTCTAATATAACGCATCGTCGTGTCGATGACTATTTATACATAAAATATAGAATTATGACTGGTCTTGGAAATTCCGAATAAATTTTTTGTGATCAGCTGTGAAGGAAGGTGGAAGATCGTAACTTACTAGTTATACTGATATCAGTCTTCTATGATATAAGTATCTCTAGTCATTTATCTGCGTTTCTTTATTACAAACTGATATTTCTAATCTACTTGGTAACGGTATATAATAAATGACGTACATATATATATATATATAATAGAGAAAATATTAATTTACAAGAAAAGAATATTTTTTTCGAAAGTTTACCGAAAATATATAGAGTCCATGTTTTAAATATCAGAAATAAACATCAGTTTATTACTGTTTCTGTGTAGCTGTTCACAAAAAATTCAAGTTACTCTCCTTATTATAGTGCGATTATGCAGATAATACATATTGTATAATATCTGTATAATGTTTTAGTATTCGAGGGTATTAAATATATAATCGCAGGCACATAGTTAACAAGGATGCGTGTACATCTAAATTTTCGGGATTCATTTGAAAAAGTTTGGGAATACATTTTATTTACTTAGCAAAAAAGTTCCCACGGTTTTAGGTCGATAATGCATTTTTCAGGTTTTATAAGTTCAACTAAACTATTTATGAGCAGTGTAATAATTATACATGCATACATAATTTTCTGATTCAGATACAAGTGTACGGTTACGTTGATAATTTATTACAAATCGGATTAATTTAATAATTATAAATCAAAATCTCCATTGTTAAGTTAAAAAATAGGAGCATGTGCACTTTCTCGAGCTTTAAAATGCGAATGTAGTCCATTGATTAGGACACGAATATTAAATTTGTACTATACTTGAATAAATTTAGTGAATCGAAAACGTTGAATTCCATGTGAAAAAATTGAGATCCTCGAATAAAAATTGACAATTGAAATATTCAATGAATAATTGAAAATGGAGTTTTATTACGATCCATGAGTTTGTCTTATTTGAAATAATATTTGGCATTTCCAATTTACGGCTCCGGAGAATGCGAAAAAGACTGTCCTAATATTTAATGAATACTGGATTGTATTTATTTATTAGATTAAGACAAATTCTTGTAAAATGGATTTATGTAGTGCAAGCTCTTAGGTGTAATTTGACTTAGTAAACTGGTATAGTAGATTCGCATTGGACAACTGTACATTAGCACAACTGTAATCGATTTGTATGATACCGATATTAAAATAAGGGTCTTACTAGTAATGCCAAAACGTATGCTACTTAAGAGAAATGAAGCAGTAGTGTGTCCTTCTTGTACCAATAGCATTATAGTATTCGCTTGAAACCGTTCCCTTTTCGTTGTGCAAATCGTTTATCCTGACCGATTGCGTTGGCGCGCACAGTCCGCGCACTGCACACCAGCGTCAGAATTAATAAGGTCAACGCGATTACCGGGCACAGCGTTACTGCGCACTCCTCGGCTATACAGCTTTTAACAAGTTGTCACGCGTTTCAGGGCCAGCGAGCACGCGCTGCACCAGAGACGCGATCAACCTAACTATTCTCTCTCTCTCTGTCTCTCTCTCTCTCTCTCTCTCTCTCTATATATATATATATATATATATATATATATATATATATAGTCTCTTCGTACGCATATATACAATCCACGTGCGCTTTTCATTGATTTGAGAGAAAGAGGAAGGAATTCGATAAGGAGTACGCGCGAATCAAAAGGTTGGCAGAGGATGTGACGCAGTTCGCTGCAAAACACCGTCGACTCGTTCGCTAATTTGTCATTGCTGCGACCGCGCTCTCTGTCATTAACGATGCGACGTATATAAACACGATGATGCGAGTGACTCCGATTTCTGTGATTCTGTTATGCGCGCGTTGTGGCACTTTGCTCTTTTTTTGTTTTCACTTCATACACAGTCTACACGTTCTTACCCGTTAAAGAGCCTTTATGATTTTTAAGTGGATTGATCGGAATTGTTACATTTTATTGACCGAGATATAGTTGCTGTACTTTGTCGTTCTCTTTTGCGTTCGAAATTATATATGTGTATATATATATATATATATATATATATATATATGTGTTGAGGAAATTTTCTTTTTCCGAGATCGCTATTTTATAACGCGATTTCAGCATCGTTGTGATGCGCAAGTTACGATGTTTGATTTATCTTCGAGGTGCTTAAGAAAAAAAAAACAAATTATTTATTTATAAGCAATGCAATCAACGCGTATCGTTTATAATAGCTCATATATAAGTTCAGTTTAAAAAATACTTATATAAACGCGAGGTCAGCGCTGAATCTAAATTAGATTCTTTTGTTACAATATGGCTATGTAATTTTTTAAAATCAAAAATAGATTTTTTATAAAATTGTCATAAAAAATTATTTCGCTGGATTTTGTTTTTAAATAAAAAGCTTAGAACGATATTATTAATGAAGATGCGCTTTATCGGCAGAAATGGTGAAGTGCGAGGGAGCGTAAAAGAAACAATGAAGTAATCAGAAGTGTCAATTACTTGTATTTCATGGTTGGTTAACTCTGATTACCAATGACATGAAGCCCCTTTCATGGCCACTTATTTAATCTATATATAGAGAATCCATCAACCACATCTAGCTAGTTCAGGCTACGTTATCATATAATCACGCCTGAGTGACATCATGCACAAATACATTAATTTCGATAAAAGATCTGTCAAAGAAATATATATCATTCGAAAAGTAAATATATATTTAATATAGATTACATATCTGTATATTTTTTAATGTATAAGTAGAATGAGTTCGTAAACCCATTCTCGAGAATAATTACTGTTTTATTTCCTCGTTTCATAATGTAACGTATAATTAGAAAATATTGATACGTCGAGAAGAAATTTGAAAATTACGATATATATATATGCAAATTTAGATACAATAACAGTATGTGGCTTTGGTGAGAGATGTTGAAGCATTCGAAGCGTCAAACTAATAAACTAAAGCATCTATAAATTGATTCGAAGTGAAATCAATACCCATCGTTCTTGAAACTGAATTGGCGAGGATTAATCTAAATTTAACAATATCTTTTTCTGTTTTACGATTTATCTGCGAAATTCATTTTTTTAGATTTTCTTATCTATTTTCTCGAACAAAATTAATTTTGCAAAGATAATTTTAAAAGATAGTAAATTAAAATTTGTATAACTGTAATAAGAGTATCGCTTAAATCTCAATTAGTACATAGACCTACGCAAAACAATATTACGTAAATTTCGTAGAAACAATGACCGTTGAATGACTTAATTCTCTTTGATGAATCGTTAAATATATAAAGATATAGAGAGATACATTGACGCGACACTCTGCGCATGTATTAATTGTTCAATGTACAGGCATACTGCGCGAATATACAAACAAAAAAGAATTTTAACTTTTACCTTAAGGAAATAAAGCAGTGAATTATTCTCGAGAATTGGTTTATGAACTCATTTTGCTTACAGATGTGTGTTATATTAATTTATTTATCGAGTCAATAAAGTTAATAATGTGGAAACACACTAAATTGTTATTTGTTACGTAAAAAATAAGTAAATCCTGTATTTTGTTCGTTTTTTTAACTTTATGTATATAATAGAATTATTGGATAATTTAATTTAATTTTTTGTGAAAGCAAATAAATAAACAAATACAGGCTTTATTCATATGACAAAAGTGATCGTTTATTTTATATTAAATGTATGACGAAACTCGTCTACTCTGCAGCCGTCTTTACTTATATAATCTATCGAATAAATGTATTCGAGACGTCTTGGTGGTTCGGCGGGATATTAACTACTAAGTCGCGATAGAACGCTCTAGTCAAATTGGCAGTCCACATACGGATCTACACATCCACAACAACAGGCGTTGGGATAAATAAGCGCGGGTTCACGTCTCAAACTAAATATACTGTGTATATATATGTGCGGATAGAATACGGAAAATTGATTCTCTAATAAGAATAAAATGAATGCAAAGATTAAACATAATATAGATAAGCGTTCTCCTATGTATTTGTATGGAAAAAATTAATTATTGTAATCATGGCTCAAATAAACTATATTATAGTCGTAAAAATGTGCCGAAAGAATATTCTCAAAGTGTATCTTGTACTTTGTACATCTTGGTTTAAATTTTGTATTATTATAAATACACAAATAGCACAGTTGGCGGGTTTTTTGTTACAGACAAAGCAAGCACACGCGTTTAGGTATGCATGTATTGACGTATGTATAGCCTTTCATGCATATATTACATGTTATGTAATATATGCATGAACCCTTATCAGTAACGCGGTTGACATAGCTAGAATTTTATTATCGGTCACGCAACAATTCATTATCGTTGTATATCCCTTCTATCATGGAAATATGTGAAGTTTAGAGAAGTATTTCAAATATCGTAAATGACTAATTTTTTCTTTCGCGCACTTGTAGAATTTAATAACAAACAAAACCATTTTATACTAGTTTATAATACGACAATAGTTTAAAAACTGAACGTAATTACTAAAAGAATTAAAGTAGTCAAATAATAAAATATTTTTCCATTCAAGCGCTTTTTATTGTTTTTGACTAGCACATCGATTTTTATTATTAACAAATATTAATTAAAACTAAAGGACAAAAAGTAGATAATAAAAGTTTCAATTTGCAAAATGGAATTATAAAAAAGTATATTTATTAATAAGTCACCTGACATTTTCTTTATATTGCATCTATTTATTTTGTATTATTTAAATCAAATTAAATTTTAAGTACATACGTTTAACCTTTTTTCAGTCATATCGCTGTACATAGATAAAACATGGATAGCTTTTAAATAATTTGAGACTTTTTTACGTTTTTTGTCACAAAATATTAGCAAATTTTTTCACTAAGGGTAAACACGTATTGTTGCATATTAAATAATGTATTTCAGAAATAGTTCTGTTCAGATTAAAAAGAAACAATTGTTTGAATAAATAGTTTTTAACGTCGTCAATGTACTTTAGTAGGAAAACTATTAATTCAGGTAATCGAAACAGACAAAGTAAATTGGTATAACAAAAGTAGGTTATCGTTAAACGGATGTTTCAGGAAGTTAATTTCATTAACTCGTTAAATATGACAGAATATAATATACGACTTACGCGCTAAGAATAATATTCTGAAAAAGTTTTCTTCCGTTTACGATATGATTATAATACTAATTGTTAGATACTTAAAAAAATTGAATTCTATATTTTGAAGGAGCTTTTGAAATACGAATTCATTGTCAATTAATTTGGCTCTATTATTTGGATAAACGGTAAACGAGTATGTTAATGAAAATTTATAAAGTTAATGAAATATTCATTTAGTACTTGTATTTATTACTTGTAGTTATTACGTGTATTGTGTGTGGTGAACTATTTATCCAAGTGACGTAGTAAACTTTTATGTAAGAACAAGTTTTTGTGTCTTTGGACAATAAAATAAATTGCGATTCGATCATCTTTTAACATATTTGATCTTATACATAAGACGCGATCAGTTATAATACCGAAAAGGTGTCTCATTTTTGAAAATAGTAATAGTACCAATTAATTAATTATGATAGTCTATTATAAATAATATTCGTACATATTTCGTACTAACCAATAGACGGCTGGCCTTGTACTCTTTCAATTTTCCATTGATAAGGTGTCAGTGTCAAGTATACGAATAATAATAATATGTGCACGTTAAGAGCTTCGATTATATTTCTAAAATAATCTTGTCATTGATATTAATATAAACTTTACTCGAGAGTATGTCATTATTTTTGATAAAATACGCATTGATTAGTATTATAAGACATTTATAGATTTTATAGTTGTGAAAAACTATCCAAACAAATGTAAATAGTTACATCGTATACATATTCTTCAAAGCGATGCACTTAATTGCCGGCAACTATGTATAACCGCGTTAATTAAAAATGACGTTGATGTAAAATTTAAGTTATATCTCAAGTTATCACTCAAGTCTGCGACTACCTCGTGTAATTAAGGGAAAAGACGCATAATAAATTATTTTGCATACATTGATATAGAAACCCTTGAATAAGTAAATACACCTTTACGTCCATGTTAATATCTGTCTATTTTTTCATTATTATTGTTTAAGCATCCAAGTCTATTTTGAGAAATACAACTTGTATAACTGAAAGATATTTTATACAAGGTTCTTACATCACTGGATTTCACATTGCACTCGCATTTTGAGTTACTGATTCTGTCAACTTAGAAGCTTTAATGGTGACTCTAGATCCGCTGACGGTGAGAATTGCGTGACGGTAGCGATGAGGGATATTGGTAAATAATTTTTCAAAATATCATAGGTAGATTTTTCTAGTGAATTTTCACTCGTACAAAAGGGCATTAGCTTACTTCATAATATAAAACACCTTCATAAAATTAAACACCTCCCGAGTTTAGATTTTTTTTCTGAGAAGAGATTATAATTATCGATATATTATAACTATCGATGTATTAATTTGATTGAAATTTTTCTGTAAAAGCTAGGGACTCGTTTGTCAGTGATAACTTCAGTGTTCTCGTAGACTCTTCTGTCCACGGCTGTATCTATATACTTAGTGTAAAAGCTTGCACGCGCGTTTAGAATCCAAAATAGACACGGCGCAGTCTGGAGAGCCGTGGGTGCAGAATTAGAAATCTCTGGCCGAGTATGACCGCAAGGAACGCGATATAGCGCTGCGAGCGAGAGACGTATACTACTACTACTCTTTCTCTCGCTTAGAAATCTAAAGTTCTGCAGTGATGCGTACGACGACGTCCGCGCGTGCACCGACGTATTTCACATATATTTTTAGCCGCCACCGCGGCGTCGAACTCGTCTAGCGGTGATGCCAGCTGTTTATATGTATATATAGACACATACATACATATATACGCAAAGCTCGCATAGCTATGTACTATATTATGTTATACATCTACATACAAACCGTCGGCTTAGCGTAGACCGTCGCAAACTAGATCCGACCCTAGAGACCCTATAGAGAGACAGGCGATCAATGACCGTTCGCTCTTAATACCAATGTAACGCTCATTCTGTATACTTATTCGTATTCTCTGCATGTATGCTAGCACATAGCCCTTCTTTTCGAGAGTCGCCATTGCTTTTTAGCGACACCTGCAAGCTTGTGATTAAAGTGTCGCGACTTCAACTATTATATATAAATGTGTATTCATTACCGATGTGCGTTATAACCATAGAACGACTGCGAATTGTAAGTCGGTCAGGGACCTCTTTGTTATTCATACCCAGTTTCCTTCTCTGGGGCAATGAATCACTTCCGAATTATTGCTATGCCTTAATAGAACTGAGTTCTTCCGTTCTTTGACATGATATTTTGCGGTATTTTTCATCACGAAGTTGCACACAAATTAATTTTAAACTATTTAATCGATATTTTGTCAAATTATATCGTTTTATCGAGCTTTAACCTTATCACCTCTCATTGTTGCAATCTATGAAAAATTCTATGCTTTAGTTTATATAATAGATTGAATAGACATTTCGAAGACACTGTAATGAATTCCGTATAGTCATTGACACGATTGTTGATTTGTATATTTTGTTAAATTTTATTTTCTTAAATCTTGATAAAATCGTTAAATCCTAATATAATATGCATTAATATATTCATTACTAAATGTCACTGCTACGATAAAAAGTAATTAATTGCGTCGAATCTGTAATTATCTATTTTGAAATGCACGTACATCGACGTTTGTTATTTTTTTATTGTACCTTAAAATATTAAATTACAATATTTATATATTAGATAATAGAATTTAAATATTAGATTACTATAGAAAAATAATGCACGAGCGCAAAATATCCGAGAGAAATTCAGCCATAAATAAATGTTAAAAAAGTATTATGTTATGAGGAACGAATTACCGACACTGTAGATCTTTCGAAAATTTATAATGTAGAAACATCGAAAGCTTCAATTGTGTCTTAATGCTTGCACATTTATTGCTTTGCTTTAATTATATTGACCTCGGTTGATGGGAGCATATTAAGTTGGCACTATAGTATAGTACACGGACGTAACGCGTTTTATATAGGAAGTATGAATGGCTCGACCCGAATCAAGCGTAATTGAAACTGACTAGGTTCCGGGCCTTTCTTTTACATCCATACACGTACACACGAATCGCATTAAATAACGCGAGTATTTACGTTTTTTCTCCCAACCACTAAACGAATAAACAGGTGATAATTCGAAAGAGGTGCGGGAAAACGGCGTCTAATAAAGTGCGCTCTTGAAACAGTTTCTCCGCGAGTTCTTTTTTTTCGCTAGAAATCAAGAACAGTTATCCAATGGCACTTGAGTTTTTAGTACTCCACAGCTCGAAGATTAACGGCATCGAGTTGCGAGGTATACTCGTAAAAAACTAGCGGAAAGTATTGTGTATGCTACTGGAGAAGCCATACTAATCAGAAAAACTACCTAACAAAAAAAGGTCTCCCACGACCCAGGCAAGTCTTTTCTCTCCTTCCGTAATAAACGCGACGACAACTAACAAGCCGAGCGACGACTCGCGCACGCATTATCGCTGACGCGAGGTCAGTGCAATTCGTGCGCCGCATCGGGTATAGTCGTGCGCGATTCACCTGTGGCACATAATTATAAGCTCCACGTTGGCGTTTTTCCTGCACCTCCTATCTTCTTACTATATAATATTCTCGGGCAGTGCTAGTACGCGCGCGAAAGACGCAGAGTCGAAAAAGAGAAAGAGGGAGAGATACTCGTAGTGCTGCGCGAGCTTTTACTTGGCATCCATCCGGGATTTTGTGCGTCGTCGCAACGGCCAGGGCGCCATCGGCGGTTAGCTCCAAGCTCTTCCAATCCCCGCATCAGTCGCTTGCTCAAGCTCCGAGCTTGCCGAGTAGTCGCGACGCTCGCTCCCGTTCTGTACCTACTACTTGTTGCTATTGCGCTGCTTCCCGGTGCGTTGATGCCATTACTGTGCGCGCTGTGATCGGGTGTGCTACTACTGCTGCTGCTGATCTTCTTCTATAGATACGACAGTTGCTTTTTCCTCGAGAGCTTGCAACGGCTCGTGCGATGCAGCTACCGCCGTTGCTCTACGATTTCTGAGCTCGCGTTACGTCAGACACACACGCACACACACACGCACACACACACACACACACACACACACACACACACACACACAGATATATATATATATATATATCATTACCATCATCATCGTTAACAAAGGTGCAACGAGTCATCTCGATCGAGTGAAAAATAAAAAAAGTGCGCTTTTAACAGATTAGCAGTTTATGTGTACACCTGTCAAAGTGAGTCAGCACAGTAGTGGTTACAGAGGTGGTGAGAGTGACGAATCAGCATGAGCAGTCCAAGTCTCAGTGGCAGCGATTACGGCGTTGAGATGAACGCCCTCTCGTCGATCGCACCGGGCGACAAACCCTACATAACGGTTATCACGTTTTTCAAGTACTATATATTCATGTCTATATCTCTGAATTTTTCGTTCATTCCCATATCATAATACATGCATGCGTGCACCAGTATGTATGTACGAAAGCTTCAATTTCGAAATTTCATCGTGTCTGGCAATTTTGGAATGCGTAGCATTTTGCTGGACGAAATTTTTCATGCGCAGACGGCCTTTAAAAATAATCGCGGCCCCGCTAATAATAGCGGCCGAGTTCGAAACAAAAAATATTTTGGTCAGATTGCGCTCGAGCTCGCTCTGCACCAGTGTCCGTGTTTGTGTATGCGTGTGCCTTTGGCAAGACCCAAAAAAGCTACGCAGAACTTCGTAACATACCAGAGCGGATACTCACGCTCTCTTTCGCGTACGTAAATGATCGAGCAACAAATAGTTTCCGTCCCGGTGATCGGTATATCGTGAATCATGCTTTGTACATGCATACCAGCTGATGTGCGTACACTCAAATAGAAAGAATAAAAAAACATGTCCGTAAAGAAACCCATGGTAAAAAGAAGCGTTAAAAACAATGCGCGGGGGTGAAAGCTTTCGCGGTCGGCGTCTCCGAATTAATTATAGCAGGTATAGCACGTGCGCGCGTAAGTATACACTCTCGGCGCCTCGCGCTCTTTTAAAACTTGGCCGCAGCGCCAAGTCGCGCGCGCCGTCGCTCTCGTCTCATCTCTTTGGCACACGAGACGACACTCGCTCTCCTTTCCCCCCCTACGTTCAACTATATACTCTCATTCTCACCTACATCCCATAAGATGCTATAACCAACCAAACTACAGCTCCATTCTTGTCTCGATACGCAATGTTTATAGCTATATATACACGTATGCTATATATACGTCTGTACGCAAACGGACATAAATATAAGGATTATATATATATTTCATTTCCATATATTGCGCAAAAAAAGAAATGTTCGAATCGCGACATACATATGCTAACGCCATATTTTCTTTAGAGTCTGATTCATGTAGAACTTATCATATACTTATCATATATATCACAGTTTTCTTTGATATCGACCATTTTCTTCTTTTTTCTTTTTGAATATAGAATAATTTTTTCTTTGATTATAATATCAATTGCATTGTTATTTATTAATATATACGTAGAAATGTTTTGTTATGGTTTTTTTTCAATTATTGTGAAATTGTATTGTTGCAGAAAACGCAAATGCGCCCGATGATTGCCGAATACGATCCGAAGAAGCATGGGGTGAAAACCGAACTGTCAGACATGGTGCTCGTCAAGTAAGTTTTCACTATTCCATTAATGAAAAAAAAAAAAAATGATAACGACGCGATAGAGAACGGTCAACGGTCGAGTCGAGCGAATCACTCTACTTCTACGACCAATCATCGCCATTGCTTTCTTGCCAAACCCAAATAGTCTCAGTGCTCGAGCAAACGTGAGTGACTCTCGAGGATCATATATTGTGCATTTTTTCTTTTCTTGTCATCATTACATTTACCTTCATATATATATATATATATATATATATATACATATATATACATACATGAAAAGACTTTTTTTCTTCACTGTGCATATGTACACTCTTGTCTTCACTTCTGAAAATATGTTCATTTACGTGCATAATATGATCGATGAAATAAAAAAAAGTATTCTACACGCATACCGCTTGATCGATCGTCGGTACAGAATTCGACGTATCGTTACCAAGGTCATTCGTACGTCGCGGCGCCAAAGCTCGAGGAGCAGCTGTAAATCATCTATTTTGCTGTGATGTTCACTATTAAGAACAAAAATGTGTGAATGTGTGAATGGCTATGTATGACTTATTCCGAATATCGTGTCCGTATATGCATTGGGCACCTATCAAGGCCATTTCACCGCGCAGCTTCGTATTACTGTCCACTGCATTTCTGCTTGAAAATATATGATGACAAATTTCATTAATGCGATAATACAAATATACCCGTTCGAATTCTGTTAACAGCATGTTATGCCGCGTTTTGCAAGTGTACTGACTCTCGGACTTAGAAATTATTTTCTTTAGTACATACATACCTGAAACAAAAACTATTTTACGCGAGTATACTAGAATATTTCTCTAATTTATTTATTATCCATATTCATTATTTTTTTTCTCTTTTTAATTTGACTTTACGAAAGATTTGTATTTTTTGTCTTGAAACGCAGTGATCATTTTGTTATTGAATTGACTAGTCACGTCTTTTAATTATGCACTACACCTTATTGAACAATTAAACGCGTATAAAAAAAGAAAACATTTACTTTTTATTAATCGATTCGAAGAATGCCTTGATATGTAAGCAGGATCACTTAGTAACGCGCTTTCTCGGGATACATATTTATTATTATTTATAGTCTGTCATTATTATGCAGCAGTTGGCGATGCAATAACGGCATGACTTACGTCAAACAGTTTTATACTAGTTGGAGCTGTGTAATGGCTTGAGGCCAAGCGAATGCTACGAAGCTAAAACTGTGCGCTAAGTGCGTGGGTGTCTTGTGCGGAAGAGTGTATCTCCGGTTGTCTTGAAATGAAAAAGAAAAAAGATGAGAGAAAGAATGCATGGACGATTTTGGAAAATTAAATAGAGATGAGCAGCTCTTCTAGTGAATGACTTGGCGATTTAGGTGGGCGGCGAATGATGTTTGGTCCCTAAAACGCTTTGCGATTTTCCACTTTTTATATATTGTTGCCATTGCCACGTTTGTTTTTTTTATTTCTCTCTTTATAGATAATCGTCATCACGCGTAGGTTTTTTCGTAGATACAATCATACCTTTGTGAAACCATAAATTAATCGTTCGTGTGAGATTGTAAGCTAATACTATATTTATATACATAATATAGTCTAGTATATATATGTGTTTTGCTTAAAATCAATCATCGCATACCCTAGTTAACGATCAAAATAAAGGAAAAGAGAATACGTGACGCTTTCCAACGCTAACGCTAATGTGAATGGTAAAATTTCATTATCATTTTTTTGTTTGTTTTGTGTAGACGATTTCAATTTTATTTACTGCACTTGAATCTAGACAGAAACCGTCGTATAATTGGTGCAGTACTTTCGTAATATTAACTAAGTATCGGGTGACAAGACAAGTTTTTCCAAAGAAACACCTGTTATATCTTCGAGTAGATAGTCAAAATTGATATGAATACGGAGGAACGACGAAAATTTCAATAGTTATCTCATACTTTTGATTTTATTTACGATATCGATCTGTGAGAAAATCGTATCGAAAAACCATCGAAAGCGATTGTTTAATGGCTAATTAGGCAGAACAATTAAGAAGACGCGTGTAGCGTGGCAATGGGGATTGAGATAATAAAAAAAACATCGAATGGATCTTCGTAAGCAATTAGGTTGAAAATACTTTTAATTATGGGGGATCATGCGGTATGCGATGAAAATTGTAGATACTTATATTCCCATGGTTGAATGATATGGCGAAAAATCTCTTGTTTTTACTGTATAATATGTGCATTTATATGATTCCAGACGTGCGTATAAAGAGTCCGGGCTCATAATAATTCGGGCTCTATGAAAGTGCTCTGCGAAACAATATTAAAACAGAGTCTAATAAAATGTAAAACTACTTTTTTGTAGAATATTATATAATAAAAGAAAAAAACGAATATTAATAATCATGTAATAAATTGGAGGTTATACAAAATATACGATGATACAATGTATGTTCATTGTAAATCAAAGAGAGTGAGAGAGAACGAGAGACAGAGAGAGCGAGAGAGAAAGAGAGAGTGAGTGAGAGAGAGAGAGAGAGAGAGAGAGAGAGAGAGAGAGAGAGAATGAAAGAGAAAGAGAACCAGAAAGAGAGAGAAAGGACAGTATATATAGAATTAGCAGATAAACACTTGAAGACTGACTTGACTGATAGTTTAGAGCGTAATCGAAATCACTGTATACTGGACTGCTACAACTCGCGCTTATTGCACTAACTCCAGACGAATTTGAAGCTTGCATTAATGTACAGCCGTTCATTGAGTTTAAATTGAATTAAACGTGCGTGAAATTAGAGCCTCATTTGCTTATCGACTATGTTAGTCTTTTGCTATTGCACTGAGTCTTGATTAAAATAATGTATATGTACAGTAGAGAATTATTAGCGAATTATTAGCGAATTACTAGCGACTACATTGAATCGGTAATATTGACATATACGCGCGTTACGGTTACTGGACGACTATTGCACGCTAGCTCGAGGCAGTATGTATGAAAAACACAAACACTTACACACACACACACACACATACATACACACACATGAAAAAACGATAACAACATTGCGTCTCTTTGATAAAGTGTCATTGTACAATGTTTATTGTGTGGGCGCAAAGATGGAGTTGTGGAACCCTGTTGTTGTTATTATTGTTAGTTGTGAAGTGCCAAAAAACAGTTGCTTTAAAATAATAAAAATTAATAAAGCGCTGCCGAATGGAGGGCTTGTCTTAGTCGTCGTACTGCGTCGATGGCGCTGGGCGTCGGTGATGCAGTGCGGTGGTCGAGCAGAGCTATACCTTCTCTAAGCCAGTATACCTACCGGTGTGATGCGTGACATACGCGAGTGCCGAACGAGCCCCGTGTTTCGTCACGTGTCCGTGAGCGCGCGAGACACACACAGACAGAGAGACTCTTATCTCCATAGAGTCGAATTCAAGAGCTTTCTTCATCGACTTGGAGAAAGCTCTCTCTCCGCACACAGCTATAAAGGAGTGAGAACCGCACCTAGAATGGGTACCTACATATACCATTACCTTTTACATTTACGTAAAAAACTATATAATATTCTTTATATATTAGCAATTATTATATTCAATATTTTTTATTCTTCATTTTTTATCAATAATTATTATATAACATACCGATGTATTATTGTTTCTCGATTATGTAAATCCATTATTATTACTACTATTATTATTACTACTATTATTACTACTATTATTAATATAATTATTTTTATTATTACTGTTATTATATATACGCGGTGTACAAAAGTTTTCACTGAGAAATAGAGAGAAAGAGAGAGACAGAGAGAGAGCGAGCGAGAGCGAGATAGAGGGAGAGCGAGAGAGAGAGAAAGAGAAAGAGAGAGAGAAAGAGAGAGAGAGAGAGAGAGAGAGAGAGAGAGAGAGAGAGAGAGAGAGAGAGAAGGAAGGAAGGAATGAATGAGAAAAAGGGTGCGTGCAAGTGAGGGAAAATTATAATATAGGGACTATGTTTGAAGTAGTAAAACACTTGCGTTACACAAAAAAGCTCTCGACATCAGCGGACACTTCCGTATGAGATCTGAAGGTTAAGGTAGACGAGGAAATGTGAAAAAGAGAAAGAGAAATAAGTATGACTGGTTGAGTAATTTAAAATCGTCCGATCCGTATATAAATATAAATCTGCACTAACTATTATGGGATTTATAAGTGAGAATGACTCGGTACGCGCATCCACTTATCCAGATACGATACAGGTGAAAATTCACATTATTCAAAAATATATATCACATCCGGAGGAAGAGTGAAAGGTCTATTTCGTTTTAGCTATAAAACATCAATAGCTTGCAATTTAATATGCTTTTGGAAAAGCTTTTAGCATGGCTTTTGCTTGTCCCATATTCACCATTAATATTTACACAAACTTATACATTTATAATACCCAATTTATAGCGCCTCACTCACACTGTTTCGTCGAAAATCCAAGAACGCATTTAACAAACCAATTCCGCTTACATATACATCTAAATATATTTTTAAATGAGACGTTCGTGTAAATATACTTTGTTGAATTTGCAAACTAAGTAAACAGCTTTCCGTTGCTCTTTCGCGGTGATGGATTATAAGACGTGTGTGCAAGGCATAGAATCCATATCGGCGCCTGTTATATTAGCGAATCCTGGGCTTGGGCCAATCGCCTGTGAAAGGTATTGTCCGTGAGCGTGTTGAAAAAAATGATTGCAGCCACCTATATCTGTATCATATACATATTTCGAACGATAGCTTTTTTCCCGTTCAGACGCATATATACAACTGTTCTTCTTGCGTTTTCCTACGTCACGACGACGTAAAAAACGATTTACTCACGTTCGATATTTTTTTTCATTCTCAATGTCGCTCTACTTTAACGTTCGCAATAGAAGATTCGATGCGCGAGCGAATTCCAGCGCCGCGATGTCTCTGCTGACACTGTTCTCCGCAACCGAATCGGATTGAAACTTGAGTAGTAAGCGAGCTCAGGCATTTTTCGCGTATCTCTATTTGCGCGTTATTTCAAGTCTGGAGAGTGAGTGAGAGAGAGAGAGAGAGAGAGAGAGAGAGAGAGAAATAGAATAATGTGAAGATTTAAAAGAAAACAATAGAGTTTACGTCAGTGGAATATACGAAATCGATTTGATTTTCTCGTTCGTGAAAAATCATAAATAAACTTCGTAAGAAATTCTCGGTTTGATACTTACTATCAAGCGTAAGTGATATATTTTTCTTTTGTAGAACTAAATGATTAATGCGTATATCTCGTCGAATAAATATACATATGTAAGTCCAAAATTAGCACATACAGTATATATGTATATAGAAATCTTGACATAAGAAGCGTCTAATCAGATGGACGAATAATGGTCACATGTAGACTCGACGGTGAATGATGTATGCAGTATGCACTGAAAAGAAAATAATTCTAGATCTCATTCGAACGTATATTATATATATATATATAAGGTTAATTTTCATCTAGCTTCGTAATCGCGTACGAAGGAGTGAAAATATATTTATAGGTCGTTGAAAACGCGAGCGCGCGTCTCTTATATTTATAGAGTAGGATTGCGACTTTGAAAGAGGCGCCTATAAATATCTCTCCAAAACTCATAAGAATAGCGAATACGTCGCGGGATTTCCTGAAATTTCTCAGTCGAATGTATAGCTAAATATATTACGAAATTAAAATGCGTGTCCAACTGTCCATCTCCGGTTTACAATTTCATTTTTAATACAAAAACACACATTTCTGATACAATAATGTCAAGAAGAAGCTTTTGGAACGTATAAAGATCTTCGTCATTGCGTAATGCGTTTTACTAAGTTTTAATAAGGTCTGTTGAGAGGACGACCTCGACATTTTTCACAAGGAAGCACATCGCGTTCGATCGAGCTTACAACTCGAGCGGCAAAGAGAAAGGCGTCGCCGAGGCGGCGACCCGACTATTATTCTATCCGCGACTAAGTTTCTGTATATATATATATATATATATATATATACCATTTGGGTTCTCATATACGAAAATAACGTCGAAGAAACTTATCCTCGTTTCGTCGTTACATCGCGCGATTGGGTTGACTTGCCACTGAAAGTGAACATTCGCAACCTTGAATTATACTGTTCCGCGCTATCGCGAATTAGTTAGAGAGAGAGAGAGAGAGAGAGCGCGCGCGAGAGAGAGAAAGAGAGAGAATGTAAGAACGTGAGAAAATGCGATAGACGGGTAATTTGTTCTGATTTTGGCATATTCCAATTTTTTTATTAAGAGAAAGTGTTCTTAAGATGTTGCAGTAAGGAAAATTATATTAATATTAAGGAAAATATATATACGGATCGAGGTTAAGGGTAACTTAGGATAAATTACATGCAAGTATCGAAAGTCCATCTTACAACATTTTGCTTTGTTTTTTTATCTATTTGCTTGCTCATCTGTATCTGCATAACAAGTGCATAACAGTATCGACTGACACTGACACTCGGATTAACTTACTGTCGTATGTCTTGATCCAACATCCAAATAAACGATCTTGTGCTTTTATTGCATTGGTCATAGCTTTTACATATGTACATATATATATATAGGCGCGAGCAATCCACTCATTCACACATATACACTCGTATATATATATATGACTCTCTCTATTCGTAAATTCATTTAAGTAGACCGATGTATTTGATTGTTCCATTATTAAACACAAGCATATATATAATATACATTTATACTAATTCGCTTGATAATTAAAACTTCCTAAATATATAATTGTTATTCATACATACGCACACACGTCTCTATTATTTCGTCTAGAAAATCGTCAATACGTATAATAGAAGAAAAATGAACGAAGCAAAAGTAAATTGGAGGCTTGCAAAATGAGAATCGTAGGTTCTCTCTTCACATAGCCAATATACATATACACACACACATATACATTACTTAATACATCTCGATACAGAACCGATTCGTTGAAGGGAAAAAGGGGTATAAAAGGGATATACATATATGTACACACACAGGGGAAGATAAAAATGAGAGAAGCGAAACAAGGTCCGAAGTAGACCGTACTAATGCATTTTGCATTGCAGATACAAGTGCGAGAAAAATGAGGTGCCGATCACGCTTACAAATGGTTCAACGCTACCGCTGGTCGAACGACCGAACGACGAGGAAGCAGCCCTTTACAATCCGTTCGAGCATCGGAAACTGGCCCACCCAACCAGCGATATGGACACACTTATCCATCTGCTTAAGGGAAGTCTTGGTTCTGGGATACTCGCTATGCCAGCGGCTTTCAAGAGTGCCGGTTTATTCTTTGGTCTATTCGCTACCTTCTTCATAGGAGCCGTTTGTACCTATTGTGTGCACATACTGGTCAAGTGCGCCCATATACTCTGTAGGCGAACTCAGACACCGAGCTTGGGCTTCGCGGAAGTTGCCGAAGCAGCTTTCCTCATTGGGCCCGAGCCAGTTCAGAAATACGCTAGGCTAGCCAAGTGAGTGATCTTTTATACATACATATACACTATATACAGGGATGAATGAAGGAATCGATTTCAGGTTGATTTCAGTGAGGTTATCTACAAATTTTACTTAGTTATAATCATTGCATTCTTTATATATTTAATACCGAAGCTAATAGAAAGTTATATCTTTAATTTGAGCTTTATTTCACTCATTGAAGTCTAGAATAAATCCTATACCACTTAAAGTAGGGCTATGAATAATCTCTTTCCATAAGGTTCAAACCGAATTAATGGATCTGAAAATTCGGATCAATACTTTATAATATATAATATTCTCTAAAGGACGAATGCAAGGATCTCAATCGAATCGCAGAACAAATTTTACACGATTAAATGTACCAAGAATAATTTTTCTATTACTAAATTAAAGTTCAAATTAAAAGGATAAACAGTCTAGAACTTCAGTATTAAATATATAAACTAATTCGAATTTTTGAAACTTTAAGGTTTCTGGTTCCCTTAATAAAAAATTCTGACCTGAGCTTGAGGTGAAACGTCGGCTAAATTTTGTAAATAATATACAACGATTTATCGAACAAACGAATAAAAAAATGCTTTTTAAAAGAACTCTGTCTCTTGCAAAGTGACGCTCTAAAGACAAATTTGAAACATATTATGCAAATGCGACTTTCTCTAAGGTTAGTACAGCTTGTTAGATCGACAAAAGTTCTATTCTTATTTTAAGTAGTATTTCTGACCAAAAACATCCAATTCGATGTTGAATTGCCCTAGATTATTCATAGAACCAACGAGTCTTATTGAAACTCGCCGTCAATACTTATATAGCATTTTGCGATATACCGGATCTTAATTGGAATTGTTTTCGAAACGCACTGCTAATTTTAATATGCAACTGATTCTGTAAATAAGTCGCTTATAAAGCATGGAGTCATGGAACGTGAAAAAGTAATGAAAGAAAACAAAGGTTCTCTCGTCTAGTTTCCGTTGTCAAATTATATTTCCTATTCCTCGCACCAGTTATATTATTAACACTAATGAAAACCAGTCAGACTCTTAATTCTATTTCTCAGAGTGTTCTTATTTCTTCATCTTATTTCTCATTTAAATTTGTTGATTATTTTGATGTGTATTTACAGGGCGACGATCAACTCATTCCTCGTGTTGGACCTCATTGGTTGTTGCTGCGTTTACGTTCTCTTCGTATCGCAGAATGTTAAGCAAGTCGTTGATTTCTACTCCGCACCAGAGGACCAGTTGGACCTGAGGATCTATATGGCTATGCTTCTTCCACTTTTGATTATATTTTCTCTCGTAAGAAATCTCAAGTATCTGGCACCGTTTTCTATGATAGCCAATGGTCTGATCGCCGCTGGCTTAGGTATCACATTCTACTACATTTTCACTGACTTGCCGCCGGTCTCGTCAGTCAAAGCAATCTCAACTATCACGGAGATGCCACTTTTCTTCGGCATTGCCATTTTCGCTCTGGAAGGCATTGGTGTCGTAAGTCCACGAATTTACAACGTATACTTATATGCACGTGTATCGGATTAAAAAAATACAATCTTTATGATATTTCTCTGCACAGGTTATGCCTCTGGAGAACAACATGAAAACTCCAACTCACTTTATCGGCTGCCCCGGAGTCCTGAACATCGGCATGTTCTTCGTCATCACACTTTACAGCACAGTTGGTTTCTTCGGTTACCTTAGGTACCAAGATGCAACCCAGGGTTCGATCACCTTGAATCTCGCGGAATATGACGTGCTGGCTCAATCGGTCAAGCTCATGATCGCTGCGGCAATATTTTTCACGTATGGCCTACAATTCTACGTACCAATGGAGATCATCTGGAAGAATATTAAGCACAGGTTCGGTGCACACAAACTCGCCGCTGAGTACGCCGTTCGGGTTGTCCTAGTGACGTTCACCGTTTGCATGGCCATCGCCATTCCAAATCTTGGTCCATTCATCTCTCTGGTCGGTGCACTATGTTTATCGACCCTTGGTCTCATGTTCCCATCGATCATTGAATTGGTCACCGTTTGGGAACAAGAGAACGGTCTTGGTCGTTTCTATTGGAAACTCTGGAAAAATATTCTGATCATTTCGTTCGGTGTCCTTGGTCTATTGACCGGTACCTATACCAGTATTGGCGAGATTACCAGCAGCACCGGGAACGGTACCGAAGTTGGCCACTAAGAGCTAGGCATGTCTAGTTATGAAGCGGCGACCTCAGGAAGCGCGTACCTCGCAAATATCTCGCGCTAAGCGGGCCGAGAAACGCGCTGCAGAAATCAGTCGGGGAGACGAGACGAGACGAGGCGAGCATCGGATTTGCGATTAAGGCTCGAATTTTGCGACTGACGGCTTTTCTTCATTTCTATTCTCAAGCCGCGCAGGACGGCGATCACGACTGAACCCCATGATTTTCAATTCTTCTTGATATACAACGCGCTGCGGATGTCTACACCAATCATCAACTCATAATCTATGCATATAAAATGTAGTCAATCGTCGTCAGCCGCAGCAATACGATAAGCCCACGTTGCGTATTTTGCTCGAAGTATAACAGGGAAACATCCGAGTCTTATCCCCCCAAGCCCTAGTACATCTTGTTGTAGACTATTGAGACTACCCAATGTCTCGCTATAGAAGATTAGCCTAGCCATTAAATAAATCTTTGTGCAGCGATACGAGGCGAGCTTCCACTAAGAAAGCGCACACTACCGGTATACACACACGTTTCACTTCTCTTCTTTTTCTGGTATTTTTTTTATTTATTTTTTTTGTTTCGAATCATTGTTTTTTTATTGTATATGCATGCGACTATCTTTATGTACACTCGATGTACAAAGTATTTTCTTTTTTCTTTATCTTTACAAAAATAATCACGATAGCGAAAGATATTTTTTTGTTAAGTATATGTACAAAGAGAGTTTCTCATTGAAATGGAAGCTCGTCGATACTTGCCTCGCAGAATGAACGAAGGAATCGCATATATGTGTATATATATATATACACACATATATAGTAAGTGAAAAAGTAACGATAAAATTGCATCGTATTCACATAAATTTTCCCAGTTCATTGGCTAAAAGTAATTGGGTGAACCTTAGTGAGAGCCTTCGCGTCGAACCGTCCGCATTATTTTGATTTTCATGTGAAATATTCATCTTACGTATATATATATATATATATATATATATACAACGTACCTTTTGTGCGTAGGCGCTTGTTTGATGTGACGACGTCGACGCTGTTAAAAATGAATCTTTTGTAAAATTTATTTTCAAGATGAGTTAACTGGTAGTGAATGAATTTTCTATAAATTTACGAATGACAACGTAGATTACTCTCGCGTTCGATGAGAAATGACATATTTTGTTGATCAAAATTACAGCTGAACTGTATATGCGATGTGAAGGCGCATCGTGTAATGAAGTTATAAATTCAAAACCCATGAAGCTGTATTTGTTAATTATAGCCATTGTCGTATCCTTGAGCGATACGTGAAACGTCAGTATTGTTATTAGCAAGGAAGTATATAAATATACTATTGGCGAGAGAAGTGCCCGGCTGCTGGTTGTCTTGATTCGAGCATTTCTTTTTTTTTATGGGAATACAAACATATTATTCATTTTTAATAGTGAATTTATTTTTGGCAACTGTAGGAAGAGTGAGGAATATACGAGAAAGCAATAATCATTTTTTAAACTGACAATAGAAAGTTTATATATACATGTATTTATATATATATCTAGTTTTTAAATAGAGCAACGATAAAAAGGTTCCAGATGCCGCGGATTGATAAAATAAACAAATATAAAACTTCTTCTTCACTCCGTGTGTACGCGCAAATTTTGCGTACGTTCGCTACACGATAACGCGTGAACACAGTATACACATAGCATGCGATATTTTCAAGCTCGCGCATCATCATCAGCTGTATGGATGAAATTTGTTCATTTGTTTTCTTTTTTCTATTTTATATCAAGTAAAAAAAATTAAACCCAAAAGGAATATTGAGTTGTAAGTCATATACATAAATATAATAAAAAGTAAAAAAAATCAACGATAGGATGATAATCTTATCGTTTTTTTTAAATAATGCAAATCTGTTGCTATAACAAAGGTTTACAGATATTTTGTCTTGTATTAACAACGACAACACAACCTTGTACACATAATTTACAATGCGCAGTTGAATAAAATGTAAAGAGCTGTATTTATGTAGAAATAAAAAATTTCGTCTGGCATGGAGAGTTAGAGAGTGTGAGAGAGAGAGAGACAGAGAGAGATAGAGAGAGACAGAGAGTGAAAGAGAGAGAGAGAGAGAGAGAGAGAGAGAGATAAACAGACAGGAAAAGGATAAAATGGATATGACAGAGAAAAGTGAGGTGATGAGGTGTTTCTCGAGGAAAAGTGTTTTTACATGAATGTAGATATATACATATACATACTTGTTTTGTGTATAATGTTATTTTATTAATCATTGTATCATACAATTATCTATTTAATATACAATCAAACGATTTGCAAGGACGTTTCTTTCATTTCTTAACCTTGGAAAATTTGTATCATTTATTTTTTATTTTGCTCATTTGCGATATGATAATGATTACACCGTGTCCTATTAATTTTTATATACGAATATTTTTTAAAATAATAATTATAAAAATATGTTTTACTATCTTTATAGCGAAAATCTCGTAATTGTCCTTTGAGGTTGAACTATATAATAAACAATTTTTAATAAATAACATAGATAAAGGAATAAGGTTGTAAAGTAATTAAAATGTTTTATATTTTCTAAAAATATAAAACGCATTTCTGTGAAGATTATCTATTTTTAAATAGATATACAAGTTCACTCGGTTTTTTTAACCTTTTGATTTCCTTTAATAAAGACTCGCGAAGGAAATAATAAGTCGAATGATTTTTTCGTTATTAATTTAAGGAGGTAAGCGACGAGTATGAAGGCAAACAAAATAAAACCATAGACGTCTATTAAGTTGACTTGCCACCAAGGCATATTAACCATTGGTGACTCTAAGGCTTTTTTACCATGACGTGCAATATATTCAATCCAATATGTCGCTGTCTCTACTGGACTCATTGGTCGATCGAAGAATTTTGCTGCGAACGATACCGCGTTTTTTCTATAAAATATAACAAAAATACATTAATTTATACAATACAATTATTATTTTGTTTGTTGAAAATAACTTACTTATAAATTGGATTATTTAAAATTTCTTTCAATGTAGCAGTGAATGATTGCTCCGTGATTTTTTCGTGATCAACGAATAAAGCAATTTTATTACGCACTTGTGTTTTTATGTTAAAATGTTGATCACCAAACAATGGGATACCTATTATAGGTACACCAGCGTATAATGATTCTTGTGTACTCATCAGTCCTCCGTGTGTGACAAAAGCTTTAATATTCTTATGTTCTAAAATATAATATTATTATTTATTACCATATAATTTCGAATATTTATTTAAATATTGCACGTATGGTTTAAAAAATATTTAGTGGCTAATTACAGCACGAACTAGAAATGTTGCTGTTGGTGTGATTGAAACGGAACCAATGCATATATTGAGTTAAGACTTGTTTTAAGGAATGATCTTTCATAGACTCTCTTCAACACAAACAGAAGATTGATTTTACTCTTCTTGCAAAATATTTCACACTTTTTATGACGCTGAAATGTATTTGTTCACTCAATATAAAATCGCTTTAAAATCTATTGATCTATGATATTTCTATTTTGTGGGGTAAAATTAATATAGGTAAATATATCTCCTAATATTGGAATAAATATAAATTATTACTACATAATTATTAAAAATATTTAAAATTCTAATTTAATAAATCATAATTTCCAAGGTTTTTTGTTATTTTAGTATTGAATATACTATTGCAAACAGGTACGTACTTAAAACCTGTATTTGAGAAAACCACGATTGCATCATGACATTTGAAGGTAGTGCAACCGGTAAATCTTCAGGCTTAGCTATTTTTATTAAAATTCGAACTGGTGCGATATTTTCAAATGACGCATAAAGAGCAGTTAATGTGGCTTTTGGTAAAGTTTCAATTCTGACCATTGACCCGAACGAAAAGTAAATACATCCGTTTTTGCTGCCATCCAACCAATTTTGAACTTTCTGAAAAGTCGAATAAGATGAGTGATGATAAAATAAAAATTAATGATGCCTCTGATTAGATTAGATTATGTAATTAATTGTTTTTACGTACATCGGATAGTGGTTCACCATCATCTGCAATATGTAATCCCCCGACCGGTACGATCGCAGGAGTAAATGTACGTACTCCATCGAGAGATATATGTGAGTTTACTAGTAATAGGTCTAAGTCTTGCTGGAGTTCAGTGACATCGGGATATCCAGAACCGAAATATTGCTCTACGTACTTATTTTGGACTTTTATATAATAATTATATTGCATATTGATAAAGTGGTACAACACTGTATTAGTTAATCGATCCCAGAAATTCATAGGAGAAAATTTGCCTGACCAGCATCCAGGGGTTATTGCAGAATTAAAGGGATTTCCAAGTGGCTCATTGTAGAAATCCAATAGAGTACTGGTTGTAATACCAACCATTGGTATTTTTAGGTAACGACTCCATGCCAAGAAACAGTTCGAGACGAATACCTATTTAGTTATTTTTATGATCATTAACAATTTTCTTTTTACAAAGCTCATTTTTTTGTAAATTACTCTTTTAAGGGCATGAGACACCTTTAACTAAAGCTTAAAAATATTGTAATTTTTTAATTTGTTATATTATACGTTAATTATACGTTAATTATATTGAACTATTATCGATAGATTTTGTTGAATGATTCAAAGAAAACGAAGGTATTTTTGCAAAATTTCAGCTCAATCAATCATTAGTCTGTTCAAATTCTATGCGAAAGAAAACATTTTAGCAAGAAACTGTATACCAAAAATTGACCGATATATGTGTTCGACAATATAGACGTAACTATAAAAGATACTTACGATCTATGACTAATAAGAAAGTAATAACTAATTTACGCAAACAGTTATTAAGATATAGTTAATACCAGATTTGAAGCATAACATTCGTTTACCCAGATCATACCATGAATGCCTAAGTGAATGAAATATTGACTAAATATCAATGACAAATGATAAAAATGTATACGTAGTATATAATTATAATGGGTTCAATTATTTACACCTTGAAATAATCACATTTTACGAATAAATGTATTACGAATTACGCAGAAAAGGTTTTCTATTAAATCTTATTATAATTTTATCAACCAAGTCATCACATTCAATTATAAATTCTTATTTATTTTTGTTGTTTGGTCAATACTTACTATCTAGACTGTTTATAATCTTCTTAAGTACTGATATACTAACACTTGAATGAGTATTTTTCCAGTACGAACCTGAGCAGACAAGTCCTACACTCGAGAACTGCACGAACTAATTTAATACCTTTTTGTAATTATCGATTATTTTGCTATCATCACGAATTACTTAATTACTTGGTATGTGAAATCTGGTTCGAATTCCAACTTTGTCATTTGCAAATCCTATAGATGTGCTTTCAAAACTTAATTTTTAAATAAGACCTTTGAATTCTCAAATCTATATTTGCATAGATTTGCAAATGACCTTTCTTTGAAATTTCTCTTATACGTACAGTTAAAAGTGCTTTCTTCAGGTAAAAATAGATTTAATAGAGTCAACAAGTGCTTATATAATTTCCTGTATATTTTAAAATAAATAATCGATAAAAAATCGATATTTGTGGAATTTAAAAGTGTCTCATTTCCTATAGTATACATCCAACTTTATGTTTATTTTTACCTCAACAATAATAAGATCGTAAGATTGCCCATTTTTCACACGATTAAAAAGCTCTTGAAATAATGGCTTGCCCATCAATTCACAAACTGGATTCCCTACGTCTTTCAATAAAACAGGTAAGTTTACCGATCCAAATTTTTGTATAAAATCATACGTCATATTATTCAAGATAGCTGGTAAAGTCCCATTAAGACTAAAATCCGTATAATTTGGAATGGGCTTTTTAAGTGGAAAATGGCTATATACATGTATTTCATGTCCTCGCCAAGCCATATGCTTTGCTAATCTTTCACACATAACGAAGTGACTTTTTCCATGTACTGGAAACAAGGCTAAAATTTTTAAACCATCTATGATCTCACAGCTGTGGGCCAATACAATTAAAATTGTTAAAATTCGTTTGGGAGTGATGATCATTTTGAACAGCAGCTGAAAAAAAATTTACATGTCAAATAAATGTGATCGAGTCGAAAAAGAGAGCTAAATTAACCTAATTAAAATTTACTTTCGCCAATGTTTTCTCTTACGTAGTTAATACATTCCAGAAAATTAAAAAGATAAGATAAGATGATATATGGTTATTTTATTGCGTATCTCTTTTACGAGTACGAGACAATCATATTTAGTTTTTTGTTGCGACATTAAAAAACATTATTTCATTTTAAAAAATATTAATTTAAAACTATAAATATTTTCAGTAATATGTTACTTACTGAAATCAAATGAAAATTTACTAGATTCAAGTATGTATTACTTAAATACATTAAATAATTTTGTGAAAATCAAAAAATATATTTAATTAAACGTAATATGTAATTATTTAGTAAATAATTGGTATCTCGTCCAATTAATGATTTAAGTAGTTCTAATATCTAGTATTCAAAATGATTTAACACTGTAAGTGAACATCGTAAACAGCTTAATTTTTTGTTCATCCATAGTTTTGGTAAATACTTTTTCCCTCGATCGACTCAGAGCACCACTAACTGACTCAGGTACATTGTACCCCCGTGATATTTAAAATAAGCGTTCGGGCAAAAAGCTATTAGGTATTTCAGAGTAGAGGACAGTATTCATTTTGCATATATTATATCACGTATAATAATAATAAATTATAATATTGTGTATAGTATATCAGAATTGTCATTTTTTAAGTTACACGTATTAACTATAAATTTTAAAAGTTTAAAGTAAAATTGTATAAAATAAATTGTCAACACTTGTCGATACTTAATACCGCCTACATTTACTTATTCAATGCAATTGTAATTGACTCTAAGTATTCGATTAAAATTCAAATTTACACGCAAGTACAGACAGAATAAAGCTACGTACGTAAGTGCAGATTTTCCACTGGTATGAAGATATAGTCACAAAAGGAATATTTATTGTATCGAGAAAAGGAACGCACAACTCAAAAAACTTCTGAAGCTCATTTTTCAACAGTTAAAATTACACTGATTATACTTCTGATCGTCAGACCTAAATTAAAAGAAAAACGTCACAAACGTGTGCATTGTCGAAGACTTCATTAGCGATTAACCCACCTGGATTTGAAAAAATTTAAAACAAAATACGTCACCTAATTATTTCCAAATCGATTACGCTTAATCACTGATCGAAATGTATAAAACAAGACGGAAGATACGCCGATTATGAAGATTGCCAATAGTGATAAATATTCTAAAATGCTTGACGGTTCAAGCACAATGTTCGACTTTTGTCTGTCTACTGTGATAGTGAAAGAGAAATATATAGGCCTTGTTTTGAATACAGAAGATGAGAGATTTTATTAAAGACATGCGAGAATTGGCTGAGAATCACTGTTGTTAGATAGCTTCTCGCTCAACAGAGAATATAAACAGGAGTGTTATTATCATAAAAGATGTAATTATTCGCTTATAGTAACCTAAACTTTTTCGTAATAAATAAAAAAGCAAACATTTTACGAACATATTTTATTATAAAATATACATCTTAACTATATGATAAATAGTAGATGTGGTCTACATATTTTATAATAAATTATGGCGGTAAAAAATGAATAATTATCTATCTATTTTCAATGTTTAATTTATTTAAATCAATTAATAATAGTTATATTAACTTAAATTAATGAATTTGTCCAGCTGCAAAATTTGAATAATATTTTATTCAAATTTCACGTAAACGTATTATTTACGACAGCCTACATTTTCTTTTTGAATCTCTCATTTATTTTGAAAGTCTCGGAAACAGAGTTACAAAACGATTGTTCGTTTTGATTATAAGATATAACCGATAGATAAAAATGAAATATAATTTTTTTTTAATTGTTAGAGCTATTGCGATATAGCAGGAAAACGAATATTAGTACTTTCTAAAATTAGATTAAGTACATTATGTAAACGTATTTACTTTTATGCATACATTTAAATAAAATGGTAATTGTGATTTTTAAACTTTCAATGGAATTTAGCAAATCGGACTATTATCTACATCTGTCGGGAATTATATGAACTACTTGTACTAAATGTATGATACATTTTGTAGTTTGGTATTTAAATCGATTTTGATGTCAAAGTAGATATCTACTATCCGACACGTCGTCAACTCAGTTAAGGTTAGATCTTCATAGAAGTCAATGCATACTGTCAGTGTATCTCTAATAGTTTGGTGATTATAACTTTTTTAGATTAAAAAATGTTTAGCGAAGTAAATAAAAAAGTTCTATTATCTTCAGAGTCAAGTGAGGTATTACTAATTCTGATCTAATTTTCTTCACTATAATATATATTCTGTAATAAACAAATCCGTACTCTTCTCAGGTTGACGTACGCGAAGATGAGGAGCAAACCGTAAAATTAGAAGAAATTATAGGAATGTTAGTTTCTGCCGGATATTACAGAGCACGAATCAAAGGTTTAGCTAATTTTGATAAAGTGAGTACAAAAATTTAATTTCATAATAAATTACAGGTAGATTCGCAGTGACCTGCTTTATCAGAAGAGTACGAGTATTAAAATTCAAATGTTCGACTTACCGTTTGAATATTGGAATTTTTTTTTTTTTTTGTGGAATATTTATTTTATTATATACAAACATAATAAAATATAGATGTCGCAAATACCATATTGGATACACGATATTTAATGAAGAATTAATTGAACAAATATATTTCTGTAATTAACTTTTCTGGATTTTAATTGGGTTTTAATAAATTTGTGCACGAGTAAACTATGCAAGTTAATTTTGTTTAATCCACTCTGGCAGAATTTTAATCAACCAAAATGATCTCTTAGTCGACCGTTTATCATTTTCTAGTCATCGATTTTGATCAACCGTTTAGCAACAAACTCATTTTTTAGACCAATTAAATTAACATTAATTTTATAATTTAATGATGCTCAATGTAAATTAAAGGGTAAAACATAGCTTATAATGCCTTTTTCGCCAATTTTATTTTATTTTATACGTTAAACGAATGCGTCTAGACTGACTCGCACATGCATAGCGGAACAGGCGTATTACAAGCCGAAAAAGAATTTATACCGACGCAGAAATAAAACAAAAAGTTATTCAGATTATGCATTTAGCGACTGAATATCTTGATCATTTAAAAGCTCTAGAATTTAATGGTTTACAACAAATTTAGCTGTGAGTGTAATGAGTGATATTAATGATAATGAATTGTCGGTTGACTGGGATTCTAATACTTCGAAAATTCCGAATTAACAGTGACTGATAATATAATGTGCGAATGACAGAAATAGAAGGAATAGCTAAGTGGCTAATAAACATAACAGTTCCTCATGCTTCGGTTGATAAACTTTTTAAAATATTAAAAAAATTGTTTCAATTTTTAAAGGTTGATAACATAACCTACATTTCTTAAAAACTATAAACTGCAATTTGGCAATACTTACATAAATTTAAATACATCCGTAGATATGACTGAATTTTTAAATTAACTGAAGTTTATTGTTGATTGATATAATTGTAATTGCTAACCAAATGATAAGCTATAAAACGTTATGTTAAAAGTAGTCAAATTTGAGCAACCGTAGATCAATCGATCGTGTGTAGTGTGGCGAAAGTAACGGTTATTTTGATCAAACGATTTGGTTGCCTAAACGGTTGCTCAACTGATGTGCGTTGACCAACCGATGCTCAATTGCTGATTAATTTTTCTACCAATCGAATAATAATTACTGTTCTTTTTTCACAAATAGATTGTTGGAGGTATGACATGGTGTATAGAGTCTTGTTATTTTGATGTCGATGTTGATTTACTTTTTCAAGAAAATCTGACCATAGGCCAAAAGATGTGAGTAGATTTATTGCTAAATTCAGCGGAAAATATACGGCTGCATAATTTTATTATTTTTCTAGAGCTTTGACAGAAAAGATCGTTGTTATGTTACCGAAAAT
Organism: Apocrypta bakeri; assembly: GCA_018906985.1. Taxonomy (NCBI): domain Eukaryota; kingdom Metazoa; phylum Arthropoda; class Insecta; order Hymenoptera; family Pteromalidae; genus Apocrypta; species Apocrypta bakeri. Next base: position 5,710,572 of record JACCIA010000007.1, on the reverse strand, counting down.
GAATTGTCCCCACAGTATAGAACCTCATCAAATACAAGGATTAGATTGTATACACATTTTTCCAGTTATGCAGGTAATGTTACGCCGTTTCGTGACCCATGTGCAAAGTACTACCCTGTTTCAACAATACGAACAAAGCACTTTTTCATACATTTATTTTTTAATAAATTATTGTACACTTGTGTACTAACTAAAATATTCTTATGCAGAGAAATGATTTTATTCAGAATTTCTATTATTATTTCTATTATTTATTTATTTATTTAATGAATTTATCTAAGAATGCGAATGAAATAATAGAACGTTACTTATTTTCTGGTTAAATAAATAAATCAATATATAAATGAGTTGCATTGAAACGCTTAATACTTATCGTTTATCATAAAATGAACAATAAATAATGAGTTAGTACTCGTTCGCGAAAAAATAAATTAGAGTTACATATGATGAATATTAATTACAGATAATTAAAGCCATTTTTTCATAGTAGAATAATATCGATTAATCATTTCAAAGCAATTTGTGATAACGTAACTTTTACACATTTTGTCTCTAGTGGTTGGTTAACGAGTCAATGAAAATGCGCGAGGAAATGGCTGAATACGTACGTTCATTTGCAATCACGCAGTTCGATAAAAATCATGCTTTCACCGAATCTGCAAAGGAAAAAGTAGATAATGATCTGATTGCTAACATCAATTTAATCAAGGTAAAGTAGCTACATTTATTACTATCAATAGTACTATGATATGCTTTATAAAATCAATAGATCCGCTTGATAAAATAACATATTTTTACGTTATTCCTTTAAAGAAAGCTTATGAGCCACGTCGACGATTTAAACAAAAAGATGCAGTACTCACGGATGAATTTTCGATAGTCAGTAATGCATTACTGGAATATGGAGAAACTTTACAAATACCTCAAAGTGTTATTAATAAATTACAAGAAATGAAGTCAAGTAATACTTCACAAGACAAAGAAATTACGAAAGAAATAATTGAAAGAAAAATTCAAGAAAAGGTATTTTTTCTTTGAAAATTAATGCTACACTCACGTGTTAATAGCTATTATTGACAACAAATTTATCTCGAGTAAATGATATGTATTAAATAAATATTAAATACTTTTCAGAAAATTGTCGAAGACTTAATGAAAAATTTATCCAAGTTTGATGACAATACGGTAACATATAACTATTTTTTATCTTATATATAATGCGTAATTTACATCCTCGATAAGAAATACGTAATTTCAACATTTTTTTTAGAGCCGTGTAAGTTCAAACATTGTAGGAAAAATTGTTAATATTCAAGCGCAGGAAGTCGCTAAAGCAGCGGAACAATATGCAAGTCTATCTGGATTAGAAGCTGAGGTTTGGAATACAATACGCATTTAAAAAATATACGAGTAATTTCTATGACAGATTGACCGAACGAACAAATTTATTTTTAACATTTTTAGACTATAGTTGGGCACTGTTTTTTCATCAAGGTTTTCAAAGTTGAAGTATGACAAAGTTGCCATTTTTACCAATTTTGGCATTTTAAGCCAATTTTCAAACAAAATTCTAACTCAAAAGGGAAGCATTTGTTACTAAAAACACAAAAGGCACTTTTCTTCTTAAATAAGTCAAATTTTACAAATAAAATACTAATAACCTGTAAATATAAGTCATAACAATCTCCTAAGTCATGCAAGTCGTGGAATTCTTAAGAACGAAGTTCTATTTCTAATAGACCTAGAAGACCTAAATGACTTTCAACAATGATCTTTATTATTACTTTAATCGTACTTACTTATACTAATAATATGAGGTGAACACATATTTTATTACATATTATAGAGAAAATGCTAGCTAACTTTAATTCTAGCTAAATATAGAAATTGATTCCCAAGATAAGAACCATTATAAACATGCATTGAAGAAATCTTCATGAATTTTTTCATGTCAAAACTCATGATCGAACCTTCTGAAAACTGAATTTCACGACTTTCGTGACTTAGGAGATTGTTATCACTTATATTTACAGGTTATTAGTATTTTATTTGTAAAATTTGACTTATTTAAGAAGAAAAAGGGCCTTTTCTGTTTTTAGTAACAAATGCTTCCCTTTTGAGTTAGAATTTTTTTGAATATTGGCTTAAAATGCCAAAATTGGTAAAAATGGCAACTTTGACATACTGAAACTTTGAAAACCTTGATGAAAAAAATGTAAAAGAATTCATGAAGGTAGACACAGTGCCAAATTATAGTTTAAAAATGTTTAAACAACATTTTTTGTTCGTTCAATTTGCAGAGAATGACGTATATACATCACGGCTGAATAAAAATATTTTTATGAAATTTAGAATACACTAACAACTGCTGCACACGCAACTGTCGCATTAGAGAAACAAAAATCAGCTCTCGAAATTAAAGTTCACAAAATCACTAAAGATAGAGAAGAATTAAAAAATAAGTTAACAGAAATATCTAAAAAATTAAGTGTAACTCGAGAAAGAAGACAATCAATTGATAAAGCTATTGAACAAATAAAAGGTATAGAGTCCGAAGACAATAAAGGGTAAGTTGATCGATAATATAACTACTTTAAAACTACTTTTACATCATTGCTTTTGCAGCATATAGCTACTTTTTTCAATGATAAGTTTGCTTGTATTTTTTTACAAAATTGTATGTGAAACTGTAATTCGTTATAAGAAACGAGTTTTTTTTTAAACCATCAGATTTTTTATTAATAGCATTAAGAGGAAGGGATTGTGAATAAATTAATCGGCATTATAATTTAATTAAAAATTAATAGACATCACTTTTTAATAATCTATTCAGAAGATTGCGAAAATTGGAAGAACTTCTCATCGTACATGACGGTTTAAAAGATCAAGAAAGCAAATTTCGGGATCAGTGTCATTTAGATTTAGAAACATTAAATAGTCTTATCAAGGAAGTGCAAATCGGCGAACCTCGAGAAGAAACACACACGGTTGTTGAGTATGATGAACAAAAAGAAGTGGTCAATCGATTAAGACTTCAATTGGCAAAAAAGAATCGAGCTATAGCTACTTTAACTAGGCAATTAGACGATGTCCCAGGAAGATCAGAACTTACTCAGTACCAACGGCGTTTCATGGAATTGTATAATCAAGGTAAAGCCAAACGAATCAATATGTATATTTATGATACATTTTGATTATTCAATACGTAAAACAATTACATTTTAGTATCAGCAAAACATAAAGAAACAAAACAGTATTATACTTTACATAATACATTAAATGATAAGAAAATATACTTAAGTAAAGAATTGTCCTTTTTAAATTCAATTCAAGATAATTACTTGGAGTGAGTATAATTTTTTCATTTTATTGGTTAGAAGTAAACGTTAACTTTATGTAGTTAATCAAATGTATCCACAGAGCAATGGCTTCGAGCAGTGGCAAAGAACAGTTTATTAAACAATTCGAAGGTATTGTTAACGAAGTACAACGAATTATAGCAAAGGTATTTTTTGTCGTATATAAATATATTATAATAAAAAGCACATGCCGATCAATAAACGAGATAAATATTTGATTTTAGTATAAAAAACATAGCACATTTGAAACTGCACGAAGAGATGTGCTCAGTCGTAATTTGTTAACTTTGATGGAACAACAAAGGAAATATGTTGTTGCTGTCAGGCAACTGACTATCGAATGTCGTAAAAATGAAAGTCTTTTAGCGCAACTGCGTGGGCAATAAAGGATGAACGTAATCGAGAATGTATATATGTATAATTTTATAATTATATAGAAGTCGTAATTTTCATAATGGTTTTATTTCAATTAAAATGTTCAATCAAGGGATCAAATAAATTGATATCTCTTAAAAGTATACATGAATTTTGTAAATTTATTTCAAACATTTATAAACATTTTTCAATAGTGACTCTACTCTATTTTCTCTATTTAAAGCGTATAGTGCTATGAACAGAATTTAAAATGAGTTCACGTACAGTAACTGATGAATAAACGACGATATGAAGCATGAATGTCCCCAAATTCATGAATAATACCAACATATCAGTGGGGGTGGGGTAGGGCTACTCTTCGTGAAATTCTGAATATATTCACTATACAATGATCTGTGAATCGGCGCATGAAAAGTTTGTCGACGGTCTGTCGCGTTAAATATGACAGTCACGTAAAACAGTAAGCTTCGCAAGAGCACACTTGACTCGGATTTTCCGATTCCTAAAAGTCCGACGAAACTATGAGCTATACAGGAACTCACCCGGGAACAGCAATGGGTAATATATATATATATATATATATATATAGTGGCAGAGGCCTCTCGAACGGCAGTGATTCGAAGCATTGGCACACGCGGTAGCCGCGTGTCTGGGATTTTAAAGCACTCGAAGCGCGAAATATACTGTATCGACTGCATGTCCCGTTTCCCGCGGTGCTAGTCGACGATTCGCTCGCTCTTTGTAAAATAAAACGTTCGAATATAACGAGAGCCACGGGTAAGAGGTATAGTTTGTATAAGTATTTCTTTATTTCGTTTATTTTGTTTTTTTTTTCGAATCAAGCATTTTCAAGCACACTTACACCGTCAACGTCGAAACTTTACAATCGAACAATGCATGTGTTTCGCACGCGTTCGATGTGCTTTTCTTTGGAATTTTAATTAGCATGTCAATTAATTAAATACTCTGCGCTTTCCTCCAGCCTTGCTTCCGACCACTTTTCTTTACTTCTCTTTCTTCTGCTTCTGTTCCTTTCTCTCTCTTATCCATTTACCTATAGTAAACTGGCTTTTTTCTTTCCCGATCTGTCTCAGACATTCATTTTTTCAGTTTCCTCTCTTTCTGTATATATATATATATACACTCATAAGACTTCGTATTTCTATGTCTTTATACGGTTACATGCTTGTCAACGTGAAAAATTCTTTTTCTATTCATCCGTGGAGATTTTTTTATTTCCATAAAACGGCGTTAAATGCTTAAGGGCCATTTTATTTTATTATTTTTTATGTAAATAATTTTTCTGAAGCTGAAGCTTTGTTTTTTCCTTGAGCTTTATAAACCGGTATGTCATCAGTATATGAATTGAGCAACGCACTGCTTGAATTAACAAAAATTTGTATTTTTATGGAACTGATTCTTGTTGTAAATAACTAATAAGTTATATTTATCTCTATTCTAAGACAGATGTTATATACGTAATTTATTATTATTATTAATTATTAGAAACGCCATTTGATTGTCTATTAGAAATAAAGACAGACTTATGTGACAATTTTGGACAATATGTATTTTAATATCAATATAGCTGGGAATTTCTGCTCTCAGAAGTTCAGGAATATTACTAAAGAATGAAACGTCTACAGTAAAGCGACGGAGTAGTGTCTCTAAGACAGTTTCTCTTCTTCGACAATTTGCCCCTGAAATCATTACTAGAAGACAGACAGGAAATGAGGCTCTTCTACCGTTTACTAACCGGCATTTGCTCTATCTATATTTCATTCTTACTCCTTGTTTTTTCATAACTCCTCTTTACCCATCACAATAGAATTTCTCAGACGGCAGCGAAATGATCTTCACTTCTATGGAGTAATAAGAGTCGAAAAATAAATTCCATTTTTTTTCTCAAGTAGATAGGTTTTAGTATTTTTAAAGAATTTCTTTTTCAAATAAATAACATTAATTCAAAGTCATTCAAGATAGAATATTTTGAAAATTGCTAAAAATGCTAACTTTCGCATACTGTAACTTTGAAAACCTTGATGATTTTTTTGTTCGGTTCATCTATCAGTAAATGAATCATATACCTATATATATATATATACAAACTACAAATATATCACATTACATATAATCCGAAGATTTTAAAGTGACTGAATGAGTAAGTATCGATGACTATTGATACTTAATTGATTGTCGTATAAGCATCGGAATTCGGCGTAACAATTCGAAATGTCGAAGGAAATTGATAAGCGAGAAAAAAGCGAGCATTATTCAGAAAGCGTGGATAATTTTGTTCAAGATGCAGTTGAGTTTCAACATTCTACGCATTTTTTAACTGTTTCGATAAATTTATTACCACAGTTATATTGCATTTCTGTAGATTCTTTAAAATTTGAATGGAATCATGAAGGCACTACTTACATCTTTAATCATAATCAATTATTTTCAAGGTAAACTAAGCATACTAAACTACTTCGAAAATAAGATTATTTCTTTTATTCTAATTTATGTATCGAATATTATTCTTTTACTGCAGTCTAAAACGATGAATGTTATTCAAGGTTTGTTACTAAAAAATTAGTCAAAAGTTCTATCGTTAATAGTTCTGTAAAAAAAGTTTTTTACAGAAATCTATAATATTAAATTTATTAAAGGTTAGAAGTTAAGAAATTTAATCTAATTTTTTAAATTGAGAAATACCTCGTATACATATATCATTATTGATGATAATTATAATTTGATTTGCAATTGAAAGCTTGAAATTTTCATTGTAAAAGAAGTCAAATAATTTAGTAAATTAATTTTTTAAAATGTTATTATTCGCTTTTGACAAACGCTAACTTACAGGCATATTATTTTTGACATGTCTTGGATTTTAAGGGAAAATCTTTTATAGTAATATAATTGTAATATAATATAACAAATACATCAAATGTATATAAATTGTTATCAAAACAAATAACCTACAGTCAGGTATAATAATAATTGATTCAACATAATCTAACATACATTGATGGTTTAGCTTCAAAATTAATTCTGTTTTGACATATTCTACATAATTAATTATGAGTCGTACTTAACAATAAAGAAATTTTCTGTTCTCATATATACAAGTTTCCAGCTCATCAAACAGCTATTTGCATGAAAAAATAAACTAAAATAATCGCATAGTGTATTAAATGGCGAATATTTTTTGCATTACAAAATTAATTTTTATTCACTGCATAATAGTGAAAAGTAGTTGAATTCTTAATAATTAAAGACGTGAAAATAATTTGACCATCAAGTATGAACGAATACTTGACTATTTCAAATTTCGAGGACATTTATTATTGATTGCATGAGCGGGTATTTGATACAATGCGGTTCTGCTCAAAAGATTCAAGGCGTGTGGCATTAGTAGAAAATGCCGTGCACGAGCACTGTTTAATTACCCTCATTTAATTTCTCAACGTAGTTTGCATGCTTTCGTGCATGACTATCGCATACGCATACCTAAATGCATTCAACTTGTCACGAGAGCAGTACGTGGCACGTTACATTAAACTTGCAACTTGACTCTATCGTAAAAGTATTTTTTGCTATCGCATGCATAAACTCTGGCTGTTTGGTTAACTCTGATATGATAAGCTTTGTGTGAAGAGATTTTTTTTTAAATAAAAGCAAATATACAAGTATCATTGCGGGGTAGATTTTGGTAAATATTTTCTTTTGTCAAAAGAAAAATTCATTTTTTACGCTTAGTACATTATGGCATTCGATGCATCGATTGAAGATCGATGGGAAGCGGGAGCTCCCTCCTCCAGTTATGCAGCAAATGCAATTAAGTACATTTTTTGAAAATAAAATGCAGTAAAATATCTTCAATTTGACAAAAATTGTTCATATCAAAAAGGACGATCAAAAGCTATCTTTATATAAAAACAGTGAATACCTTATCGAGAAAAAAATTGAAAGTTTTATACAAGCGAAAATAAACGAAATGTACTTGTTATCGATAAAATATACTGTATTCATTATTAAATCCCATTGATTGTAGAATTCTAATTTGAAAATACTTCCTTTTTAGTGACAATGTCAATGTGGCAGAAAGTTCTGCAAGGTAACGTTGCCAATAACAAAAACGGCAATTTGCGTATCATCGGTGGCAACGATGCTGGAATTATCGAGGCACCTTACACTGTCTCCTTTCAAGCACTCGGCAAGCACTTCTGTGGTGGTTCAATAATCTCGCATTATTGGGTTATCTCTGCAGCGCATTGCTTTCTACCTTTGATACCTGTACCTTTGATAGAAATAAGAAGTGGATCCACTTTCACCCATATTGGTGGCAGTATACATCGGATCAGATCGATATGCAGTCACGAGAGATTCGAAATTACCGATTCTGGTCGGACTATGAACGACATCGCAGTTGTACGTGTTTATCCAAGATTTCATATGAATAGAGGTATTCGACGAGCTATTCGTTTATTCGAACCTGGTCAGGTAGTACCAAACCGGGCTGTAGGATTAGTATCGGGTTGGGGTCTGATGCACGAAACTGATAAGAACACGCCTTTTATTCTGCAAAAGATTAGGTTACCGCTATTCCCCAAACAAAGATGTTTCAATTTGCTTAAAAGATTTGGTGGTATAGCTGAAGATCAATTTTGTGCGGGTTACTTACAGGGAGAAAGAGATGCTTGCCAAGGTGATTCAGGTGGTCCATATGTTATAAATAATGCGTTGTTCGGTATTGTTTCGTGGGGAAAAGGTTGTGCAAGAAGATATTTACCTGGAGCTTATACGGAAGTTTCGGTACACAGGGAATGGATTAAAAAACATACGAGAGTGTAACATTAAAAAGTAATCTTGTTTTATGCTTGTTTTTGGTAAAAAGAATTGATTTTTTATAAAAGTCAAATTGATTCGACAATTAGTATTAGTTTCAGTGTGTATATTTTTTAGTAACAGTCGGGCTAATTCAGAATCAAGATAAGGATTAACTGTATTAAAAAATGCGCATTATTGCAAGGCTGTAAAAATAAAAAATTATTTTATATTAGGTATATTCATTTTTGTAGTTTCCTTATTGATGTAGACATTCTAATTATAGTTTAAGTGATGTAATTAATAGACGGATATTGCATCATTTTCACAAATGCGTTATAGATCTGAAAAATCTTTATTTTCTATAAAATAAATTTTTATTTATTATATTTTATTTTGACGATACGTTTAATACCAAATCTTAAGACGATTATTTAAGAGATCCAGCGAAAGATACATTATAAATATATATGATTTATTGGTCACAAGAAAAGGAAAATGAAAATAACTAAATATTTGAAACTGTAACACTATCTGCACAGGTAATATATGGTCTTTGTACTCTGAAGTAATCCACTCAGCAGTCCACGGTACTATTCTAAAGGAATGTATTAAACTAAGTTTTATAAAATTCGTTTGACTACTACGTCATATCAAAACTCAAATCAAATAATTAATTATAATTCAAAATCACTATACATATTTACGTATTATTCGCGTACTTGAGAAATAAAAATATATAGTTATTTATATTAAACAGCTTTTTTTCTGTGCTACATACTATCGGAAAAGTTTATAATAATTGGTGCTATGATCATTTTTCCATTACGATTTAGATTAGATATGAGCCCCCCAAAATGATGTATTTAGTTATCAATTGCTCGCTTAATATATATTATATATTTATATATTTAATACTGAAGTTGTAAATACGTATGCCTTTAATTTGAGTTTTATTTTTTTAATTTGTAATTCTCTTAGTTGACCACGTTGTGAAAAGTTCTCGTTTAAAGTGACTTAATGAAACATTGAGACGAACATTTACTCGAATCTGCTGTGGTACATTTTTTAAAGTATCAATGTAGAGGTTTATTTAAACGAATAGAAACATTATTAAATATCAAAAAGAGACTTTATAACTATTTTTTGAAAAATCTTGGTATATTATTGAATAAATAAAGACACAGTTCTTGAAAGCAAAGGTTTAATGTTGGTACTGAAGGGTCGAGACATCCGTTTAGACCGAGCGATCCATACATACAGAGTGTGTGGCGGCAATCGTAACCACTAAGTTGGTAGCGTCAGTTGGACCGGGCCATCTGACGGAGGCGCAAATAATACTTAGGCTACGCAGCAGAGTGCCGCACCGTACATGTACTATTATAATATATGTTAGTTTTGCCATGGTTTTTGAAATGAATTGACATGAGTGGAGTTCTGGTTAGGAGTGAAATTGTCCTCAAGCAAGAAAACTCTTGTTAGTAAGAAGAGAGGGTAAGGCTGCCCCTTTTTACAACAAGGGACGGTCCCCAGGGAGTGTACAGAGAGTATATACTTTATTATTTATTTGCTAATTATATCGAACCGTATAAGGCCGATCTTCCGGGGTAATTAGTTCGTAATGACTATTGGATGCAATAATAAAATGCAGGGCTATCGTCTGGGGAAAATAATGCAATGGAAACCCCCAGGAGCGGTGACATACATAAATATTTTTTATTATAAAATAACATAGTCTCAAACACATGGATTGTACATTCTAAAATATATTTCATTATGTACATTTTTTTCTGCTCATTTGAGAATATTACAAATTATTTTCTTACAACCAAATTTATGTTATGGAATAAAATTTATAAAGATTAATAAAATATTTTTAAATTCATAGTTATTAGTATGTTAATGAAGTTTATTGTGTAAATTAATTACTTTTTCAGCATGTTCGATTCAATTAAAAGAAAGATCAGGAAAGTTCTACATAGATTCCGGAGTGGACATTTTAATAATTAAATGGGGAAAATTAGCACCGACCTAGCTCATTGATTCTAACAAAATATCTGGAATAAAAGGATTAATTGCTGGACGGCACATACATTTTTAGAAGCGGTCGTACGATTGCAGGGAGTGCAATGTACCGTCATACGAATCATAGGCTGGAATCCAGCGACGCATCTAATTAAACACCAAATTAAATTGAAATCTGACAATGTGATTAGAAACCATCAGGCTTCCACCAACGCTAAGGGAACAAATGGTTCGGGAGCTAAAGAAGTTATACGAGCGAAACATCGTCACGGAATCAAACGGCTCGTCCATTCTATGGATAGTACCCAAGTAACCCGATGCTAATGGAAATAAAAAGTTCCAATTATTGACAAACTTTCGCGTACTAAACGAAGATACCGAGAGTAGCTGTCACCCATTGCCATTCACAAGTAACTTTCTAGATCATCTAACCACAGCCAACTACATGACTGTAATGAACCTCAAACATATAGGAATGACCAGAATCAGCCCACCTGACTGCATTCTACGTGCCGTATGGTAACCACGAAAATCAGTTACTACAATACAATCGTATGGCCATAGATCCCAAGGAGGCTTCGCTAATATTTACAAAAGCTTTGTCGATGGCGATGGCTGGCTTACAAGGCGAGGAAGTGGAAATATATCTAGACGGCCTGATGGTGTTTAAGAAACGTTAGATGAACACAAAATCCGACTACCGCGTATATACTGTCACTATCAGTATGGGAAAAATTCACTTAGGCATTCGACATCATCTTCTCTTATCAACCTGTATCGGCGATCCTCTACAAAGACAACTTACCCGTGCCACGAGTAGACGACCGATTAAAAATCATAAAAGACTACCACGAATCAACACTCGGGGAACACGGCGGCACACGTAAAATTTACAGAAAACTGGTCAACGATTTTTATTGGAAGAACATGAGGCCCGACGTTAAGCAATTCGTGGCACGCTGCGCAATATGTATGAAAATAAATTATTTAGAGTTAAAACCAGGTTATCAATGGTCATCAGTAAAAATTTGACGAATGAAGTAGGAATGGGTGATTAGGTATCATAAATATAATAAATAACACTTTAATTGAGATTAACCGCGTGTCTGTAAATTTCAAAATCTTGCTGAGGAGCAAAAATCCTCCCGAATTAGAGGGAAAAGCCCAAGCAAAATCCCAAAAATACGAACTATAAAGAGGATGATTTATGCTACGATTACAAATGTACAATAGTGTACAAACTTATTAGTAAATTCTTGTACATTATAATTAACCTAGTTATACATACGCTGACACTAAAACAATAACCGAGTTAGATACACGAGAGCTGTTCTCTCGTTTAGACAGTCTAACAAGTATTCCTGGGGAGGTAGTCCAGCTTTCCAGACAGTACGCTTTATAGATATTTTTACATTTGACTATAGCTTTTACTTTGTTTTCCATTGCAGATATTTGCTCTATGAATTTTCTATTAATTTTAGTCAGTGGTTTACTAAAATTTTGGTGAAAAAAGGCGCTCAAGGGAATGACTAGACGCCTTAATTTAAGTTGATCGTCTCTAGTTTATTGACTATCAAATCGATGATAAATAGCAAGAATATTGATATTGACAAGGTCACTCTGTAAAACTTTGAAAAAAATAAATAATAAATCTCTGCGTATGAATAAAAGAAAAGGTGATTAACAATAAAAGAAAATCATGGAAAAAGTAAGATACTGATCTGCGATGCTAATTGGTCGGAAACTCAAGGCGAAATAAAGTCACAGTTGAACGACGTGCTTCAAAGAGGGATTTTTCTCCTCCTGAAGCATTCGCTTCCCCTATGGCGTTTATATCCCTTTTCTCTGTTGCTCCCATAAGCTTTATGGGCCTAGGCAACAAGCTGACAACGCAAGCCTGACCCCAGCGGAGCACCGATCGGTGTCCGATTCAGCCGGAGGAGGTAGTGCTTATCAGTCAAATTCCAAGCCATCTGATACTTTTGTGGCCTTGGGATTTGGCTACTCTGTTATGTAATATAAATAATAGTAAAACAATATGTCATATATGGTATAAACATACTCAAATTATGGTAAAAAATTAAGATGTCAAAAGTTAGTAAAGTGAGGAATCGTGAGGAGGTTAATCAGTTAGCCGGCGATCAATTTACAATCCGGAGCTCCTCTCATATTAATTAATAAAGTGCTTGAGGCCCTACCCCGACATACGTCATTAAGGTAAGACTTAGAATATTCATAACAATACGAAAATAAGCCTAGAATTATTATATATATTCGACTGAAGAGTACAAGAGTACATTAAAGCAAATGGTTAAGTATGAGAGACATTTTTATTCAGAATTGTACGTTCGTCAAACGCATTGGAGTTGCGGCTGTATCCACTGAAAATCCCTAGATTCATGAGTCTTGTCCTCTTAAAGGGGGAGCGAGCTTTAAAGGCATAAAGAATCGATTTTTTTCCTTAAATGTTTTCCAAAACAATCCAAGAATATATCCTTGAAGTTTTAGATGCTGATTTGAAATCCTTTCGGTGCTAAATCATAAATAGTGATCAAGCGTCGAAAAAAAATTGTCGAAAATTCCGTTTTTAGGCCTTCTAAAGCAGGCTCCCCCTCAATTATTCTATTTTCTTTTTGAAATAGAACTTTTTTAGATAACTTATTCTTGGTAAATTTCGACAAAACAAATATTGTTATTATATAATCATATTATTATAGAAATCTACGCATACAAACCTTAGGCTGGACTTTAATTTTTTTTATTTTTTTTGCATTTGAGCTGGATGAAAACGGCTTTAACTACCTCTAAAACTATGCAGATATAAATTTGGAATCTGTATCATTGATTTTTTAGGAGCCTTATGCACCCGAAGTTTCTTATGACTTTTACGTGTAATAAATGGGTTAAAACTTTTATAATTTGGACAACCAGTGATAATTTTGGAATTTTAACTTCCAACATACATATTTTATGTATTTTGAGCCGATGAATCGAAAGTGCTATTATGGTTTTAGCTAGGACAGTGCAATACAAAAGTTATAAGCAAAAACTTTTGAAAACCCAGAAAATCTTTAAAAATCGCGTCAAAATTTACTTTGAATGTTTATAATCAATAAAAAAAATCAAACATTTTTTAAATAACATAAATTTGGCAATAACATAGTATGTACATGTTCTGCAATTAAATTGCAAACGATTCACAATGTGTTTATAAACGCATAATTCTTAATTGCTTATTTACAAAATAAATTACGAATCCTCAGAATTTCACGGCTCAGAAAATTGTTTGTTTTTATTCTATAAATTTAAGGTAATGTTTAAGTAACAATTCTGAAATTATGAATATTTATTTATTGCGATTTGAATAACTTGATCTCGGAGTTGACGGAACTTGATCAGTGCTATCTCTGCAAGCATTTTGGGTTAGCAAAGGGAACCGTTGATATCAAATTCACTTCTGACATAAGATGCCTGTCCAAGTTTTTATTAATAACTTTATTTAGTTTTTCAATAATGGTTTATAATTAACGTGAAAGAGTCAATCACATTAGATTTTGCACCAATCAAATAGTTGCAACTATTAATCTGTCCATGATAAAACAAGCGCTGACTGTTTTATTTTAAAACCTACAAAGAATTTCAAAGTCTTTACATGAAAGTCCTCAGTAGATCATTTAAGAGTAATTAATAATAAACAAAAAATATAGTACTAAAATCTATTAAATTAATCAACAGGTTCCAAAAGCATGAAACTTTGAGGTTGCGCTGCTATTGAATTGTACATTATATTTTTGCTTATGTCTCTATCACAGCTTAACAATTTTTTCAAGAATCGGCAAAAGCACTATTTATTTAAAGAGCTCAAAATAGATAAGACTCTGTGTTATTTAAAAAAATGTTTTACTTTTCATTGATTACACGCATTAAAATTCAATTTTAACGCGATTTTCCAAATTATAAAAGTTTTTACCCGTTTTTTACACGTAAAAGCCATAAGAAACATCGGGTGCTCTGAGGCACGTAAATAATCCATTCCTCAGGTTTCAAATTCATATGCGCATGATTTTTGAGGTAGTTAGAAGCCGTTTTTATCTGACTCGAACGAAAAAAAAATAATAATTAACTTCCAGTCTAATTCACATACAAAAACATTTTAACGCTGACCTTAGCTTGCAAGAAATCTGAATTTCCTTACGTCCTTTGTTAATAGCATATAGAGTTTATTTTTCAACATTCACAAAATTACTTTTCTTATTTTGATTTCTGCACAATTATTTTAGTGATAATTTTGGCAAATAAAATATTTCTTGGAAATAATTATTTATTTAAATTTGCATATACTGTAATCCATCTTAATAAAGTATATCAAAAATATGTCGAATATGAAGATCTCAATTTAATATCGATATACAAAACTAATTTTTCCTACAATTTTAAATCTCATTTCACTGAATATCATATCGTTCAATATCAGTTCTATAAGAATAAATTATTTGCAAACTATACACAGCGTTTTAACAGATAAAGTGGAGGAATTCAATTTAGTATTAGTGTAGATACTGCCAAAGCATAGTTAGTGTTTTCTTGCATCAAAGCACTGGAAACCACATCAAAGCTTCGAACAATCCTTTAGGCAACATATTCAAGTTATATACTCTAATTAATTATATTTATAATTTGTATGTTGCTTTGTGTCGTAACACTTACTAGAAGTAGTAGATGAAGATTTGCATTACTTACGATTTGGATGTTATCCTAATAAGCAATATATATATATATATATTACAATTTACGAAAATTTTATTACAATAGGTAAGAAATTTTTATTTCTTATAAATGAAATTAGTATACTGATGCACAACTGCCTTTCTTCATTTTATTCGTATTAACAGAACGAATTTCTATTTTGATGTCGTTATGTAGTTCGAGTTTCCACAAACTCGATAAATTGTACAAAGACGACATCGTCACATAAAATGAAAACACATTAAGTACTAAAAGGAACAAAGACAAATCAAATTATACCGAAAAGCAGACAGATTAAAAAGGTAAGAGATGGTCAGAGGAATTTTCGTTTGCCCTAGGAAAATTAAATAAGTGCAAATCTCCAGTCACCGCTCTGCTTCGTTTTTTGTTCCATTTTTCACGTTCACGGTGCAAGGCTTCCGGGTACTTTTCTCGTATTCGAAAAGAGAGACCAGAATTAGTTAATTTTTTTTAAGCCCCTCTGTGTATGCCTCCGAGACTTGTACTCGGGATTTGGCTCGAACATTTATCACAGAGAAATTATGCACTTTGGTTCATTTTATTATTTTTTTTTTCTTAAAAACTTTTACATATTTTACTTAAAAGACGTATATTTTGAATGCCAAATCTCATCAAATGTTATAGAGACGTGAGATGTGAGATTAGTTTTAATTAAAGAAAATTGATAGTATTTATTTATTCATTAAGTAAATGGCTTACTTTAATAATTTTTGTTTTTAACAATTGATAGTGAAAGTAAAGAATCTACTTTCTCCTAATCGGGAATTCGGGGAAGTTCGCGGCCGGTGCGAACTCGCACGAAGGGCCCGCCACGAATAACGAAGAATATCATTGGCTTGCCTATTTTGACCTTATGTCCGAGAGCATAAATAGACAAGCCGAAGCGCGGAAAAGGAGACTCTATCACGGATAGTCGACGCGAACGGTCGACTTTGTCTTGGGCAGTCGAAGCGAACGGTCGTTTCTGTCCTACGAACCGGACAGATTTCTAGCGTCTCATCGCTAGTCGAGTAAACTTGGACGCACTTGGCATCCACCCGCGAAACCTCCTCTTTCACCTCGTGCGCTTTGACGCTCAGGCATAAGGGGCAAAAGAGGGTCAGCACCTTAAGCCCGTCTCTCTGCGTGGATACGGTCTGACTGGGGATAAGTAGTAGCGGAGCGCGAGGAGCGCCAGGAACCGGGAACAAGCACGAATATATCGCGAACCTCTGCTCGGCACTTGACTTTGTTACGTCACCGGTATATTTATTTTCGCGCATTTATTCCCCCGGACCCATTCTCGACGACCACCAAACGTTACCGCCCACGTACCTCCTCCACGCGAACGTACAGACGTAAACATTAAGACTCTTAATTTCAAAACTGTAGAGAATTTTTTTCACAATATTTTCTCAGTACCCCTAACTACATTTTAGACAATGTATTAGACAAATTGATGTACAGCGAGAATTGTCTCCTGTTACGGAATGGGACAAACGAAATGTATAAGTCGGCGAGGAAACCCCGAGCAAGAAAAACCGGGCGCAAGAGTAAAAGATTGACCGTAAAGCCACAAAGCGAGCAAGCACATGTAAAAAATGTACAGCCCAGTAACAAGGATCGCTTTGGGGCTAGGTGGTGCTGCAGCCACGGTTGTCGCAACCGTGGTTGTGGCGGCCTGCAGCTGTGGGCAGCTAGCGTCGGTGGGTGGCGGTTGGATCACCTGTATATGCATAAGTTCGTACACTAGGGTACGATCTAAAGTAGACTCTAGTAGATAAAATATAGTAGTAGATATTTTATCGACTCAAGTGTAATAAGTAAGTAAGTAGTAAGGAAACGAAAAGCAACCCTTCTACTGTGAGTGCGAACCCAAAGGAAGAAGAAGGGGTTCAAGACCAGGCGTAGACGATGGTGCAAGAGATGCGGTATTTGGGAAACGACTCGAGATGTGAAATGTCGCTTGGACGACAACCGTGTTCGTTAACTTATAATTAGACGTAACGTAAATAAAAATTATCAACATCGATTGCCGGCTATCTATCCCCATACCCGGCCCGAACATTTGTATCATATGATAAAAGCAACTTTTTCGAATGATTACTTATCACACGTAGGTACTTTTAAACCTTCAGTTTTTATAAAACCCGAAGATAAAAATAACTCCGACGAAAATAACACTGCATAAGTATTCACTATAATCATATAACAAAAATTAATAACCAGAATATCAATATAAATCGTAGTAACATAATAATCGTAAATAACAATAACGAGTCAAGATCAAATAAAATAATAGAAAAATCATAATAAAGTCAATATAAAATGTAAGTAAGAGATCTTCATCAGATCTCACTCAATCAGTAGCTGTAATAATAGTTATAAAATAGCGGTGAATTCGAAATCGACGACAAATCATACAGTGTAGTTCGCCTTCGATATGATGATAAAGCGAATCCTCATATAAAATAAGCAATTAAACCTACAGGAAAAGTTGATTTAGAAATTAAATTGAATAGACAAATTTACTAAAATCAAGCAGATATTATTCTCAACTTGGAATAATTAAAAAATGTACTTGAAGAATTGTGTAACAAAATAGAACTATAAGAAAATGCATTTAATTAATACATTGATACAGAAGAAAATTTACTCAATGAATTAACTACATTTTCAAAAATAGTTAATAAAATTAAATAGTAATTATATCATTATTCAGTTTTTGTCAACGTTGATTTAACATTGCATTTAAAATTGGCAACAAATCGCTGAATATCAAGAGGGATTCAAAGAAAATAGTTTAAAACTCGTAATATCAATTTATTTATTTGTTTAAAATGAAAATAATTATTTATTCAAATAAATCAACTTACCGGAACAATAATTGATTCTATTGCAATGTTTTACAACGTTCGACTTCATTATCGCTATAACTAGTGATAGTTAATACAGCACGTACAATAATTATTTTGTATTACGAATTAATACCGAATTAAAAAATTATACACATTTCATTATATGCAATTCGTAATAATAAAAAACAATGTTGCATTTTAACCTCAGTAAGACTAATAAATTTCAATAATGAATATTCAATATTGAAAATAGTGTTATGCTATGTTTGTAAAGAATACACTTTTGTATTAAGCAGAGAATAATCACTAAATTGTACAGTTAGTTTTTTGCACTGTAATTAGTAGTAGTGAAAAATAAAAAAATGCAAAAGTTAAATTTTATTACCAAGAAAAGCAAATTTTTCTCTATTTAAAATTTGGAGAGTACTGTACAGCTTATAGTTTAGTTCTAAAATAGGTAGATGTTAACGCGCTTTTTTGCTAATCTTAATTAAAGCCGGATTTTTAGTTACGACGGCGTTCTACACGGTTTACTCGTAGCCATTTTCGTCAGCAAGTCCTTAGAAAAATCCCCGCTGAAGTTGCTCGGATTTGGTCGGATTTCTCTCACGAAAAAGTAGCGTGCTCAGCGATTATAAAAACATCACATCTAGTAGAGGTAAGTAATTTAGTTTTGTTCCTATAAAAATGTAATAATTAATTAGTTCATCTTACATCGTACTTGTGCAATTAAGTTAACCCTAAAATCAATATTTAATTTTACATACAGACATTCTAAATACTTCTAATACTTTACTACAAATAACATGTTCTTGTGAATATGTTTAGTTGAAATCCATCAATTAATTTCGCGAATAACAAAAATCCAGATGACCTTGAAATCCACAAGGGCAATGGATAAGATCTTCTGATTTAATGCATTGTGTTGCTTATCTTGTTAAAGAGTGACTTGACGAGACGAAGTGCGATGCTTCTAGAGACGTTCCAACAGGAAGATGTCAGGTTCAATTACGAGTACAAAGAATTCGCTCGACGTTCGTTGTTCTTTGTTTGCCATTCGTTTGTTTAGTGTGGATGTGCGCGTCTAGCAAGGATCATCTATTGTGCGAACAGATTGGGTTTTATCGAGGAGGATTATCGAGGGAGGAAATAGCTGGACGAAGGACCAAATGAGAGAAAGAGAGAGTACTCCTTTTACCAATTCGATTGGATCTTCTTTTGTAATAAGTTAATAGTCCATTTGGGATAAGATTACAGGGATTTTTAACTAAATAATTAAAATTTTATTGTTAGTTTATTTTTAACGAAATATTTAATCCGTGTATTTTCAAAATTTGAAATAGTAAAACAAGTACTATTCTCATGAATGAAACGATATTTTTTCTGAATTCGTCAAATTTTCACTATTTAATATATAGTAAAATAAATGTAGTCTCACAAAGCAACGGTTATTCACTAATTTATCAAAAATAGTTGTATAGTCGAATTTTTATGACATTAAAAGTTGAAGTCTATAGTTTAAGATGGTGGAGCTCGATTTTGGATTAGACGCCACCCGTATTTATGTGACCAAGAAACTCAAGGTCAATTTCGAAGCTCAAACATCGTAATCTTTCGAAGTGTGTCTGGGCGTGGGTGATTTTTTTTTAATTCTGATGCAGGTATCTTAAAGTACAACTCTTTCCCTTTGATGTAAAATAAACGGACTCGCTGCGATCTTTTTAGGTCGATTTTACTGTTTTTTAAAAATTTTATTACAAACACGCGTTTTTTTTCGTGAAAAATTTGATAATTTCGATCGATCTTACGATTGAATCAGCGGTGTAGAATGACCGTAATTTTTAATTAGAAATTAAAAATTACGATTATTCTAATAATTGATACTTCACTAGGGGATGATATTGGACAGATGTCGTTGAAATTTCAAGATTGTCCAAGCAGTAGTCTCTGAGAACAATTTTCGCTTAGTTGAAAAAGCCGTTTCGAGAAAAATGCGTTTAAAGTTTTAGAAGTAAATAATTCATTGATAATTTTTGTATGCCTCTAATCTGCGATGCCTTCACTATAGATTTAAGTAGTTAAATGTAAAGGGGTAGCCCTTAACAAGTCGGCCTCCTCCTCTTCCTTCCTGTTTGATTTTGAAGCCATCCTGGCATCTTTTGCATCGTCAGTAAGTGATCGCTCCGAAAACTTGATGCGCCACTCGTCCGTTTCGATGCAGAAATTAAAGCAATTCATTCCAGTTGCTAATCCAGATTAAGCCCATCTATTGGGCATCTTTCGTGTCTCCATCGTTCGTCTGTTAATAATTTATAGTCCAGTGTCGTGTAGATATTGTTGCGCATTTTTTCGATAGAACGTGCTTTCTGCGGATCACTAGTTCAGAATAAATTGCAAATTCATCTATGAGCTTTCCAGTAAGCTCGCCTTTTTTCAGTTCTCTACTCTGCTTTTTACAAATTACGAAGAAGAGAATCCATCCACTTGTGTACGTGGTCGATGCACTAAGGAACTGTAACAACTTATGGCTACATGAGTAATAGAATCTAGAAAGGTAAAGTTACTATAAAGTCGATAAAACGGAGTGCGCCGCGTCAGCGCCTCATCCGTCACGACGAGAAGGTCCGACTTGTGGCGGAAAGGCGAGAATTCTACCTTTTCTAAGTTAGATATCTATATATATGTATAACAAGTTGGATATTGTTTTTGGGACCTTGAAGTATACTTTAACCCAAATAAATCGACTTTTTTTAATTCTAGAGTGGTGTTACTCTTTATAATAAAATAATAAAATTCGAACTATATAAAATCGAAATATTAATAAAATTTTAATGTTCTGCACGAAAATAAGAAATCGTCTTTGCAATCGATTATAAATATCAGAATCCCTTCCCCCTTTTTCTGGTTTAATTTTCACCCTATGAAGCTATATTTTTTCGATTAATATCTTAAAATTTCAATTTTCAATCAATATCTTTTGTAAATAATAAAATAATTCACACGATGATAATACATTATGATACAGAGGTTAAATTTCTGTTTTGAATTAGATTAATTATATTGTTTTATAAATCATATTTTGCTAAAAGAAAAAAAGACTCTTTAAAATCCATAGACCAATCCCCGTTCGAACGCATAACCTCATATATATATATATATATATATATACATGTAAACATATTTAGTAATAAAGCGTGTATTTTGCGTTTACACTACGCGTTCATTTGTCTAAAATATATATCTATATATGAACCAGTCATCGGGATCTTGCTGATATACCACTGGCCAATGGTGACACAAGTCGCTACTAAATTATGTTGGCCAGTGCTAGATGAACGGACCATAACGATTGGTTTAATTTTTACCAGGGCATTTAGTAAGTCATTTTCACTTATTGAAACATTGCATATTCACAACTCAATTGTAGCTTTACCATTCTGACTGTTGCAAATAGTGAATACACGCGATCAAACAGTGAATTCTCACTACATACTTTCAAATGCATGTCTGCGCATAATTGTGCATAAATTAATTAAAATTACCTTTTGAGAGCTTTTCAAGTATCAAAATGATCGAGTTCTAAGTAGACGAGGTGTTTTATTTTTTATTAAACTTCTTGAAGCTTGATAATAAAAATGATATTAATATATATATATATATATATATTAATTTTTGTAACTTTTAAAAATACGGTATGACTGAAACAACTGTTAATTAATTTGATAATTTAGTTTTACGATTTCAATTTCAAATGGTTCGTTACAAATGCTATAGCGGGATGAGCATGTAAAAACTGCCCTAACCTGAATCTTAATTAGAACCTAGCTATTCAAAAGGACGCTTTTAAAGACCTCTTGAGCCAAATTTTCAGACCTCTAGGTTTAAATCTAACGTCCCTAGATTTAAAAACGTGTCTTTTTGAAAAACATTTTTTCTGTTTGACGGTTTGCTCCAAAAAATCTGAAAAAATTAATGAAAATGTATTTCCTAGTGAGGAACTACCCTGATTTTTTTCTGTTTTTAGAGACCAAAATTGGATCCAGGAAAAATATTTTAATTTTTCAATCATTTTTTAGGTTATGTAGATTATATTTGGCTAAGATTCAAATAACTTTATTTTATGTGTTTTTCCCCTTTTTCGAATGCTGCTTTCTGATATATCATTTTCAGACCGGAACATGCTCAAAAATCGAATAAACCATTTTCTTCGCCAATTTTAAGCTTGTTTTTGGCACATGACCTACAAATAAAGTATTCTAAGACTCCATCTTATATATATAAAGCTTTTAGAAATATGGATTATGTCCCTGAAGCGCTAAAGGACCTAATCCGATCAAATTCATCAAATGGAAAATTATTTATCAAGTTATGGTAGGTTATTTATCGTTATAAGTAATGTTGAAATAAATTATATCGAATAAGTTATATTTTTTAATAGTTAATTCAGTACCATATTTCTAACAGAAATTGAGGCGCTGTTTGTAAAAAAATTTTTTTTACTATCTTACGCTGCTCCCGCAATTAGTCTGACTAACATACGGTAACAAAATTGAGCAAGGCGATCTCAGAAGTTCAAAGATGGAACTCTAAACGTTTTAATCAAGAAATCAATTACATTTCTGAATCTAAGTAGTTTTGAATATTTTCAAATACAGATATCGATGCAGTTATAGACAAAGATAGTGATGAAGATTGAAAGTATTGTTATATTTAAATGTCGAAATCTACTATAATTTCAACCATTTATATACTGATTTTATATACTATAAATCAACGTATTCTTATTTACATCATTAATAATAAATAATTATTTTATTTGTTTTATGTGCATTCATTTTATTACATTAATATAATTGAGCATTGGTGACTCAGAGGTTTAAGACGAAGCACAACAAAATTTAATTTCTGCTTGCGCATTCAAAACTACTCAGATTATAAGATATATAAGATGGAGTCTTAGAATACTTTATTTGTAGGTCATGTGCCAAAAACAAGCATAAAAAATCAGGGTAGTTCCTCACTAGGAAATACATTTTCATGAATTTTTTCAGATTTTTTGGAGTAAACCGTCAAACAGAAAAAATGTTTTTCAAAAAGACACGTTTTTAAGTCTAGGGACGTTAGATTTAAACCTAGAGGTCTGAAAATTTGGCTCAAGAGGTCTTTAAATACGTCATTTTGAATAGCTAGGTTCAAATTAAGATTCAGGTTAGGGCAGTTTTTACGTGCTTATCCCGCTATAGCCTTTGCGCTCAATGTATATATCGGAACATTCGTGGTTATTGATTATTCATAACTATTGAAATTGACAGATATTTATACTTTAGGTTATATCTATCTACAGATAGAATAAATCAATAACTATAATCACCATACGTTCCTCAATCCCCAAGAATACAAAAAAGCACGGGGTCGAAAAAAACGATATTGAAGAGAAACGAAGAGTTACAAAGTATGCAGTTCATCTAAGGGTAAGTTAAGATCGAAGCCTCAAATAGCTGGCAAATAAAACTTAAAGGTTCGCAAAAGTCGTTGGGCACTCAGGCATTGCAACGGTCTTTTTTCCTTTCTATTTTTTTTGCGTACATCGCTCGTCTCACTTTCTCTCTTTTACTCTCTCATCTCGGTCGATCCCCAAACTCTCGTGGAATTTCCTTGTGCACGTGCCGTTTACAAGCATTTCTGTGGGGCCAAGAGGGAAAGCGATTTGGCTTTTTTTCCAGGGCACTTAGTTTATGCGAGCTCCGAAAACAGCGGCGATAGCAGAGCAAGTCTGCAGCAACGACCGTAGCTGAAGACTTTACGCTGTATAGAGTTTCGAAGTGCTCGCAACTTTCACTGTCAGTGTACCGCAAACTTGAACAGGTATTTCTGCAGATACCCACACACACACGTATATATATATATATATGTAGTATGTCGGATCGCGTCGTCTCTCTCTCTCTCTCTCTCTCTCTCTCACTCTCTTGCGAAGGAAGCGAAGGGGGTGACGGCGAGATGTACTTTGAGGAAAGATAGGCTTATGTATATGTTATATGGGTATGGCTGTACTCGAGTGGCGTAATGTCGTATAGTTGCTGCAGCCGACGAGGATGACGACAACTACTCCGAGCAAAAGCTTGCAAGAAAGCAGCTGAACATGTCCGAGAAGCTGCAAGTGACTATGGGCTGTGGTCGATGCTGAAAATACGGCTTTAATGGAAAGCTAAAGTGCGCGCATTCTATGGTATCTGTTCTGGACCTAACGCTTCTCTACTTTTTCGCGGGTCTGTGAGACCCGAAACTCAACGAAAGATTTAATCGCTTTCAGCAGGAAAATTAAGGGTAGCTACGTTCTCTTTCTCTTTCATTCTCTCCCTCTTTCTCCCTCTCTCTCTCTCTCTCTCTTTCATTGAATGAATTTCGTCTACTCACTCTCGTATTACATGTGGATCAATTTCTGACAGATTGATCATACATATTGTTTTTTAATAATATTTTTGAAACTGAATTTGAAGACTTTGATGACTTCTCCTTCTACACTTTGATGAAGTCTCATTTGCGTTTTTAGCGAGAAACGAAAAGTTAAAATTTTTTTAAAATTGGATTAAAATGACAAAATCGGTTAAAATGGCAACTTTGACATACTGCGACTTAGAAATCCTTGATGAAAACAGTAAATAAATGTAAAAAGGTAAATACAGAGCCAACTAAAGTTTAAAAATATGGAAAAAATTTTTTTTTTGTTCGGTCAATCTGTCAGAATAACTCATATATATACAGCTTTGTGAATATGTACATGCAGCGTACTGCACAGTATACATGTACAAGACTTTGTACGTGAAATTCAAAACTGTACACGCAGGTGATGTTTCGGAGAATGGAATTCTTGCTCCAGCAGAGGACAAGTTCAAGGATAGTCGTAAAACGGAAAAGGCTCCCTTGAGCGTCTACGACCGGAAATTATACTCCGTTTGTTGCCGCTTGCAGAAGAATTATAGCGCTTGGGAACCAACATTACTTGGAAAAACTTCAATTTCAGCAAGGGTCGGTCTGACGTTACTTTTCTTCGTATCTTTACTTTGAGAATGTTTTATATCGATGCCATAAAAACATGATGTTTTACATTCAGTTAAATGTTTTTGACGATGGTATACTATTAAACAATAATACTATCAAAAACAAATCTTTTATTGCTTACTTTGTTATATAAAAATAAATATAAACTAACTAAAGTCTTTTTGAGTAAAACTCGGGTCATTTATAATCGCGTGAAGTGATATAAATACATTCTATAATGGAAAAAGATTTGTTAAGTTTAAGGAAATTTATTTATTAAAAATTGAATTATTGAAAGAGGAAAATATATAGTTGAATTAAAAAGACAATTTTAGTTTCAATAAACATTAATTTGAAACTATAATTATTTTCATCAATACGTTACTTTACAGTAAGCATACTGAGACAGCATAAAAATTACTTAAATTTATTAAATAAATTTCTAAAAATAAAAAAACGATTTATTGTAATATAATATGCAACTATTGGGTTGATCTTATGAATTTAGATAATTTTGAAATTAAATCTAATACTACATTAAAACTAAAGAATATAATTGACATCAGTAATACAACAGTGCTTAATAATTGATTATTATATACAATTTGTAAAATTAATGTTTTTTTAATATTTTTATAAAATTATATTGATTTGTTTTACATATAAACGTAGCATCTTACTCCGAATGATGCCGCATTCAAAAATAAAATTAATTCATCATGTTCTTTATAATAAATTAGTAACAAATATCTATTAAAGATAGATTATCGTTAATTTCAATGTAAATTAAGCATAAAATATAATTATATGCGTTATTATATGCACATCATAAACTTTCATAAGCAATAGTTTTTGTATATTGTAATTAAATTCAAACTAAAAAATATTTATTGATGTAGTTATTTATAGATGCATTTTAATTATTTTTTCTAGTAAATACGAGTTTTTTCCATTTAGTTAATTATTTTACTTATTCCAGCAGTGAATATTTATTACTTTTATTACTTTAATATTTACTACTTTTTGTAGTAGCTCCAATCGAAATTTGACAAACTGTTAGAATATAATACTATCAAATAGTGATTTTCACCATTGCAGATTTGGATAGTAAATAAATATATGAGTCGTTCTTTGTGAAAAAACCACCTCACTTGTTCAATATCATCAGCAACATAAAAGACTCGTTCGTACGTCAATGTCTAGCTCAGAATATGAAATTTATTGCCGTGAGCTTTTTTGCAAAAAGCCAAGTTATTTAAAACTCTAAGACCAAGAAAAAATTCACACATCCAAAATTTTTTTCAATGTTTTTTCCGTATTTTATCCACTCGGTGTCTGTCTGAAAAGTGTCCTCGATCTTTATTAAACTGGCAATAGCTCTGTTGGTTTGACCCTGAAAATTTTTTAAATAAACGAAATGTACACATATATTTACATAAAGTACATTGCATTATAACTGAGATTTTAAACTTATTGTTAAAAATTATTAGTTTTATGTACATTGTACATTATAAATTATAGTTATAATTCTCAACATTACATCAATTAATGTTTTTATGTAGTTACTAAAGTAAATTGAGAAGAAAATTCCGTATTACCACTGAAGTACTTATAACGCAGATGTCGACTAGTGCAAAAAATCGTCGCTATCTTTATAATTAAAGAAGTTAGTTTAAGTCTGTGCACAGGCAAAGTTTATTAAATTGTCTTTTTATGCTGCTACTTGAAAATCACTGAAGAAAGTGCGCGCCCAGTTAGCGTAGTTTATATACTATATATGAACATTACATAGCAATTTTTGCATAACTTTGCTAAATGAAACAGTTACTTTTTTCTAAATAATGACGTCAGTCGCTATCGATACTTATATCGATTTGATATTATTTAAAACTCGAAGCTCAACGGAGCAAATGAGATTAAGATTAAAGTTAACCTTTATTACTCTACTTAAAATTCTATTGATATAATGAAAGTGATTAAAAAATAGAAAAAATGTAGTTTTAATAAAAGTTAACATAGAAGAGCAATGAAAGTTGTTTACATAATTAGAGAAAGCATCGGCAAGCTGATTCTAGGGTTGGAAAAATTTGAAGAATTCCCGCAATGGCAATGCGAAAGCTTGGTGTACCTCTCACTATAGAGTACTACCAAAGGAGGGTTCCACCAAAGAGAGCTAGACGATGACTGTCGGAGTGCTTGACGGATGCTTAGGCGAAGCTTAAATTTTCTGGCATTCCGTGGATTCCTCGTTCTCTCATATATCCGTAAATCTACCCTCTATGTTAGTAAATTTACACACTCCGCCGAGGTGAGAGCTACTGCGGCGCGACGAAAAAGTTTCGGAAAGGTCGGACGTATGTGTAGAAGAACGTTGTAGTGCTTCGGTATATGCAGTGTGCTCTGTCGCTGCGCGAGAGAGGAGCCCAACGCACGCAATGGCAACACCCTCAATCAAGCAACCCTTTTTCAGAGGGCGAGGGGCAAAATTATATTTCGCATTCCAGCACGATTTCGAGGGTGCGTCTGCTGTTATAGTCTGTTTCTTACTCTTGGCCTTACATCGTATCTTTTGCAACACTCGTGTAAATTTGGTTCTTGATTTTGCATTGTTTAACATTTACTTGAATCAATCTAGACTTGGAATAATTATACCAAATTCCGAGCTTTTTGTATTAAAAATAACGGCATTCTTTAAAACCACCACTTATTAAAGTTTATTATACATGCATAGTAATGCTATATAGTTAAGCTATTGTGCATTGAATCCGATTTTGGGTAAATTCATACCAGTCAATTTGTAAGCGAAACGCATTCGTTTTCACATTTTTTGGAAACGGTTTGATGTATAAAATATGGTAATGTAAAACAATCTTTAGCCGTTATTCAGTAACATTTGACACTAGTGACCAATTGAGCATTCACTGGAATCAGTTTCATTAAATTAAATTAACTTGTAGTCAGTAATAACAATAATAGTTAATTTAAAAATTATTTAGATTTTTAAGTTTTTACACGTGGTTTTATAAAATTATATCCAATAACTACATTTTATAAAATATCGAATACTCAGTGCTTTGTAAAAGTAATAATGGTTTTCTTTGCTTTTTGCAATAGAGAACAGTTGACTAATTCAGTAAATAATTTCTGTATCATATACAGAAATTATTATATATTATTAACATATCAATTTTTACATTTATAAGTTTAATAGGTCGACAACTTTTATGTTAAATATGTTTCATTTTTTTTAAAACAAAAATCGTTCTTATAGAATTTGTTTTTACTTTTATATATTGTATAATTAATGGATAATGTAGAGTTAACCGTATACCGAATGACTCATTTCTTAAAGTTCATTAAAAAATGTCATTTCTAACGATTTGATTATAATCTTTTCTCATTCTTCAAATATTACCATTTTGAGAATTAAAAACCGATAATTGATTTGCGTCAATAATAAATCACTTTAACAAGGAGTAACTTGAAAAATAATTGATGATCAAAGAACATTCTTAAAACAAAAATGTATCACTCAAACTCAGGACAATATTAAAGTTAAAAAGATCTTGATAAAACAAAAAAAGGAATTCAATGAAAATCTCAATTAAGACAGCAGTACATCCAGTATTCACTGAATTGAATATTTCGACGAGATAACGTCAAACGTTTGACTAAACGCAGTCTAACGAGCTGTAGAATCCTGCAAGTCAAATAGATATAGGTTTATATAGAGGATGGAACGACATTGAATATACGATGAAACAGGCATATTGACCAAGCTATCGGCTGTTCTGGAGTAGTACGTGCTGCAGTCGCACTTGCATATGCATGCATACAAGGGTAGATTTGTCTTGGAGATGGAGGGAGTCGCGATCGGCGCACGGAAGGGAACGTGAATGATGCTCCCAAGAGTACTGCTCTCGAGACGCCAGACACCCTTTGCTAGTCCTTCCGCCTCCTGTCTCTGTCATTTGTCCGTCTATCTGCCTATATGCCTGTCTGGTCACACACGACGCTCGACTTTTTCTACCTAGGTATATAGACCTAAGTGCGGAATATTATTTCTTACCACCTTTGCTTATTTTCACACTCACTTCTACATTTACATATATTTTTCATGAAATTTATATAGTTTTCATTCTTCATAAAAAAGTGCCCCACTAGCAACAAAATACACATGTCAAATGGAAATTTGCCTTTTTATTTAATACAGTATTAAATATTCGCAATAACTTGAATGTTATTGCACCAACATTTCCTTTTGTTTAAAAATCTCGTTTCGTTAGTGTAAAAATTAAAGCACGTTTTAATGAAATTAATATTTCTTTCGAATTTTACAATGTAAATAACATAGAAATATATTTCTATTGAAATATGATTAATAAATTGGCACAATGTTACTAGAAAGAGAACGTTAAAAAAACTGCGAGTAATCACGCCATGCACAAAGATGCGCACTACGGTTCGTATGCAAACGAATCTCTGTTTAAAACGTTAGAAATACTTAAATACTGGATATTATATCTACTGGCTATCACATCTTTAAAGTTTTTTATTTTTATTCGCTTTCGAGTATAAAACACGTATGAAACATAACTACTTTGTCGTCTCCGTCTGTGTTGCCCGGTAAATCCGCATTAAATCGAGAATTAGATAATAATATTTGATCAAGTGAGTACTGTATAGGCAAATTCCCCAAGGATGTGAATAATTAAAGCTTGATTGGAGGCGAAACAGGCAGAGGAACTAATCAATTGCCGGAGCATCAAGGCTATACTGTACTGGACCATCGCAACCGAATATGTCAGGATAGTCGTGAGTTACACGTACGCATAGGGACCAACGTATGTGTGTTAATGTCAAGAGAGAGGGAGAGAGAGACACTTAGTGAGTTAGAGAGTGCAAGAGAGACAGATATTTAGGGATGCTCAGGCAATTACGAAGACTCGACCATAGTCCCTTGAGCGTAATCGGCTAGCACGTGCTACTATTAGCTAGCAGTGTGATCGATACGTAGCTCTAACAGAAAAGTATCTCTATCGTTTGCCTGGCAAACAGTTTCATTTTGCTTTTCTATGCTTTATAATTTGTTAGCTTATTCCTTGACATAAATGCACTCACGATTCACTCACCAGTGATCGAACCTTTTCAAAACACACCCAGAAGTCCTGAATGACTTTCAGCGAAACACTTTGGTGTTGGGATTGATTAGATTGGTTCATCGTCAACTTGTACTAACTTACAAGAGTCTTATTAATTTATTTAGTGCAGTTTAAAACATTACGTATAATGTGAACACATATATTATTATTCATGCCTATCCTCTAACCTTCATAGACACGTTTTTATTCATCGAAGGCTTTTGTTCATATTGTGAGACATGATCGAACCTTCTCAAACCGTCTTCTCATCCCATTTTTATTTTTAATAACAAGTGCTTCCCGATAAGTTAAATTTTTTATAAATAGGTTTAACATGCCAAAATTGGTAACAATGGCAACTTTGATATACTGTGACTTAGAAAACCTCGATGAAAAAGATCTAAAACAGTTCACAAAGACCGAAATAGTGATAAACTAAAGTTTAAAAATATTTTAAGTAAGAAAAAATGTTTAACCGGTCAATTTGTTAGAGAATGGCTCATATGCGTATAAACATATTGTAGATTTTTTACATTCCATATTCTTTTAATTATGGTAATACAAAAATTTAGGACTATCATTATCGCAGGATTATCGAAAGAGGAAATGAACGAAAAAAGAACCAAATGAGTCTTACCACTCATTTTACCAATTTTATTTGATCTTCTTTTGTAATAAGTTAATAGTTTGCTTAAAATAAGAGTTCCTAAGATTTTCAATTCACTAATTGTAATTATTATTCTGTAAATCTGAAATAGTGAAATATTTACTATTCTCGAGAATAAAATCGTACTCTGTTTAATTAGTTATTTTTTATTTATTTTTCATAGTAAAATAAACACAACTCGAAATTAAATTGTTTTTTCATTTCGAATTTTCTTATATTTGTAAATAAAATAAAACTTGATTAGTATGAACCAAATGTCTAAGCTTGAAACACAAATACATCGAAAATCGCATGAAAATAGAGACTTAAAAAACAAGTGAGTAAAATAGATTATTCACTAAATAAAAAAGAAACGAACTAAAACATGGAAATAGTGTGGCATTCATTTCTTTATCATTCCTTTTCGTCTTGGTTAGCTGGTCCGTACTATTCATTAGCTCATTCAGCAGTTTGCGTTCAAAGTCAGAGCTCAAGTAGAGAGTTGCTTCCAAGAACCAAGGCAAACGAGACGTTCTTAAGTAGTTTTGCATATCTGCTTCATTACTCTGAATTACATAGAGGAACTCTATATATCTAGTCCTCGGCAAAGGGTAATATGCCTCGTTCTTCGCTCTCTCGGAATTGTAAAGATAATTTTTGCTTCCTCCCAGGGGAAGCATTGAAATAGTTTTAAGTTTCGTTAAATCGCTCTAGAAACGTGATTAGAAGCGTTAAAACTTATAATCGCATGATTTTAGAGATGAATATTTTCACGGATGTAGATTCTATGTATGTGTATGGGCATTTACGTACACATATATCCAATCTACCCGTGTGTCCCATATCTACCCATCTAACCGTGATTTTTGAACAATTTTATGTTTTCAACTTGCGAAACGGATTTTTTCTATGTATTGTATTTCTCATTTTACTTGTCATGTATAATGTATTAAAATAATTGTATTAAATGAATTTTTCATAGAATGTTCGTAAAAATTTACAAAAATTTTAACATAAATAAGCTAAAAGTGTTAACATAACACTTGGGTGTTAACATTAACAAATGAACTCCAGTCATTGATTTAATTGAAGTAAAAACGATTAACCTTATTTTATTCTGCAAAAGAGTAATAAAACTTGTAAAGTAAGCGTACGTTATTTCTAGATGTTGCATCAATGTGTTAACTCCTGTAGTTCGCTTTGAGAGTAAAGAATGTGAATCGGAGATTCGGGGAGCCAAGTGATGATATGGTGAAAATAAGAGTGAGGATGCTTCGTCGCAGGATGTCAGCGTCTCTTGCTCTTATCTATTCCTTTGTGGTATAACGTAATGCCCGGCACATTGGACAGCAATCGACTGGAATAAATGTCTATCGAAATTTTCACAATACAGCACTTACAAAATGAACTTTCGCGCTACTTTGTTCTGATAAAATCTTTTGAAAATCATCTAGTAGATTAAGAAAAAGAATTTGTTTTTCCAGGTAGAATAAACTTCAATCGAACTATTTTATTGTAGAATTAGTATTTTATTATAGAATAGCTTTATAATTGTATCAAAATAAATCATCTATTTCTTTAACGGGACAAGACTAAAATGTATTACTTATTTTCATAGGAAATTTCTCATAGTGTAAGAACCGTTGAGCTTATTGAACTAAAGAAAATCATTGCGAAGCTAACCATGAACTAATATTGAATTGTAAAAAATTCACTAAATAAAATCATTGAAGTTGATTAGTTTATAACGTTATTGTAAGGTAACAAATTAAGAGAAACATTTAAAAAGATATATAACAATATGTGTATATGAGTCATTCTCTGAGAGATTGACCGAATAGAACAAATTTTCTTTTAAACATTTTTAAAATAGTTTGGCACTGTATCTACCTTCGTGGATGTTTTGACATTTTTCTCATGAAGGTTCTCTAAGTTACAGTATATACAGTGTATATCAAAGTTGGCAATTTAAGCCAATTTTCAAAATATTCTAACATCAAATGGAAGCATTTATCACTAAAAACACAAAATGCACTTTTGCTATAAAATAAGTCATAATAATCTCCTAAGACATCAAAGTCTGGAAATTCAGTTTTCCAAAAGTTCAACAACGAGTTTTAACATTTAAAAATTCATGAAGAAGACTTCGTAGAATAAAAAAGCGTACATGAAGATTTGAAAATGTGACAACGTGCTAGATAACTTAATTTTTAGCTAGAAATAACCTTTATTTCCCTAATATTTATAATATAATATGTGTTCACCTCATACTAATACTATAGGTAATTCGGATTCGAAAACCAGCCAACTCAAAATTAAATTTCATTTTGAATTTGCTGGTTTTTGAAATCTAATTTTGAACTGCCGGGTTTGTCCTCCAATGCGTCGATTTGGTTTAATAAATAATTTTAAAAATTGAAGAAATTTCGCGATTAAAATGCATTGATACATAAATTACCTTCGTTTATTCATAAATTATACAAAGTAGTCATCGACAAGGTCACTTTTTAACTTATCACATAAACGATGTAATCTATACACATACCATCAGAGTACGCATCTTTAATCTATGGAACCTCAACAACTTTAGAATCTACCTTTTACAATGTGTTTATAATGAAATCGCTAAGTATTCATTCTCTTTGGTCAAAAGGAAGACGGGAAATGGGGAGGTTTGGCGAAGGGGGTAGTAGTCGGCGGTGAACGATCTAACGGTAGAAAGGTTCTAAAGCGGGGCGATGTTGAATGTTCGTGCTAGCGTGGCTTGGTGTGCAAGCCGGGTGAACGGACAAAATCAAATAACAGAACGTGGCTTGTTTGCAAGCCCTCCCACCCCGAAGCGATCGGCAAGCACACATGAGCCAGTGGCGGCGTTTCTCTCGCTGTAGACCAGCGCGCGAGCGTTTCCCATCTCTCTCTCTCTCTCTCTCGCAACAACCTCGGTTGATGCACTTGCATACCCCCTCCCTCAACCCCCAACCCCCTTTCCCCCAATTCCCACCATTTTCGCACTGTCTCTTCAGCCGTGTTCTCTTGTCTCTCCGCTCCCGCAATCTACCCGATAGAAGGACATAGCAATCAACACGAACGACAGTAGCAGCAACGAACCTTGCATACAAATTTCTGCTTTTATTTTCGGGCTTTCGGTTAGAAAGCGCGCAACTCATTGTCGTGCGTGTATGCGCAATACTTTTCCTTATTTCGCGAAACTCTCGTCTCGTCGTTCATTGACTTTAACATGCATATGTTTAAGAAAGAATCCTGTGTATTGAATATTTTTTTGTGTAGTTTTGTGAGTTATAATTTTACAGATACTTTTTGACTTAAGTGGCTGTTATCCTCAACATTTACCCACTGGTTCGATTTAGCTATAGAAGATACAAAAATGCTTGAATCTTGTTGCTGATTTCTTGACTCTCACTGAATTCTTATTATTATTAATAGTCAATATACACGTACGCCTGGATTATAGTCTGATGTCAAACGGACTCGTCAGCAGAAAATCGGTTTAATTACTAGCGCCGGATTAATAGGCTTTCGGCTCTTAAATAGGGCCTTGCCCGCTTACTTACACTAATGCGCGAATTCACATACAAAGCGCTGACTCCGCAGCCAATACGCTAATGCGTTTACAATAAGTCTTGTAGACAAATACTACTTACAGCATATAATAATATTAACAAATCTTAATAAGTCCGCAGAATTACGTAGAACCAAGAATTAGTTGCCTTTTGTCTTTACTTTTTCTATTACTTTGAAAATTTGAAACGAAAATATTTAGATATTTTCGTTTCCAACTTGGTACAGTGGTAAATAGTACCAAGGCAGAGGACAACTGATTCTTGGTTTTACGTAATTCAGCGGACTTATTAAGATTCAAGTTTTTTTCTGTCACTCTACCGCTAAGATACCCTCTTAAGAGATAATACAATTCTAGTTTTTTAAGTATTCATATATCTTATTCAAATCAAAATTTCTAATATAATATTACGGAAATTAAATGAAGAGACAGAGTCGGATGAAAAAGGTAGACAACAAGTCTCGAACTCGGGATGTCCTGAATCAAAGACAAGTGCTCTAACGACGGAGCTAACGTCTAAGATGCATTTAGTTGCAATGCATTGTAATACGTCTCAGCAACTGTCTTATCACTGACTCTGCTAGCATGCTCAGACTGCATGAGTGTTGTTAAAATATGTATTTTATTGATTCTTTGAAAGGGAAAACTTTTTTATGAATTATATATATGTGTATATAAAACTGATTTACAATATATAATAGTTATCTTATTTATAGTATTTATAATTTTAAAAAAACTTTCTACATATACTTTAAATATTAAGTGCTCTCGTACTTTGTTGATTTTTTAAACTAAATACTTTTTTTTGCATTCATGATACTAATTGTTAATAATGCTACTATAATAGGATCTTTCTTTGTAGAAGTAAAGTTGATGTACATCACTACTTTTATAGTAATAGTTTATCTTTGTAACTGAAGAATATCATTAATTTACGTTGTGAACACTTACTTATTGCGTTCGAATATTGCGTTGAGAAATTAAGTATGTCCCACAATTCTCGGATGATAATGATTTTTTATATAGAGGAACAGATTTTGTTCGACTGTAATCTTCTTGAATAACTTGGAATAGACAGTAGTAAACGGGACAATTTTAATACAATCGACTGCAATAACATCATAGAAAGGAATTGTTTATAAAAGTGAAAACTATTCCTTTGGCGTGTAATTATCAAACAGGCAATAGAGAATAGAATTTATATTTCTTAGGAATTATTCTTTATATTCGATTATTATATTCGATTGTTCAGAAACATTACAGTAGTTACGGTAATTTTGTGCTCAGAATACGTTGCAAATATTACGCATATATTGGTTTACTGGCCCAGTATTCGAAAGTTGAAAGAGTCTATAAGAAATCTTATTAGATTCCATATTTATTAGATTTCCATATTTATTAGATTTTCTTAATAGATTTTCATAAAATTTTCTTTAATGAAATTTAAGTTGTGCAAGTTTTCAGGTTCGACCTGACAAACACTATTGGTCCATCGTCGTACATTATTCAGATACTATATCGTTTTATTTCTATTTCATTCCGAGTATCTCAGTATCGAAAGAAGTGTTTATCCATAGTAGTCAGGAATATACTATTGGATGGTAAGAATCAGTTCTGTTTAGTATTTCCAATATTAGCAATTGTCACTAGGAAATCTAAATTTTAAGATCCTCTAAAATTATTTACAGCCCCCAATGCCCCCATCAAATCATTCAATATTACACTACATCTGCAATAATAACAATAGCTTTGCTCTTTCTCTTAGTATACGGATGTATAAGTTGAACTCTTTTTTCATCTTCTCTTTTTCATTTACGGAATAGAGTTGCTCTATATTACTGAGTTTGTCACCGAGGTAGTGCCTACGAATCTATTTGGTTGTTACAGCTGTCGAAACTATGAAATTCAATGCAGCAAATTTGCATACTAATCCGCGAAGCGTAAAGCCATGTACCAACTGTCGGGATATGTCTAAGTTCTAATTCAATGAAGACAGCGGAGCTGCCACCGTAACCATAACTTAGTTAACTAGTAGCACTATTAATGACTTTACTAACATAGGAACAATCGATTCTGTAGGACTTTATCAACCGTGTTTTTGTTAGTCTATATGAAAATATAGATTTAGTTTAATATGATTTAAAATGCAATTAATAATTAAACTGGGCCGGTTACAAAAACAAGACATACTTTAGTTTCTCTAAATAGAGTATATGGCTCATTTTTCGATTATT
Organism: Apocrypta bakeri; assembly: GCA_018906985.1. NCBI lineage: Eukaryota > Metazoa > Arthropoda > Insecta > Hymenoptera > Pteromalidae > Apocrypta > Apocrypta bakeri. Next base: position 5,673,755 of record JACCIA010000007.1, on the reverse strand, counting down.
ATATTCTATAGCAAGGCGCTACAACAACTAGCTATGACCACGAATAACATTGTTTTATCCACCTCAAAATATTATACGAGCTCCATTTACTATTGATACTGATTACTATAACGTTAAATTCAGTGAACAACACTGATGTAACGTTCCATATTTTTACCGATACCTCAACATATATGAAAATGTAATTACGATTAAATCTCCGTAAATTACTTTTTTCAAATCCGAATAAATATTAAAGTATCAAAGCTTGAAATGTGATTGAAGAAAGTTCTTATTTGATTAATTCTTTCAAATCATACTTTAGGAATATTATATACCAATTTTAAATGCATTGATGATATTTTACAAAGTTTAATTTTTGAAATTATATCTAGATAAATTCAATAAATTAAACTTTGAATATCGAAATTGTCGATTCCAGCATCCGGATGAGAAATAGAATATTTCGCGCAAACAAGAGCACGATGACAGATTTATACATCATCATCAAATATACAAATGCAAGTGAAGCATTTAAAATTCCAAAAAGGTGTTTTTTATTTACTGTCAATCAATATCCCTTCTTCTAGTATATGCTCGTTTCTTTTTCAAATAATATTAATAGCATTGTTATTTAATCAAGTTAAATATATTTATTGTAAAATATCACTAATAAATTAATACAATATTATCAATGCCAATGTGAAATGGTAATTGCAGTATTGGTGGAAAATGTTCAAACATATAACGATCATACTGGCATTAGGGGAAGTTTGAAAAATAAATGTTTGACAAATTGCGAGTGTAATTCCGTCTAAGCTAAGTATTGAACAATATCTGCTTTTAATGCACATAAAGGGCATGTACAATACACATACGAATTAATTAAGTCCTAAAAATTTAAAATAAACAAATCTATTTTTTTTACAGATATTCGATATCTACCACATTTTCTTACATATTCTTTGACGTTATAAACATTAGTCTATAATTTCGCCACTTTTTTTATTGCTTAACCTTGCATGACAACGAAATTCTAATAAACAAAATACAACAAAATAAATAGCGTCGAAACCCTAAGCCCTCGAAATGAAAAAAAGTCGATCCAAAAAATTTTTTATCATACTGTGCATTAATCTGAAACTCTACAATCATATAATTTTCTCGGTACACGATAATAGAACTACATAGAACGAGATCGGAGTTTTTGAGTGAAGTTAGCTTACCCACGCATACGAGTGAGCGAACAGTATCGCGAACTCTGCGAAATTAATATCGACGCGAGATTAATTACCATGTCAAGACTGCTGCGTTATTCCGATTTTGCTCGTGTGAGATGATAGGTTAGATGAGATTAAAAAGCCAGAGAATAGAAGAGAAAGGGTTGGACGGGTGGACTGTCAGGTCGGTAGGATAAAATGGACATGTCCCAGGTCTAAACGAGAGGCTGAGCGGTCAGTTCACTTAGTCACGGCGGCCTCTGTCGTAGCGTATATTTTCGTGCGTATACTACAGAAATTAGCGCTAGTGCGCGCGCGCATGTTCTAATGTAAATGTGTAATCCAACGAACTGTTCGCATACATGTACATGCAAAGCCCAAAGAGCAGCTAAAGCGATTCTCGACAATAAAGGCGACGCAACTCCGAGTTTAAAGTGCCGCACGCGAGCACTAAATTGCTCTGGTCGCTGTGTTGCATACTGGGTAATATTATCCTCTCATTAGGATTACGAGAGTATATGCGCTTTGAAGCAAAAGTGCCTATATTCTGCATATATGTTTATGCTTCTCTATATACAATGCTCAAGCATCTCGTACGTCTCTTTATTATTTTCCAGGCTTGATTACCACAAGCTCGAATCATTTAGTGTTGGCTCTTATGAGTCACTGTGGAAAATTTTCTAGTGCATAGTTTTTAGTCATTCTATGTGAATAAATTTACAAGATACTAAAAAGAACTTAGCATCTAAAAATCAAAAACTTTTTCGCAATAGCACACCGATCGTACGTTAGTTTTTAGGTTCTGGGTCCCTGCTAAAGTGGCCTCCCTAATAAAAAGGCGCAAAACACACTACTTCAAATCTTATCTCTCAGTTTTTACAGTCAGAAATGTAATTGTATGTATAATGTGATTTTTCTAATTTTCCAAAAACAAAAATACTATTTTTTAAATAAGTCCACATGAAGCGTTTATCCAAATATACTGTTTGAACTATGGCACAAGAACAATTAAAAGCCTTCAATTTAAAAGAAAAACCTATTCAACTTCTATGCATAGATTAAAAGTTATTTTCATTAAAAATTAAGTTTGAAACTAATTTAATGAACATTTATAAATAAATACGTGATTCCATGTATTGCGTGGTATATTTGTGTAATAAATGATAGATCATTGAGTAGAATTTTCTGTGCATGTTCATGCTTATTTCAAACGACGGGAAATAGGTTTCTTTGTGAATGCTTATACTATCGGAACTATTTTTTGATAACCTGTGTTTTTTAAATAGAAAAATACCATTCGTCTATATTTTTCTTTGAAATATAAGAAGCTGCTTGATTATTTTGTTATATCAATGTTATCAATGGAAAACCTATTTTCACGGAAACAAATTATTCAAATATTAAATATCTTTATTCGGTAACGTTTATATATTAAATTTTATTACGTTTGGGCGAGTGGTATTTTTGTGAAAATAATCAGAACATTGAATTGATCTGGTCTTTGGCATGATATTATGGTTGCCTACATTTTGTGTGTGAAGATACTTAAAATTTAATACTAAAATTGTATTATAGATTGTTATACCTATAATTTGAGCTCTTTCTTTTTGGAAGAAACATTTTAAAAAATCATGGTATACTTCAGCATGTAAAATTTGTTTTGCTTATTCGATTAAAAATTAGTACATTCACGCTTTAAAGACTATTACAAGGAGTATTTGTGCTCCTTAAAGATATTATCAAAATGACCATTAGACATCTTGAGTTTGCATCATATTTTAAAAATATTTATATTATTATTTAAATAATAATGTTATTTAAAATGTTGAAATCACAAATTGAAAGTGAAACAGTGACAAATTTCAAATTCTCATTTAACTAAATTTATTCCTTTCCATTGAGAAAACATTTGCAATAATTGTTAATTTCAAGATAATTTGACGCATTTTCATATTATTCATTTGTTTAATCCTTTAGGAAAGCGGGAATTGGGCATGTACAAGTCACTTTTTTCTACAGGACGTCGAAAAAAGTGACGTGCGCAAGGCGTAGAGAGAAAAGCTAGCGGGAAAATGATCAGCGGAATTCTTGATATAAAATAAGCATCTTTACGGAGGTAAAAAAGGCTGACGTGTGCTGAATGCGAAATCGTCTTTGGATCCGTAGTAGCAGCAGCAACGACGCACGATGTCGCGCTCAGACTTTGTTGATTTTACAATAATGCCCGAAGCTTATTCCGCGCGTCACTTTTCATAGTTCGTGACGTGATTGAGAAAAGCGCGGCGCGTCAAGCACAGAATTTCCTCAAGCTCGCGCGACGGGAAGGAGTTAAGGAGTGAGTCGAATAGGTATAAAGAAAAGGAGAGCGAAGGAGATAAAGAAAACGACCAGTAGAAAGGACGAATAAAGTGGACCAACAAGTTTCTGCGGAAACGATCACGATGGACTCGAATGAAAAGAAAGATGGGCTTTTTTGCGCTAGAAAGTTTGTCAGGCCAGAAGTTCGGATGCTACTTCTTACGTCACTGTACGAGAAGCCAGACGTATCCATTGAAAGCTTTTTTCTCTCTCATCGGTTCCTTCAAAACTTCCCGGTCCTCCGTGATGCAGACGGATCGACTTATCGTTTGGAGTTGACGATTCGAGTTGCACAGTCAATGGTCCTCTGCAAAACAAAGAATGCAGGCTCTACGGGACTGGTTTAACACCAGACGGCCTGTTTTCTGAACCGTTGCCTATCGCCTAACGCTATAGCTTATTTCTATGCAGGGAGTACCAGCTATTCTCCGTATGGTGGAGTTCTCGATTTACTCGGTTTCTTGAAGGCTTTGACCGAGAACAGGAAAAGCGATTCATGCGTTTTCCGAAAACGTTCAAGCCTAAGACTGCGCGAACACGGGACAAACTTACACATGCTCCCTTATCCTCGAGGTCTCCTGAATCGTAAAAATGCAAAGCAACACACTCGCAAATAAAATCCCCGTTGATCGGTGTGAAACTCATGAAAGTTTCACGTCGCGAGAGAAAGAACTTCCGAACTCGAATAGAGATAAGGGAAAAAAGAGAGGTAGATCCCGCTAGCTCGAACGACGCCCAAAGATTTCACGTATCTAGAAAAACAAACCATGGCGTGTACCGCGACGATTGTGCAAAAATTAACTATTAAATCAGCACATAGATATTTATTTAAAATAGCTCTAGAAAAAATTACTATTACTAGAAGTATGAGACACTGCAGATTCTTTTGATTTAAACAGTTTATTTGTTGCAAATATTGACATGGCTTTGATAACAAGAGGCAATAATTTTGATAATTTTTGTACGTGAATACTGTAATAAGACAATACTGGGCCATTGCAGTCAAGACTGCAATTACGCCACATGTCTTAATACCGTTTTTACGTACTGTAAAAATGACAGGATGTGACGAGATCAGACCCTAATATCATCTATTCTTCATTTTTACAATTTTATCCTCTACGACTCTCCATCAGACGTATCCAAACTTACTTTCTATTGTTGAGCAGGCTTGACTTTTTAACATCTTGGACGATAGGTCAAAATAGAGAAGCCAATAATAGCTCGTACTAATTGTTGTTTGCGGCGGGCTCTTTGTGCAAGTTCAAATTAGCCGCCAAATTTCCGGAATCTCAGGTCCGAAGGAAAAAGGCGCGCCTATGCAACCAGACGCGTACATCACTTCTTCCTTCAGTTGGCGACTTTTTCTCCGAATATCAAAATTGGATAAAATTTGACTTATGCGCATCCCCGCTTCTTTGCTTGCATTTTGCTTCGAGAAACCATACTGTGTATCATTGCCGCCATCTAAACTTTCACCATTAAATAATAAAATTAATACTTATTTATATGCTTAACATTAAACATTAACTCTTTGTTGATACTATACTAAAGTATCAGCTCTTAATATTAATAACTGCCGTCACAACAGATTGTTGAATAAAAAAATTTATTTATATTTCTAATGAACTTAGACTAATATTTTTTATCGATAAATGTTTATAAAGATTCCATTAGTTAATCTACTTACCTTGGGACTTCATATTCTTAGTAATTTAGGTTGCAAATCTATTAAACATGTAAATGTATCCCATCTAAATTTGAGTGCCTGTTTTAAACAAATACAATTGTTAAATAGATTTTGTTCATAATTGTACATAAAAATACAACTCTTAAGGAGTAAAATGAGTACCTAATTGAGACTGTACCGTAGCTGTGAGCTGGGAAAATTAATGTCTACGAGACGATCTTTTTATATAACAAATAGATTTGGCAGCAAACTAATAAACATTTAAAGTTGAAATTTTTACCAGTTATTCCAAATATGGATACCTTTACAAAGTGCTTTGTTACAATCATCTACGACGAAAATTACATTAGTTTTGACAATTGTAAAAATGGCCAATATCCGACTTTCACGCCGCTTTGCTGTTAAACTAATTATTTTTATTAGGTTTTGAAAATATCTATATTTTTTGTCTAAAGTTTTTTTCGCTAGCACTAATAGTTTTTCCGCAAAAGTTAAAAAACCATGTTTTCATAACTTTACACCGTTGTTTAAACAATTTTCCCAACTTTTTAGCTGTTTCATTTATGGTATTTTATATCCTTACATGCTTCCGAACAACTTCGCGCAAAAATTTCAGTGGTGGCAGATTGTTCCAAAAATGGCCTGTTTTGAAGCTATAGTGACTGGACTAATTAACGCAACGTCTCATCGCGAAAAGACAATTCGGTATCTTTACGCCCCAATCCGTTTGTTTACGTCCGAATACTCTGAGTCGCAAACCCTTTTTTTAGCTCTTAGTTCTGATGTTCCGTCGGATTTCCTTGCGTAATATGCGCGTGTGCTCCCCAATTTTTGCATTTTTATAACCAAGCACTACCACGAAACTGTGGACCGTTATAAGTTAAGATTAAGCGAGGATGGCCCCATCGTTTGAAAATTTCATTTTCAATGATTGGCGCAATTTTCAATTTGGAATACGGTATGGCGAATGCTTTTACCAATCTCTACATAGTGTCTGTGATAATGAGTATAAAACGCTTTTGACGCTGAGTGCGAGAGTACGGACCCACTAAGTCAATCACGACTGTGTCCCATGGTGCAACCGGTATTCGAGGTCGGTTGTCACCTTAGGCTATCGGTTTCGAAGACTTGACAATTGCGTAGGAACTACAGTCTCCTACTGCGTTTCGAATCTCATCGCGCATTGGTGGTCAGAAATGATTTTCGCGTATGACATGCAGCGTTTTAACGCATTCTGTATGACCTGTTAAGAGATTATTATAATAATAATCAATTACTTGTTTACGGCACGCATACTGTACGAATAGCTGCGAGGATTTGCCATGTTCGAAAACGTAATACGCATGTTTTTCGAATTTTAAAATTTGACCAGATTGTAAAAATCGTTTCGCGTCCTTTACATTCGGTGAATCTTGTTTTTGTTCAGAAATAATGTTCGCAAGTAAAGCTTGAGTGATTGTTGACGCGATAAGCATTTCCGGAGGATTGTCTCGACATTCGGGTGGAGAAAGCTAATCAACAAGAGCATCTTCATCGACGGCGTGAGTGTCGGTCTCTTCTCCCGAGAGCGCATCAGCGAAATCGTTGTTTTTTCTCGGAATCCAGTGCCATGGCTTTTTAGCGCAGAAGAGTTCCGTCAGAGAATTCAATCAATTTCTGTCAGAAATTCGGTACTGGTGTATTTAGAATAGCGTTTACTTGTTTCGATAATATAAAAAGTCGAGATCGTGTCGACCAAAAAAAACATTTCGCGACGTCACATGTGAGTTTATATATTCTGAGTCGTTCAAGTACTAGTTTAAGATGAATCAAATGATCTCTCCACGAATCAGAGTATATGACGAAATCATCGAGATACGATTTAACAGAAACATTTGTATATCCTGTTAGAACATGCTTAGTAATGAAATCATTGAAGATATCGAACTCTGCAAACTAATGGTTGGTTCAAATTTTTACATTGCATATATGTATAATTAACTAACAAACAATGGTTTCCAGATTTTACCTGAGTATTTTTTAAATTAATAAAAGAAGTAATGAATATATGAAAATAAATAATGAATATTGGTCATCACATTGAGCATTCGATATTTATTATTCTGTTTCCAGATGTCAGGAATTATAAGCATGTGGTAGATTGTAAGATGATCTCTGAGCAATTGTTTGGTAGTAACCAGGGCTATGATTTTGACAGCAAATGAAAATTACACTTGTACAATATGCAGATTAATAAGAATTTTGAAGTTGCAACAAGGGTACGGCACTGGCATAATGCACTCTAACAGTACGTTTATTACAGAAACGGTACAGGACCTTTTTCGAGTTCTTGGCCAGAACTGCTGAAACATTGTTAATACCTTTCCACTATTGGGTCATTAATTTACCTATACTAGTAATATAATTTTTGAGGAAAAAAATTACACACGCGAATTCGATCAACATATTTAATAAATAAAAAGAAGGTAAATTTATAAATGTGTTAAAATAACTGTGTAACAAATTAGACAATGTAAACGAATTGGCCGAGCTTGTAGAGCATGCGAGGCAAATTCTACCGTACCAAGAGACCAAAAATCCGTTATCTCTTTACTAAGTTCTTGTTTACCTCAACAAATTTATCACCATAGATGTCGATGCAACTGTGATGTATCGTACCCTCTACGAACAACAATGAATTTATTTTTAAACGCGGAACACGCAACATAAATTCAAATACGACACCAAGCGTTGGGCCAAACAGAACCGATAAAAAATCTAAACTAGCATTGGTATATTTATAGGTTGAATCTTAATCACATAATTTACACGCATAAACTTGTAGTTAATCCATAAATTCAATGCTAAAACAAAAATATTTATTTCCGTGTACTTGGGCGATCGAAGTACAGAACAATGGTACCGAGTTTTCTCCTAATGGAGCCAATCTCAACGACAATTTCTTGGCTTTTTCATGATTCGAAATCCAATTATGGGAAGTATATTTTTGAAAGACAGAAAAAAACATTAAATCATGCTTTCAAGTAGATTTTCGATTTTTTTCTTGCGTTCTCGAATTGTTCACGAACAGCAGAAATATCAGCTTTATTTTGATAATTAATGATTTTTAGAGTGAACAAATAATTTTTAATTATTTCTTCAATATTCGTACATTTTACTTTTATCTGCAAAGATTGAATAAATCTAAATAAATGATATTCATAAATAAATGAAAATTGATTTGAATCTACAATAACTAGACTGTAACTTATTATTAGTCATAGATGGGTGACAGAGACTCACGGAAAAAGGTAGACGCTACGGTTAGTGTCTAGAACCCGCAACGTCGAGAATCAAGGCAACTGATCTTACCACTCTATTGTAATTTCTTTCATAAACAAGTTGCCCTAATCTATATATATATGACACTCTCTGACAGATTAACGCGTCAAAAAATGTCCATCCAAAATCAAAGGCAAGTGTTCTAAGCTCGGAGTTAACGTCTACAATTCTTTTTCGAACAATGCATCGACTCTGCAGCCTTTTATTGCTGACTCGTCAAATATGCTTGGATGTGTATGTCCGTGACAATCTACTGCAATAGTGATTGTTTGTAAAGTATAATTATCTTAAGATCAAAAGTGTCCTTCATGTTTTAAATGAGAAATGATTCTCTGAAGAGTTAGAATTTGTTCAAAATCTGGATAAAAAGTAAAAATTTGTAAAAATGCCAATTTTGACATCCTCTAACTTAAAGAGCCTACATGAAAAATATTTTTAAATAATTTATGAAAGTAAATTCAGTGCCAAAGAACAGTTTAAAAATATCTTGATGTGAACGTATTTGTAACCGGTCAATCTATCAGAGTGTGTCTCGTATACACAACACATACTCTAAAATAATCCATAATACATTTTTTGCAACGAAAAAAGATTTTTTGAACTTAATGAATACATTATTGTGATATTAAAATTTTTACGAGAGCCTTTGAGAGAAGAAGAAAAGGGAAAATAAGTGATTTTATTATTAAACTGGTTTATACTCCAAAGGATGAAAATGGTATTTTCGATAAAAAATGAAAATCAATTTATTAAACTATTTCGCAAATGATGATGAAATAAAAAAAATTTCATTAAATATTATGAATGGAAAATTTATTATTTATTCAAGCGACAATGAATGGGAAAGTAGAAATGAAAAAAAAACTTAGAATTAATTAACTACAAAATGGAACTCAGAAGTAAAGATACGTGTAAGTGGCTTTAATTCTTTTTGGTCATAAGTATTCACAATGACACCACACTTTATTAAGTCTGAATTAATTATACATTTTAGTCTTTAATCATGCTTGACGATGACAGTGTTGTATTAGTGCATGCAATATGTAGAATAGGTTGTTAACATTTTCCTTTGGATGCCGCTTGTATCTTTTGTTCAAATCCGTGTAGATGAAAGAAAGTGTATACTACGTTTACGTATAAAAAGAAGAAAATATATTATTGAAATATTTATTTATAATTAATTAAGTTAAGTTTGAGTAGATTTGTTTTGGTAAAAATTTATTTTCATTTTAAACGAATAAACATGTTATCATTTTCATAAAATTACTCTGACTTTTACAAACAGTGAGTATATACTACCGAATAGAGGACTTTCACTATTTCAGATTTAGAATTTTGGGAATTATAATTAATTATAAAGTATATTAGTTGAAATATATTCTCTCAATAAACATTTAACTAGTTGTTTTTTCAATTCGATCTGTAATCGCATCGAAAATTCACATGGTATTCGAAAGTTTCTCTCTTTCTCTCTCTCTCTCTCTCTCTCTCTCTCTGCCTCTTTAATCTAAAAAGGTCTTTTGAGTAAGTTAAAGGTTCTTTTCATCGGCGTGGACGCAGAAGATCCTGGTCTCTTTTTCACTGTGTCCCCATTCCCTATCTCTTTGTCTCTGTCGTTCTTTTGAGGGCGCGAAGCTGGGTGAGGCCGGAGCGAAAAGTCCGATTCTTATCGATTCCTGCCCTCGGCAGAGTTCTAACCGTGATAGCTTGTTGCCCTCCATTCTCCATCCTTCCATATCATTCTGTCTTCCACAGGAAATCTTTTAATGGCTCCGACCCGAACAGTCTGCCAGAGCCAGTTGTCGTCTTATTCCTTTGCACGTTAATTTTTCTCAGCATCACGAGCTTTACACTTGGTAACCGCTTTTTCTCATTCTGCGCGTTAAGATCATATCGCGTGGACTTATCCCTGTCTGTTGAGACTTAATTTTCACGAGGGTGGCACATTGAAGAAGTACATACAATTCGAATGATTCAAGAGACTTCTGTAACTTATGAGAAAAATTAATAAAACGTTGCTGCTGCATATTGCTGACGTTTCTAACGAATGTTCTTCTTATAGTCGTAATTGTTTTCATAGATATAAGACTAGGTGGTTATATTATTGAGATTGAAAAATGCGAACAGTATATTATTCTAGAAAAGCCAAAGTTTTAAAAATCTTTCAAAAAATTTCACTTAACGGTCACCACATATTTATCGGACACTTTCATATATTTGAAACTGTTCAAGATTAAGTTTGTAAAATTGCGCGGATATTTTTCTTTGAAAGTTACCAACATTAATTAGAAGCTTCAAACTTGAAACTTGGTTCGATAAACTCTTTCTACAGCTCAGATGATCCGATACTACATCGAAGTAAGTTAAAAGAAGTAATTTTAATTTTGAGGAATTTTCAAACAGAAAATATCGTAATTCTGTAGATCTATCTTTATGTTAGGTTAACAAAGTAAAATTTCAAATTGTACCTTATATTATATATTATATTTATACAGGTTTCTTGCATATTTTTTAAATCTGAAATGGGGACAATCCACTATTGAAGTATATAAATAAATTTACGATTTTCTTAAAGAATATTAAATAGTATAATTATTCGCTTTTTACATACTTTATCTTATCGATAAATTTGTCATTGGAAGCAAATCACACGATACCAGAGAGACTTTCACGAAAATCTAGAGAAAAGTGGGAATCGGATCTTAGTACGCGAAATGACTCTATTAACAAAGACGATAACAGTAATTTATTTGCAACACCAGCACGGCCTTCGCAGGTTGCAAGGCAACCGTATATCGATGTTTTGGAGGAAAAATGCGCCAATGCAAAAGAATATTTCAAAACAGCCAGTTCAAAATCAAATTTCAAAAACCAGCGAACTGAAAATATAAAATGTGTAAACATTTATCCTACATATATTTATAAATACATAAATATAAATTGATATTTTTATGAATATATTCATTTATATATTCAAACGTTATCGTGTAAACGTATTATTGTTTATGTATATCCACAATGCCAATATAGGGTTGATGTATATTTCATGTATTTAAGATTATATTAATATATATATAGTTGAGTGGTTTTTAAAATTTGATATTGAACTGGCTGGTTTTCGAAGTCTGTTTTTGAATTGGCGGGTTTCTCCTCCAAGGCGTCAATATACTCTGACAGCCAATATCTCGCGAGTCAAGTACGTAGTTTTGCTAGCCACCGTACAGATCACAGTTCACAGACTTAAAGGGAATCAATCGCGAGTGCCACCCCTCCTTAAACAATGGTCTGATGGGACGTTTTGCCTAAAAATCTAACTAATATTATACATTTTATAAGCATTGTTAAGCGTGAGAAATTCCGAGAGAATGAGATTTGCTAAGTCATTTAAACTACAATCCAATACGCACAGGCTTATCCTACCGCGACTAACATTTTATTTGCGGACGCGTTGATAAAATGCATAGCCTTTAGGAATAGAAGTGACAGACTATACACAACTATGACTTGCCGACCCTCAATTCTACGTTCGGGATGTTGTTGATATTATAGTATATGCATATTATACATGGCAGATATTTATAGACAATTATTGCAACAGGAATTACTTACTTTTTCAAATTCTAGTTTAATTGTTCAAGATATGGCGTTGAGTTGGGTTATCTCTGGATCAGTACAAAGCAACAACTCACGGCGGGCGGATCTGTATTTATGCGGCACGGTTTGGAAATTGCATAGATTATCTACGAACGAATTAAGTAATGTTATAAAACGCCTCTGGAATCTTAATGCAGTCTGTGATAATTCGTCTAAATAGAAACTAGTGGAGGAAGATTTTGAAAACTCTTTCTTGATACACATACGTATGTATGACTGATAAGCGGCAGTCATCTCGACATAAACGACCCATATGCGCTACCTTATTAGAGTTAAAAACTAAAACAACTCCCATAAAAACCATTAGCATATTTATTCCTGAACTATGAGGATCAGTACTTTTAGTTTAATTCACTTGTCGCCTTTAAGGGCTAGATTTGTCAGACAGCTAAGTAGACATAACTAGATTGAAAAAATATCCTTGATTCTGGAAAACGTTTATTGCCAATCGAGTATCGTTTAAAAGAAACCAAATTACCATCTGCAAACTGATCACACACCGATAAATCAGGTCACATACTAATCAACTCTCCTGTTCCTGTTTGCCTTGTGAAGCACACAAATCATTGGCCTTGGGCGTCAGATAGTGAACAGATTTTGTATTCACCAGTACTAACGGATGAACCGACGATACTTACCACCTTCTCTTATGTGAATAGATTCTTGTAAGTCTTGGCGCGTTACTGACGGACACTCATTATCTGCCAAAAGCGCAAATATAATTTAACAGTCTTTCGCCAATTTTCTGATAACTGAGGAACCGGGCTTCTTTCGGGCAATATCTATAACCCTCAAAATAGCTGAAAAAGATTTCTTCTTTTTCTTTAACCTTCTTTGAGTTGGGAAATTTCTTCTAAAATGAAATGCATTATGCGAATTTACGCCAATAATGTTTTGAGGCATATGGGTATATCGTTATGCGTTGTGTATCCATAACGCGTGGTAGTAATTGATAGGGACGAGCTGGTTTTAAGATTACATCCTTGAGCATCGTTTATTACGTACGTTCATAAAATAAATACTTTTTTAAAGAATTTCCTTTGACCAACAGTTTTAAAAATGTCCTTTCATGAATGTCAATGTCCATTCATGCTGATATTCGTTTGGCCAGAACGCCAGAACAGTATAGATCTAGTAACACACATGAATACGTGGACAATAAGGAATGGCATTGTATGACGTAGGAGCGATAAGACGAGAAATTAAGATCTAAATACAGCTTATGTTGTCGCAACATTCATAATTAAATAAAAATCCAGGCTTGTACTAGGATTTCGTTTTAATTTGTAATGCGCATGTTTCAATATAAACGATGCGGTCTAGATGTTGTATCATTAATTCATATAATAGATATAAATACTATTGCTGTAAAAAATTAGTAGTAATAAATACAAATTTTAGTTTTGATGAACCGTGTGTAAAGGTTTGATTGAAATCGATGACTAAAAAATGATTAAGATCGAGTTCACTGACATCATTGTAGTTAATTAATTTTCTATCAAGGCGGCTTCCTATAACTCGCTGAAATAAGATGAATTCGGGGAAAAGAAATGTCATTCAACTCCTTTATTCATTAAAAAGCCCCCTAACGAGTTTAAGAACACTCTACAGTTTCAGAAAAATCTTCCCGTTCCATAAACATACTATTGTCATAAATCGATTTTTTTATTATCTAATCGCGTATTGCTTGTAACCTGTATAATCTCTCCTTCCACTGTTCTATGCTTCCCTTTTGTATTTCAGCCAAGTGTTTGAATTCTCTGCGAAGTGAGTTTGGTGTTAACGATTTGCACTCGAAGTTTAAAAATGCGAGTGTGACTTTTTTGTATACTCTAGAATGATTTTATTTACGAATTCGGTTCCCCTGTCTGAGACTAGTACCTGTAGGGTTCCTCAGCGTGTGATGATGTCATGTATAGCATTTTTTATTGCTTTTCCTGTGGCCTCCTTTACGGTTTGAACTTCAATCCACCGCATGATCAGGTTTTCAATCACTAGTAGGTACCTCGTACCATTTTTGCATTTCGAAAAGGGCCCTATTATGTCTGCTGTTATTAAGCACCACGGGTGTTCGATGATACGTTGTCCTAAGTGGCTACTTTGTGCGTGTTGTTCTGACATAGTTTTTTTGACAAATATCGCAATGTTTTATGTAGTTTACTGTATTTTTGAACATACCTAGCCAGCAGTAATCCAGTGCTATTCGCGCATGTGTTTTTTTATGCCAGGCTGGTCATTTTGGGTTGTATCGTGTGCGTCAAAGAGTACGCGATCGCGATCTTGCTCTTTTACGACTATTTTTCAGCTGCAGTTTCCGCCCTTAACTGTATTTATTGATGTTTAGTTGTTCTACGGTTATAGAGTGTTGTTATTTATTTACCAATTGTGGAATTTTTCCGGGTCGCTTTGTACTTGTTTTACTCTCTTTCAGCGCATCTGGTACGTGGTGCCTTACGTCTTTGCGGTGTACAATTTATACGTCATACGTTGTTAGATGCACAGACAATCTCGCTAGCCTACCTGTTGGCTTTTTTAACAATGTTAACCATTGAAGGCTGATATGATCTGTAATTACTTCGAATCGTGTTCCTTCGAGATAGCCTCTACATTTTTCTATGGTCCAGATAACCCCTGGACATTCTAATTCAGTTCTCATAATATAGTTTTTTTTCGCGCTCGTGATAAAGCGACTTGCGTATGCGATTACTCGTTCCTCGTTATTTATGTTTGGCATTAGTACTATCTAAGTCAACGGTGCTCGCGTCTATCTGAATGGTGAACGGGTACTCGAAGTTGGGTCGCTGTAGAATTGGTGCTGTTATTAACCTATCTTTTATTGTGTCGAATGTTGCTTGCTGCTCCGTACCCCATTACCATTTCGTATTTTTCTGAACTAAATGCGTGATTGGTTTGATTATTCACGCTAAGTTTTTTATAAATTGCCTGTACCATGATGCCTTGCCTATAAATCTACGTACTTGTTTGAGTGTTCTGAGAGCAGGGTATTCCATTATGGACGTGATTTTATCGTTATCTATTTTGAGTCCGTTTCTATTTACTTTGTAATGCAGGTATTTTACTTCGTGCACTTCGTGGCTCTTAGCCATTTTAGATAGTCATCGAGGGTTTCTGTCACAAGGATTAAGTCGTCTATATACGGATATACATACGGTTGCAGTTTTCGACCGATAAGAGCATCGATTAATCTTTGAAATATTCCTGGTGAGTTGAATACACCATAAGGTAGCTTTTTCAATTAAAGTAATCCTTTTCCCGGTATAGCGAAAGCTGATATTTTTCTACTTTTCTTTTTTCTAGGGGGATTTGGAAAAATACTTGACTTAAATCAATTGTCGGGTTGTATACCACTGTTCGGAGCTTATGGAGTATTGAGCTCATTAAAGATAACGGGTAGGCATCCTATTTGATGACCGCGTTGACTTTACTTAAGTCTAGGCAGAATCTACGCTTCCCGTTTGCTATGCGAGGTAAGGTAACTGGGAATGACCAATCACTTGTTGAGTGTTCTATAATGTCATCCTTTATCATTTTATCAACCTTGTCGAAGAGAATTTTTTCTAGCGTATATGCGATTGGGTAGGGGCGTAGTTTTATCGCCGAATGGTTGTTTACCTCTATTACTGCTTCTATTAATGATGTTTGGTTTAGTTTAGTGGGAGTTTCAGGTACATTTTTTGAAAGGAAATGTTCGAGGGTATCTTGTTCATGTGTACTTAGCTCGCGTATGCCATTGCAGTGGACCGTACTTGTTGAGTGTATGGTTGAACGTTTTTCGAAATTAAATTGTTTTGCCGGTTTTGAACTAAAGCGGTATGAATGGTTATTAAAATTCGCTACAATGCCGAAGTTATATAACACGTCCAGACCTAAGATGCAGTCCTAGTTGAAACATTTTAATACTCTTACTTCTGTTGTTTTTGTTTTATAGTATGAACGGTATGTGTATTATCTCTCGTATACTTTATACGTATAGAGAAGAGATAATTACCATCACATTACATCTCAAGCAAATGGGATAATAATAATTGTAATAAGAAGTAATAACAGTCGGAGTTGTTTACAATACGATTAAAGTTGGTTCGGGCTATATAAACAAGCCCTCGGTTTACATCGATATCAGTCGTCAACGAACAACCAAAGTGCTAACACAGACAAGAGTATTGTTTTTAAAAAATCTCAAATTCCGAGTACGTCTTCGTGGAAAGTTAAAATAGAGAGAGATTGAGAGAGAGAGAGAGAGAGAGAGTTTCTAAAAAAGTATGATATTCTTAATATTTAATAGGGATGAGATTCGTATAACTATTCAACATCAGGATTTGTACGTTTTTCCTTCTCGCAGTTCACACATTTACGGTAAATTACAAAAGGTTGATGGTGCTGCAGTCAGTCTCACACACAACTGGTCAGCAACGCAATATGTCATATGTTGGAAGATATTCGACATCAAAAGAATGCCGTTAAAATTGATAGATCTCAAAACGTTGGTCTCAGCACACTTATGAAGGATTGGATTTCGTTCAATCCTAATCAGAGTTCTATGCTTGAGAATGCTGTCTGCTTGACTATTAATGAGGAGAATCGAATTAATGGATAGGTTTTTATCAATATACCACTCAGCATGATACTAGGTTTCGCCGAAGACTATCGCAAGATTGTTGTCAACATCAAGCACGAGAGCGCAGCAGTGATCTCAACGCAATTGTGCAGATAACACAGCTTAATGCAGCAGGGCAAAAAGTCTTTGAAAAAGTCAAGATTAATGAGATAAAAAACTAAATACGATAATACAATAAAATGGAATACGCTGTGGATATACGCAAGGCTACAAGCAGCCTGGAAATGATTTCATTCTAAAAGATTTGGCAATTATTTCACTCGAAGATGCTAGCGAACCTCTGCTATTTCTATTCCAGAGCACCCTATCTCTGGAAATGATTGATGGAAAAGTATAGAAAGGAGAATATGTGGTTAAAGCTCTATCATCAAGGTTTATCGTGGACATCGGGTAGCACCGACTACACTAAAATCTGCAATATTCTCCGTGAAACTATGAAAGATGTTAGTAAAATCTACGTCAGAGGCAAGACGTACAAACAATGGTTAACGCAGTTCGATCTCTGCGCAATCAGCATCTGCGAATACGGATATCCGGAGATCGATGTACCGAAAAGAGTGACAATATGCACTAATTACAATTGTTCACGAATAATGTGTGAGTAAGGTTGTTAAAAATCAAACTAAATAAAACAATGATACAAATGAAATAGTTTTGTACATAAACGGATATTAAAACAAATAAAATAACAAGCAAATTAAAACACGATAATGAATATACAAATTAAAATCAAGACGCGAAATACCTTAACTTCGTAAAATACATACGAGTTAACAGTTAAGATATTTTTCGATCGTCACTGAACGGAGAGCGAATGAAGAGTGTGTCGTGTGAGCTATGTCGAACACAGCTCTCGCACAAACTCGCACATGCCTGCCTAATCGCCTACAAGAAAAAAACCAGGGCAATGCATCTTTTATTTTCAAAAGCCAGAAACGGTTCGAGCGCGCTTTCCAATAGACTCAAAATGTGACTCTCTAGCCTGGCAGTCACAGATCAGCCCGTCGGCCTCTCCGCACTGTAAGGTGACCTACACGTACCATGGAGCGAACTCCCAATTGAGGTCTAAATAGTCTCAGAGTAATCATAAATTACTCCTAACTAGGGTGGCTTGACGCCACGAATCGCAATGCCGATTCGCGCAATGAGAATCGAATAGCGGATGAATGCTCGCTACTCAAAAATATACATACATTTGTATACACGCGCTTCGTATCGTTCTACCTTCGGAAATACTAATTCTATCCGTAACAAGAATGGAACGTTCAAATGATGAAATTTTCTTTGACGATAGTATGTTAAGGAATTTATATGTGCCATCGAACGAACCGTTGAAAGACTGTATTAAGCTGGATTCGCGGTGTATGAGTTAAAAAGATGTATCAACTCCAAGTAACCTCGCAGTCTACGTGATTGATGTATGTTCGATTCTGTAATTAAATGTAAATTGTTAGTATGAAATGTTAGTCATGAAATATTTCTACAATCTGATTGATTTCTGTTGATGGCTGTTCCTCCCGCTTAGTGAATCAATCTGCTCAGCATCTGCTCATTCGAATTCACCTAAAATTGTCCAGGTTTTTTTGAAACACAATTTTATTTCGTTTCTTTGCAATATTTAACGGATCTTGAATACAATTTGAAAATTTTGTGAATTTTGTTTTACGAATGGTTCTCTGTCTCTTTAGCAGTCTCATCTGATCAGCATTTGTCATTTTTAAACGATGAATCGAAGTCAAACCACCTGCAGAATTGAAGTCGATTAAAAGGATTTAAGAATATTAACGGGGTACTTAGTTTTGTAGTCTCACGGAATATTCTGCATTAATTTCGAACCAACATGTTTATCACCCTTGTAATGTAGTGGTTGATCTATGTTAATGAATGATATTGAATATATATATTTGTAGGTGTTGTGAAGATTATATGTCCACAAGACTTCTTGTAAACACATTAGCGTGTTGGCCACGGAGTCAGCGCTTTGTATGTGTATTTACGCATTAACGTAAGTAAGCGGGCAAGGCCCTATTTAAGAGCCAAAAGCCTATTAATCGTGTCCTGTAACTAAACGGTTTCTCTGCCGACGAGTTCGTTAGACATCGAATTGTAATCCAGGCGTACGTTTTTATTTATAATCAGTAATAATAAGAATTCAGTGTCTTATCTTATTTGTTCTTTTATATTTTCATTCGTACCCGCATCTACGCGTGTAATCTTAACAGTAGACAAATCCTCTATATACTTCTACTATAGTCTTATAAGATTACTTTGATTACTTTTTACTCGCTTGATCTACAGTTATGTTTAATTAAATTAAATCTTTTAATTTTCACTTTAAACTAAAGACTGTCACACCGATTTATTGTTTAACAACCATACTTTTAATAATTGTATTCTGATTTTAACATACGACTCGAAGGACTATGTTCTTAGCCTCCAAAATCTTATCCTTGGTGGTATGAAGGTAACTAAAATCTAACCATGAAATTATTTCCCACAAGCGTAATTACACCACTCTAAATATACCAGATCATAACAGAACAACCAAAATGAAAACAATACATGAGAAAATATAATCAAATTCGCATTATCAACGTCTCAACGACCTTATCATAACTTGCGAAAAACGTAAAAAATAATAACTACACCAAAATAATTAAAAAGATGTTTTATCTTAGATAAAATTGCGATAGCTGCTAACGAAATACAACAATACTCATTAAAGAAAAAAAAACATTATATAATACCTTACCAATAATACAACGATTCACAGTATAAATTATTAACTAAACCAAAAATTTCAGGAAAATCGAGTATATCTTCTGCAGCATAACCATATGCATCTAGGAAGTCATCAAGAAACTTGATATGACGGGATAAGTAATGTATGTAACGTAGAAGATCACAGAACAAACCGAATCGGCCAAACAAATGTCCATATCTTAATGACTTTCTTCATTCAATATTAGTTTCTCCAGAAAACATTAAGATGTAAGAATGTAAGATAACAAAAATATTATTTATTAAACGAAAATATATAAAATAATTGCAAAACGACATGTATTATTTATTTAGGTAGTATCAGCAGCTTTATATTTTGATGTATGGAGTACAAAAACTTTTCCGGTTTCTCTATTACCTGCCACTACAGAGTCCTTAGGTTTCAGCTTCAAAAATATGGAAAATCCAACGGGTGTTTTTAGATATACATTTTTAAACAGTTTATATTTTCAGTTGCTGGTTCATGAAATCTGATTGTTTACTGGCTGGTCCTTGAAATCTGTTTTTGAATTGGACAGTTGTTGAAATCTAATTTTGAACCAGCTGATTTTCGAAACCTGTTTTTAAAATCTTCTATTGAATTGGCGGGTTTTTCCTGCAGGGCGTCAATATATGCGTTGAATTTCGGCGGTTGTCAGGCGGCAATTCGTACTTCAACGGTTTTACCCGTCGCATACCTAATTTTGTTTATTGGGACCTCGACAAAATCCACTTCACTTTTTGACAATGATACTAATGTTCTTTCATATGCAGTGCTAATATTTATTAGCAATATACCTAATTTATATAATTACCTTCACTGCTTGATTATTGTGTAGATAAACAAATTATATAAACTTTATCTAAATTTTTACAACAATATCAGAAGATGTTAATAGTGGAAGTAACCTTAAGTTTTTGGTTAAACATATTTACACAGTCTTAATAAAGTGTTAGTCAATTTTTTGTTTCGCGATTTTGTCCCTCCTGTAAAGGTTATAACTAGTAAAATCAACAAGGCTATTGAATGAAAAGAAAAATTATTAAAAATAAAATACTGCTTTTTTAACCAATTATTTAAATAAATTTTTATATTTTATAATGTCAATTTTTTTCTGATCATTCAATTCAAAATCCCTATATTCATATTGAAAAGAGTATATCGAAGAGTATTACTACCAAGTTTGAGCTCAATCTATCCATTGGTTCCTTTCAGACCTTACGGCGAAACACTTCAATTAATAAAAAATCAATTTTGAGAAAAATTAACTTAATTTTTTAACGCAATGTACATTGTACATTACTCGAATGTGTATGAAATGTTTACGAAGGGTCAAATTGATAAATATTGATCAAACTATAATAATATGCGATGAATATGTTTATTTAGATCATATAATTATGTATTCGAAGAACTAATTTATGAGATGATTATAAAAAATACACGAAGACATATTTCATATGTTTAATTATTTCATATATCAAGGTATTTTTATAAATCTTGTTAACATCTCATAATCTAAGTTACCAAATCCATTGTTATATCCACTAAATATACAAATTAATCAAGTATTATCCTATATTTGGTTAATTACCTTTATTATACGTAAACTCCTACAAACCAGTACCGTTCCAACTACCAATGTCAGATGAACATTATTGATATGATCAGAGTATATAAGTACTATGTTTTAGCTTTGTAATTAGTACTGCAATAATTTTTGTATTTAATTAATTATTATACTGAACGTAAAAAAAAGTTGAATGCCTATATAATACATTGCCTTTAACAGACAGTTTTATATTGTTAAAAGGTATGTCTATGAATTTTTTGGTATAGAAAGTCTGTTTCTAGCTTTCACTTTTGAAAATGTTGAGATTTAACTTGACAACTAAATTTTGAAAGCACATAGATAGGTTTTTAAACGTCCTTTTCTTTAAAAATTTAGACAATTCTAGAAGAGAAATTATTATTCTGTTTTTAATGAAAATACTTTTAAAAATTAATGAGTCTTAAATAAAATGTAAAAAATTTGTTTTTTATTTTGCTTATAATTTTGCAACGAATTTATTTAGCGAAAAACCCCAAATGAATATTGCAGTGCGAAAAATTTTCTATGAAAAAATTCAATAAAAAAAATTAAGTTATTTAGCGGTTTAAAGATTCTTGCCGCCTTATAATGGGATTGACATTCAGATGACAGTCCCTAAGACGGCCGTTAAGGCTTGGTGAAGATGTTGAAGCTAAAAGATTTTGTAGATTTTCGATTGTGTCTAGAAGAACAGCTCTGTCTTCCTTCTTTTTAATGTACACCCTTCCAAAGGATAGATTCCTCTCTTTTTGCTTTCACAATACGCCGCTTTTTTTACCGTTTGGAGAACTCTAGGCAGCACTTCTTGGACGTTGATGTGGTCGTTTAGTCTATAAGAGTCAGCGTAAGTACGCACGTAGAGATCTGTATCCAATTCAGATGCCTTTAGGGTTTTCCTGGAGGTCTTTGCTTAGATGATTCATCCTGACACAGTCCCGAGATGATACGGTTACTTGTAAGAGTGATCGTAGTGGTCCGATTACTCTTGTAACGGAAATTAAAATGAAGAGACAGAGTCACGAGAAAAAGGTAGACGACGAGACTCGAACCCGGGACGTCCTGAATCAAAGGCAAGTTCTCTAATCAATCCAAGGAACAAAAAGAAACTCAAACTCAAAGGAAGTAACTAGGGACTTACGCATAAAACCATGAAATGGGTGGTGGCTGAGAATGCCCTCTCCACAACAAACACACTTTAGGAGATGTGGATAACCTAACAAGACTTGAGACAGATAATGATCTCATTGGACCAGAAATAATACTCCAACTATGAAGTTACATGTATGAGGGGTGCTAAGAAATTACACATACGTTCATAACACTAAACAACCCTAATAATAATGCCTCTTTTTCTCAATAATAATACTATCAATTGAGCTTTGAATTTAAAAAATGTATCAATATGTTTCAGCTGTAGTACCCTACGCACTATCTAAAAAGAAATGATATCTCTAAAAAAGATGGTAACGTCTAGTAGGTCTTATTACATATTTTTATTTTAATTTTAAGAAAAAAATGTAACTTATTATGTTATAATATAAAATTTTTTGCTCGAGACATTCAATGTTCATGCAGATAATAAGTGTAAGCTCCATTTAACTTGATAGTGAATATTTATTTAAGAAAATAGGTGATTGAAATGTCGCTAAAAATAAACTGTATTTATTGTGAACATTCAGTGTATTATAAAATTAATTTTATTGTTTAATACTGAAAATTAGACTATGAAAACTAAAAAAATTTCTTTATTAAGCATATCAAAGTCTGGAAATCAAAGCATTATACTTCTAAGAAAAGATTATAAGGAATAAAAATATTTACATGGTAATAATCAAATTTCATAATACATTGTTAAATAAGTTGAAATGTTACGAAACAAAGAAAGTAACCTTTAAGAAAAAAATTAAATAGTAGACTTACGAAATTAAAATATACTTAAATATTTAAAAAAATATAAAATTCACTATTTCTAATTTAGAGAATATCCATATATGCTTTATCTATAAACATTTTTTTTGATAATAAGTTTTCGTATAAGCTTTCCTGATGGAGAACTAAATCAATACTGTATAATGTAGACTGTATATATGTATAGAATTTCCTCTAGCTATAAAGATAATCAGATTTACAATAGAGATTTGCTTATTATACTGCGAACGCAAGCTCTCAGCTCAGTCTAATCCGATTGAAACAGACTTCATTTTCATTATAGGTTTCATCTGAATCTCATATGCACCATGTTATTTTGACATTTATGCTATACCACAATTATCTTGATAAATAATGCATTATCAACATTTTTTATTTTACTATGATCCGATTGAAGTTTGAATAAGCGAAAAAAAATTAGAATGAAATTTCTTGGCACAAAAAGAAAAACGTAAATTACTATGGAAGAGAGAGATAGAGAGCGAGGGTATCATCGATGTCAGTCATCCGAAAAATGGGAAAAAATCTTCGCTCGCGTGCTCAGGGAAAGAGAAGCTTGGAAGTCGCTTTGGGGACGATCTGACGTGTGGGTGCTGGTCGTGCTTGCTTGCTTGTCGACCTAGTTTCCTTCGTGCATAAGTTATGCGTGAAATTTACGCCGAGGATACGGAAAGGGAAGGTGCCAGTAGAGTCGGAGAGGCCTGAGCAAGGGAAGAGTCAGATTTAGTTCTCTATCGGTTGAATGGATGGATTCAGGTGGTCGCGAAGGTGGAAGAAGAGGAAAGGGAGGGGGAAAGTGGGCAACTGTGGCAAAGCCTCTAACGTAATAATTCCATGTTAATCACACAATTTCCCGCTCGCGACGGATCCTATCTGGATCCTCGAATCCGGAAGACTTACGCGCTATCGTCGTTCTACGTCGTTTCGCAGTGATTTAGAGCTCGGAAACTCGCAATCACACCGACGCCGGGTTAAAGTCCACGATGCGCGTTCGAAATTGCCTGCAGCTTCTATATGCGCGTTCAGGGATACTTTTCCTCTCGCCCCCTCTAACGTCCAAATTATAGCTGACTTTCTCTCTCTCTCTCTCTCTCTCTCCGATGAAACAATCTCTCTCCATCTCTGTCTATGGCTTTCTGTCAGCCCATCGGTTATTTCTATGCTAAGTCCATATTATTTCTGTACATTTCATATGCTACTCTCGATGTGTGCTGATGGCGCTGAAAATATAATTTTCACCGATTAATCCTCCCGTCATTTTCGTCACTTTCGCACGTATTCATCCACGGGTTTTCGCATTGAAAAGTGCTGCTCGTTGTTGCTATTACTATTGCTCGGTACATTCGATAAAATATGTTTGTGAATCCACATATCTGCTTTTACACCAATCTGCAATCGATATTAATAGCTTGAATTTTAAAAAGAGTTTAAAAAAAAGAAGAAGTACGCTATTTCTTCGAAAAAATATGCTTAATCCAATCTGAATTAATAGATGCGTATATTTTTACGACAAATTTGAAAATAGAAAATTCATTCAATCAACTTTGATTTCATTTTAAATTGAACAATTATTGAATGTCTCGCTTCGGCTTCAAACTTTTGCTTTCTAAAGTCTGACATCAGTGCATTTGTAGTTTTTTCCAAGTATCCCTCTGTGTTGTTCTGCTTTTCGTCAAGCGGGTGGAAAACTTCTTCAGACCATTGCACCGAGTAAAAAAGTTACAAAATTTATCGCACTCGGAAAAGACTACTTAAACCGAAAAATTAATAATTTGATTTATAACTATACCTATCAAACTTGAACTTTTTTCATTAAGATTTGGATTGGACAGAAATGTTTCTTTCAAGAATCAGTATTGTAACAACAAAAATAAAAATCATCGTTAGAATACAAATGAACAATATATCTATAAAAAACACGCTTACATTTTTAATATAAATTTTTAAACGAATCTCACGCTAAATTATTTTAACGAAAAGTTCGTTGGATTGTCATAGTTTTTAAAACTCACTCGGATAATGAGTATTTTAACAAATAGCGTATATATACATTATAGATGGAACTTTAAATTCTAGAGTGAAAAATTGTCAGTAAAGGTCACTATAACTCTAAAAATCCTCCCATTAAAATTAATGTTGGAAACAGTAATAATATAATACGAGAAGCCTTCATTCAAGCATAGAGTGAATGAAAGACTAAAATTTGAAGAGTGCAGTAAGTTATAACCAGAAGAATATCAAAACCCACATAGAAAACTTGGTATTATTACGATACTTACACAGCATTATATACGATCCTTGATCAAAGCGAGAAAGGGTATCGTTTTGGTTCTCTTTCATTATGTCCTTGTCGAAGCATTTAATTTTACGGCGTTCTTCGAAGTCTCTCACAGTGAGGTGTGCGAAGATCAGAGTAGGACAGAGATAGAGAAAGAGGGAAGGCTGAAGCTGGGGAATCCTGACCCTTGCGTACCTATAAGATTCTGAATTGACTATGGAGTACGAGTGAGTAGTGGAAAGTATAACCTTCGGAATTGGAGGTAAATTAATGATCGAGCGGGGAGTCGAATTGCTCGCGCTCTCGTACGAGGGAGTAGGGAGAGAGGAAGCTACCGTAGTAATTACTGATCCTTCCTCTTTCTCTCTCGTCTCTCGCGCGGGGCGCTTACGGGCGCCGATGAGGTAAGGAATTTACCCAGACTTCCCTGTAATTTCTCCGTTCATCCTTTGGCAAACTTGGCTCACTGGCGGCAGCGTGCTTAAGGTTACTTGCAAATATACGTACAAGAGAAAGAGAGAGAGAGAGAGAGAGGGGGAGGGAGGAAGAGGAGGAGGAGTGAGAAGCATGGGAAAGCTGAGCAAGAGTTTTGAGATAGGTGAGAGATGCAAGCGCGCACGTATATGTATTTGTGTGAAAGCGGGTGCGCCAAGTAGTAAGAGAGATAGCCGGATAGATAGAGAGAGAAAGTAATAGAGGATGAGGTTAACGGGTGGCGACGTCGGTAATGGTACTTGTGGAAGAACAAGTTCCTACTTCTAAGACACGTGTCAGTGAGTTATCGGTCCTGCGACCGACGTCATATGCAACTAGGCCGTCGCTGCCACTGTCGCCGCCATCGTCGCCGCCACCGTCGCCGGTTCCTCTGAGAAATCGCACAAGCCTAAGCGTGAATGAAGTGATAATCCAGCGATCTGCCACCTACACGAGAGGCTATATGTCACGCCAAACAATGCCATTTGATAATACAATACGTTAATTTTTGCCAGGATAACTTTGTTTTATATGTTTGCCAATTCGATGTTCAAACGAAAATTGGTATGGGCTACTGTGTTTTGAAGTTATAACTCGATTTGTAGTTTTTAATAATTTTTTTTTATTCAGCGTGACATTAAGTATAGAATATCACAAATTCTAATTGCTCTATTATTTGATAATATAATATTTTTAATTTTCTACGATAATTTTAGATTATTGTAGAAAAAAAGTATAATTCTACGATAATCTTAGATTATCGTAAAAAATTAGTGCTAGTTCTTTATTGACAAACTCTAAATTCTTTGACACTAATAATAAATCTTTTGGTACATGGATAATTTAAACAGACCAGAATTGTAGTAATTCACTGGCCCAGTACTAGTTTATCACGTCTGAAATAAACATAAAATTTTATATAATAGTACTGGACTAATTAACTTTACTGTACTCGAATCGCATCTGAAAACCTGCACAATTTAAACTTTATTTTGCGAAAATTTGACAAAAATCAGATAAGTAAATACGTGCTATTTATTCAAATTTAATTAGAATTTGAATCAGCAACACTGACATAGTATTGGCATGAAGTACTTCATGCACATTATAGAACTGGTATAGAACTGTCTTCAAGTACCGAATCAGAACAGATTTAAAAATATTACCCGTTCTTATCACTCAAGTATTGATTGAATACTGGGCCATTGCTGATCCAACATTAGGCCTTTGTTCCAATTTCACTAAACATTTATTTAAATCGAAATAGAATTCTAGCGCAGCAACGTTGATACAGTAAGTATACTATTTAGGCATTAGTCATCAAGTATACTTGACCAGAATATTTTTTACAATTATAATTCGTTCTTATTACTCCAGTATTTATTGAAAATTCGACCAGTTTGGCAAAAACATGGCATTACTGATCGAGTACTGGACCTTCCATCTATTTTTTTTACTAAAGTATTCGAGTAATGTTAGGAAAGTAGACCACAATCTTGCCGTAGCTGCTTATTCAAGAAATAAATGTAATGTTTCTAAATAAGAGTATAAAAAAAAAACAAATTTCGTGCAGTTGAGTTTTATTTGCGTCTCTTTTTTAAAATTAATGTAGTATGTACACATAATACTTAGTACGATTGTACGAAGGAACGAGGCAATGGAGATCACTTAAGCGGGCTTCTTGCCAAATAGGAGCAAATAATCGGATTTATAACTTGCAAATGTGAATCGATAAGTCGGAAGAAAAATAAAAAAATTTTAGTCCGTATTTTACAATGCACAGATAAAAAGTAGTTTCATTGAAATACAGGTGTTTATATACCAGAAGCACTTAAGCGTTCAATGATACATTACAGCTAAATTCTATAATAAAAGTACCATTGATTTTCTTAAGATTATTATTTTTTTTCTTAAGAAACACTATGCCTGTAATATATATAGAACAAGATGACTATAATAAATCAAAGCATATACGCAAAGTGTAATAAATTGCTACATAAGATTCCATTATATTGTATAAACGGTCATAGCGAGACACAATTATAATGTTTTTCTTAGACCGTATCAAGCAATCTGTTAGACGCGTGCAAAAAACGGGTTGACTGTAAGAAGATGTAGGAAAAGCAAAAGAATGGGATTCAGAAATGGAATGGTGCAGCGTAGAATAGCCGGAAGCAAGAGGTCATGGAAATTTAATACGTGTCTAGATCCGACGTATATCATTACGATATCAGTACGATCGATCAAACTCAAAGGTCGATTGGAAGCTGCCACTCTTGACTGAAGGCTCCGCACCGATGGCGCAAGCATCGTCATCGTTGCCAGCTGTGGAAAATGGAAGTGGCTTCGGGAACGACTAGCTAGCTTTTATTTATCCGTGCCTTAGGGACCTTGGGCAAGGCGAACAGAAAAAAAACAAGTTGGTACAATCGATTTTGCAGTAGCGTTGAGCGCGCGGCTCCTGCAACTTTCCTGATAATTCAGCAATTAATTCAAAGTTCCGCAGAAACTCCACACGATGCTCCCCGCATACAGGACAGACTCTCTGCTCTATAATCTCAGCGCGTAGCGAAAGAACAAACTTTCCAGGAGTTTACAAACTACCGAGGCTTCGCCTCTAATAACGTCAAAATGATTTAGCCGATTAGAGCGTGTTACGTATCCGATTGTTATCGCACACGTGAGTGAGATAGAGAAAGCCGATCAGCGTTTCCTTTCGAATCTAGCAAATGTATATAGTGAGAACTAGCGGAACAATGCATTTTACTTAATAATAGGCTAGAGTCTCTGAAACGCAGGCCGCGAAGCGGATGAGGCGTCTTTATAGCCCCCCGAGCGGAGTCTCGTAAATAGTCCGGGGCGAATAAGCCGGGGTGTTGCGTTGTCTCTATACCTACTGCATACAGGACACACACCCACCCACCCCACACAGATATAGGTATATAGGTATAATCCAAGAAGAGAGAAGCCGAGAGGAAGGCCGTCACAGCGTCTTTTTATCGAAGGGCTTTCGCATTCCAACGCAGTCACGTGCATTAGCCTTGTGCGGGCTCACGCTTGCGCCAACATAAACCTGGCTATGCACTATCTGGCAGCCCGCTTCTCGAATAAAGTCGCTTGCCCCTATTCGCAGCAGCAGCAGCAGCTTCGGGGAAGTGCTTCGCTCCCTAAATCTGGCCTAAATCTCGCGATTCTGATCTAAATCGAGGAATGAGCGACCGATAAAAGTGCCTAACGCATAACGAAAGCTGTTTCTTCTTTCTCTTTTTCTCGCATAAGGCGTTTCCAGCGTTGAAAGGGCGCAAGTAGAATGAGGGGAGGGGTTCGCGCGCGCGAGGACGATTCGAAGTACATTTATCTTGTTGCTAGGGCACACCCGCGTCGAAGTGTACAGTTTCTGCGCCAAGTCTCCCCACCCCCTAGCTCTCTTGTACGTTGCCTACTTCTGTGCGCGCTTTTCCCGGTTTTTCCTATATACATGCTAGCTCGACCTTTACCGGCTTCCGCTTTCCTCGCTAGCTGATGGAATACGTGCGTGGACTACACCTTTGCTTTTCTTATTATTCCAGCTTTCTCTGACTCTGGGCTTTCTATACGTGGCATCCGGCAAGCTGCCACTTTTCTCTGTGGCAAACTTCCGCTCGCACCGCGACGTTGTCTACGTTCAACGGACGTATATATATATTAATATATACTTGTCAACTCGACAATACCGCGTAGATATAGAGTATATTATATATATACGTATATATACTATCTTCACACGGTATTGTCGAGTTGACAAGTGTGCGTACGAGAGAGAGAGAGAGAGAGAGAGAGAGAGAGAGAGAGAGAGCGAATTTATGTTTATTTCAGACGCCCACAGTCGCGCCAACGAGTTTTCGCGCTTCTCCGCGAAATTCTTTTGGTTTGAACGCTACTGCTATGGCGTATTATCGCTGCAGCACACGCTTTCGAAACCGTCGATTTATAGAACTATGCAAATTCTTCCGTTGGAATTTTCAAGACTCGCGCTTGCAGCGATTAAGGAAATTTGCATTCCTCTGCTGCCGAAACATTTAATCATCGCTATAACTTACTGAGAAACTATACTCTGCTCAAATACATTTTACTTGCTTTAAATTAATTATTTTCTTTGAGTTTTCTCGGTTTCTACCTCAAACGCATCGCCCGCCCAACGTTATATTTTATGCATGGTCTAACTTTATAAAATTAGCTGTTTTCCAAACGTATACTTGAATTACGCAATGGTGTTATTTTATGCTAATAAATTAACTTTTGTTTGAATGACTCTTCTCTCTTGATGTCAATGGATTTAAGTCGTTATATCTTATTCTCTTTTGAGAAAATATTTCAGAACTTTTAGTTATTTTACTCTCCTATTTCAAGGTTTCAAAAATATTGACCGTATTCTTAAATTCTCTTGTCACCCACTATCGAGCACTACTACTGAAATGAAATAATACTTCATAATTTAAAATAAATATTATTTCAATGCTGGTACGAAAGCCTTATTTATAATGTACGTATATTTAATAAGTCAAATCCATTTAATTATGTCCGATGTAAATAACAGCTAAATTTATGGTATTAAATCTTCTCTGCGGTTTGTAAGTTGAGTAGGGGACAAATCTGATCTACAGGTAGAGAATAGCTCTTAGATTTGTTATCGCAATACCATCAACAACTGCCTTGTTTGTCAAACAAATTCCATAGCATGCGCTTGCTCAGTAGCTGCAGCAGGAGCTCTGGCCAGTATAACGCAATAGCAGAGCAGTTTCACACCCCTTAGAATATCAGAACGTTAGTTCACATAAGCTTCCTGGTGGGGCGCGGCCAGTAAACAACATCGGCAAGTCCTGTAGATTCGACCGGAGGCTTTGTCAGCGACAGAGAAAGGAAGATAACCGCTCGTGAAAGACAAAGAGGGAAAGAAGAAAGAGGAGTAACGTTCAGCCAAGAATTGCGCGGCCGCGCGTCTCGCCACTTAAATCTTTCCGGCAAGCAACCCATATTACCGCGTGCTATAAATCACCTAAGATTCTAAGAAAATTTACGCGCGCGACCCCGATCTCTCAAGGAGTCGGGAGGTGCAAACCGGGACCGTGCCGACTACCGGCGAAGCCAAGCCTGACAAAAACCAAGGGTCGAGAATGCGAAACGGCTCTCAACAAATTTAGAGTCCGATCGTGGTCCCCGCGTATTTGAATTTACGAAATACGGACCACCATTTTCTCGTTCGAAACCTTTCCGGACTCCCGGTTTGCTTCGAAAATATTCCTCTCTTACTTAGTCCTCTACTAAGCTATATAGCATTTACATTATATATACCATTTACATTATTTACAACAAGCAGATTTGTCATTCAGATCGATAATATTAAATATCGATGGTCAAATCATTTTTTTAACAGTTTTTACAGTGAGTATTGTTGAAAAGTGCATTTGGGTGAATCTCATGGCAAGTGGGTATTGGAATATATTCTGCAATACTAAAACTTTGTATAAAATAAGAGCTGGATAGTTTTAATTAAAGTACGAATAAGTAGTTGAAGCTGTAGTAAAACTAGTAACGAACTTCACTCGGGAAAAGGCATTTCTTGTCAGGAGAGGAAAATTAATTAATTTTGAATCAGTCCCGATCGTAAAAGCATCGTAAGTTGCCTTAGCTCTTCTATGCGTTCAAGTATACGCATTGCACGATGGTTTTGGCTTTTCTCCAAAGCACACTTGCTCCACTGCCTCTTGAACCTTAAAGGAGGATGCTCGTAGAGAAGTCGATAGGTATCTTCAACGTAATTTGTGTAGGCCAATTGGCCTACAACAATTGATCCGGCATAAATATATACACACATACATATATAAATAGAATATTTACTCATACATAATTAACTTTATCTTACAAATTATTGGAATTGTATTTTATTATTGTACCACGTAAAGGTAAAAAACAAAAGGTTTGATATATAAATTTTCGTAATTCGCTTTCGTGGTGTAAAGAACCTTCGATAAAATGATTTATTTCTTTCACGTTTACCGTTATATTTACGTTGATTTGCATTTAACGATTCAATTCGGATTCGTGCAATTTTTCGATTTCCTGGCTCCATGGACTGGCTCTAGAGATTCCAATATTTGCATTCTTTTTCTGTATACTTTATTTCCAATATATTCGATAAAAATTATAATGGAGCGTCATTTCACGAGATCATTCGAAGCAAATAGCGTCTAAGCACGATACTCGAGGTAAAGCCAAGGGACTATACGGGATAGTAATCAAGCGAGAAATTCGGGTCAATCGACACGCGTGAATAGAGCGAGAGCTTAACTTGCACGTCTGGCTTGGACTTCCTAAATCTATCGTTATCATACATAATATGTATGCGAGTTTTAACGTAATTACGAACTTGCTGCGCTTTGCGTATTTTTATACTTATATATACTACTAGAAAGTTTCGTACCTGCCTTGGAGTTTAATCATTGTCGTCGAGAGGAACGAAAATGAGCTATAGTTGGCGGTGCAAGCGCCCTTAGTTATAATTTAAAAATACCTATGTAAGATAGACCGTAATTACTTCATAAACTCTATTAAATTATTAATTGGCAATGTATAAAAATGAAAAATATTTCAAAAGCATTATTACTGATTATTATTATTGATGTTGCAACGTATGTTGGAATAATTGTAAAATCGTTTAAGAGGTAAATGAATAGGAAAATAATGAGGCATCATAGTCAGATATAGAGTTAATAAAACTTAATATTTATACTTGAAATCATTGTGAAAATAATCAATTTATTATAACGCTATTTTAATATTTTTAGTAACGTCTGACTGGATATCAGATCCTATAAATCAACGATAAACTAAATGTTATCATTAATTTCCAATACATTTTGCATACTCTTCATTACATGCAAGCTCTATATCAATAACCTTTTAAATGTTCATTATATTGCATCATTTTATATATTTGGGATCATCAAAGTTTTGTATCCATATGCATGTGTACATCGTTTGCTCAAGTGAATTGGTTGAATTGCTAAATAGATGATCAAAACATGTGATTAATACTGTACCTTTACTCTTTATTAATATATAAAGTACATTCACGCCTCCAATATACTTTTATATCAATAAATACTAGTTCCAATCAGATATTACAGAAATCTTTACATCGAGTTAAGATTGTAAACAAGATTTTAGAGCCTAATTAAAAATATTATTAATACTGTACATAACCGTAGAAATACCACAAAGCGTAATTTAGCCACTAAGCTTGTTTGTGGTGCAATTAATCTCAATAGGGGGACTGCTGCATCTAAGATTACCATCGAATCTCAACAGTCTTAATGGAATTGTAGTCAGTGACAATAAAGCACTCACTAGGGCATCATTTGATCTCAATTATAATAACACCCAACACTTGATTAGAATCGCTTCGAGATAAAGCCATTTTCCGATTACATAGAAAGTAGATACAAACTTGTCGTGGAACCTCATCAGTATCAAATTGTTAAGCTAGTGTTTCAATAGATATATAAATAAATGTTTCTTTGACAGATTACCGATGAAATATATTTTTTATTGATTCAAATAAATTTAAATTAGTTTTTGGTCCTGTTTATCTTCACGAATGATTATTAAGGTTTAGAGGATATTCAGCGCTTTTAAATTTTTGTACCTATATTCCATAAATCGTAGTAATACGATTATTAATATAAATAGATAGAGTTGACTTTGATACGTATTTGGTTATCGAGATTGTTGTTACAATATATTTCAAGCCTTTTTAAACACTTTTTCATATATTTCCCGACGCGACTGATAAACATAAATACAAAAAACTCACAAGCGTTAAAAAGGTAGATACAGATTCAATAAACAATTTTAAATTATTTAACAGAAATACAAACAATTTTTAACCGTCCATCTAGAAATATGACTAAAATTTTTTCTTCTTTAAAATATTTTTAATCTTTTGTTTGGCACTGTGTTTACCTTCATGAATATTTTTAGATTTTTTCATCGAGGTTTTCTAAGACTCAGTGTGGCGAATTTGCCGTTCTGACCGATTTTGGCATTGTATGCCAATTTTTAAACAATTCTAACTTCTCAGCCGAGCATTTCCCACTAAAAACAAAAAAGATACTTTTCTTGTAAAATAAGTTAAAGTTTACCAATAAAATACTTTCGAACTTGTAGATATAGATCATAACAATCTCTTTAGTCATGAAAGTCTTCAAATTCAATTTGAAAAGGTTCGATCAGTGGTATCAAGATGAACAAATTGATGAAGATGTCTTGCACTATTACAAAAGTGTTTTTTTTAACTTGGGAATGAAGTTGTATATTTGGTTAAAAATTAAACTATCATATATATATATTATGAGTATATCATATCACATAACATTCGCTTCTCAATATTTCCAGTTAAAAACATAATATAATTCCCAATTTTAGGCCTTCGTAGACACTTGTGTATTGAGTAAGAAATGTAAAAAAATTCATGAAGATATACCTTCATGAATTTTTGATACAGTGCTAAACGAAAGATTAAAAATATTTTAAAGAATACAAAATTCTTGTCGTTCAATCTGTTAAAGAATTTCATCTATCTACATAGGCCCATTAACATAGGTAATAACATGTACGTAACATACGTATATTACGTAGTTAACATACTTGACACAAAGGAGAAAGCGGATAAGCAAATTGGTTAAATTGCAGTGATAGAAAGGGTATATAAAGCAAGCTAGCCGTCGGAACGTGCTCGCAACTATATCTGTAATGTTGTCAACGAGAGTGAAAAAGCTCGAGATGAGAAATAAAGCGAAAGAATAACTCTTGGTGTAAATCCCGTTCTGGCATTGCATTCGTTTTTCCTTTTTAACTGTCTATAGAAACGCGATTCTTTTGGGAGGGTAACAAAGGGCAAAATAGCTCGAGCGTGCTTCGCCGGTCAGAAGAACAAAACGCTGCAGGATTTTAGATATTGTGCTCAGGTCAGGAGTTTGAGGGCATAAAGAGAGAAAGAGAAAGAAAGAAAGAAAGAGAGAGTGAACACGTTACATGGACGGTCAGTCGAACGCTGCGCAATGGCTACTATAAGATGTTGCAAAAAGTCGATAGTTGAACATTACCGCAGGTGTAGATAGTACTCTATATAGTAGTACACCTAGTGTCCCAGCGGCTGCTCACGTAATACGATTTAAGGTCAGCGCAGCGAAACTCTGCCTTTGATCACGCTGCGCTTGACTCCTCTAACGTACTCTCTCTCTCTCTCTCTCTCTCTCTCTCTCTCTTATGAGCGCACCATCAAAATATACCTAAATTTATACACACATATCCACACATATAGGTATATGCGTACTGAGTCATACTGCAGTGCAAATATATATATTTGCCGGTAAGCCTCTACAGAGCGATGGTGGACTTGCAAGAGAGGAAGCGCTGTCGCGGATGAGAAGATAGCGGACGTGCAAGTCGCGTGTTACCCGGAACGACGAGAGAAACGAAACGGTTGCGGCATATAAATAGCCTCTGTGCCGCGCAACGACTGAAGGGGTTGGCTTGATGCTGCAATAGTATGTACATATAATGGTTGGGCCAACCACACGCCAGCCGTATCATAGACGCCCGCTCGCGCTCGGGAGGATAAGGGCTTATATACAGACTAGAGAGAGAGAGAGAGAGAGAGAGAGAGAGACAGTAAGAGAATATTGTCTATCGGCGATGGCAGTAAATCTCGCGTGACATTCACTTTCTCTCTCTCTTTTTCTCGTAAAGCGAACCTTGCGCGTTGCGGTATTTTGGCTCTATACTACTTGTGCACACACATTCATGCGCGCGCTCACACACACACACAATATATATATACCTAAATATATATATATTTAGGTGCAGGCTCTCTTGGACTTTATGACACTGAGCCACGCGGATAATTGAAGCCGATCCCAGGCAAAGTGAAAGAGCGTGGACCGACTTTTTCATCGAGCGCATCTGTGTGCTACGAACGTTCTTTTAATGCTTAAAGGAGACCACGCGAAAGATATAGTGATGAGGCTACGAGCAGAACTACCGATCGACGTTTATGGATCGAAATTCATCGCTGGCTGCCAAAGCTCATTTTGATGGATAAATAAAATCAAAGTACTCTGCTCTTCAATTTTTTTCAGTATCTAAATCAAAGCAATTACCTTGTCAATTCAAGTATAGAATTTATTAGATTTTATGGACTTACTGTAATGATTCTATTTGTTTGCTTTCTTTGGCACGAACGAAATAGATTATTATTAATATATCGTCGTGTATAATATTGTTGCTGTATAATTATATCATTTAACTTACGTAGCAATTCTTTCGATGTCCTCAGTTGGTGAATAGAGGTATTTTCTATTTTCCCATATTGGCGTGATCCTGGCTTCTCTTTCAATTGCTTTGGATGTTAGATGATATGCTGTTAATACATAGTTTTTATATTACATGCTACGATATTACCAATAAACTTATAAAAAACTATATATCAGAAAAATGGTTCTTACCCCGATACCACTAGTACTTATAATCGAAATTAGAATGTCCTTTACAGCCTATATAGAAGTTGTCTTTTGTATACTACGTATTTGGCTCAGGAAGTGTTCGATTGGTCATGATACTCGGTTCTGATTGACGCGCGATGCCGACGCGATATATACATGAGAATCGTGTAACTGGTTTATCAGTAACGTATCGATAAAAAAACCTTAACTTGGGTCTCTTACAATACCTATTATCTAAATTTGTACCATTATTTGGTAGTGGGAATTCACTATTTGCAATAGTTCGAATGTTTCGTGAGTGTTGACTCACTAATGAATGTATGATTCTGGTAACAAATGACTGAATACCACGAGGGACTTGGAAGAAAATACTTTTAAATTGATATCAATATTTATATTTGTAGAAACTGGAAATAAATGTTGTATCTAAATAAATCAATTGACAATAATAATTATGATGATTAATAATATAGCATAAAATAATTGTTTTATGTTCAAGAGTTAACTCTGTTATAAGCTTATGCTGATTCTTATGTGGATTTAGCACAATGAATTATATTTGATACGTGATAATCTAGTGATTTTTTAATATAATATCAGTAAAAATATGTAATAGTATAATATTCACCATTAATTTATTTTAAATTTAGAGAGGATTCGTTTGTATATCGACAGCGATGATTTTCGAGATATATTTTGAGCAGATTCTTTATTAGTAGTGCAGGTTCAATTATTTCAAAGGCATATTTTATAAAGAATCCTGTTAAATTATTCTGATGTTTACGTTGTTTTCATCTCCATTTGGAATATTCCGGAATTCGCACGTGTATTTATACGATAATACAATCGATGCGAAGTTTGTTAAGAAAATACTTTGCGATAAATTTCAAAAGTATAGGTCATAATCGTAATCCCGAATACACACTCGACAGTAAAATGATTAAATTCAAAGCCAAGACTTTCTAATAAAAGAGAAATCCGAGAATAGTGTTAAAAATGAAAGAAAATCATTGAAAGCGGGTACTTGCAGTAATCTCCTGTTTCATCGTTTAATGTAGAGAATCTTTAATTTCTGCTGCCTGATTATAATTTAGCCAGCTGTATTCGTTTTCGAGTTCTCTCGTGCAGAAGCAGAATCAGCAGTAGAAAAGAAGGGAGAAGAACTCTCTCTCTCTCTCTCTCTCTCTCTCAAAAGAATGAACAATATATATATATATATAGTGAGTATTGCGGGAGAGGGTGGTGAATAGGGGAGAAGAGTGAGATTTAAAGCGGGGATGAGGAGCGACAGGAAGAAAAAAGAGGAAGCACATGGGGTGAGGGCTTACCCCGTCGAAGCCCATATCGAATGTCTGCTGCAGGAGGGGAGAGGGGCGATGTGTCTGAAGACTCAGGCTAAGGCTACCCTCCAATCCGGGTGCGCGTGTAAACCCACACCTTCGAGTCACACCTCATTACGCCACCACTTCGTTAACTCTCGCGCGACTCGCTCGCGCGAATGTTCGCATAATTTGCGATAAAGGAAAATCTCCGACAATGCCTTGGCGACATTCATTTCTTTTTATGCGCAAGAGAGAGAGAGAGAGAGCGAGAGAGAAAGCTTTATATAAAAACGTCGTCGTCTCTCGTAAAAAAAACTTTCCGACCGCGTGTACGCTCTCTTGCATTGTCTCTCACTCTCCGAAGTACGAAACTTTTTCTTTACGAAATTTCTTGCAAAAAAACGCCACGGTAGAAAGAAAGAAAAAGATAAATGAAGTTTTATGAATATTGGACTTTCAATAGAAAGCGCGAGTCGGCGAGCGCGAGCTCACTCGTGAGGGCTTGAGAAAGAATACGTTTTTACCTTCTTCGTTTTGAAATCTTTGGAAAGTGCTCGTAAATTTCGGCTCTCCCTCTCTCTCTTGCCTTCGCGTGTAGGCGTACAGTTCGGTGCGCTTCCAGTCGAGAGAGGGTCGAGGAATCGCAAAAAAGCCGTAATGTTCTTTCAACTCTATCGGTCGAGGAAAATTGCGTTCACGAGGCGCGAGAGATTCGCCTCGATATTATAAGAGTTTCAAAGCGATTCGAATCGAAGATGCCTTTGGTCCCTTTGTGAGCAAAAGATATATATACATACGTATTGGGTAGAAGAGAAGAAGAACCTCCTATATACCTCCTCGAACACAGGATCGGGCAATGGAAAATTCTTTAGCTGCATGAAGATACAAGCCCGTTGTGGGATGTTCGGCCACGCGTCGGTAGATGTACGTACGTAGTGCACGTAAATACACGCAAGGCAACCGTAAAGCGAGAAATGGCCAAGCACACATACACATACATCAGTTCGCACTAGCTGCGTCGCGGTCTCGGTGCAGCCTCTAGGTTCTCCACTCGTAAAGCAGAAACTTACGCAATCACAAGTTGGTGAGGAAATCTACAGGGATGGGAACTCATAAAACTACAGTAATTGTAAAACACAAAGGGGGGAGGTGAGCTTGCGAGCCAACCGCAGAGAGGCGGGGTAGTGAGGGAGAGAAAAAGAGAAAGAGAGAATGCAAGAGGGAAGAAACGAAAGGGGGTGGGGAGAGCATGCAGAAGGGTTGATATGTCCGCTGAGTACGCCGCTTGCTCTTTCAATCATGATTTATGTTATCTGCTCTTCAAACGCTAATTGCGGCGAATTTCCGTGATAACAGCTGCGCGAAACTTTACCTCTCTTGCCATCGTAACGCTTTCTCCGCCTGCTTTCGTTTGTTTTTCAAATTTATGGGAATTCATAAAAACTGCGCCTCTGCTTCTATTGTTCATTTTACCATTTTCTCTCTCTCTCTCTCTCTCTCTCTCTCTCTCTCGCTTGCTCTCTTGAATACTCACATTATTTTCGTTGCTCTACGTAAAATTAAAACAAAAGATTTTCGATGACAATACATCACTTTTTATTAAAACTTCAATATGTATATGAACTTTTCAATAATATTTGAATTTTCAATTAGAAAATAATTAAAGTGATTTTGATTTTATATTTAAAAGAAATTGTGTGAGTCATTCAACTTTCAAGGATAGAATATTAGGAACATAACATAGTACTTATTAATAAGTAGATACTTAAAAAGTAGAAACAACTCATGTTCTTTAAACAAATATTGTGTTTCTGAATATACAGCTATTCAGAAATATTATACTCTTTTGATTTAAGGCAACAATTATTAATTTTACTAAGTAATCCTAAAATAACAATTTAATTATACATTTTTACTTCTCATTATTATTTTTCGATCAATATTTATTAATTGGATTCTTCCTTTAACTCTTATATTTTATATAATATCACAAAAATATATATAATAACCTATAAATGTATGCCTTTTGCAAACAATCTTGCCCATGAATTTATTAGTTTATGAAGTTTATGAATCGCAACATTTTAATTTGGTTTATTTCACAATTAAATTTTCACAATTGTAAGTTTTAAACAGTAGAATTCTAAAGTCACTTATTAATGGATTGAGTCGTTATTTTACAGAAATATTCTTTGCTATATTCGAGTATCGTAATTTTAAAATTATTATCATGATGGGCCTAATATAATTATTGCGTATCTAACTTGGAATCATTGTAATTATTCGTAAAATTTCTCGAAAAAATTGAATGTTCTATGAACAATATGAGACAAACAGCCACATAGCAAAGTTCCTGAACGAACTTCCTGTATAGCATTGGAGCTTTTATCGCATTTACTGGTTACCTTAGACTTTAAATTTCAAAATCGAAAGAATTCTGCGCGTGAATAGCTTTCCATTCGAATCTTCGAATTGCTTAGACGGAGGTGAAAGGTTCCTAAAGCTCAATTTTCTTTTATCGAAATTCGATATTCGTTTCTATACTTACAGAGCTATATTGAAGGCAGTATGATGATAGACTCTTTTATCAGAAAAAATTTCAAGGTTAACTTACTTAAATAATTGCAATTGATTATGATAATATTAGCGTAAAATAATTATTTAAATATTAACTACATATGTTGGGATTATTGCACACAATTACACTCGAAATCATAATACTTTGATTATGCCAACGTGGCCTTGCAGATTTAAAAAAAATCGCAGGCAATAGTTATGCCGAATGTATACCGGATCGGAGTCGTAGTTTTTTATAGTACTGCCAAAATACAATGTTAAGTGAATTCTGGCGAAGTCTTTGTTCGGAATAAGGTTCTAAGCTAAAAGCCAAGTGGAAATTGAATATAAGCCATCAAAGTTAATAGTAAAGCGTTAGTTTTGCTTTTACCAACCGCAGAAATAAACTGGTAAAAATGCAAATGCGCCTGATGCTTTTCAATTTCCTACTCCATACCATTTAAAAAAATACATTATAATTTGTAATAAAAATCCTTATATAAATTTACAAATATATTGCGATGGTATAAATATACAGCTAGATTTCCCCTCTCTTCATCCTTGACAGTCTAATATTTGTAATTTTACATGTATTAATATTAGTGAAAATGTATTTTTCTTTATGGTGCCAAGCATATGGGCGTGAAGGAAGCCGAACGAGGAGGAGTTTCTAAGAGCCGAGAGAAGAGTCGAGAAACTAAGGAGAAGGACTTCGAGTAATTCAGCAGTTATGGGAAGAGAGCTGAACCTGCTAAAAAGAGCAGTGTCGCGCTTGGAGAGATTACGGTGATTTTTGAATAATACGAGTGCGTTGTTCAGGGTAAAAGTAATTTTGTTCGAAAATATATAAATGTTGTAGCACGATCTGTACCCTGCGAGACTCTTGATCTCACGCTCCTTTTCCAATGAACGCGAGAACTGGCCCCACCTCGAACCCTTATTCTCACTTTTCGGTTTTTTCTAGTATCCTAATTTTTTGTCGATACTCCTATATCTTTAAGCGCTTCAAATCTCATCGTCGCGTTCAGCGCAGCTCTCGATGCTGACTCGCAACATACGGTATGTTGCGCACGCGCTTGTCGTAGTGCCGAACCTGTCAATGCATCGAACGCCGCGCAGTGCACAAAAACTATACAAAGGCCTTTTTCTAAATCCTTAAGAGTCTCGCAGTCGCTGCAGTCTTCACAAACAAGAATGAATGTCCGCACTGTTCTCGCATTTCCGCAAAAACCTCTCGAGGAGAAAACCTACGCCCAGAACAGTATACTTGTACAGACTATTCAAGAATTAGTTTAACTTACGGCCCTCGTAACTCGTCGTCGACCAATTGTAAACGTACCGAATTAATTTAAACAAACAGTTCCGCACGTTCGCCCTCTAGACCGGAGCGCGGAACAGGCTCCCATAGGCCTCATTAGCAGCCCATCTGGACAACGTAATTCCCGCGATCAAGGCCTGACCCCCTACGTGTCCGCGTAGGAAAGACGACTCCCTTTTCCTCGCCGCATGGGCAACTCCAGATACAAGCGCATTTGCCTACCTGGAGCGCAAAGCTAAATGAATGATTGGCCACTTTGTCGCGACGCTTGCGCTGCATTCAACGGAAACACTGAAGTACACATCCGCCGATTCGTTCCCACTCTCGATCGAGTAAAGCTTCCGTCGGTAACAAGATGTGATCGCGAAAAATGTGTATATTTCTGTATAATCGATTGTTTGTAAGCCTGCTGCGACAAGCTAATTCGGAGAAAAGAAGCATGTAAGCGAGTCGATGGTGGTCCCGAGAGCGCATACGTACGGGGCACGCGCCGACACCGTCAGCTGGGGGAGCTTGCTGCTATCGGGCATATAGTCACAGTCGAAGCAAAAGTCTGCTATAGTAATAATATTTATTATTTACTCATTTTTCTGTAACTTTTGTATAATGCATATTTTCAGAAAATAATTTTCGTTTATGAAACATATGACAAGAATAAAAAATAGTTTTAATTTTACATAGTAATTCTGCAATAAACGAAACATTTCATTTTTAACCAAAAAGACATTCGTATTGTTTCAAACGTATTATTTCGTCCAGTGTACCAATTGCATTGAGTATCATCCCTGAATCTCGAATTACGTTTAATACAAATGACAGAAATTTGTATTTCGTATCGGAAAAGCTGTAAATATTCTCGAAGATCAATATATATAACCATGCTTACGCAGAATGATGAAGGAACTATTTCCGAAAATGACAATGAGAATTTGAGAGTGAGCAGTTGTCTTCTGTTCATAAGGTCGTATATTTACTTGTAACAGGTATAGAAAAATGCGATCCGATCAATCTTCGAGATAAACAACGTTGAAGCTACTTATCGCTAAAGCACTGTTCTAGCAGTTGCCGTATAACAGCATCGCATTCCCTGCGCGCACGAGCCGCGTCGAGAATGATTACGAGCCTCAGCTAACGCTAGCTGGTTCGTTCTGCTTACCTCTCGACTGGGTAACAAACGACAAACATTGTCTTTGTGCTAATTAAACTGAACGGACAGCAAATCATTCTCTAAAGCCACTGACTATAGTCAGTGGGACGAAGGAAAAACATTATTGTACACGGTCTCGCACTGAAGTTTTTTTTGTTCGGTTGCGAGAAATCGAAATAGTTAGAATTTCATTATTATTTATTAGTGAATAATTCTAGTTGGAAATGGAAATAGTCATTTTGTTTTAAATATTAGCACATTTCAATTAAGAAAACAGAAAAAGCTCAAAAAAGAATTGAAATCGAGAAAATTCAATTTGTATTGCGTCAAATTATCTTTTCAAAATATTTGCGAATTGTTTAAATGCGGAGTAGTTACAATGAATAATTTTGATTCGATTTTTACCATTCAAATTTTGTATTAGTGTAAATGAATATAACAATTATAAACTATTCCGCTTAAGGGGGCAAGACACCTTTGAAATGCAAATTATTAAATTAAAAATTTTAAATATAATATATAACAATGCAGTTAAGTTTTAACTGTATGTTATGTAGATTGTAATCTACACTTATTTTAATTAAAGAAGATTCAATTTGAAAGGTCTAGTTCTTCTATAAGTTCCTTCGATAGCTATTTACAATAAATTAATGCTACTACATTAACATAAATTTTGATCAATAATTGGTTAACAATCCAGTTTTTTATTTTTATTAATTTTTCTGTACATCTAATTTTAAATCCCTATATTTATGTTGAATGGACTACGATACAATTTGTATTTAAACATTTAGTTTAACTACAAATTTTGAGCTTAATCCATCCGTGGGTTGACTTTGAATCCTACGGTGAGTCAATTTTCAACTTTCTATTGCAACTAGCTACCGAAGGGACTCATAGAAGAGCAAGACCTTTCAAATTTAAGGTAAAATTGTCTTCTATTAGTAGAGTAAGTATAAATTACATTATTATAAATATTTAAAATTTTGAATTTAGTAATTTGCATTTCAAAGGTGTCTTGCCCC
Organism: Apocrypta bakeri; assembly: GCA_018906985.1. Classification (NCBI taxonomy): domain Eukaryota; kingdom Metazoa; phylum Arthropoda; class Insecta; order Hymenoptera; family Pteromalidae; genus Apocrypta; species Apocrypta bakeri. Next base: position 5,629,955 of record JACCIA010000007.1, on the reverse strand, counting down.
CTTAAGGTGACAAGACACATACAATTTCATATTTCAGTTAAATATCTTGTTTTCAACAACCTACCACAAGTGTTCAAATGGAGGGATATAGAAATTACTCAAATTAATGGCAGATGTATCTACATCTTCAGTGAGAAGGATGTACAGAATACAATTTCGAGCGAATCTTGGAGGAGGTTCCGTAGATCTCTTACTGCTTCGGGCTACATTAGGCTATATACAAATAAATAATAACACACTCGAATTATATATTCTTCCATTTATTATTATTTACTCTATTTCAAAGTTACTTGCTGTTAATGCCATACATTCGCTCTCTCGCACAGGCTTCAGCTGTGCTTTTACACACGCAGATTAGGTACTCACTCCTTTCTCGGACTCTGCGCCAACAAGCGCTCTCACCGTCGAGCGCCTCCTCGATCTCGCTCGGTTTCAACGCTGAGCCTGGCTCGCCTACCCGACCCGCCAGTTTCACGCTGAAGAATAAAGCTTTTCGACGCACGCAATGTGAGTATGCCTTTAATTTTGCATAACTTCACTCCCGCTTACACATCTACAACTTCTCTGTCTTACAAGAACGCTGCCTCGCAATTACGATCAGAAAATAGATACAACTTGCAGTGCGTTGATGCGTTGCAGTAAATGCGCTGCTACATCGCAAATTTGGTGAAAACCGCTTCGTTGTTTCTCTCTTCCTCGCTCAACACCACGCGAGTCATAGAACCTTGTACACTTAAAAACTCTCACTTAAAAACTCGCACATCTCTCTCTCTCTCTCTATCACTTTCCTTACTACGACAACACGATTTCTGGCAAATTTAGGGTATTTCGTATTTCGTACAAATCTCTTCGACACAAGAATCACTATGCGGTTTTACATTTATCACTGTTACTTCTATCACTACTGGGCAATCGACACAGGAATGTTGCCAGCCCGACTACGACTATCTCGGACAATCAATATCGTTATCTTAAGTACTTTATGCGAGTTGACAACTACGCTGCATCACACTTGCTACCCAATCGCGTTCATACTTTTCCCACCAACTGTTACTTCCTACTATACGCACATGTTTTCTTCTTCGGCGTCAGCGACTGTTGCTCTCTTTTGTGAACAATCGCTGTCCTCAGCGCAAAATACATGAAAAAGAAATATATATGTATTAGTTATTTTATGTTCAAAAAATGTGTGAGCATAGCTAGAATACGGTTCGGCGGTATACCCATGTACTCTCATGTATCTAGCCTCTCTAATTTAATATAAAATTGTAGTGAGATATCATATGTACATACCAATCAAAGAAGTATATACAATGGACGCTCAGTAAGCTGTCCATTGATCTTACTCAATACACTAACGCTTAAACTTACTAATGTGCTTCTAGCACTGAGTCTGTAGAATAGATTTTTGAATGGTGAACTGTAATAGTTGCACTTTTTTTTAAATTCAACACTTTTTTTATTTCGCATTTCAATCCTTTTTGAGAAAGATTTGTTTCAGCTATACATTAGTACTTCATAGTTTGAGATTATGAACGATATTCACATTATGTCGTTATATAAATAGATATATATTTTCTAAATAATAAATTTTTGTGCATTGAAAAAGTCATTTTATGACATTGTCTTTAGTACCGGCTAACAGGTACACTACGTATTGAGGGAGGTCTATATTTTAATTTTATATACATGACTTTTAAGATTAATAATTATTTCTTTCGGCGTCGTACAATCTGCTTTTCTATACTAAACGTAACTAATTGTTTCGTGACTGTCGCCATATGTATACTCGTTTTTAGTAATTACTCCAATGCGCGCTTAGAATGCAACGACATTTTTGTCTTTATTTCTTTCTAGGGTATAATTATTGATTTTGATGCTCACGTGGGGAGAGTATAGCAACTGGAAATAATCTAAGAGAATCAGAGAAAATTAATTCGTTGTCCCTGCTGGTTTCGAGAGCGCATCATCATTGAGATCAATCATTGAGCGCAATACATTCCGCTGTATAGGTGGAAGCTTGTTAATCTATGCTAAAAGAGACAATTCCGAAGCCGAAAGAGACAATGCATTAACGAGTATTGAAATCCTAGTAAACTTTCATGTCCATCACAACTCCAAGTCCATATACATATATAAGAATCTCATTACGTTCCCTAATTCAATTAATAATATTCCATGCATTTTAAAAGCAAACTAAATTTCTCTCACACCTCATGGCAATGGATTTTCGAAAGGCTTTTGACGCCCGATAGGTTGAATTATTTAAAGGTAGGTAAGGGGTATTCGAGAAACTAGGAGGTAGTGTAGAGCGAGAGGAACTATGCTCTAGGCGGCTAGGAGGATGGAACGCATGGGTGGAAACGTCCCAGTGTGGAAGACCGAGGTTAATGGCTTCGATTCCCAGCGGCTGCGCTGTCAAGCTCACATAACTGAAGTATATTTCATCGAATCCGTTTCGAGAGTACAATAATTCAAAAGGACGCGTGCTTCGAAATGTTTATTTAATAAAATGTGTGCCTTAAACGACGAGCCTTTGTATCGTTGGTTCTAATTTACCTTCCCACTGAAATTACGAAAATTCTACCAATATTGCGTATACATATGTGTGTGTGTATGTGTGTGTGTGTGCGCAAGCGCTATTGGTTCGGTATAGCGCTTTCGATTATTTAACTGTATGCCGTATATATAATCCATTGCGCCAAATTAATTAGACTTTCAGGATCGCCGTAATGTTGTTTGCATTTATTATATACATGAATATCGCGCGCGCGCTCGTGCCGATTCAAACATATACGTTCAATACTCGATGGTATAGTGCATGTATCGTACTAGTATTTGCAAACAGTGCCTGTTATATTTTTTAGTATGCTTTTCTGCACTTTTCATCTGCGGAAGAGTTTTTTTTACTTTGATAAGAGCTACAAAGTGACGACGAGAAAACTTTGCAGATGTACAGTACAGACAAATGTTAATTTTTATTTGTATGTTTTAGCTTTAGAAATGCACAAATAGCTTTTGCATATCAAAAGATATTTTTAACGCCACAACTTGGTCTGTTTGCTGCTAAATCTTCCATTAATTATATAAAGCATATAAAAGCAAGTTTACTGCTATATACTCTGTTAGCCTAGTATTGTCACAGCAATAAGGTTTCACATGTTAATAACAGTATCAGAATCACGATCTGAGCGATTCAAATGTCGTAGAAACTAGAATTCAATAATATCCTTGAATTTATAAACACTGATAACGTCAAGTACGTGGAAAATGATATATTATCGCAATTAGTAAAATAAGTGCAGATACGAGATAACGAAACATAATTGCTTTGAGATTTCAATCAGTTATTATCAATAATTAATTAATATATCATGCATCTCGTGAACTTCACATAATGAGTATAATTAACAAAAGGCAAAACTAATTAACAGTTAGTACATCATTGGGTGAAATACACGTATTTACACAATGTCATAATTAATTGCATAACGTTCGAAAAGAAATAGCGCAAAAGAGAAAAAGATTGAAGATAATTTACGATGATCTTGCGGTAGGAAATATTAATTTCGCTGATGTAAGAAAGCTAACGGAAGGAAAAACTGAATCAACGGATACACGTGCGAGCATTTTTTTCGCTCTCCACGACGTGATCGTATCAACAGTACACCGCGGTACATGGCTCGAACGTTTCATGAGAAAAACAATTAACCGGTAATCGTAAGTACACCGTAAGACTAAAAGGTCGCACGTGTAGCATTTCAAGCCACTCAAATTGAATTTGATCTTCAAAGAACTAATGCCATGCCTTTTTGCAAAGCTTCTACATTTACACGTACGAAGTACCTAGAATAAGAGCTCAGCTTTTGAAAATAATATTATGTTTTATATCTCTGACACCCGTGTAGGGTTGCGCGCAAAACTGCAAAACTCGCGTGGCGTCCCGCGAGAGCACGCCGATGTCCCCTATTGGAATCTTTTAATAGGAATTTTTCGCATTTTCCGCCAGCTCCTGCAAATAAGAAGACCACAGCAGGATGCCAGCGCTTATCCATTGGCACAGATTCCAATACGCCTTATCTCCTTTTCTCATACTAATATACGAGTAAATCCACAAAATCTAGGAATCAACTTGGCCACATACAACGGACCATTTTTTTCAGCTTGCCACTCGATTTTCACAGACAAATAAGCACGATGATTAATAAAATTTTATTTAAAAGTACAATAAAAAATCACACTCATTTTTGAAATTATGATTTTGCCCAATTTTGCTTTAAACATTCATAACTCTCCTCTCGAGTGGGACTTTGAAGTGTTTTTCTTTAATTGAGGGCATTTTAGATGTGGCCACTTAAGAATTTTTCGCCAATTAATTAAAAACTTAAAGACAATTTTCGATGTCCAGGTACCGAGCTGTTTTCTGCATTTTGTGGATTTACTCATATACATATACAGATATATATATATACTGAACACGTTGCATCGCTCATTCAACTATCTCGTACTTTGTCTCTCGGTTTTGGCCTTCAATTTTTCTTACTTTCCGAGTTTTCAGGCTTTCGTCTCACAATGTGACCGATGAAAATATGTCTCTCTTTCTTCGACTTAACCCTTTTATACTCTTTTTCGTCGACAGTTACCGATTTTCTTTCTTTTTAGTATAGCTGGATACATTCATCAGTCATACGTCCGACAAAGTTTCAAGCATTTGCGCTTCTCTTCTTTAGAATGTTATTTTCTGCCTTTTGTTCCCACTTTTAGTGCAGCGGAACTTTTCGTACAATTTAGTAGCCCGTTTATATCTGTTGTAGCGCGTTCTATTCTGGGTTTAGGATCGGGCTGACATTTAATTAAAGGGATTCCATTTGTTAAAAGGATCATCTTATACAAACATATTTAAATTTACTTCGCCATAAAAGTTATAGGTTAATTTCGTTTTAAAATAGCACATGTATATTAAAAGATCAGTTTTGTGTGCATTGAATAAATAATATTTATAAGACGCAATCGTGTTACTTGCATGAGCTAGTATAATAAAAAAGTGAGGGGTGTTAGTTAGTTGTTTATTGAATAAAATAACTCGTTTAACGATCTATTAATAAATGTCATTGTTTCTATATAGGACGTGTAATTTTTTGTTCAAGTCGTTAATATATTCCTACCGAACATTTCTTACAATTTTTTATAGTGATGCATAACTAAAGAGTAAATAGTTGAACAAGGTTTGGAGGTGCATTCCATTTTTCCGTAAAGTTTTTATTTATTATTTTTAGTATTCTATGTTATCTACTATGTTGCCATACAGAGAGCATAGTACGTATTCAACTTCGATTATTTTAATACGCATTTTCCTTCTCAATCGATTCATAATTAATTATATTGTGATAAATTGTCTCATTTTAGAATATTAATCACCATCTTGTAAATACTGTCAAAATATTATATTTTATTTTATTTATGAATGGAGACGCACGTAAAGTTGACGTTGAAGATCAATTCAACGGTAAAGGTGGTATCGAACATATATTTATTATTGGATACGAAAGGAGGGGTCAAGAATAAGAATGCCGCAAAGATGAATAGTAAAGATAAATCTAGTTCGAAAATAAAGCCAAAGAGATAAAGAATAGGATAAAAGTGAACGGAAATATATTCTATGACGATGAAGAGACCTGAACATAGAATCAGAGGAATACACGGAGATGGATACAGTTAAAAATTAAGTTAGGGTAAAAAGGTGGATGTGAATAAAGATAATTACAAATATTATGGTAAACAAAAAAATACATCAATAATATGTAACAAGAGCTTATCCGTCGCTGATGTATATCCAAGGTGTCCCATTTTAACTTGGATAGCTGAATAACATGACAAATTGCAATCTAATCAAAAAATGTTTCAGACAAAAGTTGTTGGGTTTTGAGGGGCTGATCTTCAGAATCTGAAGTTGAAAACACAGAACATGTTCAAGGTCATGGAAGGGTCAGCACTTGAATACCCAATACCTTCTGTCTGAGGCATGGTTTTAAATACACAGATTTACCATCTTAATGCCTTAAACAGAAATTTGACCTTGAAATGACTTGTAGATTTTACTTTGACCCCTAACAAAAAAGCTCATCTAGACGTAAAATTTCGCGCTCTTTTCAAATCCGAGGTCAAAAATAGTGGGTTATATTCAAAAAACAAAAGTTGACCTTCAAATGACCTTGAAAACGAAGTTCAAGGGCATATTCAAGGTCATAGAAGGATCAGCCCCTCAAAACCCAACAACTTTTGTCTGAAACATTTTTTGATTAGATTGCAATTTGTCATATTATTCAGCTATCCAAGTTAAAATGGGACACCTGGTATATATAGGTTTATGTCAATCCCATGTTTAATTTATTGTTAATGTAGCTCAGTGTAAAAAATACAGTCATTAAAAGTTTTAAATTAAAAATTAAATTGAACTACCTGTATAAAAGGTGACACCAAAAATACTCCGCGACTAAATCGATATAGTACGAGAACTTCAGACACGTAATTTGACTGAACACATCTGTTCGTCGGCTTCCCCGTTCCTTTTTTGAAACCGAAGTATTTATTACCCATTAAGTATGAAGTACGTTGCTATCCTTCTCGGAATAAAATCTCAACATTTCTCCTTTTTTATTACTGTCACATCAACCGAAAATTGGGAATGGCGAAGATCTGCTCTTTTGGAGGATAGGCCCTATTCTCACGATGAATGAAAAATTCATATTCATGCTGTCAGTTGAATTCGGAAGAAAACGGCAATCAAATGAGTCGACCTATTATATAGCTATAGTCATATGTAGAAGACGATGTCGTATTATATATATATATAGCGACCGAGTACGTACGTAGGCCATCTCTTTTCGCGCCTCATCGACGAGGTTTTACGAGTTCGTACACATTTGCAAGGGGATAGAAGCGTTACATCACCTTTCGGCTTAAGGAAAGCAAATGGAAATGGGAAAAGAGTCGGAAAAAGGTAAGAGAGAAAGAGAGAAGAAGGGGTGGAGCGGAGGAGATGTAGGATGCGGGCGATAAAAGACGTTGAAATTGGCGTGTCGAAGAAAAATTTCCTTTTAACGACGAGGAGCGTGATAGCGACTCCACAACGACCTTTTCACCATCCCCCAAGATGCTTGCACCCATCGCCACCGCGAATTACCTTATCTTTTGCGCGTGGCGGCAATTTCATAATAACCATTTTTTACGACGACATGTTTATGAACTTTCATGGCAGCTGCTTCAAACGACTTCGTGTATTCTACATGAAATCCTTGGCTTCGTCTTGTAGAATTATCGTCTTCGACGTGCTCTGATTGTCAATTTCGTAATTATTAAAAATCTTACATCTCCAGGCGATTGTATTTATTTACAGCATATGGTCTGGTATTCATTGAATGATTTATTACGTAATTTATTACGTAATTAATTGTAAAGAAATTAGATAAGTATAAATTGGATAATATTGTTGTGGATATTCAATAATAATTATTAAACTGAAAATATCTCCATAAAAGCTTTAATTCTAAAATAGCTTTATAAATAATAATCCTTAGTTGAAAGGTTATGAGCATTTGCATAATGTCTAAAATATCCCAAGTTTTAAGAAATCTGGCTTCATAGTATTGCTTTATTTTCTAATAAGGAAAAATAATGTACTATGTAAGTATATTATATATTATATTATTATATTAGCTATTGATATGCATATTCAGAAATTGTTTTTTCCAATCTTTGATAATTTAATTCTATTATTTCCATATATATTCATTTAATTTTTCGATATACTTTTTTGATATGCATTTTTTGGAAAATTATGCAGTGAAAATCAAACCGATAACAAAAATAATACTACCGATTTTCTTGAAGAGCTCTTCGTTTTATTTCTCGAAAAGTTATTTTGTCGATATTTGTTAAAGAACGTGCTTCTTTCTAACAGCACCGCGTCAGTTCCTCTAGATCCGCTGTAGAGCCTATAATTACAGAACGACAAGGCGTGTGGTTTCCGCTCACGTCAGCCCTCGATCAGTCACTGTTCAAATTTTTCTCGGCCATCAGCAGCAACACTCGAGGTTGTTCGCGTTGAGAAAGCATACAAAGTAACTCAGTGAATCCTCGCTCAAAACTAACGCTAGTCATTCGTTCAGTGCACATTGGATGTCGTGTACTATATCGCACCTATTCCCAGTAGACGCACAAGCGGTAATGGGAGAAATGTTATTTGTACGCATGAACGTATTTCATGGTCATTTGAGTTGCAAATACACGAGTCATGTTTCTTATCTAATGCAGCTTCGTCTCCTCCAGTAAAGGTGTCATTTACTTTATATAATGATGTTCATTCTCAAAATTTTCATTTATCGAACTATTCCTCTTGAACACTTAACGCCGAGTTGAAGCTTCATTTTATAGATTAATTGAAATAGTTGTTTATAAACATTGCATTTTAACATGCTTTTTATCTGGTGAATCGTCAGAATAACTTGTAACTTCGACCTGCGATCGATATATATGTTACTTGACTAATTGAACTAGAAGACTTGGAAACTCCAATCAATAATTGTATTAAGATCCTCTTACTCAAGTACAAGCACCTATGTACAGAGGATACTCAGCAACTTTTAACTATTAAACATTTATGCTAGTTAGAATATAAATTATACAATATTATAATATTTTAAAATATAATCAATTTTCTTGTTTATCTTAGTCTTAGTTTCTATAGTCTATAAAGGTAGAATGCTAAGGAGAATAGGAAATTTAGATTTACGGGACAAATCCGCGAAGCCTGTTGAAATCGTTATTATTCTTAAAAAAAAATTATCAAAATTTAATTAAACAAGATGAACCTTTAAAGTTCAATGATTGCAAAGATCAGAATTAAAAATTTTTCAAAATAATATTAAATTCTTTAAAATTATTCAAGATATATCTTAATAACACAACAAAACACATATTTACATTATAGTACTTAAAGTATAATAAATTACAGTTCCCTAGATAAAGTTATATATTCTCTACGATCAATACATCGTTTTTTTTACTTTATGAATTTAATACGGACTTGATCCTGTAAGTATATTGAGAAACTAGTCATCTATTACGGAAATTAAATGAAGAGACAGAGTCGTGAGAAGAAGCTGGAGGACGAGTCTCGAACTCGGGACGTCCTGAATCAAAAACAAGTGCTCTAACCACGGAACTAACGTCTACGATGCATTTAATTCTAATGAATTGTAATACGGCTTGGCAGCAGTCTTATCGCTGATTTGTTCATTTTTGACAAGCTATGTTTCATTTTGAAAGTCAGTACTCCAAATTGAAAGAATTGCAATTGACTAATAAATGGAGATTCGCCATGCCATTTGTTACGGGCATTCACTCAACGCAATTTGCTGGTATTGAAGACAGAAGTCTGCCAAAGTATCGCTCCGTTATCGATGTTTATATAGATCAGTTTCTTATTTTAGTAATACTTTCTCACTGAATCAAGAAAACATAGGTCGAATCTTTATGTTGTCTTATGATCGGTAAAATACCAAAAGCAGCTCGACAGAAGTTCGAGTACAGATTCTACAGAATTTCTGAGTATTGACTCAATCGTCGACTAAGGCTATTTTCACAAAAACGGTCGCGCTTGCGTGAGAAGTCCACGTAAGAAAATCTCGATATCGGACGATTCGCCGAACTATTGACTTCCTTTCCTGCCAAGTTACTCGGGTTCGAACTACTTTTTGCCTTCGACGTAATGACTTTCATTCACAAGCTTGCGTGACCTCTTCGCAGCATCTGTGCTTCGACCGTCTCGACAGAATGCATAGAAATGGATTCAATAACAGACGTTTTGGAGCATGAATTACGTGCACATTCAGGAAAAATAAAATCGACGTATGCCGTACTTTTTATAGATACGATTTTTTTAATACTAATTGTTCTATTCTACTTTTCTATACTCTTTATATTTTTGCATGAAAAATAATTAAAAAATTATATAAAGTATTTTCAATAAGTTGTATTTAATAATGTAACTATTTATGCAAGCGACATTTAAAAAAAAAATAAAAATATATTCCATTTTTAAAATCATACCAATATATCTTAAATACGAACAAAATACGAACATTTCGATTTTTGTACAAATCATTAAGGAAAGTAACTGTAATATGTTTTAACATTATAAACTATGTAATCTTTTTGGTATTGACAATCGTCGTATAACGGAACTCATTTAACTTTAATCAAAGTTTTCAAGTACTTACAATACACATATACAGATCATAAGTGCATGTTCGAAGTAGGTTAGTAATTCATATCAAACTAAGACATCGAAATTAATAGTTTAGTAACGATATGGCATTATTTTTGCTTAACTTTAGTACGTTTTTTTGTTCAATGAATATAAAAACATTTACATTTTATATTTTTTATGGATTTTATTATTATTATTATTATTATTGGGTAGCAGTTATTTGAAAAAAAAATTTTTTAACTTCTACATTCATGTCTATTAACATGAAAATGCGAACAAGTGACGCCATTATTTGGCACTAGAAAACAACTTGTATTCCTCATTAAAATGCCCAAATCATTATCGATAAGTATGCATTCTTCTAGTAAGTTCTTGTTTATTGGAGCAAATAAGGTAGTTATTAATTTTAATTTGGTCTTAAAATTCTATGTTTGCATTCTTATGCGTTTAGTCAATCGATTAGAAATGTAATTATGATTTCCAACTTTCTCTAAACTAATATTATCTTTCTCGCGTTCGGCAATTCATTAAAATGGAACTACTGAAAATGAAATGTGAAAACCGACAAAACATTAACTAACATTCAGCAATAACCTGACTACGGAGTCCCCGTATCCTTCGCCCCTAAAAAAATGTTGGATTGTTTCAACCTAAATTAAAATAAATTTCGAAAAAGACTCTTATTTTCGAAAGTAAAAATGGAAGAAGGATTACAGACTGTAGCGAAACGCGAGTAATGATCAGTCAGTCGAAAATCAACGTATTATTTGCAGGCGCAATAGGAAGTTTGATTAATTATTGAACTCGAGAAGGAAAATAAACTAGCCTGCAGACTAGGCTTACAGGCAGGAGCGTCACTGATGTTGAGGGGAGGTTAGAATGTGGAGGCTCGTAAGAGAAACAGCTGGCGCAAGTGCTTGAGAGGTCTTATCGACGCCACCGCATGTTAGTTACGCGAGGAAGTTGGCGTTAAGTCCCCCCTTTAGCATAGCTTCGCGACGCGAAGAAGCGCGCACGCGAGAGAGAGAGAGAGAGAGAGAGAGTATATGGATAGGAAGCAGAAACGCTTGGAAGCTGCAAGAGAGGGAGAGATAGAGATAGCTCGGTTCTTACTCGTCATGTGGTGCTCTGGTTCTTAGCGATCCCATTAATTGCCGCCATCCAATTAACGGTAACTACTACTACCACTGCTACTATACCCCTACATGCTTGGTGCTTATACCGTTGGAAGCTTCGCGAATTTACCAAGCTAAAATGCTTCTGTCGCTGCCAAACGCTGTGTATTCCTAATCAGAGATTATATTCTATTAACGTTTACTTAAATCTTACCTCGCTCTCTTGTGTACACTCTCGCTATATTATATATAGGAATATAGCTACAGCGTATACATTCAAATACTCTCCAAATGCGAAATAGTGTATATTCACTATTTTTAATAGGGTTAGAATAGGGCAGCCACAAAAGCAGTGCATCATTGCGATTTCCAGAGGTGAACATAATTTGTTAAATGAAAAAATGCATCAATTATCGTGCGTACTTTTTGTATTCAAAATACTGAAAATATTTCGAACTATTGTTAATGAAAATTTATTGTACGTATATAATAATAATGATACAGTATATTAAAATTATAAATCATTTTTATAAAATAGCAATTAATATTATTGCCACTTTTAATGCTAACTTATAAATTGCATTTGATACTGTGGAAGGATAGTTTGTAAAAAATACTTGCTTTTCTAACTTAATATTTTTATTTGAATAAATTAAAATAAATTAAAATAAATTTTTACAAAAATAAATCAACTTCAAGAAAAGATAATTCATTCTAAAATATACAGTAATTACTTTTTGCTCAAGAATACATTCTGATTTGAAAGGTTTTGCATAATTAATTATACTTTGTATATAGAAAATTACATTTATTTCATTATACATAAGAATAAAAAGTTGGCTAATTCAAAAGTGAATATAATTTCACACTTTAGACAGTTATATATATATATATATATATATATATATATATATATATATATGCCTTTTAATACTTTATACAGATTCAGAAATGCCGATTGTACTGCTTTGGTATCTCTATAAGCGCACACTCCAAGATTATTATTATTCACATTAAAACTTTTATTCCGACTGGTTGCTGTTGCTTTCTCTCTGTCTATCCGTCTCTCTTTCTTCCTGCTGTCAATTCTTCTTCTCCATTCAGACGTTTAAACTTAAGCGGGCCGCTTCTATCGGCCGTAGTTCCATTTCTGCAAAGATGCCCAAGTGCGAACGGTCGAGAGTACTTTAAGTCTCGTAACTTCTTGACAGCTTCGATTTCCGAAGAAACCATTTAAAGCTCAGAGTAGGGCGCGTGGCGCTTTCTGCTCGTCCATGAACAGACAGACGCTTAGCTGCTTCTGCTGCTGCTGTCGCTGCTATACAGTTCCTATAACGCTTTCACTACAGCTTTCCTGGTTCTCTAGTAAAATTCAAATTGATTCCACTTTTATAAAGACTTGAGCGAAGAATTCCTTCGCAAATTAAAAATAAAAATCTTTTCCTCTCCATTTATATTCTCGTATCCTCCGTTTCCCTTCGACTTTTCCTAATTATCGTTTGATTCTCCTTTCAGGTGTGGCCAACTTCTCTCGGTTTTAATGCTGTCATCCTCGACAGCGAAGACTTTCAAAAACCCATCTCGCTCGAGACTTTTAACTTTGGCTTTAGCGGCAAAAGCTTTGCTCAGTATAACTAGTATAGGAGTACGTTCTAGTTTGAGCTTTAATAATTACTTTCAATATGTGTGTGTATGTGTGTGTGTGTATGTAAAAAATTTAATTTATATTCGCTAAATTCACCTTCTTCATTGTAGTGTATGCATTTCACGAAAAACGAATTACGTTTCGCATAAATATAAAGGATATATTAAAGTATATATGAATTATAGTATATATGTATAATATGAATATAACTAATTCACTTATATTATAGGACAGCTGTCTTACTTTTTAAATAAAATGAAACAGTTACTCAGATTTAAATTCAAATATACAACATTATTTCTGCGACTCGTTTATCAATCCACAATTCATCGGTAGTATTACTAAAACAATATTTGATAATCGCTAAGCAGGAAATTTCTAATTATTTACACAAGTCACGTATATATAATCGATGCGCAATAGCTGCCAGTATGACGTACATTTGCAAACTCGACAGCTCGTTGGTACGATAAATAGACAGAGCATCTAAAAGGGGTTAAAGGACGAGAATATCGATCAGAGGTTTGTGGGCTCTAGATTGCGTGCGGATAATTAGTGAATGCGCGGCATTTTAATGGTACTTTAATGACACGAAAAGTCAAATCATAATCATTTGGGTCTTCGACCCGTCGTCCGTCGCTTGAAATTGCAGCATCGAAATAGCTCGCGCGACAAATCCTGTACAAACGAACGAATGAACGGTTCAACGAATTTTCATTTTAGAGCCAAAAACGAGCCACCCTTTCTCTGCTACATGGGTTGGTTAAAATATTTGCGGGTAGTCGCGATGACTGCAGAAAATGATCGCCGGTAGTCAAGCACCCCAGAGAGAAAGAGCGAGAGAGAGGGGTAAACGAGAATGCGATGAATTATAATCGGATGTGCAAGTCTGCAATACGACCGCAAGCTCCTGTGTGCTACACATATATATACGTTTGCATACATGCGTTTGTACCTGGGCTGCGAGAGTACAAATTCGCTGCGAGGCGCCAGACCCTCTCTCTCGCAAACAGAAATTTAATATTGCCGAAATCCAAACGGTTTGATTACAATCGAATTAGTAATTAATGCCCTGTGCGACAGATTTTCCTGTAGCGTAATTGTTTACCTAACAAACTCTTCGAGTTCAAAAATATTAATCATACAAATTTCCTGCATACGCGTACGATTTATTTGTAAAAATTTCTTTTCTTTTTTGGGATTAATAGTAGTTGATGATATTAAGCTTTTTAAAACAACGACTAGCGCTTTCTGGGTACGTTTATTTTAGTTAAATGCTTTCTTCGGTTAATGGTAAATGATATAGAATGAATGGAAATGACTATATAACATGGCTCAGGTCTCGAAGTTGCATTCGGATATTGGGACCTTTGTCGAGGCGCGCTAGCATTTGCTAGGCAGCAAACGGAATTAATTGGTTTAATTAAGTCACCGAATTGGATTCGCTTGCGGCTCGCGTGAGATTAGTATGCGATTAGATTCAGCACACGTGTTTACCACTCTGGCATATCTGAGCGGATATGCGTGAATGCACCCCTGCTCAAAAATCTTCTTATACCTCTCAACATGATGAATATGCCCGAAATGCATTTAATTAATCAGAAAGCCTTCGAACCCGTTTTGCTTAACTAGTAAACATTAGCGTACACAAATTGCATAGAAATTCATAGATTATATGCATTTCTTGTATTTTAAACCAATTTCTTTCATTCACTTTCATTGTTATATACTTTGGTATATGATAGAAATTACGGACATTACAACAATGAGCAATTATTGATTTGATTTTTAATCTGTTTTTAGAGAAATGTTTAATTTTTTACGTTGCAGACTATATATGTAAGTGCTAATAATTCAATAACAAATCTTTCAACTGCATTTGCATCATAACAAAATCAGTTATATAATAATGTTTTTTTCACAATATTAAGCAATCGCTCGTCTAAATTGTATGAAAGTCTTACTTGCTTTATGGTATGTCTTGGTCTCGCGCTCTTTTGAATAATATTATACTGGCTCAGTGCTAACTTTAGACCATTCCACTTTTGTCAATTATGTTGTTATATTTTTTTCTTTTTAACCCCATTCTTCTTTTTGTTACTAGTTCTCTTTTATTTATATACATAATTAATTATTTTATTTAAGAATAAACGAAGTATGCAGATTTTTAAGTGAGACTATTAAAAATTAAAAATTTTAATTAGTTATATTAATTGCATCCTTTATGTATGTTATTCTGAAGTTGTAGATAGTTATACATTTGATTTCAGCTTTGTTTCAGATCTGCAACCCTATTCGATGGCCACTTTTAGATGGTTGTTGAAAACTATTTCTCTATCTCCGTAAGATTCAAAGTGGATCAATGAACTAATTGAGCTCAAAGTTGGCGTGAATATTCTTTAATATGATCTTGAGCAGAAAAATTTTACACGATGAAATGCACCAAGATGTTTTAAAAGAATGGTAATAAAGTCAGTTATTTTCAATAATTTTTCTATAAATTTTTGTATATGTTTAATATAATAATATATGTTAAATATATTATATCAAAAAGTATTTATGGTAATTTTCAGCTCAATGGTCGATTAATTCATTCTGAATCTTACGGAAAGTTAGTTTTCGAAAACCAATAATAAATGGTCATCGATAAGACTTAAAGATGTGAAACGAGAAGTTCTAATTCAAAGTATAACTATCGCCAACTTTAGTGTTAAATATATAAAGGATGCAATAGGTATAACTTACTAGCATTTGTAATTTTAGGTAGTTTCATTTCAAGGTATCTTGCCCGCTTAATAATCTGCTACTTATAAATATCACTCTGATCAGTTCAGAGACATTACTATAAGCCGTGGTAGACCGCGTATAATAAGAGTACTTGTCACATGGCCGGATCGTTGATGAGTGTCTATCGATTATTTGGTTTACAATTTTCAATTGCCTAATGTTTATGAAAACCAACAGTTTGGGTTTTTATGCATTATAAGTCCGCAGTGAGAAATACACGTAGCAGATTTTGAATATTTACTATTTATTTTATTAAAATGCTTAATACGAATGTACTATTTATTTACTTACTTATTTATAGTTACAGTAAAAGTAGTTATTGCGCATAAACGACATTGCTTTACACTTACGTAATATTACACAATATTAAAGCAAAGTAACCAAGCAGAGGAAGTACGTTTTTATGTACTGGTCTGGCTCTATATAAATCAAAAACTCAATACTTAATAACTCAATAATTAATTAACACCGCTAGAAGATAAGTAACATAATTACTAAACCAAATTAGTTAATTTTTAAAATGTGTATTTATTTTTGTTATATATCTTATTTCAACCATTTGAATTGTTCATAAACATATAATTAAAAATCCAGAAGAGGTAAATACCTTTGTAAGAATTACCGGTGTGTGAACTAAGGACGAATGTTAATTCATTACTGGTAGATAGGATTTCAACCAAGTATAAAAACGTGAAATGGTTCAATATTCAACGCCATACTGGCCCAATATATTTCGTTGAACTCAAGCCAATTATTAAACTTTCAGTCAGATATGTTCTATCTTACGATTATTTTATGAAAATGTTATAGTATGCATAGAATGTCATTATTTTAGTAACAATTTACTATAGGTATTTGTATAGTAACATAATGATATCAGTATGTCCAGATAAGTTTGATGTGAAATATTTTTGATTCTTATCTTCAAATAAACCGATAAATACTATCGACAACTACTTGTTTCAAAGTATGTTCCGTTCTCATCATTCCAGTGTCGTTTCAATACTCAAAAAATACTGCTTTACAGTACTAGACCGTGGCTTCATAATTGCTAGAGTAAAGTCAGCTAGGACAGCTTATGTTACAGATAATAAAATATACTTACTACTACAGTCCACAGCAGAAATATACCCATATGATATATATATAATTGTAGAAATAAGTCGAAACATTAGCATTCTTGTCGAAATTGTACGAAAAATAAGAAAACACGAAAATAACCGTACGCTAACCGGACATTTATAAATAGAAGAAGACAAGATCCAGTCTACGATATAGCGCGGACTTTTCGCATGTCCCGCAAGTCCGTGCAGGAATTTTGACGTGCGATTCCTCGACGGGAATGGACCGAAGAAGCGTCTCGGGAAATAAGCTCGAAGATTCTCTTCTTTCTTGACGGAGCCAGTTCCGCAGAGACACGAGGCTCGTCTCCATATATACTTTATGCGCGAAAGATCTTAGAAGCCAGGCAAGGCATCGCGGATGCCGAAGAGCTTGCGAATAAAGGAGCGTAAGAAGAAGAAAGAAACAAAAGAAAATCGCTTGCAAAGAAAACGCGCGGATAGGTCGGATGGAATGGAAAAAGGGGGAAATAAATAAAATGACGAGCAACGCGAGGGAGAGAAAGAAATCAGCTAGAAAGATTTCGCGAAAATGCAATGCGCACGCTTGTCTCGCCGCGCCTTCGTCAATCGGCAAACACTGCTACACGTAAAGCTCACGATACTAGCCCGATATGTGCGAGAAAAGCCCGGGCTTCGTTCCTGCGCGCGCAAGCCGTATATATACTGAGGAGTTGTGGCGACCTACATATACGCCCATACCAGGCAATACAAGAGGGTGGTAGAAGGGGGAGGACGACAAACGTGTGTCGCGCTCGCCTTGTGTCCTCTCGCGTGCCATCTGCATGCGTGAGAGCTTTTCGCAGAGAGCAAAGTAGAATGCATATGCTGAACTGCGATCTCCTACCGGCGACTCGCTTTCTCTCGCTTATACGAGCCTGCGAACGTACGTTTGCTTTTATGCGCACCTATTTTCCCCCGATAGTATATGCCGCGGCGGCTTTTGCTGCTGTAGCTGTGACGCGAACGAGCGACGATGAAATGCACGCGATGAAAATCACCGATAAGTAATGCCTCGCGTTCGGGCCCTAAACCCAGAGAAATCGAGCGCTCGCACGAGCGCTCGGGCAAAGCCGGGGGAGCTTCGCGTTATACGACACGATTTTACGAGGGGCGCCTGCCTGGATAACTACCAAAGATAAATTATTTTCCAGCCGCGTTTCGCAGCATCCTTGCCTTTCACGATGACTACGAATCGACCTTCGGTTATTTTTTCTTAATTAATAGAACCTTTTTTCGTGGATAATTTGTCGGTCTTCGATTTTCTCTTTCTTTCTATCTTTCTTCTTCGATATTCAATCTCCTTGCGGAGATTCCCTCGTTGTGAAGCGTGTTTGCACACGGAGAAGCTTGCGATCCGGTCACGCGGCAGCGAGATTGATTTTTTATTTAAAAAAAGTTGAAATTATCGCTTTAAGTACGGTTGAGGCTACGTGGAGAGCTACTGTGCTATTATTAGAACATTAATGAGGTTTATCTTTCATTATCGCGCGCTCGAGCTATTTTATATGCGTTTGCCCACGCCCAAACTACTTTTACGGTTAGCTCGTTTTAACGGCTTCTCTTCTACCCAGAAAATCTCTCTTGGTTATCACTTGATCGACTTGTAATTAGCACATTGTTCTTTGATGATGTTTGATAGAGCGGGGGCAGGGGGCGCGAAAACTTTTAAACTTTCAAGAATATTTCAATAAAAAAAAACATTTATTTCGAATTTTTTCAAACTTGTACATTAACAAATTACTGATTCGCTCGTCTTAAAACTGAAATCATTATTTTTTGCGCAGATAAAAAAAGAAATATTATTGATTGATGATACAATTCACGTGTAAAGCTTTTGGTACGCGAGTCTGAAATACGTTGATGTACACTACTGATTCTGTATTATACAGACATTAAAAATACAATGAAAATGATTGATCCCTTTTTTTATTTTAATGTATAATACTTCAAAATGCTATCTAAATAAATATCAAGAACGAAGTTTTGAAATGAATAAATCCAAGACTTTTGCTTCAGTACTTGCTTCGATGAACTCATTCACGGTCTTTCAAAAAGATCCCATTTATATCCATGAAAAGTTTCCCCTTATAAGCTCTTCTTATCCTTTATCCACCCTAACCTTAGAAAATCTACGCTACCAAATGTCTCTTGCTTCCTATTTCAAGTTGAATAAGGTGAAAATTCTGAAAATTCAATTAATTATTTTTGAAGCTGTAAGAATAATTTACATATTTGCGTTGACTTTAGATGTTTTTCATAAATCTATTGAGCGATAGGATTTATAATATAGAAGATTATTTACTGATATTAATTTTAATCTCCTAAAGAGAATATTCATCGTAACGGCAAATTTCAAAAACATAAAAATTAAAAATTTGCATATCTAGTGGAGATAAATTTGCAATCTGTTATTTCGATAAGATAATTACGATATATAGTATATAGTGTAGATCAATGTACTTTATAAATAATACTGTGTACTTTTATTATATTTCATTATATTTTGAGACTTCTATATGTTCTAAGGATAATCATATTCAAATATGATACTAACGCATATTGCAATGATACGTACAAGCTATTTATTGTAGTGGTACATACTTTTTAAGTTCTCGTTAAAAAAGTATTTACATGTTTTCAATTAAATATCTTCAGTAACGATAATTGATATAATATAACAATTATAATTATATATAACTATTGTAGACTATAAAAATATATAAAGGAATATATTACATTCATTACTCAACATTAAAAAATAAAACAGTATTTCCTGTAATGGATACTTTTGATCCTGCAACTGTTTCGCTTACAACAATTTCCAATACATGCATATTTATTTCGTACAGAAGAATTTCCCGTTGAATTTATCTTTAAATCATAAAAATGTTTTTCTGGATCACATATATTTCAACGCAAAATATGCATGAATAAAACTAGTACTTCACGCACCGAACGGATAGAGGAGGCTATGTGCTTGTTGAGAGTAAGTTTTGATCAAAATTACATAAAGACGTCAAAGATACAAACACTCGAGTACGAAATACAATTTCCGACTATATATATAGCCACCTTGTAAATTTCACATCTTCAAGTACTATTTCATGCATATATATATATATTTATTTTTTTATCTTTTATTTTTATTATTTTTTATTCTGGTATTATTATGAGGTAAATGTACTCGAATCAAAGGTTTGTGAGTGTACGCATGCTTGTTACTGGAGACCAGGAGTAGAACATAAATATAAGATTTTTTCTTAACTTCATCGGGAAGAAGTCCTAACTTCGCAATAAGGTGCGATGAAAACAATATTGTTGTTTTTTTTAATTAAAAGAAAACTTACATAGATAGAAATAAATGTGCTGTCGTAGCTTATTGAATTTCGTTTAGTTTCGTCGATAAATCAAAGAGGATTCTTTATCTGTTGGAGCGAGAGAAAAGTTGGAAAATGAAAAACGAGGAAAGCAAGTATAATCACAGTGAGTAGAGGATCCCGCGCGTACGGTGTAGTAATTCCATGGGTAAAATGATACCCATTTTTCTTCCAATCAATGCATGTTCTGATTAATCTGAGTCTCCACCCTCGATGGCCCATATATAACTTACAATTTTTCATAATTTAAAGGGTTTTACCACGTTTGCGCTTATCCAGGTTTTATATTGTATAAACGAGGTGCCGGGATAAAAGAAAAATAGTTTTTATCAAACAGTCGTTTATTCAATGAAAATTATAAACGATTGAAAGTATAAAGTAAAAAGAAATGTATAGAAATACGGTATAGAAGATATTTCGTAATGCTAATTATTTATTTAGAACGGATGCAGTTGACAGTTATTAATTTCGCAATCTATAGTTTTATTACTTTGTTGCATACAAAATAATATGTCAGTTATAAATTGCAAAATTATGAAAATACTCATCTCCCTTAAATAAATTTTAAAAGACATCTTATAATTTTATATTTTAAGCCAGTAAGCCATATTTATGAGCAAAGTCAGCTCTCTTTCTTATACTTCGTTCTTTTCTCTCGTTCTCTCTTCCTTTCTGAAGTTTAAGGTATAAAAGTTTCACCGTCTTAGAAGGAGAATGGCTTCTTGCGTTCGTGTTCTTCAGGAAATCTAGAGTTACTTTAATGCCAATTTCAAAACCACGATAACTCAATTTAGAAAAATGTAAAATATTTTCACTTGCAAATAAATTATTCAGTCTGGTTTGTTTTCTTTTATAATGTCGTACAAAATTTCTTCTGTATATCTAGTATTCTACGTGAATAATTGTTAAAAATTACAATAAATCAATAAATATTAATATTCAAAACTAAATTTCACAATCTAAGAGTCATAGAATCGGTTAAAGTTTTGAAAAATTGCAATTCTGGTCCAAAAAGGAATTTCTTGTTTGAAGGTTCTACGGTGTTCAATGTGGACTCTATTTATTGACGTATATTTTTCAATATTCACGTAGAGTATATACCTCTTTATATGTTTTACAATATATAGATGTATGTTGTGATCTTAATGTATGTTGATGTAGATCCATATCTTAAGAAATATGGCCCACGAGGGACAAAACCCTGAAACACGACCTCCATTTTTCAGACCAACGGTTCGTTTTCCAAAGCCTTAGTTAAATCCATGGCCATATTATGGTTGAAGACTCGACACTTCCGTTTTTACGAACTTACCGTTCACATGCATTATACATTTATAACTTTTGATTAACGAATAAAAACGACCATTTATGTCCCCCCCAGTGTTTGCTTTTAAATTTATTTTTACTCTTAGTAGGTAGTGTCTTTTATGTGTTTTTTATGGCGTATGAGTGATTTTCTGACAGGTTGACTGATCAAAAATAAATTTTTTTTTATATAATTTAGAAGTTCTTTTTAGAACTGCATTTAAATTTTCAATAATTTGTAGCTTTTCATGGAATAATTTCTCAATACATATCCATAGGGAATTTTTTGTAAATTATTAAAATTTAAAAAAGTTAGAGAGTATTTGATTCTTAGAAACAATATAAAAATTATGAAGAGAACTTGTGTGACTTCAAAATATTTGCGAATCTTAATTTACGAATTAATTTTAATTTTCAACAAGGAATAAATTTCTAGCCAAAAATGTAATTAAAAATTAACTGAATTTGATAATTTTTGTAATACTATGAAGGGTAATATATGCAAATATTTTTAAATATATTGAAATGTAGTTTAGAAACAATCTGTACAGCCAAACACATATTAAAATCAACATATATATATATATATATATATATATATATATATATTATGTGTATGAGTATTCTCTGACACATTAACCGAAGAATCAAATTCTTTATTAAAACCTTTTTAAATTTCAATTTGTCACTGTATCTACCATCACGAATTTTTTTACATTTTTCTCATGAAGGTTCGCTATGTTACAGTATATATAATGACATATACAGTATATATCAAAGTTGGCATTTTAAGCCAATTTTCAAAAAATTCTAACATTAAAGGGAAGCATTTATCACTAAAAACACAAAATGCACTTCTGTTATAAATAAGTCAAATTTTACAAATAGAATACTGATAAATCTGTAAATATAAGTCATAATAATCTCCAGTTTCACATGAAAAAATTCATAAAATGCCTTCGAGGACTACATAAGTGTCCATGAAGATTAGAAGTTGGGAATGAAGCTCTATTTCTAGCTAGAAATAAAGTTTTCTAGCTATTTTCTTAATATTTATAATAAAATATGTCTTCATCTCATATTATTAGTATACATAATGACTTAAACTGCACTAAATACAATAATAAGACTCCTGCAATTTAGTCCAGGTTGACGATGAACCAAACTTATCAATCACTTCACTATTTCATAACAATAACTCCAAAGTTAGAATTTTATGAAATTTGGCTTAAAATGCTAACTTTTTTATAACGCGAGTTAGAGAATCTTGATGATAAAAATGTGAAAAAATTCGTAAAGGTAGATACAATATAAAAACTAAAGTTTAAAAAGGTTTAAAAATAGAATTCTTTCTTCGGTTAATCTGTCAGGGAATGACTCGTACATTATATGTGAGAGTACATTAATGTAAGTACATTTGTTTTTCACTTGTACATTTTCTTTTTCCTGAAAGAGAAACAACATCTAAGCTATCGCAAAAACTCTTGCGAGCATTTATGGTGGTCACCAATTCAAAAAAGACCATCAAACCAAACTGCTTCGTTTCTAACATAGGATGAAATGTGGCTCCGGTATCCCATAAAAAATCTGGATTTGTGTCATTTTACTTTCTCCTATAAGAGATATATGTACATAAAATATTCTGGGAAAATATATGTTCGTATAAAATATAAGTAAACACATACCGCAAAAATGTTTCAAACAAAATAGTTCTAATCTGTTTAATCCCTCAGCATTTAATCTCGCAATTTTTTCTTGCGAACTGAGGTATGCCTCTAATTCAAAATATGTTTTACTTTGATCAAAGAAATAAAAACAGAGAGAAAAAAGGAGGAAAGGAATAAAAAAAGTGAAAGAGAAGAGTAGAATATTCAACTAACATCTATTCGTAGCTCTCGACTTTTCTCCAATCTCTCTCCCTACGCTCTACCGCTTTTTTATTTTTGTCTTTTTCGCTTCGATTGCACCTGAAATGCTTTACGCTCGCTTCACTCTGTAGCTCGCAATTTTCCGATAGTACGCTTCGATTCTTTGTTGAGCGCCCAAGAGAAACGCTTAGAGAAATCAGAATTGAAATATAAACAGAAGGTGGTACGTTTTCGTGCTAGAGATTTCTCTACCGCATACAATTTCTGAACAAACGCGAATGTCGTTGTGAAATAAGTGCAAAATTATGAAAATTCATTAAAAAAATCTAGATATTTTTGAAAAAGCTGATTTTGCAAATTTCGCGAATATTTTAAAGTCTACAGAAATATAAACGTAGGTTACACTGCATGATTTTTTAGGTGAGTTTGATGATTTTTTTAATATTCTTGATGATGTCCATAACGATTTTATTCAATAGAACATTATCGTATCGTCTTTCAATTGTTTAAACGTAAATGTTCCGTGAGATAAATTGTAGAAGATAAAAGCCTCTCTAAATTTAAGAGAAAAAATGTTCAACGTGCAATTTCCAATGTCACTTTACTTTCTTTCCATAGCTTTTAAATCTCTAAAATCTAAAAGGATGAGCATGGGATTACACTTAATTATACTTATCCTATGAAACGAATTACAGAGAGGATAGCGAAATGACAAAAAATATGAAAGGTACAGTTCGATAAATTTTCATCCTGAAATACCTGGAAGAATCCACGATTGAAAAACTAGCAGATATATAATGTCTGAGAATGACGCCTGCCGTAAGGCGTCAAGATTATAGTCGTATCGAAAATTTCCAAAACGACTGTCTATACGTATAAAATATATGAATATTCGCACATATTTATCACTGATAGAAAAATTCATTTGTTTAAAGATCACTGAATTTATTGTTAATAAAATATGTATTTATTTATATATTGAGGTGTATCCTCGTATTTGTGTTATGTACAATATATATATATCGTTTGAACTAATAAATTAAAACCGTTGGTGAAATCATCGCTTTAGTCTGTTGTTGTGTGTGAAGAGTGAATGATTGCCGTGGACATTTGTTACTAATAAAGACAACCGGTTTATTATAAGGAATTGCTGTAAATCATTTTTCACGCCACTCCTCAACAATTTATTTATCAACCAATGGTATTATAAAAATACAATTATACGAAATGAACACATAATTAAACTACAAAAAAATAACCAAACAGAGGAAAGCATTCATATATCACTTGTCTATTTTAGGGGGACTGAAGAGTTGTAAAGTGTGCAAGAAGTCTAAAAATCTCCCTTTCGTCTTAACCAAGTAACCTTGAAATTGCGAAACTTTGTAAAATCTGGTTTTGAAAACATTTCAGTTGAGGCAGTCCTACCTTTATTTATTCCTCTTGTATATTTCTTTCTCAATGTTGTTTAGTCTTTTAAGACATGTTAGACCAATTGCAAATATCACTCGATAATGCGGGATAATAATTTTCTGAGTCGGTCATTTATAACTTCTTGTGCATATTCACAAGTTCTTATATTTTATATGAATTAAGTTTTATATTTTATATGAAATAACTCCATGGACTTTCGATATCTATAAAAGTTAAGAAACGGTTTCTTAATAGTTAAGAAGCGAAATTGAAACAATCTAACAATTATTTTAATTTTTAAAAGACATCGTTCATTTGAATCCAACATCATTCTTTGGGCTTTGAATATTTTTCTTGTTCTTTGAGATTTGTGATTTCAATTATAATTTTCAAGTTCTTACGACTGAATTCATCTGTGTTTACTACTTGCTTTCATGAACTCATTCATAATCTTTCAAAAAATTCCATTTTAAATTAAATTCAAAGTATGTATTATTGAGTATGTACTTTAATGCATTTTAACTATTATTTATTATCCAGTATGCTCTTATTTTTATTCATTTGGTGAATTATTTTCACTTATTCTAATCGCGAATACTCACTACTTCAGAAAATAGAGCATTCTGACTTTCACAAGTGATGAATAAACACTAGACTTGATAAATTGATAAATTGAATTCAGTAAATTCTCACTACATGAAATACTAATATTAGGTGTTTATTGACTGATAAGATACGCCTACTTTACACTAATAGTTATTACTTACTACTAGAAAAAGTAATCGCGCCTTAGCTAGCAATAAATAAGAAACATAGCATTAAATAATATTCATTACATGAAAAATATTAGCAATAAATTATGATTAAAAATACTATAAGACTTTGATATAAATAATGTTTTTTATCAATGATTAGATAATCTTATATATCTCAACATACACACAGCAGAATTCTTCTTATTTCAGAAAGAAAATTATTCTCAATGTCTTGTTCGTGTTTAGCTGCGCGTGTGCATCAGAATTTGCATTCTCTTCGTCATATAATAACATCGAGCGTACTTTTACTTGATGAAGAAACTTTTCTCATTGCTCGAGCTCGTATATATGTGTTTTTCTCCGTCACTTTGGCCACGTGCTTATATAATCGTTCGCGTGCTTATGCACAAGGAGCAAGGATAGTTAGACGTCTACGTAAAATAAGAGAAAACTTGCTTTAAAGACACGCGAGTAACTGAACTATCGTTTCCGTATATACAGTTATCACTACGACTTTCTCTCTTTCTCTCTATTCTGCAGTTCTCGTTCGTTTTGGCGTTAATCCGGCGACGATGTATGGCCTTTGGATTTTATGCAAATACAGAGAGAGAGAGAGAGAGAGAGAGAGAGAGAGCTATAGCGCGAGCGCTCGTCCTCCTATATAAATAACATATATATATATATATATATATATATATGCAGTAGGAGCTAGTGCAACCAATATTAAATTTGTTGCTTCGAGAGTAAAAAATACAGCTTCCCGGCTATATTTGGTCATTTTTCTTCTTGGACATCGGCTTATTGTTTACCAGGGTAGCATCCTCCATACCCGAACTTTTAGCCGTTTCTCCTCAAACTACTTTTATACGCGTCCGATTTACGCATGGGCGAGTGCACCATTTCGATGCTTCGGAATATATGAGCAAGTGAGACAGAGAAAGAAACACAACTGACGCTTGGTCGTTCAACATGCACTTTTTCTACCTTCGCGCGTACGCTACACGTCGTAATCGCACGCAGTTTGGTCGGCGTTTTTTTAGTCTCTTTTTTTTGTTCGTCGCAACTGTATCGAGCTATTACGATACCGGGACGCGATTTATTCCAAAATTTTTTATGGCTCTGCGAGCACACAGTGAACTTTATACCCATACGCATACACTACTGTGAATATAAACGTCATGGAAAACTTACGTTCATTCGTTCTTTCTATGGCTAGAGAGAGAGAGAGAGAGAGAGAGAGAGAGAGTCGATTCTTTATTATTAGAAATTCATTTCGTATACATTGTCAACCTTTTTTTTCTAACCTTGGGATCACGACGGTGCGCATGAGCGAGTATTGTTTTAAATATACAGACCTTTTTGATTTATTGTTACTCTCTCTCCCGCTCCTAGGACAAATACTCCCCACAGCCTATATTTCACTATACCCTGCAACTATATACATCCAGAAAAATAACCTTCTAAATCATTTGGCTATACTATTGTGCGAAATTATTTGACACTAGATTTATTTCCTTGAAAAAGTTTAAATCGTTCAAGACTACTTTACCGTACATGGTAGAAATATATTGTTGTGCATTCAAGTTATTTTAATGGTACTCGATAAGATATTGTTTGAAAATATTTGGAATTAGTGCAGAAAATGTATGTAGTCTTTTTGTGCATTTGGAATTGGAGTACGGTATCAATTACGGCTATTGAAATTTACGTTTAAATCCAAATATTCGTGGATGATTCGACACTGGAAAATGTGAATAAGTCACTTCATTCTTTTGTAACATAAATTTTATTTAAATAGTAGCTGTTACCCTAAAGAATAATTAGAATTTTTTAAAAAGCCATCAATCAATTCCTATTTCATTCCAATAATATTAAAAAGTGCCTTATAAAATATAATACTAAAAAACAAGTAAAAAAGTTAGGTGAAGCATTGCAAAAGGATATCGTGGAAAGCAGGTAACTTACGTAATATCGCGGCACGACGGCACCAATGCCATTTTCGCCGTCGGAAATAAACCGGGGTTGGTCGTCTTGAGGAAAAATCCCATCAAACTTAGGAACATCTCCGACCCGACTACCAAGTTAGTATAATATGTATTTTCCCTTTTTTTCTCATTTCCATACACTTCATCTGCGTCATCCCTACTTTTTATCTCGTAAAAAAGCTTTATTCCGTAGATGTGCCTCAAAGAGATACTTATAAACAACCATCGATCTTTATCTTTAAGATAATATCGTGTATATACAATAGCCTAATATTTTTACACTGATATCAATGTAAACATTGCGATTCATTTCTAAACTCGAAAAATATGTATATATTAATATAAATTAGAAAATTGATAGAAAGACAGAGCTATCGCATTGGTATATATGTTATTGCCGACACAGAAAAACGTGAAGAAAATGAAACGACCCCAAGTGTAAGCACTGGCAATGGCAAATAACTCTGAGAAAGTTTGCTTGCGATTTTTGGTGTTTCTTTCTCAGCGGTAAGCATCCGTCTTCGTTTTACGGAAAGGTGTCGGCATGCCGTAGC
Source organism: Apocrypta bakeri (assembly GCA_018906985.1). NCBI lineage: Eukaryota > Metazoa > Arthropoda > Insecta > Hymenoptera > Pteromalidae > Apocrypta > Apocrypta bakeri. Next base: position 5,601,757 of record JACCIA010000007.1, on the reverse strand, counting down.
TCTCTCTCTCTCTCTCTCTCTCTCTCTCTCTCTCACACACACACACACCTTTTCTTTTCCCTCTTGCGCACCGACAAACCACAAACGGGACACACGTCACTTGCTTTTCACGGCAGCAGTGTCGGCCGACGGAATAACTCGTGAACGTCGACCGAGAGATTCCCGACGTGTCCCCTGCGGGCGACCGCATCTAATCAGGATGAATGGCTCTGCCATTTTCCGGACCACCCGACTTGCTCTCTTTTGCTTCGTTCCCTCCCATCCTCTTATTCTCTCACCTCCTCCCCCACCCGTTCCTGCTCTCACTGTCATCGCTCTTCATTATAAAAAGGGAGAAGCATTCGCGCGAGCTAAATCTCGCTTGACTATTTACCGGAGCGCGGAGGCAAATTGTTCCCTTTTTTGGGAGTTCACTAAAGTCTGCGCCGCGGTGGACGAAAGAAATGAGCTTCTTTCGCAGCATGACCGACCCTCCTACTGTACAATAATGCACATATTACGTTATACACACGGAGATTAAGGTATAGCGTGGATTAGAAGGAGATGGAGTAATAAATGACGAAATCTGAGGGACCGTATGAATATAATTTAAGCGCGAATGTGCACTACTTCATACTACTTCATATGAAATAATATATACTATTAAAGAAAGAGTGAAATTGAGGTACTCAATAGGCGCTCAGTAAATACACAGAGATTCGGTTTAACGTGCTTTGTACATACAGACAGATAGGAAATGCCCTAACGCATTTTCGTATGCGTGAACACCCAAAGCTAAATCTTTTACTCGATTCTCTCCTCCTTTAGTATAGCTATTCATTGTATATGTATATTCATTGTATTTATATATGCATTTTCTGACAGATTGACCGAAAAAACACATTTTTTAAATATTTTTAAACGATATTTTGGCACAGTTTCTACCTTCATTCTACCTTTAAGGTTTTCAAAGTTACAGTACGTCAAAGTTGGCATTTTAAGGCAATTTTAAGGGAAACAGAAAGTATCTTTTGTGTTTTTCGCGACAAATGCTTCTCTTTCAAGTTAGAATTTTTTGCAAACTGCCTTAAAATGCCAAAATTGGTAAAAATGCCAAGTTTGACATACTGTAACTTTGAAAACCTTGAAAAAAAATCTAAAAAAATTCATGAAGGTAGATACCGTGCTCAACTAAAGCTTAAAATTTGTTTCTTTCTCAACATATTTTTAATTTTTTTTTGGCACTTAGTCGATGGCCTTGGTGGAAAAACCCGCCAATTTACAACAAATTTTCAAAAACCTACTACGTTTACACGATAACATATGAATATATCATACATTTATGTTTATTTATAAATATATATTTCTATATTTATAAATATTTAAATACATAAATTTATACACATTTTATTTTTTGAGTTGGGCAGTTTTGAAAGCCTTTTTCTGAGTTGGCTAGTTCTTGAAATCTTCTTTTGACGTGGTTGGTTGTCGACGACTGTTTTTTGAATTGGCGGGTTTTCCTCTAAGGTATATCGAAGCCTATATATCGATACATATGCGTTATTCTATCTATTGAGAGATTGAGAACTATTTGGTCAACCAATTATAATCTATACCTTATTATATGTTTTTGCCTGTCTATCTTGACCTACATGACTCGCAACCAATATATCAGTCGTTATTGCGTAATAAACCAATCAAGATGTTATTGCTTTTAATATCTCGTTTCTGCGATGCAGTCTGAACGAAATCGATTTCCCGCGCGTTATGTAGCAATGCGCCCGCGTTCTTACTCTCGCGCGTTCTACATTTTTCTGTTCATCGCTTTTTAATTAAATAAGATTTTTAATCGAGAGCTGAAACGGAAGTTTCATCGTAAAAGCAAGTTCAACGCACTAGAAATGAGCTATCGGTTATTGGAGTTGAGTCGAGCTTTAAGAGGTTGATTTTGCGACCAGTTATAGATCGCTTATATATTTTTTTATATGTAAATTCACAATTTACAGTTACGAGTAAGCATGGAAGTGTAACATATTCATAGTGGCTCATTGCATGGTTTTATGTCGATTTCGTGCTTCCGTTCATAGTCAGTATAAATCTAGCGAAATCAGAAATGAATGTCTTTTCAAATGCTCATTTCTGTAAAAGTAAGTAGTAAAGGACAATGCTACGTCAGACATTGGTGGCGCGAATTTTTAAACGTTATTACTTTTCGCTAAACCGAATTTTCTGTCAATGAAGATCAGCAAGGTATATCCTGAACAGAAAAAGAGTCCACAACGAAAGAGATTGAGTTGAAATTTTAATAAAACTTGAATAAAAGTTTGATCGAATATGCAAGCTATTTAATAAGAAGATTACGCGAAACGTGAAACCAGCTGCGAAGAATGAGTAGAAGCAGAAAAAGACCAAAAAGTTTAAAGCAATAAGTCGAGAAATGAACAAGGGAGACGACGGGAGAGAGAGAGAGATGGCTTGAACAAATCGTAGCAGCTCCTCGAAATCGTTGGCGCGTAAGCGAGCACGACCAGCTGTTTTTGGCAGTTGACGACTTGTCTACGCGTATATAAGCATACAGAACTTGCAACAGTATCAGACAATCGACGACAAGATACTGTACAATTACGAAGATAACGCGTATATAGAAAGTGAGTTAACTCGTTGTCGAATTCTTCGAATACTTCGGTAAGAGCAAGGTCGATGTAAGGAGATTATGAAACTCTTTAGCTTTAGCCTTAGGAGCTTGCGATACAGTTTCTCGAGGCGCGCGCGCTAACGCAAGCACGTAGAGTTGCTCGCGCGTCTCGAAACATTCATGGACGCCACGGGAACTGTGTGACAGGAGCCGTGCGCTCGGCCGCAGAGAGGCTAAATAATTGATGAAACGAAAATACGACTACTTGCTATCGCGACACATCTCCCGCGCGAACACTTTTTCACAAATTCCCAGTTGCCGTTTCTACGAAGGGTATTTCATTTTTATATTAGCCTTTTCCTACCAACCTCTGGTAACGTCTGAGCGCGGCAAGTCAGCTACTTCCGGCATCTATTTTCTCCTTGCGTCTCTCGCTCTCTTTCCTCCTTTGTCGAGCGACCGAAGAAAACACTTCCTGTGCAATTGAATTTCGCTTGCACCCTAGCTTCTTTCATTCCACTCTTCTTCTTTCCTCTACTTCTCGTCGTTTATTTCTTTTCGCCTCTCTACCACCTCCCCTACATCTGTAAGCTTCGCCCTGTTAAATCAGAAAACTCGTTATTTGCTTTATAAGCTTGTTTCTTACCTTTTTATTGCTAAACGTACGACCCGAGTAAGAACGGGTTAACGGGATGCCACTAGATCGGTAATGATTACTTTTTTCTAGAACTCTCAAGAATACTGGCTTAGTATTCAATTAATACGAGAGTAATAAGAATAGATTGTTTAAGAAAACATGTGCTCGTAAAGTACTTTAAAGCAGTACTCTCTAAAATTGAAATATTGAAAAATTCATTAATCTTAATTGAAATTATTTTCATTTCAATATTAGTCAACTTTTCATTATGATTTATTCGAATATTTCGGTAGTGCCCTTTGATAATTTTGCATTTTTAAAATTTTTAAAATAGTACATGTGCATTATATGTATGGATACTCTGACAGATTGACCAGTCCACGAATTTTTTTCTTCAAAATATATTTAAACTCTTTCTTGGCACTGTCATGATTTTTTTTAGATTTTTGTTTCATTAAGGTACTTTTATTTCCTCACTACTCGTGGGATCTTAATGGATAGATTTATTCAAAGAACCATTTTGTGCGAGGGGAGGGGAAGTGACGATTCCTCCAGCGGGGCGGCAACGCCCAGTCTGGAGGAAAAGGAACCCCCCTCCTCTACCTCGTTGGAGACAGGGGGGACTTCGGTCGGACCTATCTCCGGCGAGGGGGAGTATGGGGTGGTGCTAAATAGGGACTCGTCAGAGAACCAGGGAAACGCCACCTCTGAATCGACTACGGGACTGAAGGAGGGCTCTTCGGAGAACTCTCGAGGAACCGTAGTCGAGAGTCGTCCGACGCAGGGTTCGAGCCGGAAGGTCTCTGGTAAGATCCTGCGTCAGAAGCAGAGACATGATGGGAACGGAGCCGGGTCCTCGGGGTCTGAAAACCTCAGGAATCGGGGAAACTCCCATCCCGGAACATCGGGGACAGGGGCCTCGGAGATCCAGACCGGCAAACGCCGCAAAGGATCTAACAAGACCACTCCTACTAACAGGACTGCCGCTAAGAGGCCAAACCCGGTGCATGGCCTCACTACGACGAGGATGGTTGACCCGCTAACGAGGATCCTCGTGGGGGAGGGGTACCCTGATGAGGAGCTGAATCCACATCAATTCACCAACGAGGCGGTCGAAGCCGAGATCTTCAAGATCGAGGCTGGGCCATTTCCCTCCTTCCGAGACTGCTTCGTCAAGCTAGGGGCTGTCGTCGTAGTGGCGGAGAACGACTTCTCGTGGGACTGGCTGGAGGCAATTGCCCCCAGTCTGCGACCTTGGGAAGGAACTAGGCTGGCATTTACCGAAATGTCTGTGTTCAAAAAGCCTCACCGAGCCACCGTAAGGAATATGGTTTATCAATCATAAACCATATTCCTTATCATTGGTCCTTCAAAAACGCCCTCGATGCGAAAATCATCCAATAAGAACAAAAATTCATTCCTGCCTACCCCTCCTTACATCATTTCAAAACTCGATGAACTCTCGGGGACAGAGTGCACTAGAATAATTTTTAGATTCTAAGCAACCACCGCGCAAGCAACAACTCTTGCATATCAAGCAAGTCATGTATGTTATATTTGGAACTGAAATATAAGTGCAAATAATACAATTTTTTACGCGTGTTTTTATTTCAAATAGTTATAACGAATTAATTTTCGTTGTAACACCAGATCGTCGACTACAATGTCCGACGACTGAACAGAGTCCATAGTCAGCTGTATCGGAAATTGGAGGGTCTCTACAGATCCTTCACTCTCAGATCACAGACATATCTGTTTTGACTGGAGAGCGGGTTCGCCAGAGAGGAATATATACAGAAACCCAAAGAAAACCGATTGGGAACTGTATAGACAGTCTCTCAAAAGCGAGCTTGCATCCTTCAGACCAGACATCGGCACTAGGGAAGGACTAGACCACTGGGCGCGCTGCCTAGAATGGTCTATAAAGACTTCCTATGAGAGCAGCTGCCCTTTACCTTGCCACAAGGGAACCAATGGTACACCATGGTGGAACAAGGAATTGGAACAGTCACGACGGGAGGTCAGAAAAGCCTTTAATAGGGCAAGGAAGACCAGATACCGGAGGATTAGTTGAAACACAGAGAAGTGCAAAGACGCTACAAGAAAAGCGTCGACAAGGCATGGTATAAAGGTTGGAAGAACTACTGTGAGGGGATCGAAAAATACCCTGACGTAGCGAGGCTAAACCGCATCTTGGCCAAAAACCCAGAAGTGTGATTGGAGGCTATTAAGTTACCAGCACGGGAGTACACTAACTCTGAGGAGGAAAGTCTGCGTCTACTGTTGGGAGCTAACTTTCCGGACCGGGCCGAAGGACCGGTGAGAGCAAACTGGACTGAAGGACCAGCAAGTACGAACTGGGCCGCTGGACCGGTGAGTACAAGCTGGGCCATAGGACCGGGGAGCAGGAACTGGGCTAGGAGACCGGCGAGGACAGACCGGAGCCTAGCGGCTCGAGTGGTTACTCCGGAAAGGGTCAAATGGGCAGTGAACAACTTTCGCCCTTACAAAGCACCGGGGAACGATGGAATATACCCGGCTATGCTGCTTGAGGGTCTAGAGAAACTCACTGGCCCGCTGACCAAGATATACAGGGCTAGTATTGCCATCGCACATATACCTGATACATGGAAAACCGCCAGGGTAGTCTTCATACCCAAGACTGGGAAATCGAGTCACACTACGGTGAAAGACTTTATACCTATCAGCCTGACCTCCTTTGTCTTTAAGACACTGGAGAGACTGGGCGACAGGTACATACAGGACGAGGTCTTGTCAATATCACCGCTACATCCAAACCAACACGCCTACGGGGCAGGGCATTCAACAGAAACCGCCCTGCACTCGGCGGTCCGGAAAATCGACGGACAGTTGGACAGGAAGGAATATATGGTCGGAGCTTTTCTGGACATTGAAGGCGCATTTAATTGTACCTCCACTAAAATTGTCCAAGAAGAGGCAGCAAAGCAAGGGGTACCGGTTACGTTGGTTAACTAGCTAGGGAACATGCTGAGCTGCAGGAAAGTCGTCTCCACGTTGGGGACAAAAACAATTACAGGTAGGGTCAGCAGAGGTTGTGCGCAGGGGGGTGTTCTGTCCACTACCATTTGGTGCCTGGTGGCTAACGGGCTGCTAGAGGCGCTTGATGGCGGGGGGGAGGGGTATAGCGCCCAAGCCTATACGGACGACTTTCTGATCCTAGTTAAAGGCAGTTGCATTGAGTTAGCAATGGACACGATGCAACTAGCGCTAAAGAAAGTGGAAAAATGGTGCAGCTTTACGGGGCTTTCAGTTAACCAGAGTAAAATCGAGCTGGTCATCTTTACACGAAAATATAAAATTCACCGCTATAGGGTCCCGAGACTTCAGGGCTAGATACTAGAGGTGAAGGATTCGGCTAAATATCTAGGAGTAACCCTCGATAAAAAGCTTAACTGGAAGGAACATCTCTCGGTCCAATGCAACAAGGTAGTTACAGCCTTTTGGACCTGCAGAAGGGCCTTCAGCAGTACCTGGGGACTCAGTCCCAGGATGGTCCTCTGGCTATACAGGGCCGTACTCCGGCCCAGACTCGCATACGCCTCTGTGGTCTGGTGGCGTAGGGTGGAGCAGGTTGGGGCGGGAAGGGCCCTTGAAAGAATAAAGGGACTTATACTTAGGGGAGCCACGGATGCAAGACGCACACCTCCAACTAAGGTGCTCGGTCTACTGGCTGGAGTAGAACCTATACACCTCGCCATTATTGGTGAGGCGGCGAAGACGGCTTACAGATTATATGCCCAGAGCAAATGGAGGCCAGGCACACGACACACCCGATTACCCAGGGTGTTGACATCCGATCCAGAAATCAACATGAGGACGGATATTATCGTTCCAAGAGTTACCTTTGGAAGGAGATACATGGTGGAAGTGCCCAGCAGGGAGGACTGGAACACGAAACGGAACACCCTACCGGGCAGCGGAGAAATCTGGTATACAGATGGATCCAAGACCGCTAAGGGAACAGGGGCGGGATACTATTATCGCACGGACGGAAGGGGCACCTCTCTTCCACTGGGGCAGTACGCCACCGTCTTTCAATCCGAAGTTGTAGCAATCATGTCCTATGCTCAGAGGATCCTGGAACTCGAGACACGGGACAAGCATATCAGCATCTGTTCTGACAGCCGGGCAGCGCTGGGGGCGTTGGGAACCCACCGAACCGCCGCGGAGCTTGTCTGGGACTGCAAAAAGGCACTCAACAGGCTGGCACTGCACAACAGGGTCAGGCTATTATGGGTGCCTGGACACACTGGTATCAGGGGCAATGAAGTCGCCGACAGACTAGCCGCTCTGGGAGCAGGAACCTGCCTACCGGGTCCAAAACCCACGGTCGGAGCGCCTAGGTGCCTAGCCGTGGGAAGGATACTAGAATGGGTTAGGGACAAGCACACTGGAGGTTGGTGGGAAAGTCGCGACTGCAAACACTCCAGGACAGTGATTGGCCGGGTACTAAATAAAGAATGGAGCCTCTGTATGACTGGCAACAGCAGGAGGAACTCCAGATGCTTAGCCCAGATCATATCAGGTAATGGACGACTCAGACATTTTGGTAGGAAAACAGGACGAGAGGAATTGGGCACGTGTTGGTGGTGTGGGCCGGAGGAAGAAACTCCTGCTCACATCATGACACGATGCCAGGGCTTCTGCAACCTCAGGAACCAACTACTAGGGGACTTTTTCATAAACCCACAGGAGATTAGGCTCGTCAACTCGGGCACCATTCTCTCGTTTTGGAGAAGGGCTGGCCTACCGGAGTAGTATGAGCAACCTCAGGGGATGGTACAATGGGCGCACAGCCTACGTGCCGGGATCGTCAGTGGCCCCACCCAGAGCAATAATAATAATAATAAGGTATTTTTAATTACAATGAGTTTAAGTTGGAATTTTATGTCTATTCTCAAAGTTCTAACTTTTCACGAAAGTATCTCTCACAAAAACAGTAAGGAGACTTTTATTCAAAACAAATTAAATTATATAAATAAAATACTTTCAAACCTGTAGATATAAGTCATAACAATATCTTGAGGCATCAAAGTCTTTAAATTCAGTGTTGAAGACCTTGATAACCTGAGATTGTTTCGTAAACACTTTCTATTGATAATAGTCATCCTCATGAATTTTTCCATGTCGAAACTCATGACCGAACCTTCTCAAAACTAAATTTTAATTACGTCATTTTTTAATGTTTTGTTTTGGTAATTCAAGATTTTTCAAGATTTATTTGGTTAATGAATACTATTTAATTAAAAAGTAGTTTTCAAGAGCTTTAATTGGCAAACAGAAACACAAACAACCTACTGGTTGAAAAGGTTTAAGCAGTTGCATTAAAATAAAAAACTGGCATTTTTCGAAAAAACGAGAGCCGAACAATTTTGGTTTTAAATTGAATCTTTTTTAATATACTTCTCAAATATATTTTTGATTGGTGAGATAAAAATTTTACAACATAAAAACTGAATGGAAAGCTCAAACGAATGTGTAAAAGATTTAAAAAAAAAGTAAAAGCTTGGAAGATGCCCAGTAACGAAAAAAATTATTTTTAGTCGGTGTATTCTTACGAATAATTGTTCGATTTCCAGGTACAGAGTTGTTTTTTATATTTTTCGGATTTACTCGTGTACGAATTATGATAGATTTTTCCACAGCCGAAAATTCGTGTATTATTAAATTCTATTGAAAAGTTATTTCCTATATTGATTTATTGGAAATCGTGAAAATGTGACAGAAAGTTGGTTAACCCAATATAGATGCAATATGAGAAGAAACAGTTTTCATACTCAAAAATCTATTGTAAGCGTGTATGAAAAGAAGATATCTATTAAGTAAACACACAGATAACAGTGTCGATAGATTCGGAGAGATATTTTTGAAAAAAAATCAAACAGCAACAGTGATGTGCGAAATCGTGTCTGAACAAAACTCGAGAGTGTAGAGAGATGCGTGACTGCGCATACTTACAAAAGTAAATACATCAGCGGGGAAAAGGTAAATGACGTCAATAATCGAATTCAGCGATCGAGCATTTTCGTTTATTTACCCACTTACGACTCGACTGTAAGGCAGTTTGCTATGGCCTGCAGCTTTTGCGCGAAGACTCGAAATCCAGGTCAATTTTATCTTGTCCATGTCTTTGACCCTGTGTGCTTGAGTGACGCTGTTGGATGGCAAGTACACCGTGTGCGATGCGATGTGAAAACAACGAGAGAAAGTACGGAAACAAGGAAGAGAATCAGTCAAAAACGCGGTTCCCGCCCAGGGGTTACTTTGAGAGTGAGAGCGAGTGAGATAGAAAGAGAGAGGAGGGGATGCTCTCTCCAACGACGCGAGAACTTTTCTTAACGCGTATCCCGCAGCCTTCTTCCTTTACTTGCTTGCTTACTTGCTAAGCGCTACTCGTCTTGAGGATACCCTTGTCTCTCTATCGACTCGCGGCACACCGACTGCACAAAGCTCTTCTGCTCTCCTAAAGTGTCTCTCTTTATTTCTCGATAAGCTTCCTCCTTCGCCTCGATCTACACCTATACTTGCGTGTTTGGAAAACAAGAGTATTCGATAGAGCCTCGCGATTTCACTTAGACGCCCTCGTCAACTGGTACGTATAAATCAGACATTCGGGCAACAAAGCGAACGAGAGAGACAGAGAGTGAGAGAGAGAGAGAGAATAACGAATTTCCTAAATAGCTTGGATGTATATTATCTATAAAAGTTATCTTATATAAAAGCTTGTGATATATGCATAAATGCGAGTAAAAATTCGGATTTCTCATTTAATAGTTTCTCATTAATTCTTATAAATTTTGGCCCAAAAGGTCTGTTTTATAATTTCTTTTACAAATTGAACTATTTGGTACCTTATTTTCACTGTAGCAATATTTAATAATTTATAATGTAGTTAGTTATTTATGTTTTCTGTTACATTCGTAAGGTTTTCATAAATACTTTTAATTTGAAAAAACTATATTTATGGATTTATTTGATGTTGAGACTCATGTCGATCCTCCTGCAAACTGAATTTGATGGCTTAGAAGATAGATCATAACAATCTCCATATAATATTTCTACAGGTTTGAAAGACTTTTATTTGTAAAGTTTAACTTATTTTACAAGAAAAGTCTCTTTTGTATTTTTATTGAGAAATGCTTGCAAAAGTTAAAAATGGCTACTTTGACATACGGTAACTAAGAGAATATTCATGAAAAAAATGTAGAAAAAAGTCAGAGAATGACTCATATAATACGATATTTGAGTTACATGTCGATATTTGGCTTGCTGTTCGTTATTTGTATAATAACACGTTTGGGCATAAAAATTGAGCGAGAGCTAAAATACCCGAATTGTGCATGTTTTTTACTTGGAAAGACTCAGAAACGAGGAAACTGGGGTCCGATACAGAGCTGTTTCCAGCATATCATATAGATTTCGCCATATATTACATATATAGCATTTCTTTTTTCATTCTCCGTACTTTGAGCTCTCACTACTTCGGCAGTTGCTTCTTCTCCTTCGGTAAGTCTAAGCTGTCTACCCCGAGTACACTAACGACACGGTGGCGACGCGAGACTGCCTTATAATTCCGCCTCACCCTCTACTTCATACTGCAACTCGCCCGGGGAATAGCATAACGAACAAAGTTACGCAAACGATGACATAAATAAGGAACGAGGACTTTTATAGAGTAGACGCGCGCGCTCCGCTCGCGAGGAATTGGGAGGCGGGGTACAGCAAAGTCACCATGTGTTATATACCTGCGGAGCTGTATCGTGCGAAAAACAAGCGGTAAGCGAGCAACCGGGGAATCATTATAAGCTATAGCTCAGAAGAAGTACATAGCTTTTACTTTTATTTTCGGATCTTTAAAGGGCAGAATATATAAAGCTACAGTAGTTTCATCGTGTCTCGTCGTTTGTTGCAGTAAAGGCGCAGGCGCATGCAACCGTCTCAAGCGAGTTGCTTTCGCTCTTTTGCTGCAGCTAGCACAGCCCTGTGTCTAATGAATAATTCATACGTATCCTCCGTCATATAACTTAGCTATACAAACTGAATTTCCGATGGAGCTTTATAAGATTCAGTTATTGGGTTCGCTGTGTTGTTGCACTATATTTTTGATCTCCTCTCGCCGTACCAATTTTACGGATATTGCTCTGCGGAAATAGAGCTACTACTGCGCTTTTGCTCAAGCGACCGCCGGCTATACTTATCTCTCTCTCTCGCTCTCTCTTTTTCGTATACGAGGTTAACTATATTTGTCGATATCATAAAACGAGCAGGAAGCAAAAAAAACTTGCGGCCAGAACTTTATTTATGCTGAAAATCTATGAAAAGACGGGGAATTCGTTGAAAAAATTTCGGTGTAAAAAGAATTTTTTTTCTACCAAAGCCGTGAATTGAAGTGCGTCAGTCTGGATGCGGTAGTTACGCAGGCCTTTCAAAGGTTTTACGATGCGAACGCTCGCGCTCGCGGTGTGCAAGGGAAAGAGAAAGATATCGACAAAAAAGTTCGGGCTTTCGAAAGTTTACGCGCTCGCGCGTTACGACCACTTTATCCCGGGCGTTTATGTAAGGCCGGAGATAGGAAGATAACTCTAATTGGACAAATTACGTCGACTCGAGAGGAGATTATCCGAAAAGGAGCAACGCCAGCAAGTAGCGTCAAGCTGGACTCATAAAATGAAGGGTCTGGGACACATTTTCCTGCTATACCATATTCAAGCTTCGATGTGCATAACACTGGTTTCTACGAAATTTGCTAGTGAATTCGTAATTATTTTCACGGTTTCTATCCGACCCCGCCTACAATGAAACTATTTTTACAACTTCTCTCGTATATATATAAGTGAAGTTATATATATGAGCGAAATAAAGATCCCGAATTCGAGGGAAGCATTCATTTGGCTTGGTTCTACGTGTAAAATTGGCGAGTTCCGTCAATGGTACTTGAGTATATGTTCAAGTTGCCAAAAGGATCTTAACTTTTAACCCTACTTCAAAAAGGCTTCAAATTCATTTTCCTATTTGTTGCGCTCTTGATCCAACGTTTTTCAAAGCCACTCGCTTCTGCAAATACTAGTAAAATTTAATCTTATATAACTATCGATAGAAGTACATGTTGTTTTTGCTCTGAAAGGGACTACGGTAGTCTAGTACTTGTCTAGAGTAACTGCTGATAGTAATATGAAATAAATTATTAGTCACCGAAAAAAGGTAACTTATTTAATAACAGTTTATCTCATATAATTATGTGCAAAAATGAAAAAACTTATTATTCTTATATATTCATTTAAGATTTTATAAAATGTTACAGCTATCTCGATTAAGCTGTCTTTGTTCGGTGACCATTAAATTATCTTATATTATGCTTATCGCTCGACCAAACTGATCTCTTGAAATTAATCCCAGATTTTATCAATATGGGAAATACACTTATTGACTAGAAATAATTTCTCATTCTGCTTCAATAAAGTTTTTTCGATCAAACAAAGTTAATTATATATTTCAAATTCGAATATAATTTGCTTATATATTATTATAGTTAAAATATGTTTAATAATGAAAAATAATTAAATGAAGAATTACTTCACTTTATAAAATGTATTACATGTACATTCAATTGAAAAAAGTTACTATGTAACAACTTTTTTTTTAACTCTCAAGATTTCAGCGTGTACGAATAAATGACGAAATTTGCAATAGGCAATGTAATGGATGAATTTTGAAATTTAATTTTAAAAGTAAATATTATAATAGTAAATTTGTATATACTATTATTTGATAATAAATAAAGAAAACCACTCTTAAAATATGTTCTCTAGCCTAAGGACGCATCTAATACTATATAGTTGAATTGACTATTGTTCGATTCTGTAAAAATATATTTTTAAAGGAAAAATGTTTATTATATAAATTTAACAATATAACACGGGCTGGCTCTTTTCAACAAGGAAATTAGCGAAACACTTACAAGTTAAATTATGCGCATTCTTTCTATTACAGCTTACTATTTATAATTTTAATAAGAATTCATTTCCAAAAAACTGAATTTAATCTGTACACATAATATATTCAAGAATATGAATATCCTAATGTAGAGTACATTTTCTAATGTCTATCTCAAGTAAGTGTTACATAGTCACTACGGAGTAATAGAATTTCTTTATGGATGCTCGGAAATTTCGCAACAGTCCGTTGTTATCATCTTAATACGATAGTGTGAGGTCTAGCACTGTCTGACCCGTTCTCAGTTTAACAAGATTAGCATAATACTAGGAAGCCCTTCTCAGAAGTCTGTGCAACCCTCCCGTTTCGTGTCTGTCACGGATTCTCGAGCTCTGCAACGCGCCTGCACGCGCTTGTCTGACTGTACGAGCATTATTCCGCTCTTGTTTGTTAAGTTCTGACAAGGAATTCCCTGTACTCTGACTGACTAAAGTTACAGCACTTTAAACTTCACTTATTTTTACCAAACAATTTTCCCCATAACATATTCATTATATACATCTGATTCTACTTTTCTGTACTGCTGTTACACACGTATACACGTGTCAATTCATGAATGCTTTAGGTGTTCTAGTGCATTATCAAAGTGAATATGAGAGAATTACATCATCTGCTGAATCTATTTTAACAGGAATGTACGTGACGTTAATTGCATAAATATAAATTGATTACTATATAGATTCTTTGAAAGGTGTCGTACTATTGCAGATATGGTTCAAACATTCATATATATATACAATATATGTCATTCTCTGACATTTTGGCCAGTCGACATTTTTTTTTTCATTCCTCGCTAAAAATACAAAGGAGATATTTATTGTAAAACAAATTTAACTATCTAAATAAAATACTATCAAACCAGAGATATAAGTCATAACAATCTCTTAAGTCATCGAAGTCATTAAATTCATTGTTGAAAATCTTGATAACTTGAGATCTTCGTAAACACTTTAGTATTGATAAAAGGTATCTTTATTTAATTTTTTTATGTCGATACTCATGATCGAACGTTCTCAAAACTGACTTTGAAAACTGGAATGACTTTCAACGCGAGACTTTGATGTTATTGTTATGATATCGTGTAATATCTACGAAGGTCTCATCTTGGGAATCAAGAAATAAACTAAATTAAATAAAAGCACAGTAATGTCTTCGACTTTATCACTACACTATTTCGCAATATTAACGTCGAAATATTTCGTTTAAAGTAATTTAAATTTTTAAATTCCGTTTTCAAAGATCCGATATGAGTATTAACGTAAAAAATCCATAGAGATATCTTTATCGATTACAAAACTGTCTATATTAGTCTTAATTTGAGAGTCGAAGCTACGTTTTTAGCTAGACATAAAATTATCAGTTAGATTATTCTAGTTATTAAAAAAAATTAAAGATCATAATCTTATAATTGAATTTGATTATTAAAAAATTATATGAATTCCACATATTAAAAATATAATTTCGTATAATGTCTGGATGACAGCTTCATATTCTGCATTTTATGCATTGAAGTACTACTATTATATTATTATATTATTAACGTACATCTTTTTCACAATCTGGTTAATTTTGATTCCATTGAAAAAAGGTATTTACAGTATCCTATTAATATGGATAAGACATCATGTGTATTAGCCTTATTTTTCACTCTGAATGCAGTGATAAATGATAATCATGCTTTCTCATAAACCGATTATACTTTCGTTGTATCAATAAAAAATAATTTCCAACAACATCCGTTTACTGTTTCCTTATCTTTTTTAAAACATTGCTGCGTTTTTTTTGTAATGCGGTAAACATAAATTGTATTTTGCAAAACTCTACTATAGGTATTAGTATAAAATAAATAAGTGCAAATAATAAATATATTGTCTCGGCTTTACTTTCTATTACGAGAGAGTTTGTATGCCAATTCATATCTTTTCGCAAAGACTGAATTTGTACATATTAATACAATTATCTCCTCACTCGTTCGTTATAAAATATTTCTTACTTTATCAAAATTATTTTAGATATAATAGCCATAATTGTTCTTATTAGAGAATCAATTTTCCGTATTCTATCCGCATATATATATATACACAGTATATTTAGTTTGAGACGTGAACCCGCGCTTATTTATCCCAACGCCTGTTGTTGTGGATGTGTAGATCCGTATGTGGACTGCCAATTTGACTAGAGCGTTCTATCGCGACTTAGTAGTTAATATCCCGCCGAACCACCATGACGTCTCGAATACATTTATTCGATAGATCATATAAGTAAAGACGGCTGCAGAGTAGACGAGTTTCGTCATACATTTAATATAAAATAAACGATCACTTTTGTCATATAAATAAAGCCTGTATTTGTTTATTTATTTACTTCCACTAAATAAATTATCCAATAGTTCTCTATATGCGTATTCATAAGATTACAAAAATAAGTTTTAAATCAGCATAAAATTGTATAATACCTGGAACTTAAACTCTGTTTAACGAGAATTTGATGAAAATCTGATATGAATATATTGTAGGGGTCCATCTGAATATGTCCCATTATATTAAATAGAGAAGTATAAATTATATCACGTTATACATTGAAATATAAATAGCACGATATAATTCCTTGATTACGAAATACTGGAAATATCAATTCATATATTCGACATCAGTCCGCCGAGACGACGGGACAACCGCCTCTCATTTCATAGTGCGCCATGAAGGCAGAACTAATCGTCATACGATTATTAAATATAATATCCGTGGCCAAATCAGGATAAGACCGATATATGGATCATGCTCTGACAGATTGACTAAAGAAATATTTTTTCTTCCTTGCAATATTTTTAAACTTTCGTTTGACATTGTATCTATCTTCATGAATTTTAGTTTATATCCTATTTTGATTATATGTCTATGGTCGAACCTTTTGAAACTGATTTTCAATGAAAGTCATTTAGGTCTCTCCTGGGTCACTACAACAGTTTTATTAATGTATTTAGTGCAGTTTAAGTCATTATGTATGGGGTAAATACATATTTTATAAATATTAGGGAAATTTCTACAAATTAGCTAGAAATATAGATTGATTCCCAAAATAAGGCAACTATAAACAATCATCAAAGGTATCTTCATGAATTTTTTCATGTCAAAACTCATGATCGAACCTTCTCAAAACTGAATTTCAAGATTTTAATCACTTAGGAGTTTGTCATGATCTATATATACAGGTTTAAAAGTATTTTATTTGTAAAGTTTAAGTTATTTTACAAAAAAAGTCTCTTTTGTATTTTTAGTAAGAAATGCTTCCTAGGCTAGTTAGATTTTTTCGATAATTGACATAAAATACTAAAATTGGTGAAAATTAAAAAATGTAGATACAGTGCCAATCAAAAGTTTGAAAATATTTTTAATTAAAAAATTTGTTTATCGGTTAATTTGTCACAGAATGACGCATATATACATATATATACTGTTTTTAATTAACATTGTATCCACTAAAAATAAATTATATTTTTATATTTTAGTCAATATTTGTGATTTAAACAGTCCTTTTGTATATAAACCTGCAAGCATAGAAATAGAAATAAATAAGAATGAAACAGCACAATATACACGTAAGTAATTTAAATGTAATAAGAAGTTTAGGGTAGCAACATACTATACTAATAGTACGGGCTTGAAATACTTTACTATTGGTACTGATTTAACATCGGAGTGACTAAAGACTGAAGAATAAATGTGTCAGTATACGTTGTAGTTCTAGAGCAATGTTACCATTATCTGTTCGATACTAGGTTGTTGCTATTCTTAATAAGCGATTTATTTGCATCTACTTATCAGACTTGCATCAAGTTCTCGTAAATTGAAATTGTGCACGCTTTCAAGCCTATTTTGCCAAGGCTGACGTCGATTATTTCCAGAGACTCTATAATTTCATGTTCACTAGCACAATTATGGTCCATTCTCACCAATCCAATATCAAAATAAATTTTTCCGAAAAGTGACAAATAGTTTGTGTGTTTGACAATAAAAAACAAGTAATGATCCGTAATTTTTCGCAAAAACAATTCTTTATAGGACTTTGATATACTACAAACTGTATTGTTACGAAATAAATAGTTCAGAATTTTAAAAATTAGATCAATCTACGTGCTTTTACCGTATACTTGCTAGTTTCACTCAATGTATCTTCAAAGAAAAGTCCAAATACCTCGATTTCTCGTCGAGATGAAAAACCTGACGGAAGCGCGAACATGAAAGGTAGGGTATATTAGCGAAATTTTCAAGGATCTTGAATGGTTCACCTTGGCGTTAGAGTCCTCGGGAGCGAAAAGTGCCACGGCAACAGTAGAGCTCGGACGCGACACGTTCGCGGGCACGAAAGCTTTGGGGTTGGTTTGTGTCTGGTAAAAAGAGGATTGGGGTAAAACGAGTGACCGAGCAGGGAGTAAAACGGAGAGCGAAAACCGAGAGAGACTGGGTAGACGAACCGTACGATTTCGCAATTCATCTGTGGAATTCCATAAAATATATTAAACGCACACGAGCATGAAATACCGGACTACGAGTTCGCTCGCGCGCCGAAAGATGAAAATGGTTGCAAAGCGATGCATTAAATATTTCAACGCGCAAATAGCTGAGCTCGCTTCCGGAGAGAGAGGGGCCTAGGCCCAGCACCGTCGTCTCGCAGCTGCCACCGCTGGAAACATACAGAGCCGACAATATAGTAGGAGCATGAACCTCCTTGTGGATCCTTATATGCCGAGTACACACAATATCATACGAAAAGCAGTCCACGTTCCCTGCATGCGTCGGCTGCCTTTGCTTGTATTTCTCTTCTCTCTCTCTCTCTCTCTCTCTCTCTCTCTCTCTCTCTCTCTCTCTCTCTCCATGTATATACACATATTAACAGAACTTTCAATTATGTAAATCGTACATTTTTATTGAAAATGTTAAAAAATCAAATTCGAATTTATCGTCATTATTCAATGTTTTAAGTGGTTCATGAGGATCAACCTGAGCCCATCATTTTTCGACTGTCAGGTCAGTACTGCACTACATATTGTAAAAACTACATATGCAAACGCACGTTGTGTTTTTTGTCAAGGATATCCCAATTTATAGTGGATGTTACCCTGGCAGCTTTGATGACATTGTTATCAAAATATTGTAAATTGATCGAGACAAAATGGTTTACTGCTCAAAATTATTCCCAAAAAAGCTCTTCTGTATGTATTGGCACTGTGCGCAATAAATTTCTTCCAAACAATGTGTTGACAAATCTAAAACTGTAACGCACTATGTAAATGTGTCATTTATCAATAGTAGTTGTCTCATTTATTAGAAACTTTCGGTGACAATTTCGCAATACATTTACAATTCAATGCTTCAATGGCTTTGTAATACGAATGTATGATCTATTTTTCGTTTCAGGAGTATTAAGCGCTTCAACCTTATTATGCACAATTAAACTGACTGTCATCAGCACAGTCGTGCAATTACTTTCATGCCTTAATACTGTACAAAATTTACTTGTACAAGCCTCAAGCGTTAAAATGCACTAATTGCTACGAAATTACTAATTGTTTCGTAGACGATTCTTTAAAAAAGGTAATGTAACCAATCCTATGTAATAATACAATAGAAACATTTTATTAATTATAATTATTATTTTATATTGGGTATTCTTTAAATTTACAATAGCGAAAAACTTGCAAGTGTAATTATTTTCACTGCTTAATTAGTAGTTTAGAGACATTACATTTAAAATTTGTTTAGTAAATTTTAACTGTTCATCAAGTACATCAAAATAATAATGCATTTTATATTTTAACTGTTTATACAGTTCACATTAATAAGTTTAAATAGTGCATTAATTTGAGTGTATAGAAAATCCTGTATTGTGGAATTTAGACCATAATACTGTTACAATTTCAGTAGCATCAATTATTACTAATGAAATTGAAGTCACCCAAAACTTTTATTATTATTAAAACTTTTATTTTGTATTCAATTTTTATATTTTTTATTAATTATTATTTTTATCATATTTATAATATAGTCATATATAAAGTTTAGTAGAGCCAGTTTTTAATTTCGATCCCACACATAGACGGTACATAAATACGTACTCCTATTTTTCGTATTCGTGTATAACATAAATATTATTATACATGTAATATAGAATTCCTTTGTAAGCAACATATTTTTTAAAATTGTTTATTATATTCAATTTAAAATATAATAAATTATAACTAGTGTGAGTAAGCATCTGTCTCAATATTTGGAGTAGAAGCTATTTGTTGGCTATGCACTATTCAATTACAGAATTATTTTCTTTTATTCCAATAATATATATTCATAACTTTAGTAGTTGCTCCGTATATACTTTTTGAAATAATGATTTTTCTCTATATCTATTTTTCTCAAAAAAAATATTTTCGAAACTAGACAAGTCTATTTGTGATACAACTCAGGTTTGCTTTTTATTTAAGGTTTTATACGAGGAAATGAGAAGCTACTGAACAGTTATATTGCCTCCCCTGTAAATCAGGCTTGTGGTTTCGGGCTATTTTCAAAGATGATATGTTAATACGCGATGTGCGTTTGATAGATTCATACTTGGAAATAATTTCTAGATCAAATACTCTTTGTCTTTATACGAAATATCACATTCTAGCATTTAACTTAAAGGGGAAATTTTAATTATAATAGTAATCCTTTCTTTGATGTATACTTTTATAGTCTGGTACTAATTGTTGCTAATGCATTGGTCAAGTGAAAGCATATCAAACGGTTTACTCTAAAGCGGATAGCACATTCTAAGTAGCTTTGAGCTTAAGCACTTTGTGACCATGCGAACTCATGTCACAATAATGTCTGCTCAAGTTCTTAGTCATAAACTAAACGTTATCTCACTACCTATCTATCTCTTTATCTTAATGTTTCGTGCATAGACTAGTGCATATACGCAAAGCGAGCATCCATTCCTATGATTCTGTTGCTTGCACTAAAAATGTCACTGAATTTTCTAGTCGTTTTCCTACGCTCATGCTTCCACGATCTACGTTTGCGAATTCACATGAGTTTAATTTGTAAAAGAGAGACGATGGTGAAAAAGCTTAACCCACTTCTAGACGTGCAAGTATGAAAGCTAAAGAGTCTCTCTCTTCCTCTCTCGTAGTTAAGCATGCGGCGGTCTTTTAAATTTCAACAAGATTCTCCTTTTTACTTTTATCCACTCTCCTGCTCAGTGTTCGTGAGGTTTTTTTCGATTTTTTACTTTCTCACTCGTTGTAATTACGCACAGCCCCTGCATATTGCATAGAAGCCACATTCGATGGAAACAGTCTTTAGCAATAACATCGAATAGCGTCGGATATCTTTCACGCAGCAATAAGCTGCATGGAATATTATTAATACCGTTAATGCAGTAATGTTCGTTATAACAAATTGCCGGGATTCATCCATTAGAAATTTAATAACAGGAGGACTGTGGAACATGTATACCACAATACCCACCGCTAGTATAACATAGTACCCAAGCTGATATTACTAGAGTTCACGTATACCGTGAAGCTTTGCGAACTACAGATTAAAAACACATACATCCAGTTTCCGTTGCGCAAAAAAAAAGAAAAATAGTCTCCCCGAGGATTTTAATCTACGCCGAAGGCTTCGTCGGCTTGCTTTTACACTTTAATAAAATCAGCCCCCCTCTTTTCTATAGAATATACGAGCTTGTTGCTCGGTAGAGATAACCACCGTCCGATTCGTGTATGCACGCGTCCACACAAGTAATCACAACAATTCATTGTATCATTTGATTAAAAACAATATGATGATGGGCCGCAATAATAAACCTGAATCAACAAAACCCTGAGTTATCTCGAGCCGTGCAGTAACGCCCAAGCACGACGTCAATATCATAACGAGATTAACGCGCGGAATTGATAAGCTCGCCCAGCACGCATTTTCCTCAATATTCCCGCACAACCCCACGGTCATGCTCCAAAAAAAGCTCAAGCGCGGCTGCTTGCGCTTGCGCTTAATGCGTTACGACAGATTATGATAATGTAGTCGGCTTTGAATTCCGTAAAATTTTCTCAAGCGAAGTGCAACAGTAGCGGCGGTAGCAGCGGCGCATAAATATGGAGGAACGTGATTGAAGCTGGGGCAAAGAGAAGAAGTGGATTCTCTCACGAGCCGCAACGGTTTGAGCTGCCGAGGAGTGCGCGAGAGCGAATGAATTATGCTATGGAAAGAAGCTGTATGGGGACGGGGAGGCAGAGGGGGAGAGCGGAAGTAGACGAGAACACGATGCAAAGATCGCTCGCGCGTAGGCTTTGGCGTTACTTCGACTGCGCGTAGAAAGAGCTAAAGGAACCGAAGCTCAATAAGATGAGGAAGAAAAGACGATGGAGAGAGATGGGGAGAGAAGTTTTTCCTTCGTCGTCTCAGTCCTAACCCACTGTACCCTCGCTTCTTTCACCGAAACTGTGCAGAAAGAGAGCGAGACAGGTTGATAGCAAAAAGTAACCTTTACTGCTTGCACTACTACGATTGAAATGAAACGAGGTGCCGATAGGTGAACTGAGATTACTGTGTACCAGGTACTTTTTACCCATCATTGGTATTATTTTCTGTACTCGACTTGTCTTTACGTGGGAGAAATTTTCTTAACGATAAATCGATTTATCAGTGCGTCTTAGCACGTGCACAATAGGCTTTAGAGAGTCGTCATGGAATGAGATATAAGGTATCTATTTTTTAATTCCATGCTTTTCAGTATGAGATAGTAAAAATACAAAAATTATTTACCAAATAAATAAAAATCAAAAACGACAGTAACAAATTGGCTTGCATTAAATGAACTATCGTTCAATATAAATAAAACTGGAAATTACTGTCATAGAAGGCTAATAACAATCATCTTAAATATGAACAATAATTCAATATCACGGGTGACCGAACACAAGTATTTAGGAAAAACTTTTTATTACGATATGATTAACCCATCAATCATATTAATTATGTAGTGTGTAAAATGCGAGGACTAAATATCTTATTTTTTAATTTGCCAAACTAAAAATATCATGGATATTAATATAAGTGTTTAACATAACATAAGTTATGTTAGTGTATTACGCACTCTATCACAACATTGTAAAGTATGGAATAATAATAGCCTGGGTCATAAAGAGGGGTAGGTCACCTTTGAAATACAAATTACTATATTCAGAATTTACAATATTTATAACAAAGTAGTTGTAATTTGAACTTTGGATTCTTTCATGTTGAGACTTCCAACCAGACTCTGCATACCAAAAAATTCAGGGATACATCTTTTGGTAGGATAAAATTGTCTATGATAGGCAAATTATTGCCATAGGTATTCAAATTTAATAAATAACTAATGAAAATTAAAAGTTAATGTAATTTTGATTCTTAAGATGAAATACAGTGCTGGAAATGCTAATTCCAATTATAATAATTCCAGTAATGTAAATTAGTATGTTAGGGGTTTAATTGGCGGTTTATCAATATTATCTTTATTTGGTTAATTCTTGGTTAATACCTATTAACTTTACTTTGAGATACGCCAACCCGCTTTCGCTTAGCTTCAACGCTGAACCTGAGCGTTTCTCGGAACTGCCGGTACTGACGCTAACACAATGCTTTATACTAATACGCTAAAAGTTACAGTCACGTGTTGTATTTCTCTCTCTCTCTCTCTCTCTCTCTCTCTCTCTCTCTCTCACTGAACACACACTAATAATGAGAGTAGATCTAAACACTCTTTCGAGTTCGACTGCAATATCCCTACTCTAGACATTCATACTCTAACTAACCTTGATGTTCTCTCATTCTTGAATGGTGATGATGTTCTCAATCACAATAAGAGATTACTTACATTAACACGATGAGTTTGTGAACGCCGGTGCCATTAATTGGCTTGTCGCCATGTGGCTATTGTCTCACTCAACTTTCTTGTCTTGGATGCTCTGCAACCTCTCGTAGCTCTCTACTCGGTAAGCTCACGTCACCTAGCTGCAACTCCGCCTCTTAGTCTTGTCTTCGACAGGAGTAAGGACTCCAGCATAGCTCTGTCCTCACACGACACCACACGTGTCATCGACTTTGTTTATTCCACTCACTCGTGCAACAATTCTTCTTTACAACC
Organism: Apocrypta bakeri; assembly: GCA_018906985.1. NCBI lineage: Eukaryota > Metazoa > Arthropoda > Insecta > Hymenoptera > Pteromalidae > Apocrypta > Apocrypta bakeri. The sequence goes on along the minus strand of JACCIA010000007.1, from coordinate 5,578,304 downwards.
GCACGTAATTCTCGTAATACCTCCAAAGAATGCTAATGATTCTCTCACAAATCTAACGAGAATTATAAAGGATGTTGTCGATTAAGCTTAGACGTCATCACTGCTCGGCTATCGATGCAGGACTCTCATTCGTTTGTTGCGTTAAGCCCAGTTTCAACTGCAATTTACTTGCTCGGTCCTTAAGACTCGATGTCGCCGATGTCCAATCATACTCAATTTTTACACACTCCATACTCCTACAATTTTCTCGGTGCGTGCCGTTTCTTCTATAAAAACTAAATGCGCACTTATTCTTCTGTCTTCGGCGAGGACGACTGCTGCCTCCTTCTGTGAAGTCGTTGTTTTTCTCGGCACACATTTCACATGAAAAAGAAACAAATCTCGCGTTAGCTACGATCACACAAATGTGATATCATATCATAACTATGAATTTTTTAGTATACAGAAACTGTTTCTAGCTCTCTTTTGGAAAATTTGTGATTTAACTTGACAACTAAATTTTGAAAGCACATAAATAGGCCTTTAAAAGAATTTTTCTTTAAAACTTAAAATAATAGGCTTAAAAAATTGTTCAAAATTTGCTGTGTATTATGAAAATAGGCAATAAAAAATGAAGCTTTCTTTCTGTTTTAATATATCTTGGGCCCTTAAATTTGTTATATTAATTGGAAGCCATAATATAAAATATACATAATACAAAAATGTTCAATCAGAAATAAATCTTTACAAGACCCAATTATTAATATAAATTTTTGTATGAAAGTTTATTGTATCTGAGTAAATCTACGAAATACTAAAAAGAATTCGATACCTGGAGATTAAATAAATATTCGCGAGGACAAATCGATCGGACATTATTTACCTTATTCCCGGGTATCGTCCGAGTAAATCGAGTCGTTTATACATTCTTTTGAGCTTGACACTCGGCTATTTTGGACAAAACCGCAAAAAGTTGGACAATTTTTTAAGACCTTTGAGTATGCGGATTTTACTAATATTCATCGACTGAAAAGTAGTTAGTTTGCTAATCGGATGTATATTGTTACGGATATGAGGTTGGAATTCGTCGCACCGTGAAACACGTGGAGACTGGAATGCTGCTAATTGATTTTATTATAATGAAGGGGTCGTGCTTCCGTCTCGGACTCTCAGTACTAGCTGACTCTTTGTGTAGCGCTTTCACTCTGTGCGAGCGATGCAGCATGCAAACACATCGATTAAGAAATTCGCGGATCGGGTATCGACTTCGTCGCCACGGCGACTGATAAGTCGGTCCGTGACAATATAGCTGAAAAGTAGATTAAAAAAACGTTTTGTAAAAGAAGTGCAACAAAATACAAATAGGTTTTTCGGAAAGTGTCGGTTTTTCATGTTATAGTTTAAATGCTTATAACTTTAAAATGCTTATAGCTTATAACTTTTCGACAAACAAGTCTTTAATGAGTCTTTGTTGATTAGTTATCTTTTGACTTTTTTCAAATACTCATAACTTTTTATACAGTAACCGTTTTTTTCTTTCATTTTCTGTCTTCGATTTCTTTTATAAATCAAAGCTTGTGACTCTATACATGTACACTATGTATAATATGTATGCTTTAAGGAATGTTCAACACAATTGGACCATTAATTTATTTTGAACCTTGCGGAGAAAGATTTTTCAACAAGCTATTATAAGTGATCATCAAAGGGACTTAAAGATGTGAAACAAAGCTCAAATTAAAGGTATAACTATATACAATTTCAGTATTAAATTCTTATACCAGTGCGCAAGGTGTGCCGCTGTTCGCCGACGCAGCGAAAGGTCACCCGACCATCTCCACCTCCGGCGCCGCGGCGTTCACCTCCCACTGGAGCATCAGGAGACGTTGCAGCTACGTCTACCTAGGACAGAGTTGGAGACACTGATCACCGCAGCAACGCCAGTACCGGCCAACAGCTCTCCTCGATCAGGTCGACTCGGTAGACCCAACTCCACCTTAACGCGTCATCATTAATGGGTCCTTCGAGACTGGCCCCATAAACCACGCCCTGTCAAATTCTCAGTAGGGGTGGTGACCGACACTGAGTTGGGCGAGCTCACTCTCGTCCAGACTCTCATTAGAGTCAACGTAGAGGTGCCCGAGCAGTGTCCGCCCTCTACGCATCTGGAAGCCGAACGGGAGGGAACCTCGTCACTCGGATTCACTACCAGCGAAGTCTACTTCGACCTTCAGAGCTGATGCTACAAGCAGAACGACATTCTCACCTTGCTGCTTACATCTCGCAGGGTAGGAAAGACTAGCCCTGAACAACACGCCTAGCGCGTCGCTAGCCGCGTCAGCCACACAGCCGGACAGCGCACTTACGTCAAAATATATAAAAAAGGTAATTAATATAACTAATTGAAATTCTTAATTTTAGGCATCTTTACTTAAAGGTGTCTTGTACTCTTAAATAAGTCAATGAAGGTTGAATCACATTTTTATGTGCAATAAGATTTTTTAATTTCAATGGACAAGCAACATAAGCCCAAACATTTATCCAATTGAAATCACAATGAAATATTAATTAATGAAGAATTTGCAACACAGAATTTCATCCATCGTTACAAATAACATTGCGTAAATTGAAAGCTTTTAAGAGGATAAAGGCAAAGCGAAACAAGCTCTGCATATTTTATTACAGTGCAGCGAAAACGCATATATATATATATATATATATACTCGGCAAAAGAGTTCACGCTATAATGACGAAAAAACTTTTACGTTTGCTGATTTTACTGAAAGCAAACTGGACCCCGCGACCACCAAGAGGATTTAGCGAAAAAGCTGGGAGAGCTTTAGCATTACGCCGAAGCTCGCAGCAACAGGTAGTGACGCGACGTGTAATTTTTAAAGAGGAGTTATTAAGCACCATGAGCGCTCGTCGAGACCAGCTCTTCAGTAGCGAAATAAAGGAAAGAGGGGATAAACCGACGCAAGGTCCAGTCGTCATCATCGCTTTCCGCCAACGTGTCGTGTGTGAAATACCCGTTTTAACGGGCGGCTCGGCGTCCGCCACCCGCAGTGGCATGCGGCGCCCGGAGCTACATCGCGCGTATCGATTGGCTTCGCGTGCATGTATATTGCTTGGATCTATTTTTTCTCTCCTCCCCATCCCTCTAGTTTTCTAAACCGTGTGGAGAACTCGTGGCCAGAAATAACCAAGGGAGATAACGACTTTCACTTGCCGATACTTCGGGAAAGACAGAGAGCTATATCCGTTGTCTCTACTGTGACGTTCCAAGAAAATGCTACCGCGATTTGCGTTTTATCATTTAGACCAGGCAGTTACTACTGGCAGTATGAAGCGAGGAAATCTAGCGTTAATCGGACCTTTGCGTGATCCCTCTGCAGTAGAATACATACTTCTTTGAGATCTTCTTGCTACACTCCAATCACGCTGACGGTTGAGCTTGTGGTAAGAGCTTGCGGAGCGAACAATGAGGAAATGCGACGACGTCGACTAAGACGAATGCTTAGAGGATAATCTATTAATGACGCAGGTCGTCCAGGTGCACTGCGCTTTAGCGTGTGCTTGGGATCCTCTATAAGCCAGGATTGTGCGCTTGGCTGCATGCCAGCGGCTGCTAAGTGGTCCGCGCACTTTCCGCGTGGGAACGACGACGACGAGTTGCTGCTACGACTATAGTTTCCTCCTGCGCTCACGATAGCCAACTATATAACCTCGTTCGCTTTTCGTCGCGAGCTTTGTGTAGCCACTTACTGCTTGAATGAGGTGGGCTCTGCGGCTCTCGCGAGTAGTCTGCTCTATGTATCCTATATATATATATCGAGGCACTTTCTCTCTGGTTCTAGCTTCGGGTATGGACTCGGAAAAAAGAAGCATCGTTGGTATGCTTGGCTAGCCACGATGAAGTAGAGAACTTGCCACTTCTAAGCGTTATAGGGGAAGATGCTCTCTTTGTATCAACAAGTCTCCGGGGTTCGTGTTTCGTTCGTTATTTTCATTGGTTCGGTTGCTATTCGTTTTACTACCTCAAAGAGAAACTACTTCGTTCTTCTTACGTTTTTTCATTTACAATGAGGAGCTTACAATTTTTAAAGCATTTTAAATTCTGGGATTCAGAATAAAAAGAGTAGAAATAATCAAATTAAAAATGCTCACTCTTCTTTGTATAGCAAGTTTTCTCAGTTTTTCAATTTCTTTTCTAATAAAAGATAAGCTTGCTATTTTGTTCGTATTCAAGATAAATGAAGAAATTTCGAATGCATCGAGCTATTTTTGTTCCAAAACAAACTTGTTTCTGATTGTCTAAAACCTATATACCCGATGGGCGTAAATGTAATACTATTCGTATTTGAATTCTGCATCGTCAGATTCTTTTTAAAGTTCTCGTACTTTTTAAATATGAAATAGTAAAAATCCACCATTTGGTTAAGTGGACTGAGCTATTTGTAAAAGTCAAAAGGGGCAACAACGAAAGTTCGAATAAGTTAAAAATTTACTAAAAGAATGTATTACATTTTTATCAAAATAAATTCGCTTACAGCCAATAAACATAATAATAAGTTATTCTTTAACGTAGAATGATCTTTATATGTTTAATTAATTAATTTTTAAGTGAGCAGTTTCAAATAATAAATTGTGTAATATTTAGTACATTTTGAATTGTATATATATAACTACATTTAGAATAATACTAAAAATATTGAAATGCAAGATCAAAAAGTAGACTAATTTAGAAGATAAATTGCTATTTAATGCTTTACAACGAGACAGATTGATACGTTTAAAGGGAAATTGATCGATAAAAGCTCAGTCGTTTGATTTTGATTTCTCGTACGGTAGGTGTAGTCGTTTCGTCACGCGTGAAACACATCGTTCAAGTCTGGGCTTATCAGGCTTTTGCACATGCGCTTACACATCTCTCGCGCGAGGGCTATTCGGCGCGCTAATCACGCTCATCAAGATCGAACAGCTGCCTCGTCAAGGATCCAAGGCCTCGCAGTTCTCGACAAGGCAGCACCTGTACTTGTAATGTCAAAACTCGAGAGTATCCAGTGAGAAGTGCCGCGAAAGCTCACGCTTGCTCGCTTGCTCGCTTGCGACAAATTTAATCCGTGCGCGAAAACTCGTTGGTGCGCAGAGGTTACGCACGCTTTGCTGCCTTAATGCATGCATTGTATATACATAGACATAGACTTATAAACTCACAGGAGCTACAGTAGTTACGAGAGCTACAAGTCTAATGTCAAGCTCTGGGTAATCATATAGGCAAGCAACCGGGCTTGCACGTTATGACGCGTTTCACGCTTTGCTGACTTTAGTCGTTTGCAGAGCTTGCGGCACACGCGAGGCGCTCCCATACACTCTCTCTTACGGGTGGCACGAACAACACTCGCGCGCGGTAACGCTATTATAGTGAGCTGCGCTACTTGTTTCACTGATCGCTCCTGTTTTTCTAGGATCATCGCAGCTTACGACGAGCTTTGTCGGTGACTCTGATCCCCCTCGCTGAAGTGATTCGAAGACTTAAATCTTTCGAATCACTGGGAAATATAGTTGAGAATTATCATCGTTGAGAGCTTGGTGGGTGTCTTGTCTGAAGAAATGTATTTTTCGTAAGTTCGAATAAGCTTCAATTTTTAGGTACGACCGTCGTACTGGAGAGCTTTATAGTTTTATATCGAAAATCCCTGAGATGCGATATCTCTTAGAATTTTCGATCAATCAAGCTAAAATTTTGCACAGATGTGCAATATTTGTTCTAACATACTAAAAAGAACTTTTTTATACAATATTTTTACATACTTTATATTTTAAAAATGAAATCTATTTTACATTCATTCTGATGACAAATACACACATTTTTTTTGTTGAACGATCAAATTTTAAGTGAGCTACATCTTTCCATGCGAGTGCACAACGCAAGCTGTTGACGCCAAGCCTCTGCGGCTCCGGGGCCGCGTGTGATGCGCTAGTCTAGCGTATACGTTACAACATTATAATTACAATAGCAATATTTTTATGAATTCATTTAAGAATGAAACATTTTATTGTGGTATTTCATAATTATCCATACTTACAAACAGTATTATGACAGATCTTTATTTGGAACTTTATCTCATTTTATCAAAATAACAATTGTGCGAAAATTTTTTTATCTTTCTATTTTGCGGAACTAAAGAAATAACATCATTGTTTGGAAACCATTTAATTATTTAACTGTTATAAGAAATTGTAATTCAAAGCATGGTCAAAACTAGAAACATAATCAGTGTACTTCGAAAAAAAACAAAAATTATTAATTTAGAAATACTTGTGTGTATAATAGTAATGATTAAAATTGTTTAATTCATTATCAAAATCACTTAAAATATCTAAAAGTAAGTTTAAAAGTAAAGATCAACCATTAACAATTAAATACAATTTAATAATTAAAGTTGATGAAATTAATAATAAATATAAATAAAAAAAAGAAAAAAAAGTATGTTTCCATAATTTTATTATTTGTCTATATGAAATGTACTGATTTCTATATTTGTTTTTATAAAAAAAGTTCGTAGGTATGGGATTCCGTTGCATTACTCGACTTTATTTAAAATGTGAAAATAGAATAAAATCAGTTTTAAATTTAGCTATTAATTGTTGTTAATTGAAATAGGTGTGCTCTTACTTTTAATATTTTTTCTATTGAAATAAATAAGTAAAAAAATGCAGTCGATGGATACCGTTGACCTCGTAAATATATTTGTATTGCAAACGCAGGTAGAACTTTTTGTGTAAGTTTACAATGATTTTTCAAAAGCCACTTTTATTTCATAGTACAGACATATTAGACAAATATAGATACCGTTTATTTCATTTGAAATATTGAGAATGTGTATCCACGTATTTATAATATCTATGTTGACATATGTTGATTGGTAAAAAAGGTCAACGAGTATCCCATACCAGAATCTAGGTGGCAATAATTGCATCGGAAATTCTACGTCGGTACTAATGCTTTCGAGGATTTGCCTCTCGGCATTGGCTTGCGTTCTGAATCGTTCGATAGCTGCTGTATTCTGGAATTTCATCTCGTTGCTATTCAATGAGCAGATGCAGTCTCTCTGGAATAAAAATTAAACGCGAGATAAACTCGACATTCGACGTTCAAATGCAGGTGCTTAATTTTAATGTACGCGCGCATTTATTATATATTATTCTCATTGAATGACGACAATTTAAATTTGAAAATTAAACGATCGCTGTTCTACAAAGAGACGATACGATAAATCATCTTGCTTGCTGTAAAATTTATCAAACGTTTCGAAGCAAAACATCGGATAGCGATTTAAACGATGAAATTCAATGGATATGGTCTTCTTTTTTAGAGGGAACGGAGAGAAAGGGGGAGTGATGAGTTGAAATCGAGAAAAGAGCCGAAATTCGATAGCCGTATGGTTTGATATTCACAAAGCCATTTGTCTGATCGAAAATTCAGTTTTAAAATTGCTGTGTCACTCCGGCTTTTGTGACAGCAGCAGCAGTAGCAGTCAGAGATGGGCTGCGTAAGTAGTAAGCATTCTCTTGCATATGCAGTGAGCGAGAGAGACAGAAAGAGAGAGAACGTCATAGCATCGAAGCTGCAACGCACGGGAGCATAGATGCATATGAATGTGTATATGATTTGTGAATCCTGAAAAATCGGAGAATCTCTTCGGGTCTGAAATAAGTTTAAAATTTAGTTTTCGAATCAGAGATAAATTTGCGAGGCATATCAATTGTGCAACGCTATGGGTGTCATTATTTTTAAATGTATTATTTTTTTCTAAAATATATCTTAACTACAGACTACTTTTCATCAAAGTAACCAATACGAACAATTGTTTTCGCATATTTAGCGATCAGCTAGTACGTGCACATAGTTATGCAATTAAGTTTATTATATTATTAAATTATATTATAAATGTTGAAACATTTATTTTCCAATTACACAATCTCAAAACCAACATTATTTCACTAAAAAATTCTATTGAAATTTCTAGTAACTTATGGAAATATTAAAATGTTCACGGTAATCAAATTTTTCTGATAAACGTTTTGACAAGAAATTAATTGATTCCGTTGAAAAGTTATTTTTCCATTTGACATATTTTTCTTAATCCACAAAACATTTCTTTTATTGTGAAATTACGCGTTAAAAATAAAAAAATTTACGCTTTTCCTGGATGTCGAATCGTATAGAAAATGCGACCGTTTCTCTGAACTTTTCTCCTATGTAGTAGCTGAGTGCCGTTTCAGATTTGGTGAGAAACGACAGCGTCACCATTCTCGATATGTGTACAACGTGATCATGTATAAATATATGTATATATACATTCGTGTAGTTCCAGGGCTCGGCAGAAGCTATTGGCGGCCGTGCGTTAACGCGCGTACCATCAGAGTTGAGGTTGAGCATTCAGAGGGCCAGTGTGTCGCCCGCGGCGGCTTTATGCACTTTAACAAGCCATAGTTCGCATGGAACAGCCGTTCTAGCATGGCTCTATTATAGCAGTCGGTCGTCGGTAATTTTACTCGTAAATTGTGCTCCTGACGCGTCTGATAATTGAGACAGCGAACATAGCTTAAAAGTGAGAAAGAGTATAGACTAGATTAATAGTGAAAGGAAGAAAATAATCGGCTATTCAATTAAACCATGACGTCTAAAATGTAAAATCTAAAATCATCTAAATAATTTTTCAAGTAAATTATTTTTAAAAAATGACGAGCTTGGAGTAAATATTGACGAATCCAATGGTGACCTTGGATTTGTCCCTAACTAACATCTTGTCTGTTATCTAAAGGTCACCACCATTTTTTAAATAGAAACCCCCTTTTTCGGGGTCGAAAATCTGAAGCTGGCGCAAAGATCTATAATTTGAGAGATTGATTATCTGTACGATTACCTGATTACACAGTTAAAGAGAAATTCATAATCGGTAATTGTCATAAGTTTCAGTAAAAAAAGAAATGCTAAACAACAAACATTTTTCTAATATCCGAATTGAAAAATTGAAGACTGTATTAGATAAGCCAAACTCAACGTCAGAAGTCTTATAGTATGTAATCATGCAAAGCATAATAGTAGATGAAAAACAAATGCATTCATATACAATTATACATTATACATAAAGCATAAGATGCAACTGCGACCGGCAGAAAGGAGGTACATTAACCGGCGTTGTGAGTCAACAAGGAGATAGAACATGCGATCTTTAACGCGATTCTCTTCGGGCATAACGCTATTACCGCTTAGAATCCAAGTCGATTGAATTGAATTTGCATCTCAGCTTTCCTTGCTAACGTTGCCGATGCTCTTCGGTGCCACTACTGCAGCAGATCTATCCCAAAGTTCCTTTTGCCCGAAGTGCCGCTCTATACGCTTCATTGGAGAAGAGGTTCACTGATCCGTTGACCGTTTGCAGCTCAAGCGTTCCTCCGTTGCGACACTTCTATGCTTATCGTCCCTCTAACACGAAGAGCTTGATTTTCCTGTTCCATTTCCCGTAGCCTCTCTTGCAAGCTCCAAGAAATATAGACATCGTAGTTGGGAAGAGATGATCACGCACTTTACAATGAACCGACCTATATATACACACTCCCTCGTAGTTACGAGTTCGACCCGATTGACTGTCTGAAATTCTTCGCACATCCCCTTTTTGCACTTGAAATGACGCTTTGAAATCAAGAAAAGAAACAAAAGAATAAGAAGAAGAAGAGAAAGAAGAAGAAGAAGAAGAAGAATAAAGAACAGAACCGACCAAGTGCCGCCAATTAAGCTGCAGCGCTGCTGAGATCTCGCTACGACCCGCCGTGAAAGTTCGGGTAGGAACTACCCTGCTTTTGCTGTTGCTGCTGCTGCTGCTGCTACTCTTGCTTTCTTTCGTACAGCTCCCGGAGAATAGAAGAGAGAAAAAAGCGAGAAACTACTCTGCGAGCTAGAACAGAACGACAGTGAATAAAGTGCAGACGATAAGATGAGGGCGCTACAAGAAAAATGCACCCTGCTACTCTAAGAGAATTAAACTCACATCGATAAAAAAGCGTGCGTTGTTCTGCTCTCACTCTCCATCGGTGTAGCGCAGATATTTCCCTGAAATGTCCGTCGTAGAAAGTCGAAATAAAGCTCTACCCCTTTTATCCTGTTCAGAGCGGACGTTGGAAACAATTTTAATCCTTGATTATTCTCTGCGTATGAACTGGCACGACCTGATGAGGCTTTTTACGCTCTTAAATAAAATGTATGAGCTGGATTTTTGCGCTGCAAGAGAAACTGATAATATACAGCAGTTAACTAAGTACGAGCCACAATCAATTAAGCAAGAACAAGGGCGAAAAAGTCTGTGTTATACAGTTCGTGAAACTCAATTACCTCACACTAACTTCGATCGCATGACTTGTTATCGAATACACTTCATTTGGCTTTGTATACATATACAGTGGTATTGAAACTGGATCAGTAGCCCAACATTGTAAAGAATACTGGTCATAATTATAACTAATACCGAAGTAACAAGAACGATACATACTAAAAAATCTCTACTGGTAAAGTATTTGAAGGCAGTACCGTGTCGATTTTGTAATAATGGTATTGCTAGAATACTTCAAGTTAGTATAGGCTTCAATAATTTTAATTACTTTTCAAAATTATAAAGCAGTGACATTTTCACAGGATTTACTAGTGAATAAACTTTTTACTGTAGAAATAATGAATCTGAGATTTATAACGATAAAATAGTAAATATCAACATATATCTAATATATGGATATGCCTTGGAGGAAAAACCCGCCAATTAAAAAAATGTAATTTGTAAGTATAAATTTATATCAAATACGTTATCTGTACGTAATATTAACGCATCAATATATTTGTGAATATATACAGTATACATTTATTTTATTTATACAAGTTGCGATTCCTCGCGTAGATGTAGGTAAGAAGACACAGTCAATAAGAACAAGGACAAGAAGACACCGAATTCCAATTATTATTTGTTTGAAATATACACGTACGCCTGGATTGTAAATAAATATCTAACTGACTCGTTGGCAGAAAACCCGTTTGATTACACAGAGTGATTAATAGGGCCTTGCATGCTTACTCACACCGCGCGAATACATATAGGAAGCGCTGACTCTGTGGCCTACACGTGTATACTAGAAGTCTTGTAGACGTATAACATTCATAACAACACACATTTAATTTTTTCAGTTGGTTGGTTTTTGAAGCCTTATGCCTTATACGAAATTACTATCATATTGTACTCTTTTATATGCGCAAGATTACGCATTTCGCAATAAAAAGTGAACTAGTGTTGGCAAAAACTAATTCATGTTCGACCAAAAACTCCCGTCAAATCCGCGTGTTTGCCGCTGGTTTTGTTGTTTTGCATAATAATGTGCGCTTGCAAATTTATGAAATTCCGAATAAAAAAATGAGCTGCATGCAATCGCAAACGAGCGTAAAAGCGGTCAAAATCCAGCGTAATAATGCGAAAGGTAAACGTTCGCGCAGTAACAGAACAGAGTGTATGCGAGCCAATCGCTTTTCAACTCGGTTGTGCTTACTTGTTATATTTGAAACTCGTAGTGGTCGACGGCGGGGAGGCTCAGAACTCTGTGGCGACAGTGACTACGGGAGAGACGAAAGAGAGAGAGAGAGAGAGAGAGAGAGAGAGAGAGAGAGAGAGAGAGAGACTGTTGCTAGGAAAATCAAACAAACGATGCAATCAGCCAGGCAGACATCCCCGACCGCCGCCATGCTCTCGCACTCGCTTGTTCTCTCTGTGCGCGACTCGAGCTTTCGTCTAATTAAAACAAATTAATAAACTGCCGTCTCGCTCTATATTAATCCACCGCAATAGCGAAAGTTGGTATTATAGCGGCAGCGGTTAATATATATATAACTGTATATGTATATAACTGTGGCAAACGGTTTCAATTAGTTGTAGGTGTACGATCGCGCACGCGAACCTGCTTACACAGATCTATATATACGAATACGGACGTTTTGTGCATTTGTACACATGCATGAATGAAAATATATATAATATGCTATATACATATATAATATGCTATATACATATCTATTTCATAAATATATAAGGTATACAAGCACACATGCACATATTTCTCATGCGCAGTTCTGCAAGTTTACATTCGTCCTGTGATTCATATACACGAACTATTATATATACAGCTATAATAGGAGAGCCGACCGCTTGGAACCGTAATGCGAATAACAGACAACCTGTCGTAAGAGAGAGAGAGAGAGAGAACGTGTATATATAAATGTATGGTCGCGACTAATTGGACACTAATACTTATATTGGAGTTAGGTTCAACGCATCGTCCCTCGAATCCCTCTAGTGCGTAGAAGCGATCTGTAATAATTGCTCGGATTATCGGCTCGGCTATATCCTCGTTCGAAGTGTAAAGCCTCGGGCTTTGACGGGCAATCTCCACTCTGATTGCGTTTGACGCCTCGTCGGCTCGTATGATGGAGATATGCGCCTAGTGACACTCGACTGCGTTGCGTTCTCAATACTATCCCTCCCTTGCTTTAACGGTTAACCCTACGACGGTTATGCGTCCAATACTTTGCTTTTTTATATTGATCTGTCTATCGCTTTTCGGAGTTTAGAATGTCCACGATGTCATACAGATTTCGAGTGTAAAATCTCCTTTGAAGAAGTCAAGCCTGAACTAAATGCATGGCCCAGTATTGATCCAGTTTTTCTAGGGAAGTAGTGGATTTGTTCCCTAAAATAATTCTTTTTTTATTAGCAATACGTACATTATAATAAAAAATTATTATTTTACTTTAAATTACTACAACACTTATTACACATGTACATAAAGTATTAAAAAGCAATTATACCCACATTCTGTTGTCTTTTTAAGAAACCAATAAATATCATTTTTTATTATGTATTATTGAAATTATGTTTAACTTTTGAATCAGATTTAATCCTTACTAGCGGAAGAGTGGATTTTTAATCGAGTATATATCTGAAATTTCACCTAGTGAACTAAAAATAATTTTTCTATCCAGTACGAATGAGTTTTTCCATTCCTTTTATATTATTGATTCGACTGAGAGTATTTCACCGTTAGAACAGCTCTTGCACAAACAATCGTCAACAGATTCATTTGAGTACGAGAGAGGGAGACGAGAGGACAGTTGGATGGTGGAGGAGTTGTGAACGAGGAAAAAGTGTGTCGTTATCTCTCTTGAGGATAGCTGAGAGTTTCCAGTGCCAGCCTTTCTCTCTCTCTCTTTCTCTGCACTCTGTGATTCATTTAACTCATTCCGAGTCTAATTTCCGAAAGCATCCGAAGAGCCCATTCAACACGTATCTAGAAATATTTTTATTTTCTCGTGTTTCTTTAATTCGCCGCTGCCACGACGCTGGGTTGGTCAGTAATTAAGCCGGTTTTAATGGAAAAGTTAGCTTATTTATCTGGAGTACTGGAATTGCTCGAAAAGCGCTGTAATTTATGGCCGCGCCAGCGACGCGGTAGTGGCTGCAAACTGCACCAAACATTCTCTCTCTTTTTCACAGAAAAAAAAAATATAGAGTATAGCCTCATCGTCAGTCGAAGGAATCGCTATTAAGGGAGTTATCCTGATAAAGCGTAGTTTTTACGACAGAAAACGAGAAAGAGATATATAAGCAAGCCTATATACCTATGTAAATTCGTATATTCGCGGGAGGAAACTGCGACAAAGCGTTTCGTGTCGAAACTTGAAGGCGAGCAAAAAGAATTGCATAGCTCGAGGGCATAATATGTATTCTTACGGGATAGAAAACCGGATCTGCGGCACCTTAACGCGCGCGCAGCTTCTCCCCCTCCCCTTGTCGCCAACCAATACCCCTCGACCGTTCCCAGCTCATAGAGAACCTTTTCTCTCGAGTTCAACTATACCTATATAAGTAGATCTCAACCTAGGTAAAAGTACCTATATAAAGCTAGCTTCTTACACGGCGCTTTTTCTCGCTCGGCGCCTTTCTTCTATTTTCGCACCTCGTCCTCTCGTAGATTCCTCCTCCTTGCCGTCCTCGGGAAACTTTTTCTATATTATGTCGACACCCACAGCAGAGCCGTAACGGTTCTAAGTTGTTGGGCACACGTTCCTCTCACTTGCTGGGTTTTCGCAAAATTTTCTAGGTTTATTCGCTTCGCAAGTAGCATCGGCGCGGTTCACGTTCCTTCCTTTTTTCCATTTTCATTACGATTTTGCATTTTTACCTCGAGGAAATTTCTCGACGAGTTGCAGCAGCAATGCGTGTGCCGACGGAATCTAGTTGAATTTTTGCAAAAGCAATTGCTTCGGCAAAGTTTCGAGAGATCCGCTTTAAGTAGTTTCTAGCTGTTTATGCGCGCAGGCAGCCCTCCGGCCAAGAGGGCCGTTGTGATCCCCTTCTGCGCGCGAGATCGGATTATCGAAATTCGAGTGCTTTCGCATTATCTCCGGGAATCCGGCAAAGTTTCGGGTGCAACAACAGGTTACGTAGTCGTCCAGAGCATCAGCAACGAGAGCAGAGTAAGTAGCGTCCGGTCTCAGCTCTCTTGGTTCTAATCAGACTCGCAAACTACAGGGACGGACTGACTATACTCTTCCGCTTGCCCTACAGCTTCGGCAGCTATCGCTCTCTCTTTCTCTCTCACTTACTACTACCTCTTGCATTCAGCAGCTACTGGCCAGATTGACCCTGCGAACTCGTGAAAGCAGCGCGAAACTGACGCTACCGTCGCATACGTGTCTGCAATTGCACGGCCAGTGTGCTTTGCTTCCTACTGCGCTAATGCGCGCTATCGGCTACTGACAGCTCTCTTGCTTTGCCTATATGAGGTGCTATTTTCATTATATCAAATCGCTATTGGGCTTTGGAAACTCGCCTCGTAATTTATGGACTTGAGCTAGTTTCGGAGAAAGCTTGCCGTCTCGACGATTGTGCACCTGAGTGTTGAAACACGTCCAATAGATTCTAAGGTTACCTATGTGTAAACTTTTAAGCTACACTTGCTTTTATACTACATAACTTCGGCACTATGCTGGGTATCAATTAGAAAAACCAATCTTTCTTCGCTTGCGCACGTAAAAAACTTTATTACGTTCGTTTTTTCAATTGAAACGTGCGGCGTATTTATTTGAATTAGATTTGTAAAAAGTTTTACTCGCGAAATGCGAATTTCAGAGTAATTTATAGTATGGGATGAAGTCGAATTGCATATTCTGATCAAACATTCGAAATGAATTAATTTTAATACATGTGCACTGAATATACGTCTCGGGTCGTTAATATGCAATTCACTAAAGTAAAATTTATTGTAAAATTTGTTATAAATGGTATTCGTATATACCAAGTTAATTATCGACGTACCTGTTGCTTTGCATAATGTCTACGCTACAAGAAGTACGTTGATATACAATAAAATTGGAAAATAAATTACTCTTCTTCTTTATCTATATAAAAATTAATTGCGTAACGAAATATTTTAAAAAAAGAAATAAATATTTTTTCAATGTCACTTGTTTACAGTTTACGTTTATTATTGTCTTCCCATTTAGTTTATTATTGAGTTAACCTGTTATCTTGCAAACGTATATTTAGTAACTAGAATTTAAATCTAAATTGGTAATAAATAAAATAAAAATAAAATTAAAATATATGTATATGACTTATAGTCCAGTTTAAAAATTGCAAAAATTCACGTCATTCACGAACATAAAGTGATTAATCATAATTTTAATAACGTTGGCGTTCTTTTATAATAAGTCCTTTGCATGCCTTTATAACATAGAAAGGCTTGCGTGACAGTTAAACAAAGTATAAAACGTTAGATTATTCTAATAAAGTTCAGGTTGTAATTATAAACTGCAAAGTAGTTTCCGTACCGTTGCCATGAAGGAGAGCTTAAATACGCTTTATAATGCTGCGGTTTAACATATATTTGAGTAGTTGAAAAGAATCAAATAAAAATTACGTTAAAATAATACTGACTTTAGTCAAACTTCCGCATAATCGATCGAAAAATAAGATAAATTGAGTACAATAGCACAATCTTTCTGTCTCTCGACAATATAGTTTTCGTCTATCCGACTGAACTGAGCGTTAAATATTTGAAAAGCTACTCGATAGAATCTTGCTCGACAAAACGGACGCTCTTGTCGGCATCGTGTGTACTTTTGATATAGTCGATTTCCTGAATGTTAAGAGGGGGGCCTCGAGAGTTGGTTTTGTGGCCGAGAATGATTCTGGCGGATCAATGGACGAGAAGAGGGAGAGACAGAGGAGACGCTAGACTAAGAAAAAGAAAAAGAGGTGATGCTAGCTTTTGTCAAAAAAAACGAGGAAACGAAAGGTAAAGTCTCGCCTTCTCGCTTTCATTGTCAGATGCTGACTAGTTCAGGTTTTTATCACTTGGCCCCTAGGGGGGAGGGGGAGGTCGCGGAGACAGGCCGGCCATAGAAAAGCAGGTTTGCCAGCTCGTGCAGCATTCTCTCTACGTTTGACGGGTCCCACAGGGAACATCCCCAGCCTGACAGCCCATCTAGCCACATACGAGACGCGCTGCCGGCGACTCTATCTATCTATCTCGCTCACAGACGTATATAGTTGGCTATCCTCGTACAGAGAGACTTTTAAACACACGAATTGGATATTTCGATCTTTTCTTTAAATGATGCGGGGTTTGTAAATCTAATAATTCTTAAATGGCTCGGTTAATATCGGTATACATATACATGTAAACGTACTTTCGCAAAGGCAATAAATATTCTCGAAAACACGATTATCGCATTGGTGTTGTAAATTGCTCATTAATCGCTGCATTACTTCGGATAATTTGAGGTTTTTCCTTTTAAAATAAATTATAATGTGCTTTATTTGTAATGCGACGATGATTCGCGATATAAATTATCATAATCTTAGCGCATTAATATTGCATCAAAATAAGGGAAATGGAGAACCTTCGCTAATAGAATTCAGTTATATAACTGAAGTTACTAAATTTACAACGTTAACTAAAGTGTCGCAATAATTTTCACCTAGGGACACGAGGATACAGTGATAGATTAGATAGCACCTATACACATGCTCGTTACATAATGGCACCCTTGGTGAGAGAGCAGAAGCAAATGGAAGGTGGCAGGAGAGAGAAGGTCCAAAAGAGATTTTAGATTCAGATTTCAATTTATTAGATTTATTCGGCACACGTGGGAGTATAGAAGTTTAAATTAATTGCTTAAAATTACAAAATTGCAATAACTATTCAGACTTTTACACGTTTCAAAAGAAATGCTTTTCTCCGTTGTATTAAAAATTGCAGTTCCCAAATTGGTAAATATACACCTTCTGTTATTACGTTACAATTTTTTTTTAATTATAAAAATCCCCTCATTATCAACTGTATTAATGATTGATTTACATTTTTTTTAAATAAAAATTCATATCAAACTGTGTGTATTTTAAAGATTAGCTTGTGTAATATTTATATTTACCTTAGTTAATCGTGCATGGTACATGAATAAGTCTCGTAAATACATATACTATAAGCGTCGTCGCACTTATTTTAAATACAAAGTACTAGAGAATTCTGACTGATCCTTTCGTCGTTCTCGAGTACATTTGTACATACACGGCAAAAGCTCGTGTACCCGTGCTACCTACACCTTGCTATATAGGTATATAACTTTGTCCCCGAACACTTAAACCTCGACGGTAGAAGACCGACCGACGTTGATCCGCTTATCATTCAATAACGATGAGTTTTTGCAAAACTCAACCTTATTTTATCAGATCATAAGTATCAATGTATGGAATACAAATGCCTTTTTTAAAAAAATGCACAAGGAAAGATTACTCACTATCGTATAAAAATGGTTATTTCGAGTATTCATGAAGAAATTTTATTTGTTGGCAGTGATTATCTCATACGATTGATTTTTGCATTTTCGAATTACTAATACAGCTCTTGTAAATATTTAAAATAATTAAAAAAAATTAGATTCTGTAAAGAGTAAATCATTTTGTATTATTTTCAGTATTTATCTATAAAAATCATAACCTTCAACAGAATTGTGATGTTTCGTGAATAACAATTACTCAACGATGAATCACGCAGTAAGCCAAAGATTCAAGGACTAAGTTTTGATAGATGTCGGGAACGGCAACTTCCTAAAGACTATTCTATACCGAAATTACGGGTAAGCTTGAAATCCAATACTAAAGCGAATGAATATATGTTTAAAAAACCAGTGAACAGTTTTCTTGTGTTTAGCAAGCAATCCAATTTCCACAGCAATACTTGAGTTCTACTGCGGGAAGTCGTATTCCTGGCAAGTTACTCACCCAACATAGAGAGAGAGAAAGAGAGAGAGACCAGAGCGTCGTGGCTCCGGTTGCCATGAAGCTCCATCAACGTCTAAAGCAGACGAGTCAGGAGAGATCGACGACGACCATTAACAGTGTATCTTTTTGTGTAAGCTCAAAGTTTATTTCGCAGCGCGCGTCTCCTTAGCGCACATTTTCGCAGTAAAAACAAAAGTGTAAAACGACCAGGCACTCCGACGGATATTGTATATGTTCGAAATAACAAATCACAGGATTGCGCGTTGCCGACCACGGAAATGGTATATTATTTTTTTAAATTTCAACCTGTCATGATAAGAGTTGATACGATTTGTACAAAAGAGCATAAATGTCGTATACACGATCAAACTCAGAAAAATATCGTTGTACCCTGTATATTATACTTAAATTTTTGCAATAAAACTTTGAAACTCTAAAAAAGTATAATTAATTTAGTAAAATTATTTTAGTGATGTATTACAAATTGATTGCTTGGACATAAAATAACTTAGAAATATAAGCTTATATTTATATTAAAAATTTATTTTTCAAAGTTTCGTTGTTTCGTTGTGGCGTGATATACTCAGTTCAATGAAATCCAATTGTTAGAGGCATACTATTATAGTTTTTGAAATTAGTTATAATACATATAAGAGGATAATTATTGAGTGGAATAACAGCAACTCGCGTAAGTCCTTTTTAACGAAACAAAGATTTGATTGAAAGGTAAAAACGACTTTTCTTTAGAAGTATAATACCGGGAATAAAAGAACAAGAGAAAAGTAGCGCGCTTGTTAATCTTGTCAAGTATACACAAGTCAACGGTCTAACGGCCGTCTCGAGTGGTTCTACGATGATAGTCGAGACTTTGTCAAGCACTTGTAAACGTATTTTCACGTACATGTATCCCAGAATTTTTGGTCTTGCTTTAATAGAACACTTGAGAAACGGGCACACAGAAATAAAAAACGGACGTTCGTACATCTATTTGCATATAAAATTGCATACTTCTTATCACCTTGATAGAAAAACCGATTGACTTTTCGACATAGAACACTTTCTAGATCTATTAGGAAGACTTTGTACTCCAGAATTAGGGAACCAGCATTCTCAAGAATTATCAAGTAAACTTCCTGATATTATACTGGTATTCATACCTCCGATCATGATTCATTCAGAAATCGACATGGTCGGCTAAAATAAATAATAATCGTAATTATAGTTATATTTTTATACTAAACGATGATCTTTTTACATCGGTATCTTTTTACACGAAACATTTACTTTCTATGCAATAAGCTAAATTGCTTATGAAAACGTGAGTGCTGCTTAGAAAACAATATTCTTAAAAAACCTTTTCTTCATTCAAATCAGGAACTCAAAATCATGTATGTTACACAGTAGCAGCATGTACAAGTACGTAGCATAGTATCAAATATAACGAACTTGAACGTTCGACGTTAGTTGAAACCTTACTAAAAGTTTAGTTCGTCGCAACATTGTCTTAAAACGTTGTTTCTCCCTCTCCAAGGCAAAGAAAGTTTTGAACGAGCCTATACTCGAAGAACGCAAACATTGTTGACGCGCCATAGGTGTACTTGCTTACGCGACTAACAACAGCTTCAAAACCTTAGGATTTAGTTATTTCAGGAACTTAAAGTTAGAACTTTGTTTTCTATAAGCTTAGAAGATACTTAATTTTTCGAATTAATCCGCAAGGAGCATATATATTTCGTTGTAATTAATGAATAAATACATTATACTTTTTACACGGTTAAAGTTAGAATTTTAATATTTTAGTAACTTCGCTTTTTCATATAAGTACCTTCTAAAACTTTATTTGTCTATAAATAAAACGATTATTAATGAATCTGTAGCATTGAAACCACAAACCCTAGTAAGAATGTTTAGAAAATGCATTCAATCAATACTAGCGTGGGAAGAAATGATTATTCCGTACTGGACGAGGACAATTACTTCAAACTAGTATAGTACTAGTATAACTATACTAAAAAACTAATTAGTTTGAAATAAATTATGAAGCTCCCCTGGTAAAAATTGATACCAACCGTTTGACATTGGTTGGCTAAATTTATTTTTTTAGTCAACTCTGGCAGTATCTACTGGCGAAAACTTCTGCTTGATTACTTGAGTTTATTTGCCAGTGATATTCCAGTGGACTGGTGAAACTAACAAATCTCGAGAAACCCTATTAAAACTACTTTTTTCATCAATATTATATTATTCTAATGATTAATATGCTCTATAGTGCATTTTTTACATAAGTGAGATACTTTTGATAAATATAAAGTAACGTTTATATATAAATATACACAGCGCATAACCTCATATATATATATAATGTAAACATATATGTAGTAATAAAGCTCATGTTTTCGCTTGCAGTGCGAATTCATTTGTCTTAAATATATATAGTTCGATTGCCGTCTGGCAGTTGTTGGAAGTATAGTGAATTTTCTTTTTTAATGTATTAAGATTGTATAATAATAATTGAACTTGAAAATTATTGATTTCAATACAATGTATCTCATATTTGGACTATTCTAAATTTTAAATATAAAGCAATTAAGGTAACCTTAATCACTTTATATTTAACTTTGTAGTCCTTCTAAAGCCTACATTGGCCATATTTACATTGTTTTAAAGTAGCGAATAAAATAATGTGTTAATTAGTTTAAACTGGCATTTTGTAATAGGACTTTTCTGTACCTAAAAAGAAAAAATGTATTTTACGAATAGTATGCATGGATTATTCTCGTAGTAGTATATATTTTTTAATTTTTTCCAGGAAGGGTTTTTAAGTAACAAAAAGTCAAAGTTGTCATTCTCATCAATTTTTGCATGTTATGTCTTGCATGTCATGTATTTTTGGTAACTTTCCAGGGCAGCATTTCTGAATAAAAACCCAACGGGGACTTTTGCTGTAAAATTAGTTAAACTTCATAGATAAAATATTTTCAAAGCTGTAAATATATGTTGTAACTAAAAAACTGGACCAATCATGAAAAATTATATTTTGTGATATTTTATGAATTATTATTTGAGAAGTCAGGGATTGATGTTTCGTATACTAAACCGAAATAAAGAATATAAATGTTTACTGTAAAGTTTCAATGAGCAATAACATCGACATCGGAAAAAAGAAAAATAAATCACTATGGTTTTGAGTCTCATAACAATAAAGTAACTGCTAACGAAACCCATTTGCTATTTTGAATGAAGAAGAAAGCAGTTCCTCCAACATCAGCTTAAATTGTCAGACTTCTTTTAAAGAAACACAATTCATTAACGTAATATTCTTGTCTCTTCCGATACGATTGAATAGTTAAAGGAAAAAAGTTTCCATAGTTTTTTTCTCATTTTGCCTCGAGGAAGATCGGCAAACTCACCATTCATATTTAAAAGATAGACACCCGGACAGCTCGTACTTGACTCTTGACTTTTATACAGAGTCCGAGAGGGAAAGAAGTTTCATTATAATTAGATATTCATGAATTTAAAAGACAAGTTTTATAACACGGAAAATTTTCCGTGGCGTAACGAGAGGTGCAATATAAGGGCTGCTGAGGTAAGTCTTCCGCGTTCCGTCGTTTTTCTCTGTCAAGAAATGACGCTGCATATCATCCTTGTCATAGCATTATGTATAGTAGACTGATTCATTAGAACATTCTTTCGTAACGTAGCCCATACTCGGACTTTATCTTTCCGTCGCTTTCTTTCATACGTTCACTTCTATACGACTATATATGTATATATTGGATGGATAAACCCCTCTTGCCATCAAGCGGAACTGGAGCTTCCTCTCGAACTTAATGAAAGCGCAATTAGAAATATGCAAAATAATGTTGATAATGGACACAGAAGTCAAGAGTTCCGCGCAAGGCAGAGATGCCAGCTAAATTGTGAAATGCTTCGAAGGATTCCAATATGAAGTTGCCGACTTCCAAGCTCAATAAGCAAGAGAAAACGGAGAGATTGCGAAGAGAGAGAGAGAGAGAGAGAGAGAGCGCAAGACGCTCTCTATAATCGAAGAAGAAGAAGAAGAAGAAGTTAACAGAAACGAAAATATAACAAGTGCGCAAAATAGACGATAATTCGTGTCTAAAAGGAATTACATTTTGTCGTGTGTCTGAATAGTAACATATAAGCAAATGTGCTCGAACCACGTAATTGCTTGCACAACAAAGAATGCGTAATATTTTTCCGAAACTGTTGTTTTCTTTTACTTTCTTTTGCAACTCGCGCCCCTGCGGTGGAAAAGAAGAAAAGCACATTGCCACTCGAGGCACAGCCGCTAGACTAGAGAGAAAGAAAGAGAGAACGCAACGTCGGAAAAGCGCCAAAAGATGAAGAGCTTTCGGGAATAGCAGCGCAAATGCACCATAAAGCCAGCAGACCACCGCAGCGCAGTAATTCGCCTTTCATCCGAAAGTAAGAAAGTAAAAACAACGATTAAGGCTTTTAGCTTGGCCAACTTCAGCTTTGCAATATTTTCTTTTCCCTTTCTCTTATCTGACCTGCTGTAGCTATCGTCGGCCTTTGCCTCTCTTTCTTGCACTCGTGCCCTCGCTTCCGCAGTTGCACAAATATATGGTACACACGTAATCTATAAAGAGAACTATATAACACATAAGTATAAATATATACGGGTGATTCTATGACAGACTGAAATAGTGAAAAATACCTTTTTTTATTTTTACCACGGTTTTACGAGCTATATTGTCTCAAAGTTGACATTTTTAGAATTTTTGTATTTTATGCCTATTTTTCATAATTTGCAGCTCCTTTGGGAAGCTAAAAATGCACAAGAGAGTTTTTTAATAAACTTTATTAATTTGTTCAAATAAAACACTGCCTAAGTTTTATGATTGCTCCTTGCAATCAATGTCGAAATTTCACGTAGATTGCCTGCATTACTTCTTAAGTAGATGCTTTTATCCTTATACGAGGATCTCAATTTTCGAATTGAATTCCATTTCCAGAAATAGATAATGTTATGTTATAGAAGTTCATGTTTTAAAATATAATGTTTAGTATCACTGTCTCTAACCATAGAATACAACGGTCTTAAAATTCTATTTTAAATAGCTCTCTATTTTATTGTGACTTATATAAAATAGTACTTAACTTTTAATTACTAGCTATTGATTAAGTATTAATTCCATTAAATAGTTCAATTGAAACGTGGAAAATTTCCACTATTACTATACTATTTCAATAGAAATTTAATTTTAATTTAACATTTAAGTATATTAGTAGTTTCTTGCGACCAGGCCTCTGTACAGGTAAACTTCTTTGACCACTACCCAAATAACATTGTAAACTATATAGTTAGTAGGAGTATGAAAAATAAGTAACAAAAGGATATTTCCCGACCCATCAGCCATAGAGTTACTCATATATATATATACACAGTCAAATATATTACCAATTTGAGATCTTCGTAAATACTTTTGTTAATATTATTAATATAAAAGACATCATGAAATTTTTCATGTTGACACCAATAATCGTACCTAGTCAAAATTGACTTTAAACATTTGAATGACTTTCAACGGGAGACTTTGGTATTATTCTTTTGAAATAGTGTAGTCTTTTAGTGTATTAAGTACAATTAAGTACAAGTCATTACGTATGAGATGAAAACATATTTTCTTATAAATATTAGGGAAATTACTAGATAACTTTATTTTAACTACAAATTAAACTTGATTCCCGACTTTTAATCTTCATAGACGCTTTTGTATTCACCGAAGGCATCACCATGAATTTTGTTATCCTCATCGACTCATGATCGATCCTTCGCAAAACTGAATTTCAAGATTATGATGACTTTTAAATTTTTTTTGTAAATTGGTAAAAATACGAACTTTGAAATCTTGCAACTTTAAAAACCTTCTTAAAACAAGCCAAAAAAATATGAATATAGATGTAGTACCACGAACGATTTAATAATATGTTGGATAATAAAACAAACTTTTTTATTTGTCAATTTGTCAGAGAATGATCCATGTATAGATAGATATATAGACGTAGGAAAGGTCTGCGTGTACTGCAGACGGCACCTGCACTGACCACCGCTGGCCACGCCAGCGTTGGGGGAAAAACGCTTCCGCGCGGAATCGGTTGCGCACGGGCGCTTTCGTTCCGGCCACCGCTGAACAGCTTTCCCGAGGCCGCGGTTTTCTCGAGGTCATAAATACCAACACCGCAGAGGGGAAGAGGAGCAGGAGAAAAGCGAAAAACGAGAGACCTCGAGGCTAGGGAAGCCAGACCGAGGGAAGGAAGCTATGTGTATGTGGGTGTACATAATGTGTGTGAACCGGGAGCGAACTT
This sequence comes from Apocrypta bakeri, assembly GCA_018906985.1. Classification (NCBI taxonomy): domain Eukaryota; kingdom Metazoa; phylum Arthropoda; class Insecta; order Hymenoptera; family Pteromalidae; genus Apocrypta; species Apocrypta bakeri. Next base: position 5,553,582 of record JACCIA010000007.1, on the reverse strand, counting down.
GCCGGGTGAAAAAGAGACGTGGCGGCATCTTATGAAGTGATGAACAGACAGTGAACGAGAACTGGGATGCATCTCGAAAAGGATAGGAACAAAAAAGTACTATATATATATATATATATATATTATGGTTTTACGTTTTTTCAATTGTACTGATGTGCAAATTTTTTGCTCCATTGCGTGGCTCTCTATTTTTCAAAAATCGAGTTTCATGGTATAAGCTACTACTACCAACGGCATTCGAATTACCTTTTATCTCTGAATTTTGATATGTAAGTTTCTCGAAGTAAAGAATATTTGCTGAGTTACATAAAATTCGAAGAGTGAAGCTAAAACCATACAGAATTTAAATAGGTCGCCGATCAACTGACTGTGCAAATCTCCATTTCTTATGTCTTATGACAAAAAGAATGATACAATAGGAATACAGAAAACTACAGAAGTACAAAGAAATAAGCTTGAAAATGCCGAGCCAACGGATATAGATAACGTCTGCATTCGTGTATAGATTTCGTGTTTTTATTGCACGTATATATAGGCAAGAAAAAGTGAACGTCGTGTAATTGAACGACTTTTAATTAAAAAGTCAAGCTTAGCGTTGGGTGTCATCGCCATGAGCTACAAGCGATATAAACATAATAATAACTGGAAACATTTCATTTGTCATTTTCATTAAATATACGAGAGAATGTACGAGAGGATTATACGTTACTGTGAGATATATTTGATTAAAAAAATGAAAGTGCGTGGTGTCTTCGATAGGCACGTTTGAGAACAAGTTATGCATAAGCGTCGCAGATAAAAAGATACACGATTGTATACACAAAGATGGCCAAATGGGAATTCAGTTTGATTTTTATAGTATACGCACTAGTCAGCCCTCTTTCTTGTTTCCGCTCCCCCGCAATGAAATGAAAGCTCGCCCGGCGCGCGCGCGTACGGCTTATACTGACTAGAAGCTGCAAGCTTCAGTAGTTGCGTTTATATATATATATACCGAGGCAGTTTCGTGCACACTCATACACTTGAGATTCTTTTTCTCGTATCACCGCCGTCGTCGATCCGCTCGAAAATTTCTTTTCCGCACTCTCCTGCGCGTTTCGTACGACTAGACTCGCAACTCCCCCGTCGCGCGTCTCAGTTTCTCTTCGTCTTCAAGGAGATTGAGCCAATGCATAGTCAGACGGCAGGGATCCCATACCGTCGGATCAGCAGCGAAGAAACAAAACGGATCACGTATAGAGACAGATGTCTGCCAACGCTATTTCATCGGCAAATTCCCTTGCGTTCACTATGAGCGAGTACATTTTTTCCTATTTCTTTTTTTCATATATACAATAGCTTTTTTTAATGAATGCTATAGTAAGAATGGATCAACGGGTCACTGTTGGATCGGCAATAATCAATTTTTCGTAGCATTGTATACAATTGGCGCATGATTCATTTGCAACCGTAGTGATAAGAATTAGTATTGTTGTACACAATCTTAATTTCATTTCAAATCTAACGTACCAGTATTAAATCTATGTATTAGTTCATCTAAGCACTATTATTTAAATGTTACACGGGCAGAAAATGGCACCAAAAAGATTTTCCTTTTTACTACCTACTACTTAACTAACTTTTTCTCATCGTCGGTATCAACAGTACATCCGTTTTCTCTGTGCGATTTAATGATCAGAATTGTGTTTACCTTGAAGATATTGTTTTCTTTGATCATTTCGAAAGAAGCTTAGATTCAAGCAACTTTCTTTCTCGAAGAAGAAAAATTCATTCGCAATGAAGGATTCGAAAGATAATATAATACGAATTATCAAGATATTACTTTTTATATATGTTATCGTATAACGACTGTGATATATTTGTGGAAACTAAATTATAAAAAAAAGAAAATCGAAGTTTGAACCCAGCTCAAGTATATAACTCGTTTTCTAAGTTTAGACGGCATTCTGTGTTACTTAGCTTAGTTTGTTTGCATTATTTTGTCAAGAGTTTGCATAGCGTCGGAAACAAGCGCTTTTGGAAAAATAACTAGCGTTAAAATAACTGTACTTAAAGTTTTAAACTGAATCTCGAGAAAAACTCTCACTTGAATGGAGTTGAAAAAAACTTCTTTCTTATATCATTATTTTATTCTATTAAAAATCCCAATGACATGACACTTTTTCAGCGTATGGTAATTTTCACGTTCGATTCAATGGACCGATCGGACTTTTATTTTTCCATGAAATAGCTAACTCTCTCTATAGTTTCATTGGTTGAGGCATTATCATATTTTATGGAAAAAAGTAAAGTACCATAAACCAGCAAATTATGATATACTTTGATTGAGTTCTTCCGTAGCATAATATTTAGTAATATAAATTCTACGTACAAAAAAGTTCTAAAGTTCTAATTAAATAACAGCTAAGGAACCAGTTCTATGCAAAAAGAATATGCTTAACAACTAACTCTGTTTCGCTTTATTTAGTAACTAGTTTAGAAGTTACAGACGTATAAAATAGTGTAATACAACTAGGGCGAGTACTCCTTTCAACAGTAGAGTAGCTTCAAAAATAGTAGTCCAAACAATGTTTAATATTCTCGAAAATTCATTTTAGAATAAGAAAATTTGCTCGGCGCATCCGCGCCAAGCGATACACTTCCATGTTATTAAACAATATATCTGCGTCGGGACTGCACTATCATAGAGAAGCATATAAAGCGTGTCACACTCGTCGACGAGACTGTGCAATGCACCACCTTCGCTTGGCTCAGCAGCATTGCGTGTCAGCTGTGTGCAAACATAGCTCGAAATTTCACGAGGCACACACTCTTTTGCCCAATACGCGCGCGGTATTAAAGCAGTGCTTGCAAGCTCTTCGAAGTCAACGTATATACATACATATATCGGACGAAGGAAATTCGCACAGCTTGCGCGGTTGAAAAAAACCGCATACGAAATAATCAAAGTGCAGAAGGATGTAGGAGAAAACCAGTAACATAATACCGCGGGTGCTGTCATTATTTGAAGCAGTAGGATCGGAACCACAAAAGAGATATTGACACGAGGATCCGTATGGAAGCTTATAGCTTTCCAGCCAGCCAGTGTCATGACATATTGATCGAGAGCAACGCGACTGGACAGCTGTATCTCTGTCTCGTTCTGTCCGATTCGTTCTGCTCTATTCTGCCCACGGCTCTCTGTATACGTATATGAGCAAATCCACGAGATACTGGAAATAACTCGAACTTCGACCTCGACCTCCTGGATGTTTTCTCAGTAAGAAGAAAGTGGATTTTGCATATTTTACGGTACCACTCGATTTTTATAGACGAAAATGCTAAAAAGAGTTCAAAGGCTTTTTGGTCGATTTCCGACTGAGATAAATTTCTGCATACGATTATTTACGTAGCCTACAAATATATCTAGTAATAAATTTTTTTATGTACAGATTCTAGATAAAGGAAGTTTACGTGTACTTCCTCCCTTAGTTTTGAATATCTGCAATACAAAATTTAATATTGTTATAAAACTAAACTTGTTTTCTTAGAAGTATATTAAATCATTTAATTAGAATTATTAGAAATTAATTCTAATACTATTCTGTGTAGAGACATAATTTTCATTTAATTTTGGTTTTGACGTAGGAGTTTGATTAATTGGATGAATTTTTAAATTTTAAAGCTTAAATGATTTAGGGTTTATGTAATTTCAGTAATCATATATATCATTATTGTATAAATAATTTAATTTCTTGGCAAAAAAACAACAACATTGGGTTTATTAATGGCAATTTGAGTCTAGCGATCCTCGTTTACTCTATATTCTTGGAATATCAAAATGAACGTGAATCTGTATATAATGTATATATCTATATATACATTATATACGATTCTGAATTTATATATATAAATTCAGAAAGTCTTTGATCGCTGGAATATTACCGATTACCAACGGGCGATAGAACGCTCGAGTCAAGTTCAAACTAAGATGAATATTTGATGTACCCTACGCGTGGGTCTCGTGTGAATGAAGAATAATATATTAAAAATAATACATTTTCAAAAGCGAAACGTGCTTTGCATTTTTGTCTATGAAAATCGAATCATAAGTTAAAAAGTGTAAGCTTCGCGTGCTTAGGCACGACCGTTATTTTACTCTAGAGACACCTAAGAACCAAAAAGATAAGGTTTTTCCAAAAGATGTTTCAATTTCGAAATATCGTGGATTTGAGCATATATATATATGCGTCTCTTCATGAGAGAAAGAGAGACAGAGAGAGAGAGAGAGAGAGAGTGAGAGAGAAGGGGAGGAAGTCAGTGCAGTGCTATGCTCACTCGAGCGCGATTAACGCGCTAGCGCAACTGCTATAATGCCAGCCGTGTTTCGCCGGTTGTATCGCTATTATCGCGCTCGACTGTTCAAGGGGTTGAGGAAGAGGGTGGCCCGCCGCTGGATGCCGTCGTGTGGCAGTAGGCGGGAATACAGAGAAACTATGAACGTCCGACGTCACGTTCGCTATTAGGTAGAAAAGGCTAGTGCCGCCTCCATTGTTGCCTCTACCTGCGGCTGCTAGACTAATTGTTCTACGAGCCTACCTATACGCTCGTGCGCTTTCCTGTCTTGCGCGCCAAGCTGCGTTTCAACAAAGTTTATTTTACGTGTATGTATGTATTCGTCTGTACCAGCGCGAAAATCAAATCACCTGCTTGTTACTTCGTTTGAGCTGCGTGGAGCAAACTAAATAATTAGATTTGGCAGTGGTACCGAGGTCCCCTTCTGTTACATGCACTTTCCTCGCGTGTGCTTCATTCTATATACAGCTAATAACAAGTGAGCTTCGGTCTATATATGTCACTGTACTTTTGGAAAATTCTCGCTTTGTTTATTGACGAATATATAATTAACGCTAACTCTCTTGTTGTGTGTGCATATACATTAAAATAATTATTATTCTCGGTGGTTCAGTCGTCGGATTACTTGAACTGAATCCGTAATAAAGTCGGTAAGAACTGAGTAAGCTTACGCATGACTGTATATTTATAGTCATATATTGTGGCTACATCATTGTAACAGTGCGAGTTTAGTACAACGAGCAGCTACCATAACAAGATAACCGAAAGTTCTGATATTAAATAATATGTTTCTGCGTTACTTTATTATCCTAATTAGTATTTGTACCAGCAAACAACTATATAAAATGAATAGAGTTTACATATCAGGAATGTCACGTCCTAGACAGGATTGACAAAATTATTTATATGATTTTCTGTTTTTTTAGCCATAATCTTTCGATCGTATAGCTAGGGAATGATATGATTATGAGGAATTTTGTGTTTCATATAACAGAGAACTGCATACATTCATATAGAATTCAATGCAGTTTCTATTTATTGTAACAACAAAAGTGGAAGGTTTGATATTAAAGGAGTGTATAAATTTCATAGGTCACCATAAATACATTCGTATAGAATTCATTATAGTTCTCTCAGTCATTTAACTGGAAAGATAGAAAAATGGTTTAATGGATAGAATAGGAAAAAAAATTGTATTTAAATTTAAATTATATACTCTGTGATTTTTTTTTTACTTATTAGTGTTTAATTAAAATTTCAGTAAATAATATATGTTGTTGTTACTCACTCTTAAGGTTGTAATAGTTGACACTTTTATTACTTATCAAAACTCTGGCTCTAGCTCAGATTGAATATATTTTGAAATTTGAATTTGACTGGCTTGACTTTATTTTTTCTTGAACTTTTTCTTGACTGACTTTAACCGAATCGAACGGCACTATTCATACGCTGTTCACAAGTGACAACGTAAACAAAAATTGTAATAAAAAATGCAAGGTAAGGTCTATGAAAGCAAGGTTGCATATCTCCGAACCATGAGCAATTAAAAAAACGTTAATCGTTATAGAATTTGAAATTGCAAGCTAATGCTTACATCGCGGAAGTCTTTAGGTCAGTAAAAAAATGTCAACGTTTACAATTTCTTGAGCGTCTTGTAGAAATAAATACAATTGCTTAATGATAATTTTGACATTCTTAATTATTATTAACAATTCTATATCACTTAATGAAATATGTAAGTCAATAGTATTATTAATAATTTACATTTAGTTTTAATTAATTCTAAATTGTTGATTGATTGATTTGAGATACTTATTAAAACTGTCTGATTATGATTGTGGAATTCTTTCTTATAATACTAATTCGTAAATTGTTTCCTATGGTCTAATGCTGAAGCTGAAGATGACCTGTTAACTGGTGTTGTTCTTCGTATTTATCTCTTGGTATTGTTGCTACTGATGTTGTCGATAATAAAATTTGCTGGATGTTACAGAATATTATTCACATACACTCTTCAGAAATAAATACTTAAGGATATATCATTTAATTGCATGTAACTAGTGATAGCAAACAATTAAATTTGTAAAAAATTGTTGAAACTGAACGAAGATTGACCTAAATTAAATTAACAGTGTTTTCTCGGTGCATTATTGCAGATATTATGAAGATAAATAATTATTAAATACGAGATATATTTTACTTTAAGAATCCTTATAATTATTGGCCCAAAAATTATTTATATATTTATTTCCGCGTTATAACGACAATGTTACTAGGTCAGTATTTAGGTTCATGAGGAAGAGAAGACACCACTGGTCTGCTTTCATTTAGGGAATCTAAACTTTGAGCTGATGGATTTGCGAGACTATAGCTATTACATACGAGGCTGAAACTTCGTTACATATTACTGGATTATAAATAACATATGATTCGCATCATTTTAAGTCTATTTCTGGTAATGTAATGTTCCTTCGAGTGTTTAAATTTCTTTCTTTTAAAGATAAAATGGTTTCTTGTGCTTAGACTGAGAAAAGTAACATGCTGTTGGTCATGAGCCTTGTACAAGGTGGTGGTGTGAAATCTGGGTGTATACTATTCTTATTCTCGAAGTGCAACTTGCACTTTCTGTACGAGGTTTTGTAAATTTAGATTTCTAAAAATAGTTTCTCCTACATTGTGTAAGAACATTTTCCGACTTGTTTACCATGTTTAGTTTGAGTTATTAAGAAATGATTCGCGTATTGTCGATTAAGTATTTAGTAGTTTCTACGGTGGATAATTCGGATTTGCTGAGCGATTGTGTAAGACTTCAATTGCTAATGCTTGGTATACGAATTTTATATATTTATGTTTCCAATTGAGCATTGTGAATTTTTGAAATAAATATGAATGGGTCTGCAATTATATATAATTGCAATTCTGTATTTTGTCAGGGAACACATTATAAATTTTTCTTTTCCTGTTATCATGACATGGGAGGTTTTGGATTTAGTTTTAGATTTCCTTGTATTGATAAATATGAATGAGAAAAGAAGTTATCACGGATGATTTTTAACAATATCACTGGCGCTTTTTAATAAATACCTGGAAGAATATGGACTAGTTCGATTTGTATTAGATGTTGTGATAGAAGCCTAAGGTAAAAAGTTTTCATTGTAAATAGCTATTTTCGTCCATAAATATATATATATATATTTTTTAATATAAATTATTTGATATATATATATATAAAATAATTTATATTAAAAAAAATTGAAAAATTTCATACCATTGGCAAAATTTGAATTAAAATATAATGTATTAGAAATATTTGACAACTTTAAAATGACGTAGAATTAAATAAAACCCAGTCTCTCTGTTACGTTAGTTAAAATAACATAATCAGGTTAATACAGAACATCCGACAAGTCTTATAGAGTAAAATTTGTAATACGATAACCAGTCACTAGGTATTCCAAGAATTTGAAGATCGATTTATGCCTTGAAGCAGGCGTGAGTAACATTGATTGGGAAGTAATCAATGCAGATACAGCAGTGCATCGTGGAAATGGCGCAGTCTGCGTATCTGGCAGGAAATTACGGTTGGTTCGAGAATCATTCACGGATCGCGGCATGGTCAAAGCGTTGCAATACTGATGCTTCGAATCTCTAGCAAACCATTGGTGGCTAATTTAACTACCTTAGTTACATAGTCTGGATTTGCCTATTTATTATTATACGCAATAGAATTTTGATTTTAGCGTTCAGCATATAATCGGTATCGGTATATATTTTGTTCTCTTCATAAAGAATGAAACAAAAAAAATAGTAAATTATTTATACATCTTAAATATGAACATTGTATAGATAAAAATATACAAATAAAAGCAGAATGGACTATAGGTCTGATTAAACTTACGCGATTCTACTTCTTCATGCATTATTTCATAGGTTTGGATTCTAAAACTTTAAGATGCTACTATTTAATAATTGCACGTACAATTTCACATGAATACTTATGAATGAGAAGTGAAGTTTAATAAAACAATAAAACAGCATAATATAAATAAATGAAATATGCATTTATAAACTCATACATGTTTTTATGACGCAGATGTATTCGACAGTTCAGCAACTGTTATAAGCCATGAATATTTACAAGTTATAAGTTATGAATCATTTATAGGAAATTTAGCGAAATAACTACGAATACGAAATTTTTCCCTCTATTTAAAAAATAGTTAAATAACATTTTTATCATAGTAATATCGGTAAGTAGAAATATCAATGTTACATCAGATGATTATGATTATATAATATTTATTTAGAAATGAACTATATTACAATATTGTACAATTAAATTGTACAATACAATTTTTGCCAGATATATATCAAATTTAGAGTAAACGATGACATTATATTATTTATATTTATCGATCAGGAAATTTCTGATCGATTACTTCTATAGAAAAACATAATTTAGCCAATAAATCACACGATTTCCATTCCGAATGGGAGAGTAAGTTTGTATAGAAAAATGTCTAACGAATCACGTAGAATTGTCCAATCATTTGTTTAGTATTGTGTCGACATCAACATCCAATGAATGAAAACTAATACCCAAGAGACTCGCTGTTTATTAAATCAATTGGTAGTATTACTCACATATAAAAAGAAATGAAAAAAAGAAAACTCTCTGTCATTTATGCACATTAATTTTCCGAGGAGAATGAGGAGATGTACTTTGAATAAAAGAGTCGGGGTTGTGGAGCAGTGCGGAAAATGAAAGGCATATACACTCACAAAAGCAGGAGCAAATGTGCCTGGGGAACATCTTCTCATTCAAAATGAATCCAATTTTTCAAACATAGAAAGCTACGTAAGAAGCAAAAGAGGAAGAGAGGGTAAGATAGAGATGGATAGAGAGAGAGAGAGAGAGAGAGAGAGAGAGCGGAATCGCTGAAGGGGGGAAGATACATCACATTCGTTGCTTTAGCATCGCTGCCTGAAGAATATAGCGTAAGGCGAAGGTAAAAAATCGTGGTGCGCACCCGCGGAGAATCAAAATCGTGCTCGCGCGAGCCGACGAGCTGCCTCCTTCGGCAATGTTAAATATTGTCGAAGCGAGGGCAGCCTCCTTCGCTCTCTCACGCGCGCCCGTGCCAGCTCACACAAGGTCATAAATTATAAGCGCCCGACTGCGTGACAGGTGCGTATAGAGCAGAGGGGGAGGGGCGCAGCCGGCGCCACTGCGCACGTCCTCTGGGACACGCGCCCGTCGACCTGCGGGATACGCCGCTGCGCGAAGCCTACTCGATATATTTGCTTGTCTCGCATTTAACTGGAAAATAGATAGTACCTGCGCTGACAAGCGATATTTACTAGAAAAACTAACTTTCCTCAAAAGACTTATTTTGTCTCTAGCTTTGAGTTAATCTATGTGCAATCGATGTATTTAGGGTTAAAGGAACTTCACTCTTTTATCCATTATCATTCAATATTCATCTTCTTACGACGTTGGTCAGACACACCATACGTACGTCCCAGTAAGGTGTATAGCGCGATAGAAACTTAAATGTTTTAAGATATCGGATCTCTAAGTCTGATATTTTATCATACAAATATCAAATCGTTTTATTTGACAAATATAAATTTAAATTATCTTTTAAATAGAATCCATGAATTTAAATAAAAGCTCAATTCTATGCAATATTTTTATATACTAATGAAGCACCATTTTTCATTATTTGTTAACAAAAAATTGATTTTTATAAAAAAAATTTGAATTACAACGTTCCTTCTTGCACTCAATTCACAAAGAATGTGATTACTTTAACAGGTACATCTACTAGGTTGTCGAAGTTGGGGCAGCCTCCTTCACTCTTTCATACGCGCACGCGCGAATAAATGATTGACATTGAAAACGAGTTTTTTATTCGCCGGTATGAGTGAAGAAATTTTGAGAAATCTAAGATTTCCATTATATCTTAGATGAGGATTTTGTGCGACTTATCAAATCGAACGATAACCAGGAAACGTTATATCAAAGATCAAATTTAATTTTTCGTAATTCTTAAAACTTCAACTTAAAATTCTGAAAGCTTATATAACGCTTCATCCATTCATTCTCAAATTTAATCTTTTGTTCGAGCATAACTAAACTCATGAACAAATGCCTTTTTGAGATACTTTTCACCATGTACATACGCAATTATTGTCATTGATTTTTAACAAAATGAATTAAAACTTCATCTCTACAAATTGAAGAAGCTTTTGTCTTTTTTTCAGCAGTCAATATTTTTACTTAGCCCTTACAATACGATTTATTCGAGATCTCTCCATACCGATATTGGTTTTCAGCAAACGAGCCGTCAGTATTTACTCTACGATCAATATTGAATAACACCACTAAATCAGAGCTCGAAAATGCGATGCGAACAGTGATAATAAAGAAAAATATATATTTAATTGAAAGAGACAGACAAAACTATATTTCATTCGTGCGTCAAAATGCTGGATATCACAACAGACACATTTGGTGGGTGTATATATCGCAAAAACATTTGTAGAACAGAAAGCTCTCGTTTTATTTCACTGTTGTTACGGTTCGATATTGACGAAAGTAGCTTTTATTTTGTCTACTTGTATAGAAGCAATGGATTGTACACTGGCGCACCGCGCAATGTCAGTTGCTTCCTTTTAGTAAACGGCATCGAACAAATAGAGTTTCTGCCGGTCTCTGCGGCTTACTTTTAAACTTCTTTCAAAACGGAAAATGCCATTTAAACAGTTTATTCTCAATTATATATACACTGTAATATATTTCAATGTATTCCATTTGTATAATACGTTGAATTTATTAGATGATTTATAATAATAATCCATATTTGTGGAATTGTTTAGTTAATATATTTAAGCGAACCATTGCAAGAATTGTCGTTACTGGATATATGGGACGATATTGATAAACCCTTCCCTTGTGGCCAGAATTATAGCAAAACGCTGGTCAAATGTTCGAATGTCATATTTGCTCAGGATATCAAATTATTTAGTACCTGAAGGAGGCACGACAATACTGGGTTAATTCTATTTTCTGCATGACTTAACTACCATTTTCCGAAAATTCAAAATTAGAAGTTCAAAACTATACACGTAGGCAACTTCAAAAAAGTTAGTTTATATAAAAGGGTACTTTCTACTTAAGATCTAGATTAGTGCATATACTAAACAAGTTTATGTTACTGACTTGGCTTTCAGTATAGACCGCTATCATTAGAAGTTACAATTTTAACCGTAAAGTCTAAGATTTCCCCGGTAAATTATAATCGCAATATTCTATCTTTTAAAAAAGCAAAACCTCGCTATAATAACAATTACAAAAGTACTTCTTAACAAACAGTGATTGAGGGAATCTTTACTTAGTTGACAATTTTATTAGATACAAATTTGTCTTGTAAATGTTATCAATTCATTAGTGACTGTAAACTAGATTACAGTGGCAAAGCTCAGAGTAACTGTTTCTATGTTTATGATTGAATTGTTTGTAAAATAAAAATGATGTTCACTACTAAATACAGTGAAAACGGTTATAATTTGGCCAATTAATAAAAATTTTGGAACAATAACATACACATTCGAGCATATCTCACTCTTATCACTCCGCTGTAATATAGCGAATAATCGTTTCACTAAGAAATATACCCAACAGAAGAATAAAGATGTATAACATTGTTAAATTAAAGGTTAAAAAAGATTGAATTCAATTAAAAGCTCATTTCGCTACAATCTATTCAGCTGCATACAGAGAGCTCGTGGCACCGCTTAATCTGACGCGTTTAAACGGTTACTTGATAAAAAGAGTGACGCGGCTGTTACCCTGGAACCCTCGATTAAAGTATATAGCTACGCTCTCGATCCCACGCATATAATCTCTTTGGCGCGCAAATTGAGAGAATCAATAAGTGTGGCCCGCAAACGTATAGCCACGTGTGTGGCCTACGAGTAAGTAGTATAATCCTCGCGTTAATCTACGGCAAAATAATCCCAAACGGGTAGGCTAAAATCCGCAGCCGGTAGTCCATCCGCAAAATTTCGAAAACAAAGCATCCACTACTTTGTATACATACATATAGAAACATTGAAGCGGCCGCTGCATCGTTATACAGCGGCAACGCGCGCGGCAGGCCAAAAGAAATAGCGGCGGCCGAGAAGGAAGACGGCGCACGCGCGCCTCGAATCTCTCGCGCAGCCGCCTCCATATCTACCCCCCGTCTCTCGACTGCGGCTGGCTTGCGCCCCGCGCGCTCGATTCAGTTACCGGACCGATTCGCAGCTAGCGGGAACTTAACACGCGCGCTCCGCTTTTTACACGTAAACACGGATTCGCGGAGGAAACTTTTCCACGCCGGCGTTCTAACGCGAGGTGAGGCGAAGAGAGGCAGAGGAAAACTGAAAGTCTCCTCGCTGCGGTATTCTCCGGCTGCGCGATTCGCGTATATATTTCAAGTGTGTTCGCGTGTGCTATTTCCTATGTGTGCGTGAAAAGAGAAAGAGAGAAAGTTTAGTTTCGAAGTGGCGCCCGATCAACGGTTCGACACGCGAAACTTTTTTCGCACGTGCGAAAAAGCTCGTGCTCACTCTCTCGTTCTGTATACACCAGCTGGTAGACTGGTGGCGGTGTGTGTGCCGAATAACAGTGTATAATATCGTGTGTATGTATGTGTGTGCGCGCGTGAAAAAGCTCGAGTAAAGCCAAGAGAGTGTGCTTTTAATTGAGAGTTTGTCTATGCGGTAGAAAGAGTTTTTATCGATGTAAGTAAAAGAAGAAGGTATTATAACGACGAAAGCTCACTCCCTCATCTAGAAAAGACAAAGTGCAAGCTTGCACAATGGTCAAATCGATTATGCCCACGATGCAAAGGCGAAATTCCGGCCTGTCTGCTCGAGGCACTAATGACTCCAGCACTGCCTGCAACGACGGCGGACGCCGTAGCCATCGCATTTGCAAGACTTGCCGAGCGTGAATATTCTCTCTCTGTCCCCCGCTAGCTGGAATTTCGAGAATTGAATTGAAGAGGTCCTGCGCCAGACTCGTTTGTACGTAGCCCCGTGTGCTCTCTCTCTCTCTCTCGCTCTCTCTCTCGCTCTCTCTCTCGCTCTCTATGGTTAAAGTGAGTGGGGGTTTAAAGCATTGTGTGTGCACTAGGACACGTGAATTATTGGCGGGCTAAACAGTAAACGGCAACGGAGAGAGGCTGCCTTGAAGAGCCATGGTAATCGAGACGAAGAGCGGTAACTATCGCTGCAGGCGGTTCTCTTGCTTTGTGCTCTATTCGAGACTCTACTGCCAGGCTGTATAATCTAAAGCGAGTAATGCTATAGAGTCTTGCTTGCATAACAGTTTCGAAGGCCTATACGAAAATCAACCACGACGATCAGCTGCAATTATTGCTGCGGCAGCGCTCCGCTGCTGTTTTCTTCCCGCCGGGGGTTGATTCCTGCCAGTGTGTGTTTGTGTTTGTGCAGTGTGTGCGCGCCTACTACTGCCATCGAACGAGTCTGCGGTTTGGGTGATTGGCTTGCATAATTCATTAACTGGATTGGCTTTGCAGCTGTGCAGAAGAGTGTGTCTTTCCACAACGGTATAAACATTGTGTGATTTCACATTGCAGTAATACGAAGTATACAAGGAGTAGTAGAATTGGATGAGTAAGTTTCATGCTATGCAAAGCACGTAGGCCCAAAAGGGATCCTCGCGCTCGAGAAACTTACTAGAAATCAAGCTGACGCTTGATCGAGGATATATAGGAACTAAGTCACGAAACGAGGTAAGAAGCCCGCGGCGACGTCGATCTATCCTTCTCTTTCACTCCCGAGAGAGATCAAGGTCACCCGCTGTTTACTTTCTCGCTCATCGATCTCGCCTACCTCGCAGCGAGACATGCCACTTCGAATTTCATTGCATTGCATTGATTCGATACTAAGACCAGAGATGCACTGTCGCGGCGCGTCCACATACTATGCCAGTTATGTAAATAGTCACCCCATCTTGGCGATGTTCCGTTTGTAAAACCAACTCCTATTCTCTTACCCACGTTGCCGTTACGCTTCACAAATATTATTTGCGATGCAATGCATATACACCCAATGTAAATGCAGCTTTCATTTTACATACGAAAGGTCCATCCACATACTTCGCGGAAAAATTTAGTAGCTTGTAGCCGTCGATGTTTGAAAACAATAAAAATGAATTTTTCGTATCTTCTTGACGTACTGCCAGCGGGACTGCCAGAACACTCGAGTTGGAAAGATAATTCCAGATTTTAAAGCATTAAACATAAATTTGAGTGTAGAAATGGATGGTGAATGAGGTCGAGCTACGAAAATATCTCGACGTCGGTAATGAATAACGATGATATGATAAAAACAGTCCACATTCGCTCAATGAATTGCGCTGAGCGTACAGGAAACTGTATTTTATTCGGTTGCTACCGAAAGAAAAATGTGTTACAGTAAATGAGCAAATTATTGTTTAACAACATTTATTCGTTGAGATGTAGGGCAGTGTCATATTTTACAAAGCCATCGATATTGTTCATGGATGTAAAGCACTGCCTGATTTCCCATTCGGACATTTACGATTGAATAACAATGTAATTGCCTACTGTTGTACATGCTTATGAATAATAAACGCGAATTTTTTCTGGAACTGATGTAACAACACATTATATTTTTAATTACATGCATAATTCTCTTGAAATACACATACAGATTAAGTTCTTGAGTATTTTCTTTATGCCATTAGAGTTCTTAGTGTCATTATATTTACTTAAACGTTCCGTAATATGTTAAGAAAGTTAAATGTGCCGAGAATTAGTTTCGTTCAACTGCGTGTCTTGAAAGTTTACTTTGAACTCAAATCAGATTAGACTTTTTATTAGTATAATAGGTTAAATGATTTAATAAGTACTGCATTCAACCAGAAACTAACCTTTTAAAGAAAACATTTTTCGAAAGATTTTGGAAGTAGTTATTTGGAAGTTTAGTCGATAAAGGAAACTTTGAAAATTCTTATTTTATAATTGCTTTAGTTAATATTAATTTCATAGCAGGTTTCTGAGAGTATAAAATACACTGCATCCGTATACAAATCAAAATTCTAGTGTACGAATATTAATATATTTTGTAAAACATCATATTATAATTTAATTCCATTGATATTTTAAATTATAAGCTTTTTAAGAACCGTAGATTCTATAAATATTATTTGAAAAATAATTTTTGTATGGCATTTCGCTTATTATTATACTTATTACGCGACTTTATTACGCGATGGTCAAAATTATTGAGTTTTGCATTTTAAATATCTGACCATTTATTTAATTTCTTATTATACAAGAATGTTACAAAAATCAAGCACGATTTTAAATAAAATGCTAATGGATTATATTGCCATAAAATATATATAAAATAAGTATCCGATATATTTTAAAACTCAAATTTTAAATCTATATAATACTTCATTTTCTTTTATAAAATACCTTTTTCTTCCTCGTATTCTAAAAGCAATTTCGAATAAAGTTTGAAAACCCTTTGAAGAAAATGGGTATCAAAGGTTAACAGCTCTGCAGACTGTAGTTTCGGAATAATTGAAATAAAAACTGCACTTAAAGTGATTCTAACAAATTTTCTACATGAATTATGGCAAGGTGATAAATGTCAGGGTTTTACAATAATAGATAGGAAGTTCTTAAATAATACTATCTTTAAATCAGACAAAGTGAAAAATAAGCAACCTATGGAAATAAGCCAGAATCATAGAAATGAAACGTTTCGTTCAGCGGAAAAGCAGGAAGAAGATAAGAAGATGTAAATAGCTTCTTTTTACCAGTGTTTCTTAACGATCACTTTTTTGGCAAAGACGAGCTTAACTAAATTCCGTAAAGGATGTAACGCAACCGGATTATTCCGCTGTAAATAACAAGGTCAAGTCGTTCGATTCAACATAAAAAAGGCTTGCTTAATGATAATACTGAAGCCTCACATTTCTTCGGAGCTCGACTGCAATCAAATTGCTCAATCTTGTCAGAAGGTTCTATGACGACGTTGACTTCTGTTCGTAAAGGCTCATCTTGAATACTTACCTGAGAAATCTTAAAGTACGTCTCGTTTTGAGTATCTTCTCCCAAGCGTAGATTTTGCTCTGGAATTCAAGTTTGTACGGTTGCTGCTACTACTGCTACTTATAGCAAAAGGAGATGAAAGCTTCACGAAGTGAGTAAAGGAGAGGAGGTAACCGGAGATGCGGTTTCGTCGTTATAGCGTCGCTGATTAGCCAATTGTATACGCGATATACAGTTGTATATTTAAGAAGTAGATATTTATAATTTCAATCTGTTTATACGTGTGTTTCTAAAATATTCAAAGTTTAATGTTTGCAAAAGTCAAAATGGTACTCGTGTGAAGGTAATATATATTCACTAAACGCTAAAGTTTATATTTATTACCTATACTAGTTCAAATACACAACATAAGAATAGTCTTTTTCGGTTTAAAATAATGTTAATATTTTGTAATTTTATGAAAGTTTCTTGTATTTATGTAATAATAATGATTATGAGAAATTAGTTTTTTTTATCATCACGAATGCAATTTAAATTTTAATAAACGTTAACTTGTCATTTGACACGGGCAACAAATTACTGTAAATTGAGTTTTTTAAAGCAAATCCTAAGAAAGTAATGTTAATAAATAAGATATTCATATTCGTTTTTTCATAAAATATAAATAAATCGTTATCATAACAAATCAACTTACAATCAGTTGTAAAAATAAGCGATTATCAAGTGTACAATAATTGTTTTATATTTAAGAAAAAAATTTTTACAATAAATTGTACGTGATACGTAATAAAATAAATTGTCGTGTTTTATATCTGTAAAAATATATCGAAGTATATAAAAACTATCACTGAATTTTTAAATTAATTGTTTTCACGCTGCTTAAAAATTAACTAAATGAAAAGTTAATATACAAGTGACTATCAAGAATAGTTAATTTTAGCACCGTTTCAAATTCAGAGCATAGATATTGATAGTCTAGATTTTTGTAAAAAGTGTATTTGTACTAAGTGTATTGTTAATAAATAAAATAAATTGAATGTAATATAAAATTTAAGAAAAATTTTAAGAGAATTGATTTAATAATTTAGGCTTCTATTAAATGCAAAGATGAGTTTATTTGCTAATGAGTCGTACCTGTAAAGTGTAATCGTAAGACTAATTAGCGCCATAGAAATAAAAAGCGAGGAAAAATTAACATAGGTACTGCACTTTTTACTTGAAGCCCTACTTGAGCCGGAAAGCTCTTTTCCAATAAGCCTAAACGCTCCATTTACGTGTCCGGTTAAAAAATGTTTACACTCATGTATACAAGATATTTCAATTATTTTAGTGATATTTCATAACACAACATTAATGTTTAGCTTCTTGTAAATGACAATAAATACTTATCTTCTTGGAGGAATTCGCGAAATAGGTTATGAAATATTTTATTAAAACTTCCAAGCATTGCCGTTATTTTAGTGAAAAAGTTTATACTGATTATATTGAATAATGTTTAATTAGGAAACATTTATTTAAATGCATTTTATTGCATTTTTGATTATTATTTTTCAATGTGCAATATTTTCGTGAACATTGATGGAAATTAGTATTAGTAGTTCCAGGTTGTTTTTATTCAAAAAAATTGGCTGAAAATACCTTATGACTTAGTAGCTATTACTAGCGTCTAGCTTTCAAGTGTATTTACTGAAAGCGTATAATTTCAAGGGTACTTTTCGGGATCTGTAAATTATATGTTGCTCATTACTTATAATAACAAATCTAGAATAATAATTAATTCGTTAATGCCTTACGTTATCTAAAACTCGCACTAACATTAACCCTGAGAGTTGTGATCAAAAGTTGCAGTTTTTATGTAAATGGGAAAATTAATTATATTTATACAATATTATTAAATTGATAATATATTTATTACAAATATTGTATTTATTACAAAAGACGAGTGATTCTAACTGCATTGATCTTCACTTCATTTAAATAAAGTTTTATTTTGATCGATGTACGAAAACACCTCCTACATATAAGCTATCCGATGATGCCGAAGTATTTTATTTTTGAAGCTCGTAAAAAATGAGGAAAATAGTCCTATGATCTCTTCTATAAACACTCGTCGCACGTCTGCCGATGACATTTCAGTAATTACTTTTTGAAATGATGGCGTTCGGATAGAAAAGTAAATTAATGGCTCTTTAAACAGATTTTCAACATTATTTAGTTCTATATGCTTGTTTCAGAGATCAGTGTAAATGGTATAAGAACTTATTTTGTTGGATGATTTTTATAATTCTAATTATCACGGATGTACACGTCCAAACATATGAGACGAGTTAGCAGTAACAGACTACAGACTACAGACTACGATATACTGCACCAACTCTGTCTCTTTATTCATTTATCCAGAATAGTGCAAAAACTTATTAATTTTTGCAATTATTTTACGTTAGATTATTTCATATATGCTTTCAAGTATGCAATTTTCTGTACTAATTCAGATAAAGCATTCTAATTTACATACGGAAAAAGGAAGCATTTGATTTCTAGTAAATTATAAAGCTAAGTTAACAAATAAGACTCTGACATATAAATAAATCTATATAGCATGCAATGTTTATTTGATAATAAATCTAATGTTAAGTGATATTGAATGCTACGAAAATAAAAATTTTGCATAAATTTTTAGATTTTGAAAAAATGATTAAAAAATAGCAGCTACCAAAAATTACAATAATAATTACAGATCGTACGATAAATTCTATGATGAAAATATTTAGCATTGTTTGTCGCAGTTAATGAATATTTTCCCAAAATTTCGTTTTAGCCAACGTTTACAATTTCGAAGACCAATGTTTTTTTATTTAGATCATTTTTTCGTTATAATAAAGCAATAAATAAATAGCTCTTTTTATCGATGTAGTTTAAGTTAAATGAATCTTTTCATTGTTTGCAATAACGAAGCACGTACAGTGAATGCTGAGAAAGATTCAGTAGAAATGAAAATAAAATACAGCGAGTCAACAGTGGAAAACGATGAAGGGGAGGAAAATATAGTGGTAAAAGAAAAAAGGGGTATATATATATAGGTTGAGGGGATGGGGGAGGGTACAAAGTGTTCCTCGAGGGTATCTCATCTGTCAATAAATCACGGTTATTGAACGTAGCTGCTCTTAGTTTGTGACGGGGATAACGGTGGTCGTGCTGTGATACGTCATAAGTCACAGCTGGTCGCACGTTGCAGCGACGTCATCTCCTACACTTTGCGCGACTGCTCACCGTGATTGTATAGCTCAGACATAGTCACGTGTGCGACGGGCCATAGGCCACCCCGTGAACGCTGCTCAGCAGCCTCCTGTTCGCGGAGGAAGAGGTAATAGTACCATTAACCGGTTCTGTATCTTAGCAACCTGAACCCCTCGGTACACGTTCGCGCTTTATTGTGAGTTATGATTGATATTGTTAAATATATAACCTGCACCTGCCGTCTGCCTGGCGCTATTACGGTGTCACGTGTATTTTCTGTTTTTATAATTTTAACTGTAACATTGGATATTTAAAATGTTCCATTTTTTTTCTACACTCAGTCAAGAAAATTAAACTATTTGATGTGTGCATTGTTAAATGCTTCAAATGGCGATCGCTATGTACATCTAGATGTACATGGTGATTTTGTAATAAGAATAACGTTGATTACTTTAGGACCCGAACAATTTGTATGAACGGGCTTTTAAAATAATACGATGTTCTATCCAGATGTAGAACACTGGACAATTAGACACTGTACGCACAAATCATCTGACATACCAGGATTGTAACAGTGCTTTGACGCTATTCTGAAATGATGATTTTAGATGGATCAGTTATTTAGCATTGTCTTGCAATAGTGACAAAAATTATAGTTTTTTGCAGTAATAATTTGTACTTTTTGTACGAAAATTAAAATCTGTTCTTTCCGACTACTCACGAGCATCTCGCCGCTTTTCTACTATACGAAAGTTCATTTATATCGTACTCTCTTATGTAGGCACGATTACACATCTCATAATTGTCGAGTATTCAAATATTCAAGTATTCAAATATTTTAAGTTCATTTACGGCACACCCGTTCGGGTCAGAATATTAACACAATTCTGGCCCGCTTCTGAATATCAATTAAAATTAGATTTTACCTATAGTGTCCTATAGTTACCTATAGTTTATAATTTTTTTAAAATATGACACATGAGAATAATAGGATTCGATCATCGATTCGAAATTCGATCATCAGAATACAGGAAAATAATGATATTACAGGAGTCTAGTGAGTTCGTGATTCCAGAAGGTAAATTCTTCTGTTGGAGAAAGTGTTGAAATGAGATAGTAAATCTATTAGCAGAGTCTTAATCATCATTTGCTCCGCGAAGCTACTGAAGAACCGTAACGAAAACGTATATTCTCATTTTCCAAATTTAATGGGAATCTGCAAGTAATAAGATATAAAGTTTAGTTTAGCTCGTTTCTACAAATCACGCCAGATTTACTTCCCTTTCTCGTTTCTACTTCCGTGTGTGCCCGTCGTATATACATAGTAACGCTCTATATAACGCTATAGTACTATCCTCAACATTAGTATATGTGTGCATCCTTGCATCGTTTGCCTTGCGCCTTTGCTCGCACTATTGAAACGAACAAGGTCTCTCTAACAAACTTTGCCCTTCGCATTCCCACACACAACTCATGAAATTTTCAAATTTTCCACTAGCATTTCATTGATTCATGGCGCGTTTTGCACGTCGTTTGTCTTACAAACCGAAAATTCGTCTCACGCTTATGATTTACAAATTAATGCGGTGCAATTTAACGTGACTCAACATCTTCATAGTATTTAATCCCGTTAAATGCAAACTTACCGACACGTTTACAAATTGCGTTCGCCTCGTAGTGCAAATGAGAGTTTGGCGTAGGGACGTTGCTTTAGAAGCGTGCAGAAGACAGAGAGCTAAAGCGCGCAGAACAAAGTGACAGCTGAAGAGAAAGAGAGAGAGAGAGAGAGAGAGAGAGAAAATAGTTATTTTCAGAAGTTTGGGAAAATCCCAGGAGGACTGGAGCATGACATTTCGCCGAGCCTTGACATAAAATCCTCGGTGACTTTTGCGTTCGAGCAAGCGTGACAAAAAGATTGCGACGTATCTATCTTGGTCCTCGCTATCTTTTGCTGGAAAATACATCGTCTTTTTTCGTGCATTGTCGCGTATTGGTTCGCAGAGTCTCTGACACCGCACCCATTCTTGCTCCTCACACATGTATAGAAAACATATATGCCATGTTACAAATATCATTATTAGGAGAATATCTTTTTATTTTACGATAGATTTTTTGACAAAATCTTGATCTAATGGAACAAACTTTAACTAGCACATACACGTACGATCACTATAATGTTTTATACACGTTTTAAGCTTTTTTATATGTTATGTGCCTTGTCCTTGTAGATCTTATTAAATCTAATTTTAAATACTTACATTTATCGAATTAGATTTAAATAATAATACTTTCTTCAGAAATGTTTCATATTACAATTGATCGTAAATGTACAATAATAACGATATCGTTCAAGTACTCTGATTATTACGAATTCAATGCCAGTCAATCATTTCAAGGAGAACATTAATTTTTTCTTTTACTTGCATGATTCATATCGTATGATAAAGTTTTTAAATAATGGTATTAATATGAAGAATTCAATTTATTTAATTTGATTCATAAATCTTTTTTAGAAAATAGTAAATAATGCTTTGATTCGCTTTTAACGCTGGCAACAAATCATGTGGTACAGAAAAGGATTTTAAAGAAAATTGATTTATGTTTAAGAATCAATTCATTAATTGTATGCAATAAAAAGAAAAGTTCGGTTTGTAATATCCACGTGATTATAGTTTATTAAATAGGGAATATTCGTTAAATTGCAAAAATATTAGTTATTTCACTATTCTTAATAGTGAAAAGTCGATTCATTTAGATGTAAAAATAATTACATTTTCTAGAACAGTGAAATCTTATAATACTAAATTTCGAGAGTATTTTTAAATTACGGTGATGGTTAATAGATCTGAGAATCTCTGCTAATGTACCTATAATATTTCCGATAATCTTATTATGTTATTAACTTTTTTTTATATTCCATATGTTTTATTGGCCACACTTATGACTGTTTTGCTCTTATGCACAGTCTATTTAATCGGCTAGGTGGGTTCGTAAATATTAGCGAAAGAGAGCGTATTGCTTCACTTCGAATATATCGAACATGACTGTCTTGTAATCCTAATATATTACGGATTATGACTTGATCTCTATAGTACGTATTTTAATTTCAGACTTGCGGTACTACTGCATACGTTTTAGGTTATACATTCAAACGCAGTTTAGTTATACATATAAAACGATCAAAATTAGTTGTAGGCAAAATTGAATATATAGAACATAATTATTTTATTGGATAAAATTCGAAAACATTTGAAACGCCTCTTTTGTTATCGATGTATTATATAACTGCAATTATAAATTATTCGAATATTTCAACGGTAAACTTAGCTTACAAAATAATCGATTACGATAGTATATAGAAAGTCTAACTACAGTCGGACTTAGTAATCCAATTAGACGTCCTTTTACTTTAGTTTCTCAGCAGAATCCACTGAAGTTTTAAGTAGATGTAACTATAACGGTTTATAGTAGCGAACGCAGCCCTTCTTTTGTATTTAAATGCATTTGAGAGTAATTACAATTTTAATTGCACGCGCATCGTATACCGAACGGGAATTGCGTAAATTCTTTAAATATTTCATGGTTATCGAAGGAAATTGCGAACAGAATATTCAATTTTTATGTCATACTCTCGGTTTAAAAAGTAATATGCATAGCATCTTCAATGCGATGCTGAAGTACCTTTAAACATTTAATCTACGTGAAATAACCACAACATTTACGTTGTTTCATTAGAATATAATTTTCTTCCTTAAACTCGTATATTATATTTCCTCAGAGAAAGCACCGTGGATATAGCTTCAAAAAATTGTTTTATGAAACATTTTTATATGCTTTCCTTTTTTGACGTTATGCTTCTTTGACAACTTCCAGAGATATATTTGTGCTTTAAGTTTAATATGTTCTCTGCAGTCGTACGAACACTTTCTGATAGTTATATTTTCGACATATTTTCAAGTATAAAATACTACAAGAAATACTACGTGCATATAGAATAATAATTAATTAAAAAATCTTATTATTATGGGTAAAAGCGCAAGAATAAAAAGCATATTTGTATTTATTTAACATAAGAATACATTATAAAAGTAACTGTATACGAGGTGAAACTCGCATTTGCCAATAGTATATTGAATAATTTTGTTATTACTATGTAACTATTTGTATTACATATCCTTTTTTTTTTAATTTTTTTAAGTGTATAATGATGCTTTTATATATACCGTGATGTGTTGCACCTAGGAACGCACCGGTTCTCACGACGAAAGGAAACCGCCACATTCCTTTGCGCGGTAGTAGTCAGTGCTGGATTGCGATTCAGAGTAAAGCTTGGCAAAAGGTAGGAGAAATCACCAGTCTGAGGTTTAATAAATGGTAATCTTATAACTCTGCTGTAACAATATATATATACATATACATATATGTGTCATTCTCTGACAGATTGACCGAATACAACAATTTTTTTTAATATTTTTAAATTTTAATTTGGCACTGTATCTTCATTAATATTTGAGACTTTATTCATTAAGGTTTTCTAAGTTACAGTATGTCAAAGTTGGCATTTTAAGCGAATTTTCAAAAACTTTTCTCAACATTGGTCCAAAATCCCAGTTAGAAACATAAAATGATTCTCAACTTTAAACCATCGTTGACACTTTTGTGTCGATGAACATCTAATATATATCATAGATCAATATATATCATAAATCTACTGTTGCTGACATCTCTTATCACAGTTTATAAGTATAAGTTCGAGGGGAAAAAGAATGTTATAAACAATTACTTTGTACAAACGTAAAGCTTACTAAGTTTTTGTACATATATAAGAAATATTCTCAAAATAAAAAAGTAGGTGAAAAATCAAAGTTTATCTTGTGTTATAATACGATAGAACGGGCGCATTCTATTAAAAAGTATACGGGATTGCGCGAGAGTCAATTAATTTTCATTTATTTCACTGTGCATTTCATCGATGGGCCGCCGTCGTCGCCACAGTGTCGGCTTGTGCTACTGCATTTTCTATAGGAGAAAAAGAAAGAGAGAGAAAGAGAGAGAGAGAGAGAGTGAGAGAGAGTGAGAGAGTTTCGACGGCATCGAGGGTTGCTGCTGCTGATCGGATGTTCGCCGATGCCCATGCAGGAAGATATGAGGATTTTATGACGCGGCAAAAATAGCTTTCAAGCTCGTACGAGCGAGTTATGTGAGAGAACGAATGAAGGCTTTACGTCGATTCTCCTGTCATCTTCCCCCTATTTTGCTTCCGCGTCTCGTAACGCTCTTTCTACCTCTCTTGTGCGCATAGTCGTTACTGGCCGAAAATTCCTCGAACCTTGCAGCGAATAATTGTCCGAGATTCCAGTCACGAGTCACTGGAACTAAAAGCCATTAAGCTGTAACTAATTGAAGTGCTCGCACGTTTGCTCATACTGCTTGGTCAAGGCAACTTTCGCAAGTACTCGCGCCTGTGGATGACTGCTTCAATATTATTGAGATTCCTGACAGTGAGTCCGCGAATTCCTCATACTAGCTCGAGCACATGATAATGCCCTACATCTATAACCTGCCTAACCAACTATGCATCTTATATATAATTAGGTATTTCAGCGTAATTTTTTTTTAATTCAAAGGTCTTTAAAATAACCAGATAAGTACTCAACCAGAACTGAATATTTAAAATGTCCCACTGGCAGTAGTTCGGTATTGATTAAATACTATCCAATGTTCTTTACAGTATCGTGAAAAATGGCCATTACTTATTCAGTATTGAGCCGTTGATCAATTCTCATTAAGGTTACTTTACAATTACATTATAATGTCACAAGAATAAGATTAATTTTTATATACTCCCTTCGGCTGCTTTATGGTAGTCAATTATATATTCTTTCTCTTATAATTCTACCATAAACTACTTTATTTTTCACATTGTTAACTGAAATCCGAGTAGAAAAATTTCTTCCGCCGGACATAAAATTGTTATTATAATATCAGAATCGCGGGACTGGACTAATATCACAGCGCAATATTTAAAGCATTTGTAGTATAGATTAATGGTATGCTTCCCTTAGATAAATAAATATTTTATAAAAGTAGTCATAAATATAAACTTTACTTCTAGTGAATGAGATCCTGTCACCGTACAGTACAGTGGAAACATTGTCATTACTAGTCCAGAATCGAACGCTTGGACCATTTTTATCAGAGACATAGAAAGACGAATAATCTATTACCTTGAATTATTAAATCTTATTTATTTTTTTTGAATTATAAAGAAAAAGATTTCTCCTCGTGTTTAATCGCATTTCTATTTCTATTTCATAGCTTCTTTTTGTTAGAAAAACCCAACTCATAAGATGCATGAACGGATGCACTCGGAATGATCGAAATCCAGTCGCGTAGGTATACACGTAATATTTCTATCGTTTTCCCTCATTCTAAGAGGGAGAAAAGAAGACGAAAAGAGAAGCGCGAAGCTTATGAGATGTATATGTATAAAAAGGTCTACTATCCGATGTGGGAGAGTCGGCTTTTTGCTCTCTTCCTACTTGGTTCTGCAGCTAGCGCGCAAGCTCTTCAGAATCTTCGGCCTCGCCTGGAATACGCAACTCGTTGGATTCGTGAATAGAATTTATTATTACATTTAGCAGGAGGCAAGCGCTTTCTTTTCCTCTACCTCGTTTTTATCTTGCTCCTCGCCTATTCTCTCGTTTGCTAGGCATCCATCTTTCCTTCCCCTCTCCATATACGAGCTTGCGACTTGCAAGCTCACTTGGAGTCCGTGGCGTCTATACGCGGCAAGCTGGTTTGACTTAGCCAAGCGCCTCCTCTCCACCCCTCCACCATCTGACTATACCTTTCGAAGCTCTGAATCGAGCAACTCATTACTTTACATTGTGGATCCCACCGACAATGGTCCCCTTCTCTTCTCTCCACGGCACTCATAAAAGCGAGCGGTCTCCTGTGCAAAGAAACCAATGAATGTGGATTCCCTGTATGTATGGGTGTGAGCGAGTGTGCGTCTGCATGGTCGCGAACGCCGCTTGCGCAATCTTGGGATTCATACCTGCCCGTACTCAAGGGGTTCCCTTCGTTCATTTCATCCCCTACCATCTCTCTCCGTCTCTCTCTCTCTCTCTCTCTCTCTCTCTCTCTACTCTGCCTTCTCACTTCGTTCTCCGTTTCTTCCCTCACTTTTTCTAGCACTTTCTTTTCTTCCCTTTCTGTCCACCAACCCGCCACGTTGTTCCCCATCTCCGTTAGCTTCTCTCTCTTTCTCTCCCTGAGCTTTTCTCCCTCTTCGTTCTTCTACTCTGGGCTCAAAAGCAACTTCCGCCTCTATCCAATTCTTTCATTCTTTTGACAATTATTACTATGACCCCGACTTTTTGATTAATCCCTCTCCCAGTCTGCGAACTTGTTGAGGGTCGCCGTTGCAGCTCGGAAGCTCTTTGCACGTTCCTGTCGACGAGTTTCATTCCAGTAACCAACACACTAACCCTGCTCATGCTTACCTTGGCCTCAACTACAACATAGCTGTTTTCGAACCTACTGACACAAAGTAGCTATATAGTGCACAACACTATTTTATTCTACTGGGTTTCAATTTATTATTTTGAAATTCAATATTACTAATAACGATTTTATCGGTTAAACGAAAGCTTTATTCAATTTATATTGCACTGCATTTTTCCATCATAATTATTACATATTTTCTGGTACGCCATGGAAAAGCTTTGAAATCTCTTATTTGAAACGTTTTGTAAAAAGGAAAATACAGTCATTGTAGTTCTGGGAAAAATGATCATTCTGTTTACATAAAGTACATGTGCATCAAAGGTATTATTCTGTTGAATTTACTAGCTAACGCGCCAACGTGTAATTTTTTAAACACGTTTTAATCAGTTTACTTTTATTTTCATTACTACGATGTTTTCGCAAATATTTAACTTTTTTCACTTAAATACAAAATGTACAACGTTTAATTTAATGCAACCAGATCTAATAATATCTGCTTGGATTCTTTATTTTGAAGTTTGAATTGGAAATTTTTTAATTTTCTGATGCGTTGATAGACCAAATTTAAAATGATTTTATTTCATCATCCAATCAATATTTTCACTGCATTCAATTATTCTCAATTCAACTAGTATAGACTAATTAATAAAAATCAATGAACAAAGGTTTCGTTTTTTAAAAAACCTTACCTTTTTTTATCAGTACTCTCTCTTTCGCTCCTTCTTTCTTGATTCAAACCCTAATTGACCTACGAACACGCAGATGTAGCTCATGAACAGCGTACTTTTAATTAAAAATTTTCAGATCGCTTATTCCCCGAAGCTTTTAGAGTAATGGGTTTCATAAGCAATACCTGCTGGTTACGCGAGAGCTACAGGTGCAACGCGAGTAATGATACACAGAGAAAAAGGGAAATAAGGGCGAGGGCGAGGGCGAGGGAGAAGAAGCGACTACGCGTTATTTTCACAATCTGAAGCACGCATGCAGAAGGTGTGAATTCCCGTACTTCGGGTAAGCCCTTGGAGTGTGAAGTTCTGTACCGTATAAGAGAGGAAGGGGAACAAAAGGATAGTGAGACGGAGATAGAGAAAGCGTATACTGCTTGGAGGGCTTCGAGAGCTGCTAGGTGTTGGTGCGGTGTCGGCAGCGAGACGACTACGAAAAAGGGTGCAAAATCCGCGACGGCGAAACCTTCGTATGTACGAAATGCGTATGCAAAAAGTATTGTGCCCTCCTACCAGAGAAAGAGAGAGAGAGAGAGAGAGAGAGAGAGAGAGAGAGAGAGAGGGTGAAGCGGCTGATATAGCTCTTGTGCAAAAGAACAAAAATACTACAGGTTCACACGTGCTCGTGGAAGTAGTCGGTACCCACAGTTTCGCGTATACATGAGCAAATATATAATTTATATTTGATTTGAAATATATTAATATTATTTTCTCGAGCATCTAGAAATACAGTGAATTGTGAAATGTAGAAAATGTACTTTTAAAAGTACCGTCTATTGTATGAAATGCTAATAATTAATTCAACGTAATATTGATTATAAAATAGATAGACTAAAAGAAACTAATGGAAATGTTCTAGAATTAGAAAATCATCACAGGCCTGATCATAATAAGTTATTACGCATTATTTGTTTGATAATTACTTATGACTTTTCATATAATAATATTATATTATTCATATATGTCTGTTAATTCTGGATCTGTATGCCACATTGTATGTTACGCTTATAGGTCAGAACTAATTAAAAAAATTTATTTATACAAAATGAAGAAAAATATGGTCTTTTTTCAATAGTTTCAAAATCATATCACTACTCTTGTTCTTCTTCATTTCGATCCCATAAGCAAAAGTGAATAATCGATACTAATCCTATTAAAAAGTGCTATAAATTGTTCATAACCATACAGCGGAATTATTGACCAAATACATGATTGTAGGTGTACCTTTGAGCAACAACAATTTCTAGGACCCTCTTATTTCTAGTCAGCCGTGGTTTTGCGTATGTATGTGTAAATAAGATAGAGTCACGGGGATTGGCGAACGAGAGCATATGTGTATATACACACGTTAGCAATATGTAGAATCGCACGTAGCAACATATGCTAGGAAGGAAAGGGCGTTGTCACCCTGTATCGTAGTTGTGGTATAATCGTCTGGTGGGTCGTCGTCGTCGTCGTCGTCGTCGTCGTCGTCACGCATTGTCCATGCAGACGGATGGGTTAGCTTTTTACTGAAATGCAGTCGGGCTTTCAAGACTCGGGCTACATGCTGCGACTGCCTTCCAGCTACGCCGGCTTTTCATATACGAGGACCAACTACTCGACGACAGGCGCAGTCGTATACGCAGCCGTGTACGCACCCGGGTATACATAGACCTTGAGAACGACCCTTTTGGTCTATTCGCCCACTGTCACTGCCCTCCATACATTTATATGGCTATGTATATCGTTATGTCCTCCAATTCCTCTCTCGTCTACCCTCTTCTTGCTCGCACTTCTCCTCGCTTTTTGCAACGAACGCTTCTGCGCTTTGACGCCATGAATCAATATTTGAAACATATAGTTTTTGTCTTGGCATACGCAAAAAATACATACATCCATTATACTTATCGAAATAATTCATACTTAGTATATTTGCGTATTAATTAAAAGTATTAGATGTTCTAATTAGAGGCCAATTTTGACTGTAGTATTGAAATTTAGTTTAGTAGATAAGATATTTTTAATTAGTGCAAAAATATTTGTACTATAGGATAAACTTACGTTAATATTAGTTCATTGCGGTATTATACATGAAATTATACATTATACAGATTTTAATTAATGTGCAGCTTCTTAGTGATGCAGTTATCACTACAAATACTATTATTTTTGGCAATACGTGCGATTGTCTAAATATTCATGGGTTTTGTTCTTTAATAATATAAATGTATTTTCGAAAGATAGATAATTACAGAGGTATTTAAGTATTTTAGTGAATATATAATAAAATAACTAATTAAGAGATACTTAAACTTATTGAATTTCGCTCTTTAGGTTTATTTAATAATTTTCTTTCAGCAATTGCAACTACTAGTCCGTAGAGTTTCCAAAGAATCAATATTCATTGGTTCTTTGTTAAATAATGGCTTGAGCACAAAATTTACAGAAATATTCATCGCTGCATTCATTGGGACGTGAATTTAAGGATTTTACATACCGAAAATATTTTAAATTATAAAATGTATTGTAATACTTTTAAATTATGTAAAAAATCCATTTTATTATTAAAAATTGTTATATGCTTTCAACAATAAATTCCTACATTTTTATCATGAAGAGAGTATCAAACAGTTTTACTCTGAAATTTCAACTGAATTTATCAGCTGATTGACTTCGTATCCTACGGGCAATGAGTTTTCTATTCCCTACTGTACTTGTCTTTTTCTGTGCTCTAATAAATCGCTGCATTTCATTTTCGGAATTCAACTCCAACTTATCCTCTTAAGTATTTTAATGTTAAATAATAATCATTTAATAATACTTGTAAACTTAATAATTATATTCATTTCAGTATAGTCTATAATACATGTAGATGATAGCAACTTTAATATTGTAATTTCAAGTACGACCGGCAAAGAGTTGCAAACGTACAAACATAATGTATTATTTGACTTTCATTTCAATCTTTTAGACCCTTCCCTTAGTTACTCGCGTCGTCAAGTTCTAAACTCTAGACGATCTAAACAGTAGACTGCTGGCTTCGCGTGCATCAGAGTTGAAAGAAGGGTGGAGCGTGAAAAGGAAAGTAGACAAAAAAAGAGGGAGCCTGTCTCGACTATATGCTATAACAATGCTGCTAAGTTGACAGTCTGGGTGCAAAATACACTATTAATGCTATTTGTCCCCTATTCCACTTTGTTCACTTCTAACGAATGCGTCGATTCTTTTCAAA
Source organism: Apocrypta bakeri (assembly GCA_018906985.1). Lineage (NCBI taxonomy): Eukaryota > Metazoa > Arthropoda > Insecta > Hymenoptera > Pteromalidae > Apocrypta > Apocrypta bakeri. The sequence continues at coordinate 5,522,458 of JACCIA010000007.1, read as the reverse complement.
GTTTTTTTTTCATTGCACTATGCATTATTCTAATCTTGATCGACGTAAAATCATTTGGAATATGTGAACTATCTGTTGAAATTTACTTCTGTAAAGAACTTATGTACTTTCTTCAAAAAATTAAACTACAGTACACTTTTTTGTCTACGAATGTTTACAAGTATGAAAGATTTAAATAAGAAGAAAAAAAAGATAACCGTTTTGAGAAAAGTAGCTTTGACGATTTAACACTACTAAAGTTATAAAGCGTTTGAAGCGTTCCCTTAGGTCCTCAAGTTTTACCCACAGAGATCTTTCATAGCTCGTTCGGTAGCTTCTGTTTCTCTCTCTTTATTTTTCTCTTTAAACTCGTTTTCACACGTATGAAGTTCATAGAATACTTTACACTGTCTTATTTTATAAATTTTTGCATTGGCGTACTTATGTATTAACTTAAGGTTGGATGGACATCTTTTTCTGAAGTAGATATAATTAAACAAATTAATAGTTAATTTTAAAAAACTATCTTGATTCACTAATCGTTACACTTAAGTAAACAGCTTTGTTATTGACAATAAATTAATGAAAATATAGAGGCACTATACAATCATATATAGAATATATAGAATATATATAAGTGTAAACTGATTATATAGTATATAAACTTTGTTCAATAATTTATGCTTAAGCGTCATATTTCATTCCATTTCAAAAATAAAGTAATACAAGTTTAAGTCAATACTAAAACTTTGTATCCAATGGATACGGATTTACGTTCGAGTGATTTTCAATTTACCTCTTCCGACGTATATCTCCGAATCCATGTTTCTTTTCAACTTTGAATCGACATCAAAATCGATTTCAACCCTTTGCTTTATCGGATAACATGTATATCCATTACGTATTTTCAAAAGAGTAGACAATTTTCGAATCAAAGAAAAAGTTATAGATAGAAAATGAAATCATGATCGAGGCATTAACGAAGAAACGATTTTTCTTATTCTACATAGCACTCATTATTTTATAAATGATTATTTTGACGTATCTTATGGATATCTATACTCTAAATCTGAAACAGCCGAAATAAACAATTTTGTAGAGTATTTTCACCGTTTGAATAAGTGAAAATAAGTTTCTAAATGAATTTACTAAGCTTTTAAAAGTAATAAATAAATATTGTAATTAATCGTTAATACATTTTTAATAAACGTTGACTTACCAAAGTATTTAGCTGTATTAAATACAAATAAATTTTTATGAGAACAACTCAACTTATAGCCAATAATCCATAATAATAATTGATTCTTTAACATGTAATAATTAGATTTTGCATTATTAATTGTGCACATAAAGTTGTTGAAGTAATACTTTCTTTTAGAAAACTCTACATCTGCAAATGTCTTAATAGTAGGTATAATTTTATATATTGAAACCATTAAAGACCTAGGTCATTATAAAATAATAATCCGTTATTGGACCGGGCTTTACCCATATTGTAAAATAAAGTAAACGTAATGTAAGTACACCAGGTCATTTTTCACAACTATAAATAATCCATGCTCTATGCTTCTTATGCTTTAATCGTAATGAAACGCTGCCAGTGTGCTGATCAGAAATTATATTCTACAAACTTCTAAATACATACTTGTTTACTTTTTAAATAAATAAAAAAGTATATTTATTCAACCTATCTCAACAAACGTGATACGTAATAAGAATAAAGTTCATATTGTTATGTCAATCACACAACACTTTATACGATAGTAAATATTCACTTAATAAAAAAATTAAATTTTTTTTGTATGAAATAGGAATATTCACTACGAATTTAGAGAGCGAATGAATCAATAAACATAACATTTCACTGGAAGTACAGTAATATACTCTTTAGAACCTAAAACAAAAGATATAGTATCAAATCTGATATAAATAAAATATAAATATCTTGAAGAAATAAATGAAAATTATTGAGATGAAAAGAAGCAGATATAGTGAAGCTATAGACTCCCAGAGCATAATCCACGGTACGATAAATAAGAGTAAAAGTGAATCTTATACTTAAAGAATTTTTCGAGTGTACACGACTAGTAGAAGAAGGGCGGTAACTCGGTAGATGCATGCGGCACGTCAAATACACTCTGTGCGCGGTCCATCAAAATGCAAATGTCTTTTATCCAGAGGTAAGGTAATGTATGCGTCCGCCGAGAATCAGTATTCAGGCTGTAAGGCGTATGCGATCCGCCCCTTGCGTTACGCTATACATGGTGCTGCCATAATAGTACCCACAGATCCGCACGGCTCTCTTACCCTCTCTTTCACTCTCACTCTCTCTCATCTCTCTCCCCCTCCCTTTCTCCCTCTTCTCGTTCTATGTTTCTCGTCCCAACCACCTACTCTCCTGCTGAACAAAGTAACCCTCTATTGAACAAGAACTGGGCAAGCCTCGATGGTCGAGCGACGAGCATCCCACCCCCGCGTGCTCTCGCCAAATCTTTATTTTACGAGCCGGACGTACGTTCAATTGGGGACTTTGTGAATAAAAGAAAAATAGGGAAAAGAAAAAACGTGCGTATGGGGACATCACCGCAAAAGTAGACGCTCAATCCGTGACATTAACATCATCATTCCCTCTTTTCTGTCTCTTTATTTATACTTGGAATATACGTTAATTTATGGCTGGATTGACGTTTTGCATAATTATGCATTTAAATCGTATGCACTTACAATAATCTATGAAGTAACTGTAGCGTTATCAAAGTGTTATAAAAGTGGGCCTTTCGTGACTACAAACTCATTGGCGTGTGAAAGTCAGTTTTTGTTTATCAACGATCAGTTTTTGGTTCTAGTGCTGACGTCGATCTTCGAAAAACATAATTTGGGTTTCACAAGGTGTCAAATTTTACATCAAATCTAAAAAAAGCAGTTTCTCGCTTGTACGCCATATCTCTGTAAGGTCTTGCTTGTACGTATTAAGAGATTATAGCGAAAAGTATTTATTTGTGAATCTACAATAATAATTTCAATAATTTCGATAGTTTTGTAAAAAATTAAAAGATTTAATTAAATGGTAAATGAAGTTATTTAAATGTTATTATTATTGCAATAGACATATTTGATGCCTTGGTCTCTCCTTGTAATATAATCGCTCTCGGTAATAACCGAATAAAATTAATATTGAAACACAACAGCCTACGGATATAAAGCTTAACACCTTTAGATTTAAACGTTAAATTATTATTACATTCAGATGTTCAATTATACAGTATTACTATTTTATGGGTACAATGTTAAAATAAAAAGTTTGTACATTCGCTATAACATTGGAAAATCGACTTCAAATGAGAGATTTAGTTCTAAATGTGACACGATCACCAGAAAATAGAGTATGAATATTGATCGTAACGAGCAAATCCGCAATATCTGCGTATTTGCGCCAATAACATATATGCCCTTTCAGATCCAATGATTACCGCGTTGAAGCACGAAATCACATCAAAATAAACCTTCGTATTATGTATAATAGTTTTGGTTGAATAGAATGCGTAATGCTTTAGAGAACATTTTTTTATTTATGTTATTATATTTGTTAAAAATTAATCAACAATTGAGCATCGATTGGTCAAAACACATGGGTTTGGGCAACCGTTTAAGCAACTGTTGATCAAAATAACCGTTATTTTCGTCATATTACACACAATCGGTTGGTCTACGGTTGCTCAAATTTAACAATTTTTATAATAACGTTTTGTAGCTTGTTATTTGGTTAGCAACTATAATTATTGTATTAACCAACAATAAACTTTAGTTAATTAAATAATTCAGTAATATCTACAGATGTTTTTAAATTGAATGTAAGTATTGCACTTTATAGTTTTTTGAAAATGTAGATTATGCTATCAAACTTTAAAAATTGGAACAAGAATTTAAAACGAACAAATTTGTAAATAAATTAATGTAGGGTTAATTTTCATTTTTACATAAAATCAAAGTTAGGATAAGGATCAAAGTTAAGTTAATTAGGCCTCTTCTTTAATATTTAAAAAGTTTATCAATCGAAGCATGAGGAACTTTTACGTTTATAAGCCACTTAGCGATTTCTTCTATTTCTGTCTATTTACACATAATATTACATATTACATATCACTCACTGTTAATTCGCAATTTTTTAAGTACTAAAATCCCACTAAACAGACAATTATCATTAATTCATCTATCAGTTCACTCACTGCAAAATTATATCGTAAAACATTACATTCAGAGTTTTTAAATGATCAAGTTATTCAATTGATAAATGCATATTCTGAATAACTTTCTTTTTCGGCTTGTAATACGCTTGTTCCGCTATGCATATGCGAGGCAGTCTAGACACGTTGGTTTAACCTATAAAATAAAATAAAATTTATGAAAAAGGAACAACAAGTATGTGTTTACCCATTAATTTGCATTAAGCATTATTTATTTAAGAAATGAATGTTAATTTTATTGGTCTAAATATTAGTTGTAATAAATATAAATTTCAGTGTTGATCAACCGTTGCTTTACGATTGCTAAACGGTTGATCAAAATTCTTGACTAAAAAATCATAAACAATAGTATAAGAGATCATTTTGGTTTATTAAATTTCTACCAGAGATGTTACTTTTTTAATGGAAATACATATTCGATGGTTTTAATGTTTACGTTTTTAAAATTGCAACAATATTCTTTACCTTTAAAAACCAGAATTTGTATTTCTTATTATAGTTTACATGATAACATTTTAATACGTGAAACTAAAAAAATTACAATTAATACTTTTTTCGAAGTCTATTTTCGCTAAAAAAATTTCGTTCAAAAAGTGCTGTTAAAAGGTATCGATCAAAAGCACTTTCAGTGAATCAGTTTTATTGTAACTAAATTACTTTCCACAGCAAAGATAGTTTGCGATAAATAATCATTGAGAATATATATCTTTACGCTCTTCTACGTATTATTAGTAGAAAGTACCATCGATGTCAAGTGATAATTTATTGGATAGTTTCCATTTTATCATAAAACTACAATCTATCATTTATTGTTATGAATAGAAGCCGGATATTTACCTATTTGTTAGAAGCGTATCCAACAATCTTTTGCAACACTCGTCGCAACAGAAAGTCCTTTCAAGTACGATAGGAGTAAGAAATGTCATGCATCGGCTTTATGCTTAGGGAGGGTGTTGCTAGCGCCATTTACACTAAGCTTTATTGCTTCCCACTGAATGCGTGCAAAGTGACTCAGCTTTCCTATTAAAATCCCTTTCGTGTACAGGAGCTATCTGATCAAGCTGGACGTCGTACATCAGACGAGATTTTCGCTCGGAAAAGAAGAGCCGTCAACTGAAATCAGTTACAACTAAGATTTATTAATATACCATCATTATAACGCGTTGCTATTTAATTCAATTTAAAATGTAAATTAATCATTTAAATCCCTATGATGAATACCTTTAATAAATAATGTTATAATTTCCGGAAGTCTTGCATTGGTTTAGATTATAAAACGTACTTTTCTAAGAACTCTGATGATAGTACATTATCTAAAATTCGTTAATAAACATTTTGTTTGAATTCGATATAAATAATTGTTATATGTTCTTAATAATTATGTGTCATATACGTAGACTGAACAAGTCTAGATGTGCAGCTTACGCAGTTTTACCTTTTCGACGTCTATAGCAATCGGGAAACAAATTAATAAACCAAACTGGAATGTTTACGGTTGAGTCACATATGATTAGGTTTATTTCATCTAAATGCGGAGTGACGTTGGGAACTCCTTGGGTTGTCGTTTTTTACGTTATGTTTATCTTCTTGATAATTATTATATTACATTTATTGAAACTTATGAAGGTAAACTTAAAATTCGGAATTAATTTAATAAACGCATGGTTTATGCCATACAGATGCTATTTTAAAGAATTAAAAAATTAATTAAAAAAAATTATAGAATTTAATTTAAATTAAACATCGCTCACGTAATTCAAGATTAACAGCTGATAAGAAAAAGCGTCAATTGTAAAAAGTATTGAGTGGCCATTGGAGCAAAAAAGAGGTAAAGGAGAGCAAGTATAAGTAAGGTATATTCTGTTGTAAGCGAGACGCATAAATAGAACCTCTTGTTCGGTGCCGTTAAAGGCTTATCGTTATTCCGCACACGTTGGCTGTTCGTTGCAGCTAGGGCAGTAACTACTTACGTCGTGACTCGGCCAAGAACCCTTGTGTAGATAAACAACCCGCTCTCTAGCTTTCTCTCTCTCCCACAGACTCAGTCCTCCCTCTCGACAACCTTCTGCTGCTGTTACTCCCCCTTCCCTTTCCATCACTTCGCCATCTCTCCCTCCTTTTGCCCTCTTCATCCATTGCACTTTCTCCCGATGCCTGAAAGCATTCAATTTGCATAGGAACACGACAAACTTCAGCTATTAGCCGAGTCTGTATCCACCACTAACTGACTTTGTACGCATACGCCAAATTCTCGTGCAAACCACCTCTACTTTCCCCTCTAGTATGGCTCTTTGACTGATTTCACTTACATCTGGAATCTACATAGATATGCACTAAGCCATGTAAGAGATTGATAAGATACGAATGCTAGTTGGCAATTACTTCATTCGAAGAGCAACAGACGTCAATGACTGCACTTGTCTGCTCTCTACATTTGAAATCATGAAGAAATATTCATTATTTGTGAAAGTAAGAATGGTGCAGTTATGCAAGTAGGGAATGTTTACTTTTATTACAAATTTGTATCAATTTACAGTCATTAACAATTATAATATATTGTATACACCGTTAATATATGTTCTAATCAAAAGATCTCTTATTGAATCTAAAAAAGTACACAGTTTTAAATACTAAATATTCGTTTAAGAAAATAACGATATATAGTATGCGTGAAAAACATTCGATCGTCGATGAGATCTGTAACGTTCGTGCATTAGAAATACTTCTTGTTTCAATTTTATGACTAGCAAAGTTAGTTATTCACTTTCTCTTTCGACAAAAAACAATGCAATTGCTCGTAGATAAGTCGCTCTTATCGTCGAATTTCAATTACTTGCTTAATTTCAAAATAATAATTTTCTTCTTAATCTCTAATATAAATCAAAACTTTCTGCTGGATTAAATCGTTTTGTGGCTGCACGTCTGTGATAAAGACTCTTGTTTTTATCACCAATTCCCGATCGTAATGACCGTTGTTGGAAATTATAAATATGTCCAATTTATAGTTCGTAAAAACTGATCTGACGAAACTTATTCGAGATGATTTTTAATGAGAAAGTAAATATTTTTTCTATTTTTTCGTTATTTAATTTCGCAATTCTGTTATTTTTCATTTTAGTTGAAATGTTCAAACTTTTATTCGTTTGAAATTTTATGTGTACTTGTATGAATAACAATCCATGTAATCAGATGCCAGACCGGGACAGTACTGTACTTATGGATTAGAGGCTGGCAACGAAACTTTTTACAATCCCAACTTTATTCCTACAAGTTGTCAAACACAAATTTATGCACAAAGTCATTGAGGCACTATTTTCTGATCCTTTCTAATTAATTTATCGACAGACTCTTTTTTTGTCTCAGTCAAAATTTACAAATCCTAATTTCAATTCTTTATTCAATCTTATCGAGATTATACTATTTGATAGTATATATTTACTATATGTAAAAGTCAATATGTAACCACGAAAATGATAAATATTTATTTAAAAATACTTAAAAACGTAAATAATACCAATATTCACTTTTGATAAATGTTGACTTACCGATACATTCGATACTGACAACAAATCGTTGAGTATTAAGAGGGATTAAAAAGATTAATATTGCATTATTTCGAGTATAAAGAGAAAAATAAATTTTCAAATTTCTCCTAACTTTTCATGATTGCGGAATTGTTTTTTTAATTTTAATTCAAAAAGCCATGTATGTTTGTAAGATGTAGGACTGTACTGAAAACTTATTCCAGACCGAATACTGCGACTGCATCTTATTTCATACTATAGAACAGTCGCTGGTGCTTAAAAGCACGCGAAGTCACATTCGGCTACCAACTGCACACTGAAGACTTTTCACAAGATAGATGGTAACTGAGTCTTATCTGCAAGCACACACATGAGCTCTCATTTGTACCTAGATGTATGCAGACCTCATTTCCCTTTACAATTCTACGTATAAAGAACTCTGTCTACTTTGAATCGTCAATGTTTGTAGAAATCTAGGACGATCGGCTCATCGAGATAAGGGAGCTCGGAGAAACACACTTACCAAAAAGCTAAAGCAGTGGAATAGGTTCTAATTGCAACAAGAAAGAAGAAATTTAACTTTTTTCTCTGCAAATAAAAGAGAACTCTTTTCATCTTTCCATTAACTATCCGTTGGAAAGAGCTCTGCAATGAAAATATCTAAATAAACCTATTTCTTTTTTTTACGAAAATAAAAACTCAGGTTCCCGTGTAATAGCTACTTTTTCCATCATTTAGATAAACAGCATTTCTAAAAGTTAAGCGTACATAGACGGCGTTGAAAGAATGCGTAACTATGCGACTTCTCATCAACTTTTCGCTACTTTATTTTATCTTTTCTTCGTCCGTTCACTGGCAACACTTGCATTCACTAGTTTTTTTACAACCCCCTCCTCCCTCTAATCTTTCTGGCTTTTGTTATGCCAAGGTAGTACTTACGCGAGAAACTTTTTTCGATACAGCCAACGCGTACTTCTCCCATCGAGGTTTTCACCTTTTCTTTAAACTCCCTTTTTCTTTGCTCCAAGTGTCGTCGCATTGATCAAGCTTTTCATTCTCTCACTCACTTCTTTACGTCAGTAAGTGCCTTTGTGTGATCAGCAGAACTTTATTCAATTTTATTTCTTTACTCAACGTTTGTTTATTCACGAGCATCTACTTATTCGGCAGCTCTGTTTACTGTTTACTCAATCACCTTGAGTCACGCTTGCCGAGATTTTATTATCGAAGACCGACGGGAGTTTGCAATCTAAGAACTGAAAGAGGGGAAGAAAAGAAGGATAGAGAGAAAAAGCATTGTTGGCCTTGCTGATTTTTCTGGAATTGCACTTCTTTACCCTTTCTGCTGACACACCCACAGCACACTTGAAACATTAGCGATAGATTGTATCACATGATGCCTACTCGACTTTCTACTTATAGTCAGTACTTCTTTTTACAGTGATTCTTTTTTTCCGCTGGATTTAAGTACATTGGAATATTTTCCGGAGAATTTTTAATATTTATGTATGATAAAACCAATGTTACATGTTATCAATAATTATAAAAATCGAATTCAATTACAAGATATTCAATTAAAATGAAAATGTAAATAAATTTTTAATTAACAGTACAACTTTTTGATGTTAAGATTTATTGATGATCGTATAGGATACAATTATATTTTATCATTTTAATAATTTCGATCACATTTTTATTATAATTTTATAAGTATAAATGTTTTCATTCGGGATCTTAATACATTGATATGTAGCAATAATACAATTTAACGAAACTTGTTTTTTACGGGTGTGTTGTATGATAAAATTTCAATCAACTTCTGTATTTAAATGACTTAATTTTAAAGATACATAACTCTAAAATATGTATAATGTAAAACATAGGAGTATATAGACACGACCTTCTTATTATCTGTATATCGAATGTTATAATTAGATCCTGAGGCACTGTACTAAATTCGACAATATTCAGACTTACAGTGCTAAGCGAAAACGACGAGCTCAGTGTTATATGATTAAGGAATGAGACATCTTTGTGTGAGGCTACTTACTATTAAAATTTATTATTAATTATGTGAATGGTATTCTTTTTATATTTAATATTGAAGTTGTAGGCTATGTATAACTTTAATGTGAGCTTTGTTCCACATTTCTAAATCTATTCGTTGGCTACTTACAGTAGATTGTTAAAAACTCATTCTCCATAAGATTCATAGTGACTTAATGGACCAATTGAGTTCTAAATTGGTACAAAACTCTGCTTTAACTGTTCGTGCAATATCTCTTGTAAATCTCGTAGATGGCAAAGATAAAAATTATGATTGGAATTTTTGAAAGTTTCAGAGTGATCGAACACTTTGTATTTTCATTGGCACTGAAAAATGTTATACCCTACATTGAAATTCATGATTAAGAAATAATGGTAAAGGACTTCAGTACCGTTTACTTACTTATTTGAGATTACATGGAAAAAGTCTTTTTGATGAAGTTTTGTTTGATGTACTAGTCAAAGATATGGATATGCGTTATTTACCAAACGATATGTGAATGCTTTCAATCGAAATACGGTAACCCTTAATCTAAAAGATGTACCCAAACTGTACAGGAACTGATCCTTTCAGACTAGACGTAAACGTGGCTTCTGAAACTTGTACTGGTATATGACAGGAAAGCTGATCAGGAAAGTTATTTGCATTGAACTATGTATATATAAGTATACATATATGCACATTCTCCTCCTTGCAGTATTCCTTGCTTGATATAGATCGGCTAAAATGGCTTTCTCCATTCCACGTCTCTCTCTCTCTCTCTCTCTCTCTCTCTCTCTCTGTAATATAAGCAACAAGTAATCAAATATTGACTCGGCGCTGTTAACGTTTTAGCTCGTAATGAAAATAACATCTCTAGGCAGAATTATATATATATGTAACCAATAGCTATTATATCTACTTATTTACGTTAATACATTATTGCTTTTGTGAACAAAACATAATTTATACGCGCGATCTCATTTTAATAAGTGTTTACTTTACTGTGCAAGAGAAACTTTGCATTCGTTGAACGAGTGCGATCTCATTCACTTGTCCACTTTACGCTGAACGAGAGGGAGACGGAGAGAAAGATAGAAAGAGAGTAAAAGAGGAAAAGAGGAATTTCCGAGTGAGAGGTTTGAGGATGTATTGATCGTGACTGGCTGCGTACCGTATAGGTAACAGCAGCCGTAACTGAAACGCGCGAATACTACCGTAGGCTGAAAACTGAATATAGAAAAGCCACGGCCTTGACCATAAACGATTTTTTACTCACCACCGACAAAAAGTGCATACAATAAAACCGCAAATTAGTTAAGACATTTTAAGTAATTTTCGTACCTTTTTTAAATTCAATGTATAATTATATGGAATTGGACAAGTTTCTCGATTGAGCGTATATGTATATATATATATGCGTAGCTATAAATTCTAGCCCGTGATTTTCCCGAGGTATATAGTATATATCGCGATACAGTGACCTATAAACAATCTATAGCTTAACTATAGCTGATACAACGGGGCAGAACTATAACCGTATATCGTTTGACAGTAGCGATGAGCATCGACGTTAGCAGCACTGCGCGAAGCAACGCAGCAAGCGCACTATAATCCCAAAAATGCCCCTCGGGAGGTAGTTTAACGTTGCGATGTAGCGACAATATATATACATATACATATAAAGTCACCACAAAATAGCTCTATCGATTTCCCATTCGAATTATCCTTTGGGATCGTCGATCAGCGTCGAGTTGAGGAAGGAGAGCTTTCTGATTCTCTTGCTCGCGCTCTCTTTGTCTCAGCTTTTGCGAAGCCATAAGTATCCGAGAGAAGTGCTTGCTGATCCAGCAGACTGCAGCGGCACACCGTTGGTGGCTGGAACTCTGAGCCCTCCAACCCCCTGCTTCCTCCTTCCGACTCGCCCTTCCCTCTTTCTCTTTCGCACACCGATGCATGCTCTGCAGTGCAGATAAAAGGCTGATTCCCGCGAGGGGGTGGGGGGGGGGGGGGTCAATGAGCTGGCGAACATAGAAATGGAACCACCAAGTGCTATCGAAAGATCAAATATATTCGTCCAAACGTATTTGCGAAAGTCGCTAATATCGTCTAATTACCAACGTGGCAATCAATTACTCTCTGCACGTAGTTGACAGTGCTGGGGTCGCGTCAAATTATCGCCTGACGGAATTCCGCAAAGACGGCATAAAACGCGCTCAACTACCTACAGGTATATACATACCACCGTGTATATACCTATACTCGCTTCTCCACTACTCATGCAACAAGCTCCAAACGTACTTAATGAGCACAAACCGCGCAGCGAAATAAAAGTATAATTAATTTCGTTGTGCCAATCCAGCGCGAGCGCGCATTATTTTGCGCGGGACAATTATTTTACTCGTTGAAAGTCAGAATTGGTCTACTTCGCTGTTATTGAGGATAAATATTTTCTTTCGCGTTGAGCGACATCTTACTCGATTAATGTCAGTCTTTTTCATTCTTATTATCTTTACCGTAACATGAGTATCCTACTAAAAATGGTGCAACGGACTAATACTGGTTCAATAATAATGTCATGTTCAATACTGGCACTGTGAATAGTATTGCAAACCAGTAATTGAATGTAGCTTTGCGCGTTAAATAATATTTAAATTCAGATAAAATGTTAAACATATGACATAATTATTTATGAATTTCATTTTTAAAAATATGAATTCTACTAACATAATATTTATGAACTTAACGTCTCACTCTAGATTTAGATTATAATGTTGTTCTTTTGAAAAGTCTAGATTTTTTTATACATACAACTATTTGAAAATTATTATACAATTATGTTATTATATTAATGACAGACGATAGTTGTTGAATGTGAGTATAAATTCGGGGAAACCCAATCCCTACGGCAAAGTGTATAGCACGGCGAGGCGATTATGTTTATGATAGGGCCCACGCGCGAAGCAAGCGATTGTTTTATGGTAGGCCCCACGCGCCTAGGGGATTAAACATAAGCAACGACTAGGACACGCGACAGCGCAGGTAAGCGCAGCGTACCTTCAAAAAGGGACAGCGAGAACGTCGCGCAGTTCAGTGTCAAGTAAGACCCAGTAGCGCACGTTTGTCTTACGCGAAGTTGTAATTTCCAGCGTGTCAAATAAATCGTAGATAAAATTAAAACAGTACTGACTACGTTCAAATCTTCATTTTAGAAGTTACCTGTCCTCCTACTCTCCCAAGTCCGAAAATAAAACAATAGTATAAATTACAAGGTAAACTTATACTTAAAGGATGACATTAGATGATAATAATATTGACATCTCACATCCTTGAAAAAAGTGTTCACAAACGACAAAATAGTATTGGGTGCGAGTTTTAACTCTAATGAAATCTGACCAAAAAACCAGTAGTGTATTATATTACCACAGTTCTTGCCCATTGTTATCACCTTGATATCCAACTAAATTTTCACAAGAACTGATAACAAGTGTTCTATTTACAGATAAAAAACTAGTAATAGTTCATATTTCCAGTATCGTCAATCCCTATAATAGGAGACTTGGGTATTGATGTTTTTAATAACGCAACGCCTCTCTTATAAAAAGAAAAAACGTATTTCGCCTAAATGGCGCTAGTCGAAAATTAGCAGAAAAAGTATGAACCTCAGTTATAATTTAATGGAAAAGAAACGAGCCGAGCCAGTATTTAAAGACGGGCAGCAACAGAGAATGATGAAAGAGTGAGAGAGAGAGAGAGAGAGAGAGAGAGAGCGAGACTAGCGTGAAAAAGCAGAAATGCGTCGGTGCGACAATGAGGTAGGGGGAAAACATTAAAGCGATGCGACAGACACATAACACAGGACAGCCATGTGGCAACAAGACCAAATGAATATTTAAGGCGAAACCTCGGTTCGAGCTTGCGGTAACAATAGCTAACTCGCGTGTACAAGGAAAATTCAACTTCTCACTCGTTTTGCCAGGCAGCTCCGTCAATGTCCACACATGCACACCCGAACAGACCCCTACCGACATAGGCCACCACTTATTTTTCATAATCGTTCAAGTTTCTGAGTAGTCGAAGGAACTTTGCTGTACGCGCACATCTTCGAAGAGAACGAGAAGTGCGAGGGTAAGCCAAGAAGCTAGAAGAGAAGGAACAGCTCCTCGCCTCTTTAGGAAACTTGGAACGCGCGCACGTCATGCGGAAGGATTTAATTTGTTTTTAATCCGGCCATTGCTGCACAGACTGTCGAACAGCTGGATAAGTCCCGACGAAGTTCACGCATACTTTTAATCACTTTGTAAAAAGATGAGCAAAAAAAGAGAGAGCCGTCTTCTGACGAGTTTTTCGAATATTCTAGCATAGAGCAATTGTACACTGAAAGAAATGATAATTTTCAAGTAAAATGATTGTCTTACTGGATACATTATTGTTATTCAAAAAGAAATATTAGTTTTACTCGAAAATTAAGTAATTTTGTAGAAAATCAATATATTTATATTTTCGTTAACTTATTGTACAATACAGTAGGAAGCCTCTAACCTATATAATTGTTTTAAGCTATAGTGACGATTCGCTGTTAAGCCATAAATATAGCTATAAAAATGATTTGCGATTTACGAAACTATGCCTTAATTTTTAATTGTCTGCAATCATTGACTAACTAGTAAAAAATTATTATCTACAAAATAAATAAAATTAATATTGCGTATAATCATTCGGAAAGTAATTAACGTTTGAATAAAAATTCTCTTTTGCAACAAAAGGATCTTGCGAGAAAAAACGAAGAATGTTCTTCCATTTATTTGTTTTGCTTCAAATGGTTATTTTGCAGTGTACATACTTTTCACACATATCTACAACCTACAGCATAAAAGGCTTCTTTTGCTACTATAGCGCTTCACTTCTCTCGGGCTACGTGAGAGCTATTAGTCGGAATCTTACGCATTAACGCGCGAGCCAAAGTGTATGCGAGAAACTGCTGGCACGCCTTCATTAACTTCGTTAAGGTAGCTCGTTTCAATGGAATTGATGCACAGTAGCTACTATCAGCGCTGTAATAAGGATAAGGGCAGTAGATAGCATTAACGTTTCGCGCTAACTGAACGCCCGGAATATCCGAGGACCTTCTCTCCAAGAGCTCTGAAATTCTCCCGAGTAACTGACACCGTGTGTTTATGCCTCAATTTCTTCCTTGTATACATGTATATACTATACCGAGTCTTGCACAGAATTTAATAGCCGTGCAGCGATAATGATTTGCTTTAAAATCGTCATACATTGTTACACTAATAGGGAAAAGTACGAGTTGCTATTGATCTATGAAAAATTCCGTTATTCAATATAATATAAAATCAAAAGTAATATAAAAACACATTCATGGATTATGTACATAATGAATAATAATTTTTTTATCGCTATGACCTTTCGAAAGGTTTTGATTGCGATTTAAGAAAGGGGACAGCTACAAACGCGTTTTGTTAGGTCTCCCCTTCGTGAGTTTGACTATTTAATATTTGCACATATGACGACGTATTCACGAATATAAATTTACATTTAATGCTTCTATCAATATGTATATTCTGAAATCTTGTTTAACTTAAGTTTTTTTCGAAATTATAAATTAGAATTTACACTACACGCAATATGTGAAAACTGCTAGCTTTTAACACCAATTGTGCTCGAGATTCAATAACAAAATTCTTGCCTTGTAACTGCGAACGTGGTATCAGCGCAATAAACTATAAAGAGTCTATATATAACCGTAGCAATAACAGATATTATCCTGGGCACTTATATAACTGTAATTTAAAGTTATGGTCAACAATGCAGAAAGAAATATATACGGAAAATAGTACATAGCGTAATAAACACATTACTGCTACTGCTCATATATGAAAGCTTAAAATTATTCTGAAAAAAAAACGCACCAAACAATAGTTGTACCACTGATTTAAAGGTGTACGCCATAAATTATTAATCAATTTCTTAGCCACGTTTTATATATTTTTATCAACTGTGACTTCACTGAAAGAAATTATACAAGAACGTGTCATATGGATACATAGAGAATAGAAAAGATTGATTTAGAACATACTTCTTCAAAACAAAATGAAATAAATCGTTGATCTAACATTTTTATATAGATATGGAGTATATACATCTATTATGATTTATAATGGAAATACATTAAGTGGACATTTCTTTCATTAGTTTCACACCTTGTTTTTAAAATAATTTCGAGTTCGATTCTCACAAATTTCTATGCGATGACATGATTATATTTTGTTTTTATTTTTTTAGCATCCCTTAGAAGAGAATTATATTTTTTTAATAGAATGCACTTTTTATTGATAAACCATTGGTCTTACGGTTGGGTCGATATGTTTGTATTTCGAAGGGAAAATACAAAATAGCAAATTGATTTTTTATAAAAAATGTATAGGTTCATACCAACAAATTTCTAGAACAGATAAACATTTTCATGTTGATCAATAAGTTTTTATGCAATATCTGAAATTCATCGGATATAAAAATGTTGAAGGTCTATTTCTATCAAGTATATCTAATCGATTTCTATCAATGTTTACCGCGTGTGTACCGCGTGATCAGTGGAAGATTCAGTATTTTATGGTTTCTTCAAAATAAAAAAATAAATTTAAAAAAAATAAAACATAACATAGCGAATGATTCTCATACTATAAATTTGAGAGTGCAGTTATACGAGGAACAATTATGAAATAAAAGTAACAAATTGTATATTTAAACGAATCAAGAAGAAGAAAAAGGTTAAACATAGCCTTTTTGATGAAACAGTGATTATACAAACCCAAGACATATATAAAGTAAAGTCGCAAGAGGAGACTGTCATACAAATTAATTCAAATATTTGCCGCTGTGTGAAACTCCTTTCCATTCGTTATATTTTCTCTTTCAACGATAAGTAACTATTTCAAAGTACATACACGATTCATCGAATATGCAAATAAGGAGGAAAGTTTTTATCGTCGCTGGGCATAAAAAGCAGATACTTAACTAAGCGGTCTCGTTTTCACGAGCTCCGAGAGTTGCGTTGTGCAGAGCACCTCTGAGTTGCGATCCTGTGCATCTGAGCGACGTCTGCAACGTGTATAAAAAAATAGAGCAAAAAGGGGAAAAACAAACGCGGCAGTTATACGAGGCTTTTCAAACGTAACGAAGTCACTTTACGGCAGTGCCAGTATTTTCCGCAGGACTATGGTTTAGAGGATCGTTGTCCCATCTGAAATGATCGTAAAACTCAAAGTGTAGCCAGCGTACGTGACGTATTCGTACAAAGCCGAGAACAAAGACGGCTAGCTTGAAATTACGGGGAGCGTTGTAACGATCCTAAGGAGAATCTCTCCTGTCGCATCGCTACATACCGCTGTCTTTCCTTTTGCCGGCGCGTTTCTCCAATCTCTCTTCCTCTCCCTTTCTCTTCTCCCCCTCTCTCTCTCTCTCTCTCTCTCTCTCTCTCACTCTCTCTCTCTCTCTCTCTCTCTCTCGGTCTATCTTTCTCTCACTTACTTGTGCGACTGGTTTCCTTTGATACTCCTGTTTCAGCCTCGTCTTCCTCTCACATCTTTCGAGCAACGTGACCGAATTTTACGGCTGCTCTCATGGAAAGCTCTAAATTACTTTAAACGCAACTTTCCTATTGCAGCTGATTAAAAGTCCTTCGTTCCCTTATTTACAGGCTTATCTTTTAGTTGAAGCCGAGTTTCTTGTGACAGCTACCTTTGAATGAATGCACTTGTAACTAAGTAACTTACCTTTATTCGCGCGATCATCTACGAAAGATTAGTTCGTAGATAGAAATATCTTTTTTTCCTCTAATCGACTTACTTCAACAGATCAAATTTATTACTTATCGAGTGTGAAACAATGTGATTTTATTTGATAGATTGACGTAACATATCTTACAGTGTCACCATTTTTTAAACTTTTATATTAATGTATAAGAAGATAATTGAAAAAAAAATTTTTTTTTTATTTACGATTTCTCTATATTTACTTATTTAATCAAATTGTATACAATTTCAAAATCCAATATAATTTCAAATAAATTTATACGCATTTTATTTTGTTATGTAAGACCAGTGAAAAGGATGGGTATTTCCCTGCTGGGTTACTTTTGCAATTATTAACTCTAGTTATGTAAATTACTGTAATGTTTCTGCAATTATAAATAAAAGACTTATAAATAAAAAGGAGTGATTAGTAAATTAATTTTAAACGTCTCTGTTTTATTTCAGATAAAGACCGAACTCTGTGGCATGATACTTCATTGAATTACAAAAGATTCAAGCCATTTATTCTTCGCAATTATAAGGTAGGCCGCATTATAATTATTGGAATAATATTTTAGAAATAGTGTAGTTGCCTAAGTACTAAAATACATTATCAAAAAATAATAATCCCATTTGTATTATAGCGAGGGTAGGAAATAATAAAAAACAAACATTTTCGGAACATGTAAGGGAGGGCAAATTTTAATTTATAATTTTGAACTTAATGTTTAATTTGATAATTTGATTTTCTGTAATAACGTTGGAATAACTGTATAAAAAAGAAAATTCTTTCTTATTCTTAATTTTTTAATTGAAATGCGTATGTCTAGATATATATTCAAGCAGCAGCCTGAAACAACGATGAGATTAGTAGATAAAAATGGTAGTATTACCTTTTTAAGGATGAAAAAAAGGAAAGCAAACTACAAGCCTCACGAGTACTGGAAGTGTCCAGACATTTGCGCCGGAGCACCGTCATGATAATTGCAAAGAAGTTAATTAAGAACTCCATAGGAATGTTCCTATTTGCATTTACATTCTGCTCTGCCGTCTGCCTGCTCACGAAGTTCCAAGTAGTCCAAGTCAACTGAAAAGAGATAGCGAAATGACGAAAAGAAAAAATTATTTTCCACATTTTCCAGACAATTCCTCCAAAGTGCCCGTTTTAAATTATATAAACTCATTGAAATATCCCGTCTAAATGATTTGTACAAGAAAGTACCAAAACGATCAGAAAACACCCTTTATATATTTACCCTTGTCCAGCCGAAATTCTAAAGCTCAGCAGCATTTAGTACTGTAGCCTCCTGAACTTCCTATACGCTCAAAGAAGCGACAATGGCCTAGAACACGTGAAGGGCAGAGGGGTGGAGTACGAAGCGGGACAATCAGCGTCAGGTGTTTGCCCGGACTGATTAACGTTGTTCCTCCAGAGCGTCGCTATAGCGAGGATAAGGTACGCTTGACTACCTACTAGTTGTATCGGCTGTAACGCGCTTAACTGGCCAGGATTTCGGCTAGGAAACAGGCCTGCCAATTTCCCTCTTCTGTCCTCTTCACTGAACCGGCGCATTGGCCCTTGTTTGCACTTGGTCTAGCAAAGCATTCATTGCCCTGATTCCAACCCCACCCCCCTTCCTCATTCTCCCTTTACATGCATACAACCCCTCGGTCTTAACCCTAATACCAAACAAGATCAACGTGTAGAAGAAAAGGACATTGAGTCTTTATGAGATTCTAGCCAATTATATAGCCAGTTAGTAGGATTAACAAACCAATAATCTTATTCTTCGTTTTGAAAGGCAAATCATGTGGGTTGTTCCGGCGACAATCCCAGTGATTGACAATAACCAAAAGCGAAATTTCTATGTATTAAAAAGTCAATAATTATAGATGGTATAGACAAGGATAATTATTGAATACATTAGTACGAAGTTGCTGAATTATTTTACTAAATATTCCATCGAACCTGCCTTAACTGGTATAATAATTACCCCTAATTGTAGACTAAAATCGGTTTTCTTGTCAATCTTCAATATGACGAATAATTCTTCTGGTGTTACTAAAATAAATATTGGAATGTAAATAAATAATAAGATTATTTATCGAAAAGTGTCTAGCAGCTAATAATTTTTCCCGGTAGTCGGTAACGTAGATCTCTTAAATGAGTACATCCCTGTGATATCAACGAAGCTTTATGCGGTGAAGCTTGCTCTATAGCGCCACCTGTCGGTAAAAAACAACGTTACTTTCAGAGCTTTTCTCACTGGTTAGCACACGTTCAAGCACGATGGCGCTGCTCCTAAATCCATCGAGTTGACTACTTTTCAGTGATGTCCCCACGAAAATCCTACGTCAAATTTCTACTTCTCTGCAAATTAACAGCCCCGTTCAACAAAATAATTGTTAAGCATAAAAAAATGAAATAAGTCTATAAATTTTCAGAATTTTGTTAAACTTGCTTATTTACCAAGCTCTCAAGAGAAAGGAGAATGAATCGTAAATTCGTTAAATAAAAAAATATTCTTTTCTTTCTGACGCAATCGAAAACATCCCCCCAAAGTCAAAGTAACACTCAACGCTTTTTATCTCGAGGCTCTTTTACCCGTTATACCGCGACAAGCAGTTTTATGTCAAGGAAAGCTAGTCTTTCTGCATAATCACAAAGTAGATATATAAGTAGTCCTTGCACATTTTCTCAGAGCCTCTATAACCGCAGGCTTTCAACCCCTCGGTGGTGCTAGCGGTAGTAGTAGTAGCGGTAGAAGTAGTAGTGGCGGCAACACAGCAGCCTTTTGCTCTCGCGCTCGCTCGCCTTTTCTCCTAGGGGTGGCAGTGTGCGGTAGGACGATAATTGTTTCGCAGCCGCATGAAGTAAAGCTCTTTATGCCGGAGCTTTATTTCGCGGTCATCAGACCACGCGGGAGAAAACGAGCTATGTATATATATATACATATCTTTCTCTCCCTCTTGCACTCTACGTATATAAGGGAGAGACTATAACGGGTACAGCGAAGAAGAGAAAGAGAGAAGCGCAAACGCAGGCAGACGGAAGCTCTCCTAGAAGAACCGGGATTAATTAATAACTATCTCCGACATGAAGCCACTGCGACATTAAGGCTAATCTGCTAGATCGCTGCTGAGCCCTGAGCCAAGGGAAAGAAAGAGATTCTTCGCTCGAGAGCGGGAATGAAATCAGTGCTTATTTGTCACGAGCAGCGTGACGCTATTTGAGTTGCACTCTCATTCGTTTCGCGCTGGTCCGTTTGTATACACTATAACTCTAAAATAGTTCACTATTAGTCAACACTAAAATGGTGTAAGTATGGAAGTAGTAAATATTCGCTCTTTGAATGAATGAAAAAGCTCCATTGTTCACGGATAAAGTAGGTAAGGATAATAATTGAAAGCAAGTTAAAATGAAAACGCAAAATATAAAAATACCTTTAAAAATCTTGATATCAAATCAAATTAAATAACAAGCCCAAATCAAATATCCAAATAAAAATGGAAAATAAAATCAAACGCGAGTAATATCCTTCGTAAAATATATGAAACTCAGGTATTTTCGACCTTTACTGAATGAAGTGCTAGCGAAGAGTGAGCGATGTGTCGAACACAAGCCCCGCTCGACCTCACCTACGTTTTGTCGCCTATCAGAAATATCTAATACAAATAGTCCCTGATATCCAAAAGCCAGAAATAGTACGAGCATACTTTTCAGTACTATTCACAATGTATGCATGTGCACACTCAAGAACAGACCTCACCGTCGACTCTCTGGCCTGGCAGTCACAGATCAGCCCGTCGGCTTCTCCGCATTGTACAGTGGTCGATACATAGCATGGAGCGAACTCGCAATTGTGGTATAAATAGCCTCAGAATAATTATAAATTATTCCTAACTAAGGTGGCCTGTCGCCACGAATCGCACTTCCGAATCGCGCAATGAGATATATATACATATTTTTGTAGAAACAACCTTCGAAAATACTAATTCTGTCCATAAAATCCATAGTCGTTAACTAGAATAGTTAAAGTGCATTATATCAGTACGTGTTTTTTCGATTAAAAATTATATCAATTAAATATGAATCTGAGAAAATTAATGAGGAAATCCACTTTTATGAGAGAAATATCCATTATTTAATACGATAAACGTAATTAGTCCAATTAAAATGATATCATTATTTAATTTTGATATATCTAAATTTACTAATACCTAGAAGGTTAACATTAACAAAATAACAAATTCCAATATCTGCAAAAATAGACTGTATAAAATAGTCAATTATGTATGTACATAATATGTATACAACTATATAACTCTTAAATTTGTCATTATGCCTGTGAATTTGGTTTATTATCGTGCAATTCAATTATAAGTTAATTCAATTATATATTAGTATTTCGTTGTATCGTATTATTTTTTGTTTTTCTTTTAATGTAGTGAGAATACCGTAGCGATGTAAACAGTACTGAAATTTAAAATTATGTGAGTGGTGAAAGTACGAAGGAAAAAAGGGTGTATATATCATTAAATATTCAACATACGTAATATTTAAACTATAAAGGGTATGAAAATGTCCATAAATTTTTATGAACACACCGAGTAAAAGTGTATATGTATATGTATATATATATATATATATGTGCGTGTGTGTGCTTTTTCTCTCCCCCAGCAAACGGCGAAAAATTCGTAAAATGGAGAGAAGAGCAGAGAACTTTTTGAGTGATATCAGCTTTAAAAAATTCTGCCGCGGTAGAAAAGGGGCACGATGTTTTTCATACACTCTTCTAGAATATTCTTTTTCCTTGGTTCACGCATATAAGATATATTGCATTTAAAAAAGAATATCGGGCATCAACCGAGCTAGACGCATATACATCTATAGAACCGAGTATACACACACGGAAGTCGGTGCAGAATAAAGAGAAAGAAAGAAAAAGCTGGTAAATTTTATCTGGTCCGCGCGTAAAAGTTAATGGAAAAGATCTGGCCTATGCGCAGGGCTCTCGGATGGCGTTTCTTCTTCATTCTCTTTTCCTCGCCCTTGCTCCTTTTCTTCGTCTCTTCTCTATCCTCCTTTTGCAAAAGGGTACAAAGGTAACGTGTGCACCCTTAGATTCGTTGCAAATTTAGCCGCTGCTGCTGTATAGAATTACGAGTCGTTCTCTGACAGATTGATCGAACAAAAAAATTTTTTTTTACATTTTTAAACGACCTCCATGAAAGTTGGCATTTTTATCAATTTTCAAATAATTCTAAATACACACGGCTGACGATGAACCAAACTTATTAATCACTTCACTATTTCATAATAATAACATCTAAGTTCATCGTTGAAGGTGATAGTGAAGTGTTTGTGTTGTGTGAATTGATATGTTTGTGTGTATTGAGTGTAGCTTAAGTCATTACGTATACTATGAATATGATGTGAAGACATATTTTCTTATGAATATTAGGGAAATTGCTAGATAACTTTATTTCTTCTAATCTTCAATGGGCACTTACGTATACATCGAAGACATCTTTATGAATTTTATTCATGTCAAATATTCATGATCGAACCTTCTCAAAACTGAATTCCAAACTTTAATGACGTAGGAGATTTTTATGATCTATATCTACAATTTTGAAAGTATTTTATTTGTACAGTTTAACTTATTTATAAGAAAAGTCTC
Source organism: Apocrypta bakeri (assembly GCA_018906985.1). Taxonomy (NCBI): domain Eukaryota; kingdom Metazoa; phylum Arthropoda; class Insecta; order Hymenoptera; family Pteromalidae; genus Apocrypta; species Apocrypta bakeri. The sequence continues at coordinate 5,499,190 of JACCIA010000007.1, read as the reverse complement.
TTTTATGTTTTTATTGAGAAATTTTTCCTTTTGAAGTCAGAATTTTTTGAAAATTGGATTCAAATGCCAACTTTGACATACTATAACATTGAAAACCTTGATGAAAAAAATCTTAAAAAATTGATATTCAGTGCGCTTTTAATATAATACGGATAGTTGAACAATGTCTAAGTTGCACCCACTGCTTTATACCGTATAAGAGCTATATGAGAAAGAGGCTCGAGAAAGAATGGATAAAAATGCAGACCCTCGAGAACTTGTCGTGCGTTTAAAGCTCGTCGTCACATTGGTATGCGAGTTGGTCGACGGGTGTCCGTGGCAGTGCCTGTTATTTCGCGAAACGGATCTATTTTGAGGGTTCCTGACCCTTAAGTGATATGTGCTGGGCATACAATGGGGGACCATACGAGGGTGGCAACGTGTTTGCCAACGCGAATCTCTCGCCCTATTCTATTCCCTCCCTATACGTGTCTATCTCGTTCTTTCTCTCTTGCTCACTCTCGAAAATGGAATATGTATACATGGTGAGTCGGTTACCATTATCTACATGTGTTTTCCATTCGTCAGGCTGACCGGGAAATCTGAATATTTATCTGTCTTATCACAACGTCACCCGAGGTAGAACCATTTACACGATGCATTATTCCTATATCAATAAACTCATATTGACCATCATTTTCCTCTTGCTACCGAACGATTCGAAATGATTATTTAATTTCACATATATATATACAGTGTATCGCAGACTGAATCACAGTAATACATTAATCATCTTTTATCCTTAGGCGCTTTGACTTTCAGCTTTATTAATTATGTTGTTTTCCATTTGCTAATGGCTTGGTAGATGTCACATAAAGTGACTTTCAATAAACGGGGGAGATTATTCCTACATGTATATTGTATAGATAGATAGATCTTGCATCTCTAATGCATGTAAAATCTATTTTTCTCTTACCGGTTGGTTTTCTCAATCCACAAGCCGCAACATGTAAAGTACTCGGACCCGGCCAGATTGAAAATTGTGCGCTCTTAAGAATTCAAGCGCCAGTACTGGGCCATGTCTTCGTGTAGCGCACACTTGCGGTGCATAACTACTGTCACTAGCACCGGCAAGAATATACGAACCTGTTGCCGAACTCTGTTGCCACGGCTCGGCCCAAGCGAGCTATTTCCACTTACATTTTCATGCATAATCGATATTGTTCTCGCGCGAGCAAATTTTTAAGTGCCCGATAAAAATGACGGTACACTTAAAGTTGCTAAATTAGTTGCGAAACCGATCTTAACCAACACCAAGGTAAGTTTTATCGCAACAATTTACTGTGCTTGAGTTATAGTATCAGAATATTTTCAAATGGAATAAATGCAAATAACTTATTGTACTTTTCTTTGGATAGAATGGATCAATGACTCTATACGAGATCAGTAATGCCAACTTTTTAGTAGCAATGTTACAAATACTGGAATAGTATTGATTAGATACAAATACTTCGATACAAGACAGTGCTGCAACGATTTTGAATTATGAGGCAATAGCAGATTAAAATAGTTTTAGTAACATATACCTGGGTATTTAAAATAAGTCTGAGTAACTCTTACAATACATTTCTTAATTCATTCCACCAGAAATTATGTATGAAAATTCTATACAGAGGAGATAAATCCAGTTACCGGTACATAGACTGCCATAGAATCTTGAATCAAGATTTCAGATTATGAATCACAACTTTTAACATTGGCCCAGTATTCCTTAATTATTTTCAAAATGCAATTTAATTAATAAAAAAAAATTAATAAAAAAATACTGAAGTGATATCATACCATACTATGAGATCTGTACTGATTCTGTACCAGTAGAATATTTCAGACGATATTAACAGAATTTAAGTTGTGCAAGTTTTCCGACTTGAGTTTGTTCGGCTTCTAAACCATTTCAAATCTAATGCATTACTCTGGGCGAGTGCATTAGTACAATTCTGATCCGGTCTTATAATCCCGATATCGAAAGGAAAGCTAATCAATAGAGTCCAAAAATAAAGCGCTTGACAGTACAGAACTAGTAGTGGCTCATGTATTTTCAATAATAACAATTATTACTGGTTACATTCCTTTACCTAGTTACAGGAAAGAAATATAAAAATATTACGTGTATTAATTTACGCATAAGGAGAATAGGCATGATATTTGTGGACTCATATAATATTTTGTATAATAAATCACATTATAGCAAGCTCAATTAAAAAACGCATTTCTTTAATATTTTTTCTTTTTTTATGTTCTGTGTAACTTTAAAATAGTCGTAAAACCAACATATAATATATAAAAATTTCAAAATTCTTCTTAATTTCAAACTTTATGAAGGCTAATTATTCACTAAGACATAAGCTTTCAACAAATTTTTGGGCAAGAATTTTCACCTTAATATTTTATAACCTAATTAGTTTCATAAGCTGAGCAAAAAACTCATCCCGTATGTATATAAAAAATCGTCCCTTTTACCAAATTTTGACTAAATCAAAGCCTTTTTACACTTAGAATCAACGGTCAAAAGGCACTCACTAATTAGTAAATGTTCCTAGAGTATCATTTCTTGTTCACTTAATCATGATAAAAATAAGCTTCCGATTTACACTGAGTTAAAGGACAGAAATGCTCTGAGCCTCAAGTTATTATACACACCGATATCCTTTTATATATATTTTATCAAAATAATCGTAGAACATTTGATGATACATATGTACAAAGTATGCCGAGAAACGAGCGTTATTCGTTTGAATATAATTCGTTTGTCGGCTCGCCGAGGAAAATGTAGGAGCTCGAGAAAATATAAAATAAAAAGGAGTAAAAGCGCCTGAAGCAGCGAAGCGAGTAATGAGACGAAGAAACGGGGTGTGAGAATACGTGCTATCCAAAGGTATACGAAACGGCGCGTCCGTGTGCGCAGTTTGCACAGGGATAAGTAGTCATCGCAGCGTTATAAATACATTCCCGATAGATATATAGAAAGACCAGTCTGGCTCATACCGCATATATATATATATATATAGTTACGCCAGCATAGAAATCTCCGTACGCTACATAGACGCTAAATAAATATCTTAAAAGTCCATAATCCTCGTTTTAATTAAAAGTTGATCCGAGCCATGATACGCCGCGGCGTCTATAGTCTGCAGCCCTGGATAACATAAAGTCCTGCTCGTGCGGGGAAACTCGTCGTTTCGCGCAGATACCCGATCCGCACGCGCTTTATAGTTTGCTTTGTTCTCTGCGAGTTTTGCATTTTTTTCGAGATTTCAGAAAGCTTCGCAGTGGTCACCTCATGCCCATGCCTGTACATATTACCGGCCATTTCATTGGAGTATTTTGTCAGTTGCATTTTTTGTTCTTCTGCTACTCGTGACTTTTATATACGTAATATCTAGTTTATTTGCTCGACAAAGCTATAAGATAATAGCAAGAAATGACAAATTCTCTCAGTCCGTCGCGAGCCCGATGAATTTCCCGCTGGAACCATGCGTCTTCGACTCTATATAACAACGACGTACTTTGCCGATTTACCGACGCTTGGAATAAGAGAGACAGAGAAGGAGCGATGTCCCTCTGGATAATCCATATTGTCTGCTGCTGTCGCGACTACCCAGAACGGACTTTTTGAAATAACGAGTCTCCATTTGGCAGGCGTACGAATCTTAGACAATGACTCCCCGTACTTGTACGAATCTTTTTCCTCCGCTATTCATTCGCGGAGATAAGACGGTAAAGGAAACTTTTGTGATGATTATTATTTTAGACATATATATATATAATTGTATATATATATGTATTATGGAACATAAGTCGTCAAACGAAAATAATTCTCCGAGACATGCCGTCGCGAATATATTGTGATGATTATATGAGATTAAATAGGTTTCTTTTAAAGGCTTCAATTGAACTGATTTATCTTTCTCGCATTTAATATATTGTCATTTCGAGATGAAATCTTATTAACATTTCATGGAAAAAAACAAAAAAAAAACATAATAACTAAAATCAACTGCCTGTTGAAAAATATCCTTGAAACTACCGTTTTGTTTAATTCAAATATATCTTTTGAAAATACCTGAGGTAATTATTCAAAAAGCGAAAATTCATTGTAAAACAAAAATGTATCCTTTTTTGAACTCCGAATATTATTTTATTATAACACAAATCATGAGTTTTACCAGATTAAAATGAGAGTTATAATTCTCAAGATAAAACTGCATACATATACCCCCGAAACGCACACGCGCGTTTATGCTTTAATCTTACTTTTAAAGTTTTAATCGCATATAAAATATATCGCTGTTCACTGGCAAGGAAATTATAATGTTTATACAGTACGTACTTTGGTCTAGATTCGCATGACCAGTCTTATCAATACAGGCTCGACAAAAAACGAAACGATTTGAATACCCTTGAAAATTTCCGCGATCCGGCTGAAAACGTCAGTTTTAATTCAGGCGTCTATACGAAAATTTCTCTCTCTGTCCCATTCTACCTTCCCATTTCATCGTCTTATGAATTACACTGTTAGTAACATTAATTTATAAATAATAAGTGAAAATATATTACTAAATGGCAAATTACATAAATATACATTTATAGGCTTGTGATGACTCATTTTATAACGTGTCGGTCTCTTAATTCAATAGTCTCGAATATGATTCCCTGCATTATTAACCAATTGACGCAAACACTGCTAGATTCTCTCGTGTGCTTTACTAATGGTAGAGCATAAGGCCTCGCTGCTGATTATCGCCGTAAAGAAGCACAAATAGAGTAATGTTAATAATAATAATTCATGTTTAGAAAATAACAAACTATATCATTAATAATTTTTTATGAAGGTTGACACATTAATCAATTTGACACTGGTAATAAATTGCTAAATAATAAGATGGATTTCAAAGAATTATTGTATATTGTATATTAGCGACTACTACTATACTTAACAGTGAAGAGTTCAATTTTATTTTACGTATCCGAATTCGACCATTTAAACTGGTGAATATTAACTGGACAGACAATGAACGTATAGAAATGCGATGTCTTTCATAAATGATGAATACTCACTTAACAACATAACAAAGTGCAATCTGTAATCCGTCGAATTACTCGGTATTAAATAGAAAATACTGACTACACCGTAAAATTAATATTTATTTCACTCTATAACATAATGAATATTGATCTTTTGATCAATTTAAAATTAAACTATTATTACCTTTACACATTTAGAGAATGCCTATATATGTATCAAAATATTTTAATAATTTAAAATTAATTTATCATACAAATCGTAAATTAATAGAGTATTGCCTAATAATAACTGTCAATAGCACATACACATCTATCAATATCAACGTATAAACAAACATTAATTATAAATTCAAATATCGTTATAATTAATTCACAATGCAATTGCAGACAACTAAATTTTAAAATTATTATACAAAAAAAGATCAGAAGCAGTCTCCTTCCGCATTCTTGTTGCGTTTCTCTAGTAAACTTACATTCTATTGCTGTACCATGTCATCGCAACATTTGCCTCGCATCATTCACTTCATAACATGCAGACGATTCACCAAAAAATATTCCTATTCCAAAATCATCCTTTATAATATTAAACGTTTTGATTTCCCTCCCAGTCTATATAATACAGTTCAATAAAAAGTCTAGACAATTATCAGAGTGTGCAGGGGCACGTGACCGGTTGCAAGCTCGATTCGATTTTTCTCAGTACTCAGGAACCTCGGCGTTGTGGTCGAGCTCGTGTCGGAGAGAGGAGTACGTGTGGACGAACGGATGCCCGCGTGTCAAGGGGGATGAGAGTTCCGACGGACCCCTGTCTCGTCGACGAGCGGCAGAGAGTACCGGCGGTAGCCTATCCATCAGAAAGATCCGTTGCCGGCTGCCATTGCCAGACGCACGCGCCCCTAGGCTCACCGCCAACTTTAGCCGCATCGCACCATCCGACGCCAAGTGCATACGTACCCATACGTATACCTATATATAATAGATACATGCATGCAGATCAGTGAAAGCCACGACGACCGTCGTTTTCAATGCTCCGATAGTGCAGATTCAGATGCAGATCGCCTACGCCCATATTATTCCCTTTGAAAACTCTTCTTACATGGGACTAATTAAAACTTTCAATTATTTCGAGCAGTGCGGATCAGCTCGGAAAATTCAGTTCATTGACGCGAGAATGTATATATATATATATATTTCTTGCATAATTTGAAGTATTCGAAAATTTCACTGGGTTTTATCTCGCTGATCAGACCACTAGCCCTTTTAAATTAGCAAGGTTGTTAGCCCAGACAATGTGAAATCGATGTGAAACTTCGATATCTGATGTTTAAATATTAAGACAACGAAGTTTGCGTAAGTGACTATCACTTATCATACAGTATAGAATTACGTTTCATGTCGGCTTTCAAAAGTAGAAAAAAAACAATTTATTTTTTTAAAATATATGACCTTAATTAATTTAATTTTTGTAACTATATTCAGTTTAAAATATCACGTATTTTCAACACACATATACACAGTTAAAAAAAATCCTAAAGTCAAATGAAGTTCAAAAAGTTTACGATTAATTTTACGAAATTCTACACAAAACATCGTGAATTATAAAAGTTATTTTTTTTATCCAAAGGGATAGATATTCTTGACTTTGTTAAAATGAATGGAACTAAACGCAATCAGTGACAAGTTAGTGATAAATTTACTATTCTTGATAATGAATTTGTAAATTATTTTTGACTATTATGCAGTGAATATTCGCGAATAAAGAGTACAATGTACAATCTTTTTATTATTACTGACTGTACATTCAATTGCTTAGTAAATATTTCTATTTTATAGGAATTAGAATATTGATATAACTTTCAAAGAATTGCTCCAAGTCCATTTCGGTATTCGGTTATTTGTTGCCACTGGAGAGAAAATTTAAACATTTAATGTATATTATATAACAAGAGATCAGAATCGAGACAGTCGTCTAGTTGTTGTGCACTGACCGCAGTACTTGCCCGAGATGTCAAACGCGTTGCAACCACTGCCATTCCTACCCGCTATTCTGACGGCTGCGATGCTTTAGACACGGACACGCCGACGCATTCAACATTGGATCGACAGCGTTTCGCCAGTTCCTCTCGTTTCCACTTGGTGCTACGAAGATAAACGCATTACTTTGCTCAGAAACGTCGAGAGTTTAACTCCACAGTCGAGAATCTAAAGACCTGTCAAATTCGACATGAATTTTCTCTAGTATATCCCCGATAACACAATACAAAGTATAGACAAAAATGTCGGAAACAAATAATCATCATACGCGAGCATAATTGATAAGAATATATCAACTATATACATCATACGCGAGTAAATTCCTGAAGAACCCATGTCGCCAGAATATTTGCTAACTTCGCGGAGACGATGTGAGCCCCAGAGCTTGTCAAAAGTGCATATATGTATGTTTATACGCAGCTCTTGCGAATTTATCCGAGACATTTTGCGGCTTAGCAGTTGTACGAAAATTAATTTGACCCGTCTTACGCTGAGTAACTTTGCTGCCGCCCCAAATGAGAACGAAAAAGGAAAGATTTTCAGCCCAACAGCCTCAATTTAGCGCAATTTTCGTAATATGGGAACCGCCAATCTATATATATATATATACACGCTGTTTATGCGAGGAATATCGAGAAAGAGAGAGAAGGAGAGAGATCTAGAAGAGGTAAGGATTCCTTAGTTGCGTCTAAGCAGAAGTCAGTCGCGAGGAGTAACGTCTGGTTGGAGTTAGAATGAACGGTAGAGGGCGGAAGAGGGCGGAATAGAGCGCTAGCTACGAAAAGCAAGGCTAAAGGGAACGAAGGAATTATTAATCATGGTTGAGATCTCATAAAGCTTCGTTTAAGCTCGACAGCAGTGCATCGTTTATTACTTACTTCTGCTGAGCTTTACCTAGTCCAGAAATACATTGATATCGTCTTTCGTTATTACACGACGCTAGTTGAGAGAAGGAGGGGGAGAGAGGCGAGATAGAGAGGCAAGAAGTCGTGCGCACTTTCTTACCTGTCTACTTCGTTTGCCTCTCGCTACTTGTATTTGCAGTAAATAAATGCCGCTTGCCTCTGCTAAAAAGTTCAAAGAACGAAACGGCGAACGAATTATTTTGCCTCGGTAGGTTTCAACGATTGCTGTTTGCATTTCTTGATAAGCTCCGGACTGCAGCTACAATGCAGGAATACTTATGTATATATATATACAATATGAACGTACATCTCTCCTTATACGTTTCATCGTCGACGAATAATAAGAAGCGCAAAAGCCACAATGTTAATCTTCTTCGCCAGTGATATGTTAAACGTTTCTTTGATGTTAATCTTGAGTATAGGGAGATCCATCTGGGAAAGAAATGAATTTTTTAATTCCGAAGGTAACAAAAAATTATACTGTCGTGATAAAAGAATTGGTAAGAGCCATTCGGAAAGCGGAGCAATGATTCTCCGTTAAACGAAAAGTTTTTCATTGGTCCCTGTACTTCCGTACCTTATAAATGACGGCAGTAACTCCGAAGCGAGGCTAAGTCGATTTGCAGATATGAGACATCCGTCAGAGAGCTGAGAGTCAGCGTCAGAAACGTGTATAGGTGTATATCTACACGTGTGTCTATATAAGTGTATGTATATATGTGTGTGTGTGTGTGTGTGTGTGTGTGTGTGTGTGTGGCAGAACTGAAGAGCGGATGAACGCGAGATAGAGGGGGAGAAGGAGGAAAACATTGTCGTTTCGCGAGTAAAGTCGATTTATCGAAGTGCTCGCTCTCGCGATCGAGTCGTGCCTAAGGGCTTTAAGCCCTAATTTCCGGCAGCGTATAGAACGTCCTCGTTGTCGTTTCTTTATCCGACGTCAATCTCGCTGGCGCGCGCAGTAATTCCTTCACCGGCGGAGACCTTCAAACCTACGATCCCTTTGATATTGCCAGAGGGAGCTCTCTGTATCGACAGCAACGCCACGAAACAAAGTTTAACGCGCAGGTAAGCTTTACCAAAATATATATATGTATAGAAATATATTTTGCCTGCTAGCCCTCTGGAATACAAAGGGACTACTTAACGAACGTCTAGAGGCTGTTCTCTTTCACTCTTCGCTCCTGCGCACGTTATATTTCTGCCGCTGGTTTCTGGGCTGTCGCGTGCGCTTGTCGCTTCCTTCACCCCTCTTTTAGTATGGTTACTGCAGTGGTGGTCGCTGGGCCTTGGTATCCACGACAAAGCCGTCTTTTCAGTAACCGGAATCCGGAGCGCACGCTCCGACACGCGCTGCACGTGACGCGTGCGTTCCGGGGGTCGTGCACCTCGTTGTAGGTCGTGTCGTCATCAGAAGGGCTGTTGAGGAGGGGTCAACTCAGACGAGATTAGCGGGTGCTTCGGTAATTGCGAGGAGCAATTTACCCAACAAATCCCTATTAACGCGACGTTCAGTCGTTCTCGTATGTATAATACGTATCTTTGTGCGTCGTATCTGGTAAGGATTACTATTACTGGCTACACGAGACTCTAATTTTTTTACTGTCGAATAATATACTGTTTGCTACTATTAGTAAACTCTTGTTCTGATATTGGTATAATACGAATGGACTAGAATTCTAGTAATGCACAGACCAGAGGGTGGTATGTCAGATTTCAAATGGATATGCAATTGCGTACGACAATTCCAGATCATTGCAGTTCGTCGAATTCCAGTCGTATCTGAAAACTTGCACTACTAAATCGCTATTTTAAGAAAAGAAAGATTATAAGCACAAAAGGATGCGCCGCGTTCGAGTACTGTGAGTATTTACTTCAATGTGATCAAATTCTTTGAAATTACTTTTTATACAGTTAAATAAAAGTAATTCTATATAAATGTATATGTTATATATATTTTTATTTATTTTGAAGTCAATTATGAACAATTAATGTATAACTTTTTTTCGGACGTTATGTATTTAAATTTAATGAGAATGCGATTAACAGTGTCACGAATGTCTTCATCGGCAACGTTCGCGCAGATCGATTATTCAACCAGAGTTAGCGGTAAGAAAGCTGCAGATCCGTACTTTAGCTCAGTGTTTAGAGCATTTACCTTTGATTTTCGACGTCGCGGGTTCACAATTCGTCATCCATCTTTTTTCCCCTCACTCTGGCTCTTTATTAACTATACGTAACATCTAGTATTAATTGACCACTGGACAAGTATTCTTTAAAGTACTGTAGAAAACTTGTCATTTCTTATCAAGTAGTGTGTCATTGTTCCATCTTTGCTAAAAGTATGTACGTATATTATGGTTGAAAGGATTCACGATCGCGAATTAGAGCGTGACGGGGGAAAGTTACCGTCTGAATTGTATCAACTTTTATTGTGCACCCCGATATCACGACTCTAATTAATAAACTGTGCGTCGGAGCATGCAACACAGCAATGAATAAGAGGTTAAGCGGATAACGTCGCGAGACTCCTTGTGTCCTGACAAATCTTCTTTTCACGCAGAGACGGTCTGTCTGTACACTATAGTGTTCTGTGTATGGATGTAATACCACCTCCCCCCCCCCACCCTTGTACACCACCTCGACCTTTCAAAGCTTCTAAATCGCTTCACGGTTACGAACAATACGTTTTCTGTTTTTCATTCTCTGCCAGGGGGATGTACGCTTGCTTTGTAACATGCGTAGTATGTGTGCTCGGCAATAGCTTCTTCTTTGTCAATTAGTATCAATTTGAATATGAAAAACCCTTTGAAATACATTACAACGATGAATATCGAGTTCAATGACTCTAATATGATCTTTCATATGCAGAAATATCGTCATGCAATGACATATTCTTTGTTATACCTTATCGAGGATATGATTTTTTCAATACTCGACACAACAGAGTTTTACTTCGACACAACAGACACGCTTATGATTGACGAATTAAGCTTAGCTTTTTCTACTCCTAATTGAGAAGTGAGATTTGTATTATAAACTGACACAGCTGCACTTGGTTTTAAAAAATCTGATTACTCTGGGATATGCAATACTCTGTTTCGATACGACTGTAGAAGTAGATGATTTACCTCGTGTAACGAGAAATTGCATGTATTAAATAATAATCTACTTTCGCACGAGTCTCGATCGATATTTTCTATATGACGTGCGCTGAAAAATCATACCATATCGTAATAATTTTGAGATCAAAATGGGATATGAAATAAATAATAGCAACACATTTTGGTGCGTATGAATTTTAGTGTCCTAACTTATTTTAAAAGCAATTTGAAAATTATTCCAGTATTCCCTCTGGTATCATATCGATTTCAACGAGAGATGCGTACATTATCATTGATATCCGCAATTCTACATAAATTTTCATCATTTTTGGCGCAAACAAAGCCCAAATCGAAGCTATATTATTTGTAATTGCAAAAAATAGTGATACACCGACTCACCGTTTTACATGTTACGAAATCAACCCATTTTCTTATCGATCCATGCTAATGATTATTTATATAATATATTGAATGTTAATAATGACCGTATAAGTAGTTTGACATATTAACAGACTCATTTATTTGATTTATCATAGAATAGTATTATAATTCTCAATCAAAAACATTACTTTTTATACTCTCTGACAGATGGACCGATCCAATATATTTTTTCATTAAAATATTTTTAATCTGTTCTTAGAAACTGTATCTGACTTTATAATTTTTTTACATTTTTTCATGAAAGTTCATTAAGTTAAAGACTGTCAAAGTTGCAATTATTTTGACAGCGTATGCCCATTTGAATTAACTCCTCAGAGAAGCATTTGTCACTTAAAAAACACTACTATTATAAAATTAGTTATACCTTAGAATCAAGGGGGCAAGACACCTTTGAAATGCAAATTACCAAATTCAAAATTTAAAATATATTTATAACAATGCAGTTATAATCTACCCTTATTTTAATTAGAGAAGATAGTTTTACCTTGAATTTGAGAGGTCTAGCTCTTCTATAAGTCCCTTTGATAGCTAGTTACAATAGAACGTTGAAAATTCACTCACCGTAGGATTCAAAGTTAACCGATGGATAGATTGAGCTCAAAATTGGTAATTAAACTCTTTGATACACTCCTTTCAGTATGAATATAGGGATAATAAATTGAATGAGTAGAAGATTTGACATTCTAAAATGTGTACATTTTTTTTAATAATTGGTTAACAACCCAGCTTTTCATTTTGAATAATTTTTCTGTAAATTTAATTTTAAATCTCTACATTCATATTGTAAGTACTGCAGCTAAGAGTTTAACTAGCAATTTTAAGCTCGATCCATCCATCGCTTGACTTTGAATCCTACGGTGAAAGAATTTTCTAGTTTCTTTTCTAACTAGCTATCGAAGCGACTTGTAGAATTGCATGATCTTTAAAATTGAAGGTAAAACTACCTTCGATTATTAGAATAAGTGTAAATTATAACTGCATTGTGATAAATATATTAAATTTTTAATTTAGTAATTTGCATTTCAAAGTTATTTAATTGCTCATCTAGGGATTCAAGTTGAATTTTTAGCTAGAAATAGTTATCTTAATCGTAATAATATAATGATTCTTTTATTTATAGCCTAATTATTATCTCTTTCATAATATAAAATGTTTATGAAAAACGAATAATTTAAATAAGTAGTTCCTGAATTCATATTCGATTCACATTCATAGTACTGAGTTCTTACACAAAATATTTATAATTGAGGCGCCGTTACGAAATATAATCGAAGACGAAAATATTATAAATTCGTGTAAACTAAAATTAATTAACTAATTATACTTTCCCAGTACTTGTACATTTTTTAAATTGCATAAATTTTTTTTATTAAACAAAGGCTAAATAAGAAATCTTATATTTATTCCAATTGTATTACAAGTGTAAATATAGCTACATTCTTGCTTTTCTCATCCGTCAATAGGTATGTTAAGTTTGCAGCAGATATTGCTTTCAAGCTATACAATAACATTCAAGTAATTCTTAATTAAAGACATAAAATAAATGCTTTGCTTCACAGCTGTCAAGTTGTGCGGCGCGAAATACCAAAAAGAAGCGAGCGTCACTGATCAATATCAACTTTTCGTGTTATCTCTCTTCGTAATCGGCCGAAGTGCATGATCTATTCGTAAAGAACCATTTCGAGCATATATATATACTCAAAAACCAATATCAGTTTTCTCGATTTGACGCGATGGGAGTTCGCTTGAAGTGGCGGCCAATAAATCGTTGCTGTAACATCGCTCGCTACTCGCGCGTATTTAATTTCGATGCGATGGCGGAACTAGACTACAGTCGAACCATGTGCGCACACATCCGCGAGAGGTTGTTTAATTTGCCACGACATTATATATTTAACAACTCATTCACGCGGGCTCCGCGTATTCTCTGACCGAACCGATTGAATTATGCAGGATTTCCTCGACCGCGCAAATCATCGACTGACCGAATATGCAATGTACTCGCTTTTGCTCTGTTTCTCTTCATTTTATACGAATAATCTCGTGGAAAACGTTGCTCTCGTCTCATTTTTTTATTTCTGCGCACGGACTGTGAAAAATGAACACTCTTCATACTCTGCTAGACGTGTGCGAGGATAAAATTCATTACAGAAATTGAAATCGCTCATACCCGTTCTTTATGTTGTTTTTTTTTCATTTCCGTTCTCGCTTCATTACTAATTCTGCAAAGGTTATTATATCTGAAAGTTCTGCGTGCCATTTTAATTTTTCAAATTACGCTACACACTATATATATATATGAGTGTAAACACGTTGTTGCACGCTCTGGGCGTATGCATATATACTATTTCCCAACAACCCGTACACATCCATTAACCTAATTTATGAATTTTTCAATGAGCTCTGGAAAATTAGATTTATGGGGGTGGACGACGCAGTGTTATGGTGTCGTACGAATTTCGGTCTCACTCTCTATCTCTCACTCTCTCTCTCTCTCACTCTTTCTCTTGTCGAGCTATAAATTAGCATCACGTGGGGTTATTTACCATTTTCCATTATAGCGCTATATGAAGCAACATCAGCAATGGCGGTAACGGTGGCGTCGTATAAATTAACGACGAAGAAACGTATAGGAATAAGGGGGATAATAAAAATTCAAAGCTGTATAAAGGGAGCAATTAGCGGCTTATCTGACGGGTTCAGTCACGATAATCAAACCGAGTGATTACAAGTTCGTGGCAAAGGAGTATGTGTGTTTTCCGGCGGTTGCTCGGTAGCGTGACGTTGCCGCATAAGTATAAATAAAATAATAAAACGCCGGGCTCACAGTGTACAGCGAGAAATAGGCACGTGTGACTGCACGCTGATTCTAGGAGAGTAGAATATATATATATGTGTGTGAATGTGTGTGTGTGTGTGTGTGTGTGTGTGTGCGTGTGTGAATAATTCTTTGACGAAATTATTTTGCCAAAAGTAAATCTAGGATAATTAATTGCACGATATGAATTCACTGAAGTCGGCAATCTTAATGTATCTACCTTTAAACAGCAAAACAAACATAATTTTTGTATTGCCTATTTTCATCAGAACTTGCTTATACTAGAATATACTATTGGACTTATTGCGCTAAATAAATTAATTGAAAAATTATACGCAAAATAAACAACAAACTTTTGAAATATTTTTAACTTCTTTTCATTAATTGTTAGCTTCTCGTGAAAGTATTTTTCGTTAAAAAACACAAGAATACCTTCTTGTATAGAATTTTCTAAATTTGTAAAGAAAATACTTTTAAAGATCTATTTATGAGCTTTCAAAAATTTCGTTGTCAAGTTAAATATCAAAATTTTCAAAAGCGAGACTTACTGTTTGATCAGTATTTATTCACTTCGAAAATACCTAATATGCGAATGTACGTTGTTTGAATGAGTGTTTCTGGTATGATTTGAGTGTTTGAGTACTGCATTACAGCTTTATAAGAAGAATTTCAATAACTTTAAACTTTCATTATTTATTTTAGTAAATTTTCACAAAAAGTTGTACACCTATGAAATGATTTACCTTTCGCAGACAATTTTATCCTTAAAAAATTCTTATATTGCAAAATACAGAGATATACATTTTTTGGTGTACAGAATATGGTTAGAAGTCTCATTTTTTTAAGGTATCGATTAAAACTGCAGTATTTTATTATTAAGATTTTTTCTGTGCATCCAATTCTAAATCCCTATATTCATATTGAAAGAACTATATCACAGAGAATAACTAGCATTTTTAGCTCAATCCATCCATTGTTAGATCAAGGAAAAACTATCTTCTGTTATTGGAATATGTAACTTAAGCTGCATTGTTATAAGAATTTAAAATTTTGAATTTAAAAGTTTGTATTTTAAAGGTGTCTTACCCCCTTAAAACCATCTATTTCAATATAAATATGATTTTATTTTGTATATAATCAACTTTTCTGTAAGTCTTACATATAAACGTTTACATGAATCAAGTATGCGGCTAAGATAACAAGTTTATAAAGTTATCTTACTAAAATTTGGTGTAGTTTGTTTATTTTAGAACTTACATTGTTTGTAAATATATTGCAACATTTTAAAAATATTTTATTTGCCTATTTTACAATGTATGTTTTTGGTGAAAAATATTTCCTTATGTGGAGCAAAAAATGATATAAGAATATGCAAATTTCGACTACCTGTAACTCGGAAACTTATTGTGAGAAAAATTACAAAAGTAGATACAGTTCCAAAGATCAGTTGAAAATTATTAAAAAAAAATAATTGATCAGTCAAACTGTTAGAGAATTGTCCATGTATTATATATACATACAGGATACATATAGGATCACGAATCGAAAAGGATAGGGTTTGCGACGTCGAGTGTATCACGCGACGTGTGAGTGTGTACCAGCAGCTTGCGCCCGCCTCTATATATAACATTTACATACATATATACTTATATATGTATATATATATATATATATATATATATATATCGATTGTACTAAGCGTAACTGCTGTTGCCTACTCCCTGTTGCACGTAGGCCAAATGACGGCATATTATTCCCCACTTAGCCTGCCTCTAGTTTTCTCCTCTTTCCGCGCGTGCGTCCGACTGGCTCCTTCCCTCTAACTCTGCTCTATGTGCCCAACGAAGAATATATACGCCGCTATAGTGGAACGAAGAGAGAGAGAGAGGAGAAATCGGCTCGCGTGCCACATGAATCATCATTCATTTCGTGTTACCGACGAACGATGCCAGCATGCCTCGCTATGCGTGTGTATAAGTATACGCGAGAGAACGTCGTAAACGTGTGTCAAGCGCACCGGTCACCGTTGCCCTTTTTTCTCCATGTATGCGCGTGCGTGAACTCTTAAATGCGTTACATTTTAGTGTGTGTATGTGTGAGAGTCCGAAGTCGAAAGTCATTTTATCCTGCGAACTTGGTTTACATGACCGGCATCTGATAAGCCGAGTAGCTATATTGGATACCCCTTGCTTTACTCCCTCTTTTTCTTTCTCGCGTGCTCGCACCATCCTACCTTTTTTCTTCTTCGATCTTTCTTTCTTTCTTTCTTTCTTTCGTTTAGCAATACATTTTTACTTATTTTTCACTTTTTTCGACTTTCTACCACTCGGTTCGACTCTCTTCTCTTTCTATATCGCGCACGGATGTCGTTGCCGACGCAACTACTATTCGCACTTGTACCATACCACACTGCACGCTCGCCTGTGTTTGCGTGCGAATCGAGTGAGTGACACGCATCGAAACTTGAATTGCTGTTTCTCAACTTGCTTTTTACCTGTTTCTCTCTCTCTCTCTCTCTCTGTTCCTCGCTTTACTCCCCTTTATTCATATCTTATCGCGAGTTGATATTTACTTTGGAACAATCGCATGAACAAAGTTCGAAGAAATATTGAACAATCAATCTATGAATATATATTTGAAAAATACATATTCGTATATTGATTTCCGGTATTTTATTTATGCTTGAAATATTTTTTAAAAATAAATGAGTCCATTTATTTATTGAATTCACTATAAAACGTCAAATAATTATGGGGAAACTGTATTTGTTACTAATGCTTAATAAACAAAAGACAAAATGTAATCGACTATTGATTTTTAATATTTGTCAAGTTCTTTTATAAGAAAAACTCGCAATGGATTTTTAAATAAAATAAATGTTTATATTATTGCAAAATTTTTATACAAAACATACGAATATTAAATTCATTCATGGCAATGGATAAAGAAATACGCATTTATATATTAATATGCATATTTATTTTACATTATTTATTATTATTTACGATCGAAGAATAACGAAGAATCGAAAATATAAAATATAATGTTGAATAATATAATCACTAACATAACGCGACAATGAAAAATATAGTACAGACAACGTCAGTAAAATAATGCATGTATGCAGACATGCGTTTTACTCCATATAACTCTTTATATATGTTAAATAAAATGAATACAAACGAATAGTTTTTTTTACGAAAATGCATAGATTATCTTATATATCATTTTAATATCCGTGATAGCTAACGATAATAGTGGTAATAGTCGAATCTCGTTTAATGACTTGGTATTTTGATCCTTGATGGAGCTTCTGATCCCAGTATCTAAACCAATGGTCATACACACTTACGCGTATAAACGAACGTATATGCTGAGCTCACCAACTGCAGATGCTTCGTTAGTTCTTATGATCTCAGCGTATGTTGCCTGGATGGTAATTGTGTACGCCTTATCACTATCGGTGAGGTGTCGAAAAGCTATCATTGACCAAGCGCTGATAGGGGAGCTTTTGCGTCAGCTATTATTCTTGAATACGATTTAATTAGTATATATTTCAAGAAGGCCAAACAACTCGCGCATATATTTCTTCCACGCATACACCCTCAATAAAGTCTACTACTTTCGAACAATCTCCATCAATTATTCAGTATTTCCGATTGATCTTTGACCCTCAACTGTTGAACGATTGATCTATCAACGCAAACTTATTATAATTCAGAAACAATACTACGTCTAACTTTGGTCATTTAATACCCCTCATAAATATGATATACACTACTTTCTGAATTATTAGCACATGGGAAATATAAATACGTCTCATTTAGAGGTTATTCTTCAATTATTATATAAACTTTGTATGTTCTAGGATGCTTCAAATTGTGTAAATATTAGAATAAAGTATACAAAAAAGTACTTAAATGTTAGGCTATGTATAATGTTTTTGAGTGTAAATGACTAAATAATTAATAAAGTATTTTTTCATGCCATTATAGGTATACAATTATATTTGTTTTATATCGTAAGGGCTACCTCTTTGGAAGGAGATTTCTAATAAGATAGGTATGACGTTAATTTCTACGCGTCAGAATCTCAATAATAATTACGCACGCAAATTCACTTTTCCTCTGCAACATCATGATGTAATGAGCTTTACGGATGTTCTCTTTGTCGGTGCCGGGAGTTGGTCGAATGGGGTATGCTCAAATAGCTGAGTTCCTCAATACCGAGCTCGAAATTTCCTTCTGACGCGATGAGAGAAGTTTTGCTCGTCCCTTATACGTATGTTTTGAAATGCGATTGTCTTTTGCGGATTCAACAGTTCTTATTCTTCCTAACTTTTCACCTCGCCCCTCTCTATTTAATTAATCTGGTATACTGGGTGGGGTGAACGTATTCGTCGTTAATCTAAATCCTCAATCACGGGCAAATCAAATATTTAATAATTTTCAAATACTTGAGTCACTCCAAAATTTTCCTACACTACAAATTCATAGTCTATTGTATGCCATCTTATTGTATGTCCAGCTGTTGGCGAAGGATTACAAACTTTACTAAAATAGAATTTTATATTTTCCTCTAAAGGAGTGGGTGATTGATTGAAAGAAATTAACGCGTGCTTTAATGTACATTAGAGATATATAGCCTGAGTAAGATCATTGGCTAGATTAAAGTATAAATTTATTTTGTTTAATTGAATTAATAAACAAGACTGCAAAAACTTATTTACTTTTTAGTACTATAAATATAAAAACTAAACATAACGCTGGAACAAAACCTTATGGGGTTAAGCTCCAAAGTATTAAAATGACTACTTAATCCTGCAATACTCCTGGTGACCCCTCTTCTAGTCATTCCAAGAGTTCCTGTAGAGGTGATCTCGTTACTCTTAGATAATAGTCACCTCAAAGTCTTCAGAGCAGGCACTTTCACTTTCAAGTACCTACTATTATTATATCTTAATTAAAAACAACGCATTACTAAGCTTTACGACATTAACTAAATGTGGATCAACTAATGTATGCCCTTACGCACCGGTCGCATGATTCTAACTGAACTGCAAGCGCGTTTGACCGAGTTGATCTGTGACTGCCAGGCTAGAGAGTGGATGGTAAGAGAGAGGCACTCTTGAGTCTACACATGCACATTTTAAAAATAATACTGGAAAGCGTATTCGAACCGTTTCGAGACTTTGGAAATAAGGAACGCGTTGACTTAGCTTTTTTATAGGTGGCTAGACGTAATAAAACAATAATACAGAAAAATTTCGTAGAACAGATTAATTTTTTTTTACCTCGCGATACTTTGTTTAATATATCGAATAATAAACCAAGAACTTAATGATTGAAAAATAATTTTTCCTTTTGGATAGCTGAATCCATATACTTATGTTAACGTAATAAAACTAACGTCAGTATACTTCCAACATACTTGCTGTTTTAGTGCTCAATCTCTACGGCTAACTGATCTGAAACCAACTCAGTAATCTTTCTGATTACGTAAATAAATACCGTATATTTACCACTGTTGGTGGCGATTCTTTCTTCGAATCGCGTTTATAATGAAAACTGCAAAGAGTACGTCTGTAAAATTTCGACTCAATCCTTCCATCGGTTCTTTTGGAATCCAACATTTCAGCATTTGCATTATAGACAAGTAATTAAATACGTAAATAAACAAGTTAGATATATTAAATCAAATTTTGTAGCTATCGAAAATTGAATTATAAGAAAAAATTATTTAGGTATTTATGACATTCCAGAAAGTACTCGTATGCTCGATCAGTAATGTATATACATCACTGATTGAAGTAATGTACATTGGCATGCAATAGTTTTACAACAGGCAATTTAGTGAATATTAAGTAACTAATGATAATAATAATAAGCAGTAAAAATGTATGTATTAAAAATGCAATAAAATGATAAGAAGATAAGTTATTTTGAAAATTAGTACTTTATTCGCATTAGGTTTTTTTCTAAATTATCTCAAGATCCAAGTTACTAAATTAATTATTATTATTCGCCGAACGTACATAATGATTTTTCTTATTATTTTGTCATCGTATATCATCATCTCTAGTTCAATACTTGCATTCAAGATTTCAATAATTTTTAGTTAAGAGTTAAAACTTATTAGTAGTTTAGTTAAGAGTTAAAACTATGATCGATACATTTCGAAAATAGCAAACGAAACAGTAAGAGGCAGAAGGAAAGCTCTTTAGGAATAAGCAAAACAATTTGTGCTTCAGTGCACGATAATCGATGAAGTTTATAAGTAGATCTAAGAGCGAGACAGCCCACATCCTCGTGGCACAGTGACAATCAAGTTTCGAGATTAGGATTCTCCGGGGTGGGAACTTGCGAATCATGATTTTTAAGTGATCCCCGAGGGAATATTACGAGGCCGACTCGTTGAGCGAGAGAAAGAGAGAGAGAGAGAGAGAGAGAGAGAGAGAGAGAGAGAGAGAGAGAGCGCTGGTCGTGCCCCTCCACGCTTTTCCACCTCGCTGATGCAAAGATCCCACTCTATCTATGCTCGAGATTTTACGGGATCTTTCCGGCGCTGCTGGCGTTGCTCTCCTTTTTTCCAAGCCGTATTATGATGACAAAGTGGATCGTCGTGCCGGATGGGATGCGGAGCGACAGCCACACCAAGAGCGAAGAAGAAGCAGCGGCGACAGCAGCAGCCTGGGTTATGGGAAACGGGTAGGCGTCAGTATATAGAGAGGGGTTGGACGCCTCGGCGACGCTCTGACTGAAGGGTCCTGTAATGCGTTACGTGGCACTCTCTTCGCTTCTTACCCCCTCTTCATCTCCATTTTTCGCGTATGATATGCTGTTCACATGCGAATGCATAGCATAGATTGACTAAACTACTCTGGACGTTCATTCCTTTGATAATACTGGCTGTGGCTAACGGCTAACGGACACTAGCGCTCGCAAAATCTCCCGATGGTATCAACACCTTATTCACTTTTTTTATGTCGCTATTGATGCCCCACGCGAGAAAAAGAGCGAACTATAGGGTGAGAACTACTCCCGTATCATCTAACGATGATGCTCGCCAGATTTATCGCTCCATCTTAAAAAATGAACGACTTAATTTTTCTGATCTGTTCTCTTACTTCATTTTTTACAGTTGATTAACTTCAAACTAAGTATCCTAGTGCAAACTTCGTCACTAATCCGACCGTTGCGCATGGAAGATTAAGCATATTTGAATTTCATCAGGATTTTCAGCAAATATTTTGAAGGCGAGTGAGAGAAAATGCAAAGTAGCTGCACGGCTAAAATCGGTTCATGGAAGAATGAAATTCGCTATTCCTATTATCGTCCTTCTTTTACGTCTTTCTCTTTTCTTTTTTTCTTATTTTTTCGAAATTCTTTTTCTTTTTAAGTTTAAAAAAGGAAACATTTCAACTCAGCTTATCTAGAAGTTTTTTTTCTTATTTCAACTAACATATGCGTATAGGTGGGTGTGACGGGTCGGTTATCACAGCGTGAAATTTGCTATTTTAGTTTCTTGCCCCCGTTACAGAACGTCGGATTTCGGCTACCGGACAACGGAGATGCGCTTCTCCTAGTGATGCGGTAGTTCCGGCCGAAGGATTTTGTTTTCCCGCCCGACGACACACGCTGGCTCATGATTAATGGAGTCCTATGATACATTACTCTCATTTTTACGCGCGCAGATACGTATCTGATACATCTCTGATTTTATATCCCTTACGCAGCATTTCAGCTCAGCAGTCACGTGTATCCGACAAAATAATCCGAATGAAAATATTTCTATATTCAGGCACTATATAACCAAGACTGGTTTAATCCATAAATCTATATGGGTGGTTTTTTAACAAATCATCACTTTAACACATATTTTTCTTGATGTTTTATGAATATTTAATATTTAAATATTCAAATTTATGATCGAACAAAATCGTGAAATAATCGTGAGTACGTCTTAGCTAACGCGAAACAGTTTCGTCAAAGTATTTATACATGTGGGCAATTCTCCGACAGATTCACCAGTCAAAACCATTATTTTTTGCAGAGTATTTTGAACTTTTCTTTGGCACTGTATCTTTTTTTATGAATTTTTAAAAAATTTTTTCACAAAAATTCTTGAAATCATGTCATATTTTCTAATTACCTCATTTATTACCTATTAAAGCATTTCTGACTAAAAACACAAAAGGACCTTTGGGACACTTTGTATTTGCACAAAAGTATCAACGAAGATTGCAACTTGAGAATCAAGTTTTTTTTCTAATTAGAATTGA
The DNA here is from genome assembly GCA_018906985.1 of Apocrypta bakeri. Classification (NCBI taxonomy): domain Eukaryota; kingdom Metazoa; phylum Arthropoda; class Insecta; order Hymenoptera; family Pteromalidae; genus Apocrypta; species Apocrypta bakeri. The sequence continues at coordinate 5,476,546 of JACCIA010000007.1, read as the reverse complement.
AACTATCTTATACCATGTCGTGAAATATGAGTTTTTCAAGAATAGGCCAAATTTTAAGTTAAAAATAACACTTGATTCTCAAGTTATGACCTTAATTGGCACTTTTGTATTCATACCAAAGTGTCACAAAAGTCCCTTTTGTGTTTTTAAAGTGAAATCCTTCCCCAAGATGTTGGAATTTTTTGAAAATAGGCATTATAAAAATAGTGATAATTCACCGACGTATTTGCCAGTAACGCTCGTGCAGTCCGAGCATATGAGCAGAGTCTTCGATAAGACGGCCGTATGCTAATGCATTGCAATTAAATGCATCGTAGACGTTAGTTCCGTGGTTAAAGCACTTGCCTTTGATTCAGGACGTCCCGGTTTCGAGGCTCGTCCTCTACCTTTTTCTCGCGACTCTATTTCTTCATTTAATTTCTTTAAAATGCCAAAATAAAATGACATAATTTAACTTTATATAAAAGGATATATAATAATTTAATATACACGTAGATGATACTCTGCAGGAAAAAAGATGTTGGACTGGTGAATATGTCACAGAATGATCCATATATATTGGCGAAGAAAGAAAATCGATTACGCTTGTTTTTACTTTCTTCTTAGAAAGTATATATAATGTACATCTATATAATCAAAGCTGTACATCGAGAGGATAGCGATAAGTTTGGAAAAATCGAGTAAGCCATCATCCGCATAAGTTGAAACGATGAATGCCAATAAATATGATGCGCCAAAGAAGATCCGTACAGAGGAAAATTACGATCTCGGAATTCCTGCTGTATAAATTTAAGTGGGAGTAGTGGCCGTTGCGAGTTTTGCTGATACCCACACTTTTGGCAATCTACTTCTTCTGGTTATGGAGCGAAGAAGAAGAAGAAGAAGAAGAAGAAGAAGATAGAGAGAGAGAGAGAGAGAGAGAGAGAGAGTAAAAAAGTAGAGATGGACGATCGAGGTAAATCGCGATCGTGTTTGATTCATCTTTCAGTGCGAGAGCGTAAGACTGCTGCTGCTACTGCTGCTTCAGTCAGACCAGTGGCAAAGCTCTTTTATCGATGGAAGATTGAATAATTCAAGAGCGCCGCGCCCAGCGATTTTCAACCGAGTACCCACTTACGTTTACGTGCAGCCTGTATATGTATGTGTCTACTTGTAGATATATATACACATACATGTACATATATAGAGCTATAGGCTACTAGGAGGCTACATTACTCCTCTTCATTCCATCCAGGCGCCTCTGCATTTACGCTCTAATTCTCGGAGCAACTCCGAATAAATGCATACCATTAATGAAAAATGCCTTTACGCCAGAAATGGCTTTTCTTAAAAACTTCCTTTCGGCGCAAGCCACAAGGCGATCGATGCAATTTTTCTTCTCTTCTACTTTCAAGCCGAACTCTCTCATTTGCCCCCTCTACACTATACCGATCGGCCAGGTACTAACATTTATTTTACTCTGAAGTTTTTATATTATCCTCCGATACGCTCCCGCCAATCGTCCACTTTTTCAAAGTGAGTCAACTCCTTAATTTTCGAGTATTTTATAAAGTCTAATTTATTTTATATGCCTCATTTATTTATACATACAGTGTTCGTTTTATATATATTCATTTGACAATAATAAACAATGGACATTCTGTGCTGTTATCGCGTCGATACGCGATGTTGCGCTATTTTGTGATGAAGCAAATGTCTTTGATATTCAAATGACTTGTCTATTCACGACTTCTTGTATGTGAAGACTTTTTCATGAAAACAATTGTAATTCTAATAGAGATCTTACAATTGTGATTCTAATCGAGCAGGGAAGATAGTCCGCACTAATAGATTCCATGATTGATTACGCTGACCAGCATCACGGTGCAAATGCTTTCGGCTACTTCGTTGTCTTGTTTTTTTCGTAGACATGTATCGTCTCTGTATATATACTTTTATGAAACGAAATATGACGTAAACGAAATTGCCTCGCAGTTTCATCGTTTCACTTTATCTTAAAGCTATTGTCAAGGTTCCTAGTAATAATGAATAGCTGTTCAATTCTGAATTAGTAATGACAACTTTTTATGGTACTGTATGTTATAGTACAGTACTTTTATTATTCATTTGCAGTGCTTTACTGACCCAATGTTCAATTAATTCATTTAAGTCCCTATGGGTCCAGTACTTAAAGAGAGTACCAAACATATTCTATAGTGTGTGTTCTCATTGAGTAATTCAAGATAGTTTTGTAACAATTATGCTGCTTCTAAATTTTAATTAGATCTAAGTCAACTACGTGTGTTTACATTTTAATCTGAAAAATGTTTTTTGTTTTATAAATGGAGAAGGCATATAAATATTAACAACACATCCAGGAATAGTATTGCAAAGAATTCTGACTTAATAATCTTTATAATAGTATCAAAGGTAAGACCGGTATATTTTAGAGTAGTAAAGTGTCCGCAATGTTAAATTTTCGCTGTACCAGTATTCTTTAGTAGTGAGGAGAATCTAGCCCAGAGATAGATTAGCGCAGTGTTTTATAGGACCGCTAGTACTGTGCCATCGTTGTTGCTCTAGAATTCTAATTAAATGTTAATAAGTTATGTATATTTATATACTCATTACATTTACTGCAAAATGAAGTATAAATTGTGCTGGTTTTCTGATTCAATTTTAATCTGGAAAACAGTATTAGCTCGCAATATTCTCAAATATTGTTCAGGTATCGAATGATGTCATATTCATTTGAAATTCGACATATCAGTATTAGGCGAATATTTTATCACAATTTTGGCCCTTTCTATCCCATAATATGGGCAAAAAGTATATTTGTTGGTAGCAACGAAGCCAAAGTAGTTAGTACTTACAGAAATCCCGATTTTCATTAAAGTGAAAATAAAAATGTTCCTAATATTCATGGATAAGTACTGCTTCACAAATATTCCTAAAAAATCGTATACCATTATTCTCTGGGTGAAATTCGAATTATACAATTTTTATCTCGCAATAGGCATAATAATAATATTCATTATCTTAATGCTGGTCATTCATTTCATCCCAATGTCGAAACAAGGGTTTACCTATTGGTATTCGCCAAACGATTGACTATTCAAGATTCAAAATCTAACAGGAGAACAATGCTTACAAGCCACGTGTAAACCGTCACACACTCCAGACACTTTATAAATATTTCATACATTAAAAGAATCCCAACACCTTTCTTCTCGGTCAAGGAAACAAGTACCATAGGTGTCTCTATTGCCTGATAGCCTACGGCTTACCAAATTATAAACAAAATGGCAAATCAAGCAGCGGGTGCAATTGTATTGATTAAAGCTATTGTTTTGGACTCAATCGTTGGCCTCATAATTGACGACTGTCGTGTGACAATCGGTAAAATAATTGAAACTGTTCATGTACGATATATTTATATATCCAGAATTTAAAAAAATGCGTGGATATGTTTAAGTTCAATGGATCTTACCGAGATATTAAGACATGACATTAAACAAGTGAAAATACACGAACATAGTTTAGGCACTCTACTTCATAATTCAAAATCAAAACGTATAATGATCTCCAACGTCCGACCTCTTATTCCAGTATTACTAATTGAATAAAAATTGGTAAAAAGAGGCATAACTCAAATGTAAAAAATTACTCGTGTAAAAGCTTGATTAGTTACACATTCGGGTTATTCGCATCTCATGAGTTTCCGTAAACAAATGTAATTCAAACCGAAGATATCGCGAAACTATCTGGAAACCATGAAAATAAACCATGGTGATATGACATGCTGGCTCTACTTTTCTACGAATAGGTATATGTTTCATTTGTAAAGAGGAAGGAAAAGTATTACCATAATATTCTAGACAATACCGCTGAAGAACAGTTAAAAACAGTACAAAATTCCAGCACATATAATGACGAAAAAACAGAATTTAGAAACGAACAAAGGTTACAGTCCAAACTTTCATACTACCAAAGCTGGAAGTTAGTAGCACAATTAAAGTCCTCTCCACTAAAATCAACGAATTCGAGCACTTCTTCTAGTGCTAGTGAAAAAATCGCGTAAAAAGAAAGGTAGTTCGAATCCGAATCAGGCTACAAAAAAATTGAAAAGTAAAAAAAAATCTTCGCCTTCGACAGAAAAAATCATTGTTATAATTCAACATGCCAATGAGTTCTTCACTTCCAAATATTAAAAACTTCGTAAGGACCTCCACTGTACAGCTACATTAATTTCAGAAACATGTAGGAAAATAAATATACGCAACATTGCGAATACATTCACTAGCGATTTAGAAGGTCTCTGAGCCTATTTAATAGAAATATATATTCTTTTATCAATGACGGACATATGAATTATGCATTACTATTTTGGAACTTGCGTAGCGTTAATCCACTCAATTCCAAAGGTTTCAGACCTCCTACACAACTTTTTCAATACGAAAATATGAATTTAAAAATGCAATTTAGCAAAAAATCTTTTTTAAAATTGTTTATAACTGTTTACGTACCCTTTAGTTATTAAATGTGAGGCTAGATTTAAAAACTAAAAACAATTTTACGTAGAGAATGCTGGATTTGATTTTTTGTCGTCGATAACTTCTTCTAAAGTTAAACTGGAAATGTGTGGCGAAATCGCGACGATTGAACGTTCAGGGGATAAAAGGATTCAATTTCTATCGAAAAGATCGAGTAAACTTTCGAATCGGAGGATTACTATTTTTAATTCAATATCGTCTAAAATTCTGAATCTTAATACACATTTCATCGCAAGTGCCTGATATTGAATTAGCAAGAATTCAAATTACAAATACTATGTCGACTGTGGACGTGATTGCCTGCTTCAATGTTCCCGGAAGTACTATGTCAAAAACAGATTGAAATTCAGTAACCGACTATATAAATGATGAATAACACCATACTCGTCGGCGATTTTAATGCTTACAATAACAAATGGAATTGTAAGTGTGCGGTTAATAGTATTCAGATTCACAAATGCACATCAAAAAAAGTATTCCTTCACAGCGGAAATATTCTGTCGCATATAGAGATGTGCGCAATAGCAAATGTACGATTGATTTAATTTTATCTAACATGAATGTCGCTGTAAATATTTATGACGGAACACTAGGTTGAGATCATTTCCCTTTAAAAATTGATGTTGATACTCAACGGCAATTATATTATAAACCCTCGTACAGTTCGAGAACTACTACCCAGGTTTAGACGGCATTGATTACGAAATCTTACAAAAGATGCAACAAAGTAAGGCGAAGTGAGATATAATCACTTACATCTTGCCTAGCAAAATCGTTTGACAGAATGGACAAAAGCAGACTTGTATGGTGGATTGAATTGAATAATTGTATACCTAGAAGTCAGTCGGGTAGTCAAACTCACGCTATATATTGAAAAAGCCTTAACAATTAAAAAAGATGTTCTCGCCGCATTTTTAGATGTATTGGAAGCTTTTATCAATGTCAAGTAACGTACTACTAAAGAAAATGGCTAATTTCAATTATTCCGAACAGATCTTCTGAGCAGACTACAAAACTATCTACTTTAATGAAACAATCCATTAGAGAACTGTAAAAATTTATTTTAGAGCTATAAATGTAATTCACAGTAATCTAATGAAAATAGGACGTGAGCTGTCTCTCAAAAACCGCCATTCGTACATTTCAAAATAGAAATATTCTACCGTGTGAAACCACAATCTATAGTGAAATAAAATCTAGGGAAAATGCGAGATTTCTGGGTCTTATTTTCGATTACATCGATATGATACAAACTAAATGTAATAAAGCATTGAACGTAGTTATTCTTATGTGGCGTTTCTTATGTGGCGTCTGCTTGGTAACTACAAACGCTTCGTTCACTCCTATCATAGATTATGGTTGTTTTTATATTTTCCAAAAAGGATACGCTAAAAATTGAGCAAATTGAATATGCTGCTATAAGATTAGCGCTGAAAGATAAAGTACCTGTAATTCATGAGAGAGTCAAGCTTTTAGATCACAAATTTTTAGTAAAATCGACGACAAATACAAATCCTCTTACGTTTAATGAACTACGATATGCCAAAAATTAGTTAAAATCCATTGACAAGAGCAAAATAATGATTCAGTCAGACATTATTCAGTCAGCATCGAAAAGACAATGAAGATTCAAGATAGTATGATTATTTCTTTACATGATTACATTACGATTACAACGCTAATTCTTGTCAATAGAAGTTTAGGGGGAAAGCTTATTTAAACAGAATTTCTGAACATTGCGTTTAAATGGCATTTAGAGAAACGTAATCCATCTGACGTAAACACGGATGGTAGCAAGAAATAGGGAAATGCATATGTTGGACCAGAATGCATATAGTTTTAACCAAATTAAGAAAATATAACGAGCATCATGCCTTCTCCACAAAACCAATGTTGGCAACACTCAGAGAAAAAACCTTAGAAATAATCTATAATGTACTCGAAAATAGTGAACTACATATAAAAAAACTAAGCATTCAATGTTCAATTTGTATTAATAAAATGTAAACCGTATAAGTTCTATTTGAAACTTGAGTAAACTTAATACAAAAATCAATCCTTACTAGGATAACTTCATCAATTCACTTTACGCAAGGGCTATTACAAAGGTTGTCTATAATAAATTAACCGACTTACTATTAACATGGCACGACACGCATTACTGCATGAAGAGTGTACAAAAAGCACGCATTTTGCGAGAACGTTAATGGAATAAAAAAGAATATTATTGCCCGAGTGCAACACACGCGAGCAAGCGTACGCGCGCAAAAGTTTTTCTTTTCATCACAGAATAAAGAGAGCTCGCAGCAGCAGCGAGTCAGCTTTTGATGTACGTAAAGAGCGCCATTAAAGCAGGATAAAGAGATTTTTCAACGGCTATGGTTTTGTCAGCGCGCGCAATTGTTTATGCGCGAGGACGCGCGAGCGACTCTAAAGCAGCAGCAGCAGCTACGGTAGTGGCGGCACTGACAGTCCTCTCCCGGTAACATGCATCATCCTCCTTCGTGTGCCTCTTTCTCTTTTTCTCTTTCTATCTCGTTTTTTCTCATATCCGCACAAAAGCCAGAGAAGCGCGCGCGCGTTGGTTCGACTTGGTTGCGGTCCGCGAGAGAGATTTTTCTGCACCTGGCTTTCCATTGCAGTAGTCACTGCGCCTACTACGTCATATGACATGGACGCAGTATGGAGAAGCCGCGTTTCTACGGCAGCAGCCCCTTGCTGCCACTCGACGCTAGACGTCCTTCTGTCTAGTGGCGGTACAGAAACGCGGCCTAGACATACTGCCAACTCTGCGTATATTATCTACATCGCTCAAGAACGCATACGGCGCGACGCTCAATCATGCAGATATTTTTCATCCGTTGTATACCCTCTGCCTACCTATACCCTCCTCTTTGTATCTATTTTACGCCCGCGTAAAGGTTTAGTGCATACGAGATATGGGTATACGTATATTCTAGACAAGCAGTCCAGGGACTTTTACCTCTTTTTTTAGAAAGTGCTTTTCCTTTATTATTTTCATTCTCCTGCTGTTGCTGTCGCTGGTTTTAACTCCTATGTTGGAACTGTCGCCCGACGCAAGATGCGAATTTTTTGGAATGCATATTAATCGGGTACTTCACTGTCTTCTTTATGTTTATATAGATAAATTAATTTAAACAAACTTTTTGATTCCTTGAAATGTCGAATACTTTTGGAAATATGAATTTATCAAGAGATGAATGCAATTGACGTACTTGAAGAGGCTCGTTGTGCTCGCGATAAAAATAATTTTCCATATAAAAATATTGACTTTATCGTGTATATGAAAATACGGATTAAAATAAAGACAAATTTATTCAAAAAATAATTTTGAAAATGTAAAAAGCTATTCATTTCAAATAATTATTAAAAGATGGATTTTCGATATTAATTAAAGTGAAAAAAAAAATTTATTTTACAATATAGTAACTTTTTGCTTTTTAAGTATCTTAAATATATTTGTCCATGTGATCAGTTTGCTATTTTATCGAATGCTTAATCAGTATTTGATAAAAAGTATTTTAAGCCAAATAGCTTTAATGGATATAGACAGGTGTAAACACTAAAAAGGGGAGAAAGAAGGAGAAGGCTAAGTTCGAAACGAAAGCACAGACCTCGTATAGTAATATAGTAGCCAAATAAAGCAGACTATGATAAGGTGGGGTGTGCGTGAAACAGTGTCTATAGGAAGAAGCTTGTAAGCAAGTCCTTCCCTGCGTTTCGGTCATGCAGTACAGTGCGACGCTGTAGCAGAGCGACAAAGAGTATGGGTTGTTGCAGCAGAGCGAGAGAGACGGAGGAAGAAGCCACGACTGCAAACTGTTTGGTGCAGTCGGTAGCAAACTCGAGTGCTTTGTGTAGCAAGTGAGACGACAGTCTTTATGGTGCTGCCTGGCCATAACGACGCCCATCGCATTGTACCGCGACGACCGCCGACGCCGCTGCCACCGCCGCGACGTTTTTCTGCGTAAACCCAGTCCTGGCAAAACGTAGAAAAGCCTGTGCATGCCTCTCTGTATATACACTCGGTTTTCTTATTCTAACTGCTCTCCCGACTCGTAATGCGCGAAACTATAAAAGAAACGAATGTCAAGCGCGCTCGCCGTTTTAAGCGAGCGCGCGCGAAAGCGTTCCTAGCTAAGCTATACTCTCCCTGTACACTATGCCAACCGAACAATATAAGCGGGAAATCCGCTTTCTAAAATTATTCGGCTTCTTCCTCTGCTACCTCCACTTTTGCTATCCCCCTCGCGTGTACTCTCTCTCTCTCTCTCTCGCTCACTTTTACCATCTCCCTTGCGTGTGCACGCTCTCTCTCTTTCTCTCTTTCTCTCTCTTTCTCTCTCTTTGTTTTCTTAACTTTGCTGTCAGGCTTCCGGTCCACTTACGAAACTTTGTCTTTTTGGGCTGCCGAGGTAGCCAGGAATATTGCTCATGTATGCGACCACTTCTATTGAGGTCGATTGTTATTGCTCTGGAATAGGAACACCGGTACTGAAAAACATGTATTTTTAACGACAGCTCGTGTAAACTTTTTTTACTGCATCCGAGCGGGCGCTAGCGCGCACTACTTGTCCCGCTTTCATTATGAACTCTCTTCTATTTACTTACGTGAGATGTAGTTTTTATCATCGCGTACAGTCTCGTAAATGTCGGCGACACACGTTTCTACGGTAAAACCTTAGCGTGCGTTCGAAAAGTACGGTCTAACGACTTCGTACATATGAAATTGCTAGTTTCTCATTATTGTGTGCATAATTACTCGACAATGTTCGACTTCAAATATGTATCTCACTAAATCAGTGAAATTTCAAATTTTTTAAATATGTAGACTTCATGTGTGAAAAAAATAACTTCTTCGTAAAGTGATCGGCGTTCACGGATAAAGTGGGTAAGGATATTAGAATTAAAAACTAAATAAAAAATGAGACACAAATGAAAATATCTTTGAATATAAATGTATATCAAACAAAATAAAATAAAACCTAATAAAAATATAAACTAAATCAAAACTCGAAATATCTTAACTTCGTAAAATATAGAGTTAATAGCTAAGATGTTTTTCGACGGAGAGCGAGTGAAGAGTGTGTCGATCACAGTTCTCGCTCAAACTCGCCCATGCCAAGTCGCTTATCAGAAAAAACCAAGACAATGCATCCCTTATTTCGAAAAGCCAGAAATAGGCGAGCGCTCTTTTCCAGTATTACTCATAAAATGTGTCTGTGCATACTCTAGAACGCCTCCCACTATCGACTCTCTAGCCTGGCAGTCACAGATCAGCCCGTCGGCCTCTCGGCACTGTAAAGTGATCTACACGTACCATGGAGCGAACTCCCAATTGAAGTCTAAATAGTCTCAGAGTAATTATAAATTAATCCTAACTAAGGTGGCTTGACGCCACGAATCTCAATCCTGATTCGCGCAATGAGAGTCGAATAGCGGAGGAACACTACTCAAACATATACATACATTCGTATAAATGCGCATCGACCCATTTCAACCTTCGGAAATACTAATTCTATCCGTAACAAACGGTATAAATTTATTTGAAAAAGTAATCTTAAATAAAGTTTAATTAGTTGGCAAATAAAATTACTGACTCCTACCTTTAAAGTTGATAGTTACTTATTCCATACTAAACGATTTGCACTGTTGATTTAGCATTTTACCAAATTAAATTACAACCATAAAACAAATTATTTAGGAAAGTAACTGATATTTCTCTGCATGTTACCTGTGCACGTACGGCCGAGAGTTTTCAATCGCTCACACCCGATTAAGTGGCAGAAGCTCTTTATTTGTGACAGATAGGTGTTACCACTCCGAGACCTTCCGGTGGAGTACTTCGAAAATTGTAGTTTCGCAGCTAGTGTTTGACAAAGTTGCGTAATCGTCAGATTATAACGCGCGGTAGTATGCGACGTTGCATCATCAGCATCACACGCGTGGCTATCCATCATACAAAAAAACGTGTACCTAGTTGCAGCACGTCATAAAAGTGAACTTTCATTATAAATACTCTATAAAATAAAAAACCACTCTTTTTTAACCGTGAATCTTCTCTGGAACTACTTCTTCTTCAACAAAGGTGATTATACCAAATTCGTCAATTTAATAGTCTACATCCTCTAGACAAAGATTAGATTCAGACTTTTTTTCTAGTTTCTCAAGATATATAATTTCACTGTTTCTAAAGTGAAGCCTAAATGCATTCGTAAAACTAGTGAAAAACTCACTATTTAAATTGTACATTTACATTCGAACGGATGTAGATAAACCTCGACGTATGTGGAGATCGTAGCTGTCTCCTTGATCCATGACGATATGATAGTAAATACGAGACGAATAGATGCACACGAGAGGGCATACAAAAGAACTTGTACTTTTGATGTACTTCCCGACTGTATATATATTTCCGATACACACATTGAAATTGTTGGATCTGTCGCATTTCCTAATTTATCAAGAGATATTGCCTTATTATCAGTTATTAAATACTGTATATTTTTACAGATATTACAATTTTCTTATATGGTTAAGTAAACATTTATTGTTTAATAAATGTACCTTTATATCTATAGCAATTCGAAATCCCTTCTTTATTATACGTATCGCGTATAATTATGCAATTCATAAAACGTATAATTAAATTTAACAGATTTTATTCTCCAAATATAGACTATTATAAATAATATTCACAAAACAAAATCGTCTTAGAATTAGTCAAAAACGCTCACAAATATCTTAAGTTCATTGCGTTACGATGTTTTGTGTTAAAAAAATTGGAAAATCAAAATGTCAAAATGTTTAATTTAGATACATATAGTGGGATATAGACGTATATATTACCATTTTGATATATTTAATATGAAAGCCTCATTAGGATACTCAAACAGAATTAAAAAGCTTGATAGAATATCGAAGGGTACGTTTTTAAACATGTCTGACACAATCCGATTTGAACTACTTAAAATAAATAACTATTCCCGTCAAAAGCTTTCTTACGTATGAACGCCAAAGTCCATCGCACAATAAATATTACCGCTTCTAACATTATAATTTGAACAGATGTCACAATTGAATACAGTTGTACATTATCCTTGCACAAAGCAAAAGCTCAAGCGACGATTGCGTGATCAGAGAGTATATATCTAAGTCGTAAAACAATGTACCTTGCTAGAGTCAGTATACTTTTTAATAAGTTTTATCAGCGCAGCGATTCGCCAAAAACAAGACGGCCAAGTAATAAAGCAGACGGCGCTTCGTCGGCTATTCAGGATAATCATTTAGACTTCCGTGCTAGCATCGAATAATTCAAAAATGCAAAACAGTGAAAAGATGAGTCGACGACATCGAACAAGTCCGAAGCGAAGCGTTGAAAAAGGCTGGCTCTTGCAAAACGTGGATATAATAGAGCGAACGGACTTTAAAGGGATGTATAATGCGTCGGGCAGCAGCAGCAGCAGCACTAGCCCAGTGTTTTTAGGTGGGAATTATTGCCGGTTCCGTGGCCGCCTGATTTACATTTATTACACTGCTCTCGTAATGGCGCCGCTTTATCTTCCGTTATTCCAACTAATTATGCTCCCATTCTGGTAAAATATGAGCTACGTACGCGTATGCGCGTCTCTCGCTCGCTTGCCTGCCACCGTCTACAACGCGACGGCGACGACGACTAGTAAACGCCAAGTACGTGTACAGAGTAACTAGGATTCCCCTGACGAGGTGGCCAATTTCTTCGAGCCTGTGCGATAAGTTTGTGATTAGACGGAAAACGGTCTAATCACAAACGGTCTATTAAAAGTTTCTCGTGCACAGTCAGTTCCTCGGCAGGAGCACTAACTGGACACATATCAGTATATTCTTAGAGCTTATGGGTGTATGTATGTACGAAGTGCGTATACATGTTACAACAGGGAAAGAGGATGAAGCCAAGCTGCGTGGAAGCTAATCACGTTCGGCTTGGGCTCGTAATCCGATCGAGCTGATCCTTACCCGTCGACACTCACTCTGCTCTACCGCCCCTTACTAGGCACTTACAGTCTATATACGTACTCGTGTCGCGAAGTACAACCGTGCGTATCGTGCACCTCCCAAGTAATTGGTCTCGACTTTCGAGGGGTAAACCTCGTCTTCTTTATTACCTATCATCTGGTCCCCGCGAACATTATTACGTGGTTGTATATAGAGCGTATATATAATATATTGGCGATTCTCTGCAATTTTTGTTTTATTTTTCGATTGTTTTAATAACATTCCTAAAAGTTTCCATTAATGTTTTAGAATTAATTTGAACGAATGTATACATCTTATAGTTCTCGAATAATGAATATTTACAGTATTCTTTTTTTTTTATTAATGTCATGATACATTTGAGACCTAATTTGACAACTAAATTTTGAAGTATGAGAAATTTCCGATGAAAATTGGCAATAAAAAAATTCTGTTTTTTGCCATTTAAAGGTGTCTTGCCCCCTTTAGACATAAGACTTTAAATAATACTAATCAAAGAAAAATGTTTAAATTCTTTATTTTTAATACTCTTTTACTTAAAAAAAATCATGGAAATTTGTATGTAATTTATTAAGACATTACTAAATTTTTAAAGAAAACCCATTTTTGAATTGGTAATTTCACAGAGAATTGTCCATATATATTGGAAGAAATCGACAGTCTCCGTACTAATGCTAGCAGCTAGCGTGAGCAAAGTAAGTTTGTGGCTTGTGAGAGGCTGCTTCATCAAGTCTTAATCTTCCACAGCTGTATAAGAGGATCTCCACTCAGTGAAGCAAGTGACTACTGTGTAGTTGTGTATACGTATATTTGTGGTAGATGAGCTTGACGCGCGTGCGGCCGAATGTTCTACGAGCCTATAAATAACTACTGAGGACAGTAAATGCGAAACAGAATCGACGGGTCGATATAGACGGCGCGCGGAACATGCACGTCCTGTATGCTCGCGGACTTTATGTATGAATGAGACTGCTGTAATGGAGCAGGATGAACTATACAGCTAGAGGAAATGGATCTTCCGACCTTTCCTTGTTTTTATGGCTTCCACCATCAACTCTCTCTCTCTCTCTCTCTCTCTCTCTCTCTCTCTCTGTATCTGATAGTATCACCACTGGTTTACAGCGAAAACCAACATGTCACCGCTCTTATACATAATATTTGAATAGCTTTGTCGAACGTAAAAATAAAACGAACTTACTTACTAGTACTAACATCAAGAGTATATCACTTTTTTCACTGAGAACTAGCTGTTTTAACAGGGTACGTTGCAAATGAATTATTTTCAATCTGATTACCAAGTCACCTCTTACAACTAGTTAAGAAGAGATCTTTATCGTCGGAGTAAGCTGCTTCGTTTTAAAAGGAAAGAAATACACATTTCATGAAAGCTTATTATTGATGAAAACGATCGAGAGGAAAAAAACTTTTGTAATGCAGAACAAATTTCCATTTTATAGTTTAAAAATTTCAGATGTGTATTTTTATACGAAACTAATGAAAAAATACTAATGAAGTAGACAGACTAAATTCATAATAGTAATAGTAAAAAATTCATTGTTCTTAATAGTGAAATATTTTAACTTCTGAATTAGTCATTATTAATTATTTTATTTTATTATTATTCAATCTGTCTAACCGAAAACGCCATTTTCGGTACATCATTTTTAGGGCTTATATTTAATAGAGCTAATATTTAATAAAATTGTTAAAAATGCCTACTTTGACATTCTGTAACTTCAAGAACCTTTATTAAATAAATGTAAACATATTCATGAAGGTAGATACAGTGACAAATAAAAGTTTACAAATATTTTAAAGCAAAAAACTTTGTTGTCTGGTCAATCTATCAGAGAATGAATCTTATATAAATTCGATATTGATAATAAATCACTAAACTAATAATAATAATGTCTTCTCTAATGACCGAAAATTGTTTAATGTTTAAAAAAAATTTTACATAAACAATTATTTTAATTTTAATATCTACAAAAGTATATTTTATTAAATAGTAAATATTCTGTTTACAATAGCGAATTGAAGTGATATGGAAAATGTACTGTATTAAATAGCGAATATGCTCTTTATTGTAAAATTATTTTACAATTATTATTTTTTACTTCGCTTTGTAGTAAAAGGATGATATTTTCAAGAGAATGCAAGTTGATTTACTGTGAAAAAAGTATTGTTTTCTAATTATTAATAATAATTTTTTTATTTTTCGATTTCCTTAATGATGAATGACATTAAAGTAAAAGTTCTAAATAATTTTTAATGCAAAAACACATACTCTAGGTCATTCATTAATATAGATTTTTTTATTGTAAATATTCACTACTTTGGTTCACGACTTTTATAAAATACGAAAATACATTACCAAATCACTATTTAGTGAATTGTCACTATAATAAATTTCCACTATAGAAGATTCTGTACATATCAACAACATTCCTCGAGTTAACGAACTTGGAAATCATGTGATAAAACGCAGCAATCATATGAGACATTATGGAAGACAGAAAAAAAGAGATATTTCTTGTGTCCCGATATGAGAAATAAAGCTTAGAAAGCGCGCGTGCGCCAGTAGCTTAAATATTTTATTTTTCCCTTCTCTCTGGATAAGCTGTACCACGGGCGAGGAAAGTTTTTCGATGTTACTATACTGTGCGCGCATCAGAGATATATATCGACGAACGGACGACTTCTTGTGTTAGGAAGATTGGAGGATGCTCGGTCGTTCGAGAGGGGATTCCCTGACGTAGAAAAAGAGAGAAAGAGTCGGTTTTATTCGGCGACGAATCCGGCGCATACAACGAACACTCCATACTCTACTGGCACTGCTCTGCTTTCCATCGAAGTGAAATGGACTTGCCGCAACTAATGCGGTTAAGCGAATGAGCGGTCAATGAGCCATTTTGTCTCTGACCCTCCGAACGTATTTTTCATTCCCGTTTTCTTTAGCCAGGAATCTTTTTTTCTCTCTTTCCCTCTTCATCTCTCTCTCTCTCTCTCTCTCTCCCTCTCTCTTGCTTGCACAGCTTCCAGTTCTATCGGTTGCTCTACTACTGCCGACGTTGCGAGGTTTCGAATCGATCGTGTTTGTTCTTCGTGATACGCGCCCGATTTTTCTTTTCCCCAAACTTTCATCCACGCTAGACAGCTCTCGGCAAATAAATTGCATTTTTCCTGCGTCTGGAATAACTGAACAATTTAATACCGAGTTGCTTCTTATCGCGCTGTCTATCCACGCGCGTGTGTTACTGTTGAAAAAAGATAACTCGATTATAGCAAAGAGTTGTGTTGGGTATCCGATTTTGATATTTATGTATGTATTCATTCAACCAGAAAAAATAAAATAAATTATTTGTGGGCAAAGTTTTTAATATAACTACGTATACGAATATAAAAATATATTTATAATATAAGTTAGACCTAACGCGTAATACGGGGGAGATGTTCTTTGAACCGAAATTTATTGCTGCCGATAAATTACTAAGTGCCGGCGATTCATTAAAAATAACTTCTGGCGGGTATTTTAAAAGCCTAGCTTGGAAAAGCGTCTTAATTTTGACTTCAAGCGAATAGACGATCAACTTAAATTCTGAGAGAGAAGAGGATGGAATTAAGGACAGACTAAGTTTAAATGCATATTTCAATATATCTATATTTTTATCCATCCAGGTAAATCTAGACTACGCCGCACGTCTCGACTGCTTTTTAAATGGTCTTAATTGGTCGAAGCACTTGATCAGAGAAGGACACACGCGAATGCTCGTAAAGTAAAGTGTGGAAAATGAGAGAGAGAGACAGAGTAGTACGTAGGGGGGATGAAAGAGGAAGCGAGGCGAAACTCAAGAATGTTCCTAATGAAATTAACACTTACCTGGTAAAGTCGATAAGAATCTCGGCCTTTAATCAGACTCTTTTGCCCCAAGGCTCTCATCGCCCCCTCTCCACATCCCGGTTCTGCTATCACAGTGCAGACTCTACGCTGTGTTCTGGAGCTTCTCGAGCTCGAAGCAACTTTTTCCCTTCTTTCTCGCTTTCTCTCTCTCTCTCTCTCTTATCACGGATGAATAAAAAGGGTAGAAATAGAAAGAGAAGAAGAAGAAGAAGAAGAAGTAGAAAAAGAAAAAGAAAAAGAAAAAGATACAAAGGGAAGAAGAGCCAAGAAATCCAGAAGAGTTTCCACGTGGAACCGATGTAATGGGGTGGTAAGTTAAGTAAATAATGATTAGGGTGATTTGTATTTTTACGTCGAACCTGATTTTCAGACCGGGTAAATATTGAGAGTTTTCTTAAGACTGACTTCGATTTCTGCGATTTTCCACGGACTTCTCACCGACTATTCTGCTGCAGTGCGACATGGTAGGATTTCAACCAGACAAGACGAGGGTACGAAGGACGAAATGTCTTGAGTTCGTTGATATACGAAACGCGCTCGGATGTTATTGTAGCAGATCCGAAAGCTCAATCGCTCGATACACCTACCCGTAGTGCGATAATCTTTTTCCGCTCATCGGCTCAGCACATACGCGCATGACGATGCATTTGTTGGTTTTCTGTAAAAATTCAATTGTGTGTTCCTGAAAATACAGAGAAAAGATTTAATGGAAAAATCCAACTTGTGGGCGCGTGTAAAATACAAATGGGCAATTTTCTATCAAATTGTTACTTAAAAAGTTTTGTTGCATTTTTCTAATAAGAATGTCGTAATAATTAATGAGATTAATTAATTAACGCGTATGGTTAGCTAGAAAAAGTATGTTCGATCATAGGGTGATTACGAATAATGTATTTTTATGTGCTATTTTTTATAACCATTGCAATTGTTGTATCACGAGATAAATATTTAAAAAGAATTACAAAAATCATTAAAATGTTCACATGTATACCATAACTGTGCTGAAAAGTTTGCATTTAAAGTAGGAATGGGTGGTTGGGTATGATGAATAAATAAACACTTGAATTAACGTTAACCGCGCGTTTCTACTTTTCCAAATCTTGCACAGGCGTAAAAACCCTCTCGAATTAGAGGGAAAAGCCCAAGCAAGATCATAAATAAAAGCTACAGAGTGATCAGTTTATTTTAACATATTACTCTACAACAGTGTACAAACTTATTATTAATTCCTTATATAGTATAATTAATCTATTTACAACAATACGTACGCAATAACAAATAATGAGTCGGACACACTGCTGTCCTCTCGTTTAGACAGTCTGACAAGTACTCCAGGGGAGGTAGTCCAGTTTACCAGACAGTACGCTGTCTCCACGTCTGAAGAACGGGTACAGCCCTCACCGCGCACTGTCTTCTAAAACGACTCTCTTTTGACTCGTTGTCACTGGCACCTGTAGTGATCTTACTACACGAAGTCCGCTTCGTGACTTCGTCCGCCTTTTCGAATACAAATAAACCCGTACATATACTCTATATTACTTAGCTCTAACAAAAACGTAGTTTAATTAAGTGACGCTCACGCCTTGGTCGCACAAAACGAACTGAATACAGCCTTCGTTCTTTCGTCGAATTTAGATAAGCGGACCTTAACTCATACTAAGCTAAACAATATAAAATAAATATACGCCTCAATAGGCTTGAAACGCGAACATGTGCATTATTCGCAAGCATACTCTGATCAAATAATAAAATTACTATTTTTAGCTGATAGGGTTTTCGATCGATTCATCGAGCACTTTTCCAAATCATATGTATATACATCTTAATGTTTCCTTATCGCGTTCAGTACTATAATGCAGTACTATAATGCAGTTTCAAAATAATAATCCCTCTGACACTTTTGGCACTGTTAAACATGCATATATACAATACTCATAATATAATATTTTTAAAATTCAATTAATATTATAACTTATCGAATCTAGTCTAATCGAAAACAATTTCAATACTTTTGCACTTCGAAACTCTTTAACATATAGAAAAGAGTTTTCAAAATTTGAGTAATGCATAAAAATTTTGGAAATTTTTTTAAAAGATTCATAAAATACTAAGAGAAACAATTTTTTAAGTAATGATGTAACAAAGAATCGCTCCTATAGAAAATTATAGGGCACATGCGAATATAGATTTATTCGAAGTAACGTCGAGAACGATATAAAAGCAATAAGTCAGAACGAAAACTATATATATCTTTTATAGTTAGAACTATATCAAGGAGCTTTAGCTTGAATCATAGCTTCATAAAGCATAGTTTCGTAAAATTATATTGACAATGCTGTGCGAGAGAAATGAAATTCCTGGTGCACCCTGTCGCGGCGGCAAGAAGTAATAGATAAGAAATTGACGGGAATAGAAAATTAAAAGACAAACTAGAGTAAAAGTGAATTATATCGAAGGAAATAAGGAACGCGTATGCGCAAAGAGAATGCAAATTTTCAGACAATGCCGAACGGCAAATCTGTGGAAGTTAGTAGAGTAGTAGTAGTAGCTATAGTTGAAGAAGCTTTCCAACATGACACACGCGTACGTACACATACTCAGCGGCTGTGTCTTGTGCTCTTTGTAGAGGAAAGAGCATAGTGCGTGCAATATCGTTTAGTATGCGGTGTAGACAGTTAGGTGAAACTTCCACTTGACTTTGTTCGGGCTTACGCCACAGAAAAGCTCGCGCAGAGGTGCTATATCCAAACTTTTGAACTACGAATTAGGTACTAAATGGCGCGTAACGGAACAGCTCTTCTGCGCACGCAGAGAAAGAGATTGCGAAAGTGTGTGAGAGAGAGAGAGAGAGAGAGAGAGAGAAGGAAAACGAATGTTCGGGGCGTTACTGGCCTCTCGCGCGTACACATCGACCGACTTTTCGCAAGTATTGCTTTGAGTAGCCGTGCGCAAGAGCTCTTGCATTATACATGCGTGGCCAAACCGCTGCCGTTCTACCGGAAAGCTCTGGGGTTGCGATAAAGAAGCAAAACCTATACCCGAGGCTCCGAAGATAAGAGTAACTGGTAAAACGAAAGAGAGATACGAGTAGATTATTGTGTGTATTGCGTCGCGCTCGTTAACGGCTAACTCAAAGTTACGTTCAATTAAACGGGAGAAAAGATAAGTTTCAATGTGTCTTCGGTACTTACCTTTATCTCTCTCGCCCTTTTGTATCTTCGAGTTATCCGTCCGCTCTTGAATTCTGAAGACTCGCATATCGTCTACGACTAGAATATTGTGCTATATATATGGACTTTCAGAGCTTTGTTGAAAGTGCTGGTGTTAAATCTTAAGCTCATTAAAGAAATCCGAATCGAAAACAATTTGTTATTGAAATCCTGCCGAGAATTGTTTGAATACTTTTATAGAATTTGCAAAGTATTAAAAATTAATATTTATGAAATTGTTGTTCTATTAGATTAATATATTAAAAAATTATAGAAGATTTATTTAATAACATTCATTAAATTTAAAGAACCTCGTATTTAAAAATGTTATTAACGAATAACATCTTAAAAATACCAAAAAAAACGAGAGATCAAGACGAGCTTATTTTACAGCAAAAAAAAACCCTATCAAAAGTGAGACTGTCTCCTTGTCTCTGTAAGGCTAAGAAAAGCTGCGTTTCAGATGGACGCAAACAACTATATACACACCTATCGTGTAACGTCAGCGAAAGGAAAAAGGCAAATGAGGACAAGAAATGCAGGATATACACGGGGCTGTTGCGTGCGAGAGTGACGGGGTGTGTTATGAAAAAGACATGGCTCGCGTTAGGTCACACGCGTGTGTATTTACGTATGCAGCCCCGAGTTAGGTAGAACAGCTACTGATGCGAGAGGCGAAGTCCCTAATGGAGAATAGCGCGCGAGCTTGCCTTTCTCACAGTTACATCGTAAAATTTTATACGTACATTCAGACATGTAGTACGCGCTCGCCTACATGCTCAACTCAGTTGTCTTAGCCATTGTCCTTAAGTTCTATCCTCTTCGATGTGTTTTATAATTTGTTTTCACTAGGAACGGACTCGATCGATTCGTCTCGGACTGTATCCTGTTTACACGCTCGGTATGTTTATAAGTCAAACTTTATTTCTTGCGGACAAAGTTCTGGTAAGAACTACCATAACGGAAATAGTAAATACATGGTTATAAGTAACTAATACCGATTTTAGAGTATGTTGCGTTCTTATCACTCCAAAGTCGTTATCACTGATCGAGTATTAGGCATATAGTAGTGGTACTGCATTATTTATCTTACTTGGGATGTAGGATTTGGGAAAACTGTGTGTTTGTTAAAAGTAGCGCTTGATCATCAACACCCAAACAACAGTTAGCTATTTGTTTAATCCTCCAAAATTCCAGACACAATTATTCATCCCCCTCTCTTTTTGCACATAACCGCTTTCGTATAGCTTTTGTTGTATGAAATTAATAATCGCCCTTCCCCTCGCCCCTCCTATTGACTAAAGTACTTGAAACTTTATTGCGGGTTCTTTTCTTTCATCCTTTTTTTCTTTCTTTCTACATCGACTGTGAAAAGATTTCGCCTTTTTAAAACATATATTTTTCACAAACAGAATATATGAACATTAATTGGATTGTGTACTGACTGTTCCTAAGCTGATCTTAAAAAAAGAAATCATCGGTATGACTAATAAAAAATAGAGCTCAATATGTATAGGAATAACGTTAGTTCATAGAATATTCTAATATTATAGAAAACCGCCTCAGCAGGATAATTTTACCTCACGTAGCATCGACTGAATTCACAATTTCTGAATATATGAACATTAGTTAAGATTGTTGAGATAAATGGAAATACGAGTAGAGGATAGAAGATATAAAACGCTTCCTCCTCGCGTCACACGACTTGAAAGTGCGCTTACGATGCCACATTAACGGGCTAAAGCCGTGAAATCGCCCTCGCGGCAGTATAATTTTGGAAACAAGGCCGAACTTTTCGGTAAAAGTTTACTCGAGCAAGAGAGAGAGAGAGCGAGTGAGAGAAAGCATGGTGCGAACGTTAAAGCGAAATGTTTGCATTTCTCTGGCCTAAAACCTGAAAGGGTTCTCCTGTAGATTAGAAAGCTTCGAGTAATACACAAGTCTCTTGAAGAGAAGAAAATTGGCCCGCCCGTCCATTATAGAACATTTCATTGCCTACCATAAACTTCGCTCCCGTCCCATTCATCCGCGCGACTTTTAACTTTGATATTCTTTACTTTTTCGCCTGAGATGCACAGCTATAGCTTATTCCATCGCTTCAACGAGCACGAGCTAAAAA
This sequence comes from Apocrypta bakeri, assembly GCA_018906985.1. NCBI lineage: Eukaryota > Metazoa > Arthropoda > Insecta > Hymenoptera > Pteromalidae > Apocrypta > Apocrypta bakeri. The sequence continues at coordinate 5,454,751 of JACCIA010000007.1, read as the reverse complement.
AAGGAAAAAAAAATATTGTTCATATCTTAGACTATAGTTATACACTTGCAATGCTCTCTTATCTTTAATGTATCACATAGCTCGACTATTCTGATAGTTTGCTTCTTTCTATTTCAGATGGCGAGAGGAGCTACTCGCTCGAGAGTAATTTCAAAGGTACTGTTCAATTTTTGTATTTCACCGTAGCTTTGACGTTTTAATTTAACGTTTCAAATGTCTTTGCACAATACTTGCGTAACAGAGAGTTTCAAGATTATATCGTACGGGACAAGATTTTCTTATTCTTTTTTTTGTAAAGGGAAATATATTTTATCCATGTGACCGGGTCAGGAATAATAGATAAGAAGGTGAGAATTTCAGTCCGGAAGATAGGATATATACATATATAGTCTAACGTAGCAGTGGAAACACAATCAATGGGGGTCGCAGATTAATGCCTCCATCCTCGAAAGTGGTAGCTGGCCGTTAATTACGACGCGGGCGGGCTAGGCGGAGACGTAGAAGCTATATAGCGCCGTGTGCGCGCTCGGCGGACCGCTCGACCTGGAAAATCCTAATTTACGCTCAACTGGCACCTCCTCCATTTAGCGGAAATTCAGTCGGCATTTCTGCATATCTTCTGCTCTTTTTCCATGACTCGCTCCTCTATATACATATATATAAATTCTTAGAGACGCCTGAATATCTGCAGAATCATTAAGGATTTAATGCAAGGGGCCCTTAACGAATTAAATCCTTGTATATATATATATATATATATATATATATATATATATATATATATATTTATACATACATACCCGTGAATGAAAAGAAGAAAATCATGTTGGGGGATTGATCCTCGATAATTTTCGCGTTAATTGGACAATTTAGCGCTTTTGTACGAATAGGCGTTGTAAAACGGCTCTAAGCACAGAGAGTTTGAGGACATATCAATATGGTATGAAAAATTTTAGTAAACGCCTACAATTTTTTCTCAGTGACGATTCGCGGGTAAAATTTTGTCCACATACACAAGCCATATCTAGCGTTTCACCGTGGATACACGGTATATGTAATATATATATACAGTTACGCACTCGCGAATAACCTGTGCACTTGACTAGTAATAATAGTTCTGCGGCGCAGTTGATTGCGATGAGATTACTCCCATGCTCGTCGCGTTGATCAAAGGCGAGAATCCTGCAGTGGACTACGAGCAACGAGCGGTTTCAACGGCTGCTTGGCTGGCTAGCCTCCCGCGCTTTGCCGTTGAATCTGATTTGCCTTCCAACCAATGTACGCGAGTGAGAAGGACCTGCGGCTATACAGACAGAGAAAGCTCCAGCGATATTGCATCTATCTGCACATAGAGACATATACGTATGCACACAGACGACATACTCTTCTATCTGAGTGAATCTTTAGCCCGTATCAGCCGTGCGGTACATTGCGGTATCTATACATCTATAGTACATAGATATATGTACGTATATCGTGCATGCGTATAGGTTAGTTTGAGACTATTATGCCCGAGAAACGCAAGTATCATGTCGAAGTCGAAGAATGTTTCAGTAACTACTGCTAGTTGTTTGGACTCTCACAAATGTAATAATCGTTTTCGTATAAAGAAATTAGATTCAACTCTCTTTGCTCTCTCTCTCTCTCTCTCTCTCTCTCTCTCTCTCTCTCTATTTCTCAGATTTTATAGCTGTACATGGACTTTTTAATCCTTTTGAGTGTGTCTCATCTAAACTGTATATATATAAACGTAGCCCGCAAGGGTCTCTTCTATCCGTAGAAGGTTGACTGTCTGTTGACACGGCTGGCCGCACTTTCAAATACTCGCGGGATCTTTGCTCAGCTCGGTTGGCCGCGTTTTCTCCCACCGACATGTCAACTCGCGAGATATTAAATCTGTGTATACAGACTATGCACAGTCATGTCTTCTGTTTTCCATTTGCGCAAACAAGCTGCAAACTAACCTTTCGACTGCAGACCTATCTCTTTATTATGAAATGAATACGTAATATACCATACCTTGAGCTAATGAAGATTTTCTTTACAAGTACATAGACTTTGGATTGCAATTTGTTTTATTATTCCATGCTATAATTGCATCATTTGTATGTAGCTTATATAAGATGATGTCGCTTTTGTACATATACCCAGTACTGAATCAGAATGATGACGGCTTTTTGCTGCTCTGTGAAGAAAACGAGCCCAGTTTTAAACGACACTGTGACGATATGAACAGATCATACTGTAAAATCTATACTGTTAAGTTCGAAAAACAGTACTGTGCTGATTCTGTGATATGTACCGTTGGAGAGCTTCGAATCGATACTTTAGGCATGTTGCTGATTCAAGCTTCCAGTTAAAAATAAATAAATTTCGCGTAGTTACTTATCAGATTTAAGTCAAATTTGTGCAAAATGGAGTAAGATGAGCACGGTTTCGAATGGTTCGTGATGAGTCCGGTAAACTGTGTTAGTCCACTATTATCGTCTATTGCTCAGACTTGAAAAGGATATCAAATGTTGACATCCTTTTCAAGTCTCACGTATCTGCATTAAGTCAGTGCATTCCGATAATTCCGGTCCATTCTCATCATCCCAATAACAAAACTAGGATCAATTGTGGCTAACGGCACACTGTTTAACAGCAAGGAATCAATAATAGACCTAATTTCCAATAATGGCAATTTCGCCCAGCGTACAAATATTTAAAACAAAGAGTTATCCAGCTTCAATATACGTTCACTTACATAATGTATATAGCCAGCGAACTAACTATGCTTCCTCTCGTATTGTAAAGCTCTAGCATAAAGATATAGGCTCTCGTCGCTTGAGTGCGCGACAGAGAGAAGGAGGACGCCCAGGGTACCTCGAGATAACTCATATCCATCTATATTAATTCCCTCGCGGGCGCGCACGCGAGCCCACGCGCCCTCCGATATTAACTTACCGACCTTATGTCGCACGCGCCAGACCTCTTCAATTAAGATCGTCCAACGAGAGCTTTTGCTTTCCAAGCGTTATATATCCAGAGCCGAATTTGCCTTCCTTCAGAGGCTATAGCTATTCGGTCTTTATTAATGCATGAAGGCTACGAAGGAATGTTGTGCGCGTTATTTGTTTTACCGATATATACTATGACTTTTCCGTATATATTATATACACATAGATATTAAAGCAAAAGAGGCACATGAGAGAATAGAGACAGACGAATGAAAGCGTAAAATAGATATTCGCGGAGAGAGATCGGGAGGCAAAAAAAAACGAGCGCATGCAGCGGTATTGCGTGGCGCGACGGGGTTAACGCGCCGTGTCAAGGCCTCCGGCATTCGCCATGCGTCTTCATTAGGTCGCCGCTACACTTGCGCGCTTATCATCGCGTGCTGTCATCTATTTTACGGTTACGCTCATGCTGCACTGCTGGACACCATTTTGCTCTCTCTCTCTCTCTCTCTCTCTCTCTCTCTCTCTCTCTTTCTCATGCGATTTTGATCGAGAAAAATATACAACACCTCGCGGAAAGTCTAAGACTTTCATTGCCATAAGCAACGCATGTTATTTCTTCTTTACCGATTGTTAATTTAGGCATCCGATTACATCATGAATCAGATATGCAAGCCTTGATCAATTTATTTTTGTAGTGATTGACACTATGCTCGATATAAAAGTCAAATTTCCAACTGCATCTCTAGTAGATCGAATCTTAAAGTTATGATTAAATTTAAGTGACCATTCTTCTCTCTTAATTGTAGGGTGATTTGTCGAGCTAACATTAAATACAGTCCTGAATTTAATCACACTGTGATCAAGTGAATAAAAAAATTTCAAATTTCAACTCTAAAAATTTGATCATATTCTAAAGCTTGGGTGATAAAAACTTGTTAAATTTATTATTCTGTGGCATACACAGATTTTTAACAAATACAATTACAGGTACAAAACAAATATTTTTGAAGAATGGAAACATTTTTTACAATTAGAACATATAATTAGAATTACAATAAAATGAACAGACGTTTTTAAGAGTATAACAATCAGCCTTAAATCACAGATTAATCTTCACTCTAAATACTTATATGTGTATATATCCTATCAGTTATTATTTCGATAAAAAATAGTTACATTTTCCTAGGTTCTAAAGACTCTCGAAGGTTATTTTGAAGCTTAAGTGTCAAAATAAATCGTATATAAAATTTGTTTTTATGTATGTTAAAAAACATGTAATTGCACCTACTATGTGGCTAAAAGAATACTTAAACGCAAACTTGTAAAATCGCTCTAGTTTACATAGCATGAGAAACTGGAGCAAAATTACGAACCACTTAGCAGCTGCACGTGTATGAAAATTGGCGTGAAGTAAGATTTTGTTAAAAAATATAACTCGCAGTCGCAGCTGCGTACCTCGTCATTACTGCGAGGTGTGACAGAAAGTTGGTACTCGTGAACACACGAGACCGTGAAAAGAGGTGAAAAAGTTAAAAGCGAAAAGGCTGAGTGCATGTAGGAAAATGTGGTAAAGTAAGTAAGCTAGAGAAAGAGAGAGACGAAAACTGATACGGACAGAGGGGGGTGAGGAATATGTGTAAACGCGTTAAAATCAGGCGCACTCAGACTGGTTCTCGTGGCCTCGTAACCAGTCAGAGCGAGATAGGTGCAGTCTGCTCTTTTTGAGGGTGTCGGCACCGAGCGCGATTTCATGTAGTCGCGCCAGCCTGTATACCCCCCTCTCCCTCTCTCTGCCTCTTCTTCTGCCCTCGCCTGGCTAATTAAGACGGACGAGTCGGTTCATGGGGATTAATGACGATCGTCGACTTCCGACCGCCTCTCTCGAGTACCCCGGTTCCGCAAGCTGGCGTAAGCAAGCCTAAGCGTCGACGCTACTTGTTTTAATTGGAATTCGCGTGCTGGGACCAATAAGCCTTGGTGCCACTCGTACGCATAATACGAAAGATCTTCTACGTATGCGAGAGCTCAGTCAATCTCTGCGCTATCGGCAGTATACTTTTTCTCGCTACCTTTGCGTCAAGAATTCTGACTTTCTGGAGTTTTATCAAGATCTTAAAGTTTTTAAAAAGTTCGTCGTTTAACATCTTCGACGGGATGCTCACGGCGATACCCGTAAATTGAAAACTTACTCGATAACAGGCAAAAACTTGTAGAAGATATTCATGCATGTAAATATATTAAAATATTTCGAAATAATAAGTATTTACAAAATTCAATAAATTGAAATACAATAGTGTATTGGAACATTTTTTCTTTTCTTTATATAAGTAGAGGAACGAGTAATAAAAAAATCCCAATGTTAGAGCATCATCTTTTTATATATTAACAAACTGTTACAAGCAAATACTTTGATCTGCAATTCAGTATTAATACATTTTGCATGTTCAATGGAACAGCACAATCTTTATTGATTTAGTCAGAAAGTAATTCGTAGCTCATATAGTGCATCATTTACTCATTAAGTTTTCATTGAAATGAAAAAAAGGTTAAGAGCTTTTTTATATATCTGGTTGAAAAGATTATATTCTGCAATGAACATTATTCTGAATCGATTATATTGAGAGTAAAAATATCCATTATTTAATTTATCATACAAAATTTGCCTTAATATTGGATTCTCAGAATCCTTGGATCGTGATTTCTCGTGAAATAATCGAAGAAAAATCTATAAATGATCTGAGACTAGAAGCAAATAATTGGAATTAGAATTGAATTAACACGCTCTAACGTTGAAATAGTTAGAATTAGAATTGAATTATCGCCATCTGATTCTCGATATAACCCTGAGTAATTTCTATTAAGAGAGACTATATCTTTTCCGGATTCGAGTAATACGTAATTTTCTTCTGGATTTGATAATTTGCAAAGACTAGAAATGATCTTACGCCAATTTGGTAATTACCTGAAACATCGAAACAGCAATCATTTAGAAGAATCGTAAATGTAAAAATGCTCTCTAGATATATCTATGATTTTCGTTAGTTCAAAAGTCGAATTAATAATATATATTTTTTGCATTGATTATTTATTTAATTACTTAATCAGTTAATTTTCAAACATAATTGATATACCTCTGCATATATTCGTAATGATATAAAAATGTATACATGCAAAACATAGTAAAAAAATTGACGCCAAGTATATTTTATAATAAGTTTAATAATAAAGACAAAATTTCACGTGTGCCTGTAACAGATAATTTCTATTCATCTTTTACTTAAATTTACCTAAATATACTTTAGACATTAACATGCAATAAAATTCTATTTATATCATGCTAATGGATTATAAGAAAATCGTGTTCGAAACAAAAATTTTTTAAATTAAAAATTTGTGCATTGAAGTGCAGTAGTCGGTATACATTAATTTAACCAAATCCGATAATACTGTACAGTCGAAATTCTATTTTACTAAATAGTGATTTACTGAGCACTTTTATTATTCTAATAACGTATTCGCTCGCTTACTCACTTATTTTAATTATTATCTGGTCGAGCGGTGTCTTTGGCTAGGATTCTCTGTCGTCCGAGTCATCTCAAGATGTTGGTAGGTTTGGTTGGTCCATTACAAGCTCAATTACTTAATAATATGAGAAGTCGTGATCTAAATCCTTAATGTATTTCTTATTTTGACATATTTTCATCTTGGCATAACAATATTTTCAACTCGTTTATATTCCAATCGATGGTGTATTTTGAATGTTAGTATTAAATGTAATTCTCCATAATTGATTTAAGTAGGATGGATAACGTCAAACCAGTGAAATTTCTAGTCTATTAACTAGAATCTTGTCTATTTTTGTAGACTTATTTGCATAGATATATAGCTTTTGGTGGCTACGTTCTATCATATAGGAGTTATAATTAGAGTTTCCGTGCCTGCTGAATCATAATCAATCGATTTGAAAGCTATGTAGATCTATTTCGATATTGATCTGACAAGGGACTAATATTGGCTGACTTTATATAAAGCAATTTATGGTCTGCTACATACTATGTAATCATTCGCAATGTAACAACTGACAATAAAGTCGTATATGTCTTGTTTCAGTTAAAAAGTAAAATAGTACCCTGATAAAAATTAAACCATCTATTGTGGTCGGTTCCTTAAGCGCTGTTCAATATTATTTGGTAGTGACTCGTGTTACCGTTAGCCAGTAATATACATATTTTAGACAAATGAACGCGCACTGTAAGCGCAAAATGTTCGCTTTATTGATATGTATGTATGTGTGCACGTATACACATATACACATGAGAGGTTATGCGCTGCGTATATTTACATAATGTGACTTTACATTTATCAAAATTACCTCATTTATCTAAAAAAATGCACGATAGAGCATATTAATCATTAGAATAATATATTATTGAAGAAAATAGTAGTTTTAATAGGTTTTCTCGAGATTTGTTAGTTTCACCTGATCACTGGCATATCACTAGCAAAAAAACGTAAGCAATCAAGCAGAAGTTTTCGCCAGTAAATACTAACACAGTTGGCCAAAAAAACAACTTTACCAAAGCAATGTCAAACGGTTGATATCAATTTTCAACAGGGTATAGTAGTATGCAAAAGTATACACACTCGAGCCGAGGTCAGTCATCGGTCCCGTTGAGAGCTTGACTCTGCACTGAGGACCCCCGATGCACGATGAAGCAAAGGGCTACGGAGCGATGGCCACGGAGCGATGGCAACGGAGCGAGGCCGTAGTGACTGCGAACCTTACAGCGATACGATAGTTTGGCTATGCATTGGGCCGTGAGATAAGGTTTCTTTCTCTCTCTCTCTCTCTCTCTCTCTTTCTGTGCCTTGACGACGATCGCAGCACAGTTCCTTAATTAACAGGGGGAAATATGAGGAATGTCATATAGCTGGACATAGAATACGGGGCAGACGCACTCTGACCTCCAGTACGAGCAGTAATGCTAAATTATTACTATATTTTATAATAATAAAATCAGTATAGCACACGAATAAATACATACTGTACAAATCATTCCCTTCACCTCACTTCATCCTTCGCATATTGGTATGCGGAAAATTGCACAAATATTGCAATGTATATTCCTAGAAGATATAAAACTGCTTGCGTATTCAAATGATGACAGAGCGCGTTGAATCAGATTAGACTTGCGCGTCGCAATTAAGTAAAGTGCAGGCGATGCGCTGTAAATCGTGCAGAATCAGAACTTAAGTGGCATGCCTCTCTCTCTCTCTCTATATATATATATATTATATAACAAGCAACGAGAGAAATCTTGAACGACGACAAAACAATTAGGAAAGTCGTTGGCGCGACGGTCGAGCGAGATTTTTGCGCGCCAAGTTAGGAATTGCTACTCTCTCTCTCTTTCTCTCGCAACAGAGAGAAGTAGGATGAAGAGCAAGTAGAAAGAGAAACGTGCGAATCAAAACGAGTACGAACGAGGAGTAGTACATATAGCGACTTCGCTGAGTCGAGAAGTTGAGAATGCAAGTTGGCATTAAGCGCGCGGGGCATGCACAAATCGCTGCAGCAGTTATATACGAACGCGCTTGAGCTCCAAACTGTACATATATATTATATGTATATATGTGTAACGGGAATGGTAAGAAGCACTAGCCCTCGTCGCCACGTGCTATAATTCTTGCCCGGCGCTTATACTTCTGTATTATGTAGCTTCGTCGGCGCATCCAGAATTTCGAACGCGCAGGAGGTCCTTGGCGCATTTGTTGCTGTGTATGCCTATACGTTATTATTCACAGAAGCTTATACCTATATGTATATATGTGTATATAAATATATATATATATATAGTAACCCGGGTAACTTGGAATTCGGTAGAGAGAGTCCCCGGAAACTTGTCCGTACAAGAAGCGCATATGCGACATAATGCATCACGCTCCCATTGCCAACCTCTATGCAAAGCGTCTATGTGTATATTACAGGAGTGAGGCGTCCAACTTGCATGAGTTACGTCTATGCTCGCGCTTCGAGGAAATCGAATTGTGCAATTTTAATGCGACGCTCAACGCGCGCATCGTACGACAAAACATTCCTACCCCTAACTGTTTAGATGGAGAAACTACGCGATGCAAACAGACCCACTGATTTATTTTTCACGGTGATATACGTTCGTTCCTCTTATCTCTCGTTTCCTGCTATACCCGCGCGTTTTCTGTCTTCTATTAAGACGATATTACAACACTGCGTGTGTATATATGTAGTCAAACCCGCGCTAACAATCGCGCGTATCAAATTATCTTACACGAGAGAGAGAGAGAGAGAGAGAGAGAGAGAGAGAGAGAAACGCAATTCGTCCGACGAGTAACTGGTCTTTTATGACGCAGAACTCTAACTAGACCGATATGAAATTATCGCATACCATTATACGAGTTGTTATGTACTGTTATTACAACGACGCGGAATAGATTGCTTGGTTTGGCCTATAAAACGCAATGAATTGACACAGCGCGAGTAGTTTCTATTAAGATTTTGTATCAAGATCGACTGGTTGATAAAAATAATATATGCGTTATTCTCTGACATAATATTTTTAAACTCTCCTTTGGCTCTATATCTGCGTTCATGATGGCTCTGAGAAGTTAGAATTTTTTGAAAATAGGCATAAAATGCCAAAATTGGTAAAAATACGAACTTTGACATGCTGTAACTTCTCTAACCTTAATGAAAAAATCTAAAACATTATGAAGGTAGAAACAGTGCCAAACTAAAGATTAAAAACATTTTAAAAAAGAAAACATTCTAGACCTGTCAATTCGTCACAGAATGACTACGATGCATCACATAGACAATAGCTCCGTATAGTTAGAGTACTTTCTACTGCTATCTTTTGTCTCTTGACGTCGCGGGTTCAAACACGTCTTGACATGTTTTAGAGTGTCGACGATAGTGTAAACAGAGTTTCGATCAACGCTTGTCTGGGACGTGAGCCAGCCTCTACGCAACGTTAGTGTTATATATACACGTTTGTGGGTTGTTCATCTACATGGTGATCACTTACCGGATATATATTTTTAAGTTTTTTATTTCCTCGTTTCATTCTTAGAACATTTAGTATTTTATATTGGACTATTATAATTGAACTATCGGAATAGAGTTAATGTATGAAAATCGCAATGTTTTAGTATATTTCTGAATTTTTGCAAAAAATGATCAATGTTCATGTGTGTATGCTCATATACATATTATAGTCATATAGAATCTATTATGCCGAGTGCGTAGACGGTTTTTGAATGCCACTGGCTTCTTATCTTTGATCTACGTGCCTGCAATTTCACTGTATATTAAGATGATAGATACTTTCTATTTTATAAACAAAACTTTTTATTTTATAAACAAAATTATTTCTTACTTTAATGATATTCTGCAAGACTATAGGATCTACAAGTTATTTTTTCGTAAAAATGGATAGAGCGCATGAAAAAAGAGGGTTTGCTAATTCGTTGGCTGAAAGCTTTCTTCATCAAGACAGTGTAGATGTAAAAAGTAAGAGATCATTAAATAATATTTAATTAAGCGAAAAATTTAACTTGATTTATTATTTTTTACTCCATTAGTCATGTCCCGTTCTATATCTCATTTACGGAGTAGGTCACGATAATTGGAGTAAAAATTAACAGTTGCATTATAAAGCAACTTTCAAATTTTTAAAACGCTATACATTATGCAGCGGTTGGGTACCGAGAAAATAGGTTATATGAACAATTTAAAAAACATATTATGCTATTTATTTGAATATTCACGAAATTAATTTTATAAATAAACAATTGAAAACAATATTAAAAAAAATTTCCAAATCAAAAAATATCTCCAAAAAATGAAAATTCACAGCCAACTAATTGGTTTTCCAATAGTTATAGATATCAAAAACCATAAAGTACAAGTCAATGTGTGTATATATACAGATAAACGAAAAAAAGTACTGACATTTTTATAAAACACTATTTCGCGATCAAAAATATCCGAACAAATATTCACAACGTGCTTTTACGGAAAGCCAAATATTACTGCAACGAAAGCTTATAGAAGTAAAAATATAACGCTAAGTTTATTAATTTTAGTTAGAAAAAAACCCTTTCACCGATGATTCAACTATAAAGATATCATAATTTTTTATCTGTGACATTTTAGTAACTCTTGACAATTGCACTTTTTCTTTCATTACGTTTTGGCTATTGAAGAGTCTAGTTTAATGTCAACTGCATAAGGGAAACTGCCTACACACTTTAGTTTCACGTCGGGGACATCCCTCCTTTTATCCCATAGCCATGGAGATAACGCTAGCAATTCATTACGGCGCACCTATAGTCGATAATTGCATTTTCAGACCATTTTACTAAAACGTTTCGGCGCAACGACCCTCGACTCGACAAGAGAGAGAGAGAGCTCCACCACTCTTTATCTATCAGCAGCTTGACGATGTGCGAGAAACTGCGCATTATATCTATGTAGAGTATCGTGGCGAGAGCTTGCAAAGCTTCGCGCCTCAAATGGAATGGTGTTGGCGGGGCTAAAGTGAGGAGACTAACTGCATTAACCTTTCAACCCTTTCATCTTATGGAACATGCTTACCTTCCACGTCTCATTTATACTCGTATGTATATATATATATATATATATATATATATATATATATATATATATAGAGAGAGAGAGAGAGAGAGAGAGAGAGCGATCGTAATCTCATTAGCTTAGTACTTTCGGAAAATTCTTGATATATTCTTTACTTATCGAATTTTTCCAGAGGCTTATTAGCTAGATTTGGAAAATTTAATTAAGCTACCTTTTAGCTGCATGTGCATTGTGCATTCATTGATCACAATTTATTAGCGAATACCACGTACGTAACAACATTGCATTGCTCGTATATATATATATATATATATATATATATATATATATATATATATATATATACTATAGCCAGTGTGATGAATGAGTAACATTTGCTTGCACAAGTTTATGGACAGATTGAACAACAAATTTAGATGGATGTGCAATGTGCATAAAACTCTGCTTAAATAACATAACAGTTGTCTGATGCAAAGAGCCATCGATCACAAATTGCATACGGCTGGTCAGATGATTTCATGCTGGTGAAATTTAGTTCAGTGTATTTTAACGATTCGTGCAGATGCCACCACTATAGAACAACGATATTGTTTACAACTCTATTTTAAATGATTCAATATTTATTTATTTATTTCCTGATTTTGAGGCATATCGACTTAATACAATAATTCAATTCATAACTTCAATTGCTTATTTCTCACTATCCGAACGGACAAAATACTACAATGATAGAGTGTTATACAGAACTCCGTAATCAGCAAATAATGTTCAAACAATCACATATAAATATATATACCTGTCAAGTATAGTGGTTTAGAAATAAAAGGCCGAAAAATGTATAAACTTGCCAGTTGTAGTATCTCTTAGCTGCATACCAACAGAGGAATCACAAAAAGGATTCGATGCATAGACGCTTTTATTGTTGAAAATAATTTTTGATGTTATGCATTCGACGCAATGTGTGCATGCGACTGATCGACATGAACGGGTATACCTGGGTTAGGGAGTAGTGGACACGGCGGCTGAAACCGCAAATGTATATAGATATATACTATACAGTATATATGTATATCGCGTTGCAGACCTTGACGGACAGCAGTGGCTATGCGACCGCAGAGGTATTGGAGAGACAGAGCGGGAACGAGACAGGGGTCTTTGTGCGAAAAGCTCTGATGGGCAAAACTTATTTTCACGTCAGGTTTGGAAAAGCGAGCGATATTTTGATGGTCGCGAACCTCGATTCCACATACGTTCCATATGTACGTAGAAAATTGTTCAAATGTCTGGCTAGGATTGACCGCGCGTAGCATTACCTAGCCGATATTGGTCGCGTTCGCGAATTCGTATTATGAACCGCAGTCTATGATTGCAACTGCTTGTTTCGATAGCCAGTATCTATCCACGTACCCGCACAACTCATACACGTACTTTCAATAAAAATGTCAATGCTATTGACCTCGAGTACATTCGCCATGTCCACTCGCAGACACTGATGTTATCAGCCTATACAGAACTGTACATACATATATACGTTTTCGCATGTACAATATGTTGCATGTCCAAAATGACTATAAATTTTTTGGTATACAAAGTCTGTTTCAAGCTCTAGCTTTAGAAAATTTTGAGATTTAACTTGACAACTAAATTTTGAAAGCACATAAATAGTTTTCTTTGAAAATTTAGACAATTCTGGAAAAGAAAGTATTCTTGTGTTTTTAATGAAAAATGCTTTCCTGAGAAGCTACAAATTAATGAAAAGAGGCTTAAAAATTTCAAACGTTCGTTCTTTATTTTGCAAATAATTTTGCAATGAATTTATTTAGCGCAATGAGTCCAACGGGATATTGTAGTATGCGAAATTTCCTATGAAAATAGGCAATAAAAAACGATTTTTTACGGTTTAAAGTTGGCTTGCTCCCTTAAAGACAGTATCGGCGCGTTGGTGCTATCTATCCAACTATAATAGGATAGAAGTTCTTTTCTTCTATTATATTTGAAAGAATGGATCAACAGGCTAATATTGGATTTTTAAAAGAAACTTTTTCACAGTACTCTACAGAATTCTGTCTCAGTATTCAATCAATTCTGAAGTGAAAATTTGAACTGCTAAATTATACCACTGTGCCAATAGCAGTAGTAGCTGAACGACAAAAATTATTACCAATAGTGTAACACATATATATACACACATTTATAAATATACTATGTAATTTGACAATAAAGACTCAATTAGTAATTCATACCAACTGTATTATCAGACAACTGCGAGACAGATGTATCTGTGAATGCAAAGACACGCACTTATATAGGCAATCGTGAACGCGGTTTATCTTTCCGGTTTGGCTATTTCGGTATAACAATACACGAAAAAAACAAATAGAAAAAAACAACAAAAAAAGTCAAAACTAGCGTAGCAGTTCGAAACTCGCCTAATTGTTCATCGGACGAGACGCAACGTTGCGTGAAAACTGTTTGTACAGAGCAATCGTGCGTGGAAACGGGAGCCGAGTTGCAATTTAAAATAACGCCGCTGATTGCTTCAAAGCTAAGCTTTGTCAAATGCAATTTTACGTGCGTCTATAGATTTTTCAATAAAATCTTTTTTCTCCTGTCTCTTCACCCCCCCCCCCCTCCCCCATTAGCGTGTGTGCAACATTTAGCTTGTTTCCTTCGCTGGTTGCAATCGACAAAACGGCTCGCGTTACATTAAACTGCAAAAGTGTGTATACCGAACGCGATGACGAGCAGAAAGTTCGCGGAAAATTGGCAAAGCAAAGTTTAATTGCAAAGAGACTACATTTATTTGCAAGCGCGAAACAAACCGCGAGGATATAGTCGAGGAAAGTTGTTTAATTAAATACACTTGAATAGCTGATTAAGACTGCGGTGTCCTGTCCACGATTAGTATTGTATATATTATATATACAAAGGAACGAAAAATATAAATGACTTGTATAGTAGCAAAGGATAATGCTTGAATGTTAAACGCAGAAAGTATCGTGTCTAAAGCCAAAGTTGAAGTGCTGCAAAAAGTGATGCAGAGCGCATTCAGCTGTGCGTAAATTAACCGGAGTCTCTTATAGCAATTCTCCTTCTCTTTCTTCGCCGTTCGTCTAGACTCCGATGCGCTCGCTCGAATTTAATTACAATTAATAATCTTAGTCAAGAATGAGAATAAACGGGAGGGAAGGAAAGCAGTGCTTGCCGCTGAAGAAGTAGTGGAAGCGATCTACTGCTAAATACGTACATATACATACAAAAGAGCAAAGTACAGAGCTAGGGAAGGTAGCATGCTCTCGTGTATGGATGCAAAGCTTGGAAATGCGCGTGCGGCTGGATTACCTTTTATGGTTGGTTGAATCTCTAGGAACGGCTTGTAATTGCGATTCACGTGGCCGCGGCCGTTATATCGCTCCCTCTCAGTAGCAACAGCAGCAGCAGCCGCGAGAATGCTCGCGTGGCCTCACTTATACCTATCCAACTTCCATCTCGGCGCGCACAATTGTAGCTGCGTCGGAGCTATTGAATTTCCAATGTCGGAAGAAGAGAGCTAAAGACAGAGAGATATGCTGTATAGGTATAGGCAAAGGAAACTCGCCGCCACGGCAGACTCGTCGTCTTTTATGACTTTTGCGAATTACGTCTGCGCGATTAATGCCTACGTACTCGCAGGTACGCAGAAGACACATCAGAAGGTTGTACAGCGCAAGGCGGTTAGCGCTGTAATCCACTTATATAAGAGTACCACCACCACCACTGCTGCCGCCGCCGCCGCCTCCTTTGAACCTGTCTTGTCAATGGACCGAGATAGAGATCTTTGCGATGACTCCTCATCCCCCTTTAGCGACGTATATCGTTGAACGCCCGAGATTGCGTTTAGCGCGCAAAAGCGCCCTTTTATACATCGTATCGTGCAAAATGAGCGGGAATCCGCGTGGCATACGCACACACGAGCGCGCTAAGTCTAGCTAGAATATTGTACAAAGCGGGCTCTTTGCTCCTTCGGCTTTGCGTGATGAGGTAAATATATATATGGAGAGAGATGGAGAGAGAGAGAGAGAGAGTGAGAGCAACGCGTGCGCAGGCTTCTGACAAGTGGTAACTAAATTCTACTCTCTATAAAGGCATGTGCTCGTGTGTGTCTATGTACGTTATATGAGCAAATCCACAAGATACTGGAAATAAGTCGGAAATACTCTGGAAATTAATGAATTTAACACTGCTGTATCCCGATTGAATGCAATTTTCTTTCTCCTAAGCGTATCGTGAGAATGAAAAATACAAAGACCACTAAATTTTTAAGAATAAAAATATTTTCGAAAATTATTGGAAGAGAATTATATAAGAGAATTGATTAAATACAATTTTCATTTTAATTCTTAACTTTATTTTTATAAGCATTCAGTGTAAATACACGACGAACCAAATAAAGAAATATAGTTTTATGTATTCAAACTGTTTTGCGTTTAAATATATAAAAACATTGTGACAAGCTAAAAAGTATTATTTTATAATTTTCCTCACAGGGGTACCTAATTCCAGGTACTGAGTAGTTTCCAGTATTTCGTGGATTTGCTCATATATCCATATACGTATAATCATTAGAACGTCGGCAACGGCCTACACCTATCGACTTACGGTCTGCTAGATTTCATCTCGACCGCAAAAACGGTTCTGCTCGCGCGCGCCCACTCCGCCGTTGTCGCCGCCGCTGTGACTTAGCCTACCCGTGTACATAATATCTCTCTCTTTCTTTCTACGCGTCACCCGCTATGTATACACGTATTTCGTTGTGCTATACTATTTTCAATTATACTCCTACATTACACGAGCACGTGTGTTTGCATATAGCATAAACGACTCTACCTATATGCGTACACATAGACGCACTTGACATCCGAGTCGTTGTTCCAGGGAATTTTACATGCCCACGCACAATTGTGTTTTTTTATGTACACGTCGCGAAACCTTTTGTTTTCCGTCTGGTAATTTTTATCAGCCCACGTATAGCTTTTAATTTTGCTCATAACAATTCATCTTTGACTATAAACGTATTATATAAATATATATATATACATAAATAGCGTAGTGAATTGCATCAGAAAGCTATCCATTTCGCGAATGACTAGAATCATTTTAGTTAACGGATATATCGTTTATCATCAAAAATCGCCGATTCACGCGTGTCTGTTTAGCGTTAACATTTCGATAATTTTTTCAGTTATACATTTTGGTAAATTAACGACCGGGCGTACTCACGGTAACTGCTCAATTAAGAAAATAGGCTGCTACATTTTTCCATATACGATCCAAATAAAAACAGCTAAGGCCAAAAGAGCTGTTGCTGGGCAAATAACGTGCTGAGGTTTTTTACCACTAAGAGCAGAGAGAGTGAGAGAGAGAGAGAGAGAGAGAGTAAGAGAGAAAGAGAATCGAGGGCATTAGCAGTAATGAGCGCGGGAGGGCGGTACATCAATATTACAGGGACGCTGCGGCAGGCACTCTCGGTAAATTGATAGATGAGCCAGTATCGCTTATGCATATATACATATATATGTGTGTATGTGTATGTGTGTGTATATATCTGTATGCTTCCTACCGGAACGTGCAGAATTTTCATAACTGACATAGTTAACGCGAAAATGACAGAGTAGCTGCGGCGGTCGTTCGATCTGAGCCTTGGCTATGTATGTATAATGTATAGGCGAGAATGCTATATATATATATATACACACAATACAAATGATTTTCACGGCGTATACCGTCTGTAGAATCTGTGAAAAGGAATTCCTGTGGATATGGCTATATACAAAGAGAGTCGAAGAGCGACGTCCGGTAATTCGAAAATCATCTCTGTAGGGATGAATTACGCCTTGTTTATTTTTAGATACGTCTATCCTACACCATTCGCGAGTTAGATAATTATTATAGTCCAGTCACTAGAAGTTTTTTTGGGAACAATCTGCCACCACTGAAATGTTCGCGCGAACTTGCTCCGAAGCATGTAAGAATATAAAATAACATAAATGAAACAGCTAAAATGTTGGCAAAATTGTTTAAACAATGATGTAGAGTTATGAAAATATGGATTTTTTACTTTTGCGAGAAATCTATTAGTGGTAGCGAAAATAAGTTTAGACAAAAAATATAGATATTTTGAAAACCTATAAAGTAAGCATGTTATGTCAAATTCCAATAATTAGTATTTAACAGTAAAGTGACATAAAAGTCGAATATTGGACATTATCACAATAGTCAATAACAAATGTAATTTTTATCGCAAATGATTGAAACAAAGCATTTTTAAAGGTATCCTTGCTCGCAATAACTGGTAAAAATTGTAACTTCAAATCTTTATTAGTTTGCTATAAAATCTATTTGTTATTAAAAAAGACGACCACGTAGACATCCCAGCTCACAGCTATGGTAAAGTCTCAATTAAGTACTCATTTTATTCATTAAGAGTTGTATGGTATATTAATTATACTAAGTATCAACTCTTCATATTAATAGTTGACGTAAATTGATAAAAAAAAATATTTTTATCTCTAATTAACTTACACTAATATTGTTTGTGGATAACTATTTACGAAGATTCCATTAATTTATTAATTATATCAGCTAATCACGTATTCAATATTTTTATTAGACTTTGAATATGCTTACTATAATATCATACTCCAAAATATCATATATCGATACCTTCGAGGAAAGCCATGCCAATTCAAAAACGGGCTTCAATAATCAGTCAACTCAGAAAATAAAATGTGTATAAATTTATTTTACACATTGGCTGGTTTTTGAAGCCTTTTTCTGAGCTGGCTGGTTCTTGAAATCTTCGTTTGAGTTGACGGGTATGTCTACAAAGGCATTAATATTTTTGTGGAGTACTTTTCTGTAAGTCACAGAGTATTTAATTTCAAAATTTTTGATAACACGAGCCTTAGAATGATATTTAACATATTCTTTATAGTTCGCCGTTATTCAGATTTCCCACGACGCTCCAGAGTGAAAAAGTTTTTAAATTTCAGCATGTCAAATTTTGCTGTATCTCTAAAAATGCCTGTATTATAGAATTGAAGATAGAGATTTTGAAATTAACTATAATATAGAGAGATCCAGTTACTCTAAAATTCAAGTGCACGCCTTTTGCTCATTGATGTAATTGTGTTGCTATAGAGACAGCTCTTAAACAGTTGCAATTGTCATTGCTTGACTTTAATGAGGTTTTAACGTTCGAATTATCGGTAACTGATTATTGGTACTTCTGCAGTTACATAATGAACATGTAAAAAGGTAAAAAAAAGTACACCTGTTTCCACGTGCGTCTGTCCAAACAATCTTTTGCATGTACGTATACGTTACATGTACTGTATACGTATGCCCTCGGTATTTTCGAGAACGAAAGAGTAAGACATTTATCATCCTTAACGGTGGCGGCAGTCCGACAAATAGCTCATTTTATAGCGAACGCTTGAATTGAGTTTTGCGGGCAGAGGAAGGAAGAGAGAAAAAAAGACGGTAATTCCGAGAAATACGTGCAACGTGCCGCTGTATCAAGTACTATACATCCGGGACTCTTTATCGTAAATCATTAAACTTTGCTTTAGTATGTCATTGACGAATTACGAGAAACAATAAGGACGAAATAAAGTCGACCGTATACAAGATTTACGATATAACCGAGGGGTCGCCGAGAGACTCTTTTGCAATCGTCTTCGTCCTTGTCGCGTGATGTATATATAGCGAACAGTCCCGCGACAACGACGACGCACGGGAAAAGTCGAGGATTCATTTTGCAGACGTGTTGACTGCGCAGGAACTCTCGTCGCGCCCTGTGCGCCAAGTAGTCGATCGTAAAAAAAGAAGCGCCGCTGGAAGAGAGAAAGGTCGAATGACTTCGAGGCTAGGATAGAGAGAAAAGAAAGAAAAGCGGCGTTACTTGTGTAGCGAGCGTGCGAATAAAGGCAAGCGAAAGCGCGAGCAATAGTTATAGCCGTTTCGAAATAGCGGCTGTTGCTGAATCTTTCCCGTTTCAGCTTCTTGTCGCTGGGACAGTGACGCGCGCGTCGATGTCAAACCATAAAGCGGTTATCGTCTCTACATAGCAATATACGCGGGCTTGGGGCTTTATATGCGTGCGTGAATTTGAAAGAAAAGAAAAAAAACCTGGCGTTTATAGACATGAGTTGAAGGTTTTATCTACGCCTCGACTTACTTATTTTTCATGCTTTATATCAATGGGCATATTGCACGACGTTCATGCTGTTTCTTGCGGTGAGTATATACGAATCGATAGGATAAAAATAAGATTTCATTCGATACACGTTAGTGATTGCATCAATACTTTCACAGGCATATCACATGTATACAATACTTTTAGGATAGTACAGTGCTAACTAGCTAATGTACTTCAAGCCCGTTCTCTATTATTAATGTTGTTACTCCGAGGTTCTAATTACATTTAGATAAATCAGATAATTTCTTTAAATCGAATTAGACTGGCGAAGCAATCATATTGACAAATAGCAATAATTACTACAACCCGCATAATTACTTATCGGATGTAATTTAAATCCAGTAAACTGTATTGGCCCATTGTCATTGAATGCGATCCCGATACTGAATAATTGTATGTCCATTTCAAATCTGACATAGCATTAGCAGCAGTAGGCAGGCACACTAGCACAATACTGATCCATTATTTTCATCCTAATGCCAAAATAAGGTATTGACTAATAGTGACAAACAGCATACTGATGATTGATACTGAAAAACAAGTTCATCCAGGGTCATTGTATTATAGTTCGAGAAAACCGTTTTTCTCGATAATTCATAAGTTTTGTTAACTCTGTTAAATTCTAGTCTTAATGAACTTAGAAAACTGAAGCATTTGAATATATTTATAGTAATTGTATAATTAATAATAAACGCTTGTTTCGAGAATAACCGCGACAAAAATATCGAAATTGAAATCATCATTCAATTCCATAAACGAGTATTATAGCATTGGATTAGTTATTAATAATTTATAACATTTAGCAAAAAAGCAATTGCCAACTAATACGCAAGAACTGGAAATACAAGGATGATAAAATCAAGGTGTAAATAAGCCCGTAAGTTAAATAAAGGAAGCAAAAAAGAACAAAGATGCTAAAGGCAAAAATATCGGAACATAAAGGAAGAAATTAGGTTAATGCATAGTCTGCTTCGCCCCCAACGGCATAGCGATGCGTCCTTTGGATGAAGAAGTGAAGATCCGACACCCCAACGCGTACTTTTATTCTTAGTTAAATCACTTTCGTCTTGACTTTGATCAAAAAGATCAAACACGCCGTCAAAACATACAATAATATTACAGTAAAAACCATTGTTTCATCGTGACACATTTAACGTTGTAAAGTAAAATTTTCTCTATTCGCAAAGATATTCGTTTTCATAAAACTTCCACGATTTAAGTATATAAATATTCAGCTCTTGAAGAAACAGCACGAAAAAAAAATCTAAGAGAATTGCCAAACAACTAGATAATAACGGCGAAAGAAATTGAGCCTCTGGAGACGACTCAAACTCTCGGAAAAATACGCAGCCTGTCGACCGGTGCCTCTTTTTTCTGGAAAAGGAAGAGGGGTATAGTAAAAATGCAATTTTCGCAAGAGTGCTGCTGTATCTGTCGTGCAAGATTAGCGACACCGCGAGCGCAAAGAAGAATAGCCAATAATATTTTTTCATTAAGTCGGATGCGCGCGAAGCCAGGCTTGTGGTATCTATCGAGAACGAGAGTATATATACAGAGGCAATCAAATTATATTCCCAGCGCAATCAACTTGCCAGCAAACAAGAAATGCCCTATTGTTTCCGGCTTGAACATCCAGTGCTCCTATGGGAAAATAGAAATATTTTCATTGAAAAAAGTGATCATAGTATAGTCATTCTGTAATTATCGTTGAACCTTTTTTAGCTTTTCATCTGCATGAGCTATAACGTATGTACAAATTCACTAGCAATAAAACAAAGTTTGAAAATCAAAAAGCTTTGTAAATAATGCCTTACGATTTTTCTCAGCATTGGTAAAAAATATTTTCTCGTCTGCGGTGTTTAAATAAAATATTGTTTCAAAGTTAACGAAAATTGCTAGTACCGAGCATACATGTTAGCAACCAAAATATAATAAATTATATATGAAACTAAATTAAATATATCTATATATATAGTTTTAATTTTAAAAAAGAATCTTTATTAAATTATGTGTCTTGATCAAAGTCTTATGAACCTTTGAAAAGAGTTTTTAGAAGTTACGAAGTTATCAAAAAGATTTTTTAGAAATTGGTTTTTTTACAAACATTTTTGGAAATTAATGGTTTATTAATAGAAGAAGAATCTATTCAGTTCTTATATTTATTAATAATTGATCACACATTGTCATCTAGAGATATTGTTTTAAATTAGAACTCGTTTTTCATAATATATAATCATAGTTAACTGTACGAAAAGATTCAATTTACAAAATAAATTATTAAATAGATTCCATAGTCGAAAGGTTATAAGTATTTGATTTGAAATGAAAGATATACTTGTTTTTAGTTTTCAAACTTTTTCAAATTTTTTAAACTGTAACTTATCCAATCTACTTGTCCAATCTGGTCAATTTTTTATAATTTAACCTCTAATGCTATACTTTTTAGATTTATTTATGAAGCATGTAAGTAAACTTGACACCGAATGTTTTCTTAAAACTTTGCGTTTTTATTGTTTCGAAGGAATAACAAAAAATTAATCGATACACCTTGGTATCTAGTATCTGCGGATTTATAGATTTGCTGATATGTTGTATAAAACATAAATTTTTATGTTCTAATAAAGAATTCGATTTCGACGACTGACACGCAATAATTATGAGAGAAAGTCTAGTGAAGAAATTGTCAGGGAAGCTATTTACGTATTTACCACGTCCTGTTGAAGTTCTGCTAAGACGAGATTAGCAAAGCATTCGTAAATAAATTCGTAAATGAATTCTTTGCTTTGGCTCTCACCGTGTCTCAGTCTGATCTTCGAGTCTCACATTTATTAAGGTTCGTCGGACGACCTCTCATTTCCCAAGTTTATCCCTTGCCTATTTCGTTCTAGCAACGGATGCGAAAGTTCGTGCAAAGGGAAAAGACCAGAGAAAATTGAAACTGTAATTATTTTTCTTTGAGCTTGCCTATAGTATTTTACTTCCCAAACGACGGGAGAAAAGGGAGAAGAGTGGGATGAAGGCGCACGCCGCGAAGGGACTGTGCGCAGACGGTTTATCTTTGCCCGGCTGACGCTTCCATTTGTACGACTTTGGTCCATTCATTCCTTTTGCTCCGCAGAAGAGGAAGAAGAACTGAGCAGGCGCGAAATGCCAAAAGAGAAACGAAAAGAGTAGTCGACTACTGCTGGTGCTTTCGGTCGGCGAAACGAGGTAAAATAAAAAAAAGAAAAAGAAAACGCACAGCAGCTTTTTTTCTTCTTTTAAGCTCGTTTACGTGCGGCGCTTATTTAACTCTACAGGTGCAATGAAGGGTAAGTGACGTTTCCTCCAGGGGATAGAGATTTTTTGAAATTTTCACCTACAGCTTTTTATTTCATTGATAATCGCTGTACTAAAGATGCCCTTGGGAATAGTCCGAATCGTGCGCATACGCGCACTGGACCCATCAGAAAAGTGTAATCTTGAACAAATAATATATATGTATTACATAGATATATATACACGTGTGCGAGTGTCCACCCGAGACTATAATAGGTACGCTCTAAACTTTCTTGTGCCTGCAGCTACGTGATTAAGTGAGCTTGACATTAGCGAAAGTCTAATTAAATTAATTTCTCCACTTTGCGAACACTTTGGCCAAGTGCCACTGTCATTATTATAGCTTTTCATGCCTTCCGCCATCTACTCCTGTCGCAGACCCCGCTGTGGTCGGCATATCGAATTAATGATCATTTGAAAACTATTTTATCGACGTGGGAAATGATTTTTAACTATGATAATATACCTCTTGGTCACTTCTTCTTCTCGGTAAGTAACGGTTATATATATTTTGTACGGAATTGCAAGATCGAATGTTCGATTAATGCAAGTTTCAAACTAATTATGTTTTATTGGCAAAAAGCATCCGAATGCAGTGACTCGGAGCGAAGCAGACATTAGATAACTATACTGTCTGCGGTTTCTGCATTGTCATCGATACTATTAAATATATAATTCTTATTGTAATTGTACATATATTTATACCACGTTAAATTGAACGAAGACAAGGATGAATCATATTTTCTTTTGGAAATTACAATTGGAAACTAAACACATTTATTTTTACTTTCAATGATTTATAAATGAACAATTTTAAGAAAACCGTTAACACCATCTTGTTTTTCAATACATAATTAATACAATCTCATACTATTTCAGGCCTGTGGAAGAAGTAAATAAAAGAATACAAATCTTAATTAAAAACTAATATAAAAATAATTTATATCTAGTAGAGTACTCTCAAATGTAAAGTATTAGCGTATCTAGTCTAGATATACTTTACTGAAATATTCAATAGCTTTTTCTTTATCTATAGTTAAGCTGTTTCCTTTTTTAGAGCCAGCACCGAAGTTACAGAATAAAATAATATTACATCCTGACGTTAATTGAATTATATACGTAGAAAGTTTTGTATAATAAATTATCTATAGACGCAAAAGCTTGGTTTAATCTTTGTATTTTTCGAATGATATTGGGGCTTTTAACAAACGGGAATGACATGTTAAAATTATATAATTATTATTTATGCAAATTTACAATAAGTTATATTAGAAGAGTAAAAGATACGATTAATCTTGGACATAATCTGCATTATAAATGTTATGGTCAATCATTACATTAAGCATGTACCAATATGGTACACGATGTTTGTAAAAGCTTTGAAATATATAAAAAATTATTTGTTGTAATTCTTCTTTTGAGATGAAAATATATTATATTGAAAAAGTAACAGTTTGTATTTGTTCATTATCATTATTATACTATATCATTTATAAGCGACTTAATTTGATAAGATAATCTTTAATCGACAGAATATATATCTCTTAGAAAGCAATATTTATGTAAAGGTATAAAAAAGTTGAAATGATCCGATTACAAAAGGGAATATAAGGGAAGAATATAAATACAATGACTGTTCAAAGAATTTGACGTAAAGTATGAAATTGAAAGCTGCTTCGAACAAATACGACGCAGTGGAGCGTCAAAGTTAAATATTCGATTTCTCTTCTTGCAAAAAATATGAAAGAAAATGAAAAAGATAGTTTGAGGTTGAAGTTCTAAGGAGAAGGAAGAGGGCGCAGGGTGCGAAGCTCAGAGAAGGGCGTTTTTGGCAGTCGTGCTCCGATAGCGATTTACGTAGCAAATGAGCGTCGGCAGCTACGCTAGCTCGTCGGCTCTTGAGATAGAGAGAGGGAGGATGCGCTCGGCAACAACGGGCTTTCCTTGTGACGTTATATAACACGCATAGTATATTATATAACACGCAGAGCGCGCGCGAGCGTTGGTGTAAGCTGCAACGCCGATAGGTAGGCGGGCATTACGTTTCCCGTAAAATCGCATCACGACCGCCTGGCGGTAAACGCAATGTTCAGGCGTAATTCAGTTACCACGTAGTTGTCCGCCCTACGCGAAGGCACAGCTCTGCTATAGCTGCCACGTGTACTTGGCCATTATCGTTGAAAGCACGGCACTCTCGATTATCGCTCGCAGCCCCTTCTCCTCCTACTTCTGCTCTTGCTCTTCCTCTAACCCTCCCCCACCCCTCCCCCTCTCGCTCCCGTTCCCTTTCACCCACCCTTGCCCTCGCGGACTGTGTTTCTAGCCGAGCTCTCGAAAACTGAAAAGCTCCGATAATGCCGAGCGCAGCTTGAGTAACCCGCGTGACGACCCTATAGCCCTTGCGCTTAAAATCCTGCCACCGTCAGACTTTACTTCCGTACGTGCGAATTTTCATAATTCGCTTTTGTAATATACCCTGTAGTATACAGTCACTTCTGTCTTAGATGGAGGAGGGAAAAAAATTAATTTACATTGTTTATACGCAATACAGCAATAATGTATGATTGTAATAAATATATTTAATAGTACTTTTCGCAAAGGTGAGGAATAATTAGATTTATGACAATAAGTACTATTCAAACTTGAAAAAGAGTCTTCAAGTCAATTGATAACACAACCTTAATAGATGTAATTTGATCTAAACGTGTCAGCATTTTAATTGTTTAGCAGTATAAATAATATAACAATATATAACGCCTCGTAATTAATATATCCTTAAATGAGTTATTGAATCCTCTATATTATCACCATATTATCATAAAATAGAATAGCAAATATTAAAATTATATCCGAATTCAATGTACGATGTTTATTTTAATTCTAATTCATTTGATTTGAAATATTGTTTTTGCAATAAAACACCAGTTTCGATCTGCGACACCGTACCAGTCTATTCTGCGAGCGAACGACTCAGTAACAGCCGCAGCGATGGCAAGCCGCTTTCAGAAGCTTCAAAGTATCGTGTGTCCAGTACTGGCCCCGGGCGAGCAAAGTAGACGCTTTTCTCACTCTCCGCTGGCTAGTGCTATGGTGATAGAACAGCTTCCCTTCTCTCCATCTCTCTCTCTCTCTCTCTTTCTTTCTCGCTTCCTCTTCCAGTCGTGCTTCTGCGGCGAGAAACGAGTAAGCCGCGCGCACACTTTTCCCAAGGTAGAACGAGACAAGACAGAGTCGCTAGCTGACCAAAGGCTCGTCACGCTCCGTGAAAATCTTAGAAGCCAGGAGAACTTCCCAAAGGACAACTTGCTTCGCTGGTCAGTACCAAGAGCGACTACTGCTGCGGAAGGTTGCGGGCCGTCGTTTACGAAGCGTACGCCCAAGCTTCGCTTTTTAAGAGAGAAAGAGAGGGTCCTGCAGGTGTCGCTATGCTGCTGCTGCTGCTGCTGCTGCTGCTACTACTACACCCACAATCACGAGCAGGTGTGACGACATCAAAGAAATTCCACACTCATCCGACAATTAAAATTGCTGTCGCGTCCCAGCTTCTTTTCAAATGCTCTGGTGCACGTAAGCGAAAGCGAAACCGCGCACTAACGCTAATGAACTTACTTCCGCGCTTTTTCTCTTCCTCTCTTCCTCGTTTATTTTCAAGCGAATGAAATTATTTCGCGATTTAATGTAATTAACGCTCGGAAAAAGCCGCTTGTGGAACATTTTCAAATTTTTACACTTTTAAGTATTAAAAGCGTTATTCATCTGAATGCGTATTCAAATTTCACAGCAAAGTCTGTAGCGTAGCGTGTAAGTAGAAATGGGACGATGTGGTCAGACGCCAGAGACAAGCAAGGAGTCTGGATATTAATGGTTTTTACTTTCTCGCTACTAAAATAATTCAGATTATATTAATTATAAACTGTGTGCAATTACTATCAAAAACCTCTATAATATCTATATCTACCCTATATACCTGTATAATCTTTTATTAGGAGTTAGAAAATATATTGCCATTTTAATAAAAACTATTTTATTTTCAGTTAATAATTTATTTATAAGAATATTTGTATTAAATTGATTTAGCCCAATATTATTTGAAATAAAACTTATATTTTACATCTAGCCTAAAATAGAATGTTTTCGTATTATGCAGAGTTAATTAATATTTTTCACCAAAAATAATATTTCTTAAACAAAAAAATATTCTTATGTAAGTATAATTTTAGTCAATTAGATTAAAAATGTACACTTTTATTCGAATAATTTTCTTAAGACGCAAAGTCATCTTTAACCCTTAAAAGAAACAATCTTTTCATACCATTTTTCATAAGAAATATCTCATTGGTTATCCGTCATTTATCTACATGCGATATTTTATAAAACACGTTACAAAATATTATATGAAATATCAGATTATGTTACTCTCAAATTTCAGTTCAATTGGTTCTTTAGCCGACTCTAAATTTTTGCAGTCAGTTAATCTTCTGCTTTATAACAATTGATAACTTTTAACGTGGCCTAAAGATAGCATCGACAACAAAAATTAAAGATAAGCATTTTTAAACTCTTTCAAATGCTCAATTATATCTTGCCCCATTGACCCTGTGAATGTGCAATTTCACACAAAAATATTACAAGGAATCGAGAATTATCAAATAGTTGGTTTATATTGTGAAGGTTCTTTGATACAGTAAAGTACGGAGGACAGTTACGTTCGAGGAACGCAAGGATTAAATCGGAAAGATAGAATGCGTGTGGAAGGTTAGCGGCGGTATGAGACCGTTTGGCAAAGAGATTTTCTACGCGAGAGCTGTTTCCCCAACTTCTACAGACCGTACGGATCCCTACTTATATAGAAATTAGACATATACATTTTGATCCTAAGCGTCCTTCAGATTCAAGCTCGGTCGAGAATTACATGTCCAACCGAAAGGATCGAAAGAGACAGGGCAACAAACGTGTGTGTCTGAATATAAGGGTCTTCCGAATGTATATAAAAGAAAAATATATAAGTAAATGGAAAAAAGGAAATTTACCCCTTGTCCTGTATTTTTCCGGCTCCCAACATGAAAAGGTGTATGCTCGAATGATATTGAAATCCAAGGAAGTATTTCTTTGCATAGACTGTTATATAGACTGACAGTCTCTTTGAGATAGATGAACGAGAGAGCGCCTTGGAAATTAAGAAGCGGGTCTTAATTAAGGAGCCAATTATTTTTTTTACTCCATTTAGAATAGCTTTGATAAATTAGATCTGCATATATAAACAGATATAGAAACAGATTTTCAAAAAAAGAAGTAGTAAACCAAACATAATACACTCATTCTCTACGTGTGTGCGATGAAAATTATTTTACATCCAGGAAAGAAACTGTAAACAGTTGTTTCTTCATTCGCAGACGTACGCGTACGTGGTTTTATTTGGCTTTGGAGTGTTAGTTTTTCCTCCTGAATATAAACAGTGTTAGCGTGTCCACATAACGTTGTGATATTTCTCCACCTCACACTAAGCGATTCCGGAAGTTCTCTTTGTATGTGAAACATATATTTTTGTAATATTATCCAATAAATTGTTTGATACTCGGGCGCACTCGACTATATACATATAGAATAATCAGCATTCCTAGCGCACATACTTTTTGCTTAGTTGCGACAAAAAGTTCTCAAGCTCAACGTGAGGTAGAACGGCAGAACTCAAAGATACTTTCTAAATAGAGCTCGAGCTAAGTTTTAGTAAATCACGCTAATGCGGGTATAATCACATCAGCGCAAAAAGAAAATAGGAGGTAGGAGAAGCAAAAGGAGTGGGGATGGTCGGGTGGACTGAAGCGGCGTAAGCAAGCACAGCTGCAGGAAACCCAGAGTAACGCAGCGAATAAGCAATTAGCAGATTCGAGTTTAATCAAGAGTTCTTGCGCGGCACGTCCCCAGCGCGCGATGCGTCCCATGAATCAGTACAGCTCGCTCTCGCGCAGCAGTAAGAAGATTCGAGCAGCAGTAGGTAGCGGAACTAAAACGAAGTTGTCCCTTAAGCCGAGCGATTTACGGAGCGACTTTTTCATTCGTATCCGGTAGAGAGGAAGAAAAGCGCCGGGCAATTTGTCGAGCTAAAATCAGCTGCGGCGTTTCGAACGACGAAAGATCTTCTCTAGGCCGCGTTGCACTCGTGTGTATATATAGACGTACGATTTATATATATATATATATATTATCGCGGCAGCCTCGAGCTGCAACGGCATCAGCCGAGGAGCAGCTAACTCGGTTTAACTGAGCTCCCGTTAACTCGCTTAGCGCTAATGCCCGTCGCAATGTAGCTAAGTGGCTATTGCTGCCCCAAGCGATTCGCCGAGCTTGACTCATTTACCAATTACTTGGAAGGCAGGCGTTACTCTATCTCTCTCTCTCTCTCCCTCTCTCTCTCTCTCTCTCTCTCTCTCTCCCTCTCTTAGCTTCGCGTTCTATACCTCTGCATCTAGCTACTATTGCTGGACACCCCCTGTGCGAAAACCGCCACCAGCCACAGGGATGTCAGCCTCCGAGCTACGCCTCGTATCCGAGCCGCTATACCGGACGGCTCGAAATTATTGTCTCGTTCACCTAACCTTCGCTGTTGCTTCTGCTTCTGCTTCTGCAAACGCCCTGTACCTCAGTCGCTACAGCACGAACCCCACTTTTAAGCAGATTACACGATAAATTACGCGATAAATCTTTGAGATTAAGAGAAAATCGATTACGCTAGTCTGCGGCCTCTTTTCTTATACAGGTAGCTATTCTGTGAAAAGTGGCATAGACTCTTCACTCTATTACCGATAATCAATTGCTTCGACTAGTCGATTGCTAGGCAGTTTACTTTTATTTCTAAATCCTCTCTAATCCATAGTCTTTTAAGCGAATACCGCAAACGTTTCAGCAGCGATTTCTACAAGAGCCAGAAAGTGCGAGGTGATAACTTCATTCCTATATAGTACTAGATTGAATTAAAAAAATTTATATTATTTTAATATTATATAGCTTTTTAGCTCCAGGGAATTTATTTCATTAAATCAAAGAAATACTAAATAACTAACTTCCTTTGTTCAAAATTACTTCTGGGGAATAAAATAATACTTAACTTAATGCTATTGATGATTATCTTAAAGCAAATTAAAGTATTAACAATTTTGATCATTTTATTTGTGTAGTTGTAAATAAAAAACATTAACAATCTGTAAATATTGTTTTAAATTAAGCAATATTTATATATATTGGACGGAAACTAGTGTTCATAATTTGTGTTCAAAACTAAAACGTAAAAATGATTGTCCTTCAATTTAAAAGTTGTCAACAAACAATATATTTTATCACGCTAGTGATAAAGTATAGTTTATAACAATTTTGTTTTTTTCAACTATCGGTCGTTTTGATTTTTTCTAATTAACGCATATCTACGTGCACATAAGCGACACAATTTTACATTCGTTTACGTCATGAATTAGTCCAATTCTTTTTTATTCCCAACGTGTATATTGTTCAAATTGTTTACTTAGAGGAGTAGTAATTAATATTATTTTATTTACAAAAATTTTGATTTATTGAATGTAGTCGAAATGCGACCTTTATCGAATGCATAACGATTATGTCACCTATATGGTCTCTTACTTCAAGGAAGGTTTAGACAAAGGTTCCTTACTTGATTACAAGCGATTATCTCCCTCACAGTCACGCGATCGTGACCTTTGTCGATGATATCACGTTTTCCCCTTATGTTCTCCTATCTTCTACATTGGGAAGAAAAAACTTTTATTTTTTTCGTAAGAGTTGTTAAATTAAGTATAGTTACTTTTCTCTTATTGTAGCAGCTTATCTATAGCATCAATAAAACAATTTAAATTGATCTAAATAAAATATAATATTAACTAGTGAATTAATATTATACATTACATTCAGTGGAACGGCTTATTATTGTATAAAAAGGTACTAGAAAATGCACTAACATCGACGTATATCTAATCGGGCTGCGTTATATGTAAGTATGATATTTTATAAAATACCAAAAATAACAGCAATGATATTTATTTAAAAATACATACCGTATTACTAATCGTCTACTTTGCAAAAACACCCAGTAAGCCAGAGGCAACATAATACGCATGCGTCGAGATAAAGCTGAAAAATCACCAACCATCAGTTCGACTCTCTGGTTTATCTCTGTAAAAAGAAAAAGAAGCATACCTGTACAACGTCTAAGGATATATATACTTTGGGCATAGACAGTTCAGAGAGTAAAAAGTTTGTCGCGCACGCGATACGCATATAGCAGACAGCAAAGTGGACGGACCTGCAGGCGAACATCTCGCATAATAACAAATGTTACCAAGAGAATGAATGCTAGAACAGGGGGGTGAGTGAGAGTATATCCGTTAACTCTAGTTGTGTGCGTGTTTGCGATCAGTGATGCCACCTCTCTCTCTCTCTCTCTCTCTCTCTCTCTCTCTCTCTCTCTCTCTCTCTCTCTCTCTCTCTCTCCGGTAAATAGGTTTTTCTCCCGAGGGTATACAGAAACACAGGCTGGACAGGGAAAGAGAGTGTGCGCACCGAAGCAAGTGGAAGTAGAAGTTTGTCAGTGCGAAATCAATAACCAGCGAGTTCTACTCGAGAGAAGCAAAACGTAGCTCAAGAAGAGAAGAAGCATAGTGTTCTATGTTCAAAAACTTATTTCTTTCCTCTTTCTCTCTCTTCGCTAAGTCTTTCTCGTACAAAAAGTGACTTTTTTCTGCTCATGTAACGAATGGTACTAATAGAATGATTTTTGGGTCCACGAACTTTTCTCGCGACTGCGGACCTCGTAAATCAAATCTTTCACATAGCGCTAGAGCTTGTAATTTTCTCTGTGGCCAGGAGGCAACAGCAGTTTCTTTTCTCATTCGGCAAATTTCCTTGCATTGTGTGAGGGAGCAAGCACAAAACGTAATAAAGTTTCCGAGTGAAAAATAAAGGCGCGGTCGGATTCGTCGATGTAAAACGGCTGTGTATATCACTGAGAGAGAGAGAGAGAGAGAGAGAGAGAGAGAGAGAGAGAGAGAGAGATAGAGAGAGAACAAATTTGCATGTAATTGCGCTTAACCGGAATAATCAAAAGTCGGAAATTCATTCCCCTTCCCGTAGCCGACGCGATTCCAGTCTCATCCCTCCCCCTCCCCCGGAGAAGGCTGCAACGAGTTTCATGTTACTCGAGACATTCTCTCTCTTTCTCTCTCTCTCTCTCTCTCTCTCTCTCTCTCTCTCTCACGGGCAAGTAAACGCATGGCAAGCTTATACCACTGTAACCTTAATGACGCAACTTCAGCGTGCGGCGCGTTTTGAGCCGGGAATAGTTGGGGAAACACGCCGCTAATCGCGAGCGCGAACCGCAACGGCCATACCGCAGTGCAACTTACGGCTAAACGAAAGTCAACATTCGATACCGTCTGTCTATACTGGATGAGCACGGGATACATGCTGTATTCTCTGTTTTGCTTCGATAGTTGGGGGATCGCTCAATGTATATAGTGCACACGTATAACCACCTCCTGAGTCGACCACCCGTATATAATATGCGCATATCGAATTTTAATGAATGTCTAACAGTCATCCGCTATGCCTACTTTCACTGTATAACTCGACGTTTACTTCGTTTGTTAATACTACAAGTGGCCTGTGTTGTCTTTCGAGTATTGTGAATCCCCGCTGATGGTACATCGATAACGCTCTATGTAATATATACGCATTAAATTTGAAGTAATGAAAAATTTACGATTCCCTTAAATAAAACCACTTGTACTTCTAGGAAAAAATTGTACACATTACTCAATGTTCGTGCAGTTATTGTTCACTTTTATTTTAATTATAAATAAAATCTGAGTCCGTTGAAGCTCTTGAATTACGAATTATGAAAATTGACAATACTGGAATTGAATTGTCAACTTAGAACTAATTCTAATCATTTTTGTATTGTTTGTATTTGTTACTTTTTATCATATCCATCTGTTCAATGAGCCCGTTTTTTGTGTGCACTTACTTATCATAAAATTCATAAATTCTAAATAAAATCAAAGCGTTAAAATAAAAAAAATAAATAAGTTATAAAAATCCTTATTTTTACTATTCTAGGTAGTAAATATGCAGTATTTCATTTGGCGAATTATTGGATATTTACTACTTTATTTCAGATTTACAGAGTATATCGTAGTAATAATTGGTCGTTATTGCTTTTTTTAGTGTATCGGTGCAAGAGCAACGATGGGTAACCGGAAACGACTTTGGGACTCGTCTAAGACGGTTCTGAGTTTGGTTGCCATCTTGTTAGCGATGGTGCTCAGTACCTCTGCAGTTGGAACGCTGGAAAAACTTCACGAAGGTAAGGTGCATGTGTCTAGATTTTTTTTTAAATTGTCCAATCCAAGTTTGATCGTAAACTTCTACGGTGTAGTCGAGATGAATACTATTTACTCCGACTTGGTCGTTCCGACTTTTTTCCGTGAGAGAAAAAAGTTGCACGCGACAATACCCCGAAGGCAGTTGAGTTACTTGCTGTTTTCAAAAGAAAATATTGAAAAATCTCCGGAGAACGGAAGGAGATACGATTCTAACTGCTTACCGCTCAAGAAAACCATATAAATGATCTCAGTTTTACAAAATGAAATGCGCATAGCAACTCTTATTATACGTAAATTTATTTGTTTATTCAACGAGAAAAATGTTCATAGAATTTTATACCTATAATCTTGAAATTAAGATTTATATATATTATTTATATAGATTGTTATTATATCTTAGTTTAACTCATTGGATAACAAATTTTTTCATATTTGAAACATTGCACAAATTTCATTTTTAATTACGAAATTCTGTTTAAATTTGGAGGTTCAGCTGTTTTGGCAATCTACTTAAAGGCTTAATTGCTATGTTACCACTTTTTTATAATTTATCACTTTATTTCAAGTCTTTGATGTATATTTTTTATACATTTGCCTTAATTTGATATCGTAAACAATTGTTTAATATTTAATGGCTTATTAGTTTTAGAATAGCACTCTTATTATTTTTACTTTATTCGTACCGTTATTACTTGTTTATCTCTACAAATATATTTGAGTTAATCCACAAAATTTGTCTTTCATACAAAAAATGAGCCATTTACACATTCGATTGAGCTCGAAACACACTGTTTATGATCTAAAATTAAAATTTTATTTTAGAGTGTAATTAAAAATTTGTATTTCTAAATTAATTCTTATTTCTATTTCGAGGCTCTAAAAAATATATAGTTGGTAAGTTCTCATCTTCTGTAAGTGTGTCTGTGTTCTCGTCTCGTGGCATTATGCATATAACACACTTATACGCATAAAGGAATATTTCGATATCTTGGTTATTACATAATATATATTATATGCATATATAGCGAGGTCTTTCAAGCCTTGTGGATCTAGTCACTGTATACATATATTCATCCATATATTCATCCATCGGTATAAGACACTTTAAGACGCATTCATAATGTAACAAGCTCATCCCTCCCTGCTCATTATCTTGGATCCACGTAGCGTGTTATAGCCGGAGGGCTTGAACTTGCGCAGGAAAACGGAAAAGCGCTATAACGATAGGTCGAGAGGTTGGCAGCGCGTAGCTATCGCGCTCGTTTGCGCGGACGAACGCGTGCGCTGCTTGGAATCCACGCGGCGCGCAAATTCGATCTGCATAACAAGTCGCCGCCCCATGAATAGAATCATTCGGATTTTGGTATTAATCACGCCTCGAAAGATCGTGCGCTCTCGCGCAGTTCTCTTCAGCCCCTTTTCCACTATACCCTCTTTCGCTATCTCTCTCTTTTCTTTCTGCATTAATTAGCTTTTATATCCAGCGCGCAGACTTTATAATTGAATTTTGAATTTCCTTTTGTTAGCTGTCCCAGCGGCAAACGAGACGACTGCGAATCGTATATTTTTCGCATGCATACTGATAATACATGTATTGAACTATTTCGCACCCATCGCTCTTTTTGAATAACAGAATATGAGTAATCGTTGATATGAGGGAAATATACTGTTACGACGAATGATCAATCTGTATTTCTAAAATATGAGCGTTCGAGAGTAAGAATGGATTAACAGTCCAATACTGGATCTGCAATGATAATTTTATTTATTTAATACTGTAATAACAAATTTGCATCAGATAAGTACTTGAAAACAGTACTGTATATATTCTGTAATATAAACCAGTATTCTGTTACAACATTTTAATTACATTTCAATAAATTCTGTATTTTTGAAGTTGTAATAATGGGACACTGGATGGTAATTGTGGTAACAATTCTCGTACGTTCTTATCATCTCAATATCGATACACGCGAGTTTAACCAATAGTGACAAACAATACATTTCTTAATAAGTTACATGGAGCTACAAAAATAAAAGCTGCATAAATATGAATATATACGAGAAACTTTTCAGGTAATTAATTCAATTTTCAGTCGTTTCACTTTAAAGCGAGAATCACGGAGAAACTGCGGTGAGCTTGAACAGGTACGAAATAGAAAGAGCTGTGGATTATGTATATTATATACATGACTCTATATACCTGGGCAAAAAGAGAGCCTCATCACGGTTCACTTGAATATTTGCCGCTACGTCTAGGTTTATCGGAAAGTGAATTTCCTGTGCTCTTTTCCCGTGGAATTATCTATCTCGGTTGCCCGACGCGAGATAGAGAAAGAGACAGCTCGACGAGCTATCTGAAGATAAAGTCGTTCGACAAAGTATAGCCCAGCAGAGTATACTTCTATACACCTACATACTACTATACAAGCATACACATCTGTATACGGAGTGTGCAGCGCATTCGCATATAGATGTGTTATATAGTAGCGGCTGTATCCAAAGCGACTTCCGGCCGATAGGTTTGCATCTGGCTCGCCTACGAGGTTGATGCAGCTCATGTCCAGAAAGAGAGACCGAGAGAGAGAGAAGAACTGCGCGCCTGACGAGCTTCTCTCTGTGATGCGCGCAGCGCGCGACTTCCGTTTGAATGAGCATCGGCCAACTTCCGCTTCCGACGACCTAGCCTTTCACGTAATGCGCACTGCTCGCGTTACCACTTTTCTCTTGCATTTTGTACACTCTGGTCAACGAGCGTCATATTCCCTCAACTCCTTCTTAT
Source organism: Apocrypta bakeri (assembly GCA_018906985.1). NCBI lineage: Eukaryota > Metazoa > Arthropoda > Insecta > Hymenoptera > Pteromalidae > Apocrypta > Apocrypta bakeri. The sequence goes on along the minus strand of JACCIA010000007.1, from coordinate 5,418,447 downwards.
TCTCTCTCTGTCTCTCTCTCTCTCTCTCTCTCTCTCTCTCTCTATCCATATATATCTCTCTATTCAGCTGCGCTTCGTCGAGTCCTGTAACTTGCGTGTCTATGTGTGTCTCTCTCTTCTTGTCGCACAAGAGACTTTGACTTCTCTGATCAGTCGTGCGAACAAATTTAGGTTTGAAAGCGGCTTGCTCGCTTTCAAGGGCCCTTGAAACTTTCAGTCAATGTATATCTGTTACAGCCTCGGTATGTATAGAAAAATATATACTGCATAAGTCACTGATTATACGAGTATTTATACCCGATGCATATCAGAAAAGAAATGTAATTCGGTATAAAACGGATAAATTAGCATTACAGAGGAGTATATTTATTTATGCAGAGGAGCATCGTTAGAAATGAGTGCGTCGTTCGCAGATTTTCTTGTAAACCCTTTGTCTGCATATAAGCTGGTACTTTCAGCAATAGCCGACGTTTCCTGCTTCCGAAGCTCGTGAAAAATTACAGTGGTCCGGCATATTATGCGCGTATAGTTCAGCTCTTTCTCGGTCTCGACCGATCAATCATCACCCCGTTGGAGAGCAAATCTCGGCATTTGTCGAGAGAGAGAGAGAGAGAGAGAGAGAGAGAGAGAGAAAGAGAAAGCTCTATATCCCTTGCGTTCTGACGTCTCATTCTCTATTGCATGTCTCTCACTTCGTACGGACTGTCCGTCTGTCTGAGACTCTCTTGGCACATTCTCACGCGCCGGCACTCAATTCCACGTATGATTTGTGAGAGACCGACGCCTTGCGTACACTTATACTTATATGTAAACCTTGGCGAGATCGCGAGTCACGAACTTATTCTCTAGTGTATAAATGTGTGAGCCAACGCACTTGCACAGCTAAAAAATCTACCTGGAACCCTTTTTTCTCTTATAATATTCGATCGAGGACTATATAGACCGTAGCGGAAGTTGATGCTGTTTGCCGTAGACATTGGCTCGCGTTCCCCACTTTATCGTTGAGACGTGAGTCTACGTCGAGACCTGCGATTTTCGCGCTGCTGCTCGAAAGCTTTGACTACTTTCTAATAATTTCGTCAACTCTGGTAAGAATTGCTATTACTGAAAATATAGCACTATTGGCAAAATCTTACTTTGAAAATGAAATGATAACAACGGACCCGAATTTTTCAAATGGACGTAAAATTGCGCAGTACTTGAATACTGCAACGGTACTGGACCAATATACAGTTTGCCGTATGCGAGTTGCATCTGAAAACTTGTACGACTTTAAATAAACTACATGCTTGCAACTACATACTTACTCTAGTTTAGTGAGAATAAAACTATTATAATTAAAATTCTGAAACAAGAAAGATATTCCAGTACTGGTTCCAGCATTCAAATTCTTGACCAGTATTCTTTACAGTACTGAAGAAAAGATGTCATTACGGATTCCGTAATACGCCGTTCATCAGTTTGTATTTACATATACGTAACTGTGTTACAGAATCGGTAGAATACTGAAGAGATTTTGCAATACGTCCAATTCTTATCATTCCAGTATTAATTAGTACCGAACAAGTGCTGTGAATAAGTTTCCGCTATAGATACAATATTATCCTGGTGATCCATTCGTACTAGAAAATTTGCAAGTAATTCCTTGCACATTTTCGAACATAGATATTTTGTGTGCATTTTATGTATAATACATAAACTCAAAAGACCTCGTTTAAATCGCGAGCCATAGTTTCGAACAAAGTAATTGACAAGTACCGGCTGATTACTTTGGGAAAAGAAAGAGGTACAAGAATCGAGCACAAAAGCACTTGCTTTTCTACTCGCTAATGGTTCACGCGAGAATTGGGGCGCGGCAATTCGCGCTCTCCCTCGGAACAAAACTATTGTACAACGCGAGTTCGCAAAACTTCGCTTCTTAAAAGTCCGCGCGGACACAACATTCAATGAAAACGTACTTAAGAGAGAGAGAGAGAGAGCGAGAACGAAAAATATTGGCCGCTGCGGAGAAGAATCTGCGCAATCTCAATGTACACTAATACATATAGAACGAAGAAATCGGCCGCTCGCCGCAGTTCTACTGCATAATTGATCGGTAGAAACTTAGGCTTTCGCTCAACGAGGTTTTCTTTTTTTTAACTCTCTATTCAAGCTCGTTTCCCTTTCACCTCCACTATGCTATTTCGCTCGACTTGTCGCGAATGCCGAGCAACATCTCCGAATCATTTCACAGCCTCATGCTGTGATTTTTTTCACTATATAGAAGGCGAAGATCAGCTCGACGTAAACCGAAGCTGCGGTAAAGAAAAAAGTAAGTTTATTGTAACTTTTTACAACCGTTGCCAAGTGCAGCAGCGTTTTTCTGTACTGTATAGGTGTAAGCTTTTCATTCGCGACAAGGAATTCGGTTACGCCAAGAAGACGAAATGACCAATAAGGCAACGGCGCGCATTGTTGAGGCAACGCCAAAGTCCCTGGTGCACAAAAGAAAAAAGAGTGAGCTCGCTGTCGACGACGTTGGCTTTCGTACGAGCTATAATTGTCCAACTGCGACTAGACGATAACTCAATATCCACTTTTGTCGTTGCGGAGTTTCGTCTTTCTACGGTTAACATTGAACAATAGCTTGACTCTAAGCAATTAGCACAGAGTTTTCCTTGTTCTGCGATCAATTCTCACGACTGTTTCTTGTGTTTTTGGCTTTGAATTCGACGGACCTTTAATACTTTGCACCTCGATTGAACCAAAATAAAATATACATTTTGAAATATCCGTTAGAATTTTTGAATACATAAAGTATATAAAATACTGATACGCCACGTAACGAAAATGTTTTTTCAGTAAAATTGTTTACTTTTTGCTCGACGTATCTTCTGCTATAGTGAATCATTGATAAAGTCAAACGGTTCGACTGTGTAATACACGCAATCGAGCGGATATATTCGATTTAATTATCCGTTGATATTTATAGAAAGCATGGTTTCGCAAACTGTGTAGATGCGGGCTACAGCGAGAGAGAGAGAGAGAGAGAGAGTATCCGCATTGTTAAAATTATCTCGAGAAGCGAACAAAGCTTCGAGGCGAGAGCTGCGAAAGTTGCGAATGGGTTGGTTGTAAATTTTGGTGACAAAGGAAAAATTCATCGCTATGCGAGCACGAAATTGCATGTTTTATGCATCGTTTTTTATTTATTTATTATTATTTTTCTCAAAAATGCCATTGCAAGAGGTGGAAGCTTTAAACAAAAGTTTTCTTTGCTTGCGAGCTCTCTCGCATAACATCACTATTATGGAGAACGCATTCGTAATTTGCATAACCCGCCAAGCTAGTGTAGTCCACGCGAAAAACGTCGAAAATTGAAAATCCCGGCCGCAAAAAGAACACTGAATGTGTTTATGGCCGAGCACTCGACGTGCGCGAACAAAGACGTTCAATTATTCGCATATCCCAAAGCCAGCACCTCCTCATCCTCCTACTCTTTGAAAGCGTCAAACTATCTTGCCAGGTATATAAATTCAACGAGACTATGCGCGAACGATTCACGTGTAAAGCATAAACCGCATATATATATACATAATACCGTCGAGATTGTCGCTCATTTTTTTCGCTCACACTGTAAAATGCAGATATGATGCATTGTGCGGCACTTCTTGCTTTCTTCTATTTGTTGACGCATTGTCATCACTGTTATAGGCACATCCAAGAGAAAGACAACGGGTACAGTAGATAGACGGGTACCATTTGTGTATTTGTAAATAAGTGTGCGACCTTTTCTTCCGGTATATGTATATTCAGAAAATGGCCGATGGACTGTAGTGAAACGAGTGCGCCCAGAGAGTGGAGCGGAACACGGCGTATAATTCAGTTTTACACTGAATGGACTCATTTACATGCGTTCGTTATTTGATTGAATCTCTCTTTCTCTCTAGCTCTGTCCCTGCGGCGTGTTTCAGCCTCGCACTCTTTTTCCCATCGCAGTCGGTGCACTGTGCGCCTACTGGGGTCTCGCAGGGGTACAGTCCACCCCTGCAAGAGCAAGAAGGCTGTTGGCCAGGACGACCCCAACGCGGTTAGCTGTTTCCATTTCCCCTCACTGTACAAAACTGAAAGGAGTTGTGTCGTCTGCTGCCCCCTATCTTTCTGCGCGACTCGTCAGTCCCTCTCTCTCTCTCTCTCTCTCTCTCTCTCTCTCTAAATATATATATAGATAGACGCTCCGATGGACGTAACCACCCTTGCCATTCCTAGCTGTCTGTGTGTATTTCCCTCTTGCTGCCAGTTCTATGTCACGGACATCATTATTATATTGCCATCAACTGTGATTACGCTTTTTTCAGCCTTGCTCGGTCAGACTCTCTCTTGTTTGTGTGATATCTTTTCACTTCGATGTGTATACTATTGCTTCTATACTATATACTACGTTAATGCTTTTACGTCGAATTTTCTTTGGATTTCAACTTGAGTTGCATCTAACGAATGTTTTCCTTGAATACTTTCTTTTCGACATTTCTTTGTTACTTTGAAAACAAAATAAGCCGAGTGTAAAAAAATGCATCTATTAATAAACTGCTTATTTGAAAGAAAAAAGTTTTACTTAATTTCAAATCTATATTTTGGAATTAAAAAACATTTATTTGAATCTACAAAATTATTGGCGTCAACAAATTTCTTACTGTAATTAATTACACAATAAACATATTGCAACATTTTTAGAATACCAAATAGTGTATTTATCAAAATCTTATATCTAACTTTTTAAAAAATAATTTTTCCAAATATTTTTTACATTTAATAAATATTGAATGGGAACAAATACTTTTTATTTAAATAACAAATTAATTCATTGAAACCAATATTGATTAAAATTAAAAACATTTATTTAAAAAAATATACACTTCAAAGAAATATTGTGTTTATATTAAAGTAATTTTTTTTCTATCCAAACAAATGATTTTTTGGAAATAAATATTTTTTAATCTTTTCGGAGCTGCGGAAGTAAAAACTACACGGAATATAAACCAAAAGAATCGTAATAACCGACGTAATATATGTTTAGATAAGATATTCATATTTTTCTGCTTTTAAAACTCTTAAATGCATTTGCAAAACAAAAAATTATTCTTTCCTCAAATCCCAACAATAAAAAGAACTTACGAGCTTAAGCAGATTAAAATTTGTTTAATTTCCGTGATAAAGCAGTATTCATTCACGCACATCTCTACATTCTGAACATTCTGAATCCACCTCCTTTTATACTTACAAAATATGTTTCTAAAAAAACAATAAAACTTTGAACAAAGTTTACAAATGCTACTTAATCATGGATAATATAATGTTGTATTCACCGTTGTCACACAATGAAAGGAATTTATTGCCTTATCATAAAGTCCTATAACTATTCTAAAATCGTATAATCGAAAGGAATATTTTAAAATCGCTTAATTAAGTCAGCTAGTTTGAAGATAGTACACCAAAATGTGACATTAGAACCAGAATGTGTGCTTGATTTTCAAGTTCCTACTTCAATTATCACCCACTACAAAAGTAAACCTATTTTATTCAATTTACTCGATCTCTCTACTGTCCAAGTTAATTATATATATATATATATATATATATATATATATATATATAATTAACTTATACAATATTCACACATGTGTGTATGTCTCGACGGTTATGTGTATAGACATGTCCGTGTGTGCATGCGATGCAGGCATTGTCGCAGTATATAACGAACCAATGTCATTTATTACAACAATCGAACTAACGAGGTCGATTCGAATTGTAAATTTATACAGTATCGAAGCTTCTGTCGCCAGTGCGTGATTCCGTTACAGACTTTCCCTCTTTGTCTCTATCCCAGTTACACTCCTTCTCTAACACAGACTATGCATGGCCACTGCATGGGACTACATTAACGATCTGCATTTGAAAATCGTTTTAATTCGACTGTCTGACCCTTTTATCGATCGAATCATCACTTAAATAAATCGACGAAAGATAATTGTCCCCGCAGAATTCGTACTTTCAACTAAATTAATGAATAAAACTTAAATTTTATTCTAATCTATTGAAATAAGAGCATCAAATGAAACTTCAATAATTTGCTAATTAAACTTGTAAGAAAATTTGTTAGTTTAAAAAATAAATTTTCGAATTGGCCTCTTCAACCGATTGTGTATACACGACTACTCTATTATTCTTGTACGCTAATATTCTAGTGCCAACAAAGGTCCTACAGTTTTTACGATACTTTCTGGAAAACTCTCTTAAAATAAAGTATAACCTTAATTTCCGCGGCTTATGCAAAATTCCTATCCACTGTGCAAAGTTCAAAGTTATTTCCGGACGATACTTATTGCATAATTCAACAGTTATTTAATAAACATTAAACTAATGTAAATAATACGAATTGCACGACGATGTGAAACTTCAGGAAATTGTTTAGTAAACATAACTTCATCATTGTAACTATTTTAATTAGGTCTCGTTAAAGCTACACCTCTATAAGATACGATTAAAACAGAATGTATATATACTTTAATATGATTTATATATATTTATATTGCATTAAAACTTGACTGTTGTATATTTAACCATCGTCTACACGGAATCTACCTTTTTTCGATTATTCGGCTCAAACCAATATTTATCCAAGTCAATTGGATTTCGTATAATTGGACCGTCTAACACATGCAGTCCGTATTAAGCTAAGTCATCAATGGTTCACTGTAATCATTCTTATTAGAGATAATGCTCGATACTACCGACAATGGACCGGACAATTAGAAGCTCAGCGTTCAACAATTAAACTACATTTATCAAAATACCTGCCATATGTACAGGAAGATTCTTTCGTTACGCTATACCCAGCTTACAAAGCTTCCCTTTGCTATGGATTTGCCGGATTGAGCTTTGGTAATTTCCAGAAATGTCAAACAAATCCAAATAATAACGATGTATGTTATACGGTAACCAGCAGCCTTTGGTCAATTGCAATAGTGTATTTTTTTCTAACCAAAGTAATGTTCCTCCTAGTTTACCACGTTGATAATGTGCAGAAACTGAGTAGATGATAAACCGGCTAGTTCCTAAACGAGCCATTGTTCGTACGTCGTTATTTCTATTGCCTTGTAAAACGCAACTAGGCTTTAGCTTGTTATACAAGAAATTACTACGTACTACCGTTCGCCAGCGTAACTCGTTCTGTAATCCCTATGGCCACTTTGTTCTCGGTGATTTCCGTTTAATAGTCACCTGCCTCATGAGATTGACGTAGTAGTTTCTTCATCTCATTCTTGAGAAAGCTTGTGAGAAAACCGACCAACCAATAATCTACGAAAAGTTTTTCGCTGATATAGCTAAGACAAATGTGTAGCCAATGTGAGAAACTTTTCCATTGATATATTAAGTTATTAGTTTAAATAAAAAATCGTTTTAAAATTGTCAAAGATTACATTTTTTTAATATTTGACTATCATAAGTTTTATAATATATATCGTTGTATAAATCATCTTTAATTTACATGACGGTATGACTTTAATAAAATAATTTTAGTATTGATTTCTGGGCACTCGGCTTAAGGATAGCTCAAAAATCATACCAACAAATAACAAACTATTGTAAATTCTGGCCAGCACGGGCTCTTTACTGATATCAATAACTGCAATGATGTTTACTATTTTATTGTTCGGTACTCCTAATACTGCTATGTCAGATTTGAAAAGGATATCAAATGCTCGGGATATCACTACTGGATCAATACTGAACTGAAACCGCGTTAAAAAAGTCCCTCATCTTAAACTTTATTTTACGAGAATATAACGTAAATCTGCTAAGTAAGTGCACGTAATTTATTTAAATCAATTCAGAATTTTATATTATAGTATTGATATAGCACTAAACACAATACTGTATCACTTGGTAGGAATTGTATTTCTGAATGTATTAGTTACTACTGGATATTAAATGTCAAATTGTTGTCAAATATGGTTTGCCGCTATTGGTAAAGCTTTGTTTCAGGATTATAAGAACGGACTAGTTTACTGCAGTCGAATCTGAAAATTTGTGCAAATTAAACGGTAAACTTCGCTTCATAATCGTAATTTGATGTAAATCTGAAAAGTAAGTACACATATGATGTATTTAAATCTATTCCAAATTTCGGAAGAACAACACTTATACAGGATTGGCCTATTTGGTAGAATTAGAACAGAATTCACTTCAAATGTTTGGTCAGTACAGATTTATTATAGTATGTACCAATCTTATCACTCCAATTGTAATGAAACACTAGACCACTAATTCACAAAGGCGTGATTACTGATGCAGTATTTGGTCTTTGATCAATTCTTACTGTGGTACACATATTGCACATACATATCAGTACATCAGCACGAGTTTAAATGGATGGTCACACGAAATTACTCTCGGATCTACGCGCACTGGTAAGTCTACACCGTTGTACTCGGAGTAGCGGACAACAACCGAGGAAAAAAAGGATATTCCGTTACTTAAAAGGGTAGCCGGTGCAGGAGTTCCAGCTCTCGCCATTATCGGTATCGCGTAACGGCTACGGCACGCGCGAGAGAGTGGGTAAGCCTATATCATTGTTCAGAGCCGAATATAGTCGAACAAGCCGAGAAAGGAGGCTGGAAAGACTGGAAAGCGTAATTATAAAGGGACAGCGCTCCCCCCTTGAAAGATTGGATCCTTGAAAATAACGAGGGCTGATTCGCTCGTTATGCACCGGTGAGTTTTTGTTATCTCGACTTCATTCATTCTGTCTTTGTATACATACAGACGCATATAGGTATACGAGCATCTCAGCAGTTTTGATACGAAGCTATGTATTAGAATGAGTTTGATACATGCTCGGTTGAGCGAGAAGGGTTGAAAGTGTACGGGGAGGTAGTAGTGATGATAGTAGGGCGGTGGTGATGGTGGTGGTCGAGGCAGGTGTCGATATAATCGAGCTGTTCACTCTCAGGAGCTCGTCATCAAAGTGATGCCAAGCTGCTGCTGCCTGCACCACTCTCGTTAAGGCAAAAACGCGCGAGATGATGGATGGATGCTAAATTGCATTAATTAAATTCAGCGTGACGGAGCTGCTTCGAATATCGTAGCTAGTCTCTTTAGCTATATCTATAGAAAGACAGATCTCACCGTCGACTGGTTGTAGGTCACTTTGACTCGCAGTCGAGTGGGCTGCGCTTACTTCCAGTCTACCTGATCTAAGACCTCTCTTGTACAGCGCGTTGCGCAGCAAAGACGATGTCGACGGCCAACTTTCGACGCTGTGTATTCGTCTGGTACAGATCGCTTAGGAATGTCAGTCGGAGCGTAAAACAGGAATTATATAGCGCACACTCGTCGTCGGCTCTTAGTTCACGGGAGAGGTATCGAGAAGGCGAACAGCAACAGCCCTCGCGCGAGATCCGGATGTTGAGAGAGGACGATGGGGGGAAAGTCTACTTGAGGATGACTTGGCTCGCCTTAGATCACCTCCTACTGGACTCGTCAGTCCCTTTCCCAATTTCTCCAGTAGCTCACTTCGTGCGCTTGTCTCTCGCTTGCCAGCTCGCTTTATACCTTTCTTAAGTATTATGCCTTTGATCCTCCGTTCAATCAATACACTATGCCTTTCTATCCGTCTCTTTCTCTCTCTCTCTCTCTCTCTCTCTCTCTCTCTCTCGGTCTCGCTGCCTTTCCCTTCTGTAGCCTTTGAGACATGATGCTTCGCGAGTTGAGGAACATTTTCGCGCGAATAACAAAATCTAAACTGTTTCGTTTTTCTTTCCTGCTTTTTCGTCAAAGCTAACCAAAATTACAAATTATAACGCTGTATTTAAATTAGCCAATGGTTTATCAGCCATAGAAAAAATAAACTTAATCTAGATCACGATTTCGTACGCTGTGTGTACTATTTTCAGCTTTTAAAACAATAGCTTAAAACCAATGTCGATGGATATAAATGAATTATTCTATTTTCAACTATTTCAAATATGGTTTTTTATTTCAAATATTTATTTACATACAATCATATTATAAATATAAATGTTTACTTTGATGATCGTCTCGGGATTTCATTCTTGCAATTATTACCCAGTATTTGTTGGAAATAAACAATTACTGCTCATAAGCGACCGGTAATGAAATATATATGTCGCGATGGCAGCTCTTGAAACTGGCCTGACGACCTTACACGAGATGATATTCTTCGCGCTTCGTCGATTCTTAGAATGCAATAACAGTAGAAGGTTATAATAAAAAAAATGTTGGAAACATCTATTAATAGGTGGGGAACACGCTCTGCAATAGACTATTAAGTATTCCTGGGCTTTGTTATTGTCCACTTTTGTAAGTATTTAATTTTCTCATTTTCGTCACGTGTTTTTCTTCTATACTTAAGAAATAATATTCATCGGACTATACTCGAAGGGTTCGCTAACAGCACTCCATTGGACTGAAAGCATTACTTTTTAAAATAATTTTTCTGTTAGTATTAATAATTAGATGCACTTCTATACAGTACACTAGTATTAAATTATTTATATATCTCGTACATAAAGATCACGAGTAATTCAAATATAAAAAGTTACAAGAACTTTTGTCCAATAAATTATGTATTATTCTTGAAATTTAGCTGAGATTAAACCATTTAATTAAAAGATCACATTTTTATTCACAAAATAATTGTGATAATTTCTATATTGGTTGGAATTATGACATTTTAAATGCAATATATTTATTGTATCTTTTGCCAGTTGTAAATAAAAGTCCGCCTGTATAGGTATATTCTATATATGTATATGAATATATGTATGAGTCATTCTCTGACAGATTGACCGAACAAAAGAAATTTATTTTTTTTAACATTTTTAAACTATGGTTTGGCAAGAGTTTTACTATTATATGAAGTGAAGATATAGGTTAATATAAATATAAGGGAATTCGCCAGATAACTTTATTTTTATCTAGAAATAGAGCTTGATTCCCAATTTCTAGCCTTCATGGGCATTTATGTATTCATCGAAGGCATCTTCATGAATTTTTTCATTTTAAAACTCATGAGCGAACCTTCTGAAAACTGAATTTCATGACTTTGATAGCTTATGACATTCGTATGACTTACATTTACAGGTTTGTTAGTATTTTATTTGTAAAATTTAACTTATTTTACAACAAAAGTGCCTTTTCCGTTTTTAGTGACAAATGCTTCCCTTTGAAGTTAGAATTTTTTGAAAATTGGCTTAAAATGCCAACATTGGTAAAAATACCAACTTTAACATACTGTAACTTTGAAAACCTTCATGAAAAAAAAATTTAACAGAATTCATGAAGGTAATAAATACAGTGCCAAACTATAGTTTAAAAATGTTAAAAAAAAATTTATTCAGTCAATCTGTCAGAGAATGACTCATATGTAATATATGTATGTATATATAATTATATATGCCGTGTATCTTTATTTTCTATTCTTGAACAGAGCTAAATTTTGTATTTTCATTCCGAGAAAATAATAAAAAGCCATGTATATATCACATCCTCATTATTTTGCGTTTAAATGCGCAAGAAGCGAGTAAAACTCCGAAAGAAATATTATGAACGCGGCTAGGAAGTTTATTCATCAGCAAGGTGAGACTCGACTACAAGAATGATTAAAGGATCATTGGAAAATCCAACAAGCCGAAATTCAGATGGTAGTCGGGTAGAACCAATTCTTAACTTTCCACATGCGAGTTATATAGTGTTTTACTTTACGAAACAACTCCAAAGTGAATCAATCACACATAGTTTCAACGTACCGCTACTGAGCTTTTCCGAGAAATAAGAAAATTAAATTAATTTCGCGCTGAGCTAGGCCGCCGACGTCGTCGTCATTGACGTTGTAGTCCTCTTCTTTCTAGCCTTCATTGGGATAGCTGTAAAAGAGGAGACGGAAACGTTGCACAGCAGTGTCGTCGAAGACGTCGAGTTATGGCGAAAGCTATATACGCAGTAGAAGGAAACGAGAAGGAGAGACGAGCTCTTCGTTCGCGTTTCTCTTGCACATCCACTTTGACATTTTAACAAAAAGGTGGACAGAGAGGGGGAGGAAAGAGTGCGCCTGCAAGCAAGATAGCGAGATAGCTGCGGAGTCTTCTAAGAGGATTTCGACGAACGAGAGAATATAGTTATAATAATAGTATATAGTATCGCCGAGCTTGCATGCGACGCATACATCGATATATATCTATATCTCTAAGGTTCGTGTGGTTCGATGCTGCGTGAAAAGACTTTGAGAAATAAAAGAGCCTGCGACACGATGCGAAAAAAGCGCAGCTGGTAATGTTGAGCAATTATCAGCTGAAAATATTATTTCTATTTTCGTTTTGTGATATTGAAAAAATCTGTATGTTATCCTCTACGATTATATCTAAGGAAGGAGCATTTGTATATTTAAGATTATATATTTATACATGGATAATACTCTGATTATTGTAAGAAATTTTACAATGTTTTTGGAACTGTATTTACCATTTACCATGCTTCATTTAACTTTTAAGATTTTTTTCAGAAAAGCTTTAGAAATTACAGAAATTTAAAATTGTCATTTTCAGCATCTTTTTTATTTTATACCTATTTTCAATAATTTCTAGCTTTCTAAAAAATATTTCTCACTAAAAATAAATAGGGGACTTTTAAAATAAAAGCACTTATGTATCACAACAAAACTTATGTATAAGTTACCAAATAATTTGCAAGCGACATCTGTTCGAAAAAATTCAGGAAAAAAAGCTAGTTTTAATACAAAAATAGCTACAATGGTTTCTATTTCTACCTGAGTTTTATTTCTAGATAGAAATTCGGAAAAATATTTAGCAGTAAAATTACCAGCTGGCATAACGATAAAAAAATTCAATTTCCACTTGCAACAGTGAATTTAATTGTGTCTAGTATCATCACTAAAATTTTTCAGAGAATCAGCTTACATTACTGAAATATGCAATAAAAAAATAAAAATTACATTCAATTTATTGGTTTTAAGTCAAGTAAAGCAGTTAATTGATTGATAAGAGACGAGCTGAATAAAGGATTGGTATGTCAGTGACATATATGGAAACCTAAAAAATATTGTTAAAAATATTAAGAAAAATCAGCACGATTAAATACATATCAAAGACGCATCTATCCTTAATAAGTAGGTTATAGTCGATTCGATATATATATATACTTGTAAATTGAAAAAATATACCACAATAATTCACTAGATTCTCAGAGATCCGATATAAAGTTAATTATTGTTCTCTTGGTAAAGAAAGCGAGCAAAAAAATTCAATGCACGAAATTCGCGGATAAACACAACGAAATCAAGGCAAAGCAGAAAATAAAGCATAGCATGGTTTGTGATAGGGGGAGGAAGTACACATACACTTATACAGCTTGTGGTACGCGTTATTCCGTGACATGCAAGCGAGCTTGTTCCAGCAACGAATTGGTGGAGAAAGCGTGTAGGTGTCGTAAACTAGAGAAAAACTCATTGGCAAAAGCTTGGAGTGGCTCTTTCCACAGGTATTATATACACATATCGGTAATCCGATGAACGTTGCGAGTGTGCGTAGCGAACAGAGTGTGAGTCGTAGAGAGAAGCTGTAGTAGAATGAGAGAGAGAGAGAGAGAGAGAGAGAGAGAGAGCGTGTACGTAGGGGACGTTTATTCTTGGCTCGCATTTACAATCCGGCCACCCTCTCGTATCGCGTGCACGTCTGTCAGGGTAGCTCGAAAATCCACGCTTCGCTCGGCAAAATATATACGTATACCCGTACCTACACGATCACGTATATACCATATACACGCACACGTATTCTGGCACCTCCGCTCTAACGCATATACGTTGGCTTTATATATCTGAGTGATTTTCAAGCCAGCTTCGGACGTATACCGTATATACGTCAACGTAAGCACGCATGCCTTCCTTTCATTGTACCTACATGCCGATATCAAATATTTAGCAGGAAAACAAAGGTTCTTTTGTCGGAAGATACGATCATCGATATTCATATCCATATTTTCATGTTAAGAGGACAAGACACCTTCGGATAGTGAACAAATATATTTTTTATGTGAAATTTTTCGTGTGAAATTTCTACTGTGGAATAAGCTTCTTGGACCAAAAATGAAAAAAGATCGCGCAAAAAATGACTAACGAATAGAAAATAAACTTTTTAATTGATGTTTTAAAAAAGTATATTTTTTTTATTTTCATTTCTGTTCCTCGGGGAATATTTTTTTATAGCAAATGCGTCACAGCTTTTTTTGGTAAAATTTTCTGAATTTTACAGAAAAAATACTTTTAAAATATTGTATATATATGCTTTCAAAGTCTAATTGTCGGGTTAAACCTTCAAATTGCAAAAAAGTGAAAACTGGATTCAAAATACCTGAAAAATTCATGGAGATCCTTTTTTACGGTATAAAAGTGTTTCTGTAAAAGGTTTGAAATAACAGAAGCTTTCGGATCCGAACAATTTTTTGTACGTATATTTTTACAAACAATTAAAATTAAGAAGAATTTTTAAGCTTCATAGGTTCAATATAATTTTGAGATAAAGTATAATAAACTGTTGTTGCATTTAGCTTTATATTTTTAATGCACATCTATTTTAAAAGTTTAAAAATGAATCAGAATATCATATGGTATGTGTACTACCTTTCCGTGAGAATCCAAGATTTTAACATTTTTTGATCTAATAACAAATTTCCTTCTATTGTAATCTTCCCTCAATCCTTTATATTCGCTACAAACATCTATATATATAATTATTTATAGATGTAAAGTGTAAATTGCAAATTTTAAATAATTATAAATTATTTGAAGTTGTCAAATTTATATATAAATTTTTATAACAGAAATAGACGCTGTAAAACAAGCAATTTAAAACCTCGCCAAACTAGAGTGGTGAAAAAATTTGCGTGTCTAAATAGGTGATAATCGGAATGGTATCCATATGTTCTTATAATGAGTCTTGCAGGCGCTAAGATTTAGCGGATAGCAGTTCTTGTCTCAACGGAGTTTGGGCATGTGGTCATAAAGTGTCTCTTTTGCAATGAGTGAGAGTATAAAATGAGAATGGAAACTTCACTAATCCTTCAGTATATTTTGACAGCACGGACGGACAATAAAAGTAATCTTTTAGAATTGCTCGAGAGTAGTGTATATACAGCGTGGAATAAAATCTGCATGCCAAACAATAGTACCCCTAGTTATAACAGTCAAGGACATCCTATTTAAAAATTCCCGAATTCATTTTTTTGCAATTCTTATTGGCAGTCTTTTGTACGTATTCGATACGATGCAATCATTAAAATGATTTATTTTTCATTGGAGTTTATTTTTTAAACAATTTCCTACCAGTACGATAATAAATAAATTGCGGATACTATTTTAAAGGAAAAAATAAGTCTGATTGAATTTCTGCGTTTTAAAATAAAAATATCTGTACTTTGTTTACATATGAATAGCCGGATTTATAAAATATTAATGTAGTTTCTAATTTTTTTGTAGTAAATCAAAATTAAAATAACAATGGTGCTTTAACTTCACTGGTGAACATTTTTGACAGGTTAATCAAAGGCTTCATCACTATTCTGCTTCATTAATAAGGTTGGTAATAGCAGTTTCAAAGCGCATTCAGCGCTTTGAAACACAGGTACATAGCGATCTAATGACTTAAGGGGGCAAGATACCTTTAAAATACATATTACGAAATTCAAAATTCAAAATGTTTATAATAATACGGTTACAATTTATATCTATTCTAATAACAGAAGTCCCTTCGACAGCTAGTTACAATAGGGTATAGAAAATTTACTTACCGTTAGATTTAAAGTCTACCAATGGATGAATTTGGCTAAAAATTGCTAGATATACTCTTTGATGCAGTCCTTCCAATATGCAAAGAAATGAGAAACTGCTTTTTAAATCAAGTATTACAAAAATTTACACATTTTATAACGTCAAATTTTTTCTGATCATTCAATTAAAAATTCTTTCATTAATATTGAAAGGAGTGTATCTATGCACTGGTTCCTTTCAAATCTTACGGTGAAGTACTTCGATTCATAAAAAATCAATTTTGGGGAAAATGAAGTTGAACTGTCAACCAGATTCAGTATACCTCAAATTTCAAAGATATACCTTTTGGCAGGAAATGAAACCGTAACAGTCCTATGAAATAATTTACCTGTGAAATGTAAATTATTAAAAATTTAGCAAAATAAGGAATGAAAGCTAAGAGTTGTTGAAATTCTCATTACAAAGCAGCACAATACTCGAACATTCAAATCAAACCAGAAACAGTCATTCGAGTATATTAGATGTTTACGAAGGGTGAAATTGATAAATATTGATCAAACTATAATAATATGTGATGAATATGTATATCTATAATGATGTATTTGATGAACTAAATTTATGAGATGATACAAAATTCGTATGTCTGTGGGCTATCGACATAAGGTATTCTTATAAATCTTGTGAACATCTTATAATCTAAGTCACCAAACCTATCATTATGTCCACTAAATTTGCAAATTAATTCTGTATCACCGTTGTTTGTTTAATACGTATTCACTTTTCTATTGTGTAAACTGTCATATACCAAATTTACAATACTCAAATGAATTATTTACTCAAATGATCATTTTGCATATAATTTGAGAATATGAGTACTACATCTGAGCTTTGTAATATAAGTGTAATAATTTTTTTATTTAATTAATTATTTTATTGAATACAAAAAATGTTGAATGCCTCTTTAATAAATTTCCTTTAACAGACATTTTTATGTTATTAAAAGGTATTTCTAAGAATTATTTGGAATACATAGTTTGTTTCTAGCTGTCACTTTTGAAAATTTTGAGATTTAACTTGATAAATAAATTTTAAAAGCACATTAATAGGTCTTTAAAAGTATTTTTCTTTAAAAAATTTAGACAATTCTAGAAAAGAAAGTAATCTTGTGTTTTAATGAAAAATGCTGTCCTGAGAAACTGCAACAAGATAATGATAAAAGGTTTAAAAAATGTTGCAAAAAGTTTGTTTTTTATTTTGCGTATAATTTTGCAATACATTTATTTCATTAAACCTATGAAAATAGGCGATAAAAAAATTCCATTTTTTATTTAAATTTTTCTGGCCCCCTTTAGTTGTCTGTAATTATACCATAGCGTCACTTTATACTCGTATAATATTGATAGCTAAAGTATTATTTAACTATTAAGCAAACTAAAAACTAATACTATTCAATGTGATTTTTAAAATTGCATAATTCACATGTCACATTTTGCATTATATGCTTGATCGCGTATGACGCATATAACATCTATGGGCAAGTTCGGAACCAAATGCAGTCTAAATACATTTTACTTATTCATGCATGCGTGCGTTTGGTTGCATGTATGTTCAAGATTATGACCTAACTAGAGATTAAAATTCCGTGTCTTAGAAATTTGATTGTAAGTTGGATAATGAATAATAAATTTGAGGCCGATAAAATTAAAGTGACGATTTAAAAAACTAAGAAAGCAAATGATTTTCCATATTTACAGAAATATCCTAAAACTATTAATTTATTTATTTTTAGTTATTGCTGGCAGTGTTAACATACTGAACCGTTTATATTATTATACTCCATGGTATGTATGTGTTGCAATATGTATTATTGCACAAGCATTATGTATAACTTCACAATAATGGAAAATTATGATCTAGGATATATTATATAAGTTCAACTCTCACATACAAGATTACTATATCTCATATATAACATTAAAGCTACATGTATTTGATAAATTTTATTTGAAGTACACCAATGGTAAAAGTATAAATCAGCCTATCTGTATCAATAAGTTTGGCTGCAATCCAAAAGAAATAGCCGTATACTTCAAATTGTCTAATTCTGATTTATACATACTGAAGAGAGTTTTCAGAAAACTTAAAACATTACTCTTTTCATCTATACTGCATTTGTTATTATTGTGTTTTCAAGATGTAGTTGTTGTACGTCAAATACAGGTATAGAAAAGATAGTGGGCCAGTATTATTGTAATTATATTGAGCCAGTATTTTTGTATAGGAGAAAATTGTTTTAGAGTGAAGTAAATATTTTCTATTTTTAAAAAATACTTTTTGAATAAATCAATTATTTTAAATTCAGCAAACAATCACCCCGATACCGAAAGCAAGGCTTACGAATAGTGTCAAATAGTGTATAAAACTAGTAGTGGCTAATGTTTCCAGTAACGCAACTCTTAAATTACAATTAAAAATATACATGCAAAAAATACAGTAATGTCAATGATCGATTATGAAAAATCCTAGTGTTAAGTGCTTAACTTTTTCCTAATAACTTAGGAAGAACCAATATAGCAATACCATCAAATCAATTAGTAAAAAATAATTTTATTCTTGAAAAGGCAAACAAAATGTTGCCATGATCACTAGAATTTTATTATCAGAACGTTAGTTTATCGACAGAGGTTCCTTAGCTCCTTTGATTGAATGATGCAATCAATTTTACATGTATTTTAATAGCACATTTGTAAACTAAATTTTATATACTGTTATAAAGTTTTATGCATTTCAGCAATCAATCTCGTGTAATAGGATACTATAAGAGCAAAAGTATTATATGCATAAAATATATACAAAGTCACGACGTGAAGTTAACGACAGTATGGCATAATCGATTGCTTACGCTGCAAAATGCATGTCGCAAGTACAAATGTACGTCACGAAATACTGCGGAAGTACATTTGAGCGTAAAATACATAAGGCAGTAACATTGAATTTGATAAAGTAAAGGATTCAGAAACAGGGTATATAAAGTGAAATAGAGATTTTCAATGTCAGAATAGTCGCCTCTACATAGAGTGAAACTAGCACGTTACCCTCGATCGTGAATGCTCTATCTCTATTTTCTCTCTCTCTCTCTCTCTCTCTCTCTCTCTCTCTCTCTCTCTCTCTCTCTCTCTCTCTCTCTCTTTAGTTTGCAAGTCTTTCCTTGGAGAATCAGAAAGACGCTGCGTTGTCCGCCTCATGCAATTCTAAATCGTTTGAATGAAATGGAATAGCGATGCGGGGATTTGCAACATAGCGTAAGAAAGATAGAAAGAGCGCGTGAGAAAGAGTCATGCTCACAGACAACTTGATGCATATACTTGTTCTAAAAGTCTTACATCAAATATTTTTCAAGAATTTGTCACTCAATATTTGACTCAATGAAATAATCGATAAAATAGATAATCAAAAAAATTTACGACGGCAAGGGAAACAGAGTTTATACAAATCAAATAAATGGATAATTTAAATTCTTTATATATGTTTTACTTTTTAGTTTTCTAAGTTTACCATTAAAAGATTGGAAAATTATATTCTTTTGTGTTGTAGCTCTGTTGCAAAACACGTACAAATGTGCAAGAAAATTATTAATCGTACTAACTAAATTTATAATCATTGAGCATAAATGTATTCATTTTAATACAGTGGGTTGGAGATTTTCAATACAATAAATTGAACATTTTTTAATTAATAGATTAAAGAAAATAATAACAAAGTCAGTTATTGATTTTTAATAATTTTTCTATTCGTTCGATTATAAATCCTTCCATTAACGTTTTAAACAATGTATCAAAGAGTATTTATGCCAATTTTCAGCTTGATTGGTCCATTAATTCATTTTGCACATTACGAAGAGTGAGTTTTCAACACTCTGTTATAAGTGGTTATCGAAGAGCCTTAAAGGTATAACTACCTACAACTTCAGTATTAAATATATAAAGAAGGAAATTTTTAATTTTATGTAGCCTTACTGAAACTTGTCTTTTATTGTATTTGTGTATAAGATTATTTTTAGTAAGATTATATTAAAAGTTAAGCAGATGTCGCTGAAAGTGAAGTTGGATTTAGTTCTAAATTATAAACCATTCGAAAATAATAAAATAACAGTATATCAAATAAAAACAGTGTTTTTAATTATTCTATTATATTAATTCTCGTTCGGATCTCTGAATCGCATGTACTTAAATGAACGATAATGCAAATATAGTTGTATATTTTTCATTAACTTAGCGGGTAAACATAATACGTTAATATAACTGTCTATTTATTACACAACTGTAACATTATTATTTATTTTGTTGATTGTTATTTAAAAAATAATATAATAATATAATAATTTACAAACAATATTTGAATCATTAATGTTGTTGAAATACACAAATCAAAAGCATATTAAATTTAAATAAAAAATTAATTGTTGAACTTGCAGCAAACTCGAGGAAACAATTAATACCAACTCTTGGGTCGACATATAGTATATTTGTAATGTATGCAAATGAACGCCATCGCCATATTATAAACTTATGAAAAATCATAATGAAACGAGTTAATTCGTATCTCACGCTTCGCTGCACAATTCCACATTTTGTTAAACGCGTGAAATGAAAAGAAAATCTCGATTAAAGGACTCACGTGCCAGCAAGTAATCGACAGTGTTAAATCGACTTTTAAGAACAATAAGATTCGCTTAGATGTGGTACAATGCTTATACAACCGTGTACAACATGAGTGTAAAAGAATATCTACGTACCCAGTCAAGAGAGTATACGAATAAGGGGTCGAAGGCGCGAGATTTTGAGATAAGAATCTGCGCAGAAAAGCGTGTGTGTGTGAGAAGCCGCCTATATACCCTCCCAGACATAGCCGCCACGTTTGCAGGTAGATTAAGAGGGCTGTCGTCGCGGAACATTTTTCAAGTAGGCTGCTCTGTGTGCTGTATGCACTCTTTCTCTTGCTTTCAGTCTGCAGTGCAGTGCAGTCGCGCACAGTCTAGGGCGCCGCCGCCGCACTCGAAAGGGCAAGGCGACGCGTTTTCACGGATGAGACGCGTGCGGAACCTTATACTATAGCTGTAAGCGTATTAATGTGTGTGTGTGTATAGTATATGAACGATTCTCGTTCAAATCATCATTTGAACAAGTTTTTTTTCTTCCTACTTTTAGTCAATATTTCAATAACGTTGCCACGAATTTACACGAATTGTATTAAAATTGTTTAACACTTTTTGTAATTTGAACAAATATGTACGATTTGACTGATTGATAACTCCTCAGAGTATTAGCAATAGTCACTAAAAATTTGTCAACAACATAAGTTGCTATCAAAGATTGTATTACTGAAATTGATCAAAAATTGAATTGTAAAAACGACAGTTTAGAAAAAGCGTTGGACACAGTAATTAACACAAATACTAACAGTGTCCGATCAGTTATAGAAAATAGTTTGTTCACTGCGATGGTAATGTAAATAGTGTACGTTATTCTTATTATATTTGCTATTCTGGTGATTATTCTTCTTAGTATAAAACAAGTTTTCTGTAAGATGAAAAGCTAATTTCGAAAGTGACGAATTCACAGAGAATCGTGCATATATATAATATACCTCGATGGTATACTTCGATGGTAAACGAGAGAAAGAAAGAGAGGGAGAGAGGCCGCCACTCTCCGCTTTTGTATATAATATGCGCGCGCGCGCGCGCTTCGTTCTAGGTACATATATATATACTATACATGTATATATATATAAATGTACTGTACGGAAGAAGCTCGAGGACAGCCGAGTAATACCGAACTGAGCCGAGAGGCGAAAGGCGGCGCGCGGCGAGAGATCAGCAGCAGCAGCAGCGCCGGTAGCTCGACGCACCGTGGTAGAGTCAGTAGTGCCGCGACCTCCGACTCGGGGGGTTCGTATTCGTTTTCGGCCTTGACGCTTCGTGTGCGATTTCTCTCTTCGTCTGTTGTTAAACCAGTGAAATAAAGACAGAACGCTGAGAGCGATCCTGTATCGGTAATAATATATATACGTAGTCGATGTGACAACCGGCCTATATGGCTCCACTTTATCTTTTAGTTTAGCGACGACGTTCCTTCAGTTCTACCTTTTCATCTTCTTGAGTTCGTTGTTGTTGTGAGTGTACAGTGATAGACCGATTATGCGCTTATAAGTTCGTCGCCGCAGCGTCCGCAGATAAGACAAGTGTGACGCCAAAGAAATATCAACACGGTATAGCAGCAGATCGTCATTTCCTGTCTCGGCTCCGTACCTCGCACTGCGTTGCTCTCTTTCTCTCTCTCTCTGTAGTACATACCTATATACCTGCAGCGAGCGACTCCTTTGTCCGGTACTCCCGCGCTACATAACGCAGGCTTCGAAGGAGTAAGAAAGAGAGAGAGAGAGAGAGAGAGAGAGAAAGAGGACGCTACTCCTGCTGTAGAGGGCAACAACCACGCGGCGCGCGAGGACTCAAGGCCACGGCGCTCTCGCCGCGAGCACGTTGTGTATATAGCTATACCTATATATCTATATACATACGTATAATAGTGTTGTGGTGAAGTTCCGTTTGACAAGCGAGCATGAGAACTCAACGGCAGCAGCAACAGCAGCAACAGGAGTTACAAGCTCAACAACGTTGGAAAAACCTCGGCGGTATGGCGATGCTGTTGGTGAGGACAGCTGTGTTAGCAGCTGCGCTAAGCCAGATCTTGGGACCCGCGGCCGCCAACAGGCCTCAGGGCGCCCACCCAGGACACGCGTACTTCGAGCAGCCCTGCTGCGGACGTTCGCATCTCAGGCATCACAAAGGTCGGTTCGCCTATATACTTCTGTATGTGCATGTGTGCGTTTCTCCACATACGATCTCGGTGCGACGAGTAACGCGACCTATAGAGCGTACAGGAGGTGTGGGAGGGGGAGCGCCTTTTCCGAAAACCGAGAAAGCGGCACCCTGTACAATTTATGGCTTTACTCTCTTTCGCCTCTAGCTTTGGCGCGCTCTGCTGTACTATTCTCTCTCGCATAGCGCGTTGCTCGCTAGTCCACGAGACGACGACTACTACTACTACTACTATACCTAGTATACTATACCTGTGCGCTAGAGCAAGCGAATGGTCGACCCATAGGCCGTCGGGAAAAAAATGCTTTTGTGATTTACGGGAACGTGAGCGGCGTGCCTGATCACCCAGCTCTCCGTATACCTACCTATGGCTCTTTCTCTCTATCGCTTCTGTCTCTTTCTCTTTCTTTCTCTCTCTCTCTCTCTCTCTCTCTCTCAACGGCACACCGAATGCCAAATTCTTTTCAGATTGAAACTTCATTCTATCTGACAACCCGTGAAATATCGACGTTCTCTACGCTCGAGAACAGAAATTACCTGAAAAATACACGCTCCTAGCTCCTGCAAAGTCACATACACGTTTTTATGTGTCCTCCACTACACAAGCTTAAATGTCGTTAAAACTTCTTCCCCGCCGGTTTTTGGCTTTTATATTTTTTCCCTAGTCCTGTGGGCGAAAATTGTGTAAAGTTTTGGAAATTTTAATTTAATGTGCTGTCTGAGTTTATTTTCCACTGCTCAGTTCAAACCAACAAGTTAACTTCCTCGGCCATTACTACTAGTAGCAGCTGCCCTACCATATTTCGACGAATAAAAACGACAGAGGGAGAGTGCCTATTCGCAGTTTTAAGTATTTATGAAATACCACCTGTATTTACAATATAAGCGTTTCGCGGATGTGTAATAAGATTTAAAAAAAGGTTAATATATCATTAGAGCAAAGAATGACTTTTAAAGCTGAACATTCGTTTTGCGCACTTAACATTATACTTTAATAACCTCGCGTTTCTTGATTTTAAAGTGAGATTCTTAGGGAATATTTATAAATCCGCGTGCATAAGGACGAGTTATCTAGAGATCTAGAAGAGACAAAGAGGCAGCCAGCGAGAGTAAGCTGAGTTAAAAAAAGTAATAAACTTCTCTGTGTGCAAAGAGGCAGTGTTGACAGTGCAAATACGCTTCGCGTGCGCGTAAACAGTGCGCGTGCGAATAAGCCAGTACAAATGCACGAGACGTATGTAAGGGTGTGATCTATTCCGCGTTTCCTGATTTAATAGCAACGGCAACGGTGGTAAGGCTGCTTTAGCTTCACACCGAGCGTGTCTGATAAATTCTCAAGCTATCGCGTGAAACGGTTCTCGTTGCAATGTTCTGTACATATAGGTATACCTATATATAGTATAGCGCGAGTACAGAGATTGACATTTGTCACGTGCTTTCCTCTGCCGGTTGCAATCCACTGTGATCAACCGGTGGAGACTATAGTCGAGCCAGCGCATTTCCCAACGTTACCGTTGACAAATTAAGACCCCGAGAGTGAAATAGAGAAACGAGAAACGGCAAACTTTTCAGCCTTTGATACTGTAATTAGATATCTGAGGCTTCGCAAAAATCCGCGTTTTGTTTCTATTTAAGCAGGCAAGACATCGTTCAAGTTTTAATTATTTGACTTCAATCAAATAATTAAATACTGCGTGATTGAAAATTATTGTAAAAACAAACTCCACTTGTTTTAATCATCATTTTAATGGTGCCTCGGCCCCTTAACGAAGTTAGATATACGAGAAGGTATGTCGAGAATTTTTTCATAGTAAGGAGCTCTGGAAGTGTTGACAAATGAAAGAAGCAAAAAAAAAAATACTTTTTTGCTACAAAGAAACTAACCCCCACCGGGATTAGTCCTGCTCTCCTACTTTCCACTGTTTATTTTCCGGCGTACACACACGACGACACATACACGCAGTAAATGATAGAGCCAAACCGCAGTTGTGGTAAATCATTTAAGGCGGTCGTACTTGGCATATGCGGCGGAGAGAAGAAAAACGTCGTTAGCATACATCGTCTATATTATCTGCTGGTGCCTCTGGTTTAAGGAGCATGGCATGGCCTGCCACAGCGCATTACAGGCTCTCTCAGGACGACGGCACTGACTTCATTATGTTGCGCTCAGAGAGAGAGAGAGAGAGAGAGAGAGAGAAAGAGAAAGAAAGAGAGAGAAAGAGACAGACAGCAGGCGGCGAGTAGGGAGAGGGAGATGGAATGTGGAATGGTCGGTTGGCCGACCGGCTGTGTTCTGTCTCTCTCTCTCTTTCTACCTTCCCTTCCTTCCTCGTTGAACGCGAGTTCCTTGAGAGCTCGTCGCGATGCGCCGCGAAAACTCACAGCGCTCCCCCTTTACGTCACATTGTATACCTATAGGTATACATACACAGTGTAGACGATGATGATAAAGTCGACTCAAGCAGTGATGTATAACGGGTTGGAAAAGCCGCTGCTTGGAAAAGGCTACTTTAAACTCTTTATGTTCGTTTCGCCACTCAGCTCTGTCTCTGTCGGCTTAATGTAGCGACCAGTCTCTCTACTGGTCTGATATAGCGTCCGGCATTTCGCCCTTGCCTTCTAGTGTATACGCAAAAAATCTGGATCCTCTGGTATGGTGCGCCAATAAAAATGCTTTATAGTCTAACGCTCTCGTTATCTCTTTTTCTCTGATCCAAAATCCTTGTGTTCGAAGAGTAAGGGACATTACGAAGCGCAATGGCCAAAAATTCGACCACTGAAAATCATTATAAAAACATTGTGTAATTACTCTTCTTTTGTAACTGGAATGAGGAATCTCCGTGACTAGCTTATTTTTAAACGAATTTCTCATCTGCTCTTGGAGCTCCGCTGCTGCTCTGCTGCTGCTCTGCTGCGATAGACTGATGTTCGAGAGAAGTTTTAAGCTTGGCTAGCAAATCGAATATTGATTCTCTCTCTCTCTCTCTCTCTCTCTCTCTCTCTCTCTCTCTCTTTCTCTCAGTCGTCTCGGTTTACGAGCATTAAAATTCTTATAGAGCTTTCTTGGGAGAGCTCCTTGGCTGGCTTTATTTTGAAATAATGAATAGAGTACCCCAAGTATTTCCGCGTGTGCGAGCGGATTATATTTCCAACGCGACGCTTGTGCACGAAGATGATGCTGAGATGTATACCTATCAAGCCCGAATAATCCACGAATAATTTATGGAATATTCAGAGACAATTTTAAAAGGTTCAATCAATATTACCCTAAAATGAAGACGATTTCGTCGCGGCGTCATTCTTACAAAGGCGTCAAGAGAAATATACATAGCAAGCAAGCTTCTATATAGAATCACAAGAGCGCTATAGGGCAAAGCGCTTGAATTTAAAAGTGAAACTTAACCCCGTTTGCGTTGTTCTCCTCCTCCCCCTTCTCGTGTCGTAACTCAAGGAGCATATCGGGCGCGATAAAAGCTTCTCCTCTTTCGCACTATCGTCTCGAATCCTCCGACGCCCATGCACCGATACGCGTGTACATAGATTATAGATTGCGTGAGAGAGACGCGCGTATATGTGGGGTACCCTGAGACTCTCTCTATTTCTCTTTACTGAATGTACACCGGATATATCAGCGTAATACTGCAGTGAGAAAGAGAATGTCGTTGCCTCTACCTGTACACATACACTTGTATAGGTATTTCTATATACGTGAGACGACGCGTCGAGCGAGTAGAATAGAACGAAGGCATTTGTCATACGAACAGTTCATTGTAATATCCGATGCGAGATCAAGCGAGTAACACGATTTTTCACAACTTTTGCGAGTGTAAATCATTCTATCTTTGCAACCTGCCGTGGCTCTTGTGGAATGATTTTTGTGGCCTTGCATTTGAGAGCTCTGACGTAGCTTTTATTACAATTTCGATTTACGTCACGAATAAATTATTTTTGATAGCGAGAAACTAAATACCAGTGTTTTATTTACTGTCCAGTGGTCGAGAAATCTTCTGAGAAAAACAATTCTCCCTCTAAAAAGTTCAAAACTACGCGAACCAATAATCCGTGCGCGTTGAGCTTTCAAAACAATCAATGGAAACTTTTTTCGGCATCTGATGCAGTAAACATTAGCTATGACTTATATAAAAGTCAGCAACGTAAACATTGTCAGTCTCCTTTTTAACTACAATAATGGATCAAGGAATGTATAAAATGTATTATATACCTTTCTGCGTGTGTACATAGATTTTTTTCGTATGCCTAAAGGTAAGGGTATACCTATACACTCTATATAGCAATAATAGACTTTGCGCTTGAACAACAAATTGAAAATGCCGAGGTACATATTGAGTAAACTTGCATCGGCCGCGATGTTTAGGCTGTTAGCGAAGAGAGATCGATAATGCTAGTTACCGGAATCACAAGTCGTAAGCTCTCGACGTCGGATCACTAGCAGCTAACCAAACGGATATTAATTCCACCACACATCTCAAGCTGATCATTAATCCAATTTGTACTCTCACATGAATGTGATTTCAATTATAATATATACATATCCATCGGAGTAGTTTGTTATTATGTATACATCGATTGAATAAACGAAGACATCCGCGTGTATGTGTTTATGTTTGATACGTATAATTGAAGCGATTGCTTGGAAGTTATGAATATCGCAGATCATGTATACACTATTAAATAATTTCAGATTTTGCTACGTTTTTTCTGTAAAATCGCGAAATGAATTCCTGTGTGGTACATAATTTATGATGGATTACTCGAAAGCGATTAAAAAAAAATAGAATACACTTGAAGAAAAAAAGCAAACTCTTATTTGAGATGTTAAGTTATATCCATTGTTTTGATTCTATTTTATTCAAGAATAATTGATATTTACCTCGATTGAATGGATCTCGAATTATGTAAAAAGCAACAAAATCGAGCTTACAGAGGTAAGCTACATGTTTCAAAAGTTTCGATAAAAGTCAATCCAACGAAGTGGGCCACAAACAGACGGCAAAGTTTTAAACTCGCGGAAAACAAAGCCGCCGTTCTCCCTTTCTTTTGCTTCTCTACGTGCAAGTGTCGTGAGATTTTCCTAGGGTGCATGATAGGAGAATAAAAAACCTACGAAAATCGCAGACACGTAGAATAAGAGAACAAACTGTTCAGCTGTGCAAGAGTGTCTTCTCTCTCCCCCTTAGGGTATAGGCGTTACACTTCCAATAACATTTTCCTTCTATACAGAAAGTTGTGAATCTCTTTCAAACTGCACAAACTACACGAAGTTTGAGAAAAAGTGTCGCCTCGACTATAATTCTATTTAATTTTTATACAACCAGACAGAGGATAAGCCATCGAAGTTTAAGTCTGCGATCTTTGAGATTTCCTTTGGTTTGTAAAATTATATTATCGGGGAGTTGTACAAATTGAGATATTAATATCATCGGCAAAAGACTGGCCAATGAGCTACAATAGGTGGCTTATCTGCCTATATCTAGATGTAGAATAAGTCTATGTACCTTTTCCTGCTTTAAACCGATTTTTAATACTTCCCTAGCAAGCGGGGATCAACGACCTAATGCGTGATCACTCTGATCAGCAATGATGACAATTTATCCTCGGTAATTAAAAAAATATTGACCAGTATTCATTCCATAAAATCCTGTGCCCGTTAACCATTTGAAAACGGTAGAGTACCGACTCCATTATATTACGTGCTTCTGTAATATTTCAAGCCTATACTGTAGTGATGATGTTGCTTGAAAATTCTAATAAGATTTGAATGAAATATGTGCATTTAGAGAGTTTGAATTATACTAGTTTTTAGAGAGAAAGTTCAGCAAACGGTACTATATTTATAGTCATACACAATTTGGTGTTTATTTGAAATCTGCAATAACAGTATAATGCCAGTACTTAACAATTATACAATCATTCCGGGTGATTCGTACAATCCCAATATCGAAATAAGGGTTTATAAATAGTAATAAAAATATTTGACAGTTGAAAGACAAGTAGTAGTCCCCAATGATACAGTGACTAAACAGTATCTTCTAGTCGATTTAAGTTTCTGCGCATAGAGTGAAATTTCGTGTTTTTACTCTCTTTGTGTTTTCTTTGAAATAGTAGTTGCTTTAAACTCTTCAGCAGATGGGCTCCGCTACTTCGCTTCTTTCGAAGACTCTCTATAGACTACTAAACTTCTTCTTCGCATTCTGCTACATGGCATGTGGTTGCTGCTCTTTTTTTGATGTCTCATTCAGACTGCCGACTCTATATCGTTACCTCCATCTCCTTCCTCTTGCCTAGTGCTCTTGTTCTATTCTAAAGCAAAGCAACTTTTAATGAACGTGAACTAAGACGCTACCCAAGATAAACTCTTCCTCGATCACCGATAATACCTATACCACTAAGGAAATGAGTCGAAATTTGCGCGATGCTCATTCGAGATATCCAAACAAATCATCGTCACTCTTTGTTTAAACAATGAATATTCATGTTTTACTCTTGTTGGCAAGAATTATGTGTACTATCTATTTTTCTTTGAAACCTTGCTGTTAAAACTAAAACCGCGTCCAAGTTGTTAAAAAATTCTTGTCTCGTATTGTACGCCGTGTTTTCTAACCATTAGAATAATCTTTTTCCCAGAACCAACGGTACACTCGCTCATCTACGAGCAATGTACATGGCAGAGTGCTAAAAAATGAGCTTACACATTTCCGAGTAGCGCGTTGTCTGTCTACACGTCAGCCGATTAGTCAAAGAGAGGCCTTTGCACGCATACAGTTTGCACTATACGTGCTCGTGCTATATACACAGCATCAGCGACAGCATGGCGAAGTCCGCGGTAGCGCAAAATTTCGTTTCATCGAACAAAAAACCACGGAGCCGTGTTTCTACATCAAGCTATGGCGAACTGAAATAGATGAACTCATTCTAGTTATAAGTAAGAGCATCATGATAACAAGGACACGAGCGACAACGAGCGAGGCTCTCGTACTGTAAGTCATAGCTTACATGCGCTTGCACCGTAACGTCCTATATAATAATAGTGAGCTCTTGTGGTATATACCACTGTATAGGTATATGTGTATTACTTGCAAGCATGAATGCTCCGAAGAGTTAGTTGCTTTTTTCTCTGAGCCGTCGTGTATAGCGTGTCTGCAGCAATAGACCTTCTCTGATGACTACGTTCGCGAAGAAAAGTGGGACTCGCTTTCTTTTGCGGTGGGTTTCGTCTTGTAAATACACTCTCTGGTCGAGCTTTTCTTACGAATTTAATATTCCTCTTTCGTTGGAGCACATAAAAAACATGATGAGTACTTTAGAGCTTACCAATTGAAAAGTTAAATTAATGCAAATTTTACATTTTTTATTTATTTATTCGACCAGGAAAAAATTGCATAAGTAAATCCTACATGAAATAAACACAGCGATAAAACGCGTGTACATTAGGCAGATAGAATATAAAATAAAAAACTTACAGCCGAAAGAAATGGAAAAAATTTAATTAAATTTTTATAAGTAATTTGTTGATAAAGTCTTGTCTGTTTTTAATTTGTACATAAATACATTTTTATACTATAACCATGAAATTCTATATTTTATTTTTAATATTGCTTTTGTTTGAAATCGGAGTCTTTAAAGCTATTTTTCATTTTTGGCAGCACAATGTATTTTACTTCTAATCTTTGATGTCTTTTTTGTACATTTTTTTGTCCTCTTAATGCGCTTTATAATGCACATTATCGATTTTAAGGTAAATAGTTGTTTATCATTAGCGGATTACAAACAACTTGCGATGTGTTATCGTTATAATGGAGCCTATTTTCTTTTTTACAAGCTAGGTTTACACACGAGTTGCTTAGCAGTATAGTTGTGTATATTTTTGTTTTTCCCGCGTTATCTTGATTCAAAAGTGGAAATGACAGAAAGCTTTTTTCTCCGTACTCTTATCATCTATCTTCTCAGCCGCGAGACTTAAACTCATGAAAAAGTCACGTTCTGTGGTTGTATGGACACAGCGAGGCGTCATTTGTCGACAAGAACGAACGATGACTTTCGGACACTCTTAGGTAATTCTCACGGTGTTCATTTATACCTTGTCGACGTTATCGTGCGTGATTTTATCATTTCTATGTAATAAAATGATGAAACTTCTTGAAAGATGTCCCAAGTTTGATCACGTGTACTTCGCGGAGGAAAGACTCTGGATTATGTAAGGTATATATGCCTATATATACCTGGTATATACCTATACTTATAGGTATAGAGACTTGCTTCTGCTACTCGTCGTTGTCGTCCTCGGCGGTACGGTTGTATGACGAGTCGAAGCAAAGCCAGGCTTTCCGCCCACAAACAAAAGGGCAGCAGCAACTTCTGCAGTCCAACACATTGTGTTTTCTCACTCTTTCTCTCTTTCTCTGCGTTCTTTTCCACTTCTCTCTCCCTCTCCGAAGAGCTTTTGCTCCTTTTCCGGATCTGCAGACAAACACTGAGTTGAGATCCTCAACGTATAGTGTTCTTCGTTCTTTATACCTCTTTTATGTACTTCCTTAGAGCGCGCTCTGCGCTTTACCTATACTGCCGCTTCGTTTTCACGCCACTCAAATAAAATTGCTCATTTTCTCTCTCTTTCTTTCTCTCTTATAGTCTCTTTTATAAAATACTCAACTAATTCCATGCGCCCATAGTGGTATTATCTTCTGCTTTATAAAATGACCATCTCTTCGGTTTGCTAATTAGAGCTCTCTTAAACGATAATTAAAAAATTTCTATCCTTTCTTTTCGTAATCCCTGTGGATTAAAAAAAAGACCTCCGCTTAAAATGTCCTGAATTTTTTTCCGCAACGTCCCTTAAACAATATATATATATATATATATATATTATTCGATACTTAAGTGCAGTATATAAATAATACAGAGTAGAGATACGAATATTCAGCTAAAATATGTGGATTTACAATTTGAAAAGTTTGGAAAGCGAATTATCGGAATTTCTTTCTCCGCAGCTCGTTTTTTTCGGCATCAATATTGTACAAGGAAGTAAAACATTGTCATAAGCATAGCTTGCTTTAATAATAATTATGAAAAAAAAGATGTTAGTATCAGGAGGGTAAAAGAAACTAAATTCGAGGTATACGCGTAGCGGGCGTTTCAAGCCAGCTGCTTTTTCCCTTGACTGTTTATTGCTTAAAGCACAGTGTGTACACACAAACAACATATATACTATATATGTATGTGTTTATTACACATTACCCAGAAAATCGATGTTTATAAAACTTTCTCCCTCCGAACAAATAAAATAATCGCCGAGGGTTCGCTTTCATAAATGATACACGACAGTCAAGAGTTTTCCCCTAGATGCATAAGCGGTTTTACTCTCGATCGCTCTCTGATATCCGCGCGCGAGTCCGACGGACCGACGCAGAAAAAGAGACCCTAATAAGCAATCAACGTGCGAGCTGCCAGACAGCTAATTATCCCAACGTGATGCTCTCTCTCTCTCTCTCTCTCTCTCTCTCTCTCTCTCTCTCTCTCTCTCTACATATCTTCGCTCGAGCGCCCACTGATGCCAACATCGGTGCGTACACCTTATCAATAAACACGCGCGTATATGTTGAACTTGGGGGAAGGCGGAGTTGACGGGAAACTTTGAAGATCTTGGCGCACCGATGTACTGCAAACTTATGCAGACAGAGACGGAAGCCGTTGCAAAGGAGTATGAGAGAGCTGGTAGTTTTAACGTTATTTTCACGAGATTCGACAATTAGTTAAATTTGAAAATCGTTGCGACTTGGAAAAAGCGTCTCATAAAACGAAATTTAACTTATGTAGGTTTTCAGACACCATTTGAGTGTGCAGAAAACTGTATTGGTTCAGTAAAATTATACATTATTCGGGTATTGCAGAATTCTATGTCCATTTGAAATCTGACGTAATTACTTGGCAAATTTTTTGTCTAATGTAAACGATCCAATGAACGAATTTTTATACTTCATTTATTTAATATATACACTATCTATAGTGAGGCAGAGAGTTTTAGTTAACGAAGAGTCAAGATATGAATTTTGTAAAATCATATCTACACGACGACGATGACGAGGAATCGCAGCGGCACGCAATTGGATAATGCCCTGGAAAGTTAGACGCGGAAGTTGGCTTTTGTGCAGAGCTGTGTGACGGCAAACACCTCTAGGGCTCCTCTTCGCGCAGCATCACGTAATCACACGTAAGCGCCGCGAGCTCTCTCCCTAACGCAGTAGCAGTACGGCACCCAGTCCCGGCACCCCCGTAGCTTTCACTCGCTAGACTACGTCACGCTCGCGCACAAGCTTAACTAGCTCAACTTTGCCATCAGCGCTAGATACTCGGCCATCCAGCTAGATCCGCTCTTCCTTATACTACCTTGTACCTATAGAGGGTATATATGTGCATCGCACACATACAAACACACATTCACTCATATGCATACATGTGCTTATATATGATTGACGTCATGGATATTCGGTACAGCCTATACGTACGATATGTATAGTCGGCGTATTTGTTTTCCACACGCGTCAAAGCTCCGGCCCACGCAAGCGATATCTGTCCCATTGCAGCAAAATATTTCGCTATGCCGACGACGGATCTTACAGTAATTCTTTTTTCTGCGTCACCAAAGTAGAGGGGGCAACAGGGCGAGGTTACCAAACTAAAGCCTGTGTGTGAGTGAGAGTTAGATCGAAAGGAAATTGAATCGGGTTTTATCTAAAGTGACGTTTTGCGCGACTAAATCTCTCTTGATGCCGTCAGCCACGAACGTATAAAGGAAATAAATCGATCGATTCAAACTCGACTCGCTCTTTCTCTCTTTTCAACCTTCCTTTTTCGGCTCTGGGTTATATAGTCTATTTAATATTTCCGTGAGACTTGAATGGCACGGACTAGTAATGCTGATTGCTGAATCTGTTGGCTCTAATATAATATATATTGTACATGTGTATGTAAATGTTACGCCATTGAACACGGCCGTGTTTATTTTCACCGAAACCGTTAAAAAATATATCTATTATACAGTCAGTGAATTCATATTTATATCAAACGTTTCATTAAACTTAAAAACTCAAAAATGCTTATTACTATAAAAAAATTATATATTTATTATAGAATGATATTCCTGAGTAATTTGTAGACTCATACTTCAATGATAGGTGTTGAGTTTATAAATATATATATTTGTATGAGGTCATTGTTTTCATTGCAAATCGGACACAATCTATCCGCAACTGTAATTCTCAAAATGGAAAATCTTGAAATTTAACAGTACACGATGTAATTCTATGTTAAAATTTGCAGAAAACTTAAAGTCAATACAAAACGATGGACGTCTATACTGGAAAACAGTAATTACCGCTTACTCTTGGCAAAAAACCAACTATATGGAACAAAGAAAAGCACGCGAGATTAAATTTTTAATACGCTTCAAACATGGAGCGTAAAATAATGTGATATTAAAAAAATAAAACACTAAAGCGTAGAGAAAGAGAGCATAAATTGGCCCATATAGCTATGCAGACATTGAATGTTTATGATAGGCTGCTGTGCAGTAGGGCTAAATGAAAGGGAACACGAAATTTCGTACATATTGGGTAGCAGCAGGAGCGATGGCGACGGTAGTAACACGTGCAGCTATAAAAGAGCGCGGAAATTCATCAAATTACACTCGATCGTTCGGGAAAGTCCTAAATTAGCATGCACCAGTAGTGGGAACACGCACAACAAGAGGTCGGTGTGCGCGAGCGTCAAGGGTTCCTACCTAGTACGTAGGGAGGCGGGCCGTTTCATCGCGGGTATAAAAAAGCACGAGCCGGCTCTCTTTATAGCCGCGTGCGCGTTTATTAGCCGCTCTTGCCGGCTAGCTCATTCTCTCCACCGCGCCGTATACATATTGTGAATAGCACTGGCGAGAGTAGTCTTTCTTTCTCCCCCTACGTCTCTGTATGTATATACATATATGCCAACGCTCTATAGAGCTATATAAGTAAAAGCCTTGCCAACCGGCGTATTATTAGCTCACGCTCGATCTACCTGTCCCCCGGGCGGTGCTGCACGCTCTCGTCATCCTATTTGCAGTCACTCGACTGCGTCGCGACGCTATTTCTCATCGCGCGCGCGTGCGCGTGCGCGTGTGTGTATATGGTATAAGTTAGGACGAAAGTGGACCCCGATAACAAAGGACACAATTCCACACAGCAACCGGAAGCTTTTTTGTCGAGGCGAAAAAAGCGCGTTTCCATGAGTAAATGGCTGTGTAGAGCGTCTCACACTTTCTCTCCGTCTCTCTCTCTCTCTTTTTCTCTCTCTCTCTCTCTAGCGCGAGAGAGGATTTCGGACCCGACGTTATACGAGACTGCTGCCGCCTGTGACCCTCTATTCTGTGTATAGGTATATCTATGTACATGAGCTACTTAGCTGCGCTCTGAGGATCAGCGCTAGATTGTGGGACTCGTGTGTATGTATGTGTATCGAGTTTACGAAATCTGGCCTGCCCCGATCGCTTGAGGGTGCGCACAGCAGCCTTTCTCTCTCTCTCTCTCAAGAGCAAAGCTTGTATGCTCAACTGATTTTCTTTTTTCAGACGAATTCACCTCCTGCTTCTCTCTCGGCTTTACAGTTTTTGCGTACACTACTATAGCTATACTTCTGTGTCGGACGCGTATGTTTTCCTCCTCAATAGCGCACCTAGCGTGTACTTTTCATCTTCCATTTGTGCAGCATTCCCTTTCTTTCTCTCTTACTAGTAGGGAATAACACTCGCAATTCTTTGATTCCTGCTTGCGTGCCTCGCGAGAACGCACGTTATATACCCTCAATTATTCGAGGCTGCTTTAAGAGCCCCTACGCGCTGCGCATACGTCTGCGCTTTTGCAGAAAAAAAACGCACGGTGAAGCTTGAGAAAATAACTATTTGCGCAGTGTTCGGTGCCTTTATTGTTCACCTTAAAGAAAAAGCGTACGAGCGAGCGTCACTTTTCGAAAAATCCTTTATCCTTTATTTCACGCACCGAGAGTTTATCGGCACAAGAAACTATAATCATTATCGAAGGAGCTGAGAACGAAGAGGTAACGAAAGAGAGTGAGGGAGAGAGCACAAAGAAGAAGTAACGATAGCCGCACTTCCTTCTAATCGGGGGATCCAAAGCCTCTTCGAGAGCTTTTGCTCTCTTTTTGTAATCGACGGTTCACTGAGAGCAAGAGAAAAAAAGACAAAGACTCCGAAGCTGTTGCGAAGAGAAGGTAAAAGAGCTACGTTTGCACGCTTGACGCGGCTGTCCTACCGACTAACGAGCATAATGTGTATACATGTTCGAGTTCGTCTCTGTGTCTATATATATATACGGATAAAAGCCACGATGACAGCGGAAAATCGCGGCCGACGAGAGTCTGCATTTCTTAATTGTTTCCTAACAAGAGAAGTTGGCACGCGCTTGTCTTTCTTGCTCGAGCCTTTTAGCAGCGGCGGCAGCAAATATACATGGCGCCAGCCGCGCAACACAAAGCCAGTAGTTTGCATTTCTGGAGAGAGCGACTCGCGCCGTCAGTCCGTTCTGAATTTGGCCGTCTGCAGGTGCGTAGACGTAGCTTTTTTGTTGCGCTTTCGATTCTTCGTCTTTTGTCTCGTTGGCAAAGCATGTCAACGTCTCTCGTCAGTAAACATATGTGCATGCACATACAGGCGCCAGGAGGGCTGACGCCCGCGCAATGCCCCTGGTATCTACTGCCCCGCACCACGGAACACTCTGCACATATATATAAGCAAATAAACTTGTTGACTCATTTATTTTCACTACTCGTAGTTGTACGTGCACTCACACTTCCTGGGTGCGTTGCTCTTTTATTTGCGCACGCAACCCGTTACTATCGCGCAACAGGGTTATTTTTTTCTACTTGACGAGAGAACTTTCGAAATCTCGGAAATAAAGTTAAGGAGAAAAACAGAGAGTCGAGTGTATATAAATATGTACACTTATACAAGCATGGTTGGAAGGACTCAGATGGGTTATAGAGGGGAAAAGGAAGAAAAGTTTCCGTCGGAAGTTGCTTGGGGGAATCATGTCGCAGGAAATATAAATGATTGTTAATCGCGACAAACGGGGTTCGTATGCCCTCGAAAAGGACTGTATAACTGGCGATATATATATATATCTATACATAATATTTTTTGCCACAAAGTTTCCTGTACCGAGAGCATCGACGTAAGGGTTTTTGCTCAGGAAATTAAGCGCGACGATCAGATAGAGCGTTTGCCAGAGGTGGTTGCGATCGCGCTCCGCGGAAATGTCACGACCGCACGCGCCACCGGCTGCAATGGTTTCGCGCGAGATGATTATCAATGAGGGAGAGAGACAGAACGATCCGCGCGTGGAGCTTCGGTGTGGCTCACTCTTGAAAATATTGCGTGCATTCGAACGAACTGGCTTCCTGGGCGTACTCGGCAGGCGATCGTGTCATGTGCCATGCCGGGGTACACGCTTGACACGTTTAACCTTTTATGCCCCGTGTGTGCGTGAATGTGTGTGTTTGTATACAATAGTGTGGAATTATCGGTATTGTTGTGCATATACATAACGCGACATTTATTCATCGACTGTATTTCCTGACAAAACATTCCCGACAGTCGCGGAGCACTAATTCGGAAATCGTGGGATATAGGGATATACTATTAAAAATCAGAATATTGCTACTATGAAAGTAGTCAATATTTAGTATATTATTTAAGAATATTATTTTAAATAAATATTTTGTATATTTAATTTAATTATTAGAAAATTTAATCCCGCCGTCTATCAGAATTATGTACATCTCTTTTCACTTTTTTTGCTTATCTCTTCGATAATTTGTTCGTTATTGTTTCCGAAGATAAACGTAATGAATTCAATTAATTTTTTTAATTCGTAATTTTTATAAAATAGTAAATAATATCGTTGTCCACTTTTGATATAAGTATTGACAAAATCGCTGAATATCGAGAGGGACTGTAGAAAATATATGACGTATAAAAAATAAATAATAATATAGTAATCATTATAATTGATTTTAACATAAACAAAATAATGTTATGTAACATAATGAGATTTTCGTGTTATAATATCAATAAAACTATATTAAATAGTAAATATACGGTGACTTGTCAAATTATTTAAATTTAACTAAACATACTGCAAACAGAGTTGACTAATCTTTGAAATTCAAATAATAAAACATAAATGATACAATGTGCAATATGATATATTTTAGTAATCAGAAAAACGGGTAGAGAGATTTGATCGATTTTGATTTTTTTATTGATTGCGCATTTTGTTGTGCAGAGATAAAAGCAAATAAAAATAACGTACTAAGCTAAGAGAGGGAGAGAAGGTAGACAGACAGGCAAATTGACAGACAGAGAGGGGGTGATTTTTCTATGAATACACCGAATTGAGTACTCAAGCAAAAAAAGAGCGTAGTAAAAAGTATAGGCGATGTCGTGCTCGATTTACTTTCAGGTGGACGCAAAAAATTAATGAATACTTGGACGCGAAGTTTTATCAGTCGAGCGAATCTAGAAGTGAGCGAGGGAAAGCGAGAGAGACAGAGCGTACGGAAAGTAGTCACAAGGTGGCTCGGAATTTCTTGCTGTCTGCGCGCAAATAAATCAGAAGCAATTAGGCGGGACTAGCAGTAGAGAGAAAGAGAGAGGGAGAGCGTGGAGGGTAATGAGTAAGAGAGAAACAAAACATCCAAACAGCAGGTAGCTGAGAATGCATGTGTGTGTGTGTGTGTGTGCTCGGAGAGTGGTGGGTTGGCCGCACGATCGTTTGCAGAGCGAGCACACAGAGAGAGACGCGGCATTTCCTCTCTGACTTCGCTGGACTTGCTTTCGTCTCTCTCTCTTTCTCTCTCCCTCTCTCTTTCGTTCTCCGGCATCGCAAGCTATTGTAATTCTTCGGAAAGGCACGTACGGCCGACGTGCAAAACGCTAATGGTCCCCCACGTCCTCGTCGTTGCGCAGGCGGCAGTGGTCCTCCTTGCAGTCGTGCACGCGCTCTGGGACCTCGCTATGCTGCTCTGCGCGCGCGGAGTTGACCGTAATAACGCGAGGCTACGGTGAACAGAACAATCTTCCTTTCCTTCCTTCCTTCCTTCCTTCCTTCCTTACTTCCTTACTTCTCTTTATACCTCGATTCCATTGGCTTCCCTGTGTCTGTCTGTCTGTCTCTCTCTCTCTCTCTCTTTCTCTTTTGTTAGATTTTTCTCTTCCCCGCCTCCTTTGCTTCGACGTTATTTGCGGTGTTGTATATGCTTCCGTTTTCTCTAGAACTTGTACTTTTCGTTTTATTAGTAATTTCGTACTTTTGATTTCGATTTGCTATATGAATCCATGTCAACTTCAAAGGCTTCGACGAGGGACATGGAAAAGGAACTCGTAAAAATTATACTCAAGAACTCGAAGACGTGCGTGTAGTCGATGAAATATATAAAAAATAAAATAAATAAAATAAAATTACTTTACTTTACTTTTGAGTTTAGAGGCCATACGATGTATACGAAACTAAATAACTGTATATTATATAGCTCACTTCCAATAACCGCGAGTAATGTGTCTCTTTGTTCAATTTCTTATCGAATTCCACTTTTAAGAATTTTGTTTTCAACAAACAGTTTTCAATGTGACACTTGTCGAATATATATTATCTTGACTGATTTCGAAATTAGAAATAGTGAGAAATGTTTTTGTATTAGTGAACTTTTCTCACGATTAAGCAGAGTTAATAAAACTTCATTTGACAACTTAGTAAATATCTAATTAATGCAGATTAATGCAGAGTATTTTTATGTATCACGTATAATTAATGATGGAAAAACTGAAATCTTATTTTTAAATATAAAATAATTAATGTATGATTAAGAATTAATTATTAGCTGATTGGAAGGTAAGCAAACATTGAACATTAGTGAATAATTATATTGTTTGTAAACGTGTAGAAGATTCATTTAGCAAATAATGTTTACTTATCTAATCAGTAACTATTAACTACTGTTATAGTCGTGCACTATACTGACTTTAACACATAGTAATTTTGCTATACACTATTTTAGATTTAGAGAACATATTTACAATAAGAGTGCATATCGATAATAGAGAATAAAAGATCTCAAGAGTAAGAATGACACGTTTAAATTTATTGAAAAAAATGAAAATAAACCGACACACGTCTCCGCATCAAGATTTCTTCGCTAGAACGCTCGCCTGGCGTTGCGTAACGCGACAAGCGAGCAAGACTATAAATGCCGACAGCTCGTGGACTGGTGCGGCAAGAGAGCGTGCGAGAACACATTTCGCGCGTAAATATAATTTAATTGGTTGCCCAAGAGCGCGACGACCGAGTCGTATTCGAGGCGTTGACGACGGCAGTAGCTCGCGAATAAGAAAAAAGTAAACGAGAAAGAATGAAATGTGTTCCCGCGGGCGCGATGTCTTTCCATTTCTTTTTTTTGGCTTCTTCTTCCCATACGCGTTCGCGCACGCTCAGACCTTGGAATTGCAATGCGTCGGCAGCGCATATATCCCAGCCAAGCTACAAAGTGCGCCGACGACGAAAAATCTCTTTTTGGGACGAAAAATTTTTAAAGGGATTCTGCGCGCGCGAGCATCTGTCTCACACTTATATTCGTTTTCTCTCTTTCGCTCTCAAGGGGGCGGAAACTTTATTAAAACTTTTCCTCGAGTCCGCGCGCCGCCATATCGAAACCAGCAAAATTAAGATATCGCTCTCTGTAAATCTACAAGAATAACTGTTTGTAAGTTGAAAGTCTGGCTAAGGCTCGCGACCAAACTTTTCGCGCTATCTGTTCAATTTTCACTTACGGCTTTTTTTGCTGATTACAATCTGGTCCAGACCGCCGCCGCCATTGCAGCTGGAATGAAACTGCGCATTCGGGGATGTTTCCCGCCCCACACAAGAGCGGAAGATTGAACCTGAGATATACTGCTATATTCGCTTCCCCGGCTTGTTTTTCTTTTTTTCTCCTACGCTTTTCGCGTTTTAAAATTTAATCTTACCGAGAATATTAGACTGCGGGCGCTCGTGAAGCTACTGCAGCGGAAGAGTTCTTTCTCTCTCTCTTTCCCGTACAGCATAATTCTTTTCTCTTGATGTGTAGCCATAAAGTCTCCTTGTTTTAGGAGCTATCAGTTAACAAAAAAAAGAATGATAGCTACTGCAATCTCCAGCTGCATCATGTTTCACTAGGAATTATTTTGACAGTTGAACTCTCCTCGAGCACACCACAACGAGATTCGCTAATAAAGTAGCGCAATTAACTCCGTTACTATATTTGCGAAGCGAACCGCGTCCGTTTCGAAGCTTCAAAGAAATTTCGTTACCAAAAATAAAACGGCATTACTCAGTCACGACTTCTGAGGCAAGTTTCGTCGTCGAGATAAGAAGAAAAGCTTTCATCGATTTTAAACATACATACATCGCCCGCAAAGTCGCCGACATCCGGATATGCGAGACGACGTAGAGCTTACACACGTGCTCTTTCTTGAACGGATCTCTAAACACACCCATCACAACACAACTTTCAAATTCTTCTACGTACACACACGGCATAAGCGGTAAGGAACCATGTATCTATAAATAAACGAGGTTTAATAACTGCTCCGGTAATTCGCCTCCGTCCAGGCAAGATCTTTCGGCATTAGTTATGATCTCGGCATTTCGTTCTCTATACTATTTCTGGCACTGCGAAAAGTGGATAGGTATATATCTCAAACGCCGGCGTTAAGCGACAGACGCATGAAATAACGTATCGTCGCGAGATGCTCTTCGATGATTGATCGATCGATCGGTTGGTCGATTAGAGTCAATATAAATTGACCAACGTTTGAAATATATAACGAATTGCACGTGACTATGGCGTTTGACTAATTTTCCTTCCGACCACAAGGAGTGTGTCTGTTGCCGATGCTAATGGTCTTTCTGGTGTTAAAACGTCAAATAGGGATGGCCGCACTGCTTTAGATTGATGCGCGAGCTTGTGTATTTATATACAAAGATCAACCCCAATATCTTGTTAGTTTTCTTTTCGTTCGTCTCCTATACCCGGAGTTAAAGTTCGTTTCACGTCACTCTATCACCGATGTTTCTCACCCCCCCCCCCCTTTTCTTTCCCTCTAGTTTTATTTATCCGTTTTGGAGTCCACATTTGACAAATTAGATGCATTAGTTTGATGCCTACGACGTTGAAGGAAATGAGTCTTTGAGGTATAGAACTCATCGCTTCGCGTGCCAAGTGCCAAGACACAAGATTAAAGACCAAAGATTCATTAGGAGTGTGTCGCTCTCTCTTTTGCTTGGTATATCACTAATTTCGATTTTTCTATTTTCTATTTGAAAAGCGTGCATAGATCACTTTTTTAACGTATACACACTTTTTCTATATATCCACTTTAAATCTCTCTCTGTTGGTTTCTCTCTATGTATCTCTTTCTCTCTGAATCACTTGAGTGATATCTTGTAAATATATTACTTATATTTATCTCTCTCAAGTGATTTCAAGAACTTAAAATCACTTGAGAGAGATTTCAAGAACTTTGCTGGCTCATTGTATAAGTAGTCCCTCTTATTCGACGAGTAAAAATTAAAAAATTCTAAATATATTTTCTACATCTGAAATAGTGAGAATTCAAAATCTAAACATCAAAACGTGCTTTTACATAACAAATATTGTGCATTTCTAATAATAATGATTTTCTGTACAGTGAATCAATTTTGAGAAAATCAATATGGATATGCTTTTGAGAAGAATACCTTTATTTTTATTCTCTTCTTTCACTTTAATAATTTGTTCGATAA
This sequence comes from Apocrypta bakeri, assembly GCA_018906985.1. Taxonomy (NCBI): domain Eukaryota; kingdom Metazoa; phylum Arthropoda; class Insecta; order Hymenoptera; family Pteromalidae; genus Apocrypta; species Apocrypta bakeri. The sequence continues at coordinate 5,375,846 of JACCIA010000007.1, read as the reverse complement.
CATTTTCAAAATCAATTTATTTTTTAATTCTTTCATAATTTCTAGAATAAGGTAACGAATATTAGTCATTTACGATAAACCTTGACACACTAGTACATTTGATAGTGGAAATAAGTCGCTGAATACCATGCGGAACTTTAAAGAAAATTATATGATTTTCCATAAGAAATTATATACGTTGTGGATAATAACAGAGAACTTTCATATTATAATATCTATAAAACATACTTTATTAAACAGTGAACACGCAATACATTCTAAAATTAACTTTTTACGCACTCTGTTCAATGGTAATAAGTTGACTGATTAAACAGTGAAGAAAATAATTTCACTATCAAAAATAACGAATTTTTGTAATTATTAAAATGTATAGAATATATCGTTTCACACTTTGAGCATAAGCATTAAACGCATTGAAACTATATCTATACATTGTTAGAACCTATATTTTTTACCACCCACACCCGAAAAATTTTCTCGTTTGCTATATTTTCTTTACCGCGCCATATCGTGGCTTACTTTGTTCTTGGATATTGGAGCTCGTGCGAGTGCAGTGAATCAAAAGAAAATCCGAGAAAAGTATAAGCTCAAAAAAGAAAGCGATATAACGCAGTTGACCTGCATTTCTACAAGAAGTGAGTACATATACGAGTAGTAGTATATAGGCGTTGGTCCTGTGGAAATTGCTAGTTGATACGATTCTCCGTGAGCATGCACTGTATTGATAGAGAACATCTTGCGTTTACATGCAGTTGATATATTATATATATAAATACACTATGGAACATGTTTCACTCTCGCATATATATTTTGCGCAATATTCGAGTATATATATTAATACCATTGCGAAATTTGCTTACAATATCAATCTCAACGTATACTGTACACTCGACACTTATTCAAACATCTCGTTCTCATCGTGGCCTGGTTACGCGTCGTTGACTCGACTAGATTATATAGCGTCAAAAAATAATATCAGCAGCCGAGTAAATCCACATTTTTGAGCGGTAAGTCGAAGGTAGGCGAGTTTCACACCACGGGACGTCTGCATCCTGTACATATACATATATACAGGCAAAAGCGGCCGGTGCGAATCGACTGCGCGAGCGCACATGCGCGCATACATATTCATGAAGAAGCAGTCGATAGAGCGTCGAAACAGGCGGACTGGATCGGCTTAATGAAGTTGTCTTCTTGGAAAACAAGACGAGAGATAGAGAGAGAGAGAGAGAGAGAGAGAGAGAGAGAGAGAGAACTGTGGCTGCTTCGGCCAAGAGAAACGGAGGTCCTTTCTCCGCCCGTTCCTCATCCTGTGGCCCTCGGTTTCGCTCATTTACTATCCCAAGCTTCAATCCCCCCTCTCTTTCTATAGAGCCGCAGGCACTGCACCGTGAGTGCGCGCGCGCGGTGAAGAGAATCATCCTCGTCACGGCGTTGGCCTCCGCACGGCTCGACTCTCTCGAAAACCTGCTATGAGCCCGCGAGTGTATACGTATATACACACACACACAAACATATATATATATATATATATATATATATGCGTGCGAGTGTTTGATGTCTTATTTACTCCCGGCAGCATCAGGCGGGACCAAGAGTGTGTGCGTCATGGGTTTATTTGCGGCTCTGTTGGTTCCTTCCTCGTTGGTTCTTCGCGAGTGGAACCATCAGCAAAGAGAGACTCCAAGCCGTCGTAATTTATTGCTGCCTCTGCCGTGCCTGTTTAACAGAATCGTCGATGTGTAACGTTTCGCGTCCGTTTCTTCCTGGACGTGAACGCTCCTTTTCCTATGCAGCTTCCGTCGCGCGCAGCCCACTCTGTCGTAAACTACCATCTCGAGAAATCAAAGGCTCAGGATTTGAGTTGATGTTCCTGTGCTGCAAGTTTTCCCTTCTTCAAAGTTATTTCTCTGTACAGTGTTCGGATACAGTTTATGGCAAGAGAGAAAGAGAGAGAGAGAGAGAGAGATGTTCTTATAAATAGACTCTCACGTTTGGATAGGCGTGTGTGTTCAAGGCAACGATGCCTCTAATAAAGTCGCTTGCCTCGATATAAATTAACCCTGCTCTCTCGGCCTACCTCACTTACAACACATGTATATAGACACGTGTATACACTTCTCTCGTTATACTGTAGTATATGTATTTATACCTAGAATCTGCACAAGACTGTTTATAGATATATATATGAAACGCGTTCTAACCATAAGTACTGATTTATTAGACCAGTTGATAGTCAGATTTACTGCCGAGCGCTGTAACGCCACTTGTTAATCGCTCGTTGCAAATTACTTTTTATTATTATCTCCGTTCAGTGCAATAATGTACGGTTTTATCGTTGCTTTGATTACGCCGGTTGTAAAATATTATTCGTCTGCTATTGGTCGCAGACGATGAGAGTTTAATTCACGTCGCGATAAAAGTCTTGGATGGTTATTATGTGTACAGCGTTATTTTAACGATGCATGTATTATATTATATATTATATTAAATATTATATATATTAATATTATATATATTAATATATATTATATTAAATATTATATATTATATTAAATATTATATATTATATACATGCAGTTCTTGTAGAAAAAGAAATTCTCAGTATGCGAAAAGGACAAGTATCCGTGGACAAAAACCACGCATTATTTCCATATAAAAGTGAGACAATGCGGTATACAATATTATTTCGTTGCGTGTTGCGGTGCGATGCCAAGGGTAATGCGAAATATTCCGCATATGTCTCTCTAGTTGAAGAATTCGCCGAATCCCCTTGATGGTTCTCGCTCACTGGTCCAAGGTGAGACAGAATGGACCTGGAAAAAAATTACCTTGAAATATTCCTTTCGTCTTGTTTTTTTGTGACAAAACCCCATTGTCTTTTCGTATGTATTCATCTTATTTGTGCGGGTTACAAAAGTTCGAGATTTTCTTCCGTTTCGTAAACAATCGATTTCCATCAAAAAGATCCCAATCAAAAGAAAAATTTAGATTTGTTAAACAGATTGGGATTCAGTTTGATGACTGGTGATAACTGGAAATAAATAGCATTTATGTTTAAAAATAGTTGGATTATCAATGCCATGACTATCGTTGCGTTTGAATTTCTTATAAATGTGATTTGGCTGAAGTAAATATTTGTGTAAATGGGCTTTGAAACAGGTGTGCGCTTTCTGTATTCAGTTTGCAGAGAGAGAACGGTAAATCGTTCCACAAAGTAAGGTTTACCTATGCGAAAGGCGAGAGAACCAGCAGTGCTCCTTGTCAAACTTTAAAATCAATAACTCGTTTACTATTCGGCTCACCCGTAAATACAAATCTAAGAGATTATTTCTACATATATGCTAGGAATAGGTAGACCGCAAGAAAGTCCCGACTCATACAGCATGTAAGGATACCTTATATATGTATCATGGAGTAGGCCGGCGAGATATGTTCGAAGATTTTCACCCTTGTGGCAAAACGCAAACCAGGGGCTTGACAAGCTGTATAAGCTATGAGCGAATGTCAGCTTGAAGGTAATTCAGGCATTTGGAAAGACTTTTGAGAGAGATAGTTACAAATCTTGTTCTTGTTATCGAATTCAGAGATATATAGCTTACATTATTTGACTTACGCCATATACCTATATATGTTTATCCATAACATTTTTTTAATCAGCAAAATATTGACTCTTGTAAGAATGGATTAATGAATCATCAAACCAGTAACAATAATTTTTCCACTGTACTGTAAACAACACTGTACCAGTATGAGGTCAATACCGAAGCGATAATAACTGAACATACTATAAAATGTGTGCAGGTTAACTACTCGTAGACGGAAGTTTAAGTTCAGATTTGACTTAAGACCAGCAATCTGTATTGGCCCAGTATTGTCGTCACAGTTTTATGTCACGCGTTTAGAAGTGATTGTCATTATGCAGTGCAAAAATTCATGTCACACATGTCTACGCATGTACTCTTTTTCCATGATTCAAGATGATTTCAATAATCAAGACTAAAAAATTTTAATAATTTACTATACATACATATACATATATATACGTGCGTATAGACATCGATTTCAATTATACGCTACGCGCATATTGAACACTGGCGAATTCATATTATGTAATAATTATTTCGATTTCAGAATTATTCCAGAATTCAATGAGAATCCATTTCGAGTCCTATGAATCTATTTACCTAAATTTGAATATATAGCTTGTGAGTCAGAGAGAGTTTGGTGCGCATGCTATATTTTGAGCATTATGAAGTTCAAGGCTGAATGAGTCGATTTGCATATTTTCATTTGATTTCGCAAATGCTAATTCCAATTTCTACCCGATCCACTGTGTTGTGTTTCGTTAGATTCTCTCTCACGACAGACAATTCCTACGACGTTCTAAATATATAATTGCGCGAGACTCCGCGTATATTCGATGAATATTTTCGCCTCTATCTTTACTCAAACCATACCAACCTTACTAATTTACTTACTGATCACTATTCTTATAATCGATAGTAATTAGTTTATTAATTATTTACCTTATTTCTGTTACAGGTAAGCAAGCGTGATTCTCCATTCATAAGATTCGATTATCGTGAGTAAATGTTAATTGTACGAATAGCACTATATAATAAGAAAATTAAACTTCAAGACAGCTTTGATGGCCAGTAAATATACGTTTAAACGCTTGTTACGTTTGTTATAGTCAAGATTATTTTTTTTACAAATGCAGAACGCTAGCATTGTAAAATTTAATTCGAAAAATCACTGATTCGACGATGTCAATTCAGTAGTAGTAACTAATCGTGATTAGACTGTAGGTATGGTTAGCTACCTAAGGTCGGAAATCATTTTTAATTTTCTAATTACCCTGATAAAAAGCAAACTATTAGGACAAGATCGAAAAGTATTCACATTATCACGATTGTATGCTTAAAACATTTTACTTTAATTACTACAAATTAAAACAATAACTTATTTAAATCACACGCAAATGATAAATTAATAAATCAAAGCATTTGATGTATTTGATAGATATGATCTAATCGTTAGTAGTATATATATATATATTACATTGATGTAATAGTGCTATTTTCTTGACCATATAAGTATATTTAAGAGTAGCTTGTACTAAAGGGCGCACTGATACTGTCTCGAGCACATACATGAAAGATAAAGCATATAAAAGAAAAGCATCTAGCATAGAGCTTTTATCCAGCAGTTTTGCCTGCAATATACGTGCCGCGCTCTGGAACTCAATGCGTCTTGACCAAGAAAAGAGTATGGCTTAAACGGCAAAAAGCCCGGGTTACGCGAAGAAAGTTTATGGTGCCCGGGCGACACCATAAAAATCAATGAGGCCTGGAAATTGAAATAAGCTGCCGGATAAAGGGCACATACGTCGTACGACGCGGCGCCGTTCTTCCGCTTTTTATACAAACATAAAAACAACTGAACGAAAAGATCCACTATTATTCCCCTGTGTTTATATACGCGAGAAATTTTCAATTTTCAAAATGATTTTTCACCGAGCATTGAAAATTCACAAAACATACGTAGGTTTGCTTATTTTTACCATAATTCGTGTACATAAATATATAAATGCATTTAACGAGCATAAAAGATGGTTCAGCCAAAAAGTGTCGACTTGCATAATTTACAGCGTCCGCGACTTTGTGAGTTAAAAAAATTTTTCAACGGACCGACGTCACGAGACGCACGATTTGAATGGCTAATTGTGAGAGATGGAGAAAAAAAGAATCGAGCGTGTGAATAATGTATGTGCGCTGTTGCGCTCTCGTGGGTTCGGCGTCGGCTGGAAAGTGGTCCCCTTTGACATTTAGCGAAGTAATTAAGAAGTCGAAAACGAGTGGAAATAAAAAGAGGAAAGGCGCTCTTTCGCTTGCGTATATAATACATATACGCGCCGAGAAAGAAGCCGCGGTTTCGCAAGCAAGGGCGGGGAACAGAAAAAAAGTGGCCCTTGGGCGTTATATAGTTCCATCCGAAGTGTACGAGTATAGAGTGAGAGAGAGAAGACGCCGGGTTTTCGCTCGAATTGAGCGGCGAGCGGAGCGAGGGATGCTCGGCACGGCGCGATTAATTAGACAGCACGTACGAGAAAGAGCGAGAGCGCCTTTTTCCTGTTTGCAGCGTATTTATAGCATTGTGTCTGTGTGTCCTATCTCCCTTACCTCTGTTTTGCGGCGGTACAGCGGAGGGATGCCCTCGAGCTAGCACCGAGGATTCATTTGCAGGCTGCACTCGTATAGATCCCTCGCTAGTTCTCGCTCCCTCGCTCCTTTCTCTCTCTTCTAGTAGCAAACTCTTCTAACAACTGGTCGAATACTAAGCGACTTGTGAAAAATGCTAATTGCCGTCCAAACAGCTGAGCGACACCTTCCCTCCCTTCTGGAACTTGGGATGCCCTCTATAGCTACCTTCCATATACCTACCCATCCGTATACCCATGTATATACTTAGTAGCGAACTAGAATTGCGCTCGTTAAGAAAAGTGCCAACGATTGACCTTTTTCCTTGCAATGGAAATGACTCTCGTCTTTCGCTCCGACAGTGCCCCGATAAAAAAGTGCACGAGATCGTGTCTACTTCTGTGTATATGTTTTTTAGGCATATATAGTTAGTGAAAGTCTCGTTTGTTCGCGCCCGATGTGCCCCATCTTCTCATAGCTCGGCGAATCTCATTTCACGGTTAATGACTGCTTGAAACATTGTTAGTGCGTCCCCGAGTAGAATGACTGAGATTCTGTTCCCTTCGTGTGTTACGCGTATTACGGATTTATCGAGCGTTGCACTTTTGGACAAATGCAACCGCTGTATTAATATCGCGATGGAGCTCTCATAAGTTTGTGTGTAATTGCAAATAGGCAGATGTCGACGAAATTCTGTTTGCGTCAGAGAAAATGAAAACTCATATCTCAACGACCCAGGAATTAATTCGAATGTTAGAGCGTATTATAAAGCCCTAGTCGGTGTTCTATACACACACGTGTATATACAATATATAGTAAATTTTCAGATTGCTGGCTACTCGTGGCGAATGCCACTAACTGCGTGTTATAGTCTCTATCGCTCTTGTCCAACTTTATGCATGTGATATACATCGATCGTATTACGTTTAGATAGTTATTACAGTCATCGCATTATCCTAAGCGTTGATGGTAAACAGGAATAATAAGCCAAAAAGCTATCGAACTATGTATTATAATATACTGGCTCTCCGTTACACCTATACGTACGACATATTTCTATGCCACTCTGGAAAGCTATTAAAATGAGTTGTAAGTCTAATACGTACATGTAGCTTTATAGTTCTCTATACTACTACGAATAAATCAACTGCCTAATGTTGGATCAGTAACGATTACTTTTCTGCAGTACTGGCTCGATATTCAATTAATGCTAAAGTGATAATAGCTGTTCTTAAGAGGAATTTCATGCTAACCAAGCACTTGAAGAAAGCACTGTATTGATTCTTTCATGTATGATAGGGTATTTCAAGCCAGTACTGTACCAATATTGCTACTCCATAATTCTAATAACATTTAAATAAATTACGAGTATATGTTTGTTCTATTTACCTCTCAAAATTTCATAAAATGGAGTGTAAGTTATGATACAACTTGAGCCTGATAAATTGTATTGGCCCACGACTTGTCATACTCAGTTTTATATCCATGTCAAATTTGAGACACCAGTATCGGGTCAGTGGATTACCACACTTCAAGTCCGATCTTAATATGACAATATCGAATTTTTACCATTAGAATCAAACAGTATACTATTTTTCATTGTAAATAACCAATAGATCATAATCGCCAGTACTTCCAGTAACAGTAAGTATTCCAGTTAGATTCTACCGTATATATATATCCTGGACTGGTTTTTTCTACCACACGGACATACACTTGTATATACACATATGTTTAACAGTAGACGAGAATATTATATCAATTTTTTAGAACCGCAAATGCGAGAATCTTTCTGATTTGGCACATATAGCTGTATGCTGTTGGCGGGGATAGGGACAGTTCTTATTGCCGTCCATTAGGTGGCGATCGATCGATAACCCAAGAGTCTCTCTCTCTCTCTCTCTCTCTCCATCTCTGTGAGCAAGCTGCAATCGAGAATACAGATAGAGGGATATATAGCGCGACGACGCGACGGCTGCGGTAGCTATTCGATCAGAATTGAAATTCCTTAGAGTATATAGTGCAGCGTCGGCCACTCGCGAGTATTTATCACTGTGAGTCTGGGCACGTGGACTAATTCTTGTGAACTTGCTGTGGTCGGCTATTCGCGATAGGGCGACGCCTTCGCACTTTCCAACGTGATCAGTGCATGGACTCGGTCCGTTGTGGATTATATCATATACGCGAACGCATCTGCTCCCACACTGGTTGATTCATTTCCGATAGTCTTTAATCATTCATTTTTAATATATATGTACCTTTGGAGAGGAGATCTTCATCCGTTTTGACATTTTTCTCAATTCTTTGGCTAGCTTCAGGTATTCGCGCGGAATAAATGGCCTCGCTCGGTTTGCTATTCTTCAAACCCGTTGGAGCTTCTGTGCGTCAAAGCTAACGATTACAGGATAGTTAACGATAGCTCTCGCTTGCACACTCGGTGGCTGCAAAAATCCGTTATTCCTTCGAATCAGTCTTTCTTTCTCGTTCTCTATTGCGAAAACGCTTCGTCGATATCGCATGCGTCCGTGCTCCGATAACGGTAATCGATATTCGATGCAGGAGTTCTATCTACGACTGTCTCTGCCTCCACCCTCTCACTCTTCGCGTCATTCTCGGTCTGGTGCTTTTGCGGCTGTTTTTTTCGCCTCTTAAACGCAAAGAAATAAATTGTTGAAATTTTACGCGCGCCCGCGCGCGACTGAATCCGATGCTCTAGCACGCGATACTTCATTTGCTTTTCTGCGCGCCGGTTGCCGCTCTTCGATGGCTTAATCGATCGATTTACGTCCATTATTCATCCGCCTCGTGCACGCGATTTGCCGATTAACGTCTTTCCCCGTACAGCGCAAGTTACCACCGCTTCTTCTTTCTCTCTCTCTCTCTCTCTCTCTTTCTCCTATCTTCAAACCCTCTACTTTTCAGATTTCTATTTATCAATATTTCAGACGCACACGCTCTTCCGCGCGGCATTTTTATGATTTGATTAGTATACTGCAAATATCCTGTTAAAAATTCTCAGTACTGGAACAACTGGCGATTGCTGATTATTTATTACCTAATAGTATATTGTTTGATACTGCTAGTGAACATTTGTTTCGATACCTGGTTAGTAAGAATGAGACAGAATTGTGATAACCTACTGGTCAGATTTGAAATAAATATAATATTCTGCAGAGCCTGAGTAGTGTACGACAATACTAGGCCAAAGCTGTTTGCAAGGCTTAAGTTCATTCTGAAAATATATGCAATTTAAATTTCATTTTACGAGAATTTGACGTAAATCTGATAAGTGTACACGCTTAATTTATTTAATATCTAATTTGGATTTTAGAGCAACATCATTTGCACAATATTACTGATTTGAAGTACTTAAAAGCACATTATGCTTTGTGGAATTGACACAGTACTGTATTTGTATTTGATTAAAACTGATATTATAATTATACTTCTTATTATTATACTTTAGACATTTTATCATTATAATCCCAGTACTGGGATTTAACAATAAATAGTTTAATGTATAGATATAGAACGACTAAGAAAGTTACATGGAAACGAGAAATTTGTGCGCAAAGTGGATAGCATTAGCTGATATTGAAACGAAATCGGGATGAAAGTGCTTTGGAGTGAATTTCAGTATGCTACTTGACCCGCGAGGGTCGGATAAAAGAAAGAGCGTGCTTGAGGTTCGCTCTTGAGCCGACTGGCCGCGGCAAGATTTCGAATGAAAGAGGTCGCCGCGTAGCTACCAGAATCGGAGAGTATAAAAGAAACGAAAGAGCGAAGAGAAGCGACTCCGATGAAAGCAAAGACAAACGAGGAGAAAGACAGACCGGCTGCAGCTGTTAAGGAGAGAAAACCCGCTTTCGTCTAATTATCTATAGTATAGTGAAGAGAACAGTACGGAGCCCGTTTCCTTTTTACGGCTGACCGATTGTTAAAAAAGGACAACAATCGCAAAGCCTTCCCCTTTACTTCTGCGCTCCTGAATTTTGTCTAAACTAACTCTACTTCAGAAGCAATGTTAATTTTGCCCACCTCTCCCCCGCCCCGCCTCCTCTGTACCTCCTTTAAATATATAAATAGAAAAGTACGAAAAACGGTTTTGTTTTCGTATACCTATTGCCATGCATGCGTGTCCACTGCGGCGCCGTTTAGACTTTAATAAGAGTCTTTTTTCTCCGTCAACACACTCTCTCTCTCTCTCTCTCTCTCTTTCTTTCTCTCTGCTGTGCATGAAAAGAAAGTTGCGCGCAGTTTGTGCAACTGTGGACTGCAACTGGGTCGCGTTTAAGAACACGAACGGAGAGAAGTAGCATAATAGTGCGCGCGAACGGAGAGCATGTACGCGGAGGAGCCACAACCAACAATTTACCGAACCACGACATTTTGCAACAATTACGTTTCTCCGATTCTTTATCGAAGTCTCGCATTTTTATTCCATAATTCGTTAACGTCACGCGATGGATTCTTGCGTTGCAACTTCTTCCAGAGGGTTTTGCTCGAGGACTCTTACAAAAACAGTATCAACAGCTTAATACTGATTCAGTTATGACAGTTTTCTCTAGTGCTGGAAAGAATACTGGAGTGATACTGTATACACTATCAGAGTAGTTCAATAGCTAGATGTATTAAAATGGTTTCTTCAAATTCCAATTAGATTTAAATAAGTTTACCTTAAATATGGTGAACTGTATACACTAATCCAGATCTATTTTTTGAGATTTTCAGATCTAATTCCCATTTGACTTAATTATTTTAGCACATTCTTATCATCCCAATATTAATACGAAAGTTTACTGGTAATAATGACTAGCGTACGGTTTATTAATTAATAACGAATACTGCTCCGTACTTCCAGTCATGGCAATATTTTTACTGGGTATGGCGCATATAGCGAAGTCAATACTTGATGTCACGGAGATTTATGAATTTGCTATCGCGTTATGAATGGCGTTAACTTTTTCTCGGACACTGCAGCCTCGATGAATACGCGCAGCCTCTCTCCGTCCGCGTCGTGAATTGCCGCCTGAATACAAGGGAGTGTATGAAACGAATAGAGCCGTCGTGGCTCTGTGTGCCCGCACAAATCTGAGACAGCGCGCTTGCGCCTGATATATGTACGGCCCTTCGCTTTTGAAAATGCGATTTTTCTGCATGGCCATGTATCTCGCGTGCGAATCTATGCACCAACCCTAGTGTCTGTATATCGTCTTTTTATTCAGCGGCTCTTACTCTTTTACTTTTACTCGATGCCATCCGATAACCGACTCCAAGAGAGAGAGAGAGAGAGAGAGAGAGAGAATCGGAGAGATAGACTGCGTAAAGTTGAATCGACCGCTGGACGGGAAACAAGATATCGTTGACCGAACACAGCTGTCCTGAAGTGTTGCGTATCGCAAACGGCGTCCATCATGTCGAATCTCTCCTGCGCGAGTGATCCAACATGTATATGTATATGTATATGTGTGTATATATATAGTGGATCGTGCGCCTGTTTGTCGGTGACATTTTCATGGGCTGTATGCGATGCAACCGCACGTATACCACAAATATCGCCCTTCGCCAGACACGTTTTTCTCGCGTCGAGTGCGCTTCTTCATCTATACTATACTCTTTTTCATACGCTTTATACATATGAAATGTGAGATATACGGCTTATTGAGCTTGTGGAGAGAACCATTTCGCACTTTGTTATCCCTCGACAATTGTATAGCCCTTACACATCGTTTTTTTATGTACAACGTGCTATTTACGACCGTTCGCTATTAAGAACGAAACCGACCGACGGGGTTCAACTAAGTGGATATATACGGGATTGGCGGAACTATTCAAAGGGAATAAGAGACTGCGCTCGTGGAAGATGCTTCCACGAAATCACATAAAGGATTAAGTTGCCAGATAAAAAACAGACGGGAGCCACGTGTACTTCAATGTATTCATTATATATATACAGTATACAGCATGCGTATGCACTTCCGTGCATCCTAACGATTTTTGACTCAACGCCAAGAAGACCGGATGCTTTGCGAGACTAAAAATCGAATAAAAGTGAGCTCACCCATTGTACGCGTATATAGAGTTCAGGTTGGATTATAGTTTTGCTATATAAGCGCGAGGGAAAACGAGGCGTCGATTAACAATTTAATTCAACAAACGAAAAGCCGGCCGCGGCAACGTATTGAATTTCTGGTACTAAAAGTTCAATACAGTTTGTTACTGCGTATGTATAAAATGTATATGTATATATGTTATATACACGTAGATAGAGATAGATAGATAGATGGGGGATACGTGAGCAGCGAGTAATTGTAAGCGGCTTGTCGTTATTTGAGCGTGAACGCATCGCGCGAGAGCTAGCCAGATTTGTAGACTGAAGAGCGAGCACGCGCGCGCGCGCATTTGGGGCGTGCGATGCGTTGCGCGCCGCATAATCGCTGCAACAATAGCACCGTCGACTGACCCGCGTTTGTGGATGATTGCTTCAAATTCGATTGTTTGGCCTGCACCGTTTTTATTTATCCAAGCCTCTTTGTCCTCGTGTTTGCTTTTGTTTTTTCCTGTTCCACCCTCCGCGTGCACTCGTATATATAAATATACGTATTTTATCTATCGCGATAAATCTCCATTTTCCTTTGTTCTATACCTTTCTTCCTATTTTGTAGTTATGCGCGGTTGTATTTTTATTTTTTTCCTTTCGCAAGTATGGAGATTATGGGTAAAGGAGCGAAAATAAAAGTCAAAATTATATTTTAATTTTAACATGCTCGTTCACCTAGTGATTGAATCAAAGTAAACATTATCTATTTTCATTATTGTTTATAGTTTTGGAAAATTTCAAAACAACGGAAAGAATACACTATTCCACCATTTAATACACCTACTTCACTGACAGAGATCTTTGTTTACGTAAGATTATAAATGCCGGTGTCCGACTGGAAGGATATGGCGGCTGAGGATTGCGGTTGCCCGTTGATTTCCCCGGCGACCGCGGAAGCGTTATTCTGAGCTCGAAGTATCCGGCACGTACTGCGCCTAGGATATTCATCCGTCCCGCGCGCGCGCCCGCCGCCACTCGGAAGCGCGCACTATACGTACATGTATATAGTATGGATCCAAAAAGGATCTCGGCACATACACATGCAAAAATACGGAAGAGTATTTTACCCTTTCATTCCCATTCTCTCTCTTTCTCTTTCAAAGAGCTTTTCTTGCTCTCGAAAACCAAAACAAATAACTAGCCTGTAATGCTCATGCATTTATGCTAAATGATCCCCTCGGAGCATTGCAAGCGATATCTTGCAGTGCAGGGCAGGCAAAGTTCCTCGAAATCTCATATGGACTCGGGCGTCAAGCGAAATCGAATATTGAAATAAAGCTCTCCTCCATATACTCTAACGCCAGCGGGTATAAAGTGGGTTAGCAATGCGAGCTATTATACAAGCGAAAGTATTCGCGGACCACAGGGGACGCATTTGGGGTCTGTGTGTGTATATATATATATATATCTATATATATTTATTTATATACATAGAGAGAGAGAGAGAGAGGTGGGCGGTTGCTCTTTTTTGTATGCCGTGCGCAGGTGGTGCGGAAATCAGCGTGCCAAGAGAAACGAGAACGCGATATATACGCTTTGGGGCGGTTTGAGGGGTGGGACTCCAGGCCGCCGCATCGACGATCAGGGGATGGAGTACGCTCCAACAAACACCGTTTGTTCTTTCCAGGCCGTTGGCTCGTGCAATCTTTTCGCGAGTCCGAAGCAGCAGCAGTAGCAACGTTACCATTGCCTACTACATCGCTGCGTATACGTTCGTATGCAATAGGGCATATATATATATATATATATATCTACTATAGCACGGCAACCAGGACTCGTACGCTTCACTTTGACTTTTGTTGTCGACAGTTATTTCGACAGCCATATATAGACCGCGCGAATCACTTTTTCAATAACGATATTTTCACAATTCCACGCTCGTGCACAAAGCGACTTATATATTGTTAGCTTGAATTATCTCTTCGCACATAGACCGTGTGTGTGTGCGATTATGCTTTGGGATAAGAGAAAGAGAGAGAGAGAGAGAGAGTGCATTCAGTGGAATAAAATAGAATTTATTATAAATCAACTGGGAAGACATGATCAGATTAAGTCGCTTTGAGTGCATTCTCGCAAATATAGAGACGTTATAGATACTGATAAGAATATATGAAAAAATTTTAATACGATTTTTACTACATATTTCACCTTAACTAGACATGTGTAAAGTGGATCTATATTTGTATATAAGATGTGGCTAAAAATATATGATTGATTAATATCGTTAAATTTCATGAAGTGTATTCATAACTTTTATCGAAATATACATTAGAAAATATAATAAAAGAGAAAATGTAATAATACAATTATAACAAGAAATATATATGTGTATATTTCGGCACTATATTGGCTATATTCTCGATATTCCGATCGTGAGATGTATTTTAAGCAATAAAGTTTGCATAGAAAGAAATTTCAATTTTTTTGTTGCACGTGGAAATAGTTTTCTCAATACTTATAACTTATTAATCGCTTGATCTTGTAATGAAATTTATGCATTTATGCACAGGTAGGAATTTGTATTGTTGTATATAAATGTGTTGACAAATAGAGTTTAAAAATTGATAATTATTAGGAAGTATATGCAAATAAAGTGTATTCGTGTTTTAAATAAGCGGTTTTAGCGAAAGTAAATACTAGTCAAATTTGAGCGAAAGACAGGATTTGAAGTGGTGTATTAGTTCATAAAGTTACCTTATATATAGATAAAATTATAAAAAGTATTTCGTTTAAAATTGTAATAGCTTATTTTTTCAATCATTTTGATCTCGATGGAAATGTAATTAATCGCTGAACGCGACGCAATGCATACATACAAGCGCTTGCTGCGTTTGAAATATATCGATACGTATTTAGATTCATTCGAACGGGCTATAATTTGCACATCTGCTCGATCGCGGCAAATTGTTTCGATAAATTGGAAATGCAGCACGAAGTATCGCAATGTACTCTTGAACGTGTCTATGTGTATGTATTTATATGTAAACAGAAAAATGAAAGCGTGCGTAATCTATTAAGGCCTGAATCAACATGCGTGTCGGGAGTGATGGTAACGAATCAATAGATATAAAATTATTCGTCCTGATATTATTGTCCTGAGCGTAATATTCACTTAGTTGGCGGGTCATTGCGTATCAAAATGTGCTCACCAGTCGATTCTCGCGCAACACACGCATGCAACATCATGTGGGACTTGTCACCGCTGTCGTTGCTCCGACTGTCCGTTGTTCTCTATATATGAATATATCTGTACAGTGGTTGGCAAGCGCACACGAGAACCTCCAATGAATACATTGTTGATTTGCCAACAATTTATGCCGATGCCTCTCGCCCGCTTGCTCGTCCGTGCGCGCGCTCACTCGTGCGGGCCTCATTTCAATCACGGATTATTCAGACATGCCTGATTACGACTGCCTTGCATACAACTCTCCGATCCCTTCTCCAGCTCTATGGACATTATGTTCATATAAATAATTACGTCGTTAGGATTATTCCATCATTAACGCGTATGGCAGATGTCCACCCCGCATGAACTTGTTGCCTCTCTTCGCAATATTATCGTTAATTATATTTCGCGGAAAAGAAAAAACAGGGGGATTGTTCGCTTTCACCCTATAGGACTGCTGAGAATTTAATGGAGAATTAAACGTAATGCGTTGGAAAAATACTCTCTGTATATATAAGCGAACGCGAGCACGCGAAAACGCTGATCCCAATTAATGAAGCTCGCTCGAGTATTATCGTTATACAGCGACGAAGTGTGTGCATTTGAAACGCGATTATACGCGACGTGCGCAAAGTCACCGATGCATGCACCACGAGCAATTCCCAAATGAATGCGCTTCTATTTGTGGCGGCGGCAGTAGCAACGACTATAAACTACATAGCCTCAGCCGTTGATTTGCTCTCGAGAGCCAAGCGTTACAATTAAATACTGTCGATCTTCGTGTTCCAAAGAGAGAGAAAGCGAGAGAGAGGGGGGGGGGGGGGTCTGAGGGCAAAAAGACAGGCGATCGTTTATTTTTTATTTCGCGACGTCGAGGAAGACTTCTTTTTTTATTTCTTAGGAACGACTGGCTCGCAAGAGTGCGTTTGCCAAATGCGTTATTTCGCATCAACGCCCTTCGACTGCAGGAGGGCCAAGACGAACGGGGAAGCCCCTGAGACAGTAGTACCCTTGCAAAAGCAGGTATACGCTCTGTAGCTCCGTCGTTTCATTTCTATGTATATGTATAAAAGAAAGTCTTTCTCCGGTTACTGCTCGCGAAAACTCGGGCATTTCGCAAGCCTCTCGCTCGTGACGCGAAGGGAAAAAAGCACCGAGGGAAAAAGGAGAGAAGAGGGAAATTTTCGATTGGATGCTTCGCGTTCAGAGTTGGTCCGTCGCTGCTGCTGCCGCTTTTCAAGAAAATTTCCTAGCACTGCACGAAACCTGGCGCCAACGGAATTCCCAAGGATCTTAAGTCTTTTCTCTCTCTCTCTCTCTCTCTCTCTCTCTCTCTCTCGCTCTGCCGTTACGCTATGTACCCTCGTCTTCTTCTTCCATTGGTTTCTCTCGCGTTCAGCCCTAAGCTCATTCTTCTTTCTTTGCTCACGAGGGCCTGTAACTATAGTTACTTAACCAACGTTCTTACGGTCATACGCGAAAATCACCCCGAGACATTTCAATTTTTTAGCCGTTTGGTAATGAAATTTACAAACGTCAGATATGAACTTTTTTATCGATTTGTGATTAAAAAAAAAGATCGGGATATAGATATGGACTGGGCTGGAGACAATCATCTAAACTTAATGCAAAGTAATAATAATAAATAAAAATTGTTTTCCGAAAGGGATGAGCTGCTAGAATAGAAGATTGCGTTTAATCGTAAAGAATTAAGGAAAATCTATTAAAAACTGTGTAAAAGAATAAAAGCAAAGAGAGAAATACTTAAACAGAAATATAGATATAAGATAAACCCATAAATCATCAAAAGTAAATCCTATAGGATGAAATGCTGTTAATTGTGTCCGACTCGTTTAAAATTCAACATAACTATTGTAGTATTATTTCTCTGTACCACTATTTCTCTTAATTTATAAGATGAAAGTTATAAAAATACTTAAATTTTCTATTACAACATACTTTAAAATGCTTAAATAAATTAGTATAAAACAAAATAAAATGCATGATGCATATTGTTCTTTGTAAATATTTAAAAGCTTCGTTAAAGTTTGTTGTTCTATTATTTTTATTTTTGGTGGCGTTCGATAAAGGGTTGAAACGTAAATATCGGAGCGTGTTGATAGAAGATTAATGGACATATTCGTACACAATGGAATATAGTGCACATGAGTCGTAAAATAGCTTCGAGCTAATCCGAAATTTAAGACCGGAAACGTTTATATCGCGCGCGAAGCTTAAATCCTTTATTGAACTCTCTACTGGATGGTAAAGGAAATTGGTAAGCGGCGCGGACGACGGCTAGACGGCATAAGCGCATCAGACGGCAATAAAAAAGCGCCCGCATATACACAGTGACCGCTGTCTCGTTCTTGCGCACCTTAATCCCGTTTATGGAGCTAGAGTTTTAATTGGGGGTGGCTTTACCCATCCCGAGTCGTTTTATACCGCGTGGGGCTGCAGAGAAACAAAGCTGTTTACGATCAGGCGAAAGACGCACGTGTACGGCGAGAGTAAGAGAGAGAGAGAGAGAGAAAGTTGCCAGATGAAGGTGGTCCCGCGGGACGATCAGAGCTGCCGCGCGAGCGCGCAGCTGTTTCTCTGGCGCCAAAGCAATTACAAAGGAGGCTCGCCGCCAAGTTATCGCGAAAATAGCCAGGCGTTCGCGCGATAATCCAGCGAGCCTTGAAATTATTAGGCAGAAGGGCCGGGAACTAGTCGACGAGAGACCGCAGCACATCCGCCGACGAGAGCGCTAATAGGCACGCGTAACATTGTCAGACTCTCTCTCTCTCTCTCTCTCCCTTTTTGAGCCCCTATTGTTCTAATTAATAGGGATTATAATTGGCAATTAGGCGCAGAGCAGCAGTAGCGGAGAGGCAGGTCTGATACGCGCGTGTACACATACTCCTAGAGAGAGAGAGAGAGTGAGAGAGTGTACACTCGCGGAAGGAACTCATCCTTGGGCGTGCAAGAGCTCGCTCGACAATTAACGATTGCTGCTACTACCAGTACAGCTACACAGCTGAGCTATGCGCGTCTCAAATAAGCTTAATTACGCTCTTTTCCTGCGCTCTAGCCACTTAACCTAAGCAGCATTATTTCATTACTATTGCTGTGCACTACCGAGCACACGACGTTCAACAACTTAGGGCGCCGCTACTGCTACGACGCTGTATTGCATCTCGCTGTGTGCCACACTGCTGCATTATTTCCAGCTTCGTAAGATCCGAGCCAAGCGCGACATAAATTGTTTCTCCCCCCGCCCTTTTCCTTAGTCTCTTAGAATAGCGAGTATTTTACCGGTAGTCTTAATTCTCACTCGTTTATTTCTGTTGTGTACGTTTGTACATCTTCAACTCGTAACTGCCTTTATCATTAATCTTTCTTTCTCTGTTGCAGGTATGTTTTGTTCAGACTTATTGACCGTACGGCATTTACCAAGGGTATGAAAGTTTCATTTTTACAATTTTTAGAATGATATTTAATGTTTAGAAATGTCGCGTGTAAAACCCTTAGAGTAACACCACGCTATTTGAACAGTAGTTCCATTAATGAAAATTCTTAACAAGAACGGAGCTCGCCTTCGACTAGTTAAAAGAGCGTACGAAACGGGACGCCGAGTTCCGTTTTCAGAGACGGGGATGCTTGTACGGCGTAAACCCGACTTGCGAACACAACGTACCTACAAAAGTACTTTGAAATCATTGGAATG
This sequence comes from Apocrypta bakeri, assembly GCA_018906985.1. Taxonomy (NCBI): domain Eukaryota; kingdom Metazoa; phylum Arthropoda; class Insecta; order Hymenoptera; family Pteromalidae; genus Apocrypta; species Apocrypta bakeri. The sequence goes on along the minus strand of JACCIA010000007.1, from coordinate 5,356,665 downwards.
TACAATGAACTTATATATCAAGAAACTTTCTTCTGACTCAGACCTGACGAAAGTCTACGTCGCATAGTTCTCTCTTATGTTGGACTTAAAGTCGTGTAAGCATATATATCTATAGCGTAGAATTAAAGAGACATTGAGACTAGGTTATTGGTCTCATATGAACCACCAAACAAGTGGTAAAAGCGCAAGGTGCAACGTACTTAGCAATCCTATAATAGAATCAAGGAAATAATCTGATATTACATTATGGAGGAAAAGAAGGGGGCATGGTCGAGAATCGCGCTAGGCAAGCTAAGTGTATATTTGATCTGTGATGGTAGAAGCAGTCGAGGGAGTGAGATAAATCGACAGCATATTGACGTCGATTGGTCGCATCAATCACGGCGCGTGTTTGGTACACGTGTATCAATCACCGGCCGGCTATCTCGAATCGGCCGCCAGCGTTGCAGCAGCAGTAGCAGCAGCTCTTCGAAGGGCGCGCTCGCGTTCGCGCCGAGCTGCTATCTATATCCGCACATACATACACACATGGCAGGCGCCCGCTTTTTCCTTTTATCGGCCCGTCTTACTCTCCCTTCCTAACGTCTCGCTCAAAGTGAATTATATAGAGAAATGCGCGCACGCGTTGACCTCGATATTTTCCCATGGCTTATCTCATCCTCTCTCTCTCTCTCTCTCTCTCTCTCTCTCTCACACACTAGCCCTCTTTACCTTTTGTGTGTATACGTGCGTATATGAGTGTCTACAGTGTACACGCTGAAACTTCTCGCTAACGCGAACAAACAACGCGTCAAGGGATACACAGGGAAGAAAGTTTCAAGTGAGTTGTCTTCGAGACAGTAATAAAGTTATGTCGCTAACGAAATTTCATTCGATTTATCCTTGGTAACTCTCTGGAATACACAAAAGCAGATCCGTCGGTCCTTAGAAAGAATGGACCAATGGCCCAGTATAGTGCCAGTATTGACATCGTGTCAATGCTATTCTAGACCAATAGTTACTTATCATTTCATGATCTTACTATACGAATGTCTGCTTTAAACTGATACTCAAATTAATAAAATTTTACATGAATATTACATATTTTCATAAAATTCTCATAAAATAAAGATTAAGTAGGAGGTCCGTTTTTGAACGTCCATTTTCCCCGTTATTGAACGAAGGTTTTACCGGTACTGGTACCGTCTAGAAGAATTGCCAGTACTGGCCCGTAGATCCAGTATCCGCAATTCTTACCAGCAATAGTCGATTGATTGCATGTATAGAAGAAAAGTCCAAAAGTGCATCATCGAGATGAAGAAATTAGAATGAGAGAAATGGTTTTCTGTCGAGGATAAAAAGTATAAGAAGAAAAAAACACCGGGGAATTGATTATTTGCTGCCGTGCTGAAGGAGGAGTGGGACTGGTTTATCTGCGCATCTGACGAGAGCAAGCACGTTGCACCGCACTGCTTTGCGTCGTTTTCGTTCTCCCTACTTTGCTGGGAATCTGTTAACTGCTCTTGGAGATAAAAAGCGTCTTCCGCCTTATGCTGTACTCTCCTCACGGAAATGAGGAAAGGGTAGAAAGAGAGAGAAAACTTGGCTTACTCTCGTCGAGTCGGCTACGCGAAAATACAGCGTGCGAGGAGATTAAACTATGAGATTCGGCTTAACTTGGTTTTATCGGCTACTGTTATCGGGTACTGGTGTGTGTGTGTGTGTATGTTGATACATACATGTATGTACAGAGCAGCGTCATCGTAGATCCGCAACGCGACGCTTGACCAGTTGAAGAAACCGCAGACGTCGACGAGCCGAGTTGCTCGTTATTGTCAAGGCTTCCTATACTGCGTCGTTGGCGATTAAGCCTTGCAATTTTCCAATTAACGCCTTAATTAAATCTGCTCGACTGGATCGCAGCGAAAAAGAGAAAGCAGCGGCGGCTTTCCAGGTCGAAAATTGTTCGACCACTTATTCCTCCTCGTTTCTTCTTTGTCGTCATCACCGTCGCTCTTGTGTAGATTCTACACCTCTTTCTTATCCTCTAATTGCTCGATTTGTTGGATAATTGCTCTCTGATTCGTGGCGTATTATTACCGAATGCTTTACCAACGATTAGTCGGAAAATATGTACAAATTCGTACATAATTTAAAAAGTGTCTGACGGCTGAAGACTTGCTGATGAAAATCGTCGATGAATATACGCAAATCAAGACTTGAAGGTTGTTGTTTTAGTAAAATCGTCAAGGGCGTTTTACTTGATACGAATATCGATACAAGTAGACGGATAGCTTTTATTGAATGACTAATATATGACTGAGATATCCTTATATTATAGAATGAGTAAATGAAGATATAATGCTATGAAAATTGTGGGTAAAGGTGCAAGAATAAATATCACGTACATAAATTTTAATTTATAGATATTTTTTTATCAATACTTAGAAGTAATTATGAATAGGTGAAAAAATTACTTTAAAAACTATAACTTCGTACAAAATGATTAATTCAAAGGTGTTGCGTTAATAGGTTTTTCGCGTAGTGAATAACATTATTATTAAAATAAGAATCTAATTTTAGTACAAATATTAACAAACACTATTGATAAATTTTTATTATTTTTTGATGAAAAATAAAATGTAAGAATACAGCAATCGAATTTATATTGATGACTAAGAAATTTTCGTTCCCGAAGATACTCCTTGTGTAAAAAAGTTTATCAAACCGATGCGATGTGCCCAAAACACATTCCATTTCGAAATCAGCAGGATACAGAAAGAATAAAAGAACAGCTCTCAGCCGAAACCGTAAAACCTGCTTGCATACTGCAGATTTTACGCTTGCGTCGAGGCCAATCGCGACTACATAATTCAACAGGGTGCAAACGGAAAAATTCCACAGAACTGCGCGCGAACGGCAACTGCATTGAAAGCTCGCATGAGACAAGCCGGTGATAGATGGACAAGCACGGAATTCGGATCGACAAATGAAAAGAGGAGAAAAAAGCCAAAATTCGTCGCTATGCGCTGAGGGAAAAAAGAGAGAAAGAGAGAGAGTAATCTTAAAAAGAGCAAAACGTCGATCGTAGCGAAGCATTGCAGTCGGTTCGCCATAGATGGAGTCGCGCCATAGACGTTTAACGTCCTCTACTCGTTGCATAGTGGTAGGACACACCAACGGGTCTGACGCCACTCTGTCATTTGCACGCTCGCGTAAATTTCAATCTACATGCATCAGAGAAGAGCGACTGTCGGTGCGCGGACGGCAATGCGTGTTAGTCTCGTTGCTTTGCAGATTCAAACTACCTACGATTGAAGTTCTCATCGAGAGAGAGAGGGGGGGGGGGGTTGGGGGTTCAAATCACTTCTCTCTCTTTATGTCAATGCAAGTCGTGTATATACTATATATAGATGAGTATATTCACAAGATATTGAAAAGAACAAATTTTCCTTGTTCCTGATGAGTCTCTATTAAATGAGATAACCACAGCGTTCAGAAACTTTTCAGCTTACGATTCGATTTTTGCAGAAGAAATTGTAAAAAAATGTTATAAGATTATTTTTCATTTCTGTTTAACAAATATTTCGATTAAATTGAAACGTAAGTATAATTAATGACCTTCTTATTTATTAACATTTTTTTGCATTTCTTAAACGATTAATGTATTATTTACTAGTCCGATCTGGACAAACTTTTCTGACGTTTAAAGAGATTTTCTTTTGCATGTATGTATAATGAAATTTAGATCACTATGTCAAAATGCAGAAGATTATCTCTTGATCTTCTGCACTTGAACGGACATTTTACATTTGTGCTATCTCTCGTTGTTGTGTACCATTGCGCTAGGGATTTCCCTTCCCCAATTAATCAGAAACTCGGCTGCGCGCCGGTCTTTCAGCAATCGCGCGTGTTCGCGCATTCCCCAATTCCTCCCGGATTGCTCTGCGACCTCGATTACTCTTCTATTTCTCTTAGTCTATGTATACACAGATATAGGAGTAGGTGCGCAACACAACAAGTCTATATATATACATTGCGGGATAATATGCAGCAACGAAATGTAGATTGAAAGTCGACGGGGCGTACATTCATTTTCTTGTTTTCCCGATGCACTGCACTCGAATTAATAGGTAATTTTCTTTAGTCGAACAATAAGTTGATCTACGTAGGATACAACACACTCGATGCTCCTAATGAAAATAAACTCTGTGTATTACAAGGACAAAAACAAAATTTTTTCCACCTACCTATTTACATCCTGTATATACATAGAAACTGCATGTGTTTTAAATTGTAATTGATATAATTATATATAGTTTTTGTTAACCACGTGATAATAATCGAAAGCACTCGTACGAGCTCTTCTACGTTTGGTGATTATTAGCCAGGCGCACAAAGGAGCTATATAGCAGGGTATATTATAGCGGTGAGATGTATAAAATTAAAGCGCACATAAATCAGGGTCCGCGACAAGAGCAAGTAGCAACAGCAGCGTTTTCGCAATTCAGGCGGCGTTAGTAGCGGCAGTATAAGTTATCGACCAGTACCGATCCGGCTTTTGGAAAAAAATCTCCGACTTCCTTCCATTGTGCCGAGAATCAAGGCAATAAATAAAGTCCCAGTAGCGCGTAGGTATTTTCGTATAAGAAACGAAATTCAAGCGTTATTTGCGCGAGGAATAAAATGCACGCACTCGCGCGAGACTTGACTGGCCGTTTTCGATGTTCCTTTTTCTCAAGTTATCGATCCGTAACATCGGCAGAGACAAAGAGTAGCATGAAATGAGTAGAGGGTTCATCTTACGCGAAGCGATGCTTCTCGGAAATAATTGGAGGCGTATTGTATATAGGTACCTAGTTTACGCTAACCCACAAGCGGAGAAGGAGCTAAGGATATTATAACGAGACGAAGCTCTAACCGCCTTTCTCTGTCCCTCTCTCGTGGTTGTGGAGAGCCAGTGGATACTTTGTTTATTGATAATCCTACGATAGTGGTGGATTGAGTCGCACACAGGGAACGATCGTTTCAGATATGTCATCGATTTTCATTAATGGTAGTAACCCAAACGGAAATCTAGCCAACGCGTCCTTGTCTATCTAAAGATAGTGAGAGAGATAGAGAGCGAGTGAGAGAGGAAGTAGGGAGGGAGGGAGTATTGCTGTTGTTGTCGTAGTTTCGCGACTCTGTACTTAAGAAATTCTCGTTTATATACACGCTTTATATCGTTGGTATAGACTAGTGTCTATATAATTATAATATACATTTAACCGACAATGCTTTGATACTGGGCGAATGATTGTTAATTTATACTTGCGGCTAGCGCATGCTTATATAGTTTTGCTCCGATATGCGCAAGTGTATATTGTTAGATTCGTAAATGAGTTGGCAATAATCTGACGAAGAAGCATGACTGATTTACGCGCGCAAGTAAATTGTAGTCGATAAATTAATGAAGAAAATACGACTAGTTCCTCTCCGTTGATGTAGAGTAGACTCTCAACAATAGCTATTTCCTCGAGACTGCCCCACTGACATTCTTTTAATTCTTCATGCATTTAAGAGCATGCTTTACTTTCTTGTTCTGTAAATTTGAAATACTGAACAATTCTCACTATTTCAGATAGTAAAAAATACTAATATTGATAGTAGAAAAAGAGCACAATAATGAATGTCTTTCTCTTAATTATTGATTGGCATTAATTTTATCTCAACCAGATTAAATGCACAATTTCATTATAATTATATATCAAATAAGAATAATAATATTATTTTCTATAAATTTAATAATTCCATTTACATTTATTTTTACTTATTCAATCAGAAAAAATGTCTTTCTTTCGTAGCTGCATCATTCTGACTTCCATAAATATTAGCAAATAGCGAATATTTTCACAATTTTTGTTTTAGGGAGCATAAATGACAAACCACGCTCTTTACCTGTACATATATGAGAATCGATAAGAAATAATTATTTTTTCAACAATTAATTTGCGTAACTAAAGGACTCACATACACATATACTACACTAATAATAACAACGATAATGGAATATAATATAAGTGGAAGGCAGCACGCCAGTGTGTTTGAGAGAACGATTTGCGAGCGTTACCATTAATTAACATTTTAAGCTAATAGACAGAGCGCCTTTGAATTACAAACGCGCTCATCATCGAAATGACTACAGAGCACGCACGCGCGCGCATATCGACGGAAAATTGTATTAACTGGCGCACGCGCTTCGTCAGGGGCGAGAGAGTCGCATGTGTGTATGAGTACGTCGCGCCCAGCCGAACAAAGCCATCGATTAAACGAACCAAATTCTGTACGTTTCGTAGAACTTCCCGTAAGTTGCGTGTGTGTAAATGTGTAGGTATTTCCTGGTATACAAAAATACGAAAAAGAAAAAGAAAATCCATATGTATCGCACAACTTCAAGCAAGAAAGGAAAGACGAGAGCTACTCCAACGAAATCTCTTCTCGACCTGTGGAGATTTCTAAATCAAGCCTCTGTATCGAATATGTGCATGAGTGCGTGTCTTCTTGAGATACATGAAGACGGTCGCGAGCAACTCGCAAGGATATGTATTCACGAAAGAACTTGGGCATACCGGTCAAACCGGCTCCGATCCGGCTTATGGGAGGTCTGCGACGTCCAGATGAAACTCTCGGTTTCTCTATCTCTCTCTCTCTCTCTCCTTCTCTTCTCTACTTGGCGCTTGCTCTTGTAGATTGGACTCTATGGAGACGAAGACAAGCAAAAAAGTCGGGGTCGATTTCGTCTTATATACCCCCGGCACTTTATAATCCACTTTATTATTTATAATCGCTTGCTTGTTTAACCGCCCGTTGACATAGCCTTTGTCGTATTCGTCATCTTATGCTATAATAATAAGATTTAGTCCGTTACCTTTCATAACTTTATTACGAGCTTGGTATGCACATTATTTTATCATCGTGGAATCCAAGATAAATAGATAGATAAATAGTATTTTATTGTATTATTATATTGTTTATTTATTTAATCAAGATATATGCTATAAACGTAAGCACAATCACAATTTTACAATACTTTTTATATATTTTTTAATCTTTTGTAGTCTTAATAAAAAAAGCGTATAAATTAACTTTAACAAAAATAAAAATGTATATATTATTATAAGTACTTCTAGTTAGTAGAAAAAAATACTTCTATAAGATCAAGGGTACAGTTAAATTTGAGATGAATAATTAATGCCAAAAATAAAAAACGTGGTAAGTGTTAAAAACATAGTCACATTAATGTGTATATAGCCATTTATTCGCTCGATTCAGTGTAACTAAACTAAACTAAATATACACATATTTACTATTCAAATAAATGTGTGTCGGATTACTGAAAACAAGTAATCATTAGAGCGAGTAGAATTGAAAACTCCGATTTTCTAATAATAATAAAAAGTTAAAATCTCAGACGAGATAATTTCAACAATAATTTGCTTCATGAAAAGGCATTTAAATTGATGCTTATTTTTCGTTGTTCTTATATTGTGGAGGGGGGGGGGTGGTCTCCATAAAGAATTTTAATTTTAATCGCCTGTCGGTGTGCTGTAGACGACTGTAAAAATTCTGCAAATACGTATATAAGTATTAAATTTATGTATATATATATACGTGTGTCTGTCTGACTGTGAAAATTAAAAATCCCTTTTTTTAAACTATAACGTTTGTGCATATATGAATCTTTCTCTGATAGATTGGCCGGTCAAAAAATTCTTTTCTTAAAATATTTTAAAACTATTATTTGCCACTGTATCTATCTCATGCATTTTTTTAAATTATAGGACTTCAAAGTTGGCATCGTATGCCTATTTTAAAAAAATTCGAAATGATTCAAGTATTTTTTCACTTAAAAACTAGATGGCCTTTTGTTGTAAAATTAGTTAAACTTTATAAATAAAATACTTTTTACGATGTATATATATATGATAATAATCTCCAATCTCATCTATGTCTTCAAAGTTTTCAGAAGCTTCCATTGAGTCTTATCATGAAAAATTCTTAAAGATACCTACAATATTATAATTTAGACTATAAAGGTTTCATCTTGCGAATCAATCTATTTCTAACTGGAAATCTGGACCAATTTTGAAAAACTCACATTTTAAGATATAATAGCTCATACGACAAGTATTCCTTAACTTGATTTCCACGATGAGACATTCGTGAACACTTTTATAATGTTATAAGGCATTATTAGTGAATTTTTTTTATGTATAATATTTTATAACAAAAGTCTCTGTGTTTACCTGAGAAATGCTTCGCTCAGGAGTAAGAATTTTTTGAAAATAGGCATAAAATACCAAACTCGATAAAAATGTAAAAAATTCATAAAAATAGATACAATGACAAAGAATAGTTTAAAAATATTTCAATGTAAAGAAAATTTGACCGGTCAATCTGTCAGAGAATAACCCATCTTCACATACGCGCAGAAATTATGAAGAAAAACATGTTCTATGCTTGAACATCGTGACATGATATAGATAGAGTGAGAGAGAAAGAGCGCAGTCGTGTGTTTATATTTGATAGATATTTGCAACTAAAACTGCGTATACTATATATATATATACTTTAATGAAAATAACGTTCCCCGAAACACATCAGTTGCCAAAGAATAAATGAAAATTTTGTATTCCCATCAAGTACAAAAAAGAAATTGTTATGCAGTAGGTAAAAAGAGCGCAATGCTTATTTCCCCAGTGAGCATCTCACCTATATAGAAAAATTCAGCGATTCAAATGAATGTAGAACAGCAAGAGAAAGATGTATCTTCTACTGTTTTTCTCAACGAGGGAAAAACCGTCATCAGTGACCGAATTATCGCTGGGCTATAACCGCTTTATATTAATTCTGCACACAGTATGCGACGACCAGCATGTAGCGTTGCGTTACTGGAAAGTATCCAAACCAAAATGCGCCTAACACATACAACTGCTGCTTGATTTATCCATTCGAGAAGCCAGAAATATATATTTAACGTTGGACGAAACTGGCTAGTCGTATATACAGCTACGACAAAAAACATTTCGAAAAGTAACTCTCTGTCTCCCATTTTGTTTGAGGCGAAAGGATATTGGCCAAAAGTTCAGCAAACGCTCCTTTGGTTCTTGTGGCACACGAGACGAGTATATCCGTGTCGGCGCCAACGCGATAATAGACTCGACGCATTCCCTATTGTGTACCCCTTGTGAGTGGAGACAACGGGAAAGAGCAGAATGAAAAAGGTGTGAAAGTCGATAAAGACACGATGGTAGCATCAGGAGCAAAGAGAATACACTTTGTTTGCGCGCAGCGGCGTGACGTCGCCATCTTCGTGTCTCGAGTATCTGCAGCAAGACGAAGCAAAAAGGAAAGAGAGCAGCCTATTTGCAGACAAGGAGAAACAGAGATCGAGCTCGTACGAAAAAAGGGAAGATTAGTTCACTCTCTGTCTGTCTCTCTCTCTCTCTCTCTCTCTCTCTCTCTCTCTCTCTCTATGCGACTGTAAAGTACCTCTAGCCCCAGCATTTTCGCGCGTTCCCGAAAAGACGAGGGGTTCGAAGCAGCGAAATAGCGAACGTATAAGTAGTAGCAGTCAGTCAACAGCGACAGCAGTAGCAGTGAGATGCGACGGAATGATAGGGGGCGTCGAGACAGAGATGTTGATGCGATGGAGCGTGAGCCAGCTCTCGCGAAAAATAGGAAGAAGACGCAGACGACGGGCCGGGGAAAACTGGTACGCGATAAGAGCAAAGAAGTCTAGATGAGTCTACTCGACTGCCAACGCTGCAGGGGCGGAGCGGCATAGGCTACACAAGAGAGAGAGAGAGAGAGAGAGAGAGAGAGAGAGAGAGAGAGAGAGAGAGAGAGAGAGCGAGAGTGAAAAAAATGGACAAACCAAGCGACGCGCGCTAGATAAAACGAGAAAAATGTTTAAAGAGCAAGCGGCAAAGGCAAATCTCGCAAGTAACGAGACCGGGGGTGCGGAGAAAGACAGAGGGAATACATGTTGCACATACCTATATATATATATATATATATATATAATGGTACCGTGTCGAAAAGCGCGCTTGTCCCTCGGCGACGAAGACGACTGTCTGCGATAAGCCCAAGAGCCTTTCTGAATACGCAGATGGACTTGTTTCGATAACGTTGTGAGTCTTCTATATATATGTGTGTATGTATAGTATATGTTGTGCACACGGCGAGTCGCACTTTTGTCCGGAGACGTCCGCGATAAGGATACGAGGCGAGAAATTCGCGCAGTCTCGGTAGCTCATCGTGTTATTTCACGTTCGCCACGTCACGCATGAAGCAACAGCATCAGCAGCATCATCCGTCCATCTCTTGAGACTCTACGAAGCACTCCGGTTGAATTACTGATTCTGCACTGCAGTCGTCCATTCTTTCGTTCGACAAGCTGATTCGTTTGTTGTGCATGCAAATCTCGTTCTCGCATTCCGTTCGCGATTGTCTACACATACCGGCATGACAAGCCCCTTCTCTCACTTTTTTACTATTTCATCTGGGAAAAAGTGTGATTAAACCTCAACAGGTTTTAACCTGGATTCTGAATGAATATATATATATATAGCACAGACTCGCCAGTGTGGATTATACTACTATAATAATACAACGTCTGAAAATCCCGCTACACGCACGTTTTGCATTGTATGCACAGAGAGGGCATTGCCAATAAATATTGGCTAATTCGACGGTATAGCACGGTGAATTTTGCCAAATCGAGCATTATTTCAGCGATTTCCATTTCGCTGACAGTGGCATTTATCTTTTTGCGTGCTATACGGACCCGCCACGTTCAAGTGTGTACTATACGAGCACTATAGCTGGGTGCAATTTGCGCGCTCGCGCGACTCTGCATAAATTTGCTATTTATTTTTGCCAGTACTTCACGTTCGGTGCAGTCCCGTCGTGCATCTATATATCTATACATATACATCTATACATATATATATACGGGTAAAAAGTCGGAAGGATGTTTTTTCGCGGAGAGCCGTTTTTTCATCGCTTGTATCGGTTTGGTCCAGGAAAAAAGATCGGGTGGGGCAAGTACAAGTCGATAAGTTAAATTATACGAAGCTAATGCGACCACTCGATAGAAACTCACTGGAATTCATCGATGAGTAATTACACCCGATGATTTACAGTCTCGAGAGCAACGAAATACATGGACTGTCTGCTATGTCCATGGGGGGTAAACGAGGGATATGTACGACTGAAAGAAGAATATAAAAAAGGACAGATTGCTTGGCATTGTTGAAGCTCCAATGACTGCAGTGCCAGCAGGGAGAAAAAGAAGAAGAGACAGTCGTCGGACGACGTGTAAATCATTTGTGCTCGTTTCGAAGCGGCAATGGCAATTACTGTGAAGGCCACTGCCTCTATACCTATACGCTATATCTACATATACCTATACACATCAATGTGCAACCGGCTATGTTGTATTGAGAGAAAAAGAGACGGGGGGATAGCAGTAGAGTCAAACGTCGTCGGGTGGTGCTGTGGCGGGACAGCTCAAACAATGCGTACAATTACGTGACCCACCCACGCGGTGCTCATGGCTCTTGACTGGCGGCGCGACTCACGCCTCGACACAATGCCGAGCGCGACAAATGTACCGGCTCATTTGCCAATATTGTCCCACTTTTGCCGTAGGAACAAACCAGAGAGAGTGAGCGAGTTCACACAGATGTATACACACAAACGCGTTTAGATATACGGTCGGTGGACAAAACGTGTGGAAGGGCTACTAGGTAACGGCCGACTCGTGATTCCGATCAAATTAACACTCCGGAGCTATTGTCCGTTTAACGGAATTATTCCTCGTTTTCAGGCGCGACAATGGACCCGAGTTTACCGAGGTGCCCGCTCTCTCTCTCTCTCTCTCTCTCTCTCTCTCTCTCTCTCTCTCTCTCTCTCGCGTTGACACTTTGTCCCGCACAGTTCGCTATACATTGTCGCCCCCTAACGAACGCTATTTTGCTCTGAACCGCTTCTTCTATCTTTATTTTATTTCTTCCTCTTTGTTGATGGACTGGACCTTGCGCTTTTTTTGTTTACACGCTGGATCCATCTCTTGTGTTCGGTCTCATCGAGCATTCTACTGTAGAACATACGTGTGTGTCGTGATAATTTTATTCGTACTCGTCGACGTTCTCTCTTTTTCTATTTTTATTCGCAGTACGGAAATAAACCAACGTTTCTGTTTGATTTATTGAAATATTCTAACAGAAACGTATCCTACAACTATATCCGATAGAAACTTGCACCGCCTTTACGACGATGTAATTCTCCAGATATGCGATGCTTCCTTTTTATTGGTTCATATCAGTGTTTCCAAAGAGATATTCGTTCGCGAACGCACATATAGGATTAAACACGTTTACAATTTATTACCAGCCTCGTTCCTCGTCGCGGACTGCTCGTAAACTCCTGTAGACTTTAACGAGCATTACAAAACGTCGACACGCTTGTGTATAACCGACTTCGCTACCGCGACAAGCTTCTCTCTCTCCCTCTTTTTTTCTCTTTGCAAAACTATCCTCGAGAGCACAATTCGACTGTTCTATATAGTTAGTAGACATTACAAGAAAAAGAGCAAGCAAAAAAGTGCGAGACACAGAAAAAGACGTCACGTGGACGGAAGAAAGACTGCTGAGTTTGAAATACACCAGAAACCGCAGCTACCACTCGAAACTTTTCACTCTTTTTCGTCTATAGCTACACGTGTGTTCGCGCGTTATCTTTCGCGTGTGCGGATAGTTATATACTCCACCTACGATGTGCTTCGTCGTGTCTTTTATGTACTTTCATAGGTGTATGTAATTACCGTATATAGGTATATGTATAGTACTACATAGGTATATACCATATAATATTATGAGCACATCTATTGTAGAAACAACTCAGTGTCTGGAAATAAAAAAAAATAGGACGGCACACTGACTGGACATAATTTGCCCAGTTCCTGAGAGACTCTTGAGTTAGAAAAAAACCTGGAGTTCGCACATTTTAGCTTGACACTTTGTTATTACAGACATGACTGCAAATAAATTGCCTAGGATTTTTCGCATTTTTTAACAGCGAAATATAATTCGGTGATTGCCAAACTTTTGTTCCAGCAAATACTTTTAAAAATATTGTTAATATTAGTTGCATGAATAAAAAGTTTTTTGCATTTGAAAATAGAAAATGTCATTATAGAGGAAACATTTAATAAAAGACATCCTAAATGCTTCGATTTGTAAAAGTAATGATCAAAAAAATATTTTTCATGATTTAAAACAGTTTGATAAATTTATTAAAATCCACTGTTTTGAAATATTTCATAAATCAATTTTGTAACCATTTTTACATCATTTGCCTTAGAACAAGAACGATAGGGGTACCTCCCGCGAGAAATTGTTTGAAGTATTACGTGGAATTACTCATATTTTTGTAGACCATGACATTGCGAAGATCATTTTCCGCGATTTTCCACCAGTTCTCCTTCCGCAATATTTTATCATGTTCGCGGGGATGATACCCTGTCATAGCACGAGTTTGGTGCAGTCATATCAGATTTTACCCTAACCCCGCCTCGTAATGTACGCGTGTACTCGTATACAATCTCACGGTGAGAAATTAATGGCATCGTCCACAATACCCTCTCTCTCTCTCTCTGTCTATGCGCGCGCACTAGACATTATTACGTTAAGGAAGGTTCGATGTAGCTAATCCGTCAGCTTAATGTGGAATTACAGTACTATAGCTATATATAACGTTCGTTTCGTCGCCAAAACTAATTCCCCTTAATCAAGCTCGCGCTCTCTGTCTCTCTCTCTCTCTCTCTCTCTCTCTCTCTCTCTGGGTACTTCAGTAAAATCACTATTTTAATTATAATTTTTATTCTCAATTTGTGATAGTACAAAAGAACACATACGTTGAAAAAACCCTTGGAAATGTAAAGGTTACAATATATTCGTTATGTACTTTGAGGCCGAGAAAATGTAAGCGCAATAGTATAGCGACAACGGAAAAGAGTGTGAGAGGGATGAGAGAGGGTGATAAAAAGTGTGCGAGTGTGCTTGGCTTGGCTGTACCAGATGCGTAAGCGCACTAAATGTACGCCCCATGGCTGTACGGTCGCCATCAGGACTTTTTACCTAGCCGAAGAAAATGTGCGCAAAGAAGGTGCGTGAATGAAATAGTGCCTCGTTCCTCGTATATAGCCGAAGTCGTTTTAAATTATGCAAACCACGCACTCGGTTCGCACGCGGCGAAATAAAAAACCCGTATTTTCTGTATATATATATATATATATAGAAATGAACGTATACGCGCTAACTTATAGCGTAACGCGTTTTAGCATCTTTAAACTTATAAAACATAGTAGTGTAGTATACAGTACTATCACACGCGTTAAAATTTCTCTTGCGACTATAGAAGAGTTATTAAAACATAATAGGTTTAGAGTTATCATTACAAAGTAAGGCGCATAAACTGCCAAGGAATAAAGGTATTCATTTAACTTCTAGCAGTTCATATTCTAACTATGTAGAAAGATAGAGATAAGAATCTTTAATCTAAAGATCGCTTGATACTCTCTCGGCAAATCACTTCCCCGTCGATTCGGAGATGCGTGATTTGATCTCAGCACCATCAATCATGTCCCCCTTCATCTTGAGCGCTTGGTGTCAATGTTCGCGGTAAAAAAGAAGAGTCAGAAGAAACAAAGACAAGCGCTTCTCCGACGATAGACACTTTTCAGCTGCGTGTTTTTCACGTGAATCGATTAAAGCGCCGCTTAAATAAAGTTTATCTTACATATTCATTCATGCAGATGCGTATCCCAGGCTTGAAGTACCACAGGGCTTGTCCCCTTTTTCGGGACTCAACCATTGCTTTTATACATACATATAAGCAGACAATGTAGAAATAGTAGTGCTTATTCTCTCTCTCTCTCTCTCCCTCTCTCTCTTTCACGTCCTAATATCTCGGCTGCATATGATCAGAAAGAGAGAGGGAGATCACAAAAAAGTTATAAATCATTCTTCGATTTCTGTACTGACATTCGATTAGCGCCGTGCGCGAGCAATAGGTATGCGCGTTTGTGTCGCGTGCGATCGATGGAAAACAAAAGTTCCAAAAAGCCGCAGCTGAAAATGGAGGAGACGGAGGTATATATAAAAAAGGGATGGACAGGGTCGACAATCGGGCGTGCGCGGGGGAGAAAAGGTAGAGAAAAACAATATATATGTTTTCGATAGATGCGCAGCTTCCATTAGCCCATGTGTCCGCCGGGCGAAAAACACGGTGAGAAAAAAGAATTAAAGCTTTTGTGTATATAGGCACAGCAGCGGTGATTCTCGCACATATGGAGTGAAGAAAAACTATTTGGTCTGAATAGTTGGTCCCAGTGGGAGGAAATCGCGGTGATAGCGATTTGCCCCTTAAACGTGTCCCATCTATAAAAGTCTTGGCCGGCTGTACTATCTGTCTCTCTCTCTCTCTTTCTCTCTCTCTCTCTGTAGTAGGTGTGTGTAGAGGGAAGATAGTCCGCGTACAAATAGCCAATGAATGGCCCTCCGGGGTATATCGTCGACAGCGACTAATACTCGCGCGTATGTGTGTCGCAGTGAACGAGTGCGGTCTGGCCGAAACGGGAACTTTCTCTCTCTCGTATAACCAGTGTAAAGGGACGCCCGAAGGCTTGGTCTGTGTACATTGTGGGGTCAACTTTCGCTAATATCGAAGGCGGATGACTTATGTAGCTGTGGAGTCTTCTTTTCTCTATTATTATATAGGGCGCGTGCCGTTTGCATTGCGTCTTCTTAAGAGAGAATGATAGAGAGAGAGAGAGAGAGAGAGAGAGAAAGAGAGACCGTAGGGCTGACAGCGGCTCCGAGGCGTGTGATTCGAATGCGAATGACCAGAATACAATGGAAATGTAATTTCTCCGGCTAACGCTCTCTCAGTGCGGTTGCGCACAGCCACCCCAAGTGCTATATTGAATTCTTCCTACGACATCACCGGACGTTGGACCAGGCGTATAGGGAGGGAGAGAATCTCACTCGCTTGTAGTCTCTATACGGGCACGCTGTCTTTCGTAAGCGCGAGTCTCGACTACGTCTGTCATCGAGATTAGTCAGCGTGACGAGCGATGCTCATTTCCCGCTGTGTTGCGCTGCTGTCTCTGACACAACACCCCGTCGACTATACTTCTTTTATTCTATAACATCGCACATACGTGCGCTAACTTTTTTTCGTTAGACCGTCGCTATTTTTATATTGGCTCAATGAATATATTGCAGTTCTGGGACACATACTGGACAGGTTCTTTTATTCATTTGATTCCCCATCTGCTACTACTTACTCCTTCTTTCATTGGATTTTCATTGCAATGTAGGCCCTATTGTGTCGCTCGAATAATACAATCTGTCAGCTTAGATATACGCATTTGTGCATTGTACATGCACAAATGCACATACATACACGTTTACAAGTGCATATATAGGGCGCGTGTCATATATAATTTAATATAAAATTTAGTATACACCATATCTGAAGTTTAAAAGTGTTGCTCGTCTTAATTAGAGCTTAAGAAGAGCAATGGACGAATCCTGACATAACATTGTATACGATTAGAGCTGCTAGAGTAACGAGTAAAGAGCAAATGAATTTATTGCAAGACAGAGATTCCTACGCTGTTTACAAAGAACTGAAGAGTGCATTCAAACAAGAGCAATATTGTCGGCGGTCGTTTTCCCCGATTCGTTGCTACGTAGCAGCTCACCTCGGTGAGTAATACTCGTACTTAGCGCCCCATAGAGACTCGATCTCGGGCAACCCCTGACCGACACGGTAAAAGGAGAAAAGTCGAGGAAGAGGCAAAAGGAGCTACGACCCCTCGGAAAAAGGCGAGCGCGATATGAGTCGACAACGACAACGTCCTAATCGGTCGTGATTGAAATCTTAGCAATTTCTCGAGCAAACGGGGGAGAGGGAGAGAGAGTCTCAGTATCCCCGAGAAAAGCTGTGAAAGACCCTAACGATAGAATTGCGACTATGAACATTTTTCGACAAATATTATCTCGATACTGCATTCGCGTTTCAAATTTTAATATTATTAATATAGATTATTATTTATCGATTTACAGTATTATTCTTTATTCAACCAGAACAAAGTTACATAAGTATCCTGAAAAAGTTAAATGCAACGTTTGCGAAGTTTGAGCATAAGAAATGAGCCAGCAATAAAAGGTTGTAGAGTCGGACTACGATGCATTGAATTGAAATGCGTACTAGGCGTTGGATCTTTAAAAATTCTGTTAAAAGTTTAATTAATTCCTATAAAACTATTTGTCGCTTATTATTATATTATCGATAATAGGGTAAATAGTTGTTATACATTTAGCGGATTATACTCCTAGGAAACCAATTTTTATTTATTATTTATAGCATTTTTGGTTATATACCCTTTGTATTACACTGATATTAATATTATTATTCTTGTTACATTATACCTTCCTACGTAACCGTAATTTATTATACATACAAAGAAATAAAACATAATATATTTTCATTGATGAACTTGAGTCCTTTAAATTTTTTTTTTCTAATTTTGTATATGTATCGGTCTTCAATTTCGGGAAAACTTGGAGTTTAGCGAGTGAACATGTGCGAAATTAAAAAAAATAAGTCTCTTTGGTACACAATACGTAACAAGTTTGCAGGAAGTTAGATACTTCGAAAAAGGAAACTCAGACCATTTGAAGCGCCGTGACGATATCTGTAGAAACATACAGAGAGAGGATGAGAATACAGTTGAGCGTAACAACAAAAAATATGAAGCAAGACAGCGAGCAGTAGTACACTTTGCAATCAGTCGACTTAAAGTTTCGACGACCTTTTAGTCGTATCGTCGCGCTTTCTTCTGTCGTCACGTCGGGATAAAAGTTGTGGAATTCCCCGGATCCTAGGCAACAAAGCCAGAAACTATATATATACTTATACATACTGTTACGCCGCAGTTTCTCTCGCAAAGTTCACTCATTGTGATTGAACTTTGCCGTTTTCCTTCTGACACAAGGAGCTATGTGTATTTATATATCAAAAGACTATATGACTAATACAAAGCACATAACTATACTACGGTATTCTTTGAACTTTGCGATATACATCTCTTATCAGTCAAGTGTGCTAACTGTATCGGTGAAAATCGAATACAAGAGAGATAGATAGAGTGAGAGAGAGAGAGAGAGAGAGAGAGCGAGAGAGCCCCCTTCGTCAAAATTAGTTTTAGTTAACAAAGCTGCATTCCACTGTTAGTCTAATGCGATTCTCAAGCGCGTGTACATCAGTCGCGTCCTTGATTACGCTTCAAAATGAAGCATTGTAGTCAACAGTCGAATTCAAATTCGATACTACTGCTCACGCGCGTTTATCGTATACGCGCGGAGAGGGCTACCGGCACGCTGCTCCATTATGTCTACATGCTCGGGATGCCGGCCGTTTCAATTGAATCGTCTGCCAGATTACTCAATGACGCATAATGCGCGAGGCTACTGCTACTGCTTCTCGTTGCTCGGTCTCTCAGCTATGCAAGTACGCGCAAACGCAGAAGAGAGGGAGAGGTGTGTATGTATAGATAGTAGGAGCATATTGTACAAGCGATGCAACTAGCATGCTTTAGCTACTATCCTCTCATCTTCGCTCCATCTCGCTCCCGACGAACTCGTCCAATTCCAGGCGCATGAGAGCGATTCGAGGAATCTCTTCATTGTTACGCAATCACAGCGTTGAAGCAAACCGTGCGCGTAAGCTGCTGGTAATCATAATTTTGGCAGTCGGATCGCTGACCCTTCTAGATTGATCTTGCCGCGCGTGCATTTTCATTCGACTGTATATTGTACCCTCTGCGTGTTTTCAAGGTTTCTGCATTTACAGTATTGTTGCGGCATTCTCACCCAATATACTCACCAACACAAATTCTTGATATCCTGGATTAATTTCAAATAGTCTCCATAGGTTTATGTATGTACAATGTATTTGTATAGTACATGTGTACATCGATGTATATACGAGCCAATTTGCATTTCCGACCACAAATACTAATTGACTTGCTAAATATATTCGTTTTTCTTGTAAAATCTTAAAATCTGTATTAAATGATGTAGTAATATTAGAGAGAAATCGGCGGCAGTCAGTATACCATAAGCAAAATATTTTTTTATTCCAGTATTTAGTAGTCCTATATCTCCTGGATTTGCTTATACACTGTTTCAGACAATATCGGGATTGCTTTCGTTTGCATTCGACTTTAATCGAGAACGAGGCGGCCCGATTCTCGTTGAATAGTCGAAGCAAAGTTTCCCGTCAAGAATTAAGTAGGGCGAAACATCCGACTTAATGAGAGCAGTCTGGTAATGTTCCGTTTTGTGCTTGCCGATACGCGAGAGCGCAATTTAGCTCATCAGCGATGGACAAAAGACTGCGGCAGCATACCCTGTAGTAGCCACATATTCAAATCCTGTTGGAAATTCAATCCTCTCCCAAGTTCGTCTATATATACTATACATAAGCGTGGAACACTCGGTAGCGCGCAAGACGTTAGATCGATCGTCTGATTTGCAATCTTTGAAAGCCGTATCGGGATACAGGAAAGTGTGCGGCGGACACGCAAACTAGCCGCAGGCGTCTTGTCCGCCAGAAGCTAGTCTACTGCACTGCGCTCGTTGCGCTATGCTCGAGGGAGGGGCCAACTGCTGAAAGCAAGTTTTCGCGTGGATCGAGCGGCGCCCCCGTCGTCGCCAGGTTCACACTCGAACCGCATTGTTTTGCCGTGGCAAACTTGCAAGCTATTTAACGCCTTGCCCTCTTCTCTCTCTCTCTCTCTCTCTCTGCTTCTCTCTTACAAGCAGCAGCAGCGATGCTTAGCCAGAAGTGCAAGAAGCCTCTCTTCTTCTCTTTTGCGAGAGCAATAGCAACGGCAGCAGCACCAACGTCCCCGCCTCCGGGCCTTTGGATATCGGTCTATGTTCGCGTAGAAACTTTACCTCGACATTGTGCGCCGAGCGTGAAAGGCGGAGACGAGACAGCGCTCTTTCAGAAACAAGCGAGCGATAGACGCGCTCAGCCGCGAAAAGGAGTCTGCTATAGCGAAAATTGATATTCATAAACGAAACTCCCGATCTGAATTCCTTCGCGTGAAAAGTAATTTATACCGCTGATTGCTCAACGCAAACCATCCAACTTACGAACTTTCGCGCACGGGTTTGTGCATTCTACGGCTGTTCGTATACTTACGGTCTATACAACAATATATATTTTTCAAAAAAGAACAGCTCATTAATATCATTCTTGGTTTTATATAGATACATAACGAAAAATAACTTATGATCCTCTCCTGCAGAAAATCGCCCTGCAAGCAATTCTCAAGATTGTATTTATAAAAGAGGAAGTAAATAAACGCCGCTTAGTCGTTTCCAAGTTGAGTCGAAACGAAGCGATGCCTACCTTTCATTGAAATGTGTATATATATACTATATCATGCATAAGTTTACGCGCTAATTTTGATGAGCTCAGTCGGATGAGGTGAGTCGCCGCCGCACGAATTCTCCCTTTATGTATACACCTTCCTTGCGTAATTAGGCGATGCGTGTACAACCGAGCGATCGTACCAGGACCGACCTTGCACACACAGACTAACTTTCCAGCGACGATTCGCGCAATGAGAGATTTATTTCATACAACCTGGTGTGTAACACGCGTACATATACGCGCACACGTATATTGACTACTGCTTAAATCTCCTATCGCCATAGTGAATAGCAGCTATATCCTCGACTCCACCTTAATGTCTATGATTTATGCCTCCTGATGACCACGCCCGACGACGGGATGCACCCCCTCAATATTTATAATCGAGCTACGAGCGCCATCTCGGGAGTCTATGACGAAGAACGGAAATCAAGTTCTTTGTTCTTTCTCTTCCAATTAGATAGGAATATCGCCATAAGTGCCATGAGTATTAAGGTATTCAAGAACTAAAAATGAAATACTGATTGTCAGTGATATTGTGCCTACATTTTATATTTTCTTATACAGTCTTGAATAACAGTAGCTTTACTACATGACATTTTATTATAAATTGTATCTTTACAATAAAAACTGTATTTTCTACTATTTGCACATATCTATTTCTTTTCGACGAACCGCACGACACGCAGTATTGAATAAATGCGTGATATTAAACTGGAATTTGTTTTCAAGCGCTTGCCAGTTGTAATATACACGTTTGTATCGCCAATTTCATGGTCTAGAGAAATGATTGAGAAAACATTTATTTCGTGGATATGATTTTTACTGGCTAGTATCCAGATGCGATCAATGTCAGCTTTATTTTTAACCGTGTTTGCGGAATCCATAGCGGATTATCGTTTTCGTCGACCCGAATGAACTGTTTGTTGTCGCTGCGCGAATATAAATGCTTAATACCAATGTATTAATATTATTAATATATTCGCGTGTGTCAGTCGCAAAAATGTTGAATCCTTCAAGGGTGCCGAACAAATGTTGGAGAGAAAAATCAGTCTCGCTGATACTATATAGCTTAGGTCGAAATATCTTTGATTCCCGACGATTTATACTGCACACCAGTTGCGCGCGAGAACGCAATTTTCAAAGATCGATAAAGAAGCGACGACGAAGACCGCGCGCGCCGCCTTTATACGATCGTTGCGTATGCATATATACCTGTATAGCGCGCGTGTGCCCTACGGAATTGTAGTACACGCGTCGACGATAAAGAAGATGTAAAAGTGCCCTCCGCCTCTGATCGTCTTTCTCTATGTATAGGTGCGTTTGCGTGTGCGTTCCTCTGTATACGTGCATAAAACTGCAGAGCAGATGGTATCTTCCACTTGTACATTTCGTTGGCAACTACAATCTAGTTGTTTTATCCCGCTAGCGGGCTCTACGTAGGCTAAAACTTTCTCAGACGCTTAATTTCAACGCAGACTTCACGTTAGAGTGCTCGACCCGTTATCGTGCCGGAAGGGGGCGATGACCAAGAAATTACAGAGGATAACGTCTTGCTCTTGCTCCTCCTGTGTATGGATGTATGTTTCGTATACACAGACGGAGACAGAAAAGCGTCAGTATACCAGCCAGAGGGAATATCATATCCCCGCAATGCCTTGGTGTTCTATAAATAATTAATCATCGTTTAAATATAGGCTGTCGCGGCAAGACACACAAAGCATAAAGAGAGAGAGAGAGAAAGAGGGGCTGAAAAGGTTTCACGCTAACGCTCGCGCCATTCAGCCGGCCGTAATTATCCACGCGCACGTCCCGAACGCGCGTTATCGATCACCGACTGACTGCTGCTGCTGCTGCTGTTGCTGCTGCTGTTATGCCTCACTTTTTTCTCTACTATTCGCGCGCGCGCACACGGTGTGAGATTACGCAATATTTCGTCGATTGGCTCCATAAAAACGAGCGCGCGATGAGTTGTCGACTCTCTTCCAAAGATCTTTTTGTTTTTTTCCCTCCCTTTCGCAAAACAGACTGCGCGTCGCGCAATTTATGATCCTTTCGTGAATAAGACCTTGGTTGCTCTTTTGTTTCCAATGTGCGCAGCGGTCTAGCCTTTTTCATCTAGACTGTAGTATGTGTTTATGTGTGTGTAATATATATATATTATACATGGGCGGGTCTCTAATAAATCTTCACTTTAAAATATTTTTTTTGGTATTTTGGGAAAGTTAAAATAATATTATTTAAAATATATTGGTACATATATATTATATATATGCCGTCAATATGTTACAAAGTTAAATCCAGAAAAAGTGTAGTATAGGGTTGAATATTGATACATTGGTAAATATCCGTCATAGAGTTGTATTTTGATTCTCTTTAACTTCAATAAAAGCGTTAAAAAATTTGTAATAAAATTCTTGGAAACTTATCGGAATATTATTTCAATATTCCTAAAACATAAAAGGAACACATTTGTTACAGTAAAGTTTATCAGGGAATAGTCTATACGTGTATTTATTTTATATACGTATATATTTTATACGTGTGTGTATATTTCTAGAGTTGTAAACGCACCATCGCGATAATTACTTCCTCGTGCTAAATTTTAATTTAACCATAGCCGAACAGCGCAGCGTCGAAGAGAGAGATCGATATCAACGAGAAAGAAGCATTGTTGTGTTTTCCATTGTTGACGTCGGTCGTGTAGCTGAGGCAATACGCGTTATACCTCTGGCTATCGCTACATGTGCAGCTTTCGTGTTAACTCGAATGCGAAGCCATTAATTACCACGGCGTGACTAGCCATTAATAGAGTAATAACTCCTCATCACGAGAAAGTTTAATAGCACGTAAAACTTATCGAGCTGTAATGGAAAATATCATTAGCCCAGCGACGAGAGAGTATAAGCTGATTAAAAACGCATGAATGATTTCTTCTCCGTATAGCTGCTAATTATGTACCAAAAGAATCGGCAGTGGATGCTGTTGTGCGCTATATACACGTGGTCCCCTGTACATATATATATATACAAGTTTCGACGTGTTTCCTCGTCGTCGACGTGCCATACACACATCGCATACACGAAAATGAGGTCGCACGACTGATAATTAGGCAGCTCCCTCGGATTCTCTCTCTCCGTCTCTCTCCTGAAACTCGCAGGAATGTGTCTCCTCAACGTCGTCGTTGTTATGTTGCGAGGCATTCGGTGTCATAGGCATGTTGCGCGGGCGCACACAAGATGAAGCCGTAATTGCGATGCTAAAAGTGAACTCACTGTGCGTCTGTTTCTCTGGCTTAATTCCTAGACAGTGAATTCAGCAACTTAGTCTTTTTTTGGAACTGTCACGCGTCATCGTATGTAACGTGAAAGACTCCTTATGCCTCAGTTTCAAACTTTCGTCGCTACGTCTGTCTTCGCTCTTCATCTTTCGGCGCGTCATTTTGTCGACCGATTAAGTTCACTGACCGACTATTAGGAGTTCATGTTTCCATTTATTTGCTGTCCTATTAACTCACATGTCATTTGTCATTATAATTTTAATTTTTCGATCTTCGATCTTTCAGTGATTACGCGCTTAAATTTTTGGTAAAGATTAGAGTGAAATAATGATACCCCTCTTAAATCCTCTTTATTCGAGTTGCAGTTAAAAAAATGTTATTATTAAACTTTATATTACATACACATAATACATAAAGATAATTAGTCCAGATACGTAAAAATGTATAAACCTTGTCGTTCAATTCTGTTTACAGGTAAGTCCACGATCACCCGAGGCGTAAAGTACAGGAGGAGAGTAGTCGGCGTTACTGCTCGCGACATAGACATCTCAGCGGTGGTACATACGTATATGTGCGTGAACATATATATATATATAGGTATTACAGCACAAGGTACCAGGCACATTTATGCAGTAGTGTATCGCAGGAGCCAGTGCACACAGCTTTACGTATATACGATGGAGCAGGATTTATTGTGGTGTAAACAGCATACAGTGAGAGAGAAACCAGTAACTATATATCAACTCGCTATACATAGGCATATATATATACTTATCTACTAAGAGGAAGCTATACTTGACATCGAGCACAATTTAACGGCGCGGAAAAGCCTCTTTTCTCCGCGCGACGCGGTTCAATTCGGTGCTGCAACTATAGCATGAGTTTCCTTCGCACACTGCTCTTGCGATTCGATGATTCGCTGCTTACAAGTGTCCGTGTAAATTAAAAATTCCGAAATAATCGTACGATACATGCATTGTATATTTACATGCCAGCGGTTCCTTCGTCTAATAACTATTTATACAACTGATGCAGTAGAAGGGCGAGAAAAACTTAGAATCATTTTCTCTGAAAAATAATATAAAAAATACCCTGCCCACATCATTCTATTCTCATTTTCGTTTAGATTTGCATCTTGTGAAGCTTAAATAAGCTTGAATTTTCAGCGTGAGCTTGCGGTTATTCATCTTTATGTTGCTTGAAACGTGAAGGACGGAAACTACTTATCGATTTAGCCAGCTCTTTTCCTCGGGTACGGCGCTAGTTCCTTTGAACTTTCGAGTGTACTCTTATTTTCGTTTTCACGAAAAAGAGAAAAGCTTTGTGAGAGGAAAAAACAAAGGGATCATGATATCTTAGAAACTCGAGCTTTCGTCGAGGCGAAAAAAATCTTCAAGTTAATGGAACGATATGACATTTCTTGCATACGAAAATTGAGAAATGTTGATGAGTTTAAATGTGTAATATTTAATGTAAAAATGCAGAGTTAAATTTTTAGAGCGATCTGATCACTCTTGGCTTAAATAAATAACAGAATTGCAATTTTTAACTCTAATCGCAGCAAAATTTATGTCTACCAGAGTGATAAACAATTTTGTCAATCTTTAATTTTTAACCCTTTAGCTTACATAAAAGTACTCAAAAATCTATAATATTTAGTTCACCCAGCAAAGTATCAGTTTCACAGAGAATCATCCATATTAACATCGGTAATATTGACACTCAGATAAGAAAAATGCTGGTTTAGAGAGGTATTCAATTTTACTTAATAAACATAATATTGGCCTTTCCGAATAGTATATACTCACTCTCCTGTAGAAAGACAACAATTTAGCTTTAAAAATTTTAGGGCCTGGTTATAAACAAAGAGGTAGACTGAACAATTACAACTAGAATTAAACCAGCTGTTGATTTACACAGATTGTGTCTCCCTATAGAAGCTGCATAGGCCATAATGAGTACAAGAGCGTCAAAATTCAATGGAGTCTCGGACTGACGCGCATTCTGGTGCATTTACAAATACAGCCAGTAGCAATAGCTTATACTGCACGCCGACGGCTCGTTCGCGTGGAAGGTGTGCTTAGCTGTGTAGTCTGGGAGGTCCGTCGTCCTTCTGCTCGAGGCCGGAGACTCCAGGGACGGAATCCTCTCTCTCTCTCACTCTCTCTATTCTGGTGTTGTACATATCTGCGGAATGTAGGTTATTGAAGCAAACTACAGTTTACGTCCGGACAAGGAGCAAATACGCAGCAGTGGTGCATACAATCGGTTAGATTCGCTGTTCACGCTGCCTCGTTTGCAACCTGTGTTTGCATGGGTATTCGCTGCTGCATCGCGCTATATGAACTTTCAGCCTTGGATCTATTGTCAACCATCGTCCGCTTGACTAACCAAGAACGATACACTTATTTATTATTAATAATCGCATAGGTGCTCTTAGCTGTTAACTATTATGACTATTCAAGCGTATCGATACAATCAACCAACAATTCTCATTTGACCATTAGAAGCTCATTTTTTCGCAAATGCTCTATAGGCTTTTGAATTATAACGGTGGAACTATGTGTTCTGTATACTGTCTTTACACTGTAGCGGCGTTGTTCGGTCTATATCAATGGCGGATAATCGATATTACAAATGATTCATTCGTGTGTGCACGTGTTTGTGTTTATGTAGAAAGCTCGTTTTTACGGTAACAAAGCCAATCTAGTTCGAATACACTTTTGACTTTGAATATCGGATGCTATGATACGGTGTTTTGTCATATTTACAATTATAGATGTGATTGTGTATCGATGTATTCGATGCATCATTGGTTCAGATTTGTATAATCATTTTTTGCGTAGGCAATAAGTTCATCTCCGTCTCAATTCACGGTCTTAGGTTTTAGTGGGCAATTAATTTAGCTCCATAACGGGATTATCATGTCGATATCCAAAAAAAGGAATGGAATCCTAGAAATGATGCGATACAATGATACAATACAAAAACAAATGATCTTGATTAGTATCGGTAGAGGCAATCAGATTGAATTTAGTGGACAATATTTATTTCAAGAACAATCTTTTTATAAAAAATGTTTGTTATAAAAGGAAATATTTCCATTGTGTACAATAAAGAATGAGTTAATTTTTTTTCTTACAAAAATTATACACCTTTTTATTACGGTTATGTTGTTTCAAAAGGCTTTTTTTTTCAGTGTGGATAAATTTTGAATTTACATTTTCAATTTAATTTTCTTATAACAACAATATAAACAATTCTTACTTCACCTAAGCATTCATACAACAAAGAATATATTTTTATTAAATTAAATGCAATAATTTATTGCTGCGATCAAATTCTCGTAGAGACGTGTTTATCGGCAACAACTATAATAATATTTTAGCAAAATTTCGCTTGCATTCGAATATGCATATTGCATATAAACCACCTCCTATACTTCCCCATGAAATATATGACATGTGCAGTATGTACTGGTACACAGAGAGAAGAGAGAGAGAGCAGAGACCGCATTGCGTCGTACCTAGCGAACCATCAGACTATGGGCACACACAATGCATACAGTCGAGGAGTCGCGGGCGGTGTGGCGGGGGCGACGCGAATATGCAGCGCCGAGAAGGGGACGGCTTGCGGTGTGCGTTACAGATGTAATTAAGATAACTGAGGTGAGGGCAGCTATGCACAATGCTTGATATATACGCGGGATGGATCTCTATAAGCGGTGTTAGAGGGTGAGTGAGACTAAAGCGTTGCATAATCGCCGCGTAAAACGAGAGAGAGACAGAGCATAGTGCCAGCCGCTGAGCTTCCGACTGTGGCTATCCGCAGAAATCTCGGGGTGCCATAAGTTTCTCTCATTATTGTTACTATGTATATACTGTACTTTATACGTTATGCACGCTCTTATATAGATATATTAAGAGATCTTAAAATCAGTTTTTCGTTTCTCTATATTTATATCAATCCCTCGTCTGATTTCACTAGCTCGAATAAAAGCGCATCTTGTCTATCTGTTGCGCTTACTTTACTTGATCTTATATTTACATTGCATTTTCTCTCATGATTGGATACTTTGTTTACGCGCACAGCCTCGAGTGTATTTTCACGAAGAAATCAAAATCGATACGCATGTTAGAGTTCTACCGCCGTAGTTTACTTCACATTTGCTCCTCGTTGTCGTTCTATTGTGCGTTGCAGACGATATAAAACGTTTTTTTTTACGTGAAGGATAGAGCGTTGAATTTTCATACTTTATTAAAGAAAGCTCAGGAGCGAATATACCAAGCGCTACAGATGCCAATGAGCTTATATTTTGAAATTCGTTCTTTTTGGCGTTACAGGATTAGTATAGGTATATATCAGCCATTTTGATCGCATTTACATAGGTAGGTTTAATATTACATGGTTGTCCTGGTTTGTCGACTTGTTTGTCGAATGTTGATGCAATGTTGCCGTAAATGAGGCTCGTTAACGATTTTCGAGTATATTTTCGAAAGAGTAAAAATGAGAAAGTTTGCTCTGCTTACATCAATTAGTTTGGACAATGAATGAACGGAGGATATCAACTTTGAAAACTGTTTCAACAACAAGAGAGTCGCTCATAAAATGACAGATTGACTCGTGGGACCATTTGGCGCTCATCTTTCTTTCCTTCCATAGGTGTGCGAGGATAAAAATTTATATTCAAGAGTCGAGCATCTGCTTGTAAGTTGGCGAAAGTTTTTCGCGAGTCGTTGACGGTGCGAAGCTTTGCGATATTCTTGACTGCATTATTCCGATCGCGACGACGACACGGTCGCGGAAACCCCGTGATGAATTTCGTAGTACTATCGATCTCGAGCTACGCCGACAAGTTCTCTCTCCTTCTTTTCCTTTTCCCCGCGTTAGCGTACAAAGAGTTGAACGTTCCGCCATGCGACGAAGATCTGATAGGAGAAAGAGAGAACGTCGAGTAGAGCGAGAGAAATAGATGCTCCTGCTGCTGCTCTGTGACTTTCCATCTATTTCCGTCCATTTCTTGGCTTCTCCACACGCGGCTTCTTTCATATGCCGCAATGGCGGTGCTAGCAGACGACGCGAGTGAGCCTTGGGATGTTATCGCCGCCATTACTTTTATTAGTATCATATTTTTCGCCACACCTGCGAACCGCCCATATTCAACCGTAGAGGATCGTCATGGCCTCCGTGCCATTGCACCGTAAAACCGAAACCAGCGCGCGTCCAGCCTGCAATAAATAATTACGAGTTTTTCCTTTATTACATCCACTGTGCTCTTCCCATAATGTTTACGCTCATGTTCTTTATACGCTTATTGTGTGCGATGCTTCACCACTGCCTTGATTGCTGCTGAAAAATTAATGAAACAGCCTCCGCAGTGCTCAGATCTCTCTCCCTCTCTTACTCGCTCATTCTCACATTACGATGAAAGCTATGAAATTTTCGTACCTGTGTACTCCTATAGTCCTTTATCTCTCCACACATTTGTAATCCATAATACTCACACGCAATCTGTAAATCATATACATATATCTATTTCGGCATCCGCTGGAGCTGCAATAAATGAATTACCATCCTCTGTTTTTTTAATTTTTTTATTTTCCTTTCTTTTTATAATAAGTGGTACAGTAAACTCTCAATAAGTTGCCGCTATTTAGGGAATGCACGCGTAGCAAAGAAAATCATTTAAATTGGTATGTTTTAAGTATTGAAATAAAGCAGACTCGTGTGCCAACTTAACAAGAGTCCACTATATCGTTATTTAGTACAAGTTGTATATAGTCTCGATAAGTTATATTTTGTTAAATATTTCTTAGAAATAAAGTAATTATTATCAAAATGCACCCTTCACAGGTAACCATTAATATACGCTTATATAATATCAAGTACCAAATCGTTGTTTATTCCCCATGTAGCCTAATTTAAAAGATATTTCAGATTAATTAACAAAATATTATCCGCAATAAGTATAACTTACGTTCTTTAGGTAAGGGATAATATTCAATTCACTAGGCACTGCAAGCGTTTAATGCAGTGCACACTCGTTATTATAAAAAAATTTCATGACTGCTTCGTCAATTCATTCATAATGGAGCCAAAATTGAATTCGATAGATGTTTGTCGAGTACACACATGCACGTGAGTGCACCAGTAAAACAAATGCTATAGAAGGCGCACACACCTACACACATACGGGCGCGTCATTGCCGCATGCGCAGCAAAGCCCTATGAATGATTGTCGAGCTACGAGTTCGCGCTATGGTAACTTAAAATGAAATTCTGCACGCTCGGTAATTATTACACGAATCGCTCGCCGGTATATACATGTATATATAATGTGAATAACTCGTCACTGTAGCTGAGAACCCTGGCGAGAGAGACAAGGGTGCATTCGCTTCGGTTTCTGGGTCGACGACGTCAGAGACCGAGTTACTGTATCGTCATGGGCGGTCGGCATATCGGCTTATGTGTGTACGTGTATATGTAGATGTATATGCACACCACGTGTAAACTGCATTCGTGTATGCGGTTGAAGCGGCCCATGGCAAGCGCGGTCTCTGGCATGGGCAGCAGTTGTTTCTGCACCTGATGATAGAATGACTGCGGGAGTTTCGCCTAAAATCCAACTCTATTCACCAATTCGACATCGCAACTTCGAATATGCATGGACGTATATGTGCAAATCTACGTATCATTTGTGTAACAATAAGTCGGTATAGAATCTGGAAATTGAACAAATTATTTTTTTAGTAAATCTAATGCTTGAAAATGATTTTTCGTAACATCGCCAAACACTTGGATGTTTTTGTCAAGGTAAGCATGCTGCTGCTTCGCCGTCTTAATTAATCTCTCTCAAAGTAGGTCGAGCGCGAGAGACCACGTTAATTGCACGCGCGGCTTCAGCATAACTTACTTCTCTCTTCTCTGTGTTGGAGAATGGGTAACGTTCTGTAGTGTTTGGTAACAGTGTTTCGTTTCATATTTGCTGAATAACTTGATTCGTGTCTAACAGTCTAGCCTATGACCTCGGCCTACGAAATTTCTCGTTAAAAAATACAAAAGATACTCGTAGACTTTCAAATGTAATATTATTTCGAAATAATCTTGATCCTTCTCGGGCATACGTATATATTTAGTAAAATTACGCATGTGAGAAAGATAAAATACACAAGGCATGCGTGGAATACTTTATACGTGTATATACGTATAAAATATTCGAGGTAAAGGTTCGTGCTGAACTTGCATAAATACAGGTAGAGCTCTCCGTTCTTTCTCTTCATTTCTCTTCTTTAACTTTTCTTCATCCAAAAGTGTAACCAAACTCACTCTTTCTACTCGAAACTTAGCGAATAAGCGATGATATTTCATCGTCAAACATTTTCGTCTCAACTTGCATCCCGAATTTAGCAAATAATTTCTATTATAGAAATAAATGTTTCCATATTAAAAATAAAATACAAACTTAGCTTACGAAAAAAGGTACATCGACCACTTGTATGGTTATATATTAAATGGCCAAATTTTATTGACATCTGTCAATTCTACTCTTGCAGTACAAATGTATAAAACCTAGAATTAAAATTATGCACATTTTTATTTAATAATAAGCATTTACTACATTTTATATGCACACGTGACATTGTTAAGTAGGGTTTAACATTCATTTGCGTTTTAGCTTATAAAACCAATGAATAATCCATCCAACGTGAACCATAATTTTTTAAAAAATACACCCATACACTCCAATTTCTAGTCTAAATAATTAAATACAAAAGTTTATTGAAAATAGCAACTCTGAGTGGATTTGCATGCAGTGATGAAAGCCGGCGTGTGATTTAATCACGACCTACACTCAGCAGCAGGTCTCTTCCCAGGGGCTATATATGAAACAAAAACGGTTGAACTTATTACTCGAGACCATGCGGTCAAAGTACAGAACAATTTGAAAAGAGGAAAGGAAAGAAGCTTGAGCGGCGAGAGAAGAAAAAGAATAATCGTATACGGCTTTTATCCGATTAGCAAGCGGCTTTGCCGTTATAGAATCGCCCGCAGACGCGTGGGGTAGGATATAATCGATATCGAGCCGCTATGGAAAAGATAGAGAGAACGAAAATGGTCGAAGAAGAAATAGGTAACTATATGGCATATAGATGATAGTGCTCTAAGAAATATGAGCCTACGGGCTCTTGGTATTTAATTGCGACCCCGTGCTGCAGTACACGTGCGCATCGATATCGTACCGCGCGATGATTAGCTGCTGTTATTGACTACAACAGTATACGGTATACTCACTGTTCTCTAACCCTTTTTTCCCAATCGCGGCTGCTGTGTGGTGGTGTAAACGCCCAACGCGCAATGGTCCATGCCAATGTTACGCAAAGAGGATTCTCGCTTTCGCCACCGGTATTGTAGATAGAACGTCTATTAACGTGTATGTATGTATACAGGTATGGAACAGCAAAACTTGTGCTCCAGCCATTATTTTCCCATTTAAGCGTATTACAGGTGGGATTGATGCTATCGGCATATAACCAGCCGTCCGCTCGCTCGCTTCACGAAACGGAAAACAAACGAGCCGTTCTCTCGACTCTATGTACCTACGCTGTTAAAGGCTGAGCTCTTGCTTGTTCGTTGGTCATGATGAATCTCCAAATGGGCACAATTATTTCTGCATTAGCTGTCCATTTTTTCCGTCGACTTCCTTTTTCTACATTTATTGCGGAATAGCGCAACGCTACTAATATCAAATCCAACTCTTTGTGCTTCGTAGAGTTTCGATTTGTCTAAATATTTACGTATTTTCCTTCAAACTTGCATTTACCTGAATTATATTGAATTGAAGGTAATATTAGATTTTCGAGAAATGTGTGCTTCTGCGTAATTTATTGAATTTCAAATATTTACGTTTAAATAGACAGTTTTAATAGATATTTCTTTGCAATGTTTTGATTGTATTCCTAAAAGCAATACAAATATTTAGAAAATAACAATTAAATATAAAATAAAATTAATAAGAGAAACGTTTAGAAAATACAGCAAAGACTTGAAATATGGAGAAATCGTAATGAGAAATGTATTCATTTGTGGAAAAACTTACATAAAAAATAAAATACATATTTTCATAGTTTCAATATTAAATTTTACTTATAATTTCTGATTTAACAGATAATTAAAAATAAAAAGTTAATCGATTGTTTTGTGTAATGTATACACTATAATAAAATGATTAGGTAAAATGTTCTTAAAGTCTTTTTCACTTATACTTATAAGCATCTTCAATACGACAAATGCGAAATGGTATTTCATTGTGTATACAATTTCTGTTCGATTATTCCAAGGCCTCTCTAAGATAAGCTGGACCGATTCTGATGAGTCTTTGATTAATTCCGCTGCAAGTTTATTCGTTACGAATAACCTTTGAGAAGTTCCGGATGTCTGTCGTGAACTCTGTGCAGTATTCTGCTTTCGCAGTGCATAGAAAAGCGGCATTGTAAGCGGAAGAGAGTTTGGTTCAAATACACACAGTCTAATACATCTCTGTCTTCTTGGGATAGTATTGTGTACCCTTAACATCGAAGACCATTGTGATAAAATCTGCAACTAATTTATTTATTGCCATTGGGAGACAAGTGCTCGGAAAGTGCTTTCACAAATCAAATATCGAAACTGCAGCGCGAAAAAGAAAACAATAAAGAATTTATTCAAATTTTAGTAAACTGTTTGTACGAAACGCAAATTCATTGTTATTTCAAAAGCTGTAGATTTAAATAATTTATTGAATCATTATCAGGTAGAAAAGGAAATTTTCTGTATATCATAGCAGAACGCACTAAGAGAGAGAGAGAGAGCTTCGCGCTCAATAGCCGTAACGTATATTGTTCATCAATACGACAAAGTTCGAGCGCGCAATGTTGCTGCGTTGCAACGACGGCGTCCATCAATCGGTAAAAGAGCGCGGATTAAACGGGTGCATTGTATTCTACAGTAAGCAAGCGCGCAGCGTTCCTTTAATCCGAGTCTCCGTGCGCATTATGTAGCATTTTCGTAGTACGCTCTTCTATATAGATAGACATATCGTAAATCCGGCTAACGGGTCCTTCAAAGAGCAAAAACTTGCCTCTCGCACAATACGCGAGAGCAGTACGTACGTAGCTTATATATAGGTGGTACACCAGAGAGAGGGAGAGAGAGAGAGAGAGCCATAGCCACCTTAGTAATACCTCGACGTTGCCATGGCGATGCTACGGTAAATTCTTCCTCGGTCATAATTTCAAAATCCGCTACTATATACGTGCACTTCGTCGTGGCGCTTTTTCACCTTTACCTATATATTTATATATGTGGTTATAGACATGCATGTTATATGGATATACGCGTAGAGCATTTAAAGGATGTACCTTCCCTCGTCAGCTGGTCGATTCACTAAACCTCTCTTGCACCGTCGCCGACAGCGATCGATGCTTATCGAAGTGCTTGATCGGTTAGTCAAGTGGTCTGTGCTACGCGCCGTTCGATGCGCTCTCACTGTCTCGGTCTATCTCTCGATTCCACTCTACATAGGCAGCTTTTTTTTATTGTCTCTGTACGATTGTTTTTTGAGCGTTCGGATGAACGCCTATGGCTGAAACTCTTCTCATCCGCTCTCAGTCTGGCTAGTAATTTTTGGGATCGTTTGTCTTCTCTCATTTTCGGCACGGGCAAGCGCAGTTGCGAAAAATATAGCGCGGGGTATAGCGATGGCCGAGAACTCATTGCCAAGAGCAAACAGGAAAAAATCGGCCCCTCGGGCCGTCGGAAGGATAAATACAAGCCCGACAGTAGAGTTCGCCGGTTACCTTGGCAGCCAATGAACAGCTCTCGAACCCGTCATCGGCGCCACGCTCGACATCTGCAGTCTAGACCGCAGCGATATAGGGGAAATATTTATCCTGACCAACTGCCTTTATGTATACTCGATTTATAACTAAAACGCGATAGCTCGTATGTATTAGACACTTCATGCTGCAGCTCAAAAATTAAAAACTACGATCAATGCAAAGTGTTAGCACTTAATAAATTTATATATCTCTAATCTCGTACCAGCCACATTAATTACACGGGATATTTTCGTAGCCTTTTTTGTACGGAACGTTTATAGGAGTATGTTTCTACTCTATAACCTTGCGATAATGTTTTTAAACGGTATTAAATCTTTTAATTTAGAAAATGTTTCTTTTACATTTAACAATTTATTGGAATTTTCAGTTATAGATATTTTTAACCTTAACTCCCTAGCTTTTCCACAAATACCAATCGTTGTTCAGTGGGAGCCAATTGCTACGATCTACACCATATTCCCATTAATACCATTGTATAATACTGTAAACAAGTATTATAACTTGCCTGCTTTTGTTTAATCACAGGAAGAAGCGAAAATTTTTTGCTATTTTATAATTCAGTAATTTTACATTGAAAAATCCGAACCAAAATTTCGTTCGATATGAATTATTACCGAGCTGCGAGTGAAAAAAAGATCAATCAACTATGGCGAGTATCGGTTAATGTCTTCATTCCACCTTTGGTTACAGTATATCATTAAATACGCATCGATAAGTATGGGAAAGCAAGTGTTAAGAAGCAAATTTTCTCGCGCCAGAGAGCAAATTATGGGGTTCAAGTTCTCCTTTTTTGGGGCCTTCAAAACGAAAATATACCTTGTAATTGACACGTCGAAGCGAATGAGCGAAAAAAAGACGAACGAAGTAGCAGCTGTTGCTTGGGCGAACTTGTGTACCTGAACTCGGTGACGGGCTTTATAGGTACGTGGACTGTTGCTCTCTTATACGCATCTACCGTGTCCATCCATATACCATATAATATACAAGTTTACGTCCACACGACTATGACCGTAAAAATCCACGTTTCGTTTCGACCACGGATAAATTGGTCCATGTATCAAACTAAATTAACGCCGCTCTCTGTTCGTGCGGACAATTAACGATTTTCTATAGTTTATAGACGTCGGGGGGTTTCGTTTACCACCTATAAATCCCTGCCGGCGTTTTATCTAATATATATATATACACACCATGAACATTTCTCGCTTTCGCCCTCTCCTTCTTTTGCGGAAGAGAAGAAGGGAGAAACAATGATAAAAGTTTACTTATAAGCCGCGCTGCTCGTTAATCTGCTGTCGCCTTCAAGACCGCACATTTGTAATAATTAAAAATCTCTAAAGTTTTAAGTGCTACTTTTGCTTTTCTATTTGCTTCGCTCAACGTGGAGTTGAATTGGACTGCTTCTCTGTGTATGCAATATATATATATGGATAAACTCAGAAGATAAAATTTCAAGAAGCAAAGAAATACTTGGCTGAACCATTAATTAAGAAACTGAACGTTGGTACAGGAACTATTAGCTAGAATCATACAGAAAAAAAAGTTCTAAGTTTCGATTTGGTTTTGGAAGATTTTTAGGAAAAAATTCACTAAATGTTCGAAATTGATAAAATAAAAAAAACGCGCTATAGTTTTACGACGATATAGCTATGAATGTAAGCGTCTATAAAGTCACTAGTAGCGAAAAATAGTATATATATACCACGTGGATACACCGGATGAACGCACGGAGGGTCACGAAGAACGAACGGAAAGAATGCGATGGACACGAGCAATTTTCCCGGCTTGTCACTCGTGAGATATAGTCCTGTATACGTGTGTTGGGCAGCGACTGACAAACCATGTATATATATATGAGTAATAGCATTCGTCGAGTTTTACCGTCCATAAACCGACGACACCGGCGACTCTTGCTTTCATGCGCGGATATTTCACGCACGAGCCGCGCAATCTAGATCGGAGTTAGGGGAAGAAGCTGGCTCACCGCGCGTCGCCCTCGTTTTCCTCATACGCGCCACCAATGGCATCTTTTGCTTTCTATATAGCTGTGCAGGGTAGATATATGATTGTATATATATATATACTGTAGTTCAGAGGAAATTCGCAGTCTCAATTTGCGCGATATGTCAACGACTCCTCGATTGAGCAGCAGATTAACGGCGAATAAATTTAGCCACAGCCAGCTACACGGCTCTCTCATTTCGGTATTCAATCAGATTTCGAAGAAGGGATAAATATTTGAAAAAAAGAACGAAGCAAGGTGCAACAAGATGCGAAAAAAGAAAAAAGAGGAACTTGGCGTGGAGAATGCGTTAGCGGTAATAAATCCAAAGCCCGGAGAGCAATCCCAAGCCTCGGATTCGATCCAATGCGGCGCGAGAGAGAAGGAGACGAAATCTTCTTCTGTATCTCAGTCTTTTGGACGTAACGTTAAATTACAAGCTGTCTCAATAAGGACTCGACTATATTGCCATTGCATCGACCATCTCTCGATTCGCCTCGGCGCTTAGCTCTCGCTCTTTCTTTCTTACTTGTCTGTATATGCTACTATCCTCGCGTAAGTCGAAGAAGACGGAGGAGAGGCGGCGATCAAAAGATCCGAGGGGCTGCTTTATTGCACGTAACAGGCGCCCCGTACATTGGTGGCATATCGAGTGAGAAAATCAATCAATGCGTGCTGTACGCGAGGGCTAATTATCGTTTTGGCACGTTGGTCTTGCCGAATGGGGCCCCCTCTATCGGCAGTGAATCGTTCTATCAATGTCTTATACTCTCCTCCGAATCACAACGCTCAAGACGCTGGGGAAAAAACTTAGATAGCTAGTGTATAACTCTTATCCTGTAAATACAATTCTTCGTTTTATTTTTAACAGTTTTGAAATCAGATTTTTTACTTGATTTGTCAAAGTGTTAATAGACAATTTTTATTCTGTTTTCATCTAGCTCTCATTGGATTGTATTTTGAACTCGTATTCCTAGTATAATTTCATTTGGAATACTGCTGCTATAATTACTATATAGCAATATAAAGTCTGCACGTGTATAGAAAGAACAATGCCAACGACCGACGCACAACTCTGTCAAGTATATATCGTCAGCGTATCGGCGCCGGTGGTACCTGGTCGTGTGACGTTACACGTGCATAGTGCGCAAGTGCACATTGACCTCATTGAGTATGCAACGGTGTAAAGCGAGCCTATGAGTGACGTATGCCCCGTGTAAAGTTCTGACGTATTGTGCGAAACGTCAGATCGGCACCGATGTCGCCGCTCTCAATGTGCGTCGAGCATACTTTTGACGTCAATCCGTAACTATATAAACAGATGAATTAGATCTAAGCGAAGCCTGAGAGACCATAGCTGCATGACGTGCGCGCAACGCGTGGTTTCTGGCAGCTTACTTTACTGAGTAAATTTAAATGAACAACATTAATTTTTCATGACTAGCTCTTTTCGCGTGAGCCACTATACAGCTATTCTCGAAAGCATTTCTAAACTCTAATGAGTCGTTCTAGAATATATAGGATTAACACCTTAAGGAATATACGGTAAATAAATAAAAACTAAGACAAAATTGTAAATAAAGCAAAAAAGTCAAGTACAAGAAGGAACGCGTAAATGAGCCGTTGGCTAAAAAATTAATTTTCTTCTTTACTACAGAATCTCTCATCTCCGGTGCGTTGGATAGCAAGGCTCCCTTCGGTTGTCGGACCGACGATTTTGTCTCCCCTCACTCTCAATATCGAAGCGCCATCATAATAATAGCGGAACGTCGTATTAAAGCATCGCTTTTTGCTCTATCTCGCCCTACCCTCACGTTCGCCCTCTACCGTTGCCGCAGAGCCGAAAGTGTTTCTCTCAAATACTGTCAACCAATTAATCTTATTAATTTGTTCGCGAAAGCGTCGACTCTTCTCCCGCAAGCACTGCTGCTGCTCTCGTTTCCCGTGATTTATGGGAGCTCTAATTAAACCTTTGATAAAGACACTTTTGCCCCTTTATGACCGGGTCCGAATAATCGATCAGCCTTTTGCCGGCATTTATGCTAATGATTGTAAAAAATTCGATATATTATTTCTCCGTTTCATTTCTACTTCTTTATTATATATAACCATGACCATCCGCTCTTATCCCTTTCGATCAATCCCTCTTCGATTTGAACACGTGACGCGGTCGACGAAGAGAAAAATCGAGAAAAATCGAGTTTTATGCAGTCGTAGCCAACAGTTTCACCAGCTTTACCGCCTCCCTTTTATTTTACCTCGTTATTATTTGTCGTCGTGACTGTTGCTCAACAAAAACCTCTCCTCCTCCCTGGACAATTTTTCAACGTCAATAAAGCGCTATGCCCGTTCTTTCTCTCTTGTATTTTAAAACGGATAATGGCTGATCGTTCTTAATTACAGTAGATATCGCAGGGCCGTATCAGAGCTCGTTTGCATCCCGACGCGAACAATAATTTCCGAATATGCTAATTATGTTTTTGCCGTGGAATTTCATTCTCGATCGTATTTTTATATATACATCCCTTTTGCGTTAAGTGTAGCGTTTACGGGAAATCGTTGTCCGTCGAGATTTGTGATTCGAATTTTTCGCATAAAAGATTATACGTGACATGTATACCTCACTGTTGTATATGACTAAGATTATTGTATGGTCTTAAGAAACATTGAAATCGTGTACAAAGATACTACAAAGCTTTTTGCAACGTCGTTACTGTCTTTGGAACGTAAAAGTTTGAGAAGCCTTGTGTATAATATAAACCCATGGCGGCTCTTACGATCTCCCTGTTAAAAAAACGCGAGTCGCGAGTTCTTATTCGCGAATACACGAAATGATATTTCTTCATTACCGCGGAAAGTGCTAAGTGAGAGCAGAAGGAGCGCAGTCAAGTAGTGTGCGCACAAGAACGGGGAGCACCAGTGTTATAACGTAAGAGAGGCTGCTGGCCGAGATTCCTCTTCTTCGAGACTCGTAATCTTGATTAACATAAAATTAATGCGCGCGCAACCGGCAGTTAAAAAAAATAATTAAAATGCATTAAGGCTCAAAGGCTATTTAGCTGAATATAAAGGAAAAAGTTTGTAAACCCCGTCGGGCGCGATAAAAGTTTTTCATCGAAAAACTCTTGCCGTATACACACCTCTCTGACCTACTTGTCCCGCAAGCTCTATATACGTGTATATACGGTGCGGTATATATAGAAGCCCATGCTAGAGCTCAAACACGCAGACGTAAACAGCCGGTGAGCTCAGGTACTACTAGCCCCCTACAAAGAGCCCGAGCATCGCATTGCATAGCCAAAATGCGTGAAGTTGGCTATCCGGAGATCCTATACCACACCACTGCCACCACCTTTGCGCTCTCCGCGTTCTCCCTATGCTGTATATACACTGCGTCAGCAGTGGCTAGATAAGCTTTACAAGGTGATAACCGATAGCGTTGCTCCGCGCGCTCACACAAACACACGTATACACACGTTGTGCAGCAAGTTCGCGTGTTACGCTCGAGTCTCGCGAGCCGATAAACCGCCACCGGCGTCGACTTGTATTCCTGAAGCGGTAGCCTCGGCTCCTTCTCTCTCTCTCTCTCTCTCTCTCTCTGCGTGCTGTTCTAACCTGTACAGACTTTGGTATATATAGAGAAGTATAGGTTCGTTTGCCCTCTCTTGGTTTCAAGATCAGCCTCGAGGG
Source organism: Apocrypta bakeri (assembly GCA_018906985.1). Classification (NCBI taxonomy): domain Eukaryota; kingdom Metazoa; phylum Arthropoda; class Insecta; order Hymenoptera; family Pteromalidae; genus Apocrypta; species Apocrypta bakeri. Next base: position 5,316,275 of record JACCIA010000007.1, on the reverse strand, counting down.
CTCCCACTGATCTACTTTGCTGCGTACAACCTCGTGCACTCTCCTGTGGGAACGTCGACGCAACGCTCGCGGGTATAGCTCTGGCAAATTCATCACATATACCACATATAACGGTTGCTTCCAACGTTGTGCGTAAATGTGCTCACGAACGTCTTGCATGCGAACATTCTTAATGAAACTATGAGATGATATGAGTAGAGCTGCTCCATGCAATTTTTCCTCGACGTTTTGACTTTTTGAGATATGCCCTGAACGTGAGAACATGCGCCTCATTTCTTTCATTCTGTTTCTCTCTATCTCTCTTTCTGCGTTCCGTCGACGCTTACCAATATCCTATCATTATTTTCATTTCCAGGAGGCCTGCTTCTAGTCTATGCCGCTCGCGCATACATATACGCTTTGGCACCGAAAAAGAGCACAAAAAATATCTCAGCACACTGGAGCGTAACATAGAAAATCGCGTATCGATTGGCGTCATTGACAAACCGGGATATGCCGCGATAAAACCGGGGAATTCGTATAAGAATTACTATTACTGGAGGTACTATCTACTAATGGTTATTTACCATTTTCTAGAATTAGTTAGTTCTTAATTCGATATTGAGGTGACGCGCATGAGCTAGAATTCTAGTAATATAATAATGGCCCAATGATGGCATGTCAAATTCGAAATGGACCTAAAGTTGTGTATCATAATACTAGGTCGATATATTTAGATAAATTAAACGTAATTTCGATAAGTAAATACACGTATTGTATTTAAATTGGATTAAAATTGTATAGCTACAACAACAGCATTGTTACGGATGTATTCGTCCACAACGCTCGCGCAGTCCGAGCATATGAGCAGAGTCAGCGATAAAGACGAAAAAGAAAATAAATGCATCATAGACGTTAGCTCCGTGGTTAGAGCACTTGCCTTTCATTCAGGACGTCCCGGATTCATGTCTCGTCGTCTACCTTGATCCGTTCTTACAAGGGACATTGTTTATTTATTTCGATCTATGAAAATTAGAGCACACTGGCATCCGGAAGCCGCGAACCACAGCGCACGATAAGGTCGCCGTATTATCAACGATGGCTCTATAGCTTTTGTTAGTATTTTGCGAAAATTGAACCGAGCAGCTTTCTTTCTGGTGTGTAGGGGCGGTCGCGTTTCGCGATGTGACCAACCAACGGATTCGTATTGAAATAGAAATCCATGCGATCCTAGTCCTCTCGTAAAGGTATATATCTAGCTCTCTCTGCTCTCTTTTATTACGCGCGACATACGCTTCGCATAGCCATTCTCTCGCACACCCTCTCGTTACGCACACATGGACAGGTGCAGCGGTTGTTCCGGCGAAATTCCTTTTTTTATCCTGGCTATACGCTATCTCTATCGATCTCTCTCTCTCTCTCTCTCTCTCTCTCTCTCTCGCTTCCTCTTTCACGATCGATCGGCGCCTGTGTTTCGATACCACGGTGGCATGTGAAATGCCCGGCTTATTCGAGTGGCATAATAATCGAGAAAACCAAAAGCCTTGGCTAGTTGACATTGATTTTACGGGTACCCATTGTCTGTATACATGTTATATACATTCTGGGTATGCAAGAAATAGCTTACAAGCGAGCGAGTCAGTATGACGTCAGCATTGTTTGGGGACGCGCTTCCTGGAACATCGGCTGCTCCATGCCGCATGAGTATCTCCCATATAAAACACCTGATCTCTTTGACTATAGCTTATAACTTACACATAACTTTATAAATACACCCAAAAGAGTACTCTTTCGGCAATTGCACTTTTTGACTTACGTACACAGTCGACGATTAAAAATCAAAGGTTTACGGGAACTTCATATACGCTGTACACTCTATGTATTTGACTATTTCAAACGATCGACCAAATCCACATGCTAGTAGGGAGTAGGAGTCGGAAACAATATAGGAAAAAAAGTTTGAAAAACGAAAAAAAACAAGAGTTTCGAATTAATATCGTACGGGATGCACGACGACGACAGTAGAAGCGAAAATGCTCATGCGTAGAACTCCGAACGCGGAATAGCCAAAGCGCTTAAACTCGTTTGTCCGCTGTCAGAATAGCTGAACGCTCAGCTGGGCAATTTCAACAAAGCAAATTTGCATATTCTCGAATGTTGAACGTTCCGAAATCAGAATGAGTGCTGGTGTGTGTGGCGGGCATGACGAGCGTTGAAAAATAAAATAAAATAAAAAAAATCCGCGAGGGATAAAAAGAACCGGGGGGATGGTGAGAGCACAGCGTCGGTGATGTATCTCAAAAGTCCTCTCGGTCGTGAACTGTTCAGGCGACTCTTTAAAATTTGTCGCGAGTACGCCACTTGAATACATATTCGAGAAAAATGCGGAGAGAGAACGGAAGATCGATTTTCTGCGAGCAGCGACTCCCGGTACCAAAGAAGAATATTACAGAACCTGCAAACACGACGACGATGAAGTACGACACTCCGTGTACGCACGGACGGGACGATTGATTTTAATGTTACGCGAATACAACGTAGTCGACGGAGTTGTCTGTTACCGTTCACTCACGTCGTATGGATTATAAGCTCACGCGGTCTGCTAGCTTTATATATATATATATATATATATATAATACAGAGTTGTGCTTGCAACAGCGCCGCAGCAGCTGCGAAGAAATAGTGCGACGATATTTCAGGAGCGCCTCGAGACAAGTGGAGAAAATTGTATCTCCGGAATTTAGTGCTAATATTTTTCTTGGAGCGGACTCCGGCTTCTCGTTAGTTACCGCCAGTCCCGGGGCTTCGCTCTTCGCTCGGCGTGTCACACGCATACACTCCGATCCAGTGAAGAAGTTGCGTGTGAGAGATGCGATTATTTTTATTGCGTTTATATCGCGTCATCGCAGTTATTAAACTGAGCGTGGACGAGCATCCTCGACGTTGCATAGCAATCTCTCTCTCTCTCACTCTCGTCGTACTTCATGTCGCGTACTACCTTGGAAGGAGAGAAAAATTGAGCTTCGTAATCGTCTGACGCTCACGCGTAGAGCATAATGGCGCTTGCAGCCGGTTTCGCACACTTTACCCTTTCCTAACCGCTCTTATTCCGCTGATAAAGTTTCAAATATCCCACGCTTACGTTTTGCAACGTAAACTAACTGTGTGTCTCATAGCGTAACCTACCCTTTCTACAGCAAGCTCTTGGCGCAAGGGAGAGATAGCACGTCCTCTACTCTCAGCTGCTTTTCAAGCTTTAATTAAAAGTTTATTTGGATTGATGGCTTTGTTATCGCTCTCGACGCCAATGGGCTTTTGTATTAATTTTAACGATGCAGCGTTGCCAGTACGTGAATGTGTATGTAGGCTTTCGCGATCGCCTATACTATGAATATGCATCCCCGACGCGCGCGCGCGAGCAATCTTTTGGCGGCTCGTTTGCTTTGCTCGATACATTCGAGCTTGCTAATAGATATTATTAAAAATTTCCGAGAATGGCAAAAGCGCCGGGCGCGTTTTCGTAGAATATAACCAATGAATATTTTAACGCCTCGACTCGCTATATTGAAATCATAAATATTTCATGTCCATTTCAGTCTTAAATATATGGTATATTTTATTTCCTCTTTCACGCGCACGCGCGGCATTAATTGAATATCAGCGTTAAAATATTTTTCCAATAAACCATATAGACCGGCAGCGGTGGCGACGCGTTCATAATGCATTTCGCCGATGACGTTGCGACGTATTTATACATACACTATACATACGTGTATATACCTATATCGCAGTAGCCACACAGCGAAATGCATTTTGCCAAAGGCTACATTCGCTTTAATTCATTTCGACTCTGAACGAGCGCTTCATTAACAGCCCAAAGCTATTTTGTAGTTTTTTTTCATAAAAGACGAATGGATTCCCTCCTCGCGAGTGTTTGTTTTTCTTCAACTATATTCGAGGTAGTTTACGATCGCCTCGACGTCGCCGGCAAAGTTTTAAAGTGCACTTAAAACAGCAGCTCCATGGAGTATCGTTTTTCGCGCCTCTCACAGAACTCTCTCTCTCTCTCTCTCTCTCTCTCTCTCTCTCTCTCTCTCAACGATCCTGAAGCAGTAGCGGCAGCAGAGCTTTCGAACGGCCCTTAATCTCTCTTCTTCTTGCCGCGCGGAAAATGGTTGGGTTACAACTCGAGTGTGCAATCAAGAATCAACGTGGAAATCTCGGCTCGCTTTATGGCTTGCCTTATTTCTCCCTTCAGCTTTTCATTACGTCTCATCATTTTTTCCCATCAAAACTCATTTGACCACATCCAATAGTCTAGTTCTGGTATTTACGCATGTTTTTTTTATATATATATGTGAGCTGTGTGAGATCAAATCTTAGAATATTTAAGCCATGCTATAAATACATATCAAGTTTCATGTAATTAGCAAGTAAATCCAGGATTTGTTTACGATTCTACTATTTTTCTTGTTCTTCCTACCGGTATATGGATAACTCTCTCATATAGCAAACATAATTTTTTAAAATTACGTTCTTAATGAGAAATGCAGATTCACAAAGAATAGTTACAAGAGAATTCGTGTAATTAAAACTGACGAAATTCTCGAATAAATAATAATTTTAAATTAGTTATACCGAATAAAATTCCATTCGTTTAATCTGTCAGAAAATGACCAATGTATATACATGTGAACTCATTCAATATTCAATACACAAACATCGATTCATCGGCGAGGAAAACAGTAGAAGCAGTGCGCATAGGAAACAGTCATATTGAAATCTCACAGCAGAATATGCCGCGTTCAAATCTGTACATATTCCTGATTCTACTGGGGCTTATATGCCTTTAAAGCTCGGCAGCATCGGCGGTAAGAAAATAGCAGCGATTGGATCGCGAAAAAGTTAGTCTCGAAACACGCGCCGCATCGTCGAACGTCGTCTGTGTACGACACTACTGCAGGGCTCGAGTCAATCGCGATGCATAAAGTACCCGCGGCGCGCGATAACTTCCATCGAAATAATTTTACATAGACAGCGTGCGGCAAAGCCTGATCTGAATACTTGAAAGGAGGTTCGCACCCGGGCCCTTTGCAGGATAGAGAAAGCTCGGCTCGTGACGCGCATTTCTAGTAGCATATATGTGTGCTCTATCTCGTACACATACACATATATATGTAATATTCGTATATATACATATATATATATATACTCTTTCCATTGTCGCGCAACAAATAGACATATATTCAGCGGTACAAATCCAGCTGGTGCGCGCGCGCGTGCGGCATGCGTGTCACGTATCACTTTCGAGCGAGCCCTCTGTAAACACGCCTGTTTACGATAATATTCCCTTCTAATGCTAACGAGACGGCCTCTATCTCTTATCCGCGTTTGTATCTCTCCCCCCTCTCTCTCTCTCTCTCTCTCTCTCTCTCTCTTGAAGGGGATATAAATGCGCGCACAGCCTGTCTAGGAAGAGTCGATATGCGCTATGTACTATCACGACGGTGGACGACCGACGACTACGTCGGGCAAAACAAGAGTGACGCTTCAGTTAGTGTCGCTTGACTGCTGTGTATGTCATGCTGACACGCACCATCGGATATATCCCTCTCTTTTGCGCTGCTTATCTCACGTTTTATATTAGTAAGAGGCTTCAATCGATAATATACCAATCGTTATTTGCTCGTTGTCTTGTATACATCGAAACTTCCTCGTAAATTGTCGTTTGCGTTCAGTTTTCGATCTTATATACATATATCGTAAATGAGAACACGAGTAATTGGTTAAATAACGTACTTCGTTCTGATGACGATTGTTTTGCAAAAGTTTAGCGACGCTGCTGCAGAGCAGAAAAGTCTACAAAATACGAGCAGTAACCTCATTGTCTCTCTCCCTCTCTGTCTCTCTCTCTATCTCTCTCTCTCTTCCTTGGATTCTCACTATCGTCATAATAAAACGTTTGCTGACTCTAATTGGTATAATTGTTTAAGGACTTATTAAACGTATACTCGTTCTGTAGATAAAATATGTGCATAATATTGCTTTGTATAATTGCACAGAAAAAAATGTATATTTTAATAAATTTAATTTCAAAGAAACGCGATAGCGTCATTTTGATAATAAACAGTACTAATACCAATAAACATTAACATATTACAGCTAACTCTCTTTCTCTTTTAATTCTCAATCAGTCGAGAGTTGTTTCACTGCGTATGCATATTTTTTTTTACTCTGATACAAAAAGCATATTTTATTTTAATCTTTTTTTCAGCTTCGTACTTTGAATTTTCGCAGTATGTTTGCAAAAACAGTAAAACAATGGCGATAAATATTTGTATTGATAATGTTTTCATTCGCCAGTAGATATCTCACACGACATGTATATTTATCGAAATAAATTTATTTTCAATGAGGATAAATACATTTATACATTTGTATATATACGTGAATTTTTTCTATAAGTAAAACAAAATACACAATTGAAATGATTTGTAAATTCAAAAGCAACTATGTGCATTCCAAATCATCTATATTTATATCTCTGTATTATTATTTAATTTTTTAAGAATTATTTGCTAAATGACAATAAATGGTTTGTCTTACAAGTATGATAAATAACTTTTACTCTTCTTTGGATGACACGTTATGTACAGAAATTCTATGTTGCGCGGACCACAAAGTTAGCGAGAATACAGAAATATTACGAGTAGGTAGGTCGTTTAATTGCATAATTTCAGCAAGCGGCGATACATGATTTCTATAAAGTACATCAATTATCGTAATTACACTTTCTCCAGTCTTCTAACACGTATTTTCCATTGCTTGTTTCAGGTGAGTGGACTCCTATCTCTCTCTTGCAAAGAGGTACAGAGAAACAACGTCAACGGCATTAGAAGCGGATCGACGCTTCACATTCACAGCTAACAATTTTCAGTAGAGAACCTCTTATTATAGATGCCTAATATCTTCCCCCTAGTCTTTTTAAAATATCCCCTTCATCTCCTTGCAACACTACATCCAAACATGATTTGAGTAAAATGAACGTAGTAAAGGCGTGCGATTTCTTCTTCTTTACCCCTTGTGTTATTTGCTGCTCTACTAGCTTGAGCGAAATTGGCAACAGTTCGCCAGTATTTATGCGTATATACATATACAAATATATATTTATATATCATAAATACATCGAGAGCTTTTGAGTTACACTCGCGGCTCGCTTTGTTGGCGCTGTGGGAATCGGACTGCGATGAATATGTCTGTGCGCGAATGTACAGGGAAGTAAGCCTAGACTCGCGCTCGCCCAGCAAAAAGCTCGTTTTCAACTTGGGGAGTACCAGCGCGCTCTTTCGAGGACTAAGGATATGGCAGGTGCATTAGTCTCTCGCAGTGCTGTATGTATGAGCCCCCAGGAGAAATCATGAGGTCTTACCCTCGGCCAGAGCGCTATACATACACATATATATATATATATATATATATACATAAATAGCAAAAGCCGAGGTGAGTGGCCCTAATAAATCCTAATATAAATCAGCCCCTATTACTCATATCTGCCGGAGTGAGCTCGCCGCGCTTGTGCTTTTGCTCCCATGTATACATGTATATACAACGCCGGCAAAGACCGGTTTTTCTCAACGACGACGACGACTTCGATATTTAGAGCGTCGTCTATATCTCAAAGCAGTAGCCGAGTCAGGAAGGAAAAAAAACAAAGTATCATTGAAGAAGAAAGTTACTGCGATACATAAATCTGCATTATTCGACGAACTGCCTAAGTGTTTACCCTTGTTCTAGATAAATTTTTTCCTTCCCTCTTATTCGACCGCCCCTTTACATTCTCTCTCTTTTTCTCGCTGCTCTCTCATACATTTACTTTTGCGTGCGTGCTGAATAACAAGATCGAGCCAGCATTAACATATTGTTGCCTCTCGCTCATTCTCTTTCTCCTTTTGCTTATAGAGGCTTGACGATAAAACTGACGGGAAATTCGCGGAATTATGTTGGATCACGCGAATCATCTCGTTATCGTTGGATTTTTTTTCGTGAAAAATAACAATTCGTTTCGACGACGCGTTAAACTTTTTTTATAAATTGATTCGTGGATTGAAAATACTAGTGTTAAACCAGCTTTTTAGGTATCCTCACAAATTTGCAGACTTTGACATTTTGATTGTATGTTAACACTACTGTCTGGTGTTCTTTATGAGTATAAGGACATCTTTTCCCCACTATTGACCCAGTATTCAATTAATACAAAAATGTTTCTGCTAAGAACGAGATCTTATACGAATAAAGATTGTATATATTTTTCAACATCCATATGTTAACCATTTTTCTATTAATAAGGGATTAATGGTCTAACACAAGATCAATAATGACAACTGTTTCTTAGTATATAAAAATTAGCTGGTCCGGAATTCAGGACTATTTCTACCGTCCCTTACAGTAGAGAACTAGGAACGGCCAGTACTCCTAGTAATGTTAATTCTTGCTAGGATAATGAACGAAATTGCAACAAGTCTGAATAATATTTTGATGATAAATATTGATTGCTATAAGTCGCACTGTTCATAGCAGTGTAGGGAAAGAAGTTCGAGCAGTCACGACTAGACAAGGAGTCTCGAGACACAGAAGGGTCGCCTAGGCGTCATTGTCGTCGAAATTCTGAGCATTCCCTTCTTATCCTTACGTTGGTACATCTCGTTACTTTCTCAACTTTAGATGGGTAGACACGAACGTTTACCATTTTTTCCTCTACTTAATATGCATGGCATATGTATAGTACGAATTGCAGACGACCTGTTCGATCTGAGAAATACTTTTAATAATTCTACCCGTGTTATTTGTTCATTCGTTTGAATATTATTGCTCGTAAAAGTGATGCTCGAAAATTGTAATTAAGAGAGCTGTGAATTCTCCCTCTACCTCTCTCTCTCTCTCTATATATATATATATATAAAGCGCCGTCACTGCTACCCAAACGCGGTCGTCAGCTGCAATCATGATTTTCGAGCTATATTCGATTTTTACACTACTCTGCACTTGGAATATTGGATTTTATAATTTACGCAGCTTGAATGTACTTCTTTCGAGTTTAACGAGCTTTTTATTACGAAACCACTGTCTGGTGTTCTTTTCGTTACTCTCAGAGAACTTTTTGCTATAGCTTGATATATAACTTAGTTTTTTCGTTTCTTCAGCTTATAATACTCGATTTTTGATATTTTAATTTTTCATACGTATATTTTCTGACACTGTGTGTACATACACCGCCGAAATAGTGTATTACTGCTATACTATATGCAACTGTTGGTTTAATTATTATGTGTGAATGGAAAATTATGCTAATGAATCGTATCCGAGAGATAATGCTAAAATCATATATATATATTATGCGAAATTTATACGATGATGGGTTTTGAAATTTATTTGGCTCTATACTTAATTCATAATTTACGACAGTATCGCGACTTTTATTTGAATATGTATTGTCGTGATTTCAGCCTACTATCTTTACATTCAGGATGTAATTGTATTACGACATTTTCGACGATGAAAGTATTGATTATCGTGAATTATACATGATATTTATTAAACTTAAATATATAATGAATTGTCTAACCAGTAATATATAATGAAAATACATTGGCCTGTTTTGATCAGTCAAAAGAAACTATTATGTCTACATATTTATTTCATCAATATATCGGTTAATTCTTCAAAAGAGAAAAAACTGTCAACTCATTAATTTTAACGATTTAACCCCAAATAACTTGAAAATATGTATTCACTCTTCAGGACTGTCAATAAATTACTGCCTCTCACAGGGCGGTTTGTACTAGGTTATCAACAAAAATATCGTATAAATCTTAAACAAGCTCACATTCATAAATCACAGATTCAACTCTTCAGGTCTCTGCACGTCTACCTATATATAATATATACGCTCACGACGTTACAGATAAGAGAGCGACGAGGAATTTAAAAATTAAAAATTGAAGCACGCTCGCGTAAAGCTCGCAATTTACACCCTCTCTAATTTATAAAGCATAGCTCGCGTAAAACTGAGAAAAACGAATAAGAGTCATATAGCGGCGTCGACACGAGGGAAAGTCGAAGGGAGAGGGGAGTGAGTGAGAGAGAGAAAGAGAGATATGCAGCGGCTTATTAAAACGAGATAAGCTTTTTATCATGGCATTATTATTCATAAACTCAGGCTTCTCTATCCAAGATCCGTCGCTCGTTCGAAAGTGCACAGCGTGTAATTAAAAGGCGCGCAGTGTGCGGCTAGGCCAACACCTTCTTCGCAAGCGAGCTTACAAAAGCTTTATACAAGGGGAATATCACGAAGCGGTTACGCGGTAGCGAAGACACGTGCGTTTAACGTCGGTCAGCCGCGTGATGTCCAAGCACGCAACTGGCATACAAATATGTGTCCCTCCTCTCCTCTGCTCATAGCACATAAGAGTCGCCATTTTGCACGTGCGCACCTTACGTGTCTAGCGAGAAAGACAGCTGCCGCAAGCACGACTTGACTGTGGTACTCTGCGTCTACGTACTGTATACTTTTTATGTCGTTTTTGCTGGAATAATAATTATATTATTATATCGTTGACAGTATGATTAACGAGTAGATGCGTTGCATTTTAAAATCACGTATTTATTATTCATTTAACTTGGTTGATTATATAAGCTATATCTTTGACCAAAACTCTCGTAAACTTGTGTGCCGAACGCGCGGTGTTATTCTCCTTCCTTCTTTTTTTCGCTCCGACACGCGCATCGCGAAACTCGGCACTTTAATCACCTCTAGATCGAAAAAATAAGATATTTTCTTAGAGAAGTTTTATCGGTTTCTCCCTACGTTTGGATTCAGAAAACAAGCCGCGATACCTGCCAACCTAACTTTCTGAGTTTAACACACACGTGCGCGTGGGATCTAAAAATGTAGTTAGTTCGCTTTTCTATCATGACTCTCAATATGGAATATATCGTACATGGAATTCAAAGCAATTAGCAAGCTCCTTGAGAAAACAAAAGAAAAACTTACGGAACTATAAATTATTTGAATCATTTTCAATTACATTTGAATTTGCTAAGAATTCTGATCTCAAGTCAAATCTGAAAACTGGCACTCCATTTTACAAGTATTTGACATTAATGCGATGAGTAAATATGCGCAATTTATATAAATCTAGGTAAAATTTTGGAATAACAACATTTACACAGTACTGGCTTAGTATTTTACAAATACATAGAAAATTAGTGCATGTTTATATATTGAGCCAGAACTGCCGAAAAGTTATAATTACTTATCCAGTATGATGCCATTGATACATTCTTAATACTATGGGATCCACGTGTATAAATCAATGTTAACTAACGCTATCAACCAGATACGTATTCCCAACAGTGGTTTACAATCGTTAGGAAGAAAAAATATATGTTATTTTCATGCCATAATCGTCGATCGAGTATCCATGCCTCTCGTTTATTTTGCTCAGTTCATTGCGCGGTAAATAAAAGCCGGTTTAATCTGCGCGGAGGCGTACCGCAAATGCTGCTAGTCGTCCAGAAGAGCCGTGTATACTTACGTCGGCTATGCGACACTTGTCTAATTTAATCAGCATAATTGACGACGAGTTTCGTCAGCAAAAAATAAAACAAATTTTAAGACTGCATAAATAAGAGTTACGTAAATATAAAAGCCGTTCTACAACTGGATAATATAGTATTCCAGTAAGACTATAAGGAGTAAAGGAATAGAGAACTCGAGGAACTTAACTGATGAATGAGTATTAAGAAAACAGACTGAGATGCTCAATAAACAAAGGCTCCCTGCTTTTGTCTGAGATTTGAAACTCTTAACGTCGTCGCAATCGCATAAGATTTAGAAAAAACAAACATTCTTAATTAATAAACCTTTTATAAAAAAGCACCAAGGTCGCAGAGAGAGAGAGAGAGAGAAGGTCTTTAAAATCCTTCATTGATATATGACTTCGCCCATTACGGTTTCTCGTCTCTGTCGTTATACGACACTTTCCGTTGTCCCTATATATAATACTCTTTCCTTCCACCAATAATCGACCCATTATTCACAGTCATCTTTGATGAAGTTTTATTGGTTATCGCGAAACTTATTCTTACACGATTTGTCCATCATCTTGAGAGCATCGCTTCTCGTTTCTTCTGGAAAACGTTCAGGTTAATCGCTTTTATAAAGGTACTATAATAATTACTGCAACCAATTCCTCTAGTACGAACATTCTAAGTCAACACACATATAGTTAGAAAGATTCGTTATTTAATTAAGAGATATTTGAGCGTTTCGCAAAAGTATCAGCTGCTTATATAGCTGTTATGTAGAGGACGAAGAAAAAAGTAACAAAGCTCATTAACCCGGCATATGCATAATTTTTTTAGAAACTCTATCAGAAGTACTACACCTCTCATCTTCCTATCCAAACGCGCTCATTTTTTGCACGTTGAGAAAATAGTTAAGTGCACAAATGGCCTGGTAGTAGCATCCAAGAGAGAGAGAGAGAGAGCATAATCGTAAGCGCGAGCAGTATAGGTAGAAGACAAGCTGCAGTTCTCGCGCAAGAAAAATTAAATGAACGAGTCGTTGCGAATGCATCCTCCACAAGATTATTCCAGGGTTTTGCATTAGCGGGTAGCTCGAGACCGCATGTTAAAAATATTGCAATCACGAGGCCGAAGTAGACGCCCAGACGGATAGAGAGAAACGATAGAAACTATGTGGCATCCACTACTCTGTGCGCGCGCGTGTGTGTGTGTATGTGTACATCAGTGTATATGGATGCGTATGACTGTGGCGTCGGCAGCTACAGATATTTGCATAGGAGGACCGTGCATCCAGCGGTGGCACTCGGCTTTAATGCCCATGCATCATGCATATTCAAACCGTCGCTGGTACAGCTGTACGCGAAAGCTAAATCCCAACGCGTCTCCTCTCTCTCTCTCTCACTCGCTCTCGGGACGGATCCCCCGAGCTCTCATTCGCTCCCCTTGTCGGCCAACCTCCTCCTACTCTGTCTCTGTCGTATTCCTCCGCAGCTCCCCCCGTAACGCAGCACTCTCTTATTGAAAATCAAAATTCAACCGAATTAGTCGAGTCGCTGTATGGAAGCTCGCTATCGCTACAGCCACGACAGCTCGCGCCGTTATCTCGGGTGCAACCGCCGAGTTTATTGACTCCTTTATTGCTGGAAAGCTAAAGCGACAGTTTTAGAGTGCCCGAGGAAATACTTTTTCACTTTAACCTGCCGTTAAATTCTTCCATTTACGGGCGGTACTCGCCGACACCAGTGACGTCGTCGCGCTCTACTGCTTTATTTTATCCTGTACGCGATACGTCTGAGCAAAATTATGAACTTGTTCAATTACTCTCTCTCTCTCTCTCTCTCTCTCTCTCTTTCTGTACTACTAATAACGTTTTTATCATTCTTCTCATGCCTTAAATCAAAAACAATTTTCAACTATATGTATGCGTAAAACTACAGTTGTGACGTGTTGGCTTTGAAATTCTATATATATGATATATATTCGAATCGATACAACTTTACACTATGGCGAAAGTTTCGTTTCTCAAAATTAAATCCATTCGTCTTACTCGCCCGGCTAATATAATTTTCCTCACTCCTCGAGTTTGAAATTAATTAATGCTTGGAGTAATATATTTTTTGCTGCGTATAATATAGAGCATCTATAGCAGTATTACTTGGGAGAATGAGAGGGATAGAGAAAATTATTGGTGAGCATTACCTATTAAAACTTATACTCGGCGTCTTGTGCGAGAGGATGAATGTATTATTCTGCACATACTACACTTGAATGCGAATCTTGGTAATTCCGCTATACTACTTGCACTTTCTCCAACTGCATCCGGCGTAGTCGTCGACGTCGTCAGGAGTAAGTCTAAGTGAATTCTCGTCTCTGTAATTAAACTTCCTAGACGACAGATCAAGTTTTGATCGCCTTGACCAGTAGCAGCAAGCACGCCTTGCACATTCGAGAGAACTTATGCAAAGCCTCTACGGCTTCATATTGAATCCAGTTCGATCATCGTTTATTAATTGACTCTCTGTACTTATACACGTGGACTGAAATAACTTTCCCTTGTGTACAAGAGCTGCTTATTTTCTAAAACGATTCTCGGAATGGTAGGTAATCGAAGATTTGCAATTACTGGGCAACTTGATTCGTAATGCAAAAAAATGCCTCTTCATCACATTTGAAATCGAGGATTTATTTGGACTCAGCGAGCAAGAGATGAAGCTAGGAATTATTGGCCGTTGTCGGAGCGAGAAATTGTTACGAAAGTATAAATCGTAATAAAAAAATTTTTCAATCATAACGTCGGCCGAGCCTGCGTTTCGCTTTCACGTACGCACCCTCTGAGCGCGACGATAATGTATAATCCCCTTTTGATTATTCTCGGCCCTCGTTTTTTTCTCCCTTTTTCTTTTGTCCCGACTGTCTTTTTTACCGTGTCCATTTGCTATATAATGTATACTTCTTATCCCGGAAAAGAAGGCACTCGGAAGCAAATAACGCGACGAAGCTAGTCGCGAAAAACAGCTCATTGTAGTTGAAAATTCAAGGGCTCGCTTTCTTTTTAACTCTATATGGGTGATTCTTGACAATAAATATACTTTTTTTTCTTAAAATAAAATTTTATCCAAAAATTCAGATTCATAAACACTTTGAAATTATAATAGTAAAATATATGTATTTTCTCTGAGAGATTGGAGTTTTTCATTCTTCGTCGAACAATTTTACGCATAGGTATAGACTAAGCAGGCAAGGAGAGAAAAATAGAAGGGAGGAGTTTATACAGCTTTTGGATGTACACCCTGGCACTGGCCACTTGGTGTTGCGTTCCCTTTGTGTGATGCCTCTCTAGGTCTATGTACTTTCTTTTTCTTCTTTCTACGTTTACGTATGTGTCTTAATACGTATTTCTGGGGGAGACACGTGTGTGCGTGCGTGCGTATGTATCTGCGTGTGTGTGTGAAGCACATAGATAAGAAAGGACCGAAAAGTTATATACGCACGGCGTGTGTCTGTCAAGGGGGAACGCAAGGCGGTTCGCCTCCCTCTGGAAAACATACACACACTGCTTATATCCCTTGATCTGACGTTGACACGAGGTATGTGCAGACACGCATACGTTTCGGTGTATACGTGGTATGTGCATATATAGTTATGTACACGCGACTGGTGGTACCGCGCGCGCGCGAGTCGGCAGAAAACAAATAAATCCGGTGTGAACTGTTGTACGTTTAAAAATTGACTAGATTTTTGTCGGCCACTTTGTTGTCAACACCGCGAGTTTGGCAGCTTTTTCCATTGGTCGTCGAAGTGTTATTGTTGTTTCAGCTATTGTGCGATGCGTTTTGTACTGTACGCCACGATTGAACGGTGTCGCGCCAGGGTCTAATTTAACGAGTTGAATGGAAATGAAATTGTTAATATACGAGAACCTTTATAATATAGGCTGTATAATTCTTCCTTTCACGCTCTCTCTTTCTTTCAACTTGTAAGTGAAATTGGTCCTCGAGCTTTTATGTTTGAAAAAAAAAATTTCTGATTATTCTAGATGTGTTACGTTAATCATTTACAAATACATTGCTTTGCCTTGCTTGATGACACCATTGCACAATCGCAAATCTATCATAGTAAATGTTGCGCAACCATGTACAAAGAATAGTAATAGGTTATTCCAAGCTAATAAAAATCAACCGATTTTCCCTCTAATATTCTTATAAACTAAAAATTTCTACTATACCAGCATTTTGTGTAATTTTTACCAAAGAAAATCTCATTTTTTATTTTTCATATTTCTACGAGTTGTTCATTTTTTTCTCCTGTCAAATTAAAGTTTTGCGATTTTTATTTCACATGTAAATGGCTTGAACGTTTTTCGTACTTCTCTCTCTCTCTCTCTCTCTCTCTCTCTCTCTCTCTTTCAGTTTCAATAAACCAGGAAAAAGGTTTAACATTTATACAGAGCCCGTTACTGCGTTGTCGGATTTTTATTGCGGAGAAACGCACAAAGGGGGATTTTGTCATCACCAGTTGGGCGAATCGAACCGTATGATCAGATTCTTTCAAACGCCCAACGCGCGTATTCGATTTTTCTCTCTCTCTCATCGTGGTCGTACCCGTTGCAGTAGCTCAACTCTCACACACACTCTCAGTCCGTTTCGATCATCGTAACTTTAATCACACGCTTCGGCACTCTGTTAAATGAATTTGTGACAACGTCGTGAGCATCAGACTAAGATAATCTCTGCTGTTTATTATCGGAGCAGCCGCATGCAGCGTGTCTACCCAAATGTTTTGGTTTATAGACCGCCCCCCCCCCTTTTCATTGAACTTAATATTAAGATCAAAATCAAAAATCGTAGAAGTTGCTTTATTTCTCATATTGTGCTTGTGTATAATAGCAATTCGCTTATCTCGGGTGAAAGTGTAATCGGCTTATTTGTTTCGATATTTGACAAATACCGGCAATCACACTTTTTATGAAGAGGAGAAGACATTAGAATGCAGTAGATACAGTTTCAAAGAACAAAAAGATAAGAAATACAGTTATATATAGTTTCATCGGCTATAGATAACGAGATATCGAGATGAGCATTTATTCGAGCTGTAAAGAGGGATGTTGCGTATAAAATGTAATAGAAGAACGAGCGACGAAAGGAAATAGAAGAAAGTTAAAAAGATCTAAAGCTAACGCGCGAAATCTATCACGGAAACGCGAGTGGTTTCGGTGCGTTCCCTCTTATCTCCAGCCTCCAATACGCGCGTAAGTCTACTGCGTCTACTGGCAGGAGACTGAAACCCCTAAGTTTTCCTATACCGACGGGATCTCGTTTTGAGATGTATATATATAACAGTAGCAGTCGGAATCCCTCTGACTTCTCGCGCTTGCACGCCTTAATGCAATAAATGATCTCATTCCAGTGATAACTGTCTTGATATATCGCAACCGTGCGCGAGCGAGGGTTTGACCCTGCGCATACCGTGTCTTACCGTTTTGCTACTGCTCCTTTAGCCTGTAGCTATGAACTGCTCAGGAAGATCAGCCGGATGCAGCTTCGATAAGGACACGACGGAACTTACGATATACTCCTTCTATCTCTCTTTTTCCTATCGACGCCCGATCTTAAAAAAGGCATTAAGTTAACGTTCGTTCGCTATAAATTTCTACCCTACTCTCCAAAATCTCGCAATTGAGGTATCAATTATTCGACCCTCTAAATAAACAGATATAGAGGACCAAAACTGGCTTATTACACTGCGCAGTGAAAGCTTATACACGCGTAATTAATAATTTCAACTGTAATACGGTACTGCGGGAGGTGATTTAGCGTAGAACGAGCTTTACGAGAGTAGAGTGAAAGTATATAATATATAATCGAGCTTCATCGTCTCAAGAGAAGAGAAAGACGAAGAAGAAGAAGCAGAAGAAAGGGTTCTTGGTATAAATATCAAAGTTTTCGTCGCGAGTGGGCGCGTTCACACGCGGGTATACGCGCAACTCTGACATTGCAAGAAAGACATTGAAGGGGGTAGTGGTGAGGGGGTGCAAGGGAAGGTAAACTAGGCAGAATTGTTCTGGGCCGCTTAGGATCGTATATCAGAAGGAGGAACGGGTATACGCGCGCGCAGGTCTGGGAGAGGTTTAACGGCTCCCACTAGGGCCGCCAGTTACCACGGTCCGATGCCTACCCTCTCTCGAGCTGTCCATCGTGGAATAAGGATGGCCACCAGCCTGCTCCACAGTAGCTGAAGCAACAGAAGCTATGCTACAGGGGAATGGAAAGCAAAAGAGAGAGAGAGAGAGAGAGAGAGAGAGAGACATATCCTCTTGAGAGTTCGAAGGGAGAAAGAGAGGTATATACTCACCCCGTCGAATAGCGTATAGGTATACCACCGGTGTATATGACGATGACGACAAAAGAACGAGCGGCACTTTGAAAATATATCGGCGATTCGCGAGACAAATGACCAGAGTCTCGATATGGAATTTGCAATGACTACATAAAAGTCCTCTAGAATTATATATATATATATATATGTAACTTCGAGAGCCCTACGAGGCCTATAAGTATATAGAGTTATAACACGGGTTATTTGTTTTTAATTACACGCACCGCTGACGCTCCCCGCGAGACCAAATCTCTGATCTTTCTCGCAATACAACGCGCAGTCCGTATATAAACTCTCACACATATATACACGAGAAAGCCGCGTCGAGAAGTTTATAGGTTCTGACAGCTGCGTTAAGCGAGTGATGGATGAGAGACACGTTAGAGGTACACACGTATGTACTATACAATCCTATCCTATGTATATATATATATGTGTAAGGGAGAGAGAGTGAGAGAATCGCGCACTACTGATCGCGTGATACATCAGAGAGTCGGGGCGCGATATTATAGCGCTGTCCCGAAAAGGGCACCATGCATAATATTCAGCCACGCTATAGTCTCTCCCTCTCTCTCGTTCGGTGCGCTTATCAGATACGAGTATGCGCACGAGCGTCTCATTTTCCTACCAACTGTGCGCAGTTGCGCGCACGTATCAAGTCAAAGAGACCCTAGCTTTAGCTATATAGAGAATCTGGTCGAGACGTGGGCTTGTCAGGACTTGATGGATCGCGTTGTCTGCGAACGCGCGAGCGGCACACTGCGAGACACTTTGCTAAGCTATCTTTCGAGTAATTGGAATTTAATAAGGAGTTTAATCTTCACTAATCAGTCTATGCAAATTCCCGACCCACTTTTCAGCCAGACGACGTGCCAAGATCGATGCCTCGCGGAAAACAGATGATCACGCTCCGGGAATTATTTATTAGCTCTAATTCTTTTTTTTATACTTTAGTCTATATCTCTTTCATCTTCGTATAGCTTAAAAATGTAAATAGGCGTTATTATCTCATAGCGCTGCTTATCTCGCATTCTGCGAGAAAATACATTTTAGTAAAGGACTGTTGTTAAAAAAGAAAAGCAAACTTTAATTATCATATTCTATTATTTTTTTCTTCGTTCGCGCCCTCTGCGTCAATCAGATACCGTGTAGAAATTAGTTTTTTTAATGAAAATATAATGTGGGTTTTCCTGCTTTTTGCTGCCCTCCCCTTCTGTTTGCGCGTATATGCGTATATGCTTCGATCCCCCTTTAAGATAATTGATATATGATACCCAAAAAAGCGACATTTGGTTGCGTTTTAGTTCTCGACCCTACCATGTCAGGTCTATTCGTAGAAAAGCTATTAAAATTACTAATATCTCTTGAAGCATTATATTCCTATAAGTATACCTATATTACATATATATATACAGTAAACACGTTATATGATGTATGTGTTGAAGCATATGTGTATCAAGGCCACTATATCTTTGTTCGGGCAAATATTCATCGTGAAAACGGTTTGGAAATGATGGATGATTTTCCTCAAAACCGCATGTGTTACTCTATACGCCATACACCGCAGAGAATAGGTTTCCGTACACATCCTGGGATTGACATTCTAGAGTAGTCTAATATTAACCTTCTGTTTACGAAATTCTAATGTCGAGTCTATTAAAATATCCCTCGGTAAACTAGAGCGGTTTAGTAGACAGATAGTTTTCGTAAAACGCATATAAAAGAACTTAGTTATTGAGAAGATGTCTGCAAAGCTTGTTGAAGCCAGTGAATATAGTATAAGAGTCTCCTATCTAACACCCTGGATTCGTCTTGAAAATTGCGCTTTAATTTGTCGGGTAATTTAAAACTACATCTATAAACTCTATGTATCGATAAATCTGCATGTATCTACTTCGGAAGTTTGCGGTCACGCGTACATTCAATACACCAGACAGTGCGCGCTCTGTCAGTGTTATACGCAATCAGCGAACACGAAAAAGGAAACAGCAGCAGAGAGCGATGTCCGCGCACGTAGAGAGAAAGAGAAAAACAAAACAATCAGGTATTCCATTATATACTAGCAACAGCAGCAGTTTCCAAAACGCCTCGCGGTAGGCCAAAGTGACTTTTTTTATCTTTAAACTCAACGGTCTCTGGTTGTGCGGCTACTATTGCGCGAATACGTGTGTATAGTCACCTTCAAATGCCAACGAAAAGCTATAGGCAACCCATGAGCTCTGGGTTACGCGAGAAACTTTCCTCGACGTGGTCGACAAAGTTAATTCACGCGTATACAAGCAAGCTTTCATTTTGCTGTGCCACTGCCCACGCCTTGGCTCGAATAAATCCAACGTAGCACTGGAAATTTATTTTACTCCTCGTCCCGACCTTTCGAGAGGGTTAATGTATAATGCTATTTACGTTATTTACATATACTCTTGACACGCAACTTACGCATCTGATTGCGATGCTTTTCATTTGGGGAGTAATGATAACTTTAGCTTAGGAATACAGATTTGATTTACATGGCCAAATAAATACATATGTATAGATTGAGAAATAATAGAAATGAAAACGTGAACGCGAAATATGATTCTCTTAGATAATTCTCGCTACTTTATGAACCAGTTTCGTTTCGAGGTCGCAAAAAAGCATAATGCTTTCAGATTTGTTCTTTTCGCTCCTATTGTACGCCAGCTCGGGAAAAGAAGCAGACGTTAGCGTCTTTCTTTCATCACTGCGATGTCCTAGTTTCTTTAGGCAACCAACCAGTATAAGTATACAATAGAGAAATTAGAAAAATGATACTGCTTGACAATGTGTGCAGGTTTTTTTCAGTTTTGGTGATAGTAGCCACTATACTTTTATATGAAATAGGAACAAAATGTATTGAATAAAATACGTTTCCTCGTGTTGGTTCTCGAAAAATGGATTTTACTCACTTTCTAGAACTGACACACTGAAATGATATTCAGCTTTTAGAATTGAAACAACGTGACATAACACTTTTTTCTGTTCGTTTTCATAATAAACTGGGTGGTACTATCGATATCTCGGGTTTACACAACATATATTTGACAGATCGAACTTTATACCTATTCGAAAACGTAATGCCGTTTATATGCCACACTGAAAATCATTTCCTTTCAGTTTAGCGTAGAAGAAAATTCACGATAATTCTTGAATACCTTGGTGACTTATTTTATTGGCTCCTGTCTCTTAGTCCATCAATTTGATACCGGATGTTGTGAAAATTCAGTAGACAAGGGGCGGGTGAGTTGGCAAGCAATTCGAACGCAGTAGCAGTTTCCAAGTCTGCTTGTAAATCATTTTTCAGAATCAACGGGAAGCGAGAGAGTTTATTTTATTTTCAAAGATTTTCTGCATGCAAAGCACGCGTGAAAGTAGACGAACAGTTGTATGTAAACATCGTCGAGCACTACTTAAATCACTGGTATCAATCATAACACAAGCTCTTGCTTCTATACACACTGCAGCAATATCTGCTGTAAGAATCTCTGACATCGTACGGCGTGCACTGGTTATATTATTGGACCAAAGTAAGCGTGCGAGTCGCCTCGACATGGTGATGCAGGACTATCAAGCAATATACAGAGATAGCCGATGGTCAGTGTAGCGTTGCTGATGTTAGGAGCACGTGTCGCCAACTCCCTCTCTCTCTTCCCTTACAGCTGCAGCGAAGACAATCATGCTGTTCGGCCATTACCTGGACACATTGTAACGTCCAGCAACGCTCAAGCCCATACAATATTGCATCCGATGTCAAAGCTCGGCGTGTGCGTGTGTGGGAGTCTGGGCTGTTCCGAAGGATAACGTTAGTGCGGTAACTCTTGTTCGCTTGGCTTCTACTCGGAATTTGGCCGGTGTCGATAATTCAAGCACTTCTCGTTATAGAGGAGTAACATCGACAAGCAACAAGCATCGCTATGGAGAGATCGAACTAACGCTATATATACACACTGTCTTCCTTCGACCCTTATATACCTTCTCATTTCCCAGTAGCACTGCGCCAATGGTACTCTATGGTGCGTAATGGAGAGCGTATATACGCATGCCGACGGCTAGTGAGCCAACAGATACTGCTTCGTGGATGAGGCGATCAGAAGATCGAGGAATTAAGCGAAACCGTCTCTATTCCCTTATGGGGGGTATTCAATTATCTGGATGCCGCTACTAAATTTACCTTCGATGATAGAGCATGTACTAAGAATGGATATACGGCCCAGTACTGTAAGCCAGTGGCGGCCCAGCATTGGACCACTAGTGGAGTGATAAGAGCGGGCCAGACTCTCAAACCAGTTCTATGCCAATACTGTGCCAGCGTTGGTCCAGTATTGGCGCACAATATTCAAGCGCTACAGTTTTAACTCAGGTACAGCATTACAACTATGCCCCGTTCTTATCTTAAAATGTATATCTGTTAATTGTATAAAGGTTGGACCAGTGCTGGCCCATACTTCCAACAGACAAAAACCCGACAGCTTCATTTTTATTAGATTAATAGATTAGAATTATAACTATTCAAAAATTGCTAGGATCACGGATATCCTCGATAGACAAATTTTTCTTCCCGAGTTATTTTAAGCCTAAAATAACTCGGGAAGAAAAATTTGTGCCCCATTTCTATACACGGTGAAGCATATTTTAATACATAAGTATATCATGTTATGTTATATACTCGCGTGCTTCGGGTGTTTAGAAAATTGCGTTTATTACTTGTAAATAGTGTTATGTACCGTTTCTAACTGAGGGAATTTTTTTCACCAAGGATGTACAAGTATCCGGTATGAAGAAGCAGTGTTTTCGAAGGCACACACAGTTCCTTCAATTTTCTTTCACCTGGTGTACCGAGATCGATCTGTCGTCAACCGTATGGCGGGTATATGTACATAATATACATCTACACAGACGAACGCACCGCACAGTCAACTTGGCGTAGTTTCCCATCGCGTTTGCTAATGTTCCTGCTTTTGACAGGTTCGAAGCAGCAGCCACTTCCATGCGCGAGCATGAAATTCGATAGTCATATATGTGTGCTTACACGTGAGTGCCGCGTCGCCTACGTTATACAATATATGCATCGGCAGTGCTACTTATACTTCATAAACGTGAACTGGCGCAAAGAATTCACCAACCACACCAAGCGCGAAATTTTTTCGTTCTATACGTAAATGCATATGCATGTATGGTGGGGGTTAGTTGGAAAATAAAAAAAAACCTTCAGTAACGAGAGACACGACGAAGCAGATGGCGCCAATTTTTTTTCTCTGGGCCAACGAATCACCGTCATCCTCGAACTGCAGTCTGCAACCCTATCCAGATATATAGATATGTATATATACAAAGCGTCAGAATCGTCATCGGACCATCCCTTTATCGAAAGCCCAATAATGGAAACTGCGTCGTTGATTCTATTTTCTCTCCCTTGGGATATAGTCTGTATGGCAGTGCTTCGTATGTATACTCGTATACAACGTCTGGAGTGTATAGAACGAGGGCAGCAGTCGTCCTCGCATACTGCTCGACTCGTTTGCCTACAATAATAGTTATTTATTAGCGTTAAATCAAATACGTTAGCGAACGCTCGAGTGGTCCTTGCACCGGCGACGAGCAATATATATGATAATGTGGATAATAATAATTCTGGAAGAGAGACCACTTTAGCGGGACGGATCGCGCCTTATGCTGCGCGCAGATTGCTTCACTGCGCGTCTATGTTCGACCGAAGAATACAGCAAGGGAATGGATAGAAAGAAAAAAAGTGTATACTAATGCGCAATTTAGTCACCCCCTAGTTATACAGAAGTGAAAAAGAAGCTATATCTCGACCTTATTTCCATAGTCATTGTTTACGTTGTCAGTCAAAATATGAGATTAACCGGGGATATTACCAAAGGCGCGTAACGTCAACAACCACGACTATAGAGCAAATATTAACGAACTTGTTGAGCGCCAATGCCTTGAGCAGTGTATTCTACCGTACTATATTTGCATTGGCTCTTGTATTGTTGCGGCGAACAGTATTGACACAATAGTAGTAGTTAGAGAGGCCCATATGTAAAACATTATGGCACCTCGTTGAGCTCGCGCGTACAAAAGTAAGATTATAAAATAATTGCATTACTTGACGCGTATATATATATATATATATACATGTAGTGTATATGTTAATATATATATATTAACATATACACTACATGTGGTTACGGTTCGATCGAGTGAGTGAGCACCGTGTTTATACGCATGTACCTATGTGCACACTGATGTTTCATTAGCGAAGCTTGTTTCCTACCTTGGACTGCCAATCAAGTAGAAGGGCTGCTGTTCCTGCCAACGGCATAGTTCTCGAGATCTGTTCAGTTACAAGGGGATACAATTTTATCCTGCAATGTTTGATTACCCATCCGCGAGCGCATTTGCAATCTGCTTACGGCACCATCCGCATACCGAAGCCCTACGCGAGTATCAGCTATAGCACAACAAAGCCCCCCGAGAGAGCAGTAGCATCAGGTTTACTTCTCAGCCTAAGGCAACTCATAGTTTTCTTCCTTTTTTTAGCTCCTTGTAGCTTCTTTGCCCAGTTTCATGCTCCTTTTATACATACCTAACGGGCATATTAAAGCGATTTTCTACAGAAGTCTACTACTGGCTGTGTTACTTCTCAACTGGCGAGTTCTCACAAACCGAAGAGCGAAACAAATCCCCCAAGAGAACGCTAAGCAAAGCTCCGATTTGGGGAGAATTCTCGCTCTCTAGCAGGCTTTTTCTCTGCAAATTCTAAACTAACTTTTCGCCCAAGAAGCGAGTTCTGATGTATTAAGAGCTCCACAGAGAGCTTCAAAGAGAGAGGAGAAGCGATTCTTAATCCGTAATCCAGATCAACGTTTCAATTCTGCTCCGCGTAGATTAAAATATTTTCCGCAACTTAAAGACCTGCTACCACCGTCGTGGTTGCCTACGAACTTTCAAGTCAGAAGAAGAATCAGTAACGCGAGGAGATCACGCATTTGATCGGAAGATTTATGAAAGTCATTAAACTCCCTCTTATACCATACTATTGTATTTACTCGAGTCATAAAAGAGGAACGAGTCCAAGCTTCAAGGCATTAAAAATATGCAAATACAAACGCGGTTTAGTCGCACTTGTGCTGATCAAAGAGTCAAACAGTATAATATATAAACCCTAGCTACTGTCTGTTGTAATGTTTCTCCCTATGTATGTATGACTAACTGTATGCGATACGAAACTTAATCGCGTTTCGATGCCGTCGCTCCGTCATCGTAAAAGCCGCCAGTTAGCTGATTCTGGAAGGGGGATTAATTAGTCAGAAGTTCAATCGAATGAGAATTCATACTCCTGCGAGGCCGTATCTGATGGTTCTTAAAACACATCGCTAGCAGATCTAGCACACGTGCTTGTGTTTTTTAGATCGAGATGCTTTCTAAACTCAGATTCTCTCCCAACGAATGATGACGGGGGTCGCTGTGTGTGTGATTACGTTAGCAATTACTCCCACCATGGCAGAAAACAGCAGCGGCTCTGGGGGAGGTACCCGTATACATACGCGCACTGACAGCAACTGCTGTAGCTTCGAGTAGACAAAGAAGAAGCTTGTAACTCGTTATTAACCAGGCGGAAGGTTGATTGCAGCTCAGAAGAGATGGCTTGCCAATGATAAAGTTCAATCCAATCTGATTGACTTGGCTCAACGTAGCCCATTCTCTTTTTTTTATTCTCCCCCTCCCTCTCTCTCTCTCTCTCTCTCTCTCTCTCTCTTATGAAAGTGTACTTCGTCGCGATAAATGAATGTTTTATCGATAAATTCTTCAAGGTTTACGCGTGCTTTTATTCACTTGTAGACTTCATTTCCTTTTTCCCTTTCAAATTCGGTTATCTACGCTCTTTTTCAAATAACTCGATAAGAGATTCTGGAATGTGATACTTTCTTGAGATATCTCAACGAAAGATTAATCGAGTGATTTGTTTTGACTAACGTAAAAGATGTATAGTGATTATCTGTGCTCTAATGAAGTGTTGCTTGGGGAAGGTACTGCTATGGCTTATCGGTGTAAAAGTGTATAGTACAAGATATGACCTGTTCGAAAAACAAAGTGAAATTAAAGCTAGAGATTAAAGAAATAACATTAAAGTAATTACTGTATGTGTAGGGAATTGAGTGAAAAAGACTTAACAACCGAGTTCTTTCTCTCTCTCTCTCTCTCTCTCTCTCTTTCTCTCTCTCTTTCTCTCAAGACAATTATTTGAAGCAAACTTAAATGTACATTTTATGAGTGTAAACAGAATTGTATCGCAATGCGATGTATCGTGTCGAAGGGCTCTCAGAAATGAATGCAGTTTTCTCCCACGACTGTAATTTCGTAGGAGTTGCATTCTGTATAGTATATTAATTTCTCACTACAGAAATAGGCTGTGATGGACGAGTGTAGCTTCGGCGCACCATATCACTTTGCGTACTGACGCAACGTGACTATGTATTTGTATATGTATAGTTATATCACAGAAGTAGAACCATACGCGTGGAAAGAAAAGATAACGCAATTTAGTCGGGTTTTTTAAATCCACTCGTTCTCTTTCGCTCGGTAACTCCTCTCTCTCTCTCTCTCTCTCTCTACAGTTCCCTTTGTCCTCGATGCCGCCTCGGAGTAGCACACTTTTGCGCTCTCTTTTTTTAGGTCCCATCGGCTGGTTGAAAAGCCCTGAGAATTATAGCACCCGCAAAGAGCCGAGAGAAGCTTCATTATGTCCGATAAAATCTAGCGGACGTCATGGCTTCCGCTCAAAGGATCGTGCATAATGCGCGCGACGAGCGCCTAACGCGTGTCGCCAGCAGCATCGAAGCCTTTCACGACATCTTCAAACTCACGCGCCCCAATGAAGCTGCTACAGTTCATGATAAGCGGAAAATATGATTTTGAGCCGCAATACGCGCTATATGCTGTCACATGATATATATATGTATATACATATCATCGCTCTGACTCTTTCGCATCGAGATGTCGTACGACGACCGTCGAGATATATACATATGAACATTAAAGTGATCCGCCCAGATAGAGAGAGAGAGAGAGAGAGAGAGAGAGAGAGTAGAAAAACGTGTCGCTCGAGCAAAATTGCTGGTTTATACATACAAGGTTGAATTCGTATATACCTATATGTACAAAGATATTTTCCCTTGCTATATGTACATCGATATACGCAAGCAATATTAATCATAATAAAAGTCAATTCGGCACCGAAATGTGCCTGTATAAATCAGTCTTTCAAGTATCCAGTGGCGTGTGTTATGCGTAGCCTACAGCACTGGCCGCAATTTTTTTTCTACAACAAAAAGATTTACACTATTAGAGTTATGCGCAGTTATGATTTGTATCTTCATCTACACTATGTAACTGATCATCGCTACAACAGTTCGACTTCCTATGCAGCGCCTAATATGCGTCATCGACAAGCACGAAAAAGCTGTTGTACTTATGCATTATATGTATATAATATATACACACGCGATGATAATGCGCGGCGTTGCCAGGAGAAATCACGAAACCGAAGCTCGCGCGATCGTCTATTATCTTGATTAAAATATCCAATAATCAAATTCCTAGGGGAGAGAGAGAGAACGAGAAAGTGAGCGAGACTGCGAGAGAGTCGTTGATTAACGAGCCAACGATGACGCTGCTCCAACTTGCGCGTTTTCATCATCGAGCGATCGCGTCTTTTTGCGCTTGCTTCCTGCTATAGCATATATTGAAGCAGCTGCACGTTCACTTTTTTTCCTGGGTCAGCTCGCCCCATTTTCACCTCGAGACTCGCCCCATCCCACGTACGAGTATATCTATATATACTTCTTTCGTTGTCCCTCTTACTATCGCCGCGTTTATACGTGTAATAGGTATTCGCATTCGCAGGACGTCCATATTTCTCGCTCGCACCCATATTCGGTCATTTCGAGCTTTAAATCGCACCAGAGTCGGATGAGCGCCACCGACGACGACACTTTGTTAGCCGCGCTCGCGCCCGCGCGCGCTAGCACAAAGCGAACTAGGGGGGTGGGATAGGCAGGGAGGGGACTTTGGGAAGTTCATTTCCATCGAAGCGAGCAAACGGCCAAAAGCGGACGCGCTCACACAGCGAAGGATGGTGGAGACAGAGAATGGGAAAAAAGCATGGAAATTTCATGGTGAATTTATGGGATGCGCTATCGGAACGACGGAAAGCGGCAAAGACCACCACGCGGATTTTCCTATAGTTGTCCTAATCGGAATAATATTTACGAGGCAGCACGCGTGCATCCGGATTGCATATGTATGTGTGATCTGTAATGTGCTGCAACCGCAGAAACCTTTCCTCGTATTGGCTGTTGATGTGAATGTATACATAGAATGTATATACTTGACGAGAACGTTATATCCTCATCCTGTATACGCGTAAGTTTTGAAATGCACTGCAATGAAAATTCCGATGCGTTTTGGGAAAGGTATGATTTCTAGATTAGTGAGTGAAAACTAGTGGAAAAAAGAGATGATCTATAAGCACGAAAAAAACGAATTTGGGTCAGAACCTTATTCTAGATAAAATATATAATCGATTTTTCGGCATGACTGCATTCGATGGAAAAATCCTTTTAAACGAATTTTTTAATATTCTTCAACGATAATCGAAACCATCGTTGAATATAGTATCAGACCCAAGGCAGTAGCTTTAACAAAATTCGCCTCCCTTTCGTCCCATGAGTATAGGCTATTCCTAATTAACGGCGAAATTGACCGGTATAAAATTAGTTAAGCCCCCCGAGGGAAGCATTATTGATGCGACTCGATGCACTTTGCTGAAACAGCATCAGTATAGTGACTGGCAATGTAGGACTTCTTAATTTCGTTTTTCGCGTTTTATTTCAACTGTTACAGTGGAACAGTCGAAACGGTGATTAGAATCGCGCTCAACAATCCGCATAAATTAAATGAGCCGGACAATAATGGCGGCGAGCCTCGCGGGACGTACAAGCTATGTATATACACACATATAACATATATATATATATATTCACGTGGACACCGAACATGCTGCATTTGCAATTTTCTGTTGGTTTACATGGGCGTTCGTCCGTCTGTGTCTCTTTATCTGGCTTACCCGCTTGCTCACTTTCCACCCCTTTCCCTGCCCCCTCAACTATAGACGTGTTCGAACTCCCCCTTCGACGACTATGCACAGACGTCCCGGCAACCTCGGCCCTGAAAAAAACTTTTTTCATTTAAAGAACTTCGAACATGTTAAAATGCCATCGTCAAGCGCGTCGCACCGTCCTTATCGCTTCTTTTGCTTCCCAGACTAACAGTAGCTCTCTCGCAGCTTTTCTCTCTCGCCCCTCTCTAGGCTTCCTGCTCTTTCGAGCACGAGATATGTGCGTAATGGCCTTTGAGGTTGCGATAGCGAGATTTAACAATCGATTCTTTCTGCTACATTGCTTCTCTATAGATACTTGACGCGCACACCTCTATACCATCCCCGAAGTCGTCAACTTTTTTAATTCTATTAATAACTTTCTGAGGTTCACCCAATCTGATGATCAGGTGATCTCAGTAGAAATTAATAATTCATTGTTAAGGATTGGTTTTTGTAAATGCATTTTTAATATTAAGAGTAAGAATTCTCATCCAATTACGCAATCAATTCACAGCTGGTAGATTTATTTTTAATTATTCAATTATATGTTATTCTGAGACCCGGACGAAAGTGAGAAATCGCTGGAAATCAAGTGAGTAGAGTAGAAAAAGTTGGCGTAACTTTTTTCGGCATTTTATCGGAGTATATATCGCACTTGTATCGTTGTCTATTTGCTGGGAAGTAGCTAGTGTTATAGCCCGAGGCGAAAGCATTTGTCTGTGCTGTGTTCCTCGTCGTGGGCGAATAAACGCAAATCTGGTCGATGTCGCGCGTGGAAAGCTTGCGAGCATGAGAATCTGATTCCCGAATGGTCCGGGGCGATGCGGTTTTCCACGCCCTGTGCGCGACTCTTGCTAGCGGCAACGTGGCTCTTACCTCTTTCGCTTGCTCTGTATATATCTGTATACACTTACACACATATAGTACTTACCGTGGGCAACGCGCAAGAAGCCTCAAGGGGCCATGCGCTGTGCGGATTTGCGAAGAGTGTATTGTCGTGTCGTGAGAGCGGATCAGTAAGCATCGACGGAGCGCAAAACATGTCTATTTCGTCGAGAGACAGGCGGTGTAGCGGCTGCGGTATTTCGGAAGAGAGAGTGAGAGAGAGAGTGAGAGAGAGCTAGAGTGGGGATTCGAGGGGATGGATATACAGCTCTTGTATCTTCTCTCATCCGCGTTTGACCCCAAACTCGGCCTCTCCCTCTATCTCCTCTAGGCTACTCTATACAGCTGTATACTTCTCTGCTCTTCTCTCTCCTCGGTGCATCAAGCAAAACCACACCGCAGCCGCCGTCGCTGTTGCTGATGAGAAACGAACCGACCCTCTTCGTATATAAGAGTAGCTGACAGCTTCCCACAAATATTCTCTGCTCAACCTCTGCTAAGGATTGCCATTACTGAAAGTATGAGCACTACTACTGATTTTGTACTGTTTGACACTATTGGTAAACCCTTGTTTCGATATCAATATTTTAAGAACGGACCATCATTTTCGTAATAGACTGTCCCAATGTTAAAGTTAAAGTTAAAATAAGATTTGACAGATTGAATACAAAATTGCGCAAGACAATACCAGGCCAATACAGTTTGCTGAGCAATCAATCAATTTTGAATTTAAATACTACACATCTTTAACTTCATTTTAAATTTTAACTACGTTTAAACAAATTTATTGAAAAATAATTCAATTCTAAGAGCAACAGCATATGCACAGTACTGACTTAAATTACTCTAGCAGACTGTAAAGAATCACTACAGAATCCTTTTAAAGTATTTCACCAGTATAGATTTTCTAGTACAATTCAATAATTATTACAGTATTTAATTGAATACTGGCCCAGTATTCTTAATAATGCAGAAAAGTGGTGATGACTACATTGAGCCGTTGAGTCATTCTTACAAGAAACTCCTAGACATGACTCCTTCCCCATTTAATTCACTGGCGCGGTCCTGATGCAACGCATAACTAAAGTACAATAGTAGGCAATCCAACAACAGACAGCCCAGAAAGTGATCAGTTCCTCCTCTCTCAACACGCGTTCGCGTATTATATACCGACGTCTGGATTTTAATTTATTCGAAGGGGGGTAACCACATTCATCAGCCATTTAAAGCAAATTCACGCGTTCATTATCATGCTAATCCAAAGAATAAGTTTTTGTTACGCGGTTAAATCTCAAGAGTAAGCAAAAGCCACAACTCATGTTTCGTCTATATCGACGTTGCCGACACAAGTTTTTACGGCAAAGAGCCGGCAAAGACTCCGATTCAAATTGTAAAAGTTCATTTGGCAACGAAAGGTATGCCGTCACCGTCGCCGCCGTTGCTGCTACTATACACCCTCAGACAAAAAAGTTAAGCACTCAATTCTAATTTATTTTCGAAAGAATTTTAATCCGAGCCAACGCAGTCGTTTCCAATTTACCGAACTCAGGCTCAGCTATCGAAACCGCCGCGACCCCGCATCAGCTAACTTTTAAACAAAGTAAACTTTTAACGAATATATACGACGACCTATACACAGCAGCCAATTGATCGGCCGTATACACAAGGCTATATCCGTATCGGATCCGCTCTATATAAGAAGTGGCAAAAGAACCAATGGGATAGGAGGGGGACCGCGAGTTATACACGCATAAACACATACACTCATACAGTGTACACGCAGAAAAAACGAAAATAACTTTCCTCGCGGACTCGGGGGATTAAAATAATAATAACGTTGGAAATTGGACACGGTCGCGAGGTGCGGGTAACCCCCTCGTAATCTTCGACTGCCATATGCCAGCGCGCGTGCGTACACATATATATATATATATGCACGAGGTATACACTCGTACTTGGAAGTAAGCCAAGCGAACGTAAAAAATGATCACGCGCATGCGGCCCAAGTCCTAATCTCTCGTTCTGTACGCACTCGCGGAAGGGGAATTCATTCAATTGCGAATCCCGGGACCTCGTAGGTCCATATAGTAGCATCGCCGCAAGCCCCATAAATCACGAGCTGTAAAGTCGAGCTATGTAAGATTTTTTTAATATCGAGGGGGGGGGGGGGTGGCGCACGGCGGCGAGACCATAAAATAAGCTTGACGAACTGGAACAAAGGAAGCGCCCAGGCTTTTCCACACGCGAGAGTAAGTCTGCACGCGGTGGTATACGAACGGTGAGCGCATTCTCGCAATGGCTATTATTCTCTCTCTCTCTCTCTCTTTTTATATGTAAGGTATAATATATCTTCTCTTTCTCTTTATCGAATCCGATGTTAAGGTCGTTCGTCAGGATTTAAAAAAATTATAAAGCATCATTTTTAATATTTTATTCACAACAACATATGGATATACCGCAGTGAGAGTATGATTGAAGCGTTATCTCTGGTAAAAAAGATCGCCTGCCTAATACTAGATTTTGGAATGTCAACTATGTAGCAGCTTCATAAAGAGTATTGACCCAATAGATAACTAATACTGAATTAATAAAAACTGGTAAGCTTGAAAACAGACTGTTCCAATTCCGTCATGTACATGTTGATTGCGTACTTCTAGCCAATACTAACCGAGTGTTACTACTTCAAAATTTTCAATAATTTTGTTTTAAATAAGTATACATGGGAATGTACTTTAAGTCATGACAATTCTTACTATGGATTATGAACTTATGTTTTTTAAATCTGACTGCACAAAAATTCAAGGAAATAATAACAACGTTAGGTTGTGTAAGTTATCTTCGTTCGACACGCTAAAGCTCCATTGAGTGTGTATCGTAAACGCACTTTTATATAAACTTTGCGATCAGATTAGAGAGGAGCGAATTTAAAAAAATTTGTTGTGCCGATAAATTTTACGAGTAGCATAAAGTTTACCGATAGCGAAACAAGCGCAGAGATAACAGTAATAAATGGGCAGACGGCTCTCTCTTTTTATTCGCTATACGCTTTCGATCTGGCAGTAGAGAGTAGCGAGCTTAATTAAATAAAACCTCGAGAAGAATCAGTTAGCCGTAAAAGAATTTATTGCATCGAGTGGTGTGCGCCTGCGCATTTTAGCAAGAGGTTTTCTGCACTTACAAAGGGAATCGTGAAATCTCAGGTCGCACACAGACGCTTTTACGCCCGCACAAAAATGATAAAAATAAAACTAGAAATTTTATAACTTGAGCTCACTAGAGAGAGAGAGAGAGAGATACCCCACAGAGAATGCGTCTGTTACCTATATATATATATATATTATATATTACACAATGCCTCACGGCGTATACATGTACAGGTATATACATCGTTATGATAACGAAAGCCGATTTTATTTTTACGCGTAAAATCGTAACTCTGGAAGTACATCGGCTTGCGCTACGAAAGCTACGGTGCAAATGGAAAAACGAGCTTGCTGTCCGAATATAATTTTGATTCGAGAAAGTTCCCAAAAGGTTCCGTACAAGGGGTTGACAGTAAAGTTGTAAATATTTCCTAAGCCTTGTTACTGCTGTCTCTATGTCTCTCATTCGGTAACAGTTCGGAAAGTAAAATTTAGTAAAATCCATTAGCATCGCTCAGCCAGAGATTGCGGTTGCTTCTTGCGTGCACGCGCAATCGAGTCACGATCGCACGTGCACCCAAAGAAAAGAATAGAAGAAGCAAGAGCATTCTGCGAAACCAATTTAGCGCTCCATTGTCCCCTAGTCATAATTTTGAGCTATTGTTCTCGTGCCCGCGCATTCGGCATTTACATTCGATAGTCAAGCGAATATTCGTGCAAGAGGCAGAGAGATTCTCCCTAACTATCTATATACGTCTTTGGCATATTCTCTGATCTACACTTTGACTTTCTCTCGCAGAGTTTCTTCCTTTTTCTTAGTGAGCGTAAACTTATTTAGTCTCTCTACTGCTCTCTAGTCGGCGCGAGAATAAATGTTTTTTAAAATTCCCGCAGCTCATCGGAATATCCCTCATCGTAGTTGCAACTAACCTGGTTATGCATATATATAACACTCTGGTAAAAACTTTCATCTGAAATCAAGACTCCTGCGTTCTTTTGGCTCGATTATTATTATCGCGACGACAAGAGCGCGATGATTTGAAAGTTGCATTTCAATGCATTTGGATTTTGATCGATCGCGCACATACCTTGAACAGCAGAGACGCATATCGCGGTGCACTCTTTCGCGGAATTCGACGAAGCCCCGCACAAATTTTTCGATGGGTCGTACTAAGGCTTGTCGCAATAATTCTTGGTAATCGTGTAAATATACATTATATATACTCCGTGTGTGGAAAATTTTTCACGAAGTAATTCCCCACACCCCGGAAGTTGTACCGCATAAATATTCCACTGAGGAGTATATATATATATACATATATATAGGTTTGTAACAGAGTTCGTCGTTCCCTGCTGGGGAAGACGTTTAAAAAGTAGGACATGCGCGCGCGCGCGGAAAAGCGATTAAGTCAATATCGCGCTGCCGTCGGCGATGGCGCCCGATTCTTTTTCTTCTTCTTCTTTCCTGCTCGCGCACGATTTTCTAGCTTTGCCGCCCTACTTTAGAGTAAGTTGATCGACGCCACCGACTGTTAGTCAATGCAGACGACTGCCTGCCACTATTTAACTTGCGGATTTTTACTATTTTGATTTATAAATCAATTTATACACGTAGAATAGATCAACGGTCCGGCACTGCATTCGTAATTGCATCATTTTCGCTAAGCTGTAAGTAACTAACTCAATGTTCAATTAGTACTGGGGTCATACGAATCACATAGTACATTGAGACATATAGCTCATCTTATAGTACATTGAAACTATTCTGTACTGTTTCTATGTACATTTAATCGGTGAGTATTTCAAATCAATACTGTGCCAATATTGTTTCTCCAAAATTTTAATTAGATTTCAATGAATTGTTTGAACTTACTTAATAGATTTACGTCAAACTCTTTCATAAAACTTAGTTTAATTCCTTTGTTGCCAATTGTAATGAACATGTATTGTTGAACATTGTTCACGGACTGGAGAATTTCATGTGCATTTCGTTTATAGCTATCAGGTCCGAACGTATGCATTATCGCAATTCCGGACCTATCTTATAATCCGCATATCAAACCATTCATTACAAATAATGGCAAATAGTATATACAGTCTTAACATTTAAAAAAATACAATGTTTCTAGTATCGCAATTAAGGGAAACGGAGAGTTAAGAAAAACGAGATCTAATCGAATAGGTATATATAGCGTGTATATCGTTCAAAAATGGTATACGAAAAAAAGGGGCAAATGAAAATATAGGAAGCGCCGGACATCGAATTTCGCATGTGGGGTTTTTTAATTGAAGGACATTTGAGTCTATTCTGTAGAGTATAATCAGATTTTTTGCTAACGTACCGCGCGTGGCCATGACTGAAAACTGCTTCCTATGGCGGTGGTGGTCGGAGAAAAAGTTGCGAAGCATTCAGAACGAGGTGTGCTTTAATTAAGCTTGGATCGAAGGAATTTTCAGTGAGCCACTGTGTTTTTGGGGAGGGATACCCGAATTCAAATGGATGGCTTCCGATGCTGGGGGTCGTTAGGTATTATCTCTAGCGCTAATAACCCCTCGGACTCGACGCTCGATCGTATCTGTCTTTCGGGCTGGCGAAGTTTCTCTTCGCGAACGAACTATATGGAGAGAGAATCCTTTCTCTCTCTCTCTCTCTATATATATATATCGTCGACCGCGTTCACGCGCGAGTACGATAGTTCCACAGGGCTCGGTTGACTTATCTGACCTGCCTCATCTTTCTCGGCCTGGAAAACTTTTTAACGCCGGGGATCTGTAATGGCTTTCGTCGAATCTTATCCTTCTGCCCTAGCCACTATAAAAACCTCTTAGGCTGGCTGTATGCCGTGATCATGTTAGAAACCATACTCCCACACAGTATACCTATATGTATACTCGTAGAGCCATCAAATGAATCCTTTCCCTTTCCGGCCTTTTCCAACGAATGTGTCCACTCCTTTCACGCCGAAGAGTTTCTCCATCTTTTGATCACCGCATATTGATTGCTTTATCTCTTTGTGATAAATCATCCCTCGACTTTTGTTCCCGTCGCGCGCCCGCGCTTGCGGTTCTGTCTATCTCTGCGAATGGCGTTCGTTTTAATTTTAAACCCTCTTCCTCCTATATAGGATATATACCCCTGGCTCTTTCTTGTGCGAGCGTATGGATTTTTTCACTTTACCGACGATATGTAAACCCCAGGGCGCGCATTTTTATCGTCGACGAGAGGCAGCTGGAAAGCGATGAAAAAAAAAGAAAATCCCTTGTAAGCGCGAGGGAGCCAGCAATGGCAGAGAAGCTGCTGCTCCGCGAACTTCGAAAGACCGCACAAAGAATTATCTATTATATACGATCGATTGATTTTCCAGGCTTTACGAAAAGTAAAAGTGGAAAAAACCTTTCTTTTTATCGAAAGCCCTGTCTCTCTCTCTCTCTCTCTCTTTCTCTCTCTCTCTCTCTCTCCTTTCCTTTCCTTTCCTTTATATAATTCAACGTGCGCAATACATTATAGACATATCGGATAAGCTGACATCGCGCACATACGATTTGAATATATACTTTGTACATTATACATACATATATAATCTCGTCGCCACTTGGTGCAAAAGTACGCTTTAGCACTATAATATACGAGTCGATGATGGATATTAGGCAAGGGCTTTACAAAGTCGAAACGAGAACACGAGCGTTAAAGAAGCAGCAGTAGATAGGCTCACTCACAAATATACACGTATACATTTAAAGGGGCTGAGAGGGGTTGGGAAGTTTGGAAATTCACATTCTTATCGCGTGTCAAGCATACTCTCCGAAGAGAATAATCCCCCTAACTAAATGTTAAGCATACGCGCACACAAACACGCGCGCACGCGCACATAAATAGCACATTGATACAGGCACTCCCTAGCGAGAGAGAGAGAGAGAGAGAGAGAGAATGGAATGTCGTTCGGCTGAATGAAGATAGTGATAGATAGAGAGGAGGCAAACACGAGCAAGGATAGCTGCATCTAGTACAGCATCGAAAACCGATGGGGAGAGCGCGAGAATCTTGTTAGACGCGCGGACCCCTTTCATTCGCGCGAGTCGTTGCCGTGGCACC
Organism: Apocrypta bakeri; assembly: GCA_018906985.1. Taxonomy (NCBI): domain Eukaryota; kingdom Metazoa; phylum Arthropoda; class Insecta; order Hymenoptera; family Pteromalidae; genus Apocrypta; species Apocrypta bakeri. Next base: position 5,279,032 of record JACCIA010000007.1, on the reverse strand, counting down.
CCCTGTGCGATATAGCTCTCTTGCTCTTTCCCTCTCTCGTTCGGCTCTGTCTCTTTCTCATTCTCCGAATATATGGCGCTAGTTCGCACTCTATCTCTCTCTGTGTTAGTCTACAGCGCCGCAGTCTATAAAGAAGATGGGGTGTGGGAGAAGGGCTGAAACTTCTTTCTTATGTTAAGCAGATCATTGTCGGTATCCGACCCACGCGTGCGTACCACTACAATATATACATACATACGAAGCTGCAAAACTCGAGTCAGAAGGAGAACGGGGAAAGAGAGAGGAAAATCGCGTTAGCTTTTTCCTCGCGTGAGTTTTGCCTTTAACTTCTCATTGTTTTTATAGAGGATTTCTCTCTTTCTCTCGACTATACTCGCAGACGAATTAATTAAAGCCACTTACTGGAGCTTTAGCGTTCTACAACGCGTGACTATTGACATTCATCTAGTAGTTACCGTCTTGACTTTGCAGTTTATATATATCGTTGGATCAACGTATGAAGCGCAGTGTAATTTCTGCGAGACTGTACATACGCGAGAATCAGCCGCTTAAGTAAAAGTCGGCTTTCGTCGGATTACTCCGACGCTCTAGCCGTTATTGTAAAAGTCGTAATAAAATTTTAACGAGCGACTCGGTCTAGAGCGAGATTTTGCTCAACTGATTTTCGAATAGAATTTTTTCTATTCACCTTTTTTTAGATATTCACGGTTTAAAGAGAGTGGATCACTCTATATTAGAGTGAATTGTGAAATTTCCTTATTCTATAATTTAATTGGGTCCTCTTTAGAGCTTGGCTGATAAAATACTTTTAACTTTAATACTCTGTGGCTATAGATAAAACCGATATAAATAAAGCCAAAAACATAATATTCAGAAATTCTTTTTCTCTTAAAATCTACAAATTTAGGTCTTTTGGCCTTACTGCTCTATCCGGCTTATTGTGGTGCGTTTGTTTTTGTTTTTTTTCTATGTACGAGACAATAGGCTATATTTGTATGGTAACAACTAATCGATCGAAGACTACTGGCACACCTTAATCGTTCAATTTTTTTGTATTTCAGAGCACGTTCGTGAATTCAGCTGCGGTTTGCTGTACTATAGGACACTCTACCTGGATAGCAAGAGAGACGTCTTGTATGTTGGAGCGATGTAAGTATCGATTGATTTTGGTCGTCGCCGTCTATATAGCTTCTATATATCTATATCCTTTATAAACATGCGTATGCGTTTTGGACCGAATACTACTACTACTGCTACTACTATCTTCGACAAATTCTTTGATGCCCTGTAGATAGCCGGCGTTTACTTGCAAAGACTTTTATCTCTCCCCTTCTCTTTTACTTTCTTTTCCCGCGAAACCGACTACTAAGTAAGTTCCAAACTTACTTCGTTCGTTAATGGCATGCTCAGATTTAACATACTGTTTCAACAAAGAGAATTTATGATCAATAATTACTTAAACTCTCGAACTATTGTCATTTGCGATAATATCCTATATGTATGATTGTTGAGAAATATACGTATTATTACATAATTGTTTCGAAGTTTTATAGATGGTATATAAATGATAAACATCGTTTTTTTCGTTGAAACTGATATTAAGAAAAAATGCTACATGAGTCGTCTTCCGTTGAGAGGACAACCAAAAGAATAACAGCGAAAATGAGCGTCATTGTTGTCATCTCAAAAAAACCTCATCATTATTGTCGTCTCTCGGTAAGGCATCGCAACAAGATAAGATAGAGCAAACGAGCTGCTTATTGCAAACAGTGTCTTGGTATTTTAAATTAACAAGCATTTTTTCACTCACACAATGCTCTCGACGACATATATAATAGTATAGGATGTAGATACTGGTTGACGTATATGTATATATGTTTTCGCCAGTATACAGCGCTTCAACGAGTCAGAAGAATCGGCTTTGTAAAAAAGCATCGCTCACCCCAACACGACAAAAGCTAGCTTCTTCTTGTGGAGGATAGTAAAAAAAGGACGGCGTGAATGGCCCTTGTTCACTCAATGTTCGCGTCCTAATGAGTTACGCGGATCGAGTCCTCGTTTAAGCTCGTCGTGGCGCAGCGATAAAAAAAAGTTGCACGAGACAAAGTATTAATCGCATGAAAAGTATTGTTAATGTCGGACTGCGAGCGCCGTTGAATCCTCCAGTTGACATTATTATTTTAAGCCTGTTCTCGTATAATAAGCGAGCATGATGTCGTCGTGACTGAGAATTCAGTAAAAACTTGAGTAGGAGAGAGTCGCATCATTAGTGGAAAGGAGGGTATTATTCTCCGATTTAGTCTCGCAACTTGCTTTGTGCGTCTGACGCTTGTTGAGACGTTCTCTCTCTCCCTCTCTCTCTCTCTCTCTCTCTCTCTCTCTCTCTCGCCCTTCTTAATTTGGTAAATGCCAACAAAATGTTAGCATCGCTCCGGCTTTGTCCCGTCACAATAAGGAGCATAGAGAGACGCGAGGTATAGCTGCGACTTGTTGAGAGTTCGTCGTCGTGCCGTCGCTTGCGTGCAAGAGCTATTAAGATGTGCCGTCTTGGAGATCGACAAACTATACACGTTGGGCGAATCATATCAAATTTCTACGGATTAGTATCTCGACTCACGGCTCTGTTGCTTTGCTGAAATCCCGATTTTCTCTTCTCGGAAGAAAGACACCCCGAATAGTAGGGTTGAAAGAAAATGATAGACTACAAGAAGAAGCCCGGATTCTTGAGTCGTCCGGTCGGAAGTAACGATTCGCATGGATGAACGGCTTGGGACTGGTGCCAAGCTTGCGGAGGACTTCCTTCTTTGCCTCCTTTACTACTGGCTGCTGCTCCTCTTTTTTTCTTCTTTGTACTTGTACTGCTGGCGTTGCTCCTGTTGGGCGCTACAAGAGGAAGAGAGAAACTTGTGTACAACCAGCAGAGAACCTTTTCTTGGGATAATAAATGCGCGCGCGAGCTGTACTAGAGGCCTCGAAGTTTTGTAGCAACGGAAATACGGGTACTTCCGGCATCTTTGTCGCAATAATTTTTCCGAAAAATTCTTTGTTTATTCTCAACTCTTTTACTTACACTCTTTAAATAAGAAATTATTACAAATTTACTATTGTGAAGAATGGAAATTATATTTAATTGTTATTTAAAATTTTTTAAGTATATATAGTTCAATAAAAGTAATATTACAATTTAATGCGGACTTGCAGAATTTTAGAAAATTTAGTGATATAAATATTATTTTTTGAAATATCTTTATTACAAAGAACCGCGTAATTAATTCTGCAAATCTTTTCAAGTAAGAGTGAGCTCTTAGATTTAAAATCATTTTTTTATGTTTTATAATAAATTGGTATTATTATTATAACTGGTAGTAAATTGATTTACTTTGATACGATGTTATATTGTTTATTATTTTCTTAAAATATTTATGAATTTACGTAATTACATTCATTACATTCCTATTGTGATTATCTTATTTTTATAGAAAAGAAATAATGATCAATGTGTTAGAAAGGTTTGTTCTTCTTCAATACATAATATTATAAACTTGCTTAAGGTAATATATTTGCTAAACAAGTTACTATTATTTTTCCATCCAAAAAACACATTGATTTTGTACTTTGACTGTTCTGCATATTAAATATTCGATACTTCAGAATACATACATATATACGAATAATCAAAATAGATTGCCGTTTTTAACCGATGAAAAAATAAAAATTGCCTATACCTGCAACCCATAAGGATTGTCTTTCTTATAAATGTAAGTTGATTTGTGATACAATATTTTCGATCTTTTAAAACTGATTCTTTTCGGCTTTTATAAAGCAATCAAAGAGACGAATAGAGTTAAAGGTAAGGTATATAAGGGCGTATACAGAAGGTGTATAGCGCTGGATCAGGAAAAGGCTAAAGGGAAAAAGGGACTAAGGGAAGGGGAGAGAGGGGGGTATAGTAACGATAAATCGCATTTTCCGGAGGAGGCAGGTACTTCGATTTTAACGTTTCCGGCTTTCTGGCTCGGTTCCACGTGCCTGCACTCGCGCGCGGGCGTTCGTGTACTCCTCTTCTCTGCTGCAGCAGCCCACCGCCGCGTGTAGAGGTACTCCAACGCTTGCGCCCAGCCCTCTACTATATAGTATATACACATGTATATATACATATACGTATAAGACTCGTAGAAGGGAGTCTGGGCGCTCGCACTATCTACCCACTATAAAGAATCGAATTCCAATAGGAATTCCAAGGAAGAAGAGACCCGCCACTGATAGACGTTTCGCTTCGAATGGCTCGTAACGATAAATTATCCTTTCTCTCGTATATCTTTTTCACGATTATCTGCAGCGGAGCTTATCTTCTCCCCCCCCCCTCTCTCTCTCTCTCTCTCTCTCTCTCTCTTAGATGTTTTTTCTCCAACAATTACCGTTGCTGCCGATAATCTTTTTTTCCGGATTCGAATATCCTTCCTGATTTGTGCTATTTATTTTTATCATCGTATTCTGTCTTATTCCCTTCTTCTTCGAGATTGCCGTCTAATGCTAGTACACTCGACTGCTGATTGAATGTATTCACCGATACATTTTAAATATATATGTATATATAGTTTTATAGTTTGTATTGTCCACAAGAATCGCTGAGCTTTCGGTCTTGGTGAATTCAAATACTTATTCTCTCTTCGTATAGAGTCCTTACCGCCGACGATTAGATAATAACAATCTGTAATTCAAAACTAAATGAAATATTCATATCAAAATAAATTTGTATTCCTTCGTATGAGAGTACTATATCGATCAAAGATTATTGCGAAGGAAAGCTCAACTTTATACGCATGCGCAAACACGTAATGCCAGTCGTATCACGTATGTATTATAACTAGGTTAAATTATTAACAAACATGAAATTAATTTAACATAATTAAGATATTCCTAATGATACGTAGATATAATTGAAACGCGGATAAATATAATAAGTATATATGGAATAATATGCATTTGTAATATAACTCTATATTCGAAATCATATATAAATATCATGTTTTCATCATCGTAAATATTACATCGCAAACAATTCACAGCGTATCGATCTGTAAAATTCATATGAGATTTTTGTTTTCCAGCCACTTCAATGTAAACGAAGCGAAAAGCGTGTTGTACTATACAGTGCGAGAATAAAAATGAGTCACGAGTTTAACTGAAAATTTCGCGACGAGCCCTGAAAATGTTGGCAGTTTCGCAGAAGCGCATTGTCCTGTCTCTCTCGCTCTGCGTCGCTCAAGCGAGAGATCGACTGCCAAAGTGTTTGCAGCAAAATATTTGCTCGACGGCGTCGCCATTTCTTTTCATCTCTCTCTTTCGGCAATACACGATTCTATTTTTTGAACGTAGCGGGCACGTGTGTACATACGGTGCCGAGCAGCTCATCGATCAATCTATTACAAAAACTTTTTCTGCTCGCACGTTGCAGCGCACTTTATTTTCTCGCTTCGGCGAGCTTGCGTTGCGCGCACATATATATAGAGACATACACTTTTGTGAGCATCTATACGCATAGTTGCATAGGTACATATAGTGTACATACGCGCAAATCGCGATGGATTCAACTGATGCAAAAGCCCAGGAACAAGTGGTATGGTCGCGCAAAACGGTGGGTATAACCTCTCCTAACCGCGTCGTACCCTCTTGTATGTGCGTATATATATATACATACTCGTGGTCGTGCAACGTCACAGTTTTAGAGAAATTGCATGTTCCAACGCGCTCTTGCGTTGTGTGTATTCTTTATACTTTTGCTTTTTTCACCTTTAGGTCTACCTGGCAGGAGGGTACTCGCCAAGAGTATGGCTGTTTTCCCTCACTTGTACTAGTTGTTAATTGGAAGCGCACGCGACACAAGTTAATCTCAGTTTGTGAATTTTGCGATTGCCTCGCATTTTCTCGCAATTAAGGCTCACGCTAATTGAACGTTCCCAATTATCAAACAGGAATGTATGCGATTCACGTTTTCTGTTTCTATTTCTGTATTCTTGTATCCTGGTAAGAATTCCTACTACTGGAAGTATGAGCCACAACCGATTCTTTATATTGTCAAATTCTGTATTGTTTGCTTGTACCTCAATACAAGCAATCTTGTTTCGATCTAAGGACGCTAAGAGAAAAGTTCAGAATTAAGCTCGTGTGTCAGATTTAATTTTACAGTTGTTTACAATTTCAAGTATCGATGGAATATTGGGTCTGTAGTGCAAACAAAATTGTCTTTACTGACCCAGTAATTAGGTTGTCGATGCATTCTCGCTAATATACGTATTAATGTAAAATGTGTGAGTGTACACTCGTTCCAAAAAGAAGAGTACCTTACCCTTGCTTTTATTCTTTTTTGATACTACTGACGTGCGAAGACTGATAGACGCGAACGACATAATCAACAGCTGATAGCATGAGCTAGGAATACCCATTAAATGGCGAATGCGCACAAGGCTGTTTCCCTACTTCGTTCGTTTCATCCGTTCGTCCATCCGTCTGTCTATCTATCCAGATATCAGTGTGAGGACTACTTATTTGGAGAAAATTGTTTGTTTTGGTGGTCGTATAATTATTCCCGATCAACTACTACTACTACTACTGGCGAAGGTTTGTTTTCGCTAATTGCTTTGCCCTGAAAGGGTGTTGTAGAAATTTTGGTCAACTGTATAGTTTCTGGTACGCTGTGTATTCCAAGTAGAAATTGCTCGGGGCAAAACTAGAACTGACTTACCGAAGAGAGAAGAGTATAGATTCGTCAGAAGTTGTCAAACACGAGCATATAGCTCTCGGCTAAAAGAGGTTGGCGAATGACAGTTCGATAGCGATTTTTTTTGTTCGCCTCAGACTCGTACCAGCGACAGTCGAGGAGTTTTAGTTAGACGCTTAGCAGCTTCAAAATTGAAATCGCGAAAGCTTGGCTGCTGTCCTACGAGAATCCCAAGTTTATATACGTATACTCGGAAACTTTAAGTGCACTTTTTTCATTTCACTCCTTCGAATTGGCTAGTGCTTTTTCATGGCCGCACGTACATATCAGGGATAGGATAGGTACCATTTGCCTTTTTCCGCCGAAGGAAAAGTTAACTCTGAATTCGCGTTTCCCCCCAGTGGTGCAGGAAAGCTTTTACGCGTTTCCTACTTTGGCGCAGTAAACGAAGCCCGTGTGCGCATCTTCGCACCGAATAATCGACGTCGGTAATAGAGCGAGAGAGAAAATAAGACTTGTTTGTAGGATGAATGGAATCAGTGGCTCGCCTCGACAATAAAGTTAATCGCTTTGCGACGACGCTAATGTCGCAAAATACCATCGCATGACAGTCACTACTACTACTGCTGGTGGTAGTGGTGGTCTCTTGGCGCGCGAAAATGGCTGAATTCGATTTGCGATCTTGACAGTCTTAGCCTCCAAGAGAGAGCCGACAGTTTCTATAGCGATGCGCCCGTACTCCCTTGCGCCTCTTTGCTCTCCGTAGTAGAGGCAGAACCGTGAGTTCTTCTCTTCGCGCTAGAAATCTCCGAGGTAATCGTGACCTCGCGAGATTCGACGTGCTGCAAGATCGACGTGTACCTCTATACTGCGAGAACTCTCACGCTGAGATTTTATCGTCCCAGGCACTCTTTACTCGCTACGCCAGGGAACAGTCGTATTTCTCTTCCGCTAACCGATAAGACTCACTGACCCAATATAGCAAACGCCATTTATATCCGAGAGGGACCTTGCTATTTTCTTATAACTCGCTTTTCTGCTGTCCAATTGGAATCGATGCAACGTGAAGCGTTATGGAATTTTCCTATATTTATCATTTTATTATATTATCTCGCCTCAAAATAGGAGAAAAACTAAAATAAAGCTTAATTCTAGAACTGCGTGTAATTCTTGGTAAGCTGATATATTTAAGAAGATGGTCGAAGAAAGAAACGCGTTCTGTTATTATTGCATAATGTAAACAAACACGTGAGAGTTAAAGTATACTCAATTCTCAATTAGTGCAATTTTCACTGTAACCTATAATGAAATAAAGTACTTTACTGTGTAATGGATATTTACTATTGAATAAAGTTTCATATGTTTTAGAGGTATTACAATGTAAAATATCTTTATTATTATTTTACGTACAATTTATATTCAATTATACAAAAGCTTTCAAATCACAATGGATTCTTAATCATAAAACAATTATTGTATATTTTAGAATCAATTATCATTATTATTGTTACTGATTTTAAGTTAATTAATTTTTATAAAAATTGTAAGAATAATTAATAAGAATTTTAAAATCCCTCATAGTGCTAAGCAATTTCTTGCATATGTCAATTACATTAATATGTTTATCGATGACGTTTGTTGCACGAGAATAATGTTATTGTTATTTTCGGAAATTACATCTATTCCTGGTGCTAGTTGCACAATAACGAATAAAATGACTTTAACAACTTTTTACCATATTCGATTTATAGATAATGTACAATTTTACGAAATATGGAAATCGCGCGAAAAAATATTCGAACATTTAATATATCAGATAAGACAAGAATTGTGATTGTAATCGAGCTATTATAGACTGACCACCATTTATAAATAGTGACTATAGACTACCAGACAGTCAATGCTCATTATTTCAGATTTAGAGAGTAGATTAACGCGTCGCGAAACAATGTGTGTCTTCTGTATACCATATGTACGAAGCAACTCGGCAACGCAAGCATCGTTGCTGATATGATGAATTAATAATGCTTTCTCTAAAATGTAAATGCGTCTCAATAAACTACTGAGCGGGCGACACTCGGCGCAAAAACGTGAGGCAAGCAGGGCGCGCTCGACTGCGCCACAACCGTAGCTAACCATAACCGTATATAACACGCAAAAGATAAGAGAGAATAACATATCGTGCAGACGTGCAGAATAAAAATCCACAGCAAACGCGAGTGTGCGCAAGCGGACCCTCTTTTCGCTTAATCTGACCGTTAACCAGAATAAAGTGTTCCCAAAAAAATGACTAACCATAACTCTTCTCTTTGTGTTCCAGGGACAAGGTCTTTAGGCTAAACTTGAGCAACATTAGCCACTCGAACTGTGAGGTAAGCATGAAGTATTTACCTTTTTTTATTTTAGTCCGTATTTAAATAGTACGCGCTATATACGGGAATGTGAAAAAGTTGAGCGAAAGAGTTTTGATGGGATGTCCGGTTACGGATGGAAAAAGAAAAGTGTCAGCTGCTGCAGCGCGAAAACTTATGAACTTTCCGAATTTTAAATTTCCTAACGCCTGCATATACGTATTATATTATACGACGAAGGGCTCGGAAAATAGTCCTCAAGCCTAGGGAAGAGAGATTGGTAGATTTTTTTTATTTTTAGCATGAGAAGGACCTTAAGCTACTCGTCTCCGCGATTTCCCTCGAAAGCCCGAGAGCATAAAAAATGCCCGACGGCGAGTGTCGCCATGCGCCACGTGCTTTGTGAATAATAATGCATCGAGCCTCGGGGGACTAGCTCACTTTCTCGCGTTGGCTAAGTATAATGGAGAGAGAAACAGAGAGAACGCACTTGACTCGCGTAATGCGAACTGTGATTTTGAATCATTGCCGCATCCATCTCAGGCGACATCGAGCTCTCCCTCGACTCTTGAGTTTCGTATGACGATTCACTGGCAGCTCTTCTATATAGTCTCTGTCGCGAATATACCACATACTGATTCGTATAAAGCCGAAAATGGCTCGAGAATCCCCCGTAAAACTGTCAATCATAGAGAGATCGCAAACTCCAGTGTGGGACAGCCTGAGAGAGCTGAACCGTTGCTGCTGCTTGAACCCTTCGGTACCCGGACAGCTGGCACGTTTCTGCTGCTAAGCGATCCATTGTCGATAAACGAGTCTTGTGTGTGCTTGCTTCCATATTTTTTCTCTCTCTTTCTACAACTACCTCTCGAGCTCACTCTCATTCGCTACTCCTCGACGTTTCCTCGTTTCTTCCGTTTATGTATTTTAGTACACATGACATTCGCCGACGTGTCTGTCATCGCTCTCCAGTCGAGTACACTCTACATTTCTATTGGACAAGATTCTACTAAACCTGCGTCTTTTATTTTATGATAAAAAAATATTATATATATTATTCTATTCTTAGAGCAGATCATGCCCTCACAAGATATCGGTTGTATCATTATCGGTTGGCTTATTCTCCTCGTATACTTCAGATATATATATGTATACAATATACAAACAATGTAGAGTGAGTCTTTTTATTCAAAACCATTTTAAATGGTTCCATTCATTCGTCCGCGCGTATTAATGTAGTTCCAGCATTCCACACTCATAACTCAGGCTACAACATTTCAGTGGTTCTAAAATGAATCGAAAGACTCGGCTTTGTCTTCTGTGAACTTGCTTCATGCCTACGTCGTCTGCAGTAGTCGTTTCTAGACTGTACCAGTATACATGTACAATGTACATATACATGTATATAAACACATAGAAGCAAAAGGACGGACGTTTCGACTCCGATTTTCCACGAGTGTACTTTGAACAGTGTATTCTATTCTAATGAAGAAATAATGCCTCGGACGATACGCAGCACAGGCATTCGAGAAAGCGTGCGCCCACGTGGCAAATTGCGTTCACACTCCCGCAGCCGATCGTGCTTTTCGATGTTTGTGTTTTCTTCTTTCCTCTCCTCGAGATTTCGTTCGAGTCGTGACCAGTTACAAACGAGCTTTCAAAGAACACGAGAGCCGAGATTGTCCGCGGTCGTTTCCGAATCGATTGAACGAAAGAGAGTCAGGGCTGGAGAATGGAAAAAGGAAAGAGACGCAGCCAGCTGCAACTATCACAGGTGACGCTAGCGTTTTACTGCCAGACACTCAGATATAAAGTCTTTTTTATTTTCTTTTGCTCGACCCCCCCCCCCCCCCCATATGACTACAACCGAGTCTTCCTCTGTCTCTCTTTTTCTTTTTCTCTACTATCCCCCTCGGCTATGTTTCTTTTTATTTAATTTGCTAGTCTGTGCGACGCACAGGTGATTTCACAGGGGGAAATAGAAGAGATTGATTTTATCGCGCTGCGCCTCAGTCAATTTTTCGCCAATCCCTGTCCCGTAAATAGCCCCACTCGGTCGGCTTGAGTTTTTTTTATTTATTTTGGCCTTTGGAAATAGTATAGTGTATTTTCTCGATTGAAATGTATCAAGTGGTCTGTCGGTCAAATTATTGATAAAAACAGTGTGGCAGTTGCGTTTTCTACCCAATGTGCCGCGCGCGTGTGTGTGCCTGTGTGTGTTTGTAGACGAATTACTTGATTTAATACGCGATATACAAGTCAATAAAGAAAGTTCCCTATACACGATATTTTATTTATACTCAAGCTTACGTAGGACACGGACATGCAAAATTAAATGTATAGTACCTTGGAGTACACCTTATCTACTGGTAACAGCTGCACACACTTTTCTGCACCCTATCATGAAAAGCTACGTTTTAATATTATATGATTCAGCAGTCACGAAATAATGAATATTTAATTTTTCTTTATTTTATTTATATTCGACATCACATCCGTGTTACGAATGGTAAATGTTGAATGAACAGCGCTAAGATTGGGTATCGCAAGCTCGACCGCAATAAGACGCGTAATTCAACGTAGAACTTTATATACTTTCGAGAAAAAAATAAAAAAACGCACACAGTGAATGATTACATTGAACGAATAAGCCAAATAAGTATATATCCGGTTTGAGTTCTTTGAGACCATTAGAAAAGCACTGAGTAAATAAACGCGCGTCAAATAATCCCCACTTTGGATTGCGGATTCGTGGCCGAGGGGATGTGTGTAACGAAGAGTTGCTTCCGAAGAAAGGGCTCTTATGAGGGAGGAAAAGCAAGCTAGGGGAAGGTCTCACCGATCGGCGAGGCAGTTCCTCGTCAATAATTCCACGAACGCCTGAATCTTTTATCACAGACTCATTTCGACGATATATACGAGCGGAAGCATCGGCGAGTCTCGTGCATATCCAGTATATGTGTATAGACGCATACAGAGACAGAGACAGAAGAGAGACAGACAGATACTGGCTGGTGCACGCGATGATGTGGAAGCAGTCGCATAGTGAAAATCCTATTGCACCGATGCCGCCACCGCAGGGTTCGATTCCATGGAGAATTAACGCCGACGGGAATGGGGTTTCGATTTTACTTGGGGAGCATCGACGAGAGTGTGAGGCAGCCAGAGAGAAAGAAGGGAGAAGCAGCTACGGATAAAACGAACCTGGTCTTGTACTATATACGTATGTATACCTATATATCCGGTACACGCAGCGACCGAGACAGAAGAACGTGCGCACAGTAGAAAAAAGAACGGCGGACCAGGCAGAGAGAGAAAGAGGAAAAGCGGTGGGAGTCCCGAACCGTAAAAACGTTAACGCCAAGCCGCAGAAACGATCCCTTTTCTCTGCCGGGCATTCGTCGACGGCGGCTGTTCACCGCGAGTGAAAGAGAGAGAGAGAGAGAGAGAGAGAGAGAGAGAGTGAATGGCGAACAAGTACAAAAACGATAGGAGCATACGCCTGCGTTCTAGTGCCAGCAAATAGAAAATACACCAACACGGAAAATAGAAAAGTCCACTCGAGCTCTCGTTCTTGTCCTATCCTCTCTCCTCGTTTCACTCTTTAATTATCTTCAACTAAAAAGCGGCGCATTGCCCCCATAAAGTACTCACGAAGTCCAGGTTGTTGTTGAAAGAAAAACTGCCTCATATGTATGTGTCGGAGAGGAATTCCGTGAGCTGTAATGTCTTGGAATACGATGATCAAACGATTGCGAACACAAGCAAGAGAAACCGTTTCGCGCGTCATCGCGTTTATGCTCTAGCTGTAGTACGCCGCGAGATAAGCAAAAAGGCATACGAGTTTCAAATGGGTTCGAAGTGCAAGCTACATACGTATAAACTGGAATTGTGTTCGCGAAAGAGATGCGGGTGTTGAAAGGCAAAGGGTAGTCATAAAATAACAAGGGTGTAATTCAATTTTATGCTTCGCGCGGCGCGGACTCGTATAAGGGAACCGATTTCATCACGATTATTTTTGAGAATAACTTTGATTGTAATCTGTATATTGCCGACCAGAGATTGATCTGCGAGCTTTGAGTTAGGTATAGACGATACGGATATAAAATCATCGTAATATATATTCTCTGTACAGATGAAACAGTGACATTTTTCAATGTTTCGTATATAACAACAGGAACCATATAAGTATTCCTATAAAGTATTTTGACAATTTAAAAATGTTTTAATGTCTTGATGTAATTTGTTTCAAACTATAAATTTTCTCTATAATTTTCCAAAATTAATAGTAAAATTACTTACTACTATTCACTATTAAACAAAGTAAAAAAAATTACTTTTACAAAAATTTAGTGAGAATATTAGCTACATAATAAAGTTTGAAATTTTTTAACTATAACTTATAATATATATACAATAAACTATAAATTATATACAATTAATAACACCATATCTTTTACATCATTATTGGTTCTTAAAAATAAAGCCATGATTGTATGTTGTAGTTGACTTAAATTTTTAAAGTTTATTTTAATAAAAATAGAAATATTAAAATCACTTTCATAGGCTTTCTTTAAAGTCTCCCGGAGTATTCAGTCCTCCGATATAGCATAAAATACACTAGCAAGTAAACATTAAACAAAAGTGAATAATTACAATATTCGCTTCTATTAACAAAATTTCCATAAGCATTAGATTTAGAGAGAAGTGAATATCTGTAGATTTTAAGGGGCTGTTACTTTTATTGCCTTCCCGAACATTAACTGTCTTTAACAAAAAATATATTAATTTACTTAATAATACTTAGCAGAACTTGATATCATCTTTTTGTGTAGGGATATCATTTTTTAAAATTTAAAAAATTTGAAGTTCAAATACTAAAAATCATTGTCTTTAAACTGCGAATTTTTTACTGAACTTGCAGTTTATGCCTAGTAAGGTTGTGCGCTTTAATTAATAACTATTCACTACTAAGATACTAAAAAAGAGACCATACAAATGTCACCGTTCAATAGCCAATGTACACGATATATTAAAGCTGCATTTAAATGTATGGCCCCACTGTTAGTAAGCTGAAAAATAAGGCCACTAATAAAATCAGTGAAAAATTGACTGATCCCAGTTTTCCTACGATCTGGCATACCAGAGTATATATATTCGAGTATACCTACGTGTAGAAGTTGAAAAAATAAAAAATAAGAGAGATGAAAGATCCTTGAGTCTAGCGTATTTCGTTAGAAATTTGAAGTTCCTCGAAGCGTATTTTTTCTCTCATCTTACAAGCTTGCGTCTAAAATAACGATAGGAAAATACGAGCGCGGGAAAGGCCGATAAGCAATAGTGCATCCCTGAGCTAATAAAACGAGCTAGCGTATATACATGAGCGGTAGAGCGGTAGCAACGCAGAACGATCGAGTGGAAGAGCTAGTGCGGATTTTCCGTGCTGAGCTGCTCACGAAACACATTCACATCGAGCGTATATAGCCTGTCCGCATAGAGAGTAAACCGAGAAGCGGGGCTGGTCACGCGCTGAACAGAGAAAGTTCCTCCTTCGCCGCCGCATGTGTGTACGCAAGCTGCATCCCCAGGACTTGGAAGTTGCACTAGTGCACTATACAGTAGCTACTGCAAGGCCCGCAGCACTAAAGTATTGAAGGAAAGCTACACGGCTGTAAAAGCGTGCGGATGAGGTACGCGCCAGTGGCGCGCGGCCGCGCGTATTACACAGCACCGCTGTGAGATCGGTTATAAAATCCGACGGAGGAGCGACCGTAAACAATCCTGCCAAGTTGCGAGCTGACGGCTGAACGAAACAACCCCCAGTGCCGCTACCTCTCTTCTTACCCTTCGCGTGCTGTATTGGCCGCTAAAACGATGGCATTAAATATACATCACTCGCGCGCGCTGTGTGGTAGAAAAAAATATATATGTACCATCGTGTTACCTCCCCAGATACACAGAGCTTGTATTCTACTTCCAGCTCATCCAACACTGCGATTTTCAACTTCCGGCTGTATACCGTTGTACAAGCGAGAGAGAGAGAGAGAGAGAGAGAGAGAGAGAGAGTGAGAGAAACAGAGAGTTAGATCGTCGTGAGTTTATTTCGACGCGTTGAATTTCATATAGACCCCTACGGTCTTCGCCCTTTTATTGCGCTTTGACTAGCTTTGCACGCTACACTCCACTTTCAAAACGAGCGCGGGACAGGTTTCTTCTTCTTCTTACTCCTATATACCTCTTGCTTCGCCTCGCGTGGCTACCTATCACGCTCTCTCTTTCTCTGCACGCTGAACACACTTCCGCGCAAAAATTCATATATTTTCTCTTTCGGCAAGTTTTACTCAAACAATTCTACTATTTTTCATCCCCTGCGTTTTTCTCAGACTTTACGTTGGATCGAGAAATTGGATCGTGACTCTACGCCGATATATTGTTTATTTTAAAGCGCAATATTATTTTCAAGATAGATCGATATCCTATTTCCAAACGCTGATTTCAGCGATGCTCTGGTTCGAATTGATATGTTTATAATATTTATTAATTTTCTTCTGAATGGAAATTATTCGAATATTTATTTATCGCACCGAACGTAATCAATGAGGTAGATAATAATTTATTTAATTTATATTTAATTATGAATTTATTACACCAGATATAAATTGCATATGTAATTTCTATAACAATTAAGTAAATACGGTTCACCTGTACATAGACTGGTGTAATATAGAACATACAAGCTTTAAAAATTAGCGTTTGATAAATGTGTATGAGTAAACAAAAATATAATATAAGAGATCATTTTTTAAAGATTTATAATATTATATTAGTGATCGATTTATAACGATTCGTGAAATTCTTAAATTTTTTTTTCCATCCTAAAGAAATAAATGTTTCTATCACTTACAACTTTTCATATTTCTGATAAGATTGTATTCTTATTTATACTCCTTAAACGTGTTTCTTAAATATTTCTCTGACAAGATTTCATGTAATGATAGGTAAAAGTCTCTCTAGTAAACATTTGCTTGAAATTTCATTTTATTTTCAATAAAATGATTTTTGAAAATTATTTCTAATATTTTAGTTTGAATTTTTTCAATAAAGAGCAAAGTCAAGTGTGTGACTAAATTACTCTACTTCAGGTAATTATGTGAGTACTGCATCCTTAAAAGAAATAAGTAATCCTACCATACCAAAGACCCTTAAAGCCAGAGTTACGCACAGGCAGAGTCCAATAAATTTTTCGTCTAGGTTAGTTGAAAATACAATTATAGGAGAGGAGTTGACGTCGTTTGCGCGCCTTGAGCGACAACTAAGTAGTCGTCTCTCTCTGTTTCTCTCTCTCTCTCTCTCTGCTTTGCTTCAGATATCTGGCCCGTCCCTCGACAATCGGCTTCATGAGCGAGCTTTCGCTAACTTGAATTCGAGAAAACATCGAGAGCGACGACTACTACTCGCTCTAGTTCAGGCCCAAACAGATGGAGAGAGAGTGAGACGATAAGATAAAGCGCAGCGAGGAGTGCCATAGTGCCGATTCTTAACAACCCCGGTAATTGGAGACTACGAAACACTCCTATTATTCACAAGCGAGCGGCTTGCACTCGCGCAACGACTGTCAACCTTCGTTTTCACATATATATCTTTCTAGCGCCTGTCTCGAAGTAACTCTCGCTAGGCTCTTCCCGTACTTCGGCGTGCGAAGCACTTGTTCAAAGTCCTTCGCGCGAGGCCGCCACTGCCTACCGCCTCCACCTCTTTTCTCGCTTTATAGCTTAACTCTTTAATTACCATCTCGACTTGTGTTTATCGTCGCGTTAATTCTCTCGCCTTTGCTTTGCCCCGAGCTTCTCTTTACTTAACTCGCGCGAGGCTTGTCCTTACCGATGTCGACGACTACTACTGCGTTTCTACCGCACCGGGACCGTTCGTTAGTCTTTTCTTTACCTTTTTTAATTGTCTCGTAAACTCCCTTTCTGTATGGGCTTGGCTACCAATAGTTCATACAAACTAACCGTTGAATTTCGGTTTAAATAGTCAATGAAGTTGTACACCCTTAGCTTTTCTAATAAATTCGAGTCTCCCTAAATACAATTCTTTGTGCTTCATTTCCATTTTTCACGCGAGCTTTACCATGCAATCGATAACTTTTTTTGTGTCTATTATACAATCGAATTGTTGTCATGACATATATTCAACTTGGAAATAAAGCTTCTATGCGGATTCCTAAACAAATTTCTCATCGACGAATCTCGCGCAAAAGGATTACTTTCAGAAAAAGCATTGGAAGATAAATAATCGCGTTTTTTTTCTTTTCCGAACAGGGCATACTTTTTCTCATCGTCCTTTTCCGCTGTCGATTTCGCTGCTCGACATGAGGGACGTCAATCAACAGCTCATCCCCCAAATGAAATCCGAACTCGCGCGCGCGCATTCGCTATCCCTGCGAACAGTGCGTAAGGAGTAAATCATAGAAATGGAAGTACCGCGCTTGGTGCGATATCGGATTGAAATCAATATTGAATGCAAATAGACTCGCCCAAAAAAGTGCGAACCGAAAAGCTAGCCTGACCGACTAAAGATTGAGTTGTGACCGGATTCCGATGAATATATATATATTTTATTTTACAAAGAAGCTTTTAAAAAATACTACTTCCAATTAAACTTGATTGAACTCCGCTACTGAGAGAACAGAGAAAGTTATATTTCGAACCAAACTATCTTTTCGACAAAGGGAAAATCCAATTCCGAGTAAAGGCACAATTACAAAGTAATTATCTAAAAGTAATTATAAAAATATACGCTTCTCGCTAGTGGTGATTTGTGTTTACGGTTGATGCGCGTGGTTTTTCATTGGATAGATAAAAACTAACGATACAGAAATAGTTCTAAGAGTATAGTGTGCATTGATTTTATAAAATAAGTTGCAAGCTTAAATCGGAGTATAAATATTTTTTAAAGAATATCGATTTCAAATCAGTTTTCCAAAAAAATACGAAATATCTATAGGTTATCGACATTACGCTATAGCAAACGAGATTAAACAGTCGGTCACAAGTCCTCCTTTAAAGCACCACTCTAAGATAATTTTTATTCCGTAGTAATAAATATTGCGGTATACGTATATAAAGCAACAGGATGATGTCGACGGCGGATCCCTTTTAACTCTTGCGTTATACTCAGTGGGCAGTGTAACGGGTACGACATGACTGTACGAATTTCGCGCGAATTTCGGAGCGACAGGGTCGTTAGAGTCGCGAGAGGCACAAGTGAAGCGTTGCTTGACAAGCTGCAGGTAAAGCACCGTAGTCGCGCCCGGCGCTCATTACTATTTGATGAGATAAAAAGGGCCGCGCGCGCGGTGGCAGCTCTTGCATTTTTCAGCGGTGGCAGCGGCCTACGTTCCCCTGCGATACTTCGAAAGAAGGGGGGAAGGGTAAGGCGGGGGTGTCGTTACCCCTGGGAGACCGACCCGCAGTTTTTCGGCCTCAATATTTTATCAGGGTAAATTGTATGATCTGGCGCGCAATGTCCCCGTTGCCTTTTCTCCCTCTCCCTCTTTCTCTTGCTACTACTGTTGCTCGGGCGAGGTTCCACGTACGTCGCTCATTTTTCATGCTTTCCTTTTTTCCGCCGACTTTTTATCGCACTTTCTCCCACTTTTCACCCCTCAAATTCCACTCTAGTTGAGGTGCCCGCCCCATGTCGCGCTTATGTAGGTCTGTGTGTGTGTGTTTTTGGCTTGCTTGTATTCTGCCTCTCTCTCTCGTATTCCCGTTTGCCTCTGCTGTAACAGCAGTAGTAGTGACGGCGGTATAGCCCCAGACTTTAGCCCGTAAATTAAGCAGGAGAGAGGTTGCCTTTTTATTGCTTCACTACAGAACTCTACAGACCTGATTAATTAGCTGCCTGTTCGTGATTGAATTAAACTGCGTATACTCGTTCATTTACGCATTTAAAATATTAATCTTTTGCACTTGTTTGTTACACACGCATATGTACGATATCGTGTAATTTATAAACCAGTCGTCATGATTCCTTTCATAATTGCTACAAATTAATTAATTAAATAGTATAAATATTGGAATTAAGACGATACTTCGAATAAATTTGACGTATGCATTTGGTAGTATTAGTTTTTTTTATGTGTCAGGCAGAGCTCTGAAAAATCATTTAGCAACAAGCAAAATACACAGTCAATAGATGAATTTTCGACTCGGTAAGAGCTGTACTCGAAATCAGTAGGCTCCAATCAGTGAGATGAGATTTATGTGCGATTTCCAATTGGCGTCGCGACGTGCGTCACCTCACAACTACCCAAGAGATACCCCCCCCCCCCCCAGTCTTTTTATCTTCTTTTTTTGGTGCACGACGAGTCTCTCTCGCTTGTGCATTACATCAAATGTCTCGAGTACGCGTACATGTAGGTACGTAGAACGAAGGTAGTGACGACGTGGAGTCATTTAACGGCTTCATACCCCCTTTCACGCATCGCGCGTACGTCAAGGAATTGATAATGAGAAATTACCACCGGCGGTGTTTGCCGCAACGAGCGTTAAGCCGCAAGCGCCACCCCAGTTCCAGCCGCTTAAGCTGCTATTAAAACTACGAGTGTGTGTTTTCCACAGTGCATAAACGTCTAATTCTCGAGATCCATGTAATTAGAGCTATTGATATTTTTTTTATTCGTATTTTCATCCAGAAAAAGATTTATCTAGCATGTAAGCTTATCGAAATATTTTATATTTTATAAGCCGTTGATTGATAAAGTTCACGAATTTTCACCTCATTTGGCAAGATATTAAAATACTTAATTCATGCAATTTAAGAATTTTAATTGCTTATCAACGTTTTTATTTATGTCGGTAGCCCATTTGAATCTATTTTCCTGCAGACCAATACTTTGCACTTCTACTTACTACAATGTATCTGCTTAGTAACTAGGCAATTAGGTACAGTGCACATAACAAGCACACACATCAGATAGAGTATAGAATAGAATATAATACTATTTGTGCCTTGCCGTTTAATAGAAATTTCTACTTCTATATCGAATAAATTCATTAAGAGTTTGATGAGTTACATATTTATTCCTAGTCTTCGATTTTGTTATATATTTACTTTAATTATTATTCCCTTAAAAACATCTGGAATCTACATATTCTTCAATTGTTAGTTGTTTATTTACTTTGTTAGTTGGCGTTTTAGCTTAATGTCGAGGTTACTGAAAAAGCTTCACCCCTACATCAGATTACTTACCCGAGGCGGGATTGAAACTTGTACTGCGTATCTTCTTTTACAACTTCTTAGCTGACTTGTAGACTGTCATTTCGAACTTTTTCACTATGGTTTGTAGCCCTAACTTAAGATGCATACTAAAGCGAACTTTATTATTCGATATTTTCAACTCTGGCTATTAAAAATTTACGCAAAATTTTTTTTATATCGTATTTTATAAAAGTTGTTAGGGCACAAGCTCTCCCAGCTTTCTTCCTTCGAACTTTGCTATACGTTAGATCGAGAACGTTGGAGTAATATCTCAGTGAAACGTGAATTATAGTATTTTCAATCAACTTATACGTTAGACTATATTCTACATGTATATGTAAATATACATTGCCGATAGTTTGAAACGGAAATCAACGTTTTAATAATTCTACAACTCACTATTACAATAATAATAATGACGATAAAGTCCATAAATATATATACATATTTTCTCAGAAAATCGAGTATGCCCGGAGCGTCGAGAGAAGAAAAAGATCATAAAATCTTTGTTAAAGTTTTGGGTAAAGTTGGAGCTTTCGAGCGTCGCATAAAGGACAATTAAGGAAATGCACCTTATGCTCGCAATCGAAAAGGTCGACGAGGACGGCAAGCAATAGAAAACTTGGATTATGTCTCTTTTTACAGCTGCAGTACTTCAGCAAATGACAGTAACAGCCAAGGATTATTATTACACGGTGCGCGTTGGCTATTAAGTTTATAGCTGCAGAGGCATTTTCGAGACTAGCACGCAAATCAGCTAGAGAGAGAGAGAGAGAGAGAGAGAGAGAGAGAGAGAGAGAGAGAGAGAAAGCGGTAGCGCAGCAGAAGCGCGCGCGTGCATACAAGTTCACACTAGGAGGTTCCATTACTGCTGTGCGATGCAGCCAGCGAACGGCGTCGCGGTGACTATTAAACAGAAATATCTCCTACGCGCCGTAAAGCTCCCGCTGTGGAATCCGGTTTTCGACTCCGCTGCCATTACCAGTGTACGCCTGCTGCCGTAAGGCCTTTAAGCAGGGGATGGGGGTAGGGGCACAAACGCAAAAGGGGAGAATCGCAGCATCGGCGCTGATGTTACTGCTTGCTGTTGCTGCTACGTTGGCTAAGAAGAAATCGGAGAACACGGGGGACGGTTAAGAAGTAGTAAGCGAAATCGCGAAGCTTGCATATATCCGAGAGCACAAGCTCGTAGAGTTTTCGAGAACGAAGGAAATGCCGTCGTTATATAGTCGGTCTGTCTCGACATTCACTACTGCTTCTTCTTCTTCCTCTACTTCGTATACCCCTGTTCGTAAAGCTTTTTGCGAAGCTCTTGCTTCTATATTTATACAAGAGTCAGGCCGACGCATGTTTCACTTGGTCTTTCTTCGAATCCGATAACTCAGCAGTTCCCCATAGAAAAATGTATCTCTTTCATTCGCCTCGTTTGTAATTACGTTATTTAAGGATTTTTTGTGAGCTCTTAATGCATTTCGTTTGAAGCTAGATTATCATTATATCACGCTCGTATTTATTCACCGCTCGGATCATTAGTTTCGAGAATGCGATTGAGAATCTAATCGACAAAAGCATGTTCTGATCGAGTCTAACGAAGGCTAGGAGAGGGCCGGGGCGGGGGGCTAGATGGAATTCAGTTTCGCTTAACAGCATTTCGTTAATCCGGTTATATTAATTTATGCATTGTGCGCGGCTCGCAAGCGACGGTGCAGTAATTTCGATGAATTTTCGTGTGCAAACGCGCATCACATTTGTTGTTTTCGAATAGTGTATCGTTTCGTTAAAGCTTTAATATATATAGCATCAAGTGAAAAGTCTTGCGAATTTACGAGAACGCGTTTTAATCGAATTCCAGAGGATTTTTCTCGATGTTGTTCTCTTATGTGCCGGGTCTATTCGCATCGCCGGCGTACTCGATACTCCGAGAGAAAAAATTGCGGAGACACGACTGCCTCGATAATGGATAATTTTAATATCCATGCAAAAAAGAAATCGACGAGATAGGAGCAGAGAAAAGTATACAAAGAAGTGCTTGGAAGTTTATCGGCTCGCTGAATGTAATCACAGCTCGCGCTAAGAATGAAAAAACGAGCTTTTGTTGTACATATATATATATATATATATATATATATATATATACATATATACATAGTAGAAATGTAAAAATAAAAAGAATAAGCAGAGTACTAGGAGACACTAGGAGAAGCTTGATTATGCGCATCCGAATGCGAGTAATCTCTGTTCGAGCAAATGTGCGCTGTGTATACGCAGTGTCTTGTCAAATAAGAAAGTCTGTATGTCACACGTTGTCGTCTTAAAATCAACAACTGCAACCAAGTATACTGGCTGTGTGATTATATATTTCGCATGTCTATTTGACTCTCTATCTTCGTGTCTTGCCTTAGTAGAAATAGTGCGGCAACCAGTTCATTGAAAGCACGGCAGGCCACGAGCGCCTCGACTTTTGGTATGTGTATATTTTATATATGAAGCTTGCAAGCTTGGTTGCTTGATTAAACTCCGTGGCAGCGGTTTAGGAGTAGTAGTAGTACGAAGGAATAGCGTGAGAGTCTCGGGACGATGATGGGCCGTGGATAGATAGATGGAAAGAGAGAGAGAGAGAGAGAGAGAGAGAGGGTGAAATAAAGCAGTGGTTGTCATTTTGCTAGCGAGTACTTCGCCAAACTCGTTTGTGCGTTAATCATGTGCGCCGACTGCAGCAGCGGCACTTTGGATTACCAAACCAAGAGAAAGAGATAGAGAAAGAGAAAGGGAGAAGTAGGGATGAGCTATACCGCATTTCCAGCCACGGAATGAGAAAGCCCATCCTCAAAGGGACGCTACTACTGTCGCCGGCTCACCGTTACTGCTGCTGCGGATGGACGAGCGCGTGCGTATAGTCCGCGCGTTATCACGGATTGGAATGTTTTCTAATTACGTTCGTCGTGCGCTCACTCGCCTGCAGCACGAGCACAGGATAACCCCCCCTATCCTCTTGCCCCATACCGCTGCGGATTTAATAACGGGAAAGTGGAATTTTATGCCGTTCTCCCTACCGCGTTCTCTCTTCTTCCTTTTCTGTAGTATTGCCAGTTAAAGGTCTGTACTGTGAATTTTTTATATTGAGTCAGGCTTCATGCAGTCCGCTGTGCACCTTTTTCTACGCCCAGAGCACACGGGGATTTACTTGAAACGGGAATAGATGGAAAGAGAGACAGAGAGATTCACAGCGAGAAAATGAGATACGGCATATATATATATATATATATATATATATATCTTTAAAATGGGCTCTTGGTTAAACACATAAGCATAATTCCGTTGGATAATTTAGCACAGCTCACATGAGGCAATATGAAATCAAATTTATTAAATAGCGTTTTAATCATATTTCTATTAAAACGCGAACGTTCAGACCTAATAGTATTTTACCTATACGAAAATACGAAGACAGTAATTACATTCTCTGAATACACATTCTAAAACGTCTTTCAACAAAAAAATTTTTTTTAGAACATTTTAAGTTTTTTAAAGATACAGTATATCAAAGTTGGCATTTTTACCAATTATCAAACAAATTCTAACTTGAAAGCGAAGTATTTCTCACTAAAAACACAAAAGAGTGAACACGTATTTTAATAAAAATATTAATATAAATATTAGGGATAACTTTATTTCTAGCTAGAAAAAGAGCTCGATTTCAGACTTCTAACTTTCATAGACACTTTTGTATTCATCGAAGGCATCTTCATGAATTTTTCCATGTCAAAACTCATGATCGAACCTTCTCATAACTGAATTTCAAGACTTTGATGACTTACGAGATTGTTATGCCTTATATTTTTGTGTTTTTAGTGAGTTTTTTGCTTATCTTCCCCTTGAAGTTAGAATTTTTTGAAAATTTGCTTAAAATACCAGTTTCAAACTATAGTTTAAAAATGTTACACAAAATTTTTTTTTTCGATTTTTTTTCGAGGAACCGCGCATAAAAATGAACTAGATAAGAATCTCATTAGTTTTTGACTACAAGGCGTGCTCAAATTTAACGACCGAGACTTATCCCAAGAATTTCTAGCCTCTACATACCCTAAAAATCTTTTTATTTTTCATCATTAAGCGCGAAAATGATGCACACTCGGTCCGCCCATAACGAAGCATCGTTCGCGGCTAGTATTATCCCGCTTGTAGGTTCTTGAGACGGTGACGCGTCAGTGAAAACTTCGCGCGCGTGCATCATAAAGCTACCTACTTTTCTCTGCTGAATACTCGACCTCTATGACGTGCGAGTAACGACGACATGGGCTACTGATGTTGACGCTGCAAAAGAACCGCTAGACAGCTGCAACTTAATTATCACACGTCGCATAGTCGCGGCTACCGAGAAATGAAACACGCAAAGAGTGTTACAGACGAAGTGTATTGCAACGACGATATCTATGTATACTGAACCACACACAATGTCTTTAGAAACCGACGCGACAGGAGGGGATACGCGGGCGTATAAAGTATAAGTATAAATGAAAAGCCGTGTGCGCGTTTTCCTCGGCGACGACCTCGTTTCGCGATGTAAAAGCTCGTTTACGTGGAAATAAAACGACCACAGACGCGGACGCGCACGAGAGCGCGAGAAAAAGGTCCGGCCCAAGCACCTAATCAACGCGTGCAGCCAGTCGGAGTATAAAGCCGTCGCCGATGCGTACAGTCGAGCGCGATCTCGCTCCGTGGAAATGGCGCAATAACGCCTCGAATGGCTGTCCGGTCCGCCAAGGCATCGGGCCCCTCATCGGTCGAGATGGAACTCGCGTGCACCGCGTCAAGAGAGAGAGAGAGAGAGAGAGAGAGAGGCTTTCCTCGCTTTTACTGTACGGCTTTGTCGATTGTCCCGGAAAGATCGCCTGTATTCATTTGGCGCTCAAGCGCGTAATTGCCTTTCCAGAATGCGTCCGGGATGGATAAAAATCTAACGCAATACTCACTGCGCGGATGTACTTTACGGTCGCGTTTAAACTTTCTGATATTTTGGACGAGATTCTACACCTCTCTTCTTTAGATGATTATAAACAATTAAAAAATTAATATAATGTTGACTGCTTAATATTGGATCAGTAATAATAACTTTTTTGCGCAGTATATAATTTTTACTCTTCCAGTTATAATCTACATTGGACAATAGTTTTGACAATTGAACACACTGTAGTATTGGACAAGTATTTGACTGGACTGTCTGGTACTCTACATTATTTTATCAAAAATGTCCTGGTAGAGAGAGAGAGAGAGTTCTTCAAGCAGTCCTGTACCAATATTACAGCTCCCAAATTCGAATTAGTTTTGAATAAATAGTTTAGAAGAAATATTTTTTGTAAAATAAATTTATAGAGTATTGGTCCAGTGTTGTCTTGCACAATTGAATGTCTACTTCAAATCTAACATACGAGTATTGAACCAGTTTATTACCGCAATACTGATTTAATCCGATCGTCCATAAGCAAACAGTCCATTGTTTGACAATAAAGAACCAATACTGGTCCATACTTCTAGTAACGGCAATTCTTACCAGAAGCGACCGACAATAGATTGAGCTCTACTACTGGCACAAATCGAGGTCAATGTTACAAGTATACCGATGTCATAAGAAAGAACCTCATTAGCAGCGTCGAATTTTTAAAACGTTTTGTCTAGTCCTAGACTTGTGTCTACACAAATGTAGTAGCAGAAAGGTTTTTACGATTCACATCACTTTCTCAAGACCGTAGAGAGAATTCTGAAGTATGTATCCCAGCAAAATAAGGTGAAAGCACACTCATGAGCGCGTCTGGTAATAGCGCAGTAGACCGTATTTCTTGCTCTCTGATTGCGGAACCTTTTAGATGAAATGTGCCAACTTTTTTGGTACCTCGGCGTTGCCGGTTGACTCGTAGTTTGCAGCGACTTTTTTTTTAATGAAATAAATAGTGTGAGAAAGGAATACACGTTTTCTGCAACAGCTAATAGTAGCCATTTTTGATATACTTGGCCTGTAGCACCGTCGACGGTAGTCTACGGCCTTTGGGACTTGAAAATTAAATGTGAGAGAAGAATGAATAGGTAGAGGAGCAGAAAAAAGTACCGACTGGGCGACTTTTGCTACTGTAACGTAGCGCACAGCGAGAAAAGAATGTGAGAATGCGAGAGTGAAAGAGGAGGGATGGAAATGACAAAAAATGTAGATTGCGCTGTTGCGCTTTCGAGATTAAACGTACAAAATTAAAAATTAAATGTTCTAATTGGCTTTTCTCTTTCTGCTTCTCGTTTGCAGAGAGACGCCCTCAATCTCGAGCCGAGCAACGTGGCTAACTGTGTGTCAAAAGGGAAATCAGAGGTACGTATATCAAAGCGAATTTATTACTTAAATATGAACTTTTAGAGCTTCTTTACAATTCTATATTCTGAAATATTTAATTATAATCGATGGGACAATCCCTAACCAATTACATAAGAAAAATCCGATAATGTGTGTATAGATATCGAGAGTTGTATGTTTTAGTTATTTTTACGTATCGGTATATGAGAACTAAAAGAGGAACAAGGCATTCAAAACATGTCATGCTTTGCTCGAAACAAAAAAACGATTTTTAAGCAGAGTAAACGAGACCAAATTCTAGCGCGAGTGCGACGTTAAACAATTCGACGACAATAAAAACAATTGATGGAAGATCCATCGCGAAATTACTTTACTTTGCAATTCTTTAGTTATATGTTACGATATAACTAACATAATATGTATTTACAATTATTCGGTAGAATATTATATATATTATAATTATTAAACGTTTATTTTCAATTTTCGAGCTTAATAATAATATATGCTGCATGAGAAATATTTTTTCTTAATTTTATTTTATATATCATAGCTAAAAAAGAGAGCTCCAATTTAAGCACAAAATCGTTACAAGCTTCTGAACCCAACGAAATTTCTTTTTTACGAAATGCAGCGATGATTGCTAAACTCTTGCGTAGAGAAACTTTTTTACCTGAGTATCCATAAAACGTAATTTATGCTGAATTGAAGGCAAATGTATGAAGTCCCTTTTTAATACTCAATTTCAATTTTGCATTTTTTTTTCTTTTTTAGTTCTAATAAATGACAAGTGCATACAAATATGATATAAAATTGAAGGTTACGTGACAATTTGAATTCGATCATGTTCCAACTGCTTGAAACTAGATATAATAAAAATAGAAAAAAAATGTTACAATTTGCTGGTTAAATTGCAACAAATACCTTATCGATCAAAACTATACGAAGTTTAGTTATAATTAATTAAGATATAAAAAAGAAACGCCATAGTAAAATTGACTATATTGCGTGGTTTTTCAGCACTTTGACTGCAGAAATCACATAAGAGTGATTCAACCGATGGAAGAGGGTAACAGGCTGTATCTATGCGGTACGAACGCTCATTCGCCGAAGGACTGGGTGATCTACGTAAGTATTTATCGTGGCTTCGTCTCTGTTTATACAGTATAGCTATACTAAACTATATATATAAGGCTAGCGAGAAATAAGATTTATCTGGCCGGCGAACTACGCGAACGCGCAGTCATTCGTGCGTTTAAGTACCCGTGTAACGACGTCGAAGAATATACGAGCCAGCTGATATTTAAAGATTACGAGTCCCAAATGCACAATAGGCCACTCTTAACGACGCGCCTTCTTCGAAGCTTCGCGCGTTATGGGCATGTACTCTCTCTCTCTCTCTCTCTCTCTCTCTGGCTGTATTTGCTATACCGTATAGTGACTCCATCACTCTATACTCTATTTTCTTTTCTCTCGCAGCCACGACTGTTATACAAGCTTTACGTTCACGAAGCCTCTTATAGATGGTTGGTTCATCGTTTACTTTCCGCTATCAATTCTTTTCTTTCTTTTTGAGTATATTACGCGGTCCGTGGAAATATTCAAAGGTTAACGTTGAATTTTCTTCTCGGCGGGGGTAGAGAACTGCGAAATCTCTCGACGAAAGGTCGTAAATCGTTTCTAAAGACGACGAATCATATATTATTCACAGAGCAATCTGACTCACTTGTCTCGGCACGAGTACGTGCCTGGCGTGGTGGGTATGGGCATAGCCAAGTGCCCCTACGATCCAGCGGACAACTCGACGGCCGTCTGGGTCGAGAAGGGCAATCCAGGAGATCTGCCAGCTCTTTACTCCGGCACCAATGCTGAGTTCACCAAGGCCGACACCGTCATCTTCCGCACGGATCTCTACAACTTCACCACTACCCGCAAGGTCTATAGCTTCAAGAGGACACTCAAATATGACTCGAAGTGGCTGGACAGTAAGTATACCCTCATCTAAACAATCTTTTTTTATATTATTGAGGTTATCTCATTATTTTTTGCGCACATGTTAAATTTGTCTGATTAACCTTGCTGTTCAGAATATGATTTAAATTCTCTAAATACGTATTACGAGGCGATGTCCATTCATTGCTGTAGCTATGTATTCAAGCACACTCTTCTGAGAGAAAACAATAACACCTCGACTACATGTATATAAACTGCGATTTTCATCGCGCTAAGCTAGTTATGCAGTTTAATCTAGTCGATCAAGTAACACGACTTCTAGTCGCCCTTCTTAAAATGTAGGAGGAGAAATAGAGTTTCGGTAGATTGAACTCCACTGTGTTGTTAGTAACATTTCTTCGCAAACTCTACTCAACACTTGCTAAAGCCGGACAGGCTTCATACCTTATATTTATTTTTTGTCTTTCTAGTCATGTATGTTCTTGTAGAGAATTTCACGCCAAAATAGTTTCAATCTTATTGCTCCAAGATTTTAATAAGATTATAGAACATCAAGTGTATTTACTTATTTATAGCATTTACTTATAAGATTGGCATCAAATTTTCATAAAGTGGAGTTTGATCTTAGTAAGAATGGATCAACGGCTCAGTACTGATTTAATAAGGTCAATTTTTGTGCAGTATAATACGATAACACGATCCCAATATTCAACCAAAACTGGATTAATCAGAACTGTTCGTGTAAAAATTTGGAACTGAAATTTTAAATGTATTTCAATAAGTTAGGTACATTTACTTATCAAATTTACAAATATAACGTAAGTCGAGTAAATTGTATTGGTTCAGTATGGTCTTACACAAGTCTATGTCCATTCAAAATTTGACATACCAGCATTGACAGTGTATTATCGAAATCCGGAACCGTTCCTAAAAGTAAGGCTTTTCCTATAGAATGGCAAATAGTATATACTGTTTGGCAGTAAATAACCAGTAATGATTTATACCTCTGGCAATAGCAATGGCTATTACATTACTAGGTTCGAATCCAGGAACAAATATAGTCTTTGAAATTGGATTTCTATTAAAGCATATATCTCTTTTTTTAGAATAAATATTTGAATGCAGAGAGAGTGATATCGGCTTCTTTTCGCATAAATTAGAAGTAATAGAAAATCGCAAGCAAGGCGCTATAGAACGGAGATATACTCAATTTGCATAATCGTGATAAATACTGTAAATGCTGCTGAAAGCAGAAAGAGAAAAAGTAGAAAAAATAATATCAATTCACGGCGAGCCTTAAAAGACTCAATCTAGCCTCGAGGATGGAAGAGTCATTTCGCGGGAAAATCAAGATATTCGAAAAAGTTCGATATCGCGCGACGTAAAGAGCAGCAGAGGTTCCTGTGTAATCTCTTTCTCTATCTCTGTCTTCTGGTGAGGGTGATTGAATCCAAACACAGCTCTCTCAGTCGTCGACTTTGGTAGCGGCAAATCTAAATTCCCTCACATTCCTCGTGGCCGTGCGCTTAATTCCAAGCAGCAAAGCGCGAGGCTATGCAAAGCAGTATGACGGTAGTGAGCATTACAATTTCAATGCAGGTGGTTGCAAGAGTAGAGGGAAATTGCCAAGAAGCATAGCAACTGTACGTAGACGAGTAAGATACCTGCCGAAACAAATATTAAGAGTTATATAGCTGCAATGTCGCGGGGTATAAAGGCGAGCGAACCGGATGAAATATGCACGCCGGCCAAGGGGTTCTCACAGAGGAAGAGAGAAAGAAGGGAGAGAGAACTCCGTAATAAAATAACACCCCTCAGGATCTCTGACTAAACGTCCTATTCGCCGCTCCTCTTCTCTTCCCGTCGCTATACTGTACCGCTTCAGTATACGAAGAAGTTAAACTCAGCCCCGCCGTCGTCGTCATCCACGAGAGCTCCTTCACGTCTCGTGGGAGAAAGAGACGCAGCGTCGACTCAGTGGGCGAGTAAGAGAGAGAGAGAGAGAGAGAGAGCCCGCGGCTAAGGTTAATCAGCCCACCCCAACCACTAGCTCTCTAATGCCGGGGGTGGAGATTTCTCTAATTTCCGACTATTCTTCCTTGGCCCAAGCGCGCTCCTGACTTTGATTGTTTTGACGCGGTAATTAGCTCCTGCTCCTTCTCCTCTCCTTCTTTTTCGACTAGTCTCTCTCTCTCTCTCTCTCTCACTACCTTCACTGGCTGTTTCGTCTTTTTATCTCTTTCCCCCCTGGCATGCGAGAGCGTTGTTCTTTCTCTAATTGCTTTTCGCCAATTCAACCGCGGATCTATCTTCCGACTCTCTAGCTGCGATTCGTCTGCGCACGCCTTTTATATACATTAGACCCGCGCACACACACCTGCTAATATAAATATATATACAAACAAAGTATGCCGCGTTGACTCACGTGCGAAATGTGTTTCAGCCGCGTCGACTAGGTTCATTTGAATATTAAAACGCCAGCAAAACAGCTTACAGTAAAGTGAGTATAATCAACTAAAACGTTACAACAGCCGGAGAAAAAAGTTTCGAAAATTACAATTAGCCAGGACAGCAGGGCTATATATTTTAGAAACATGGTGATAAATCAGACTCTTTCCTCTCGGTTTCGTCACAGCTGAAATTCGACGAAGCAGTGCTAGCGTTTCTAGACCGATTAGCTATTTGGTTTTTTGCTTAACTCGATTGTCTCGAGATGTCCCTGGTAAGAATAGCCATTAATGTAAGTAGAGGCCAGTACTACTTATTTTTGCCTGTTTGCAACTATTGGTAAATGCTTAATTTTATATGAGATAATAAGAACGGATAAGAATTGAAAGAAAATTGACAATGCACTGGACTAATGCTGACATGTCACATTAAAGTTTGCTATAATTCAATTTATAATCCAATAAGAATCTGGTGTAAATATGGTAAATAAACAAATAGAAGTAATACAATTTAGTTCGTAATTTAAAAGCATAGTACTGGAATTGTACTTGTATAATATATGACATGATTGCTACAGTACAATCTTCAACTATTTATTTAGTATGGATTTACTATTATAGTAGTGTACTAGTACGATCCATTCTTACCATTGTAGTTTTAATTAAATATTGAGCCAGTACTGCAAAAAAAGCTATAATTGTATATGGTTATATTTAATATGCATAGAGAATAGGCTTGAGAGGTTCTGAATAAGCAGCTGATGAAAGAAGAGGCTAGTTGTAAGCAGTTTCACGAAATCACGAGCACACGCGGTCTTCTCGCTCGACATATCGTTTCTTAGTTCATTCTGCTACTGCTAGTGCATATAGACTAGTCTCACTGCCACTGTGGTGCTACCTTCCACAAGCTCAAGATAATCTAGTTTTCACTTTAAGACAATCAACTGACTGTCTCGCGCGTAGCGTCGGGCTATTTGTATTCCTTTGAGCTCAGACTACATAAGTCAGTTTGAGTTTTAATTAATGAAAAGGTGAACGAGAGATGAACACGCGCGTAAGCACGACCTAATGATCCTATAGAAATCCGCTTTTCATTCTTAACTTTGCCAATACAAATGCTCTCTGTATAGTTTATAGACTACGAGATTGTCTAAAATGTATCTAAAAACTCGGTAATAATATAATACACATAAGTCGATTCATAAGTGATAAATTGAAATCTATCATGTAGTCGATATGGTAAGAGCGTCGGACTGGCGCGAAATGTGGCATTAAGCATAACAAAGCCACCGACAGATACGTCAAAAAGCGGGAAAGGTGCACTTTAGCGTAATTAAATTACCTCCTCGCTTCGCGGGCGATAAATCACGGAGGGGTGAGGGAAGAAGAGGAGAGGGGTGAACACGGCGAATCTGCTTGCTTGCGCCAATGCCACGTCGCGACTTGATGGAAGGATGCCTATTGAATCACGACAACAAACTTCCCCATTCGCTCGGCGCGACGCCCAGTCGATTTAATCGTTCAACTGTGAGGGAGAGATTGCAAACTTTCCCCAAAACACAATGAGTTCGATCCACTGTAAACATGTGCGTATTTTCGAACGAACCTCCTTGTACTCTTTGGCTTTGTATCTACATCTCGTTGTATACTATTACGCATCAGCAGCGGCCCACTGTAAATAACTTTGAATTTTACGAGCCCGTGCACATACATATCTCTCTCTCTCTCTCTCACTCACTATATAATCGGCTACGCACAGCTTTCCAACTTTAATCTCCATAATGTCACTTTATATCGTTATATCGTAGCTTCGTATTTACCTTGTTTCTCATTTTGCAATTAAATAGCATTATAACTTTCGAGAGAGAGAGAGAGAGAGAGAGAGAGAGAGAGAGAGAAAGGAGAGATATAGAGAGTGAGTGAGAAAGAGCATGCGCGTAAATTTGTTTGTGCAAAACGATTATTTCAATTGTCAAGAGGGGATGAGTGCGATTTTTAATTGGATTTCGCGACCGCACTCCCAAAATGGGAATTTAATTGTCAAAGGAGAGATGCAAGTTTTAATGAGAGAGGAAGAGATAAAGAGAGAGAGAGAGAGAGAGAGAGAGAGAGAGTGGCATTTTTAATTGCCATAAAAATGCACGAGTAAGAGAGCAATCTTTCAAAATATTTGACCTGCGGAAGATGTACTGTATTTAGCGCGAAAGAGAGAGAGCTATATACTCCGACTTCGTCGGGCGAGTTATGTGCCCGAGTTTAAAAACCGAGCCACTTAATTAAAATAAAGTATTAATAAAAACGGAAAAATAAAAAAAAATCCGTAAAACTTGAGGGAGCGTTGAGAGCACGACTTGGCTATGCCAGCAGCAGCACTAGCAGTAGTAGTAGTAGTAGCAGCAGTTTATTTTAAAATGTACATAAAAGTAACGCGAGAGCATTTATGTGTCGGCTGCAAAGCTATAAGATTATACATTTCTGGAGTGGAATGATAAAAGAGTCGAGGCATAAAGAAAAAGAGTCTTCCGCTCTGTTTGCATTAAACTTATTATCCAAACACGTTGCGAGTTCAGACTGACATTGCTGCACTGCTCTTGCTGCGCATGAACGAGAGCAAAAGTGATATTTCCTCTCTCTCTCTCTCTCTCTCTCTCTCTCTCTCTCTCTCTCACTCACTTTCACATACTCAGCACAGTCAGATCCGGCTTTTGTTCGTCGCATAATTTCGTTAGGTATAAAAAATTCTTGAGGGTCACAAGGGCATCTTCAATTTATGGCACAAGGTACTTCATACACAAAAATATGATGGAAAATAAATATGGATTTTATGATTTATTTTTTATTACTTTTTACTTATTTTCTATATTATTTAGATTAAAAGTGAAGAAAAGGAGGTTTCAATTTTCATTTAAATTAATTATTTATTTATTTTTTATTTACATTTAAATGTGGAGTAAATAATAGTTACATTTTCATTTAAATTTATCGAAGAAAAAGCTGGAAATTCTAGGTCCTATATAGCTAGAATAAATGAAATAAGAATAAATATTAAAATACAAATGTATAGACAAAAATAAATGAATACAATCATGAGAAGTATAATGACAAAAATAAAAAATAAAAATAAAAATATTATAACAATAGAAATAGCTAAGTCGATATTAATAAAATGACGATGTGCGTGCCTGGTCACTGACATTTGTTCTTCATTTAATTTTGATAGATATTAAAAATTCTCGAGGGCCATAAGGGCTTCTCCGATTCGCAAGATAAGAGGTACATTCCATGCAAAAAATGCGGAGAAAAAGATGAGAGAGAGAAATAGCTACCAGAACAAATTATTGACATTTCGAAGGCAAAAGCTGTGCGCGCGAGCTCGACTGTATGTTGCGCCGCGTCGCCTACACGCTCGGATGAACCTTTAAGCGGCTTTACGACTTTGGATCGTAAAGCGACAAGTGGCTGCTCATTAAACTTTCGTTAAAACCTCTCATGCACGCGCTGCGCGCTTTGCTACGCGCAGTACTGCGTTAAATGAAAAGTGCAAAAGTCGTTTACTTGTTTCGCCACAGGCTTTTTACATACAGGGGTATGTATGTATAGATACGTATGTAGAGAGATCGAGAGATCGAGGTCTGTTCTAACAGGAACAGACAGGAACAACTACAAGTTAGTCGTTTTTGCCTAATGGCGGTCAAAAATCTGTCCGCTACTTCCTTTGTAATTCGGCACGCATCGCGTACGCCTACCATCTGTTCTCACCACTCTTTTAAAACGAACTTGTAGAATATTCGACTTCACACTCGATGCACTTGCAAATTTCACAATATTAAAGGAAAAATTGTGCTCCAATTTTTTATTAGGCTGTTCTTTTTGAATTTTACGATCGAATCTTGAAAAGTTAGGAGAGGGAAAATTTAATTAGAAAACGTCGTCGGAAAAGAAAAAATAAAAGCTTAGTTTTATTCCGGTCGCCGCACTCCGTTATCTCAGTGTCTCGCTTTCTCTTGCGAAGAAAAAAAAGTCTGCCAAGTTATCTCATGGTCTCCTTTTGTACTTTCGCTTCTCACTATATATGTGCAAGACTGTCGAAGAGGGCAATAAGATTCTACAGTTGGCGCGACAATCGCTTCTCCGGCGAATCGTAATTAGTAATTGTTCGGCTCTTCCCTCTGTTCTTTTATGTAGAGAATCCCACTACTACTGTCGCGTATAAATTTCTTCACACCGTCGAGCCAGCCCTTGCCTCTGTTCATTTTACGCCATTTATCCAAAGCTGGTACATATACCCGAGCTACTAGAGAAAGAAGGAAAATCTTCCTCTACTTTTCTCTTGTTGGAAAATCCCAAGTCTTGGAAGAAAGTACGATGAGCGCAAAAAATACCGTCGTTTCATCCATTCGAAGGCAAATAGTATAACATATGCATATCGCGTACCTTTGAAAGTCTCATAAATAGTCGAATTATATTTTTGCCGGCCACGAGCAGCCGCGAGGGTTTGTGGTCGCTCTACCCCCAAAATTTACAAACAAAACGTTGCAGCTGCGCGCACATTTTACGCATACAAATGTAGCGCATGTATGCGGGCATAAGCTGCCTACATACTCGCCAGACAAAAGCTAAGCAAATGGAGCCGAATTAATGCGAGGTGGAGGGGTTATGAGCGTATATATTTTTCCGATATACACCGTTTGATTATATCAGAAGTGAATTCTGAAGCCTCTCGAGTTGGGAATGCAAAGCGAATTATCGATCGTTGATCGTATAAATCGCAACAAGTTTTATATAAGTATATTATGAGAGAAATTTGGTCGTACACAGAAATAAATTTTTCTAAATACGATCGTTTGGATTTTTCATTTTTCCAGAGCCGAACTTCGTGGGTTCGTTCGATATTGGCGAGCACGTATTCTTTTTCTTCCGGGAAACAGCTGTGGAGTACATAAACTGCGGTAAAAGCGTGTACTCACGAGTCGCACGAGTCTGCAAGCGGGACACAGGCGGCAAGAACATACTAGCTCAGAATTGGGCAACCTTCCTCAAATCGAGACTGAACTGCTCGATTCCTGGAGAATTTCCCTTCTACTTCAACGAGATACGTAAGTACAAAAGAATCCGAATCGTCGTCAAAAAAGCCAAACGACTACTACTCCCTACTTCAATGCCTCCGGGGAAATAACGTTAAGTGCGTGTTTCAAGCGTGAGCAAAAGAAAATAGCCCGCTTTACTAGGAAATGCAATCTAAAGTTCGGCAAAGCCCTTAAAGCATCAAGCTCCATTGTGTTTATCTTTGAGAGCGTGCGCGTCGTGTTACCGCCGTCATTTTCCAAACAAGCGTTGGCACACAAATGTATATTAGACACACGGGTTAAATATTATTTCCCCGAGCTTTCTTGTACAGGGTGTCTCGTTTTGGAGATTAAATATCGCTTAGAGAAAGATAAGGAGAATGTATTATGAACATCCGTCGTTTTTTATTCTCTTTTCCAGAGAGTATTTACAAGGTGCCAGGTGACGACACGCACTTTTACGGTACATTTACGACTTCGACAAATGGATTGATGGGTTCAGCCATCTGTTCCTTTCATATCGATGCTATCCAAGAAGCTTTCCGTGGTAAATTCAAGGAACAGGCTACCTCAAGCAGTGCCTGGTTGCCTGTACTGTCAAACAAGGTTCCGGAGCCCAGACCTGGACAATGCGTTAACGATACCGAGACACTGCCGGACACAGTTCTAAACTTCATCAGGTCTCATCCGCTCATGGACTCGGCTATCTCGCACGAGAACGAAAAGCCTGTATTCTACAAGCGAGACGTAATGCTTACTAGACTCGTCGTTGACAAACTCCGTATCGACACGGCTGGTCTCGATCTCGAATATACCGTCTACTACGCCGGTTCCAGTGAGTACCGCAATATAAACTGTTTTTCTAATCCATTTCTTTTCTTGTACTCTTTAAATTTCAAATAGCGAAAATCTCCGTTTGATTGTATATATTTACTAAATGGAAAATTGAATATTCTACCGTTGTTGTAGGTGCTAAATATTGCATATTCAATCTGATTCTAAGGATATTAATATCGATTTATTTTTAAATCAAAAAATAATATTGCAAAAAAATAATAATTGTTTTGTGTTGAATGAATAATGATAAATGTTGTAGAAATGATAATATAAATAATAATATAAATTGAATTATTTCAAATTTAAAGAACTACCTTCAACGATTCTTCCATCTTGTTTGTAACAGAAGACTTATCGCGTTATGAAATTCATTTTAACTTCTATTGATGTACGACTAGTTGAATATGGGGCATAGATAACAAGTACACATTGGCTTTTGTTATTGCATTGCAGGCGACGGTCGAGTTCACAAAGTCGTTCAGTGGACCGACACCGAGGGAGAGTCCCAATCGATTCTACTAGACGTGTTCGACGTGACTCCGGGAGAGCCAATCCAAGCGATGGAAATATCTCGGGAACATAAAGCTCTGTATGTAGCTTCGGATCACAGAATCAAACAAATTGACTTGGTCATGTGTTCGCGGCGCTACGACAATTGTCTCAGATGCGTTCACGATCCCTACTGTGGTTGGGACAAAGACAGCAATTCCTGCAAACCCTATGCACCTGGGTAAGTTAAAAAACGAGATGAGCGCGTCTCGTAAACTATTGCTACTTTTAACAGTGTTTAATCGCAGCGGTAGTTTACAAGAGGCGGTATCATGAAGCGTATTGAGGTCGCTATAACGCTTTCGTGTACGGGGGCCATTTGTAGCCTGTTACAGGATGTATCAAACAGCACAGCGGATGTCTGCGATAGCAGTGTTGGCAAGCGCAAACTCGTAGTCACGTGGGGCCAGTCGGTACACCTTGGTTGCTTCGTCAAGATGCCCGAGGTCCTTGCCAATCAGGAGGTCAGGTGGTACCATTATAGCAAGGAAAAGGGACGTTACCAGATTGCCTACAAATACGGAGTAGCTGGTGACAAATTCATCGAAACTTCGGAGAAGGGACTGGTGATCGTCGGTGTGAACGAACAGGATGCCGGAAGGTACGATTGTTGGCTCGGAGGAGCCCTCCTCTGCTCCTACAACATCACCGTCGATGCACACAGATGCTCTGCACCTGCAAAGTCCAACGACTATCAAAGGATTTACTCCGAATGGTGTCATGAATTCGAAAAGTACAAGTCAGCCATGAAGAGCTGGGAGAAGAAACAAGCCGTAAGTAGTCTCTGAGATTTTTTAGTTATTTTTATTATTAGATGCAGTGATAAAAACTTCAATTATCGATTATGGAGCGAGTCCTGATCTATACGTCACTATATTACACTTGAATTATTCGTCATGAATTTCTCTTTCCCTTTCAAATCCCCGATTTCGTTGATCTGACAGTCTAATACTAATAAGTATAATACCTTATACTTTCTTTAGCGATTCGACACCCCACAGAGTACTTTATATAATAGATCAGTGTGCAGTGCAACGGGCTGGCTGCATATTGTTACTACCGGTTACAAATTTGTCGGATATTCAAAAAATAAACACCACTATGAAAGTTTATAGAGATTAATTTTAATCTTTTGAAGCACGCAGGAAATAACAAAAATATTAAATAATTTTCCATTGTTTATTGACTTCGACGAAACAATCAAGTCACAAGAAACAATAGATTACTGTATGAACACAAGTTCCTTTAAACGTTCAGAAAATGTTACATATATTTAATTGATTATTGTTTTTCCTTTCGTATTATAAGATCATTGAAGAACAATTTCTAATAAAACGTATTTAAAAAAAAACTTTTTTTACTTTCGCGAACATTTTTTTTATTACTACAAAAATTTTGAATAATATTTTCACGAACGTACTGGTCCGCAACGCTCGCGCAGTCCGAGCATATGAGCAGAGTCAGCGATAAAGACGAAAAAGAAAATAAATGCATCATAGACGTTAGCTCCGTGGTTAGGGCACTTGCCTTTCATTCAGGACGTCCCGGATTCGTGTCTCGCCGTCTACCTCTTTCTCGCGACTATGTCGGTAAATGAAAAACAGTAGATATAAGAAAAATCAAAATAATTAAGAATTGGTTTTTTAATGTTATTTTGCTTTAGTAAAAAATTGTGGAATTGCTTCGATTGGATTTCGCATATATATATATACCGGTACAGCTACACAGACATATAAAGCTATTGAAACCGACGAGATACTTAGAGAGTATCGTAAACATGAAAATTTATTTTATTTCTATAATACGAAGATAATAAGCAAACGTATAAAGAAGTGTCTTTTTCTTCCGTTTGTTACAGCAATGCGCAGTGAAGCAAAACGACAGCAACCAGAACCTGCACACGAACGAAGTTTACGGTACGCCTTTGGTGTGATGGAAACGTTCGTTGGCGCCCTCGCCGAGTCGGGAGGATGATACCGAAATGATCTTCATAAGCGTTCTGCCGCAAAATGGTGCGACTGGTTCGCTCGACCGGCCATCCTCTGTATTCTTGCTACTGCTCTCTTATTGCTGCAGTCGACATGCAGTCGCCCAGAGGACATTTGTTAAGTAATAAACTGCCGCAAAAGAGCTTGAATGAAAAAAGAAATGATAAAAAATAATACACGCAAAACGCGCGAAACATTGTGGAAAAGGAAAACCCTTAGCTCATAAGTGACGTGGAAAAAGAGAACGAGAAAAACGAGAACGAAGGAGCGAGCTTGGGCGGGGAGAGAAAAGAGACTTGTGCCAGCGGCGTTATTCTCGAGCCGCGAATTTCTGCGAGTACTTCTTCTTTTTGTATTCTCTATACTATGTAAAGCGTACGTTGCCGCTGCTCGCTCGCAACACTCGTTCTTCTTTCACTCGATCTTCTCTTTTTTCGTTTGCTAATGTAAATAACGCGTAATAGAAAAAGAAAAAAAAGAGTGAGCGCTCCACGTGCGCACGGCTGGACAGACGCGAGTTATATACAATTCATAAAAAGATACCGATATCCAGAGAAACATCGCTGATCGCAAAGGAAATTTAGAGTAACTAATGAAGACTATCGATACTGACGATTCGGGAGCAGCCAACGAGCACTGCTGAATGCCAAATTAAGTGTTCTTAAGGGGTCAGATAGACAGTTTTGTCGAAACGTCCATGATTCTTTTTTCCCTTCTCGTGACTGCGGAAAAAGCCTATCGGGACTATTTTACATCCTTCTGTATATCGTTATTTAAATAGGCGAAAGAAGAAAAGTTAAAAATAAGGAAACGAAACGAGATAAACGTGAAGAAAGGTTCGGCTGCGCTGAGACTCGCGTGAAGGATAATTTCGTCGAGCACACGTCGGGGGTTCGCGTGTACATTTTACTAAATAAAATAGGCGAAGGAACTTTGTATAAAATGAAAGACAAAAAAGACTATAAAGACAGAATTGTATAATGTATTCAGCGTTTTCTTAGACCTGTGATATAACGAGGGAGGAAAGGTATGATAATTAATTAATAGGTGGATTAAGGATTAAAAGAAAAAAACGTGAAAAAAAATGAAAAAAGAAACAGCTAAATACAATCATGCGAGAGATAGAGTGAGAGAGAGAGAGAGAGAGAGAGAGAGAAGAGAGAGAGAGAGAGAACGCGAGAACGCGATCCTCTAATTCGTCGCGGGATGTGCAGCCACTTTACTTATGTATATTAAGCACACGATATGTATGTAGGCTTTAAGGAGAGACTCGCGACCGACATTTGCTGACGCGGTATAGCGTATATTATTCTATTTTAATGCTGTTCGGTTGCTTGATCACGAGACGACGATTATATCGCGAAGAAACGCGCATTCCTGAAACATCGCCGTCGTCACGAAGGTTACACATTGAGATTATTCTCTGACGGTCGACTTTTATCTTTTACTTTATTATCGTAAGAAATTTATTTTTATTTTTTTCTCCATCGAGTATTATACGCTGATAGAAATACGATCTTTTGAACAAAAAAATATAATCTTGATTAGTATATTAAGCGAAAAATCACGTTTAAGCAACCGTTTTCCTTCATTTTGTTGTTTATAAAAATGGTTTTTATTACCATTGCTCATTTCGATTTTTAAGCAAACACACACACACACACACACACATATATAGATTAAATGAAAATTTCTATTCTAAGTTAATGAATGCCATTCAAAAGGTATCATTTTCTTCAGCGTATTCTACTTTGATTACTGATAATAGTAATAATTGAATTCGTCTGATTAGTGCATAGACTATTATTTTAAAGTTTTTCTGTATTACTTATACTTGCCACAGGCGCGTTTTGATCGATTTCAATTCGCAATAATATTCTTAAGTGCATTTTAGATATTTACTTTACTCTTATTTTCATCACTTGACGTGTAGTTACTTGCGAGATGAGCTTTGACTAAATATTTACTGCCATGTTTTTACTCACAGTTTTTAGATATACTTTTATCTTTCCCAATTCCTTACATTTTAAATACTTATCTTTAACAGACTGCCATAAAACGCTGTAATAAGTCTTCAATTATAACGTCAAATTGAGGTATATTATTTGGACTGTTCTATATAGAGCTGGTCTCCGGTCTTGGATTTGAATTTGCTTACTTTTATACGAGAATGTAATTTTACCCGTACTCTTCGAGAAATAATATAAGTGTACACCGAGGAAATAATAATGAAATACAACCAAACACACTGCATTGGTGTTTTTTATACAGAGAATTCCAAAAAATCCTCGGCTTTATCTTTTCATACAATTTAATGTGCACGTGAGGGCAAAAGTCTATTGCTATCAGATAAAGCTTAAACTTTTTGAGCAATATTGCTCGTATATAGAAGTTAAAGGAGCTAACACATTATTCAATGCAATTACCGCTGGACCAGCTCTAGCTTTTAACTGGTGAGATATTCCTTTTAGTAGTCGATTTATTATTCACCGACGCGATTCGCCCGGAAAATCCGGAGCGCGCGCAATATCGACTGCACTTCCCGATCGCGCTCGTGCGGATTTTCGTTGGCGCGACACGTACTG
The DNA here is from genome assembly GCA_018906985.1 of Apocrypta bakeri. Taxonomy (NCBI): domain Eukaryota; kingdom Metazoa; phylum Arthropoda; class Insecta; order Hymenoptera; family Pteromalidae; genus Apocrypta; species Apocrypta bakeri. Next base: position 5,236,936 of record JACCIA010000007.1, on the reverse strand, counting down.
TCCCGGCAATCCAAGGTGCTACTCGCAAAGATATATATATATATATATATATATATATATAATAACAAAAAATCTATATATCACATAGCTTCTACTGATTTTTAACTATATCATTATAAGCACGCAACGAGTGAGCTCAAGGCGTTTTTTGTGTTCGGTAAATGCGTTATATATATATGCCCACTCAACATTTCAAACGTCCCATGCTACAGTAACACTTGGAAAATTTTTGCTTTGAAAGTTGAACGCTCTTCGCCACGCACTATTATATATACCTATATATATACATATATAAAATCTTGCACGGATTTTCCGAGCCAAAGGTTTTGGGGTCCTTGAGTGTGGCATGCCTGCGACGGTGGCGCAACGACTGGGTCCTTCAGACGTGCGGTAAAGTACATTGACGATGTGAAAATCTCAACTGCCACACGAACCGTTATAACCTACATGGGTAAATAAATAAATATATATATATATATATATATATATATATATATATATATATGCGAGTTCACCTTCGACAGACTTATTAATTCAATGAACTTGTAGATAATTATGTAGAAAAAATACTGTGGACTCGAACGAGATAAATTTGTTAAGATATCGAGTAGGCGAAATTTAAACTTTAATATTATTATGATTTGTTCAAATTATGATTAATGACATTTTGTTTACTTTTTGTTCTTAAATACATGCAAAAAGAAAATCACAAATGTAGATAAATTATACAAAAGCGAGATCATCAAAGAAATTTTCTGTTTTATTCCTTTGACAAAACATATATATGCATATATATATATATATATATTAATAATTTTTCGATACCTTTTTTATATCGCTTATTTTTACTGTTTCTCTTTTATTGTTATTCCAGTATATAGATTTTTCTGTAAATAAAAGTAAGCAATTTGCGTGTAATGAAAGCAATCATTTCCCACGAGGATATTTTCACAAATATTTAAATGTTGCGTAATATGAGCGTTCATTAAATAAAGTTCTTAGGTATACAGTTAAGGAGAATTTATTAAAATATTCTTTTATTAATAAATGTGCACTTGAAAAAATTACCCTTTTCTTTATTCATTTTACTTTATTACCTTGGCGCTTTGGTTAATGCATATATATACTGTTTTCGTGTTATTCCTAAAGCCGTGTATAGAAAAATAAAAATAACAAAAAGATAATAGAAATCTATCGATAGAAATGCAATTTTTATCGTCGAAACGGCAAAGGTACCGTTGCTACTAAGTACTCTGGTCATCTTTTTCGCTATAAGAATTCGCTATGTATTAAAAAAAAATAAATATTCGAAAGGTTACGCGAATCCTTTCGACGTACGGATTTATGTTCCCTAATAATGAGAGACAGTGATAAATTCAAGATTCTTGCCCTTAATTTGTAAATAGAAAAAAAATACTTTGCGTGTATGTGTGCGTGTACGTGAAAAAAAAAATCCGAACGATGGGGTTGAATCACGTGTATATGCACATATTTCTCGGGCGACGGAGGGTAAACAATGTCTATAAACTTATAAATAAGAAAAAATCTTTATAATAAACAATGAAGGCATAGTGGAAAGAAAATCGTGAAATTCTCATAATTTCTGTACAAAGACGTTCTCCGCGAGATCGATATACATATATAAATAAATAAATATATACGTTTAGTTAATAGAGAGTACGAAATAAACACGGGACGATTTAATTTTATACCTCGTCGACATAAATAGTAGTAGTGCAAAATAATCGAGAAGGAGAATGAAAATATGGAAAAATGCGAAAAAGCAAGTAAGAAAGGAGAATTTCGAGACGCGCGTGAAGATTATATAGTGTATAAATGAATAATCGCGTGAAATTGAGTCGACAAAAGTTTGCGCGCGAGAATCATAGACTAGAATTTTAATCCAATAATCGATAATTTAATCCTCAAATATGTACTTATAAAGAGCTTCGACAAGTATTGATAAGTAATACAACTTAAGGTAAGCGATAATGAAAAAAGTTGACAGCGTTTTTTTCTCCAGAAAAGTAAAATAAAAAACAAGAATCATCGCAGAAATGCTTTCTATTATCAATTACAATGAAATTGAAACGAACAAAAACGCGAAAGGGAGGTTGAATTGTGTCTGAGTATATATTTGTGTGTGTGTGTGTGTGTGTGTGTGTGTGCGCGCGCGCGCGTGTGTGAGAGGAAAAGGGAGAAAAAAATGAGAAGCAAAATATGCGTCCATCCAACGAGCATTACCAATTGACTTATCCTGCTTGAAATTGTATACACACACAGCGTCCCTTTGAATCAACGAATGAAACTAGACGTCCTTGCGCGCACGTGTGCCGCGAGCAATTGGAGGTTACGAACGAGATATTAATCGTGCGGTGTATGCATATATGCGCGAAGCAAAAGTTCAGGAAAATACAGGAAAGCCTCTGGATGGAGAGAATCTGCTGTGAATGATTTTCTACTGTGTCTCTCACGACGAGTATGCTATATAATATATGTATACACAGATGTGCATTCGAGAGGGCGTGTTCTGACGAGCGAATACGTAAACGAAGTAGTCAAAAATTCAAAAACAAAACTTTCCTAATGTTTAACAGAAAAAGAAGAGAAATAAGAAAGAATACATGCGCGATTGTAAAAGTATATATTATATAGATATTTATGTATAATAAGACACTCATGATCTATGGCTAAGGGTCAAGGATGCAAATGTCAAGATTTCCCAAACTGAATGTAGAAATCCATTTCTATTGTTATCCGTACATCGGCAACTAGATATTTGCATCTTTTAGACCCTTCAGAAAGTGGGCGTGATTACAGAAAGCAATCTAAGATGATCCCTAACGTTGTTAGAGTAATATTTATAAAAAGAACATTACCAAGTACTTGTGTAAGTTACTTTCGATGCGGTTGACGCGGCGGAACTTCAGGTCGACGCTAATTTGTACATACAAACGATGAAATAAAGCGAGAAGTTGCCCGAAAAAGACTATAATACTATGTATTGAAGATTCGACTGGAACCAGGCTTGCCTCGCGCCGCTGAAAAATTATATATATATATATATATATATATCTTATTCAGGATCAGTAGTCAAGTCACGAATCGGTCAGACGATACGGGCGCTGTCTATAATTTTGTAGAAAAAGACACGTGTATGCGTCGATACCTCTGTCAACCAATATTTTCACGATACAAATATATATATATATATATATATATATATATATATATAAGGAATTATCTATTTTACGCTACTTCTCGAATTCTCGAATTGAATAGAAAGAAAAGAGTTACTATTAGTGCACGAAATTGTGAGGCAGGCTAAGTTGGTTGAACGAGAAATTGAATTCTCGGCATTTTCCAGAGTTCATTATAGATGAGTGAAGCTGTGCGGCAGGTGAAATCGTTTCATCTACTTTGAGAAGCTAATGACATCGCGCAGCAGCTTCCTCCAAAGTATTAATTGAGAATGAAAAGAAAATAATAAGTGTAGAATGAGTGAGAAGGGATAGAAAGAGTGGGAGGGAGAGAGAGAGAGAGAGAGAGAGAGAGAGAGAGAGAGAGAGAGAGAACTATTTTAAGAAAATTAAATTGATGCACATTGATCGACACAAAGAGAAAGACAGAGAAAGAGAGTGCGTATAAATTGATTTGTTCTGAAAATCAGTGCATATCGTACTAAAAAACTCATGGTAAATTGTCGATTTTACACGAATAGAAGAAGGAAAAACAGAAAAATTCGTGGATATGAGAAGAGAAATACTGCCGCCGCGTCGAGCGCCTTGCCAGAAAAGAATATTAGATCATAGTGCAACTTTAGTGTGTAAACGTGGTACTGACCGATTTAGTATTGCGTATTCAGATGACTTATCATTAAAGCGAACCACAGAAAAAAGTAACGCAGAAAAAGCAGAAATATATAGGCCGGTAACGAAATATATCATTAGGACTAGTGGACAGAGACCGACAACACACGTCAAATTTTCTTTAGAAAAGAACTCCAGGATTTTAAACTGCCGGCTAAAAATTGGATTTTTCCATTGAAACGCATTGTTGCTTAAACCAACCAGTCGAACATGAAGTAATAGATAAAAAATAGAGTAAATTTTCAGAAATTAGACAATTAGGCAGTTTTGAATGATGGAGTACAATCCTCGATTTTTTAGAGCGAGTCTCTTGAGTATTTTATAAACTCTTTCCTGAAGCGTCCCCAACTAAGGCAATAAACTTACAACAACAGTACGAAAATATCTATACAGCATCACAATACTTGTGCACATACTTCAAAGGCGCAGACAAATCGAACATGATGCGGGACGCGGTTTTTAGATTTTATTTTGTATACCTTACCTGTACGGTTGTATCGTAATGATGTATACATTGGTATATAAGCCCGATGGCGGGCTAGTGGGCGCGCAGTGTGTTACGCTCCAGAGTGTACACATACGTCGCGACTTTGTTTCTCTCCATTTCAACTTTTTACCCTCTCTGTACATACACATCTACACCTCTACTTTTCTATTTCGGCTCTCGAGTATCCCCCCTCTCCATTGGTCCATCGAGTCTTTTCCAAAGCGTTCAATGCATCCCTCTCCTTTCTTCTTCAAATCGCGCTTTCGTTTCCTGCACTGCTTGGCACGGATTCGCGTACGAGGAGTCAAAAGAAAGAAACGAATACGAAAGAGACGAGGCAGAAGAAGAGAAACGAAAGAGCAGGGAAGAGCGAGGCCTTCCGGACTAATAATCCACTCTCTTTTGCCTTTTCCCATTTTCTCCAGCGGCTCTTTTTTCTCCTCCCCCTCTTTGCTCGTTCGGCGGAGCTCGAAAATGGAATCGATCGACCGCCGAGAGGAAGAGCACCGAACGAGGGGCGACCGAATGACGGGAGCGAGACGTTAAAAGAGCCGGGAGAATCGGACTCTTTCTCGGAGCAGCGGCGCGCGGAAGGATCTGTTTTCGCGTGTGCGGGAATTCAATTTAAGGCGCTAGCGCTCTTTTTCTTTCTCTCCCCCTGTATACGCGACTGGGGGGTGGAAGGGGAGTATATAGCCCACGCGACGCGTATTGCCGTTCTGCGCTAGCTATATAACGCAGAGACTGTCGTCGTTGTCCTCCTCCTTCTCGGCTCTCCTCGCACAAAGAGAGCGAGTTTGCTTCTACTGTTTTGGTTTCGTCTCTACGTGCATGCGTGTTGAAAGCTCAGCTTCACCCCTCCTCCTAGTCTCTTCGCTCTGCACACTATCACCGATATATCTTTTTATTCGGTGCGTACGAATGCTTCAATATATACGCGAACTTTTCCGGATACGAGCACAGACAAACAGACAGAGAGAGAGAGAGAGAGAGAGAGAGAGAGAGAGAGAACAAATACTCGGGGGAGGGGGCTCGTTACCCCTTTTTTATTACTCGATTGAATCGACGTTCGACGTTCGCCTTTGTCATCCACATCGTCATGCATCTTTTTATTCATCACTTTCATACTCATAATCATTGAAACTTTGAAACATTAACCACCTGCGACACTTACATCGGAATACAAGCTACCGTACACCCTTCGCCTGTCTTCATCGATCACCATAAGATTTCACAAATATTTCTGATGATTTTCGACGAATTTTGTACACAGTTGAAAAAAATACCTTTTAGATGTTCATCTATTGTCTAAACATCCAATCGCTATTTTTATCAAAAAATAAAATAAAAAACATGTTAAAAAGTCTTTAATAGTTATCCATTGTTCACTATTGCTATAATAAAGTTTTGCTTTAATAAACGATTGACCAACGTCTAACTCTGTATACTTTTATTCAATGTATCCTTTACTCCATTCCTCCAAAACTACAATGATGAAAATTCTCTACTTGCCAGTGTACTAATTGTAAAGTAGAGAATATTCTCTGTTTCAATAAGTGATTATAATTTACCAAATGAAAAAGTACATGTTGCCTACCTAGAATCAGAGTAAATTATTCATTAGTAAATCAAACTAATGCCACTATCAAGAATAGTGAAGAATTTATTGTTTCAAATCTAGAGAGCAATGTTAAAATTAATCTCTTTGGTAAGTATATTAAATATTCAAAGTAAATGTTCAATAAAATTACACGGCATTTATTTTGTTTCTAAAAAATAATAATAGTACGACGGTTCTAAAAACGAGAAAAAAGTTTAGGCTAAATTATATTTTATTAGTTTTATGTGTTGGGAGTAATAGGAGGGTCGAATTAAATCTCACTTTTTTCCGCTTAGTTGAAATCATACGGCGTACCTAACTCGAGGATTTAATATTACATTCAGCAAAGGTAGAGACCTTTTAAACGACTACCTATATAAAGTAATAACGTCACGTTGCCGTCACCGACTGCACAATCCACTCACTTTCCACGTCACGAGATATTTCTTATAGACAAACGTTTGCATTGCATAGCTTTGGATTTGACGTAGGAGGTATAAAACTATATAACTATCCAGCGTTGTCATGTCATTAGCCAACGTTATCATTATGCTTGAGAAAGTTCATTGATTTTTCTTGCGACTTTCCGTGACAAGGTTCAATTGCGTCAATAGTATGTATTACTTACAATGGATTGTCGAGTTGACGCAAAATAGCCCATGTTTAATATTTCTTAGTACCGTTATTTATCCTAATCGAATATGTATACATATCTATTTTTTCTGGAATGTTAGATATATGTATATATATATATATATATATATATATATATATATATATATATATGTAGTTGCCATTCAAGTTCTGAATTAATTTTTCCTATTATTTAAATGTCTTAGAGCTTTCAATGATGAAATAAAGTAAAATATATTTATCGTTGAACTTCGTAATGTCACAGCTGCTCAACTCTTGGATATTTCAGTTAATTGGAAGCAATAAAATATTTGAAACTGCCTAAGTTTTAATGGACTTGATAATGTCCTTTCGAGTGCTGCTGTTAGCTTTTTGGGACTAGAGACTGGGAGAACATCAAGAATATATAAGCTCGGAGTGTTTTATTCCTTGATTATGACAGCCTAGGTAATAATAAAACTACCGCAGCATCATAATACTTCTATTCTCTTTCGAAAAAGAAAAAAATCAAGACTTACAATTGTAATAACTCAATATTAAAATTCACGCATACGTGTCTATAGAACATTATAATCATTCGGATCGATATCAGTAAATAGAGAAACGACAAATTCTTCATCAGACGTGGAAAATTCGATTAACTCGATTTTAATGAAGCAACAAATCAATTTTGAAAAAGAGGATTGGCCGATCACCTTTTAGGTAACTATAGCTTGTAGTGCATCGTTACATTCGTGTATCGTAGTGACCAGCTGTTGTATATAAATCCACATATATTAAACGATGCGTTATTATGCTGTAATCGTTATCATTGAGTTGAGACATATAAGAGTACTGATCAATTATTCGAAAACACGATTAAATCTCTTTTGACGATATATACTTCATGAGCTTAGTGAATTACTGACTCCATTTGCTAAATTCTCTCGTGACATTCGACGATCCTTTGACCAATGCGGCTCTTCTAAAAACGAAAACGTTTCGCCGGTCGAGAAATGCTTCCCTAAGAAGTTATAATTTTTTAAAAATTGGTAAAAATGCCAACTTCGACGTACTGTAACCAAAAAAACCTAGGTGAAAAAAAATCTAAAAAAATTCACGAATGTAGACACAGAGCTGAACAAAAATTTAAAAATAATTAGAAGAAAAAATTTTGACTGGCCAATCTGTGTATCTGTATGAGTCTGTCTTTGATAGATTGACCGGTCAAATATTTTTCTTCTTCAAATTACTTATTAAATATGCATATTATTAAATTATTATAAATATAAAATAAAAAAATTATTAAATATATGTATATAAACATATGAGAGAAACATAGAAAACAAGGATCATCGTACATATGCAATGTGCACGTATAGTCGAGACAAAATTACGCTATTTTGTGAAAACGTACAAGCACGCACGAAAACACACGCACACACACACACACACACACACACACACACATATACACAAATACACGTAAGTTCATATATATACATTTGTCCAGTCGTGTTTTCGAGAGGCAAGCCGACAGAGGGCAATAATCGTAGATAAGAGAATTCATTGGGGCTCTATAGTCGGGTCGTTTATAGTTGCCTCGTGAGCGCGAAGAGCGCGTAAGTCGAGTATACACAGCGAGAGCGTCTCCGTTGTTGTCGTACGGCCACTAAGTAGCCCCGCTCTGCTGAATGTCGTTTCAGAATCTTTCCTTTACTTCGTGCGTGTACGTGATACCCTCACTATACACACTGAGCGTAGCAGCAGTCCCGGGGTTATATACGCTTTTTGAAGCACCGCAATAATCTTACTTAAGAGATTGCTTTTTCTCGTCGAGGCTTCAGCTCTCGGTAAGCATTTCCCGAGATAGGACTATGCTCGCTCTGCTGTGATTCGTTTCACGCTGAGCTGATTCGATGCTTGATCTTGCAGTCATCGAATCGCGGAGGAGAAAAAAGTAACGTATAATAATAGTAATCTTTACCGCTTGTTGTTCGCGATCTTCTTTTTTAGCTTAAGAAATTTCTTCATTGCTCAATGTACTTTTTATGTAACACGAACAAACGGAGAGTTTTTATACATATATGTATGAGCGATTCTCTAATAAATTTTCATTTCATAATTTCTTTCCCACATTCGTTTTACAATACAAAAATTACAAAAATTACAAGGGTTAATATTAGAACTAACGTAACTATTTATTGTTTGTTTTTATTTTAAGAAAATTATGAAATTAAGTGAATTGTGGACTTGAAAATTTATAATCCTCTTTACGTATGCATAAACATTATTCTATAGTTAATTGACGTATATATTTTTTAATGTAATTGCATTAAATTTTGATCAGATTTATATCAATTAGACCAAATGGAATAAAAGAATAATTGAATAGTACATTTACAGGTAAATATTTTTTTATCGTATAACTTAATTGATCATTATAATGCATTTTGTTTTCAGTTATTCTTTCAAATAAATTCAATGATGACATACGCGAAAATATTTTCTTAAGACTATGAACAAATTTCTTTCTTGGGAATCAAATAAGTTAGTATTGCATTTTAAGCATATGCTTCATAAATTGCTTTTCGCATAAATTATCTAGATATGAATGTTTACATTCACTGTCTCAATTTTGGAACTTTTAACATTTGATTCAGTAATAATGTAATGCAGAAATGTATATGGCCGATTTTCAAGTAGTAATATTCATCTAAAATTCGATAGAAAATTAATCCTCTACAGAGCTACGATTTTTTAAATATAGCGTATTTCAACATAAATTCGAATACTTTTGGTATACTTCAAGTTACATAAGAGTTAAAAAAAATTCTTAAAAATTCATAGAACCACATTGGAAAGTTCGTTTGGATTAACAAAAAATTGAAGCGAAATTTTAACGGAAAATCATCCACATACACGCATGCTCTCGAAACTACGATTCGGCTTTGTGCATTTTCCAATAATGTATAATATAGGCAGCATCCCGGAAATTATAATTTTATTGATTCACACGTCGGAATGATTATTATCGAGCTGCCAATCCGAGCCTGCGGTCTCTCTCTTGTATATATATATATATATACATATACGTGTTCTGTACTACGTATGTATGTATAGTACACACAATACCGTATAGTAGTCGTACAATGACTGTCATTTCATTGCGATAATTGAACGAAGACAAGTATAGAAATTACAGAACGAGATAGCGGGTTTTGGCATACGAACAAAGTAACGCAATTAGTGTATATGCGTATCATTGAATACAGCGTGAGCGACTTCGCTTATACCTATAAAACAAAAAATATTCGACGTTTGATTGAAGTCGACTATGGCAAAAGGCTACATGCACACCATAGAAACTGCCATCATCTCGTTAATTACGCGGACAAAGCTTTTCCTCACAACAGAAAGTAGTGAGTGCGACTGGAAAAAGGATCGGTAGAGGAAAAAGGAAGTGCACAAGTTAATCGTTTGGACAGGGGGTAGAGGGTAGAGGTAGAGGGGAGAAAAAAACTACGTACGCCGAGATGAAAGGCTCCGGTGTACGTGTGCTTTTTATCAGGCTCGCATCAATTAGCACGAAGGAACGAGGCTAGGGCTGGAAAAATGGGATCTCCAAGAAAAGCACGCCGCCCTCGAAAGTAAGTGTGTAGTATACTCGTTAAGAGCGCGCGCGAAGATGCTCTTTATCGTGAAGCTCTTTTTTGCACTCGTTCGCTTTAGTATAGGCGTTGTGTATAGAGTCACAAGCAACTCTCTTTTCCTCTCTCGGTTATGGGTCATGCAGCGAGGAAAATAAGAATATTTCAGCCGAGTGTGTGTCGCGCTAATTAAATTTCCACTTTTAACTCGAACTATGTACCGTAGATGCGTGTATTATATTATGTACGCGCGATTCTCTGATAAATCGACACTTTAACCATTTTTTTCCTTCATATTTTGTGAATATCTAAATAATATTATTACAAGTTTACATATAGTTTATTGAAATTTTTATAGAACTTTTTATGGAACTTTTATAGAAGTTGTAAAGTGCAAACAAATTTTTTTCAATTTTTGTTCAAATGGACTAATTTGAAAAATTAATTTCTTCGTAGGAAAGCAATTCGTCACAGTAAAAACATATAGAAGCTTTAATTGAGAAAATTAATTTAATTTAAAAAATAAGATACTTTGAACGCCTTCATTTAGTATTATATATATACTTCATGAATAAAATCATAAAAGCGAGACTGCGATTCTTGCCATCGAATTAAAAAAATGTATGCATAGACCTAATGCTAATAGAAATATCCATACCAAGTTTGATTAGAAAAATACAATTGATCTATTTGCTTTATAAATTATTGCAATATTTACGCGTTAATTATGAAAAAGTGTTCCACGACATGATTAATAGAAATACTTAATAGCTAAATTATCTGTATATGAATTGTCAATAATTACAGTATTCATATCAGACCTTTTTATGATTCTTGCAATTCTTTTTAAATTTTAATCTATTGGTAAAGGAATTTTAAAAATAAGGAATTAAATGAGTCTAGCATAACAACAATCTTTTATTTTTGACATCTTGTAAGTAGTGTAAAAGTGTTCTATTAAAATTATTTAAACATTTCGAGAATATCAAAGGAGAAATATGTTTGAAGTGACGATTTGTCAGAGAATCGCTCATATATATTTGTAGGATAGCTTCGCAATCATTCGGCTTATTATATTATTTTTGTCACACCTTTACAGTCTCAAGCTTTAGCTTTAGCTCTCGAATTCCGGCTCTTGTAATCGCGTGAAACTTTTAATTGTTTCTTATTTTAGTCTTGCCGAAAAACGGAATTTCGTAACAAAAGACAAATCGAACATTCAATCGACAAATTGATCCGTTCATTTGAAGATTATTTAGTTATCTTTGCGATACCGGACGACTAATAAAAATCGCTGGTCAAATAATGGCTCATCTACCTCATTCAAAGCTCAGTTGAGTGAGAAAATGGTAGTTGTAAAAAAATAGTTTAGGCGAAATCTCATATGTTATTTATCCTACTTCGAGCGAGGAAATATTCCAGTTGATAAAAAAAAGTGAATTCATTCGGTGATCTAATCTAATTTCTTGTTGCAATAGCATCATCGCAAAATCTCAAGTTTCGGGGTTAAATCCGAGACAAGTCAGCAACTCGATCTTCGGCTGTGTCGTGTATCCACGCCTTCCGACTTCGGCGAATCAATGGCCATTGTACTTTAAACAAAGAGGCTACTGGTGAATTATAATGGAATTTAGTGAAAGAAGATTTCACGCGCTGAAAATGAAAGAGGCGGGATGGAGGCCGTCTTTAGCCTTGGTCTATTCGAAATTATCGAGAGATGCTCGATGCTCTCGGAAATCGACTAAACGAATCGTAAAATGACAACGAAAAATTTTCAATTCACTTTATGCGAACAATGAAAGAATAACCATCCAAAACCTTCAAGCTCTATTAGACGTTCTAAAATTAACGAGACTCGATTTTCTCCAAATTCACTTCATTTACTTTATAAATCTGAAATAGAGAAAATTCTCGATTTGAAATGTAGCTTTTGTGAAAATACAAATGGTACAAATTCACCTTTGGAATAAATAAAAAAAATTGACTAAATAAACAAGTGCATATTCTCTATCTAGAATAGTGTAAATAGATAATACAATAAATTGCCATGAAAGTTTATTGTGCATAAATATGTACATTTAATCTGAATCTAAGTCTATCGTTAAGGGGTATACATGCATTTTTTATTTTGTCTCTTTCGACAATTAAAATTAAAGATTTTGGTTGTTGATAAAATAAACATAATGAATATATTTATTTTTGAATTTAATACTAAAAACAGAAATTAGTTTTATAAAATATTATTATGAACTTTATTAAAAGCCAATTTTTAAACAAATAACATTGTTAAACCGATTTTGTTAATAAATGTATATAAATATACAACTCTCAAGGAGCAAAACGAGTACTTAATTGATAATGTACCACAGCTGTAAGCTGGGAAAATTAAGTCTACAAAACGGTCGTTTTTAATAACAAATACATTAGAAGACAAATTAATAAAGATTTAAAGTTACAATTATTACCAGCCATAGCAATCACGGATCCATGATATCTTTAAAAATGCTTTGTTTCAATGATCTTCGATAAAAATTGCATTAGTTATTAACTATTGTAATAATGGCCAAAGTTCAACTTTCATATCATTTACTGTTAAACTAATTATCAGAATTTGTCACAACGTAGCTCACTTTATAGGTTTTCAAAATATCTATATTTTTTGTATAAACTTTTTTTCGCTACCACTAATAGTTTCTCCGCCAAAGTAAAAAAAACATATTTTCTTAACTTTACATCATTGTTTAAACAATTTCCCCAACTTTTTAGCTGTTTCATTTATGTTATTTTATATCCTTTCATGCTTCCGAACAATTTCGCACAAAAATTTCAGTGCTGGCAGATTATTCCAAAATACGCCTGTTTTGAAGCTATAGTGACTGGACTAAATAATTTTACTTTTATTTCTCTATAGTTAAAAGGAAATTTTTTACTATCTTAAATGTAAAGAGTACCTATACTGCAGACTTATGTAATTGCATAAACAATTTTAAAGAGTATAAGTTATTTATCGTCATGTGCAGGAAAGTAGCGAATGCGATAGATATTACAGCGGTTATCAGAAATGAGATGAGCCGATATTAAAATTAAATATAACTTCGCGTATAAAGCGATTATTCGACAAGTGAAACAGTAGAACAAGGTCATAGCGTGATTAATTTACGAGGTGTTATCGAGAATGTAAAATAGCTTTAATAAGCCCAATTCAAAACACGTTAACTTTTCTTGAACGTTCGACCGAACAAGCTGTAACTACTGAGCGGGTGTCCGACCAAAACCCAATGTTATCTACTTTCGAGCATAAAAGGTCGTTTATCTCGGTGCCTGCAGTCGTCAAAAAGTTAGAGCTCACCTTTTCACTGCCACTCAACCGCAAAAAGACCAGTGCACGAACTTATTGCACAGATGGAATTCACAACAATAAAGTTTTATATACACAATGCATAAAATGCTAATGTTATACTCTAGCTCTGTGGGTGGGAAGGGTGTGTGGGGGGGGGTGAAAACTCAGGATTCTTCAGTGTTTCTGGTACGTAAAAAATTAATTACGAGAAAAAGACTCGCGTGAACCATTTATTTCCTGGAATTTTTGCTCGTTCGAAAAGATAAATAAAATAATAGAGAAAAAGAGGGAGGAGAAAAGTCCTGTGAGGTCTTATAGACAGTTTATTGCGAAAATGAATCCGCCAGCGAGCAACTTCTGATCTATCGTCGCGGATCTTGCCTGGGGAAGTCTTAGGAAAGCCGACCACACAGCTCAGACTCTAAACGAAAGAAATCTCAACTTTTCCAATTGATTCGATTTAAACTGGCAAAAGAAATCGACTCGCACGACCTCCCAAGCGAAATATTGTGCAAACTTATATAGCGTACTATCGTATATTATGAGTCTTACCTTTTTGGCCTAGTCCGGATACTTTCTTCATCTTTTTGCGCTTCATTGTTTCTTCGATCTTCTGGGTCATTTCTCTCTTTCAACGCCATAATTGTTACTTCAACTATTTATGTTTTGTAGAAATTCAGTTTAATTATCTGTAAGAATAGTCTTTTTGAAACAAGTTTTGTAATGGTAAAATTTTAAATTTAATACTCCGTTTTGGTACAACAGACTTTTCTATAAATACCTAATTTGAACTTTTAACACCTTAAAAAGTCTTTCTACGAAGACTTCCACAGAAACTTAAAATGTTTACTATTGCAAATATATATCGTCTTTTGAAAGTAAAATACCTTGTACTGTTAGTTCGCGAAAAAATTCATTGCTAAACGAACCATTGCCCCCTATATTTAATAGTATATATTTACTAATAAATATTCGTTATAATATCAAAATAAGTACATAGTGTACTAGACTTACAAAACTTTCTAATAACCTTTGAAAAGTCTACAGACCAATTATCTCACACGGATTCACAAAGGCTTGTGTAGGTCGTTTAATAATATTACAAGCAAAACAATGAGCTTTCTTGCGAAAGTTTTGTTTCATTCTAGTACAAGATAAATTCGTAGAAAGACGAAGATTAATAAGCCTCGTGTAACATGAGCAAATTTCCTTGTGTGTGTGTATATATATATAAACGAAACGAAGTGAAACGCAGTAGAAAGAGAAAGAGAGATGTGTAGAAGGAGGGGTGGAATAGAGAGAAGCGAACAGAGAGAAAAAGCTTCGTAGCGTGACGGCGAAGAAAGTTGTGAACCACATCACACACCACATCGCCAATTTTCATCGCCCAGCATCGTCGTATCGCACAGCGTATATAGTTTGAGTGAGACGAGGCGAGACGAGACGCGGCAAGCTTGTACTCGTGGAACAAGGAGGCTAGAGGGTGGTGAAGCCATGAACACCACGTGATTCGTGTACAAAGCGAAAAGCGGTCCGGCGTATAACAGTATTAGCGTTCTGAAACTGACACGTCGTTTCGTGACGAAATCCAGCGCGTAGGACGTTAATAAATTGCCAGGGACATACGTGTATACGCATATAGCTTTGCTCGGGTGTTTCTACGCGTATATGACTGAGGTGAAAAAAAGAAATATTTTTTTCCTCTTCGTCCGTAGCTAATTCAGTCTCTTGATGATTCTGTGCGTTTGTCAAATATTCACATGTCCCTAGCGAAACGAGACGAGCTTTTTTTATTAGCGAGTTTCTTTCTCATAATAACAAAGTATTCAGAGTTTCTTGTAATAAAAACACATGGCTGGTAGTAATGAGTACATAGATATACATTTTCGGCTAGACTGGATTAGTGAATGATTTATCGCTTATTCCATTTACTGTTGGTCGATACTTAGTATATAAAGAGTACGAAGTGATTCAATCATTTATTCGCCGCTCATATAAACGCTAAAATGTCCAAAATTGAAATGTCAACTTCAAAATCGTGTCTTTCAATTATTACCGTAGTGAACAAAATATTGGTATACATACCTATAGGTAATACATATTCTTGTGTAAAAATCTCTCTCTCTCTCTCTCTCTCTCTCTCTCTCTCTCTCTCTCTCTAATCAAACGGTTTCCCTGCCAATGAGTCTATGAGACATCTATTTATTATCCAGGCGTACGTGTATATATGAAACAAATGATAATTAGAATCCAGTGTCTAAATATATTTTTGTAGTAAAACTATCAGGTCCTACATCCTAATAGGTTAAAAAAATTTTAAGTACCGAGAAAATGTTAAAAGAAAAATAAAAAAAAACATTTTTGAAAAACTGCATTTTTTTGTTCACTGTTAAAAATAAATAATTTGCATCGAGTTAGAGATAAATATGGCGATACCAATCGAAGATGAGATTTTTTAGTACTTAAGAGTATTTCTTTCACATGGGTTATAATCGAAAGGCACGAGTTGGAAGTTGACGTTTAAATTTTGGACATTTGGGCATTAAAGGGTTAATCGAATATTTCTTTATTTTATTTTCTGCAGACGTGTATAAGGCAAAAATAATGCAATAACATATATAATTACAATAGAGCATTAATATACAGTTTATCGAGTGAATTAGTATATCCATCGAACGTACAGTTAATGGGAATAAAATTTTTCAGACGATGAATCTCCGAACGAATATTTAATTAGATTTTCGCTATCGACTCTGTATAATAATTTCGACTTTCGCAGAAAAATATGCCACTGCAATCCAGAAAGCCAGTAAAGGTAATAGCCGAATCCGTTTGATCTTTGGCAATCCGGAGGATCGCTGAATACTGGGAAATGTCGAAGTAGGAATGCTTCACTCTTCGACCGAAGCAACTTTATTAATAAAAACGATAACGAAATAATCGTCGATTTGCCGTGTATGCAAAAAAAATGGAAAATATTGAAATTCATAGCGTAGATTTGAACGCATCGCTAGCAATACTCGTCCAATGTTCCGTTAATTTGGAATCAAGCTCGAAGCAATATACCTGTACTCATGGACTGTCACAGCAGCGTGCGCGCGCATGTTAAATAAACGCGCATTTAACGAAGCGTCGTAATTGCATTAGCTTTATGCAGAAGGCCACGCGCATAAACATGTGCAAATAATTACCAAAGGCTTTCGACTGCAGTCTCTGCGGGAATGAAGTTTTCTTTGCTTTTTCGAAGCTTCGTTTGCTGAACTTGAAAAGGCGTTGCTGTCCCTCTTTCTCTCTTTGCAGTTATTCATGTGTGATGGGACAAACATTCGATTTTCTTTTACTCTTGTAGACATATATATGCAGACATATACTTACGTCTACGCATAAAAGTGTGTCTGTATAGTCCGTAAGACAAGATTGAAAAACTCACCCTTTCTATAACACAAAAGCGAATGGTGATGTAAAGCAAAACAAGTTTCTATGTAAAACTGGAACAATAAATTTTACTTTACTAATGAACATTCGAATCATAAACAAAAATAATGAAACTGCATTTTACCTTTGATGTAGAGAGTACATTGACTGTTACGTTAATAAAATGTACAAGGGCACTTTTGTATCTGGTTATGATAGCGACCTTATTTTTCAAGTTAGAAATAGTTAGTTTATATATATTGGTTAATAAATTGATGAAATATATATAATTTGTAATTGTACCTAGTATATATTCATTAATTAAAGTGTGAAATATTTATTGGAAATTAAATTGAAAACTTACGATATAATATCAGTTTAAATCAGTTAGTTTTGGTATTTTACAACAAACTGAAATTTACAGATTTTATGGTATCTATTTCAATAGAACTACGTTTGAACTTATGCATTTTAAGTCTAACATTTACAGTCAATGTTTGTAAGGTGAAGTTGACTTTTTTAAATAATGATTTTTCCGATTTACATTTTGTCATACAATTAGGTGGAATCATAATTTAAAAAATATCTTTGATGTCTAGTGCCTTTACTGTCTATTGTCAATTTAATTGAGGAAATTTAATTTAGTACAAAGTGAATATTCGTTAAATATATTTTGTAGAGCTAGTTTGAGATAAACTATGAATTCCGTAGAAAATCACTGTTTAAAATAGTTTACAATTGACTTATTTTATAGTCGAAGTACGCTGCATGAAAATAGGTCCATTTTGACTTAAAATTTTTCAAATTCGCGCAGTCACTTTAAGCATTGTGAAATTATCCTGTTTTAAATAACAAGATTTAAGATTGAAATTTCATTCGCAAAATCTCAATGCAAATCACTATTCTGTGTCTCGTAAAAATCTCTCAATTTTAAACACATATAGTAATTAAAATTTATAGAATTCTCTCCGTTTCACCTGCTAACACAGATTATATTCAGGCAAATTATTTATTGAATAGTAAATAAACTCTTATTTAAATGTTTAATGACCTTTTCAATTAACTGTCACTCAAACAAAGAAAGAGTAAGATATTAAAAAAAGAACTTATAATGATTTAAATTTTCGAAAATGCACTACCAAACTGCATCAAATCATTTATTGTTTAGGAAAGGTACTATATAATGTATGTATGTATATAATGTCTTTAATATTAAGTATATGAGTCGCTATAGGATGTAATTGAAAAAGTGATGCTTACGGAGCAATGCTAAAATATGTCTTTTGTTCGACAGGCAGTTCGAGGTCTCATTGTGCCGTTCATTGTGATGATAGAGTTGTCCATTAAACGGTGAACCATAGAAATTATAGAATTTTTATAATTGCATTTGAGCACCTCACAACATTACTACTAAAAATATACGTTTATCTTTCTCTACACAGAATTCACCGCATACAATAGATTCGCAGAAAGTATAGAAAATGGAGTTCCCTCATATCGTATTCATTGGCATGTTTACTGGAGGGAAATATTCAGATTTTTTAACTTTGAAATATAACAAAAAGTTCAGGAAAGTCCACTTTCACGGAAATTTCTCGCATTTCCATCCATAATCCAAGTACATTATGACAAACAAGGCAAGTTAAAATTCATATGAGAAAGAGGAAAAACTTTTTTTAAATGTAGTAGCGCAAAAAACTGATTGAACTCTTAGCAGTTTAAAAAGCACAAACAACCCTTAAAAATCAGAGAGACATCCTCTTTTATTTTGTCGGAGCAAAATTTGAATTTTCTGCCTACGTCGTGCACTAGCATTAAACTAATAAATATGAATATTCCCTTTGCACCAAAAAGCGCGTGTAGACTAATTTTTGTTTTTTAGCCACGAGCTAATAAATCGCTATGACGATGCGATTAATGTGAGCAGCAGAGCAACACGTTTATACCGTTAAAAACGGCTAAGCAGTCAGTTATACCTCCTATCTCGAAGCTTTTCTATCTCTTGTGGCTATACGCACTTTTGGAGAAACGGAGTCAAAGACTCGCTATTATGTAATGGCGAAATGGGGTGGGTTGAAAGTTTAAGTAATTACCCCAGTTTGTTGGTCGCCTGTAGTGAAAACAATAGTGGGAAGGGTTGATAACGAGGCGTCATTGCGGCACACCTACTTCTTCTCGCTCAGTTTATTCACGTATACAAGTCAGCACAAAGAGCATTCAGTGCCAAATACCTCCTTTTCTATAAGAGCACAGGACGTCCTCTTTGTTAACGCACTTCTTATAACTTAGCAGCGCGTTTTCTTCTTCCTCTAAGGAATATAACAGCATAGTCATTCTCGATTTATGCTCGACGCGGACTCGGTACTCCTGAGGAAGTTTCTTTTTCTTTCTCCATTAGAAATTTATAATGAGTGTATGAAACGGTAAAGCAATATTTGTTTTTCTTAACATTTTTAAACCTTAGTTTGGCACTGTATCTACCTTCATGAATTTCATTAGATCTTTTCATCTAGGTTTTCTATGTCGCAGTATGTCAAAGTAAGCATTTTTATCGATTTTGGCTTTTTAAGGCCAATTTTTAAAAAATTCTAACTACATATAGAGCCTGATTCCCAACTTCTAATTTTCATGCACACTTTTGTATTCTTCGAAGGCATCTTCGTGCATTTTTTATATTAAAATTTATGATCGAACCATTCAAAAACTGTATTTAAAGGCTGTGATGACTTGGGAGTTGTTATAATCTATATCTGCAGGTTTGAAAGTATTTTATTTGTAAAGTGTAACTTACTTTAGAAGAACGCTTTTTTTTTAAATATTAAAAAAAATTTTTTTGATCGGTCAACCTGTCAGAGAATGACTTACATATATATGAGGGAAAAATCAAAGTAAAAAATGAACAAATCCCAATTCGATTATATCTGTAAAATTCTGTCTATTACAGTTGAAGTTCAGAATTGAACTAGTCACTCCAACATGGAATGATCTACTTTAAAACTCTACAAATAAAATACATCAATTTCTGTAGATTAAAAATTATTAATTGAACTAAAAATTTAATAAATAATTATACGTTCTTACATTGTACGCGTAGAATATACACTTTAGTGATGATTATACCGCAGGTTTATAGTTTAATATTCCATAAAATCGTTACGCGCCCTATCCCCTCACACTTGCATATACTTACTTGAAATTAATATTGTACGATAATGTTTCCGGAAATCCTCTAAAATTTATGTCTATCGCAGCAGTGTCTCATACTATACCATATTATCTCAACCCTCCCTCTTTTTCTCTCTGTCTCGCTCTTTCTCAGTACTGAAAGACCCTAAAAAATATTCCATCGAAGACACATCGCTACGGCGCTGACGTCGAAAAAATAATGCTTACGCATCATCAGGATTGCGAGTATAACGTTTCAGAAGCAGTCTACCGGGAGTGTCGCAAACGATAGTCAGTTAGAAAATTTAATGACTCAAGAGGGTGTTTAAGCATATGCGCTGCTTCTTGCGTACCTGCAGCTGCCACCGCTTCAAGGGCAACTTCGTTTTCTCATGCCTTCTTCAATACGCACATAGATATAGTACAGTGGCATTAACATTTTTCAAGCCAGCACCTTTCAAGGGGGAAGCTAGAGGAACGTCCGAAGGGTGGAGGTAAAAATCTTTGCCATTATGCTAATCGCTAAAAGACATGTGCTCTTAATGGCTTATTTTTACGAAACTCGAGTAGTATCAGGCCAGACACCTCGGATGTTGATCTAACCCCTACTCCTTTTCATCTTTCCCTTGTTTCTCGATCAAACCCACCAGTCTCTTGATCCACTGTTAGTTCTACTATACTACAAGGAGACCGCGTACGTTTAGGTTTGCGTGTATAGCGCGACTCAGAGAGTAACTTCTGCAACCCCCAACGTAGAGAGTGGGTGGAGTTGTGTAGGGTCGCAGCAGGCTTGAAATTCGCAATTTCACATCGTCGATTAGCCTAAGCTTGATATTACCCTCCTGTGTCTTTCGAAATGAAAACACATAAATAGACGGGGGATGGCGAAAACATAATATAAACTACTGCAACGTCACGACAAGGAGTCCCTTGTACTCTTAATTGAAAAAACAAATGTGCATAACCGTAATGATTTGCTGAGGTTGATCTCAAGGTACAGAGAATATTCATGAAATACAATTTGCTGTTGAAAAGTAACTGTTTTAAACGGTTTTTATTTCAGCAATTCACTTTTTCCACTGTGGAGGTTCACTGCATAACAAGAAGTACATTTCAACTTATTGGCAATAATGAGTTTTAGAATTGAAATTTCATTCTGAAAATATCTTTTCTAATAATGCAAATTGTTTACCATAGTATCTAATGTATAACTGATAAATTTGAATACATATTATTGTAGTAATAATTTACAGGGATAAGGTACTCCATACCGTTTGTTAGATTGAATTATGACTTCGAAGAACTTGTAATATTGCTGAATGCTTTATTTAGCTCGTAAAATATTCGCAACTTAGTGGGTTTAATATACTTTATTTATCGCTTTACATGATTTAATACGTATTTTTAAACATTTCATTAGTTCTATAGACGAAGTGCCAAAAATATCTACATATTTATTCTATGTTTATCAATTCACAAACAAAAAGGAAATTTTAGAATTAGTTTATCGAAGCAGTCGAGACTCGTTAATGGAACTTAAGACGAGATCGTATTGATAGTTTTGAAATATGAATGTTTATCGATATTTAAACTTATCCACGGATATAAAGAAAAAATTGTTATTTTTGCGACATGAATTTCCGTCAGACGCTCTTTTCTAAACCGTTTAATTTGCGATCAAATGCCACTGTATTTAGTTGTGTTAATACGCAGCTCTTTCAATCTAACATTAATTTGAGGAAAATGCTATTTGAAAAGTTTCCTCTGTACACGTACAAATGGCTACTTTTGTTTCTAATATTCAACGGTAGTAACCTACCGTTGGTAAGAGTCGCCAGAGAGCAAAGTTTCATGATAAATCAAGAGTTTTTTGCATGTCAAAGAAATGTTTTTTTTCTCCCATCCGAACTAGAAGAAAAAGAGGCGACGATAGTGCAGGGCGATAATTACGGGCCGGCTCGCGTTTGGAGAGCAATTAAGTGCAAAGTGGCATAAATATCAGAGACCAAGCTCGAGCGTAAGGCTTGGGCCAAAGGAGAAGGGGTTTAGGAAGCGACTTAAGTTTTCGACGGTTGTCCGGGCTGGCTGCCGTTACTGCTACTGCCTGCTGCAGGCGGGGCATCAGATATCTCGTAATGTACGAGGGGAGCTTATTTCCTCTTACAGACTACTTTTCCGGCTAACATCCTCGTTACGAAGCACCGTGCGTACACTTTCACACCGATATAGTCTATGTCGAAACTTTTTTTTCTTACTTCCTTCTGGAGGAAGCTTTATAATAGTCAAATCTTAAGTGTCGTTGAAACTTTCGAGAATTACATTTTAATCGAGTATATTTTATAAAATAATAAGTATATAGTGAGAAATTGCTTTTTATAGCTTTTCCATGGTAAGATTGTGATATTCGAATTAGATAGAAATAGTTTTTATATTATCACTAAGATCACTAATACTTGGAATAGTGTAACTACAAAAGTCAAAATAAAAAATATTCACTGTTTAAATAAGTGAAATATTTTTCTGAATGAAAAGTGCTTATTCATACCTAGTGTTAGTGGTAGTTAGAATAGTAAAAAATATGTTTTGACGAAAGATTTAATACAATTTCGGATCAGTACACGGGCAGAGATTTGTTTATACACATTTGTTTATAACCTAAACAGAACATGGGGTGTTTGTAACAAAAAAAAATCTGGCAGGTCTCCACCTAAACAATATCAACACCTATCCATATTAAACAATTTAATAGGATTCTCGGGATGTGCCTGTCTATCCTCGAAAGAGAAGTGTCGAGTTTTCATTGTCTCTTCCAAAAATTGTTTGATATTGTTTTCTATAAGGTACTTTTGTTCTATACATATAACGAAATAAGTCACAATTTAATTTTTAATTCATAATCAATAAAATATGATATAATAATGCACGTAGTATAAATTTCTAAAGATACGTTGAGAGTATCATCAATAACATTTTAATTTCTACAAAATATAAATTTCATACAAATACATTAGTATGAAAGCAAATCATCTTACAGTCATAGACAATTGATTCTATAATGGATAATTATTGATTAATTTAAAAACCCAATTCTGATGGGAAAGATTTTGAATAATTAATTGTACGTGCGAGATTAAACTTTATGAAATAGCGAAAATTCGCTACATTATAACATTAATCTTATTTTCATTATACTTGATAACAAGATTTTCTCTATTTTAAATGTACAGAATATAGTAATAAAAAAAGTTATTTAACTTACTTGCGTCGGTGATATGTAGCGAGCATATATTGTCTTTTATTTATGTTGTTACGATTATTATAGTTGCGTTACAAACTAGAAAAAATGTTTTATACTGCATTGCAAGGAGAAGCTTCCATCTCCATAAAGGAGTTAGTGCAGCATCATATTGGTAGGTACTAGTGCTTCACGAGGCTTACTCAAGGTAGTAACGTAGTAGCAACCGACATACTAGATGATCCAGGACAACCACGGTGTTAAGCAACGCATTGTTACCACTGCGGAATGCTGTGAATAAATGTTGAATTTTATATATGTATATATATAATTATCATTGCTTTAAGAATTAGTATGTTATTTTAATAGCAGTATGTTACAGCTCTATCCATGGCTACAAATTATGAACTACTAATGTATGTTGTTTCACTGTACATTATTAATAGCTACAATACAAACTTACAAAATGTATTCGAAACGATGAAATAAAAATAAAATCAGTTTTGTTCTTCATTGTGAAATAATATTTTATAATGTATCGATCAATTTTTATTTGGCGAACTATTTATAAAATTTAATGTTAAAGAAGATAACCATCATATACTTCATACGTACATTATTACTTTTATTTTCTTATTCGTATAAAAATAATTTCATATTGTTTCACCCGCATGACTTTTATTGGAAATTCGTTTTTATTTAATGTATATTTTTTATTTAATATTGTATACTTTATCTACAGGTCTTTACGGAACGTACATTGAACATGTATATGCATATTTAAGCAGAAATGTATCGATCTATGAGAGTATCTATGAATCGTTGGAATACTGATGCAATATGTGTAGGTGTCCATTGAGGCGTATGAGTAAAGCAAAGAATAAGGCGAGTTTTAGAATTTAAGACACAGGTCGTAATAATACGAAAAATGTTCGTTATTAGCAAATAAGAATAATAAATAGCTGCTACGATATTCGACATATTATAGTAGCTGTCATTTATAGTGCAGTCTACAATAAAGTTACTCATTAATAAAATCCATCGAAAGTGTATGCGTATCACTATATTATAAAATGTCCTTTATAATTTTCCAGACATTATTCAGTAATTTAAAATTTTTCAATTTAACGAATTTTCAGTAGCGATAGAAAAAAGTAATCTATAGTCAATTTTAATATTAATAAACACTTTATAGTGTAATAATATGGAAATATTTTATTAACGTTAGGCGAAGACATTTTTAGTATATACGACATATGTCTGCGTGCTTATCACATTACCGTTTTACGCAGTACATTTTAATCCCAAACTAAAACCTTTTAATAACAGTCAGCTTAAGCAGTCGCCCTCAGTTAATATCGCATCCAACTTGAGGATTTAGTGCTTTACGCGGCGCTACGATCTTTTTGCTCACTAAAGAATTTTTATCTTCTCGCAGGAATTAGATTTTGTGAAGCGAGTTTGTTATTTCAAAGCGACTCTGTTATTTTAAATGAGATTAACCATATCGGTTAGAAGCACGCTAAAAAAATCACCCGTATTTACGTACAATGAAATAGTCGGGCAGAAAGTGTAGTTGGAAGTAAAATAATGCAATTATACTTAATAATTTTACTAGTTACTCGAAAGTTAATTGTATTTCAGTATATTAAACTCAAAGAAAAGTTTATGAATAGTAAATAGGAAATAGCGGAAAAATTGTTGCAATAAAATGTTTTAATTCATTGTCAAATGAGTTAGGATTACTGCTAAAAGTAGGTATTCAAGTAAAACAATGAAATCAAATTTTTATAAAACCATAAAAAAATATATTATTATTAATAGTCAATATCACGAATAATTATTGTACGTAATTGCGATGAGTCATTTGATACATACCAAAAGGATCAAGTTACTTATAATAATGTAAAAATTTACATTGCAAGATGTATTTAAACAAAAATTTGTTTGAATACATCTACGAGCAATTAACTCCAATATATTAGGGTTATTCTATAACTGCGTGAAGTATATTCAGTAATATATGTAAACATTATTTTACTATTATTTTTTATTTAGAAGAGAAGATCTCTATTTCTATTTAGAATCTAGGATTCTATTATACAATTAGTCTTTATTTACGTCATACTTATACTATGTCACTTTTTCAGTATTTTATTAACTGTATATTAATAATAATTTGAAGTTTAGTTATTAATTTTTGTAAAGTAAACATAACCGACTAAGATTTCTTACAGGCGGCATGTTTACTTCTTATAGAATTAGTTTTACAATGTTATTCCTTTTAATAAATGAATAATTGAAATACAACTTGTCCACGGCATTAGCATTAGCCGAACTGGCGTTATAATTTATATTTCTAGTTGACAATATGCGGACTCGCTCGGGTGCAAAGTTGGGCACGAAGTCGTCAGCTAGCAACTATAAATATTCTCCATCACCCAGCTGTATACGAGCAGTATAAGCCTTGGAAACGCGGTAGCAGACCTGTTTTCCGGTGCAAACACGAACTCGTAACACGCGCGGAAGCTTTTCACGTTTATCGGCTTGGCGTCGAGTAACCCTATAGTTGCATACGTGGCAACGCAACTGCAACCAGTCAGCACCTTACTTCTCTTGCTCGACGCTTCATTCCGAATGCATCTACGACCGAAGGGAGATGAGTCTCGAGGGCTCGGCCGTCGTCGTAACGCTAGGATGGCAACCCACGTACCGAGTGAAAAGCTACGAAGATCCCGGGAGTAGATGCTGCAGCTGCAGTACAGGATCTTGAAAAGATACTCATAAGTACAGTTGATACAACAGTTTTTCGTTCGAAGCCAAAACCTCAGAACAAATTAACTCGTAGGTGGATAAAAACTCGCGCAGAAATATAAAAACTCCTGTAGAAATGAGTCGCGTATGACGTGTCGAATGCTAAAAGGAATGATAAAGATACTGTATTGGCAGAAGGAATAGTAAAATAAAAACGAGACGGGATTAAAGCTCTTCTTATATTTGGCGTACGAGTATTCTGGCACTTACAATTTATGCCGTCGCGAGAGTGTTGCGGAATTTTAGCGCTTGTTAACGACTCGAGCAGACACGTCGGCGCGACTGGCTTTCATCTTTTTACTCCACCCCCATCTGATCCGACAAGCTCGTAAATCTGCAAAGAGGTCAACTGTGGGTCCGATCATATACATATATAGATATATTTATATTGAAACTGACCATTCGATCACACTCGTAGTGCTACTGCTTTCCGTCCTGACTAACGACGAAATGTCTTCTCACGTTTTGCCACTTCTCTGAAAGGTTTTGACCATTTCATTTTAAATATTTAAATAATTAAAATTTGGCTCAAGATTTTTGTTGAAAAAAGTTTTTTTAGCATTAGGACGGCGAGGAAAAAAATGTACAGCTTTATATAGTAATACTCAAAGATTGTTATTTGCTGGTGAATATGAAAATGTGATGAGAAATAATTTATTCTCTTTTTACATCATTTACATGCACGAGAAGGTTTGGCCGCGACCACGAAGTGAGATAACTGAAAGTGGAAGCTTCATGGTAATGGCTAAAAT
The DNA here is from genome assembly GCA_018906985.1 of Apocrypta bakeri. Taxonomy (NCBI): domain Eukaryota; kingdom Metazoa; phylum Arthropoda; class Insecta; order Hymenoptera; family Pteromalidae; genus Apocrypta; species Apocrypta bakeri. Next base: position 5,209,998 of record JACCIA010000007.1, on the reverse strand, counting down.
TTCGAAAAGCTCGTACTTAACTCAAGTCTTGGAAGTGACGCACGGAATACAAAATCGATCTTAGCATTGCATTAGTGGGCTTATACTGACGTTATGTATCCGTAACGAGAGAAACTATACTAGCATGACTTTCCATTTTCCGCAATGTTGAATATAGATGTTTAAAAATTTATTTCATAAAGAAATCGTTCTACATTTCTTTGTTCGATTGAAAGAACTATTTCTAGATTTTTAATTACTTTTATTTTAGATATGCATTCAATATTGGAAACAAATTATTTAATAACAAAGTGTATATATCACAATTTGTGCGAGTATACATTGTTTCGTGAGCTAAATAATAATTTTCAATAAACCAAAGCTATTTTATATCCGCAATTTGATGTAATTGTCATCTTCTGATTTGAGAGTCATATAAATTGGGACCCATTCATTTTATAACCATGTCTTACTTATAATGCAGTGATCTCCAAGCGTACATTTCAAAACCCGCTTTCGTGTTATTCACAATAAAACGTACAATAATGTTGATAAAATAATTATTCAGTAACAAAGGGTAAATATTATTTATTTGTGAATCTATAATTAGATCAGTTCAATATCAATTTTTTATTTGGGAGTTTTATATGAACAAAAAATTCGTTTTAATGCGAACGAACATTTATGAATAATTGTTAATTAAAACTGGCATTACAGTTTTCAAAATAGTGTGTTTTTCGTACCAGTCCATATTATACATGTTACAATACTTTTTTCTCAAGCATCGAAAATCTTGAAAAAATTCTATGAATAATTGGTCGAATATTCGTCTACTCCTGCACGTTATTACGTACTATAACTAGCTATGAAAAATTTTATTTTAATCTCACCAATGCATTACTAGCTGCATCGTCGGAAAATGCAGTTTATCAAGCAATAATTAAAGAGCAGAAAATTGACAAACTTGCATACAGGTTACGTAGCACGCTGATTTTCAGAGGTTTACGCAAACGCAGAGTTTACAGCTCGGTCACGCCCCGGGCATCCCGGGGGTTCTTGTAAGCACCTCGGCGAAGCTTGGTGTGCGACGACATAGGCCAGAGGGGATGTCGTGGGTTTTGGAAGGGAGAGCACGAGGTCGAACCGAAAGAGAGAGAGGGAAAGAGGGGGAGAGGAGTGTCGACGATCACCGAAGCAGCACGCAGCATACACACAAGCGCCTTTAACGCGTTGCGATATAATCTATTGTAATTGAAAATTATGCCGCACGACTGAATCTCCCAGGGTAGAGAGAAACGGAACTATCACGCTTCATACGCTCGTACGCGCGAACGACTGAGAGAAAGAGAGAGGGGGAGGGGGGGGGTGGCAAGAAGAAGTGGAAAACTCCTCCTTGGTGCATGGAAGGAAGTTTAAAATTCAGAAAAGAGGCGCGTGAATTACATCGAGTCGGCTGATGCCTTTAATGAGATAATTATCTGCGTTTCAAGAATCGACATTGAACTCACGAGAAGAATAATAAGAAGCCTTTTTATAAGCGCAGAGGAAAGCTTGAGTAAATCGAAGGCATTTTTAATCTTTCGCATCTCGCGTCAAATCGAATCGATACGTCAGTCCAATGAGAGAAAGAGCACTGCTTATCGCGCATAAAATAGAGAGTGAGAATGTCACTAGTGAAGAAATTGATGCTGCAATAGTGTAGACTAATTCCCAGAGAATCGTGGCACTAAAGTACGAAAGCAAACGTACGTGAATAATCGACGGCGGGTCAATTTGGCCAATTAAACTTGCTCGTAGATAAAAAGCACAAGCTCAGGCGAAAAGCTGTTCTGCTTGGGATGGTTGTACGAGTTGTAGTCGAAGGTATAGCGTTGATATGGGAAGAAGGTGTGGGCGCAAGCCTGTGGGGCGCGCAACAGTGCGCAATTCCTTAAGTTCCACGTATAGCTAGGGCGCAGCTCCGCCATGACTCTTCCATGGATCGGGAGGGTTGCTCTTGCATGCTTCGAGTAAGAAGGTTACATTATTGCGGCATTTCAGGCTTCACGCCCCATAGACCGGCTCGCTCGCGCTAGTAACTTAAAGTCAGCCAGTAGTAAAGGCAGCTCTCTCTCTCTATCTCTCTCTCTCTGCATGCCACCACAGAACAGGAAATGGCACTGTAGACTGATATCATTTAGGTACGTCAGACCAACTTGTATCGTATCCTGCGCACTACTGGCTATAACGCTTTATTTTTTGCTTTTGTTGGTTAGTTTCGATTTTCTATTTTATTCTATTTTGCTCCTTCATTCAGAGAGCAGTGCTCTCCTATTCGTAAACACTATTCTAGCAAAGTTTTTTGGATTTTCTTAAAATAGTAACTTCAACGAATACGCTTTGTTTTCAAATTTATTGTTACAATCGTTGGCACGAGTTTTGTAAATTTTGAAGGGTATATAATTTTTTACGTGGATTTCCAATCACTTAAAGGGTGGAGCCTACTTTAGAGGCATAAAAAAATCAAAATTTTAGATGCTGATTTGAAATACTTTAGGAGCTAGATCATAAACAGCGGTCAACGTCGAACATGCGTAAACGCTTAGGCAGGTTGGATCACGTGCTCTCCTCCCCTTGATCTGTCGAGGGGTTCAATTGTTCCTCAAAATATTGTTTGCTTAACATAAAAGATATGTATTAAGTTTTATAATAGTGATTAAGCTCCGTATTATAATAATATATGCCAGTTTTCGGTATTGCTATCGACCAAACTGCATTTAGCAACTAGATTTAGTTTCGAATTTTCCTTTGGTTAACGAGTATTATCAGAGCACGTCGAGCTATCCAAAAGTTATTAATACAACTTCCGAGCGTATTTCAAGGTGTACAGTTGTACACATGTTTTGACGAACCTGGAAGAAGCGAGTATTATTGTTTATCACGAAATATATTATTATTTATCCGTCTCATTGTTACGGATAATTGATAATTGATAGTACCGCGTACAAATTGCTGCGTACATCGTCAGAGATAATTCAATGAAGGATATAGTGCAGTTTTAACAATAACGCAGACGCTGGATTTCAGGATTGGTCAGCGATGCAAGAATTATGCAGTCAACGCTGCTGCGGAGCGGATCAGTTGAGAACAAAGAGACTCGAACATCGCGAAGACTAGAACAACTGAGCCAAAATCAGTTTTATCAAGAATCTGAAGAGTTTAATTATGAACTAGGAATCGCTGATTAGCATATACCAAACTAGAAATGAAATGTTTCATATTCATGTTTTTGTACATGGTTTATACGATAGCGAACAAACTAAACGTCGCATCGGATTAAAGGAAGATTTTTATCTTCGGTAATTCTCTTAAATTCTCCAATATGAACTATGAAGAATAAGAAAAAGGTATAAACAAGTTTTTAAACAATATAAATTCAAATTTTCTTTAAAAATCGACATTTTTTCAATTTTTAAAAAACTCTTAAATATCGAACTATTTTCGAAAATTTTGTAGTTCATATAAAAAAAATTATCAAAATCATAATTCTTTTTAAAATTTTTGTTTCAGGATAAAATTACGACCTGCATCCCGATCGGAATGGATTAATTGTGTACAAAAGGCGCCTCAGTTAAACGGTTCGCAATGTCGTCATTTTGAATTTTTGTTTTTAATGCTAAAATATTTATATCTATAAATACTAAAAATTTCGCTTTAATCCATTAATTTTTTCCTACCCAAAAAAATCCTGTTTTTAACCCTATTAAATGTATTTTTTATATAAACTGAACAATAACTTTCACAATTGGATCAGTAATAAGAACTTTCTCCGCACTATTGTAAAAAACATTGACATTGTATTCAATACTGTATCAACATTCTTATCATATTATCGTCAACACTATAGAGTTTAAGCAGAAGTCATGCTAAAAAGTGTGCAGGTCGAGGACTTAAAGACAGTTATACACCGTTCTATGATACGCGTATTGCTATAATGTACTTTAAGTCAATAACGTACCCATGTTGTTGCTCTAAAATGTTAATTAGTTTAAAAAACGATACTGAAAAAGGTGCAATCAAAAATAAAAAATGCTAAAATCATCCAATACTAGGTCAATACTAATATCCTGTCAGCAGTATTGTAAGTCAGAATTTGACCAGCATTTAATCAATAAGTCCACGCGATTGGAACTTACCTATGAGAATAACACCCTAAGTGGAGCGATTGAGAAACTTTCGTTCTCTTTCGGTTCTATATATTTCAGCGAGATAAAAAAATTACAAACATCACTTCAGCGACAGGTTTACGCCACATTACGAATATTCGGAAGATGCCGAAGGCCGGGGTGAAGGCTCTTTCGTAATGCAATTTTATAATACACTTGTTCACATAAAAGCGATTGTTACAATTGAAGTTCAGTTCAGATTTGTAATCTTTGATGATTAATTGCTTGAATCTATATCTATCTTAAACCAACTGTTATGGGCAGTTCTTCAAGCGCTGTCCAATATTATTTAGTAGCGACCGATGCTTCCGTTAGCCAGTCATATGCCAGCAAATGCGAGAGGAATGATCAATCTATATATACATTTTAGGCAAATAAATATGCACTGTAAGCGCAAAACTATATAATTTACATAACGTAACTTTATATGTATCAAAATTACCTAACTTATGTAAAAAATGCACGATGGAGGATATGAATTATCAGAATAACATATTATTGAAGAAAAGATAATATTTAATACGTTTTCTCGAGATGTGTTAATTTCAACAGTATTCATTGCTATAAAAAGATATTCCTAACCAATATTCTTTTGCTGTTTGTCATTAAATTTTATGTCATATGGAAAGCTATGGAAAACGATACGGTATACGAAACACGTGCATAAATAAAATATGATTCAGATTTGTTAGATATAAAAAATAAGAATTTCGTGTACCTTAATAATAGTGAGATCATTGACTTAGGAATTTTAAAGAAAAGAGACTGTAAGTAAGCTGCAAGATATCATCAGAGATATACATACGTGTTGTGATATAATTCGATGTCTGGTATTGATAAAGGAGGATTTTCATATTTTCATCATCAGCGAACTAACGTAGAGAAAGGCATTAATATTTTGTGAGAATAATAATGTCATGAATATAGATTTTATAAAATAATGAATTAAATTAGTATTTTTGTAAAATATCTAATAAGAGGAAATGTTTGTCACATAAATATTCATTACTATCTATCGTAATAAGTCGGCAAGCGAACCAAATGCGAAAATTCATTTTTATTCTGCGCAGATACAGTAAATATTTTATATTATGCACTGTTCTATACAACTAAAAAAATTAGTTAAATAATGTTTAGTCGTATAAGTTTCTTCTGTACTCCTGATTAAACGTTATATTTCGGCATTAACATATTCAAACATAATTATAATAATATATTGAGGAATGACATGGAAAATGTTTTACAAATATTCTTTATACTAAAACGGTTCTCTTTTTTGGTAACAAATGTGCAATCGTTCACTCTACTATTCGCGTAGGCCAGTACAGGCGCTAGGCCAGCTTGGTTCATACACAACAGCTGATTGGTTTTTGTTCAAGCATTGTTAGGTTTAAACACCGCAAACACCCGCTAATTTTTTTTTGGTATAGACGATATATATACATATTACAAATACAAGGATACACCTCAATAAAATGTATGCATTAAATGTATTTTTACTATATAGTAAAAACGCAATACTTGTTCGTTGTGTTTACAAATTTTATCAATGCTACGTGATTATTACAGAATTAAATGTGCGTATCTGTCTGTATTTGAATATATATATACACATATATTGGTACATTCAAATCGGATCAAAATAGATTAAATATAGTTTAATAATTTATGTGAAAATAACTGAATAAAATTTTATTGAAATGATTCACGATTAAAAGTACAAAATAATTTTAATTGTCTCACATGTTTGTCTATAGGTGAATTGCATATGCTTTTATGAAACGAATTAAATTAAAAATTAACAAGGCTTAAAAAATTTTTCGATAATCTGTATATTACTGTAGACAATAGGCCTTTTTAAATAGCAATAAAGATATTATTAAACAAGAAGAAGAAAATAGAATTTTTACCAAAAAATGCCATCTTTGACTACATAACTTCGAGAATCTTTATGAAAAAATCTAAAAAAAATCCATGATGGTAGATACAGTGCCAAGCAAAAGTTTAAAAATATTTTAAAGAAGAAAAAATGCTTTTATTGAGATATCCTGAAAATAAAATTTTTCGTGAATCTTGATTATGTATATCATTGGCCCCTGCATAATATCAGACTCTCTTGGAAACCGATTTAGATCAGTATGCACAAGTTTAAATCTATATTGGAGCTCCCGTTCATTCGTCATACTTCAATATCGCTTAGTTTGATACTTCGGCATCTTTATGCTCTTGGCACATACACACCTTTACTTTTTTCCCATCCATGAAAGAGAAAGAACGAGTGTCTGAGAGAGAGAGAGAGAGAGAGAGAAGCAGGAAGATGAAGGAACGAGAAACGATAGGCTAGCTCGGGGAGAGATATCTCTCTCTTTTCCTATGCTTTGCTCTTCAGCCCCTGTTGCTGTTTTTACTCGACTTTACCTCAACCCAGGCACGAAGGATCACGTAGATATATTATCGTTTTAAACTTTACTGCGGTGAAATCGATTCATCGTTATAGTTGCTACAAATATCCGATGACTGATGATCTTATATAAAAGTCTGTTAAAAATACTGTTAGAATGTAATAATACTTTTCTTTAGAACTCATTGAAAGTTTAGTTGAAAACAATGGTTAAATGCATTTCGTACATGCAAACTTTATCAAGTATGTTATTGTCGTTGTTTCTTACTCCAGGTAAAGCTTTTATTAAGTTTAGTCATTTTTACTCTTTTTTTAAGTAAATTACTTAAAACAGTTTCTTTGGAGGAACTATTATATAATATATAATATACCGTGTAAATTTTGCCATGGTTTTAATGATATTTCAATAATGTTATTTTTTTTTGCCAGCAGGGGTCTAAATGTTGTCTTAGGTCTTGATCCTCATTATGAGTTGTAAAATTTTAGTAAACGCCTACAATTTTTCCTCAGTGACGATTCACGGGTAAAATTCTTTCCACATACATAAGCCGTATTGAGTGTTTCACCGTGGACATACCATGGTATAGCTGCTTATACGATATTTTGTTGAAATTATTTCTGGTGAAATTTTTAATAAATTTGGAGACAATATTATTTTTTTGGCAGCCAATCGGAATAACATATTTACAATATGCAATACTTATTTTTAGCCCAAATATGTTACTATAGGAAAGTTATTTATTCGTTTTGTGAGTGACTCTAATTACTGGGAGTATTCGTCCGAAGAATAGAAAAATAAAGTAGCCATACATATCACGGAGTTCACGCATCCTTTAACATGGTGTACACTCATTAGCTGATTATTCATTCTCATCGTGAACTGACAATATTCGTCGAAAATAATTGTTGATTAATTATTTAATGTTATATTGATTATGATGTATCTTTAAATTATTACGTATTTTTAAAGGTTCTGAGATGGATAATTAAAATTTTTTAATTACTTCTTTGTAATCGACTAATAATTAATTGTCTGATAAATTCTTTTTAAAACGCTCTTCAGAATTGAAAAAATTTTTAGATTTTCTTACTAGGTCCCGCAATATCAATGGTTTAATGATTTTTAATATGTATATGTGCATTTTTTTCGCTACCGACTCAAACCGAAATCTAGATGGCCGTTACTGCATATTACAAATTTTATAATTTGTTTCCCCAATAATCAATTAACTTTCAACGTAATGCAATTGAATGGTGCAATATTAAAAGTACTGCTTTATTAAAATTGTGAAGAAAAACAATTTACATATAATCAGCTAAGATTCTTTAAGAAAAAGCGACGCACGGTCCCATGGTGTAATGGTTAGCACTCTGGACTTTGAATCCAGCGATCCGAGTTCAAATCTCGGTGGGACCTTTTTTTTCATTTTTTAAATATTTTAATTAACTTCCATAGTATTTTTTATTAAATATTATAAAAGTAATCATAAGAGAGTATTATAATAGTAATCATAGATTTTACAAATAGTTTTGTTTTTTATTTTTTCAAATATTCAAGTTTTTAATAAATATATAATACATGATTAATATTAAAAATAAAAATTCTTTTTAATGATTTAAAAAATACACCATTATTTATGAAAAAAAAACTAATAATAAATAAATATTTTTAATTTGGATTCTATTTTGCAATTAGTATTAGCAGTGTCTGTTACATGTCTATTAATATTTTTGTCAACTGAAAGATATTAAAAGATAACAATAATCCGTAATTATGTAAGAATACAAAACTGAAGAAAAACAATTATTAATTGAAATAAGTAAAATCTTGTTTATGTAATCATTGGAATTAATTATTTTAAAAAAGATACAAAAAGAAGGTCCCACCGAGATTTGAACTCGGATCGCTGGATTCAGAGTCCAGAGTGCTAACCATTACACCATGGGACCTTGAAGTCCGATTTTCTTAAATAGAATCTAGTGGAAATAAGAAACACTAGACCAAATTTATTAGGATAGATAATACGTACTTCATAATATCCTTCAATTTTATAGTGCAAATAGGTTTCCTTACAAAACATCACCTATTTAAATTACAGACAGTATGTCAGTTAAAAGAAATCATATTTTTCAGGAAATTGAATTAGTTTTTAACTTTTAATTTTCGATTCAAATCTGTATTCGATTTACAGTACATTATTTTTTTACAGTACATTATTAGCATTCGTATCGATTTTTTTCATTTTAAATTTGAAATTGTGTAAATTTTGTTCACAATTATTGTTGATATTTAGCTAAAATAGTGATTTGAAAGGACTGTAACAATGCTTTTGTTTATACAAAGAGACCCCATTTAATAACAATACAAATCAAATATATATTATGAATAACGAATAACAGAAATAATACTAAAATCTACTGTAGAATTAAAAACAGTATTATTTTTATCTTACGTAATTTTAACACTGCCTAAATGTAAGTAATGCACTGCATCGATATAACTTATACACCTGTTTGTCCATTTGAAAAACAATACAAAAGAAAAATGAGAAGTCATCGATTTACTAGACGACGACACCCTAGAGACTAACATAAGTGACGTTCTCTACATGTAGTTTGGCAGATATATATATATATATATATATATATATATATATATATAATATTTATTCCTATATATGTATATTATACATGTATGCAGTATACATAAATTGTTCATACCTGAGCTGATCCCACTGGGCCGTATTATATTGCATGATAGATGAGAACGTGTTATAAAATTGCCCCTTTGATTGGAAGAAAACTTATTTCAGTGTAGTGTACTCTTTGTGTATTCACCCGTTATATATACTATAGTGACTACGTTCTAAGCTATAAAACAAACTTGTACAGACAAGACTTGAGTTAATAGACTCATCAACTACTGTGCGGATTTTTTGTCGGACGTACTTCGCTTAATGTACAGTGTGGGTGTATATATCATATGTGTAGTCAAGGCAACGCAGGATAAACCGATATAACGGAAGGAGTCGCTGATAGAAAGATTGCGCCAGATGTTCCAGATTCTTATATTTGACGGATATGTCGATATTTCCAGACTGGCGTAGATGGAGAGTGGAGACATGCCAGGTAATATTATCGAGGACGCCGAAGATCGAGTAACTGATGTGCACAGCGTAAAGCTGCTAACGTGCGGAAAATGAAAAATTGTCAGTGCGCTTGCGTATGTGTTCGCAAAGTTTAAGGTTTGCCAAGGGATGTCAAAGAAAGCTGCGATTCTCTCTCTCTCTCTCTCTCTCTCTCTCTCTCTCTCTCTTTATCTGGTAGTATTAGGCATTATCTTAGTGATATTGCTTCTAGTGGCTTAAATCATATTCATGTCTCGAAAGATTTGAGTACATCGCTGTATAAGAGCCTACAGAGTTTTTGAACCATTTTTTATTTGACTTTCTCGCGAAGGCCACAATTTAATGCAATCTGTAAAAAAGTAAACAGAGCGTTGTACAGTCTATGAGTTTCCGGCACTATGCTACTGAAACTGTATATGATAAGCTGGTAAAGTCTTGCGTGTGGCCATACTTGGAATATTGTTCCTAAAATTTAGACTTCGACATCTTCAGAATTTCTGCAAACGATATATTGTGTCGTGCGGCTAGACGGAATGAACATATCATTTACAACATATCATTTTATCATTTACAAGTAGACAGTTCTTTAGTACCATCTTTTACAGGACGATTATTGGCCTGGAAAGCAAATAAATAGATCACATACACCGAGTATTGCATATTATTCCTTAATACGCAAAATACTATTTTTACATAATAACTTGATAGTTGGCAATAAATAAGTTTATTGCATTGCAAATCTCAAGCAAAATTGGACTATCGGATTGTTCAGAGTAAAAATCGTCTATTAATTATGTATTTGCAGTATAAAATATTACAAGTACCGAAAATAATCTGTATTTTATTTTGACCAATATGACTAGCCAAATACGCTTTGGTCGACTTGATGAAAAACTGTACAAAACTCGAGATTGTGCTGAAAACAAGAACGCATATTGACGAATTATGCTGGACATAAATGAATTTAGAAAAATTCGTGTAATACTTATTCTACTATTTTGATTATCGGGCTTTTCAATGCTTTTGTTTAAATGTTATTTAAAAATACACCGAATACAGACTGAAATGAATTGATATCACTGAAAAAGTTTTACCAATTGATATTAAAAATGAATTTTTCATGTCTTAGAATTTTTGTATTTGCTCACAATCTTTTCAACTGTGGTTTTTGGATTCCAGAAAATATGGTAATTAAGTAAAATAGTAGCCTTTACAAGAAATTTGCTTTTAAATTTAGTAGATTTTATTCTCAGAAAATTGTTTACAAATGTTACGGGTAAGGATAAGAACACAACGTTTTCTTTATATTTAGTGTATTTCCAAAATATATTAAGTCGTGCTCTTGTCTATTCGGTGCCCGACTCTTTTCGATTCTGACCCGACTCTACTCCTATGCTCGGACTACGCGAGCGTTGCATGACAGTATAATTATTAAGGGGACCAGACTGGAGTAAAATTCCGAAAACGAAATTTTCTTATATAATTTTTTTAAGTCCGCAATTTGAAATCTTTTCCGTGAAATGTACGTAAAGTTTTACAACATTTGCTGAAACGCTGAAAAGTACTGTATTCCAAGGAAATTGGCTGGTTCTGTTCTTCGCAGAATATTTTCCAAATTTCACCCAGAGCAGGTCCCTTAAAACATGGATACACATGATTTGCTTTTATCGTGTAAAAAAAATTCTATACTAAAAATAAATTCTGTATAAATAATGAATCATCATTACAGAAATTCATGAAAAGTTTGTTTAGTTTTATAAAAAAGATAATTCTTGTAAAGATTTAATTAAAGCTCGACAATTTTCATAGAATTACTGACACGATATGCACACCGACACGCTATACATAATATAATTTTATACTGCACGAGATTTTTTCCTTAGAATTCCTACGGGGCTTATATTTCAGTCAAACGAACTATCAATTTGCTATTACTCAGAAATCCCAGCTATTTCGAACTGATTACAGTAAAGTATAATAATGGAATGCACGGGTCCCAGTAAAATTTGTGTGTATATTTTTATATGTTACTATTAAGCCATAATAATAAGTACTGAGTAGAAAAATATCATCATATAAATAAGTATTTTCATTCTCCAACAGAATGAAAATAAATTATCATAAATAAATGTTAACATACCTTTCTGCATAAAAGCGATATTACAACACGTACATAATGGCAAAGTTTTGCGATAACACTATTCTAATATCGAGGATAGCTTATAATTGGTTTTATCTCATCTCATGAGCACTGAAGACTGATAATGAATATGATAGTTCGACACGCGAGGTGAATAAACGCTCCAGTAGAGAGTGCAATGGTCTGCTAGCTCAACGTTACAGTATTTGTACAAAATTACCTCTGGAAGATTGCTGTACTTACCTCAGCTTTGCTAAAGTTTCGATCAGACTAGTACTGCCGCGTCGTTGCCGCGAGCACGAGCCGTTTCTAAGATTGCGCCAGAAACATTCACAGTTCTCGCGTGATACTAATGTATTGTGCAAACTGCAAATCAGCGCTTGCCTTTCGTAATTATTTAACGCGAATCCAATGCTCTTAAGATTCAATGGTGAATATATATTCAAGCCTTTGCTTTGAATTTGTTATTGAAAAAAATTTATACAATGTTATACACTCGTTGAAGTAGGGAAAACTTCACATTTCTTCTGGCGGTCTAATTAATTACACAAATATTTTTTAATTAGAATGGTTTCTTAAGGGTGCAGGACACCTTTCAAATACTAATTACTAAATTCAAAATTCAAAATATTAATTTTTAACATTTATTTAAAGAATCGAAGGTAGTTTTACAATCAAGTTGAAAAGTATATTTTTTCTATAAGTTCCTTCGATAGCTAGTTACTATAGGGAGTAGAAAATTCACTGACCATAGGATTCAAAGTTAACCGATGGATGGATTGATGTAGTCCTTTCCAAATGTTCAAAAAATCTTCCACAATTTTAGAATGTCAAAATTCTTCTGAACATTCAATTCAAATTCCTACATTCATACTGATAGGAGTATATCAAAGAGTATTACTGCCAAGTTTGAGCACAATCTATCCATTATGGACAAGCACTTTTATTGATAAATAATCAATTTTGAGAAAAATTAAGTTTAACTTTGGAATATTCATGTTGGCGTAATAAAACTTTCTGCGATAGACAAATTATTACATAGGCATTGAAATTGTTATGAAAAATAAGTATAAGTAATGAATTCTAAAAGTAATGGAAATTCTTATTCGAGTAACGTACATTGGTATATTGTAAATTTATGAAGGGTCCAATTGATAAATGTTGAACAAAAAATAATAGGCGATAAATATAATATATATTTAAAGCATATAATGCTTTAAAGTTCAATGAACTAATTTATTAGATAATTATAAAAAATATTTGAAGGCAAATTTCATATGTCTATGGGCTATCGACTTAAGTTTTTCTTATAAATCTTGTGAACATCTCGTAATCTACGTCACCAAACTCATTATTATGTTCACTAAATACATATATTAAACGTACACATCCTTATTTGCTTAAAACTACGTTGATCCTTCTTAATAACCTTACTTTATAAACTCTTGTATATATCAATGTTGTATTTAATTACTTATTTTATTGAAATAAAAAAATAGAATGACTTTATAATAATTTTCCTTTAACAGGCAGTCTCATATCATTAAAAAATATGTCTATGAATTTTTTGGTATACAGAGTCATTTGAAGACAAATTTCCAAAAGTGAGAACTAGAAAAACCGCTCAATGGCTGCTTTTAGTTCTCAGTGATTTGTTGCTAGTGTTAAAAACATTGATAAACAAGGTTTATCTTTTAATGCTTTCGTCAATATATATTATTTTCTATTTTCTAAAAGTTATTTATAAATATAAAAATAAATTGGACTCGTGGTGTATAAATAGGTACCTTAATAGAAATCGATATCGAATAATTTGTTAGATGAACAAAAGCAAATATAAATGTGTTCCTTGGTAGACAGAACGGCATTAATTTTTACAGAGTCATATTAATTGCTTAATATCATTATTGAATGTGTAAATTTTTAAAATTAACCATTCCAACTATTTACGTTATATTCAATCCATATTGATCTAGTGTATTTTAACTACCCTAATATGTAGTGAATATACTTTTGCAGTTAGAAAACTATTTTCATTTATTTGATGTGCCAATAAATGCTAATACATTTTCACTATTTTAGATTTAGTTAGTAGATTTCGTTAGTATGCATATGCATATTTATTTTATGCGCAGAAAGACTAAGAACGTTTAATTTAAAATATTAGATGTGGTCAGTTTTTATACTTTCATGTTTGTAAGCATTTAAGACTGTTTTACGATTTTCTTATGTATTACTAATATTCTTTTGTCCTGATCATTTAAATATTTTTCTGTGAGGATTATTTATTATTCACGTTTACATGAATCTGAGCGAACAATTTTATGGTAACATTATTATCGGAGAGAAATTAGCAGGGTAAATTTAATTAATAATCTATGCAGACTCTATCCCTAATAAGATATGAATTTAGTCGCTATTTTTCACGCGCTATTTGCTATTTATAATATAAATGTTATTATCTTCAATCCCATCCATTGCTCTTTATCTTGATCTCATTGGTTATTAAACCAACGAGGAGTATATCTAGTTTAAATAGTACTCACATGTATTTTAAAAAAGTTTAGAAAGCCATTCAGTAAATATTAATTTATGATTTTTTATAGCGTTGTTATACATCGCAATGTTTCTAAATATTTTTTAACGATAGATATATCTTAATTATGTAATTGATTCTATTTATTGGACTTAAATTGAACTTGTAGCATTGTAATAGGCCTTGGGATATAACAGAGTAATTTAGGTTAAACTAAGAAGTAGCGCAATAAAATTTCCATTTCTCTTGGAGAATCTTGAGTTAAACTTGCACATTTGTTGGAAGAACTAGCGATGCGGCATTCCGCGTGCCTAAGCTATCCTGTCATACGGTACTTATCTTAGTTTTAAATTTACATATTAAATTGCTGCAGAGTAGAAGGAGTTTACATCAGTAGTACATAAATCGCTGGATACATACATATCTGTGTCATTATTCTATTAAATGTAATCAAAGCTAATGTAAGCTAGTTATGCATTTCAGTTATTATGTGAAATGCCCTTTGATCTTTTGGAATATATGCGCTATATTGAATAATCTAAAAGCTGATTACTATGCTTGTTGAACTTCTTATTTTAGAATTACAGGCTATCTTTTGTAGTATGTATGGGATATATTCGTAGGACGATCGCACGAACTAGCGCTTCGCCAGTGATTTGATCGTAAACCAAAGATATAAGAAACAGAGAAAGGCAAGAAGCATACATGGATCTAAGGATATGGATCTGTGGATATGTACATTGTGCTCTTTCTACCAATACGATTGTTTTATGTATGAAAACACAATTTCTCTTATGTACACAAACTTATTTTGTTTATTTTATTTAATTTGTACAGATGTTCTGTTTTCTAAATTAATTAGTTTGAATCATAATTTAAGTATCTTAAGTAATTAATTGTTTAGTAATTATTAGATTTAAAGCGGTTACGCGATTTTTTGTCGCATTACAAACTTTAAGTTAATCTTATGAACGTTATGAAAATTTAAATTTTATTACCTTTATGTACTTCTAAATTACTTAACGTTAAAAATAGTGAAATGAACATAATTCTTTAATGCTCGAATAATTAATATTTCATAAAGTACAGTCCTGTATATCTTTCTTATATTATAATAAGAAATATATTCACTATAACGCATAATATATAATTCATTATTAAAAAAATATTTCAAATCTAAATCAATTCATAAGCATAATACTATTACGAATTGTATTGTTTAGAATCAATTATTATAATTTATAATTATAATTATTATTATTTAAAGCAAGTTGATTTCCTTTGATGAAAATGCATTTATACTTTATAAGATTGTTTAGAAGTAATTGTACCTATTAATATCGTTTTTTGAGAATTTATTTTGAATTCACGTTTAAAGCTTAATCGCGTTAGCAAAACCACGTTATCAAAAGAAAATAATTCTATTAAAACCTATTTTCCCAACATTATCTATGAATTAAAAAATAAATGTGGTCCTCTTAAAAACAGGTAGACATTAATTTCTTCAAATTAATATTTAATATACAATTTAATTACCGTTATATAAGCATAATAAGTTTCATAAGCAAATAAGTTCTAAATATTTGCATTATTTTCAATTAAAAAAGTACATATTTTAGGTAGAGTATATACAATTTTTTATTTAATATGTTTTATTAATATTATTATTAACGTTCACTTATTCAAATAATAAGGATCTTGAGTTAAACTTGAGTTCAAAGTGTTTTACTGTTTATTATTTAGATCGGATATAGAAATATTAGGATCGTTACAAAAAAGATATGAGATATAGCCAAAACGGTTTATCAGTTAAAAGCTCCATTATGAGTTTTTTTTATCGTATATGAGACATATAACACATATCAAATTTCTAATTTTCTTTCTAACGACTTGCAATTGAGGTCTGAGATTCGAAACGATATTCTTACTACATGATAACAATATCCTTTACTATGAAAGCTTTCATTTATTTTCATCGCGAAGTGTTATTATCCTGCAGAGTACAAAAAATAGACTGATGATTTACTAGAACCTCCGGTCTTTTAACGGTCGCTCGTTAAATGCAAATTATGTGAATCAGAAAATCTATAGCGAGCGTGCGCTTGTGCGAGAAGTTTTCTGGTTTGTTACCTGATGTATCATAAATTCTTGACGTTCACGGTACAATCGAAATTTACATTTCACAAGGGATATAAAGATGCAGCGCCGAGATAAAAAGGAGTTGCGCTGAAATTTCGAAGTTCAATCGTTAAGTCCCTTTTATCGCCGGCAATTTTACCGCTCTAAATTTTAATATATTCAAAATCAATAGTTATATTTGATGCAAAAACATCTTGATGATAAAATTATTACTCGGTACTTGTCATTAAATTTTTTCCCGTTTACTAAATAAATTATTGTAAAATAAAATGTATTATTTCTGAAGAATGATATGGTCATATTCACGCGACAATAAAATATCAATAGCATATATGCTAGAATTTTTAATTTAGGACCTAACGATTTCTAAATGTCATTAAAAGATAAATCTTTCAATAATTAAAAATAGCTTATGTACTTATTATGATATTTGTTTGAATATTTACATTAAAAAAAAAATATTGAAAGTATCCTTGAACATCCAGATGTTACATCAAGGGTATATAACAAATCTACGAGATTCTTGTAGAGTTAGGGAAAAAATTTATGGGGCTGATACCCGAGGGTGTAAAATGCCCGGAAAATTCGTTGCGTCGCGCTATTTACGTGTCGAAGCAAACCTTCGTTTGAAGCAGGTATTATCCACACTCCAAGATTGAGTGTTAAGGATCATGATCTCGAGCTTAATGTCCTTTCGATTAAATACGTTTCAATCTAGTAGAAATGGGATTTGTATGGGAAATTGGAATTCTGTATGCAATGCATCTTCTGAATATCAATACGGAAATACTTATGCAGGTGGAGAACTAAGCGAATTGTATATAATTACCTCATTGCGTTGCTAATTATCAGAAAATAAAATAATCATTACTTCAAATTAGATCAATAAAATTATATACTAGAATTTTTAATTTAGAATAAGGAGGAATAAAAATTTATACTCTGTGATCAATTATTTTGAATAAAAAGAAGTCTTTTGTAATACTAATTCTATAATAAAAATATACATTCATTTTTGCTGTTTAATTTTACTTGTTAAAATTGAATTCGATTTGAATTAATACGAAGCAAACACATCGGCAGCAGTGTAAAATTAAGTATTATTTTACGTATTTTACTATTTCATAATGACGTAATGATGTATATTATATTAGAAGCTTAATATCTGAAATTTCTTATATTTTGCATACATTCTCTAAACATCGTCACAAAAATAAAATTTTCATTGATTTAATTTACGTGGCAGTCTCTCTTTATGGTAGCGACAGGTTAAAATGAAGAAGTTATGTACATCTTATTATTCAACGCCCGGTAATAGTTTATTTATAACAATGAAAAAAATTAAATAAATTTCGATGTTGTTTATATCTTATACAAATTGTATATGTCGCATCTGTGACACATTTATAAGCACATTTTCCGAAAAACTGTCGCTTTTGCGTACATTCATTTCAGCGAATTGTGACCCTGTCTCACTCGGGGCATGAGCCACTCCACCAAATTCACTAAAGCACTGAGTGTAACTTTGAAATATCGCCGAAACTTCGGCAATTATACGTATACAGCGGAACAAACATAAATATAAAGGGGCGTGAACGCACTTTATGACCATTGGACAATTTTTGTTTAAAGCACATCCAAAAATTTGTCGCGCAGCTCGTAATACTTTTCACAGGAAATGCTGATTCAAATTTCACGAATAATTTAATAATATTTTTTCTGACAATATGAATAATATACTAAAGTTACATTATAGAAACCACACTTTTCAATCTTACATTATAAAATCTTTATATTTAATCGATTAGAATGTCGATTGATATTCGGAATAGTAAGAAGATCAGCACTGGTATAACATAAATTGTAGAACAATATAGGAAGATCGAAGACCCAACAGAAAAAAGCTTCAGCCAATTGGGAAATATGATTATGAAAGACAACCAATCCGCTTCTCCTCTTGGCCCTTGGTCTCTCTCTCTCTCTCTCTCTCTCTCTCTCTCTCTCTCTTTCTATCTTTCCTCGAACGAGGGGTCATATTACACAAGCTATAGTGGAAATCCTAGCCGACATGCACTTAGACCTGTTCCTTCGTTTTTCTCAAACGTCCCAAAAACGACGCCAAGTACAACGCCAAGCAATTGCATGGTAGTAGCGTTCGTATTTTGAAAAAGCATTCCCAACGATCTAGCATTACGTTTTCAATACCTATAGGCGTCGTTCTCCCCTTATAGCGACGAATTACTGTACGTCCCTCTTCTCATTCTCTCTCTCTCTCTCTCTCTCTCTCTCTCGCTCGCTCTCTGTTTCTTATGGTATACTTGGCAGTGTTCGTTCTACAGTTAGTATTTCTAGATCTCTTTACTTTTTCTGGACGAGCAGACGAATATGGAAGGAAAGCTTGTTCCAGACAACACACAGGGGTGACTCTAATATTAGCATTGGTTCATTCAATTATCGCTAGAGAAAAAGTTTTGTGCGCCTTAATGCTGTACGCACGCGAGCTTTGGGCGTAGCTGTCAGGCTTCGTTTTCACTAAGAAACTTCGGCGAACTGAAGCCAACCTTCTCATCGTTGTCTCACGCCGCTTATGATTCTATCGGAGCTGATCGTTCAATTTTAATCGGCTCTACATTTTCTCCCGGTATAATATATCATTGATAAATACAATCGCGTAATCTGATATTTATAAAAAATTGTTTTGCTCTAATATACGTGGTAAGTCTCGTCTGAAATCATGCACACGTAGGTTATTTAAATATAATTCGTTCATGCAGTACTGCCGCAAAATACATTTCATTAACAATATACATTACAGAATAGGTACAACGCTGTTTTCAATTTCTTGTCCTGTATAGATATTTTAGTAGGATCGAGTATTGAGAGGTTGATTCATTTTACTAGAGAATATGGAAATAGAATAAGAATACAATAAAGAAAATGATACTCTTCACGTCCGTTCGTTCAACCAATCAGTTGTGCACGTGATGTGAAATTCCGTTCAGTTTTGAAGTCCGCGAATTGCCATAGTGCACTTAGCAGCGAAGTATTGTCTCGGTTGTCCATTTTGTTGGTCATTTCGTTGGAGTAATTCATTGCTTTGTCAGGGGGAGTAATGAAGTAGACACGATAAACAATAGAACGGCGGATATCCTGTCTTGTAGTATTTACTCGGACGACTCGGTGTCTATCGGTCTTTTCAAATAAACTTTCATTTGCCGAGCAGTGTCCCGGAGAATTGAGGATTATTGGATTCTCGTTAGGACGTCTTGCGTTTCGCACCGTTGAAATCCGGAAGGAGAGAGACTTTACTGCCAGGCGCTCACCGTCTCCTACCGCCCTCCTGTACCCCCTCCCCATCTATCTCTAGATCTCAGCAGGCGAGTGAGCAAAAGAAAGATGAGCATTTTGACGTTTATCGATCGTCCTCGACGTAATAGCCAGAATAATTGCTAGAATAATCGGTATGCATGAACGTCGGAGAGCTTATTGGAAGAAGTAGAAGAAGCCTTCGAGAATTGTGCCAGCGGGATCAAAGCTAAAGCTGAGCTTGATTTGCTAAGTTTTCATAAGAGGGTGAAAATCGTCTACTCAACAAGGTTAACATACAAAATGTACGATTTACTAAATATTTTTAGGGTTTGAGTTACTTACAAACTGTTTTCAACTGGTTAGAATTTGTAATGAATAATAAATTGATTACAATCATTTAATAGGTAGAGTGTAAGAAAAGATATTAAATTGTATTAACCGAGTACATTCCATTATTAACGTAAATTACTTAAAACGTGAATTTACGATTGTTTAAAAAGTACTTATTACCGTAAGCAATTAGTATAATTATATGCGACTCTTTGAAGCATTAAAAAAAGATAGAAAAATGAAAAAATTCCTCTTTTAAAAGTGTAAAAATTTAAAACGTTCCAATATTATCAAACGTCAAAATAAATTGAATCTACTCGAGATTCGAGAATATATTATTATTTTATTTATTATTATTATTTTATTTACAATTGAATAAACGCATTTGGTTCTAGATTTTATTATAAACCAAAGAAATGAAATACACTTATATTTATTGTCGTAAAAAACAACTAATAGATTATTCGCAAAGGTATATATTGTTTATCCCTAAATTCCATTTCACAATACGTCCGTACGAATCGTGCAAGGCAACTATATGAGAGAACGCTTTAATAACTTGTGCGTTATCAATTTCCACATAATACACAGATAGCCAAAGTTGGGATACACGCATTTTCCTACTGGTCTCCCCCGTAGCAATAATGCACACAACCTCTGAACCCAGAAGCGAGTCATACTTGAGCTCGTATATTCCTTAGGCTATTAAATGCTTTGCAGTTTGACGATGTCCACGCGCTCGGCAGCATCGGTGCGTGTGTACTTCGTGTGAGAGAAATGTGAATTTATATGCTCATCACCGTCCCGACGGTCATACGCGTCAGCCCAAAAGCATCGACTACTGTGCGGTAGGAAGCGAGTTCTCCGCGACAACCTGAAGCATAATTCAACTAACTCTATAAGCAAGTTCATCAGTGCCTACTCACTTGCCCGCTTTGTTACCTACGATACCCAAGTTGCTTACCTATTTCACAATCCCTCTGGTATATAAACCTTCTAGTGCGAAAACTGAAGTAGCGGAGGATAGAATGAGTAGGAAGAGAAGAAGAGAGAGATAGGGATGAGATTGATCAATTTTCACTCCTCTGTCAAATTGAAGCAGAACTTTTTTCACTTCAAGAACTACTGCGGTAATAAGTTTAAAAATAGCTTTGATGCCCAGTGTATCTTGAATGGTATTTTACTATTTTTCATATTTGTAAGAGTTATATTTGTTTATATATATTTATTAAAATATAAGCGGCAATAATAACAATATTTATCTAATACAATACGTTAGTACATTCAAATTGTAATGGATAATAAATTAACTATCTTTTGGCGACCTTACTTCATTAACAATTACGTGATTAGATACAATTTATAACCGAATATTCTTACTTATTCACTAATATCGTAAGAGAGTTTAGAGAAGAAGCTTTGCTTATCTTTTTACGTATTTTGAGCGTTCGCTGCTTTAACCTCGACCCTGATCTTGTGGTTATTGACTTATCAATAGGAGAGTATAAAATTAGCTACATTTCAAAGTATTAAGTATATAGTTGTTTCTCTCTTGGCGGACAGGGGCGAAAGAGAACAACAGTTCTCCGTCGTCTGCCTTGCAGTGTTCGAACTCGAATTTTGTCCCTCGACTTGTAGACAAGTCCTGCTATATCGACGTATCACAATGCACGTACCAAATGTATTACTTGTACATTTGGAGTATCGTTACATACAATACTTAAAGTTCAGCTTTTGAAATAATTATGTTGAAACATATCATTTTTTAAATTCAACATGATACAATTATATTACGTTTTAAAGTTGGACTTGAACTTGGAGACTTAGATCCTCTCTTTGCAACAAATTGCAATAAAAAATAACATTTTTTGCAATGAAAGTATCTAATATGCACAGGAGTATGTTTTAGTTAATGAAGAAAAGAAGACCAAGTGAAACAAATGCAATATTTATTACGTATTTATCACGCTGCAGTAACGATTTATTTAATAATTTGAGTAAGACGATATTCGGTGACTCTATAGCGGTTTACATTATTACAATAAGGGTATAACGAATAAATGTATTTCGAATATCTTTGTCGACAGGGTACTGAAAATTTACTAATGGACAAATGAAAAACAGACAAATTCGAACGAACAAGGATATAAGGGACATAAGAGCCTTACGTACTTACAGTAAGTACACGTACACGATTATTACAGGCATTGGAATAAATAAGCGTGGGTACGCATCTCAAAACATATATAATTATACAGTAAGTGTCAGCTCGCCAAGCCGTGCTCTCGAGTAGTACGTTATTCGGATGGGCTGCTAGTACTAGGAGTACGGGGCCCTGTTCCGCGCTTCGGTCGGGAAAGCGATCGTCTGGAATTGTTTAATTAAATTCATTCGGTACGTTTGTGATTGCTATCGTACTTATCTTAATACCATTTTTTAAATTGTTTTACGAATTATATGTGCACATAAGTGAGTCTGCGAGATAAGTATGTGGATTGACGTGCAAATTTAAAGTCACCGTTTTCACGCATATAACGAAATAAAAGCGAATCGATTTATTTCTAAATTATTGCATATAAACTTTGTAATATTCTCTTGATAAATACTGTATATATGTAGTAATAATATAATATTTAATTTTTAAATTTTAAATATTTTTTAAGCAATGATCATATTGTTCATATTGTTGAAAATTATTCCTTTATGTTAATATTTTATCATTAATAAATGAACATGTAAATATTTTGAATTCATAATAGTTCACGACAATTTATTAATTAAAATTAGTGTAGAAAATCTTTTTTTAATTTAAATGTACATATTTATAGATTCAATTCGCAGATGTTAATCCGATTAAGGAAGTCGGAATAATGAATTATGTATTAAAATATCTGTTATTAACATAGAAGATAAAAAATATCAATGATCTTACTTATAATAACAGAATTATATAATAATGAATTATATCCTCCACCGATGTACAATTATCTCTAATTTTATAAAGTTTAATATTGTATCACATTCTATGCTTAAAAAAGTAATAATACTATATTTTACACGATTGGAAGTTTATTTGTCCATATTATATAGTATAAAATTGTGAATATACAAAAAGCTTGTATAAATTAGAACAATTTGAATTATGTTAAGCTATAAACATTTACGTTTGCCTTCATTTTAATCAGCTTTTATCATAACCACTCGAATAAAAAATTATAAAAAATTTAAAATACGTAAAATACGTTATTTTAGTTTATGATTTTCCAGAGTTTTAAACTTGCACCTGGACCACTCAATCTCATTCCCGTGTATATTAATCATTAAAAAAATGTTTTTTCCATTAGTACTTTTAAATATGTGATTAAAACCAAGAAAACGACTCAGTTTTTCTATTTAGTTACATTTTTAATAGAGCGGAATATATATTCTTAACAAATTGAAGGTGATATTTTTCAACCAAAAGTATTTTAATATAATATAGCATTGTTATAAATCTTTGACTCTGTGCGTTAGCAAAATCAATCAAGGCATTGGACGCTTTACAAATGCATTGAGCTCTCGCCCTAGCTGAAAAGAAACGAAGAAGTTTTTTTCCATTACAGTCATTGTTGGTACAAGTATATCGACTTGACTTTACTCTCTTGAGACTTGGAACAGACAAAGGTCAGTCATATAAGAGACGATCATAGATCATGGTTAGTCTGACCCCCCACCCGTTTGTCGGCCACCCATAAGACTCGGCCTTAGCATTCTCAATTATCCGCAAAGGGTGGTTGCGGCCTCTGCCCGCTCAATTCCCAAAAGGCGAGACTGGCCGCAAAAGTTTCCCTTATAATTAAATCATTAATTAGCTAGACTATTTCTTTGTTTCGCAAGGCAAAACCTCTGGCGCAAAGCCAGAACGCGAAAACACCTCGTTGTGTTTTCGTCGGATTTTTTACCGTATACATACACATGTTAACCTATCTTTCATATTCTACTATACATGAATAATTATAAAGAAATAAAAAATAATTTTCAATTTTTTGTTGTTAAATAATTTGAAAAGTACCATAATTAATATTTGATTCCATGCTTAAAAATAATAAATAAGTAATTATTATAGAGGTATCAATGGAGAAAGAGTTAATTTTAAGTCATTCAAATTGTTGCTATAAAAATAAAAATTTTTCGTGTCGACTTAAAACTACCCTCACCGGCCTAATTTAACGGTAAACATATTTTTGAATAATGGCGATTTTTTAAAACCAGGAAAATTGCGACCAATAGTATCTTTGACCAAAGAATATAACCATCGTTGAAAGAACAAACTTGCAAATCAGTGCGAGTTTGTTCTTTCAACTGTATGTATCAACTATCAAGATTATATAATCTTCATAGTTAAAAATAAGTTAATTTGAGCAATTTGTCGAGTAATACAAAAACATCACATTTTAAAAAAGAATTTACTGTGTTTGCTACAGAAAAAGGTGTATAATATTTTATCAGAAGTCAATGACTTTGAAATTTAAATATGAAAAATTTAATCTTATTCGAACGAATATGATGTTGCCTACAGCGTATGGGCTGCCAAAAATTCACAACAAGACACACCACTAAAGCCAATTATTTCTACAATTAACAGCCCTGCATAATTCTTAATAATCCTGTTTCTCATATAAATAATAGTTATGTTTTAAAAGAAAAATTATCAGACATTTGGTTATATTTTTCTACTAGATGTTATTCATTGTTTATAAATACTCCATTTGAACTAGTTTTACATAGTTCATAAAGGAAAATAAATATTAGGCTGAGAGTTCTCTATAGTGTGACCGAGCTTTGGCTTCACTGAGATTTCAGTTACCTCGTTGATGCTAATAATACAGTTAGTATACAGACCATCCTTGACAATCTAATTGATTTTTGACTAGAGATTATTGTAAGCTGATTTTCAACTTTTTTGTAAATTTTAGCGATGGTAGGTACAATCGAAGTTCAGAAATTGGAACTTTTGTGGGTACTTTCATTGTAAAGAAAACTGAACTTCTCGAATTTTTTTATGTGCAACGTAAGTTTGCAAGTATTTACATACATACGAATATTTAAGTATACTATTCTTAAAATCTTTCACAAATTTTACAACATACTCCTTTCTAAGTTTTTAATCAGAAATTCTTCCTAGAGAGCTAAAAGTCTTCGTAAAATATAAACAATTTTGACTATACCAAGTTTGACTATCTGTAATTTGTAATTGCTTATGTAAAAGATAATAACTCATTATTAATTGGCAAATCTGCCATAGAATCGCCAGTATACATATCTACACTATTTTTCAACTATACAGACTTTTCTCTTTATTTTCTCGCTACTGTTTTTCGAGAAATCGACTATCAAGGCAAGAGCGAAAGAAACAAAACAACGGACGAGTCTTCTTCTCGACAGAGGATGCAAGCTCGATAATAGCTTCATAAAACGGCTTAAGAGTTCCAAAACATTTCGCCCGAATAGAATAGGCAGCGAAAAGTGACATACCATCAAAGTTTTAATACTCAAGTAGTCATTTAAAAGTTAGCGACATCATTCGCGCTCGCGCTTTTCCGTTGGCCCCCTTTTCCAAACTTATGCGCTCTATCGCTACTATGGCCTTGTGCCTACAGCGTGGATACCCTCTATATATACACTTGTGAAGTGGTTACGTTGTCTATACATAGAGTCACCCACGGGATCCACGTCTGGAGTGAGTTGAGGCTCAAACTGCGAATGTCTTCTAATCCAGTATGAAAAAATGTAATCTCGTAAATTCGCTTTTGTCTTGCCGAGACGGAAATTGCAAGCGGTGCACCCTCACCCTCTTTCCTGCCACTCTGGCTGTTACGGAATTTCTGAAATCGAATTTCACTCCAATTTATTACCTTTGCCGGTATAATTCTGCTGCGACGAAACTTTCGGGCCAGCATCGAGTTATGTGAGGGAATACATTTGCTTTTACATATAGAGAAAATATATATATATATATATATATATATATATATTATAATGCATGCATATACAAATGCTTTCGTGCCTATGTTGAATTTCAGATGCGTCTCTCTCAGGAATTCGCAGGAATCTTTCTTTTGTAATTTTGAATTCTTTTCCTTTGGTAATCGTTCGAACGCCTCTTTCTGGTACAGATACTTGGATAAAAATCAAAGAAAAATAATAGATTTTGTCTTTTTCGACTTCGAAATAAAAATTCGGATATCCGTCATCTGAAAAATACTTGATTCACAATCCTATACTCGAAACTGTATGATATAAAAAAAGCTTTTCCTTCGTCCTAACTCTGAATTATCGGAATAGAACTTTTTAAGACATCCACACATATATCGACGCACATCTGCAATTTCTTCCGATGGACATGACATAGTTCGTCGAATGAAGAGAAATCTATTTTTCGGGGTTTTCAATCAATGCAACTATTCGAAGAAGGAAAGATTTGTATTAAAACATCGTTTTTCCCTTTTATTTTACTCTATTAACCCACCGTTACTCGGATGAATATATAGAACATTGTAGGAAGTCGGATATTCAATCTTGAAAAAGTATGGACACATTAGCTGATAGGTTTATCAGTGTGATAAGACAACCCACTGAAAAAAGTAAGTTGCAACACATAAATTAAGCGAACGAACCTGAAGAAAAAATGTCGAAATTATAAATTTTTGTGCATAATTAAATGGATAATCAAAAGAAATAATTATACATGACAATAAAATGATAAAGAAGTTGAATATGGTAAAATTAATTAACAAAATTAGAAATTGAAATCCTGCTCGACATTTTGAGTCTCTTGTAGAGAGTATATGTACATGCTGGTGAATATGAAATAAATAGAAGCAGTTTAGAGACGGTTTGATAGTGCGCAGCGCGATAAGTTTCTCAGGAAGCTTTGGATCAATCAGGTCGAAGACGAGCACCATCGAGTAAGTGCGCTCGTAAAAGTTCTTCGTCATTTCGAAGGCGCGTATTAACTGCCTGCGAATCTGCGGCTCGACATTGGGACTGTAGAACTTGCTTGCCAGACACACCACGACGAGCTTTCGTGAGCGCGTGTTCGAAAGTTTCCCAATATTCTCCAGCATGTGCATCGTACCGGTAGCCTCACGGCACCCAGCGTTTCGATAAACCGTTTGCTCTATTAAACTTGTCTCCTCTCTGTAAATTCGAATTATATCTACCTCACTTGCTCTATCCGCTAGAATTACCGACGCCTCTTTATTTCACTATCTCAAAAGCAAATGTATATACAAATCAACTTTTGCTTATCTTTCTACGCCTTGGTGGCTGGCTGCTTCGTTTCTGTCAAATATCTATACTGCTTATCAGTATTGGTAAATCTTTATTTTCATAATTGGATTGTAGGAATGAGGCAGAATTTTGGAAGGATACTGTTGGAAATGGAAAAATAATTTTGAGTTGCTTCGTAAATATTTCCAAGAAATGTATTAAAACAAAGTTTAAAGTAAATTTTGATGTTATGCAACTGCTTCATAGGTGAGTAAGTAGCTGTATGTATCACGTACTATTAAATTTATAAACGCAATTAACAATTAAATTAACTGTCACAATTTAATGTTATATTCAATTAGCATTACATTATATCGATTTAAATATTATTTGATTTAACAAGAATATTAGAACAAAACTGTATCTAAATGATTAACCTGCTATTCTACAGAGGTTCAGAGTATTATTGACAACGTGTTAGCAATACTAGTAGGCCAATGACCCAGTATTGAATAATTGCTCCATTTTTATTAGCTTTATATTAATCTAATTAGAATTTAGAACAAAAATATTTGTAGAGTATTATTTAAAGTACTTCCGGTAAAGTTGTGATTATTGATCAATCATTGGACAGTTAACCGTTGAGATTATTACTAGGATACACTTATATAATTTATTTTAATTAACATGTTCGATATTAATCATTGCTTGCTTGATTACAGTTTTATCGTTTAATTCGGAAACGAAGATTTCTTTTTTCTCTCTCGCTCTCTTCTGCCGATAGCATTAGTTATAAAGGCGTGTGCGTCGCTTCGACAAAAGTGCGGACGTAGAGAAAAGAGAGCCGAATCGAAAATCCGGGAGCTCCTAGCTTTACGAGCGATCCCGAGAAAGCTTATAGTCGTAATGGAGCTCTGGACCAGGAGCGCACTGCCGTGCTCTTTTTTTCGAAGTTGGTGCACGACACTGTCGATTGGAACTTAAAGAGAGTCAAGGCTTTAAGGATAGAGAAAGTAGAGGTAGGAGAAAGGTAG
Organism: Apocrypta bakeri; assembly: GCA_018906985.1. Classification (NCBI taxonomy): domain Eukaryota; kingdom Metazoa; phylum Arthropoda; class Insecta; order Hymenoptera; family Pteromalidae; genus Apocrypta; species Apocrypta bakeri. The sequence continues at coordinate 5,181,546 of JACCIA010000007.1, read as the reverse complement.
GAGAGGAGAAGGAGGGAAAAAGCGGGAACCAAGCTAGGCAAAGCCGCCACCCTATTGGAAAAGTTTTTACGATTGCTTCGTTTCCGTGATGGGCATCGATATTATTACCCTGGGTCTTGGTCAACTTCTATTTATGCCGAAATTCAAAGGTATCAGTAGCCCTCGTATATTGAAAGTGGAACAGCATATTTTTACGACCAATCAATTCCTTTTTTACGAACGATTCACAAAGACTGTATATAACGTTTTTAGAAGTTATATGCAGCATCAAGTTTCGAACGAACGAGCCATTGAATTCCAAGAGGAAGCGAGATTACGTTTGACTCAAATATGCTCCGCAGAAATATTCTACCATTTTATCTCTCTCCCTCTTGCTCTCTTTCAATGACGAACGTGTGTTTATATATCTATATATACACATATACAGAACTTACAGTTCTCTTTGAAGAAAGTTAGTCCACGTTAGGCTGCCTTTGTACATAAGCAAGGAAAATGACCAAGCAGATTCAAGAAGGTGTATGTAAGGGTTAGGTATCAGTGACGTTACTCTGGGAAAGACTTGGCAAGTCGTCGAGGTGTTTTCATCAAACTATAGCCGGGCGTGCGCGCGCGCGCGCGTGGATGAAAGATACGCACGTGCATTACGGCGATTCCGCGTTTATGGACGTTCGTGCGACAGATTTGCCTGCATTTGTATATACTGTATATACTGCAACTGGTATAGCTGGTATAGCAGCGACTGGCGAATGGGATGAGTGAGCTTGGGCGGCCGCACATACGCCGCAGCAAGTTTCGTGACGCGGAAGTCGTTGAAAAGGAAACTTTGTTACGAGCAAGACCGGAGAATCTATTCGTTAGGACGCCCTTCCATTCTAATTGCCTTCGCTGTGCAGTTCATGACTACAAGTTTGCTTTTCCTTCGTACTTCTCAACTGCTTTGCTTTGGCTTCGCTATAGTCCTTCATTCTGTCTAATGTCTTCTCCTCTCTATATATCCGCGTACGTCTCATTTATATCTTTTTCTTTGACAAAGACTCGGATTTGCGTTTCTCGGTTCATTCCATCGTCTTAAATCAGTGCTAAAATATAATTTAGCTCTCGACTTTGACAGTCGAATGTGAATTTCAAGCTACACGCAAAATGCTGGAACGTTCTGTCTCTCTCTCTCTCTCTCTCTCTCTCTCTTACTTGGTCGTCCGTCGCGTATCAACAAGCGCATACAAAGTGCACGAAACGAGAGAGGGAGAGAGAGAGAGAGAGTATGAGGACGTGTGCGCTTATACTACATCTATATATGTATATGCAAACGCTGACGCGTGGGTGTAAGCAAGCGAAAAGCCAGAGAACTATACAACACGGTAACTCGAGCGACGTCGAGACGGAGGCGTCGTCCGCTTTCGCACACTCTAAATTTGAATAATCTCAATTCAAAATTACATCACGTAGGGCGAAATTGCGATGATTATGGAACTTGAGAATTTCCCGAGGATTCATCGCTGAAATTTACATTCTACCGGCCAGAGAGATGCACGCCGCCCTCTATAGCTGTAACTCCTTCTATCTACTCACTCACATCACCCGGTAAATTCACCTTTGCATTTTTCGTTTCTCGAAAAAATACTCATTTGTTTCAGATAATATCGTAATACGATTCTGAATTGCAATCAAAGAACAGTTATTTTTTCGATTGAGATATACTAAAGATGTAGGAAGATGTAGGAAGATGTAGGAAGTATTCCTATTGAAGTACATCCTAATTCAATTTTTTATTTTACTCTTGGTATACTATACACACTTGAATTTTTTAGATGAATGGATTACTCGGTAATCTAATTAATGGCCAAATCTTCAAGTTTAAATCTAGTAGAGTGATTTTTAGGGTTTAGCAAAATTTAATAGACATGATCTTTGCACTCTCTAATGTTAAGTGAGTTTAATGTAAATATTCTCTAATGTTTATTCTGGAACTGAGAGGGAATTTTAAAAAATAGTTCATTATTACTTTCATTATTACTTTTATTGGTTGGTATATCAATATTTAATATAATCGAAGTATTTATAACAATACGAGAATTCAAATTTTTTCAATATTTTAAAGTATCATTTACTCGTCAAAGCGCGTGTATCGATATATGAATTAAAAATGCTCTTTAGGACCTATAATATAATACATTGCATTATCGAATATAGCACATACTTTAAATATAATACGAGACGCTTTGAGTTATATTTAATCGAGATTTGTAATTCCATCCAGTTAACTAATCAGTCCAATAACTCGTACATTTTATTAATTCATTGAATAAATTCATTCATAAGATTTATTTGAGATTTTAATATTATAATACTTATCTGAAAGCACCATATACGCTTATAATAATGATTTTATTAATAAAATGATAATTCGATAATTTGACGTAGAACATTTTTTATTTGAAACAATTAGATTTTTTCGCCAATTGAACGAACAGTACACGTTGTTTCAAAATAATTTCCTGACATTTATAAGGAAGCATCTCACGTTTCCATTTCATGAAGGATAATCAAATTTGCGATAAACCCCAGACGAATCGGAGAAGAAAGTGGAAAAGCGAACAAACGGACATGTCCTACTGTTCAGTATAAAGTCAACTAAGAAACTTAAGACAAAGGATCGCACATCTATCTCTTTCACCGACAGTCCTCAGAGATGTTACGTGCTCTTTCATTTCGTCGAAATGTAATCTGGACGTGACCAGTAGAAGGACTTAACAGATATACGACAAAAAAGGATAAATACAAGATATCGGAAAACTTTGTTGAAAATACGATAATTGTTTCTCGCATTTGATACAGAACAATGTCATGATATACTGTTTGTCTATTTCATTTTTTTCAATTACGCCTAATTTATGCAATTCGAAAAAAATGATTTTATAAACTAATATTGAGTTGGTTGATTAGACAAAATTTATAGTACTATATTATAAATACAATAACTTCAATAATTACAGCAAGTAACAGCGAATAATTACTGATCAATTAATTGGCTGTGGTATTACTTTAGACATCAAATATACTAAGATAAAATTTTTTTTGTGTTGTTATTAAACTCGAGGAAGTGCTTAAATTGAATATCAAGACACTTGATTAAATCTGTAATGTAAAATCATCTACTTCAAACGTCAAGAGTATTTATTTATAAGAAATCGGCGCGCTTGATGATTCCTATCGCGGTACCTCTATACCAAATAAATGATGTATAATTATCGGAAACTAAGAAGAAACGCAGTGTCTAAAGCAGATTTATTTTTCATTTATCTAAAAGTTGTATTTCCAGATATTATTACTATCTTCACAAAATTAATAAAAAATTTCTATTTGAATATTTACATTTATACATCATTATTCCACATGGATTGAACCATTTTTATTGTCGCGAATTCTCCACTGAATTGATCGAAGCGTTAATAATTGTTATTAAACTTGGTTTCTTTATTCAGGTACATTATATATTATAGAAGATGCACAATTAAATACTTCATTAGTTCAATAACTTTTTTCTCCGTATCTAGATAACCTGCTGCCGATTACTTTAGCCAAAGAAACTAATAGTATACAATCTAACAATAATATATGAAATAAACTGAAACTACATTTTTCCTGGTGCATTTTTTATATTTATCATACGTAATTTAACAATTATAAGTATTTTCTAAATATTTTCATAAATGTTCATTATCGATATTAGGAACAAATGCATATCTCATTACTTTTATTCCATTAGCAATAAACCATTTTTATCCGTATCGACGACAATCTACTAGTACTTAGGTTGAAAATAAGTAAAACGATATAAATAAGTAATATAAACTTTTCCTCATAATCTTTTAGTCATATATACACATTTAGAGTTTCAATGTACAAGCAACGTAAAGATAAGGATCGAACACTGAAATCCTATCAATGTATAAGAAGTGCTCTCGTTTCGAATTCCAGGGACATTCTGTGGAACGATAACCGAACAAATATCGACAAATCGGGAAGAGAATGGAAGTGAGATAGAGAGAAAGGGGTGAGGTGGGGAGGGGGATGGGTTGGGGGTGAGAAGCTGTATGAGAGAGCTAGATAGGAGTATATACAGGTATATATACAAGATGATGTCCCGTGGAGATCGCGATACGTGCCTGACTGCAGGACCGAGGAGCGCCAACCGAGGTCGAGGGACTCGTCATATCAAGACATTACTGGGCCGGAGACAACGCTCAGATCGGTCCAGCAGGGAGTTCTCTCTCTCTCTCTCTCTCTCTCTCTCGCTCTCTCGCTCTGTCTCTTAGCGACTGACGGCATCATGCTCTCTCTCGAGCTCTTATGTGCTGCATCATCCAGCGACAACTCTAGCTTTCTGGCTTCACTCTATCCGCCGTTCTGGGCCACAGTCTCTTGTCACCGTCTCCTCTTCCTTCTATTGCCCAGTCGCGCCCACCCTACGACCCTTTGTCTTCCTTGCTCACCTCCTCTCCATTTCTATCAGTTTGTTGTCTTGATTTATTATGCTCTTCGCCGCCTATGCCTTCTTTTTGTCGATCTTTTTTGGCAGGGAAGATGCGAGCAAGCTAGTTATCTTGTAATTTGCTTTACTTTATCCATTATATATGTTGCTTTATTTGAGGGGCTTTTCAGATGTTCCGAATACGTGATTACTATCAATAGAGAAGAATATTCATAGCTAGAATTGTAATTATTCGATGATACGTATTTATACGTATTTTTTTAAATATAAGTAAAACCACATATGCTACATCTTCGACAATTATCAATGAATTAAGCTGAAATTTTGGGCATATGTGTTTTTTGTAAATATATAAAAGTACATTTTTTATTTTTTGATATTTTTTTAAATTAAAGATGGTAGCAATTCTTCACTTTTCTCCCATGTTAAATCTACAAATTTTTTTTTCACCAGGATTATTTCATTGAGATTACAAGTGACCATAAATAGTTTTTTAGGTATATTATTACCCTCACCCTAACGTCGTGGCCTATTGAAGTTGAATCCAAAAGAATACATAGAAACGAAATCAAAAGAGTTAAATGAAAAAGTTGTAGATCATTAAAAAAGACAACATTTTCTTATTTACGTGAATTAAATTTATTTGCTTAAAATAAAAGTTATCCTTACGAAAACAAAGTTTAGCATTAAAAATCTGAATTTTATACAAAATCTTAAAAAATATACGTTTTACATTAAAATGTTCAATATAAAAGATGTACATCTATTAATTATAAAACTTTTCTTCTTAATAAAACATTTTCGCCAATTTTTAACGCAATTTATACTAAAAAACTCGTAACTCACTGACAGTACGGGCCAATCTCAAAAAAATTCTTTAGTATACATAGTCGTATCGCAACACAGTAACCTACAAACATTTAACGGGCTCGGATGTATACAACAGAATTGTTACAACATTACTTTTAAAATAATTTTTAAACGTAAAAACCTATTTGTAGAAAGAACATCTCTTGATGAATATCGTGATTACTAATTTTTTTTCAAGCAATATCATAGAATGTTTCTATATCAAATATGGTGCTTCAATATGATAAGTTGGCTCGTTCAGATACTTGCAACCACTCGTGCAAACCATCACATTTTCGTTGCTTTTCTTTTAAAAGTAATGAGTGAAAAAAAATATTTGGTATTCTAAAATATTTGGTGGGTAAAAAACAGGATCTTAGTAACAAGCATTAGTAACAAATTTAAACGTCTTTACATATGCAAATAGTAGAAGTAAAATGATATAAGCATTTTTAACTCCTCATCACAAAGACAAAAGATTTATGAAATATATAAATATGTAGTTACATAAAGTGTATCTTCAAGTTCCGCTTCTTCAGGATTATTATTGCTTTTCTTGGCCAGTACTGATGCATTTAGCTAATTCTGGATATTTACTATTACTATTTACATTGATTAATTGAAACATGAAAAATAGTATTGTATTTCTTACGAAAAGATTTCTCAATCCCCCAAGACCATTTAAAATATCCAGATGCTTCTCTATGAATACTTTTTCACATGTTTTAAGTAATCTTTCATCTATCGTTTCATGTAGATAATCTTGGACATATTTGTTTTTCCACCTATAATAACAATAATTAGCATAATGACAATCGAAATAATAACCTTAAGCTCAAAACATATCCCATTTTTCGCGTACTATGTGACTGGATTGTGATGTACAATTTTGAGCTTTGACGAAAGTAAAAACATCATTTAACACTTTATTGCAAAATTGATATTCTTCCCATTGACTTGTATAAAATTAGATTACATCATCATCCATAAGATCAATTCCTTGTTACAAATTAATTCATTAGAGTGAATTTCTTTTCAATCGGAGTATTGCTCAAATATATCGAATAACTAGGTCTTTACATAAATGAAAAGTTCAATGTGCTTACAGTTGAGAATAGTAGAAGTAAGGCAAACTTTGCATAGATGGCCCAATACCGTCTATGCAAAGTTTAGAAAGACAAGTCCAACCAGGATTGATATCGAATAAGTTATAAGCCTAAATATATATTTGCATGCATTTTTATTTAATTTGGTAAATAAATAGGAAATAGAATAATTATATATAACACATACATTTCTCCAAGTTCTTGATCTATTATTGAATACTCTAAAGCAAGTTGATAGTATTTTAATTTTATTATTTCACACCAGCTTGTACGCAAATATATATGTGCATTATTTTTAGTTAAATAAATAAATGGAAAATACTCTTTACGCGTGAAATTAAGGGAATCCAAATAAATTTCCTTTGGTATTAAAGTTTCCTTTTCCATAACATAAATTTTGCATAGATTTCCCAAGAAACTTTTTGTAAAACCTCTTTCAATCGTTATTTTTTGAGATACTGCACCAGAATACACTTTATATCTTTAACGACGTCGGTCCAAAAATAATTATATAGTTTATAGGCGTAAAAATAAATAATGCTATAATATTATAAAATTATAAATTTATTAAAACCGTGTTTTTTTCGTATAAGCTAAAACAAAATACTTATTTAAGGGCAACATTTTTAAAATACGAAAGTAGAGTGAACTCTACTTTACGATCTAATTTCTTAAGTGACAGTATCGTTTAGCTATAGTATGATTAGGTTTACCCATCATAGGTGCACCGAATGAATTATTTTCTGTATACATTGGATTACAGTCTCTCAAATACTTTATTCGAAGTATCTTTTTTACACCTTTTGTACAACAAACTACAACTCCAATTCAAGTTATTTCAATTTGATAAGAGCGTTGCAAGTGTGTTTAAAAATGTATAAGGGAATACTAGCAAGGCGTGACGTAGGGTAAAAGGGGGCGCGGCAAAGACTAAATGGAATTTGCAGGACGGCATGAAATCTTCGTACACAGTAAAATTAGCAATCTACTGTTAACGAGTAGCTTGACTACACTCGTTTCATCACGGAAGTCAAATTATTGGGTTTTTTCTTTCCACTCTTTTTCTCGTTTACTTCTCATCTTTGTTGGTTTGGTGTCCTGTTGCTTCGGAGAAACGACGTGTACCAAAGTAAAATCGTTTTGAGTCAAAGCGAATATCTCTGTCTCTATCTCTACGCCGTTGCCGATGTCTTTATCGCTCGCACTCGCATAAAGACATTTGAGCCTTTCTTACGTATATAAGAGCTTAGATATTCGTTTCCCCCGCGATAATCGTAAAAAGTCTTCATTTTCGGTCTTCTGTCGCGTTCTCTTCCTATACCGTCAGAGCTTGTTTACGAGGCAGCCGATTATTCAATATTAAACGCTTACGCGAAGAATGGAATTCGCCCGACCATTCACGCGAACAGCGCACTACTTTTATTGTTTCGCCAGCTGCGGGGGTGAGAGAGCTGTGACTCTTGCCTTTTCGCGCTCGCTTTGCGACTCGTAGCCCAGAACAATTATTACTGAGACAGCTTAGACCGCCTGCCACAGTCGTCTCTCTCTCTTTCTCTTTCTCTCTATCTCTCGCCTTTCAGAATACGGGTGCCAAGTGCTGCCGGCAAGAATGGTCTTCGCAGGATATTAGCACGTTATTGCCGCGGCTTATTGGTTTTATCGATTTTGTGATCTCTCTCTCTCTCTTTCTCTTCACTGGGTCCTTCTCCTCCTTCCCTACAGACAGAGACAGAGAGAGAGAGAGAGAGAGCGAGACGAACCCCTCGCTGTCCACTGCAAAAACAAATTAACATCGTACCGTTGGTGTCTGAATTCGACAATCGGAATTCGATATTCAAGACACTTTTGGTTATTCGCCGCTGTGTCTTTTTTTCTTTCACGATATCTCGCTCGTATCAAGTTTGCGCGATGCGCGCGAACTATATATTATAGATTTTTACGATCCACAGCCGATACTTCGAACAAAACTCTTCGCGCGCAAGGAATCAATAATTCATCGAGAAAGATGCGCCTGTCAAAGAATCTGTTTATCCATCGAGTGCATATATAGGTGGGTTTTGATGCAAGCTCGCGCTATTAAACTTTAAACCCACTGGCAAATGGCTTAGTGGGAGGATAGAGGAAAAATTTTTACTCGCGTTGGTGCCAATTCACGCAAAGCTCTCGCGGCCGCGTGCGTCCTTATGCATACGAGAATATTCCTCTCGCGTACTTACTCCCTTTTGATATTCCACATGCGCGAAAGGGTGTAGAGGAAGGGACGGGGTGAGGGGATACTTGCCATGGAACGAATCGAACTTCCAAACATACCTCGAACCAAACGCACACCGTATAGAGCTACTCTAATTTATTCCCCCGGTCGGTCCATAGGTATGCATCGAATTCTGCAGATTCTTCGCGAAACTGTTCACTGCCTGCGGGGAAACTAACTCATAGCTGGCCGCACACAAGCCTTGGTCATCGTTCGCATAGAAATGGCCATTTTGAAATCTATCGCAAAAATTCTCATCGCAAATAAAATTCATCACTCTTATACGCATATACATGAGAGTTGAGCCGCACAATGGAAAGCGTTGCGAGAAGAAAAAAAGAGAGATGCGAATAGGCCAATAGAAAGGAAGGGCAGATCAATGGAATCGGTAGTAGGAGAACGACAGTGGAAGAAGAGATACGGAATAAAGCAGGGATGCAGCGTCGAAGAGAAGAAAGAGAGAGAGAGAAGGAAAAAGACCAAGGGCATTTGCCGATGGAATTCCGATACCATTATCGAATGCGAAGGATCTCGACTGATGGAGTAAAAAAAACAAAAAGTGCGCAGTCTCGGGAATCCTTTTTATTAAGCAAATACGCTTCATTTCATATCTCTTATTTAAGCGTATCGGAGATAATTTTCAAAGTAAAGCTTGTCCGCTGCATTTCCAACAATACTACTTTTATCTTGGGGAACTCGGTCGATGCCTCTCCAATACGATTAACAAAAAAAAGAGTAGGAGAAGTTGGCAAAAGAAAACTCGCGAGACTTTTTTATAAATTAATATACGATTCATTTTCATAAAGGCACACTCTTCTTTGCCTTGATGGAATTTATCGACTTTATTTTTTTATCGTGAGTCTAGGATGATTCCATATCGAATTAAGGACAATTACTATTGAAAGTCGCACTAGATCCCCTCCATTATTCATGAACGTTTATACGGAAATACCACTCACATTCGTAGAAGCACACTATTCGCTTCAGTAGACCCGCTAATGTTGGGGACTTCTGCCGTACCCCGTGACTGTTATATTTCTGGTACGAGAAATGTTTAATACAAATAAATTAACTACCACTTTCTTGAATTAATTTATGACATCGTAGGTACCGAAACTGAAAAACTGTGTGTGGTGAAATTGGCATCTTTTTGCTATTTACATGACGAGTTTTCACAACAATTAATCTTTCTGTTTTTTCATAAAGTTTTTAAAATATCACATTTACTGCTTCGTGTTTCAAAAAATATTACCAATTCATAAAATTCCTTTTATAGAGGATTCATTCAGTTTGCCCATCTCTAACTAGTAATGGCTTACCTATCACTACTATGATTGGTCGGTAATATTCCATTTAAAAAGGTTCAATCTGTTTGTTATTAATTTCATTTTTATTGCATTGATTATTTAAATTATTTAATTGTAATCATAATGATTAAACAATCATCTTTAAACAAAGATAGTAAAAACAAAGATAGAAACAATATTTTCACTTAATTAAATGTAATTTAGTCCTCAATTCTAAATTCATCGTGTTTTTTTTAATTTTGTTTCTTGCTGAAAATGGATCGTGAATCTTCAAAATTTCTTACAAGTTTGATGTTACGTATCTGACATCTAAATAATATAATATTATATCTGATAATATGTTATTACGAACAAGATTAAGACAATGATTATATCAACTTTTGATTTTGAATCGCATTAAAGCTGGATAGAAGATGAAATGTAACGCTGATAAAGTCAATTCAATACGTATAAAATATACTTCTAGTTTTCGCGTTATCTCAGCTAATTCGAATACTGTGTCCAAGCGCGTAACTGACCACGATATGTTGACTTGACAGCTGCAATAAAGTATGGATGTACGCTTGGAAAACCCAACGTTTTGTCACTGTCGTGTGACTAATGAAGTCACGCGATTTAATTCCTTAAATTATTTGAATTTAGATTATCTAAATTTTAATAACCCTATTCTGTGTTATTAATCAATTTCGCTTAATAATTGCATATGACGTTTGTTTTTATATAATAAATACATTTTTTTGAACATCATTGATAATATATTATATTATTTAATTAAATGAATTTAATTACATATACATTTTATTCGTTTACATACATACATCATGGCATATAATTTGTTCGATTTCAAAAACTGACTTTTCGGTAATCCTAAAAAAATATTTACTAAATTCTAATCTTTATTTTTATTTGAATATGAATTTATTTTAAATATTCATTTAAATTACAGTAAGTGATTCTTTAAATATACTAATGTGTTATTCACATAAAATTTGTCGCATTCCAATAAATATTAATAGAATTTTAAAAATAATTTCATTAATCAAGTACTCTCTCTCTCTCTCTCTCTCTCTCTCTCTCTCTCTCTATCTCTTTTGAATACTACTATAAGTACCGCATTAAGTTGAATTAATACAGCCGTCTATGTTGTGTGGTCTGTACCTGCGAAAGTAGTAGTGTCGACTAAACATCCCTAACTCTCTTACATTAAGCGGCTATTGCAAGTCAATAGTAATGTTTTACTATTTTCTTAAAACAATCATTCATACATTACCATACGTATCAAATACTAATAAATTCTCTTAAATAATAATTTAATAAAACGTACAAGTATTTGTATTATTAAGCTGCTTGCTTAGTCACAAAAGAACATTATTAATTTTGAAGCAATTAGTCGCCTGGGCGTGACAATAAGTATTGATATAACTTTGAAAATATTATTATTTTTAAAGTTCCTTTTAGTATTCAATGATTTATCGCCAGTATCAAATGCATTGCAATAAGTTAACGTTTATCAAAAGTAATTAATGACATTATCTATTTATTTATAGAAATTTAGTAAATTTATTTAGTTCATTATGTTCACTTATTTAAAAGTGAATATTCACTATTTTCGAAAATATTACATTATCAAACATTCTATTATCAAAGCTAGATTAACCTAGTGGTTAATTTTGAATACTATGTACTAAATGTTTGTGATAAGGGAAATAAATGGTGTCAATTGTAAACACTTTGGAATAATATAATTATCAATGCTAGTCAGTTTTTACGTCATAAATTACATTTATTCAATAATTATTACAATAAAATATCACGCGATTAATTCTTTACTAAGTTTTCACACCCTCAGTCGTCATTACCTTTATCTTGTTACATATGTACAACAATTAAACATTAATAATAAATAAGTCAAAATCTGTCAAAATTTGAAAAGAAGAAATTGCTTGAATGGTATCTAATGAATCTATAATATCTAATGAAATATAACTATTCAATTGCTACGTATCGACTCGTAAATAGAGTAATCTGCAAGAATGATCTATAATCAGAATAAAGTTTTTAATCAAACATTCAGTTATCAAACGATGCATATATTCGAAGAATAAATTAATGGTTCCAAAGATATAATTAAAAAGGGGTAGATAAGCGCAGACTGTGCGAACACGGGTATAAAAATAATAACCAAAAATATAAAAACGAGTATACGAAGGGATCTTTGTGATCCTTTTTGTCTCGTCTTTTCAACCGTACGGCTTGAAATTGATCATGCAAGTAATTGGGAAACGGTCTGTTCCACCCTCCAGCGCTACTACTCCCTCCTCCCTTATTTTCTCGGACCAACAACGAGAGTGAGCGAGAGTGTAGTTATACATAGACGCGGGAATTTTTCTGTTATCCAAGGTAACTGCTGATACAGGATTCGCTTCGTTTCGCGGTGGAGTTGGAGAAAGCAAGCGAGAGCACGAACAGTGGAATAGCTCTGCAGCGTTTGGGCAGTGCGAACTCTCTTTTACGCCTATAAATAATCGTTATTGCGGCGTTAATCATGGCTGGTCGAGGTCCTCCCACATTATTCGTATATAGTATATTGCTGAGGGGATCGAGTGAGAGAGAGAGAGAGAGAGAGACGCCGGTATGCTATTCCACACCCTAAGTCCTGCAGACGCAGTATAGCACAAACATACATCCACTAACCCTTGAGCTCGCTACTCCTCTAGATCGCGAAAGGTATGCATACATATATATACAAGCGTCAGCGTATTCTCGCAGGCATAGCATGCCGCAAATTTCTGAGAAGACCAGTCTGATCGAAGCCAGTCTTCCGATTATAAATATATGCATCCCGTTTGACTCATGCATAGGAATCGACTCTCTTTCTATTTTTGTTTCTGCGAGTAGATTCACTTTATTGGCGCACATATTATTTTCGCTATATATAAATATCAACACATCTACGAGATACGAAAAATAACCAGTACTTAGAAATCTTAATATTTTTCGATGGCGTAATGAATCTAGGTATTTATATTAAGTAAAGACGAACGTTGAATTCACGCTGTTTAGCTCGTTACTCCGTTTTTATGACCAAAAATGTTTGAAACAATTTTTTGAGTAATTTGATAGTTTATATACATTAATATTAGGAGTTATTCGAATTAAAAAATTTTAATTCTGAAAAGGATTTCCTTTTCATCAAAGTTTAAATCGAATAAAATTTTAATAAAACACAACTCTTAAAAGAGTATTTTTTGAAAAATAAAAATTTAGATTCTTGGTATTTTTAAAGAAAAACTGAACGATTTGAGCTTTCCGTTGGTCCTTACTCGAGAAATATGCAGAAACTAGGACATTTTTTATTTTCAGGTACCTAGTTCTTTCCAGTTACTCTTGGATTTCCTTTTATACACATATAATTATGAGAATATACTGCAGCCGAGTATCGATACGGGACAAAATTAATTATTTGCTCGTCCTATCAGACGCACTAGAGCTGACACGCGCAATAAGTAATTTTTTTCTCTCTAAATCTCTTGCCATATTGCTCGCGTATTCCTCGGCAAGTTCATTTGAATATAGCTGCTTCTCGGATTAACGTATATTCCTATGTACACGCGTGTGTTTGATTCGAGTCAAACGATACGTTAAGCTTTTGTATTAAATCAGGTCGTCTGCATAGAATTATTCTGCGCATATATATGTATGTGTGTATGTGCGTGTGTGTGTGTGCGTATGTGCGTGCACACATATATGTGCATAATACACCACTACGGGATATACACGGCTGCTTTTTGCTTACGTATTTACTCTGGAAAATTTTATTTGGCTCTCCATTGTGTGGCGTTAATCATTCTCATCGACGAAAGCGCGCGTTTATCGTTAGTCATCGTTGGTTGTTTCTCGTTATTGTCCGCAAAATAACCGTGTACTCATTCGATTCTAATACATATATATATGTATATATATACAATCCATCGAATTAGCGACAATGGTTTTTGACGGCTATTACATATAGAATTCGTGGTTACATGCAGAGAACGTGCGATGTAAATATCTCGAATTTCACTTACAATAGTATCCCTCTCTATATCGAGTAAATAGAATCGGAAAGCCGCGCGTTTCACTTGCAATCAATTGGATGATGTATTGCGATTGCAGCGAAGTGTGGGCGAAATTCGAGAGAGAACCAGTTCTCCGCTTGACTCCGACGGGCAACGTCACCGCGTGAGCTGAGACGACGAGCAACCGCGCGACGTGTGCCCTAAAAGCTCGAGATGTCGGATAGCCGCTCGAGTATATACACACATACATTGAAAGCATGTGTATATATATATAAGGAAGTTCGATTAACGTCAGTAAAAGCATTGCACGAGCGCGCCTATAACATCGACATTACGAAATACGATACGGATGATCGAGTCCGAGAGGGGTGTATACCAAAGGGCAGTGAAGAAGGAGGAGGGGGGCGGGTGACTGTTGTCGCTGCTCATACACGGCTCATCGGCATTCTAATAAATCAAAGGCAACGTCAGTAGCACGCCGAAGAGTAGACAGGCGAGATTAACTTATCGGGTCCCAAACTAAAGCCCGACCGCAAAATGACTTTCGGTCAGCCGAGCACGAGCTTCACAGGTACGGTAGTGCGCCCATGAGCTTCAAGACCCCTGGACTAGTAGCAAAACCTCGGTAACTCTACAGCGCGACGAACTACGTGTATATATATGTAGCCCTAGTCATATATATATGAGTAGGGCAAATGTGCTGTAACCTTGCTCTTCTCGATGGGCTACTACGAAAGCGCGTATGCGGTCCGAAGCTAAAACGGGGCTGTAATTTTAGGCGTATAGCTTTGAACTAGTTTGAAGCAAGAAAACACTGAAGATTGAATTCATGATTTATGTGGTTGGAATTCTATTTAGCGTTTTGGCCCATTAGTTTGCAGCTGCTGTCCGACTCTCAGAATCGCTGATTAAGTTACAGCTTATGCAAAGTACCTTGTTACTCTCGGGGTACGTATAAAAAGTTTTCCGTTGGATATGTCAATCTAAATTAGAATTACGTAAGCTGAACAAACACTACGGCAAGAGCCGATCAATGATCCAGTACTGGATCAGCTGATAATTTCTCTGCAGTATTGGTCCAGTATTCACACACTATAGGAGTAATAAATTCTTATTCATGTAATGTATACTATTAATATAATTATTCTAGATATAGGGCTATACTAGAAAATCTAAACTGGCCAAGTAATTGACTGATGCATATGTGTATTGGTATTAAACCAACGTTGTTGGTCCATAATTGTAATTAGATTGAAATAACCCTAACAAGAATGGAGCATTTACTCAACACTGGAACAACACTAGGGTTCTACCAACAGTACTTTCAACTAGAAATTGCCGAGTTTTCGACCAATACAAAAATGATAAATCGGACCATACTTTAATCAGTACATCAAGACAGTATTATCAAATCAGAAGAATTAATACTGATAAAGTTTTTGAACATTTATGCTAACGTTGTTACTCAAAAATCTAAAAATCAATTCGTACGTATAAATAACATTTACGTTAAAATAAGATACTACCTCCGAAGCAGTTTAATATTAAACTCATTTATAATTTTTATTTTCATATGATTTAGGAACATATTCCTAATCATGTACGAATTGTATTCAATTATTTTGATCTTTCTAAAAAAATTTCCACATATTACTATTTATGGCGATACGCGCACACAATAAGAAAGAAACGACTCACAACAAAGTAAGTAAAAATTTCCCATTATTAATACTATAAACTATCACGCCGGTCTTCTATTCTCTGTTTATCTTTCATTTTTATTACAAACTGTTCTTTGATGAGTAGGAATCAAGTGTCGGTTGGTTAAATTTAAAATTATTTATAAAAAAATACGGTCAGTTAATAAGACTTCACCGCTGCACTGTTCATTTCATTGTATTACCAAATAAGCCAATTCTTACTATCATTTCACATAAAACATCACTTTCCTTTTGAAGATCCTTCAACTTAGTTCGGTTGGGATCGCAGAAAAGAGGTGATCAAATAGACACGAAATTAATTTTTTGAAAACTATATAAATAAAATCACAGTTAGATTAAACATTTCATTTTTTCATTTTCCTCGACTTAGGCGAATTACCACTCGTCCTGAGGTATTGGTGAAGAACAAGTCATACTCAAAAAGAGCAAATGCAGTTTCTTTTCAAGGGAATGCATTAAACTAAAAATAAGTCGTTATTGCAAAATAGAATTAATAACGACGTTGAAGATATTTAATTTTTTGAAGTACCCCGTTTCTTCAATATTCTATTTTAATTCTAGCATAAATTTAGATACATCATACTGAGCCAGCGCATTAGCCCAATTTCGGTACGTTTTTAACATACCAATATCGAATCAAGGATTTACCAATAATGGTAAGTAGTATAGCGTTTGACACGAACGAATCAATCTTCCCATGCTAGAGCTTTGAAATATAGATGAATTTTTAAAAAATGCATCGATCACTTTCGCGCTTCTGACTACCAGCCTCGGATCTCGATAAAAAGAAAGAAGCTTTGCAAAAACGATGTATCGTGACAACAGAAATTACGAAACTGTTATTCTATTTCCACATGAGGGGCTGGTGGATTCATTGATAAAAAATGTAGGTCGCATACAAGGCAGAACGACGTGGTTAATTGACAAAACTAAAAAAAAGAAACGCATAGGCGAGAAACAAAAAACAAGACCACCGAAAAATAGCAAACATACACGATGGTCCCGGATATTTTCTGCGGGAGAAAAACAGAAGGCTACGAAGAGGAGGGGGAAGGGATGACACAAAGGGCCATCAAAAATGTTCGAGCGAAGCGAACGGGAAAGGGAGAGTACTGCTCGTTAGTGTATACGTGGTAGGTAGCAACGATAACAGACTAAAAGAGCCAGAGAGACGAAAGGCAAACGTAAGCGCACCACAGGACTCAGGAGTATAGGAATTGCGCTGACCCCATGACATTTCGACTAAACCCTACCACCTCTCTCTCACGCGGAAAGCCGCACTCCTCGTAGTCCGCGCACGCAGTTCCGTTGTTTTAGGACGCGTTCGCGAGGAAATTCAGGGGAACCTCACTAATTGTGGAAAACGGCCGCAGTCGCCGCTTCGGAATTTCGTGATACTATACCCCGTAGCTACTGCGCACGCAGTAGCCTCGACAGCTTGGCTCTCTCTCCCGATCGTTAGAATCGCGCGCGTAGCTCTCTGCCGTTTCTTGCTAATGGCACACTACTCGCTGATTCGGCCGTTAAGCCCGGCACAATGAGCGCGCGGCCTGCATGGCATTGATCGAATTACTTTAACCATTGGGGACCGGAAGTTACCAGAATATCGTTAAGCGTTCAGCCACGAATGATCTTGGCGCTAGAGTGTGTGCGGGGCAAAGCGCGCGCGCGCGAGTCCTCGATTTATATGCAGTATGCGATTCTCTGAGCCACACGCGAAATCGCAAGACCGTAAATTCCTTCTATACTCGGAGATTCGTTGGATTATTAATTCTTGGCTTTGAGAATTTATCATTTACGATTCTCGTCAGTTCGCTGACTTTGTTCAATACCTCTAAACCTGCTCTGTGATTAACTATTGATTTTTTATTCTGCACGCTTCGTATCTCACTAATAATTACCATTATTGGACATATAGACCATTACTCATAAATATTGATACTAAATAAACTTTTATTCAATATTTATGCTGGAATTAAAATTGAATATTCAAGAAACAGAGTATTTAAAAAAATTAAATATCTAAGGTCATTCTGAGTTGTTCGTAATACCTAGGATTAGAAATGTATTTTTAAACCATATGAAAATAAAAATTGTAGATGAATTTAATAAAATGGAGCTGCTTGAGAGGTAGTTTAATGACCATAAAAATCATTCGCCCACAATTTATAAGTAAAAATAAACGTTTCAATTTACTGAAATCCAGCCCACAAATGAAGTATTATAAATATCTGATAATGTACTTAAATTTTTGAGCAACAATATTATCACAACTTTATACATTCAAATACTTTGCCAGTACTAGTATGACAGATTTAATAAAACTGACTTTAAGTATATTTGACCGGTACTGATTTTATATATAGCCCGTTCTTATCACTTCAATATTGAATATTGTACCAGAAATGCGGAAAAGTCATGAATTATTGCTATCATTCTTATCGGGTTGTATACGTGCAAATATTAATAATAAGCGTATACAAAAGTTAAACTTGTGGAAAATAAAATTTATTCATTGGAATCGTCGGTGTATGGATTGGGGAATAACGTAAACATTTAGCGCAAAATCACTGCAAACTCAACGCATCAAACTACACGTATATATTAAACGAAATTCAATATATTCGTAAAACGAATTTTTTTATCCTACACAGAGATTGACAATTATGAACAATACGTAGATAATATTATATATAATCCATAAATGATGAATTTTAACCAAAGAGAAAAACCAAAAAATAAAATTATTTTGGAAAACAAACAGAAAGGAACATATATGCATGTCATTGATATGACAACAGTAGATAAACGGGACACATCGATTTCACACTATCATTGTCGCAATGTGCAGCTTCGTGGAAATCACACACATCGTAACAGCACGAAATGCGAATAGCCTAGCAGCTCGGCGCGCACGTGATTCCGTCTCTTCGTGTGTTCTTCAAAATGCATTCTGCTAGAAAGTCTCTGACTCGCGAAATTGCGTTCCCAAAGAGAATGGTCTTTCTTCCTCTCTCTCCAGACAGGTTCTTCCGTGCGCTCACCTCCATTTCTTTTGTCGTAATACATGTTTTCTCTCTTTTTCACAACCAGCTTTCTTTTTCCTCGCGCACTACTTCGCTATATATAGCAACTTTTTATTTACCTCCTACTTTCCGGCTTTGCTATTTAATTTTACCTTATTATATATTTTTCAGTGCGCCTATTGGTGCTACTCTTCGTATGATATACGTATATAATTATGAGGAGCTTTATTTTGAAAGAAAAATAAATATACCATCTCGGAAATCTAATTTTAAAAAATTTTTACGTAACAAGGCGCTATAAAAAAGTCTTTGCTGCTTTTACGTACGTAATCTACTTTAAGCTCTTTCAGGAAACAAAAGGCATCTCTCAGTTGAAATTTATTTTTTGGCATGCGATTCCGACGTATTGTAAGAAAAATCGAACTGAACTAGTAATAAGAAGTCTATATTATACTATCGAATATTGATAATCTGACAACGATGGAATCTTGTTTCATTCATTCGATTTCCAACATTCGAAAGATGATTTATTTTATATTATATGTGCAACGCATCACTGGACATGACCTAATTTTATTTCCTTATTTGCATCAGAGACAGGAAAACCTCGAAATACAATCGCCCTCGTTCATAGAATAGAATTTGACGTAGTTAAATGACAATTTTCTCAAAAGTGAATTTTAGCTAGAGCGTAATGAAAATGTAATATGCATAATAATGATTTGAAAAAGCGACACGCGAGAAAGCAAATCACGCCGCATGAAATATTAATGATCCACCACTTGATTCTCATTCAAGAAGCTACGACCAGACTCACTCCTTAAAAGCTCATTTCAGTGCACTTTTATATTTTTAGTTATTAATTATTACTTGCGATTTATTTCGAATTAATTCTTGTAACTTTTATAGTAAGTATCAATTAAGCAAAATTTGACTTTCAACCTGTGAATACGAAGACGTTATAAAAGCATAATTTTCAAATTCCTATATGAGAGAACTGAATCCGGGCTGATTTATTATTAATATTAAAAATTTATTTATTTGCAACCTAATAGGCATACTTGCACATAACCAATTTAATTTACCGTAACTTAATCTTATCTTTTTCAAATAAACTTATGTGATTAATAGATTTACATCAGTAATTAAATTGTAATTCAGGAAATATTCCTAAATTTTAAAATTTAATATAAAGTTATTTATAGATTACATTTTTAGTAATTCATCTCTAAAGCAACATGCTTAAGTCGGGTAATACGAACGATGCAAATAATTCCGTTCAAAATGTTAATTTCACCTGTAATAATACATGTGAAAGAGGCGTATTGTCCGTGACGAAGAATATGTATGTGACAAATCTTACTATCTACTAATATGAATATATATATTTGCTTCCATATTCGAATACACTAAAAACCAATTTCCCATTTCATCCTTTTCATCCAATTATTTGACGCCCTTTGTTATTTTCTTTTCTTAAGAAAATCAATTTTCATCTACTAAGACAAATTTTTAAAGAATATTCAATAAATAAAATTAATATGAATTTGTTTATAAACCCCACATACATTTAAATTTTAGTTGTTCATAGTAATAAAGAAAATGATCCAAGATATGAAAACCATTTCCTTTACATGAATTGTCTCCTGCAGTAATAAAACTCTTTACGTGCGTAAATTAATATGCGCGTCAGCTGTTATAGTATTGGTTGTCAGTACTGGCTCAACCTTGGTACGATATCGAAATAATAAGAAGGGGCAAAACTTGTAATAAATGAAATAAATTATTTTTTCTTTTATGTAATCGCCGTGGTAAAAATTAAACGAACTGTTATGGGCCGTTCTTCAAGCGCTGTATTTGGTAGCGTACTGCTTCAAGACTGCAGCAGTCGCTACCAAATAATATTGGACTAGCCAGTGATATACCAGTAAATGACAGACGACTAGTCGATCTATATATAATTTAGACAAATGAACTCGAACAGTAAGCGCAAAACATGCGCTATATATATATATATATAACTATACAAGGTGTCCCATTTTAACTTGGACAGCTGAATAACATGACAAATTGCAATCTAATCAAAAAATGTTTCAGACAAAAGTTGTTGGGTATTGAGGGGCTGATCCTTCTATGACCTTGAATATGCCCTTGAACTTCGTTTTCAAGGTCATTTGCAGGTCAACTATTGTTTTTTGAATATAACCCACTATTTTTGACCTCGGATTTGAAAAGAACGCGAACTTTTACGTCCAGATGAGCTTATATATATATATAGTTAATTATATATATATTTACATGTTTATACATATATGAGGTTATGCGCTGCGAATATTTATATAAAGTAAGTTTATATTTAACAAAATTATCTCAGTTATGTAAAAATTGCACGACAGAGCATATCAATTATTAAAATAATATATTATTGAAGAAAAGAGTAGTTTAAATAAATTTTCTTCAGATTTGTTAATTTCACCAGCCCACTGGCCTATCGCTGGCAAACAAACGCAAATAATGAAGCAGAAGTTTTGCCAGTATATACTGTCACAATTGGCCGAACAAAAATAAATTTGGATCATTAATGTCAAACGGTTGGTATCAATTTTTATCAGGGTGGTCCCTTGGAGGAGAAATCTACTAGTTCAATGAAAAATTTAAAAAACCAGCCAATTCAGAACAAAATTTTCTCTTGAAATTGATTTTTTTATCTGTCCGAATTTTTCCTCTGTGGCGTATGTGTTGGTCATTGTCTGACAGATTGACCGATCAAAAAAAATTGTTATATTTATATTTTTATACCGGTTTATTTTGCTTTGTACTTACTTTCATTAATTTTTTTAGAATTTTTTCATTTACGTTCTTTAAATAACAGGATATCAAAATTGGTACTTTTATCAATTTTGTCATTCTAGTCCCATTTTAAAAACTTTTGTAATGATAGAAGGTATCTTTTTGAATATTTTCATGTTGAGATATATATAAATATATCAACAGTTTTTTAAATTATTTTGTTAACAAAGTTTAACTAATTTTACAACAATATTTTTTTATGTTTTTAGTGAGAAACACTTCTTTAACGAAATATTGAAAATATTTTTGTCATTTAAAAGAAAAATATTTTATAATATTTTAATAATACAAAATATAATATATTAAATAGTAATTGTATATAATATAAAATAAAATAAAACTAAAAATTTTTATGTAAAAATATTAAGATATAAAATAAAAAAAAGGAACGTCAAATAAAAATCAAGGTTGTCACGATACTGATTTAAATTGCGGGACCAATACTTGACCAGTACTGATTTGAAAGTTTCGCCCCTTCTTATCACTCCATTACTAGTATAATGCCCGGCTAGTACTATCTTACTATGATTTGACTGATATCAATCTGTACTTGCCGATTACTGAGCCATTGTGATAAGAATTTCCAGTACTTGAAGTACGGGACATTATTCGATTTCCATTATCCACCAGTGTACTATTATTACTAATGAATCCTTGTTTTATTATATAGTTATGGCAAATTACAAGTCCAATGCTAAATTTATCAAATTTGTAATAGACATAAGAACATTAATAGACCGATACAGTTTACCGAACTCGAATCGTATACGAAGACTAATTCGATTTAAAATCGATTTTATCATAATTCCACTTTAATTTGATAAATCAGTACACGTAATTAATTTAAATGTAATTAGAACATTGGAGCATTAGCATTTTCGTATTTGACATACTCGATTAATGCGAATTCATACAGGACAAAACTAGTACAGAATTGGCTACAATTACTCCTCCAGTACAAAGTATCTAGTACGTCCCGCTGTTATCACTCTAGTATTAATTGAATACTAGGCCAACGTTCATTACACTACTGCGGAAAAGTAGTCATTACTAGTCGAGTAATGGGACATTGATTGATAGCCTATATGAAAGAAAGTTATTGCAATGATCACAGAAGTATATACGAAAAACGAAGGGGTTGATTCGTGCTGACGTAACGTAGAACTACACATCGAATTCCTGGAATCCGATAAGTTTAGCTTTCTTATATCTCCTAGTTGCTAACAGTAACTCATCCGTGGCTGTCTACTACAGTGCCCAGACGTCGCAGCAAACAAGCCCCGAGAGCAGCACTAAGGCAATAGAGACTACAGGTACAGCGTCGCCCAGCTTACATCGGCAAGAGCTGAGTGAGTGAGTGAGTGAGCAAGAGAGAGAGAGAGAGAGGGAGACCTCCAATGGCGGCACCATCATCAGCTAGCGGGAGCTGGGGATCGAGCCATTACTACGAGGACTAGGCTGCATCGCCGAGCCATTACTTGGTTTACTGCTTACGTTAAGTCCATTGGCTATATGCTGGAAACGCCCGCAATAACCGCCTGCTTCGGCTTTCCCCAATATACATATTCGTACAGCGCGGTTCGGCACTGATGCTGGCAGCGTACAGAGCCACAGTGCAGCAGTGGCCCACCGCTACCGTACGCAAGCTGAATGTGGAAAGCGATTTTCGGGGAGAATCCTATTGACGGTTGTGTTCTCCGGCGCAACTGCAGCACCGACGGTGTCACTCTCCCGCTATGTCGCTCGCACACGACCAATGCCAACTCTCGCCATATACGTATTGTATATATACACGCTTATTTACATGCCACATTTCGAGCAAGGAGTCCTGTCGAGTATGTATATGTGTATTTCGAGGGAGCTCGATATCTTCTCGTTGCTTTTCTCTCTCTTCTCTCTCTCTCTCTCTCTCTCTCTCTCTCTCTCTCTAACTCTCTCCATTTCGCTCCCTTTCTCTTTTGGAAGAGTATGCATACACGTTGATTGAACTCGGCGTACGTTTCTTGGCGAATTTCGTCTCACTGGCCGAAGGAACTATTGCGGCGTCAGTGTGTATTACGTACATGCTGCGTGCGGTTTCGTTGCTGAAATAGCCCAATCAATTCCGATCGTCAACTTCTGCAATTTCGAAAGCCTTTGCGCGTGCGAGGGAGGCATAGTTTCGCTACGCTGATGGAAGCCGTGCGTCCAAGTCATCTCGGAACTTTCTTCATTATTTCCGCGAATGAGGGGCCTTCCGGAGAGTTATAGGCTTTCCTCATTAAGCCACGTAAAAGCCGAATCGAGAGTCGTATTTAGCACAAGGCTCTCAAGAGCCTTCCTTTTTGAATCGAAAACTGCGATTTCAATCTGTAACTAGCCGACGTTCCAGATTTCTATTAAATTCTGCTATCAAATTCGTAAGTAGTAATATTCCGGTATAGTCGGACGAATAGATATTCGTCTTGAATTATATTATTGTTATGCAAATCTTATTCTCCGAGATATTTCCTATAATGTACTTTTCTCTCGATAATTAAAATTCTTATGTATTTAAGATTAAGTGATTTTAGATGATTGTAAATATTGAGTTGCAATCACATAATAAGCTCAAGTATGCATTGAATCGCTCTGGTTATAAATAAAGAAAATATCTTTCAATGATCTGATAGAGTTACACATTCCTATTACGAAATGAGAGTAGTAAATAGTGAAATTCTAGGATTATATATAGCATAAATCGAAAAGAAATGTTATATTAATCAGAAGGAACTGCTGATAACCCGACCTTCATAATTTTGATAAGTCAATAACTAAATTATCGTTTTATTCTATTAAAAAAAGACCAAACGTTGTGCTTAAACTAGTAAGTATCATTATTCAATTAAAAATCTTTTTGATTATTATATACCGGGGATATAGTAAGTCCAATAAAAACTATAAGAATATCAACACTACTCTCCAAATTTTAAACAGCGAAAATTCACTATTTGGTAGGTAATATTCGCTACCTATAAAGTAGTTAAAATGTACTATCTAATTAATTCGTTTTTTAATTTTGCTAGATTTTGGTTAATCAAAATTTATAGAATTATCTTGCTTATATTTTTATATAAGTAATTATACTTAACATGTGTACTATATACAAACGTATACTCTCCTATGACGAATAATAAACATAGAAGACGTATTAGTAGCCTATATAAAGTGAAATTTGGATAAAAAATGGAATCAAAATGATGGTATTGAATCAATTATGTTAAAGATTCAAGAAATTAATTAAAGGAAATAACTTTACTATTTGGTAGATTACGTAGTTGCATGAAATAAATATGTAAAATTGTACGATATAAAAAGACTTTAAAATGGTATAATATTTCATTACTTCAACTTCGTACTGATGATTTAATAAAAAAACGACCTTGTTTGGGCTGTTCCTTCTTACTCATGAGAATAGATACTCGTAGCAAGCTCTTCAAGTTTAGAATCACGTCTAATAAATGAAGTGTATCTGTATTATTTCAATCCCTCACTCATCCTATTAGAGATTATGTAAGAATTCATAATGAAGATTGGAAGTTTTTCAAATTAATTACCTATTCCAGTATACCCAGTAAAATATTTTATTCATCGAAAAAAGTTAATCACAAACAATAATGTATTGATTATATTATCTAAATTAATCCTTATATAAATTCAACTATTATTAGTAATTTCGAAACTAGATCATAAATATCGAGGTTATCAGTTAGTATTGTAAAATTAAAGTACTTGCAAGGAAATAGTGCATCCGTTTTCCATAATATGCTATCTCAGGTGATAATCTTATATTAAATACTGATTTCAGTTTTATTAAAAGCTGTATCACGGTTGTACTCATCCGCAATGCTCGCGCGGTCCTAGCAAATGATCAAAGTTATCGATAGGACGGCTGAAGAGATGTATTATGATGCATTGCAACTAAATGCATCGGTTCGAGACTTGTCGACTTCTTTTTTCGCTCACCCTTATTAAATTATATGTAACATCTGTAAAAACAAATATTATGGTACTTCATTCAACGATTCCAATGGTTTAACTGTATTAAGTACCGATCACATAAAAAAGTCATATAATTCTTCAAGGATCTAGATCTATCCAAAGGTATACTAATAGACGATAAAGTTCCAATCTAAAACGAATCTTGGAAATTGTATCAATGTTACGAATTATAATGCTTAAGTAATTTTCACAAACTTTATTTAAAATTGTAGAATGACAAACTTAATTTAAAATTCCACAATTTAATTAATTTTTTAATATCATTAAAATAATGGGCCTAACACTTTTCTATAGTTGCATTAGAACTAAGTAGTGACACAAATTATAGAGAATATGCGAATAATAATTGTATAAAAGCACCATACTATTTAGCATTAAAAAAAAAGAATTATTGAAAATGCTATACATCTGAAGAGTTATGAGTGCATATCATCTGTTAGATGTAGTATGGGAACACTGTATGTTATCAAATATCTTTCATTGAAAGATTCGAACATAAATGTTGTAATTTTTTACTGCTTGCTTGAAAATATAAGAATAATGTAGTAGCTTATGATATAGAAGAGACAAAAAACTCTTACGCTGTAGACCAAAATAATTTATTTATTTCTCCACCAACTACCATTCATAGTTGTAGCGATGTAGAAAATATATTCTAATGCCATTGTACCAATGATTAATTACATTTATAAGTAATCAATAATAATTATTCAAAATAATAATTATTATAAATAAAATTTCAGTATTTATGTACATATGAGTAAAACATTATTAGCCTATTCTCGTATTCATATTCTCGACAGTATTTTTAAAACTATAAGTATTAAAATTGTTCGCCCTTTTGTGGAATACAAGGCAGTTATAGTCTCAATAGATGGATCCTCGATTAAAACTCATTAGTGGTAAATATTCTGTTTGATTAGTATATTAGAAATATCTAAAACATAAATATTCATCGATTTCATTGCAACAGAGTTCAAAGAGCAAGTTGATAAAACTTAGTTTCATTAGAAGAATATTCTTGCCAAAAGAATGACATAGGTAAGTAAAACAAATGAATGTATTTATTCATTATTGTATTAAAAACGTTGCAACGTTTAAAGAATAATTACTTGTACTATTCATTAGACGTTATTGTATAATTTTAAGCAATAGATAACAATGAGATTATATATCTTTATCCAAGTGAACAAGCGGCCTATTACAGTTACGTACATAAACATCGTTTCTCGTATATCAGTTTTAGCAGCCTCTTCTTCATCACATGGAGCAAAACAAGCATTAAATTTATGAAAACTAAACTATAGCATTCTGATATTAAAGTTCATTTCATTTTATGAGATCGTAAAACTCACATGTATTTCAGTATATACATCTACTACATAGAATAATATGTTGTTTTACGCCTATAGTAGCATCAGCATCCTACTTCCGACGCTCGAACAGCTCGGTATAGCAAATACCAGTATAACGTTAACACGTTCTCGCTCGCTTTCTTCTATTTTCCTAGGCTATCTATTGATTTTTCCTTGGAAGGAGCTACGCGATCGTACGTATACATACAGAATAGAAAGCTGCTGCACCGTTTATTTATCCCCGTGCACCTGGAAGTTTGGAAGATTGAAGTATTTTCTTTATATTTTTGACACTGTCTTCGTGACCTCGAATTATTTGTAGCGATATACATTGTAGTACATATAGTCTCAGGACAAAGAAGTAAGTAAACACAGAATTAATAGTAAGTGAAAGCAATGAATTTAGATTGAATGTTCTTTGAAAAAGAATTTTTCTTCAAATACACGAATCCTCAATAAAGAGAATCTTTGTCTTTATATGGCTGTCACAGAAGAATTTGAAATGCTTACTTTTTATTAAATGTTCTGTTTATGGAATTTACATAACTCTGAAATAAAAAACTCAGCGTCTTTCTTATATATAAATATATTTCCATTATATTTTTCTTGCTTGAAAATTAAAGACGCAGCCACGAGCAATATTTTGAATTTCCAATTGTTCCTTTGGGAGAGATTCCAGAGAATAAAGAGGGAAAAATATAAAGCTTATGAATGAAAATTTCAGTATAAAAAATGTGGTGAGAAAAAAAATGATGTAAATTTACGGTGTCTCGAAAGTAAAACTATGAAGGTACCAAAAACAGTTTTCCCGCCCTTAAGCTAGTGTAAGTCTGAGCAGGAAAAAAAGGCTAGGGAAGTTGGTGTAGGCACGTGAGTGCCGTCGTCCTTGAACCCTTTCTCGGCAATAAACTCGAAAATCGTGTAATATCAGACACCCTAGCTCGTGGTATTTCCCGCTCGCGGTCCTCGCGTGCAACGAACTTTCTCCTACACCCCTTACCCTTTTTGACTCTCATACACGCACATACTCGAGCTTTCTTTCTCCTGATCTCTTCATAGTTAGGCGCGACGCGCTGTATGCAACACCCCTAGTAAGCAATATCTAGCGGAATTAGTTGTCGCCTAGATGTAGCACGAGGTTAAAGGGGTTGCCAGACAACTGGTTAAAAGGATTATCCTTGCTTACGTTCACCCGACTCGACTAATGCAGCACGCGTTATTAAATCATTCTCGACGCCGCTCGCACTCTAGAGAGAGACAGCCTAGCATAGGCTCTGTGCAAGCATAGCGTCTTCTCTCCCTTCTGCCCACTGTATACGGCAACTGCTCGTAACTATCTTGGAAGCGCAGACCGACGACTTGATGAATTTCATTTACGCGTCTCTAGGGATCAAAATCCAAAACTCAGCCAACGCCTATGTGTACTGCATGCGTGCACGAAACGGTACGACGAAGATTCTGAAAAATTATACTTATATACTCGAATTGTTTTAAAATTCCGCTGCTGAGAACGACCTGACGTAATTTATTTTCTTTCGTATAACGTTCGCTTCGACAAGATGAGCTTTGTAATGCTAAATTAACATTTCAAACTCGTTAGCTAATTTCATCCCTCGTTATGCTGAGGAAATTGCATTATGGCAATTGACGGTATACTTAATAATGTACTTTAATGCATAAATATATACTGTAAATTTACTTGGCATGAGGTAGTTTTGTTCTGCATGTATTGTTAAAATTTATTAAAAATAATAATGCAAATGAAATTGTTATTTTCTCAAGGTTTATTATAGTTCTAGAAACAATGTAGAAATATTATTTTTAGAAAATAATACCCTTTGTCTCGTTTTATTTCGAGAATTATAACTCTGATTTTGTTTAACAAAGTATGTGATTTCGGTGAATGAATTCACATAGATCTTTTATTCTATTGCAAGAAATAATTAAGAAAATATGTCCCATCGACATCAGTAGTTAGTGGCTTGGTTATATTTTTTCATTCTTTACTACAATCTTTACTTTCATGACTAAGCGATTTAAAATAGCCTTTAGATATTATTAAATCTAATCTATAGAAGTATTTGTTTACAACATATACGTGGATCCGTATAATCTCTACGGGCCCATACGATCGTGTGAGGACATTTGAGTGAGCCAAGTGGAACCTTCTGTACGACCGACACTATGCTAATGAATAATAAATGCGTTGCACTCCCAGCTACGTTTATACATGGCTGCTAATAAAGAGATAATATAGTGATCGTTAAATTATATTATATAATATTATATTCAACGAATCATTTTTGCTTTGTAACGATATTTTGACGGTACGTTTTTGCGTAATTCATCGGTACTTAGCTATCGTCAAACTAAAATTTATTGTATCTATGTTATGTGTCGTTATATATGAAATACGTTAATGAGTTTTGGTCATATTCTAATCATTTTAGACATCAAGCACTTTATTTTGATTATGTTATCTTCATACATACCACCTGTTTGAGAACGTAATTTTGATGGCTTCCTTGGTACTTGTATACTTGGTTCGAAAATCAATTTAAGTATACTTAATTCCCAGAAATACTAATAAGTTATAAAAGTGTACCTTATATTGACACCAGAAACTGTAATTGTTCAAATTATTTTATCATTATATGATCGAGTGAATGGTGAAATTTCCAAATTCTATTCTAATAAAAAGAATTTTAGAGTTATATTAAAATTTAAAACGGATAAATTTGTTCACCTAAAATTCGAGTGAAATAAAAATATCTTGAAGATATGTGTTTTGTACTGTATTGTTTGAGTTAAATACTACTGTACTCATTGTACGAGGCTTACAGATAATTGAACAAAAATATATATTATTCAGGAGTTAGAAGGCCTAGTAAATCTACTTCCAAAGTTTCCAGAAAAATATTATCGAAGAAATAATTAGACAGAAAGACAAGAATTAAGCTCATAGAAGTATTGAACTATAAAATTCCCTCTAATAAATATTAGTCTTTCTAAATATTTAAGCGTTTAATTATTCAACATTATTATCTCGAATACTATTTATATTAATGAATTTTATGAATATAAATCATTACATGTAAAATATTTTCATGCATTTCTTTTGTAAATATAAACTAACTGTAATTTTTCAAGCAATGATAATAGAAACTTTCAAAACAAAACAAACGTCAATTTCAATGCTGTCTAAATCTTGGAATTTTAATAAAGCTATATTTATAAATAGACTTTAGTGTAGACTATGTACACGTGCTGAAGAATCTTGTACAAGTGAACGGAAGCTCTAGAATGTTAAAGCAAGACCTCGTGTTAATTCAAGTTTAGTCATTTTTACGAGGTAGTAAAATATGCTCTTACGACTTACACCGCACGGCTTGATGGAAGCTAAGGCTGCGGAAGAATGGTGAAAGATCGCATTTTCTCGTCTCTTCGCTTGCGGAAATAATTTATATTAATTTACTCGGACGCATTTCTTGACATTCTTTTATTTCTTTGCCGACCCCTTGAAAAAGTCTCTCATCTCCGATAATTATTCCGATTCATTATAATGAACGCGACTACGCGTAAAAAGCAGGGTATTCTTTAATTACTATCTATCCCGAGTAGTATAGCTTAGAACAAAAGTCACGGAATAAAGCAACTTGTCGTAAGCAGTGCCGAGATTTCAAGATGCCATGGCTACGAAAGAGATTGTCAGGCCAATAATGTACCTCCCACGTAAAGAAGAAGCTCGGCAAAGAGCATGTTCGGTCCAGAGATTTAGTCATTTAAAATGCATAGAGTTCATAACTTATTCCCACGGCTGACTTGCGACAACCCAGACGCTGGCTGCCGCAAGTGTATCTCTCGTCTCTTTTGCACAAAGGAGACGACCCGATTTTTGTCTACGTGATTCTTCTCGTTCTTTCTCTTTCCGTTCGTTCTGTTTTACTCTTTTCAAATTTTGCATCGTACTTTCTAACGCCTTGCTTATCCTTAACAATGTTCAATGATGGACGTATAATACCAACGCGAAATATTTTAGAAAAAAGGATAATCATATTCGCTCCAACATAATAAGTCTTAGCTTAACTTCTTAGTATCGATTTAGTAAATTGATTATTTATTTGAAAATTATTTTAATAATCGTGATTATTATAATTAGACTTCAATGTATCTTTTAGATTGAATTAAAAGTAAACTAATTAGAATAAATGAGCTTTGTTTCTAAATATGATAAATATGTTGAGAAAACATTTGCTCATCTACGATAATTAAAAACTTTTTTGTTAGTTCGATGATTTTAAAAACAGTTTTATTTAAAAAAAAAGGAACCAAATTCCGATTCTGGTCATTTTTTCATTTATTTTTTCAGAACTACTCCTCTATACAGATGTTAACAACGATATTTTGTTTCCAAATTCGCACATGTATAAGTTCACCTTTTTTTAATTTAATTGTGTCGACAAACTTGATCTCTGCTAATCCTTGACTTCTATTATTGATACAGAGCTGTTTTAAAGAAAAATATACATGCAAAAGTAGAACAATTGTCAGTGCACTATTTTCATCACAATGAAATATAGATTTCTCTCGAGTTTCCTTAAATGAAATTCAACTATACATTTTTAGAAATTTTCAAAATTATTTACGTAATCACTTTTTTATCGAGAGAAAACAATCGAAAGTACAATTTTTATGATTT
Organism: Apocrypta bakeri; assembly: GCA_018906985.1. Lineage (NCBI taxonomy): Eukaryota > Metazoa > Arthropoda > Insecta > Hymenoptera > Pteromalidae > Apocrypta > Apocrypta bakeri. The sequence continues at coordinate 5,149,812 of JACCIA010000007.1, read as the reverse complement.
CTCAATGCATCCCACGATACATAGTTAGATGGTATACGGCAATGATTATTATATCAAAGCAAATATATATGAGTCATTCTCTGATAGATGGATTGAACAAACAAATTTTTTTTAAACATTTTTAAATTTTAGTTTTTCACTTTATCTACATTTGTGAATTTTTTTACATTTTTTCACGAACGTTTTCTAAGTTTCAGTAACTTCTCAGGGAAGCATTCCTCATTAAAAAGACACTTTTCTTCTTCAATAAAATAAACTTTACAAATAAAATACTTTAAAACCTGTAGATATAATTCGTAACAATCTACTAAGTCATCAAAGTCTTGAAACTTAGTCTTGAGAACGTTCGCTCGTGAGTTTTAACATGAAAAAATTCATGAAGATCCCTTCGATGAATACATAAATGTCCATGAAGATTAGAAGTTAGTATAATGAAGCTCTATTTCTAGCTAGAAATAAAGTTATCTAGTAATTTCCCTAATATTTATTATCCTAATAAAATATGTCTTTACCTCACATTAATGGTATTTGTAATGATTTAAACTGCACTAAATACACTATTTATTTAAATTCGTTATTTATATTTATTTATATTTATACTTTCAATGATGAAGTTTGCTGTTATTGATATCGGACAGTGAAGTGATTGATAAGTTTGGTTCATCGTCAACCTGAACTAACTTACAAGAGTCTTATTAGTAGTTACAGTGCCAAACTAAAGTTAAAAAATGTTTAAAATCAAATTTGTTATGTTCCGTCAATCTGTGAGACAATGCCTCATATATAGGTAATAATAAAACGTGTACCTATATTCACACAGCTGTGAAACGTATGCTTAGCAGACATACAGCTCTATACCTCGTATTGGACTGAGGAACGTATAAGTATAAGTATGGTATATAGAGCCGAGACACGAGCCCCTTCGAGAATTCCACCCTTCGTGTCTGTTCGCAGTGCCGTTTATTTCTTATCCATAGTCACCCTGTACGCGATAAATTGCTAGTAAAAGTTTGATGAATAGAATCGCTGCGAAGCCGTTTCTCGATATGACGCTCCTAAAATGATCGTGTGTGCGTTATATATAGCCAAACTAAAGCGGTAACAGAAAACATACGGATCAACAGACTTGGAGAGTATTTGGCTTCTTGACTTTCACTGGTCTACGTATATGCTTCGCGCGTGTAGTTGCGGAAAGCCGAAAAGAAAAATGGCTCGACGAGTGAGATGGAAAAGTGGACGCATTTATTTTTGTTCTTCCGTCTCTTTATATTACATATATATATATATGTGTGTGTGTGTGTGTGTGTGTGTTCACAAGCCAATGATCTCGCGCACGACTTTATCTCTAGCGTCTGAAAGCTAAGCGCGTCTATAACTCTTGGCGTCACTTTTGCGTATGTGTAGTCGTATATATGCTATATACTGTGGATGCAGCGTAAAGTGCCCCGCGCAACCACGTACAACCCTCCAGACGCTCACCTGCTTCCGTACGTATGCCTATTTAATTGTAATTTCTTACCAACTGTTCCAAAACAATGTTATTTCGTTGATTCATGTTTTCGTTAACTTTTACTTTATAATGATAATTGTTTAAGTTTTGTTCAAACTCTCTATAAATGCGTTTTGAGATGTTATATGGATATGCGTGGGCATTAGTATGCATAACGCAATATCTTGGAAATTATAACTTCAATTTGAATCCATTGAAACTCATATTTGTTATTGTTGAACATTTTTGAAAAAAATGAATTATAGTTTTGGCATTGTAATTTTTATTTTATATACTTATTATTAATAGAGTTGTTTTAGCTCAAGCTAATATCTGATCAGAAATGCTAGAACTGAAAGTGTAGGTCATTATTTGCCCCGTTCTTGCACGTTTGACTTCAAATGTATATAAAATAGAGTATAATGATACAAGTAGATTATACCATTAATTTATAATTTTTAATTTCGAAATTTACGAATAAGTTATACTTTTGAAAATCCTAGCAAAATTCGCCAAATAATATTAAAACAACCATAAAAATATTTACCAATAGCGTTTCCAATTTCAGTGAAAGCATAAAATTATTCGACTAAAAGAATGGACGATAAAAAGTAGATGTTAGTCTTATTCTTGTCGGATAGCATGAAAGAAGCCAAAAAGAACGAGAGAAGAGGAAAAGTAGCAAGATTAACAAGTTAGCTCTCGTCATAGAAAAATTAACGTGATTCACGAACTCGAACGAGGCCTGGTAAAGAGTGAGCGTCGTCGCTTTTTAAATTGCCACGGGCTTCACAACAAATATTCTACGCGTGTACGCAGCTCGTATGTTTACCCCTTGGTAATGACTGAGGGCACGTGAGACGGTTTTTAATTTTGAAAGCTCAAAAAGAGGATGAGTACACCGATCCGACGACAGAGGCATACAGCTGCTGCTCTTGCTAAGTTTCATCCGAATTTCACAGCACCTGTGTATCGTGTACGCGTATAGTTTGTTTTTACTTTTTTTAACTTTAGGTTACACGTGACTATAAGAGAAACGACTTTATGTCAACAATTTTAAGCTGCAACATGGCTACAATTTTTTTCTCATTTTTTTGTATTTCTTTTTTAAATATTTTCGTGTTTTTCGTAGAAAGTTTTGAAACAAACGATGCACCATGAAGTTACAGTTCTATAATTTTTTTTTAGTATCATATTCGAACGAACTATTAACGTGAAAATTATGCTTCTCATACGTATAACTGAAACTTTATATAATTACAACTTACCTGTTTATTATTTTGCAGTAGAAATATCATTATCAGGAGTATGCAGTAAAGATATCGATAATACGAGAAATCAGAAACTATAATAATCAAATAAAATACACGGATAACGAGACTTTGTGATAACAACAAGAAATATCGTACTTTATTGCGTTGGTCTAGCTGTAGGTAATTGACAAATTGAGCTATTCTCCGGAAGCTGAAGCGTAGGGAAATTTATAGTCGACGCACGATCGGGAAAATCCATCCGAAAAAACAATGTAAAGCAATTTTAGTGTAGCATCGGGCGTATTCGTTGGATGGCCGAAGCAATAAATATTGCGTTTCCAAAATATTGGCCAGCTTCTCTATGGCGCATTTCCAGAGAATAAAAATTAAATTCATAACGCGCTACGCGACTCGAAATAGCCGATTACTTAGCGTAATAATATTTGACCGAGAAAATTGTTCAATGTAAAAGAGTTGGTTCGGTGAGAGATTTGTCGAAAAAATTGAAATTCCTCGTACGCGCAAGATGATCCACAAGAATCGCGTTGTTTCGGGTAGAGAACATTATCAAGTACTGTTGAACTTTATCATTCTGAAAAGAAATTGACGAGAATGCAAAAACCAAGAATCTAGTGATATAAGGTATTCTTCGCTCTGGGATAGTTGACGGAGTCCGAGTCCAAGGAGGCGATCGCGTAGTTGCAAGGGGTACGGCAGATGAAGCTGTGACTAGCATGCCAAATAGATACTCAAAGTGAGACCTTTTCTATTTTTCTTTTACGCCCCCCCCCCTCTCATCGTCTTCGATGGCGAGCGCGCACACAGCTCCTCAACTTTGCCGTTCACGATCTTCGACTGGTACCGCTCTCGATCTCTTTTTCATCTCTCGTTTTTTCCCTCCGTTATATCCATCCCTCTACGAACTGCTAGCTAGTCTGACACTACTGGGTAATAGCTATATATATACCTACGTGAGTGTATGTGTGGATGCTAGAGCGTAGAAACCGCAACGGGTTTTTTCCCTTTCCTTGGCATTTCCTTTTTCCTCCTCCATCTTTAATGATTCAACAGGCTCGGTCGGTGTCGGTATATTCGAGCTACGATAGCCCCCCTCCCCTAGATCCTGAGTGGCTTTCCCTTTTTCCCCCACGAAAGAAGGTGAAAGCGCGCCCGTTCTCCAAGATCAAAAGTATTCGTCCTCTTGGCGGAACTCCTCCCTTGGAGCAGCTCCAAGTAGCGTTGCTCCGTTTGCGAGAAAAGAGAACTATCGCTGCAGGTCCTATACGTATATATTCCGTCTATCGTTACATAAAAGCACTCTCTGAACACACTGAACGCACTGGGTCATAATGTATCAATTACCTCGCCAGCTTGAATCAGTAACTGTTCGTACAGGACTATCGCAAGGGAAACTGCAGGCATTCGCTGTTATTTGATTTATTTTCTTTATTTCTCTTTTATTTCCTATCTTTAACGTCTATAACGACTGGCGTTGCTAGATCACATGGAAAAATGAAGGCTCATGAGTTACGCTGCGTCATACATTTTTGAGCGGTTGCAACGTAGCATAGCAGCACTCGACTATATGCGCCACACCAGCAGCAAGAAATGAGGCAAGAGATTTTCCACTTCAAGCACTTTCTTACCTCGAGAGAATTCTCTAGGAATACAGCTTTTAAATTTGCGCTAGCGCAGGAAACTATTCCCTCGCGAACTGTCGTATACGTCGCAACAGTTTAGTATCCGCGACGTCGTTCTATTCTATATAATCCTTGCTTTTCCATCCAACTGCTCTCTTTCTATTTCTGTCTGTAGTATACAAAGTTTTCCTCCATTTTTCTCCTTATTATTTTGTTTTTTCTTTGAAAAGTTTTTGTCTTATTTGGCATCTACTCTACGGTTTCGCAAATTTCAGATGCTTCAAGTTAAATACTCGGCGCGAAACTCTCGCATTGCCTCCTTAATCATTGACACTAACTCACACACCACTTTGGAATGTATAAATAACTGATTAGCTCTCTAACGCAGAGACCGATGCATAATTTAAACGTCCATTACCGTTACTCCTATAGTTTCATGTTAATTATATGTTCCAACACTTCTTGTCTAGATTCCCTCGACTCCGTTGCTGTCCCCTGAGAAGTACATTTACATTTATTGGTCGACCGCACTTACTCTGCGTGGAGCGTATTGTTTGTTATTTAAATCTTACTTATTATAATATAATCTCAAGAATTCATTAAAAACGTATTATATAAATTAAATCAATGTAATATTAAGTTTAATGCTTCCTTCTTTTTATTTTGTACCCTCGAATAAATTTTGATTAAATCAATATAGTTTTTAGCATTGAACGGGTATCAAGTACATGTATATATAGCAGCTTAGTAAGATCGAATACAAATCCCTAAAGTGGATTTTAGAGCTACTCGGTATTGTGCGCAATTGGTTTAGATACAACTGGATTAATATATAAGATCCTACATAAGAGCTTATTGAAACACTTATTTTAAGAATTAATTTAAATCTCACGAATTCTTTAGAGTTTAATAAAAAAAGTTATTTTTATTTAACCGATTATTTGAATTTAATATAGAACTATCGATAAATAGAAAACATATAAATCTGCTCGTGCAAAAGAAGAAGAACCGTACTACGTTTAATCATAATACTTTTAATAATAATACTTTTTTGATATGATGAAATATACAACTAGAATATACGTAGTGAAACAATCTCTAGAAAGATATTCGATAAAAAAGAACGTAAAAACATATAAAATACAAGAGGTGTTATCTCTGTTATGGTAATAAGTTAAGAAAAAGCCATATCAGTTGTAGAAGAGCAGAAGGCATACACGAAATAAAGATAGGTGGAGAAAGCTAAAGGATTAAGAGATAAAAAGATTGAAAGGCAGTCCGGGTATTCTTCCCGGTAAAGAAAGGGAAAGGAAGAAGAAAGGTACACCTTATTAAGATGGAAGGTTCATCGGTTTCTGGTTTTCCATTTTTTCCAAGCTCTGATCGGGTCCGATGAAAGCGCTAAGTATACAGAAATAAAGAAAGGAAGAGGTATAGGAAGAAAAGGGGAGAAAAGTGGGGGAGGGTGAAAGTCGTCGTCGTCGAATCAGAACGATATGGGCTCGCTCGTCGTGGAATTCCTAAACGTCAGTCCAATAAAAACTTTTCCAATTGACTTCCCTCTGCTTAATTCACTGGAACCGAAGGTAAGTAGCGAGGCGGAGTGCAGTGTGCGAGCAGGCCGAAAAGAAGGAAGCGAATGACTTTGAGGGGGTGGAGAGTTAGAAGAAGCAAGAGTACAAGGCTGATGTCTCAGCCCTCTCGAGGTAAAAGAAAAAAGACTAACGATAGAAAAGAAAAGCTCGCGGTGGTGGTATACCTTGAGGATTCGTAGGAATAGAAGAAAAACTGCAAGGAAGTGAAAGCTGAGGGTTGAAAGAAGAAACGTTACCGTTCTAGATATATATGTTTTTCCACTCTTGTCGAGAGTCACTGCGGTGTGATGCAGTGCGAAAAAGGAGAAAGTGCGAAGTCAAGGCAGAGTGAAAAGAAAGAAGGGAACTTGCGTGAGGGTCGAGGGTGTGATCTGCCGTCTTGGAAAAGCACTCGTACCGTCCAGACTCGCTCCTGGGATTCCGGATTTCAATTTAGCCCAGTGAATCGAGTCGATTCCCTTTCCTCACTCTTCTTTCGAGGTAGCGGCTGTTTCATTTCGAGTGGGCCGTGGTGAACTCTTGGTTTTGTTAGCGCGGCTCTGGCTTTGTGTCTATACCTACTTTGGTGGACCCAACGACTAGAGCTTGGTTTTCTTTCCACCTTCGTAACCTTTCAGCTTAGCGCAGTGGCTCCGAGAACGCAGTTACCGCTGCTCATTGCGGCTTTTATGCCGCTCGATTCGGCCAAACTTTGCGCGCATGCAGCAACTCCACGTGCGTGCGCAGCAAAGCCAGAGAGACTTGCTTCTAGACTTTTAACAAAAGCACACGCTAGCTCTAGCTCGACAATGTTCTCTCTTCGACCATTTTCCACTCTTCGGATACTCTCTCCGTACTGCTGTTTGTTCTCTAATTCCTTTCTTCTCCAGCTTCAATGTATACATATACATACCGTACCGCACCTTCTGAGAAGAGTTTTTTTTTTAATTAAAAAAGGCTTTGGCTCTGCTTGCTAACCTGATTGATCGCTTATACAAGCTACTACTCTATACGTAATCCCTCCGCAGAGTCTTCAAAGTCTCGCACTGTGCACCGCAACTATAATTTCCGTCTACTTGTCTTGCGGCGAAATTCACAGCTACATACTAAGTACACTTGAACAATTTATAGCGCTAGGACATCACCATGCAATTTCATCGTTTCGAAAAATCGTGTATTTCAGTTTTAGTCTTGGAAACTGATATGCGAAAAATAAAAGGCAATGGTGAATCCAATAAAAATAACAATCATAATCAGGAAATAGAGAAATGGCTACGTTGTAAACGGGCTAAAAGAAAAGTGGATTCCGGCAGTGCGCAATGAAGGGTGAGAACGATTTATAGACGCATAAGGGGTTAGGGGTGGCTGGAGTCGAAGGCCGAGAAAATCCAAGCTTCACTCCTAGAGTAGTACTAGGGGACAACCAAGATCTAAGGGATAATGTATATAGCACGGTATAGCTTTAAGTTTCAATAGGTTGCTTTATCTGAGCAAAATGTTAATACCTCGAGAACTCTTTTTCAATCCATAGCAATAAAAGTTACGAATTTATACAATATCGATGTTTATGATGTAATCCATACAGTGTTTCTCATACTTCATATCATACTCTTGTTAAATTAATTCTTTTAGCACCAAGAACTAAATGTATTAATTTTTTTTAATAATTTTGTTATTAATTATTATTTATAATTCTCTTGTATTTTTAGGATTTACTTCAAACTGGACTACTTAGAAGTATAACAATTAAATAAAAATAATATTTTCATTTATTTATTCAACCAAAAAAATTACATAAGTACATTCTGTAGAAAATAAACATAAGTTACCTGTACATAGGCTAGCAGAGAAACATAAATAAAGAATCTAGGACTATTCTATTATTTTATTCTAAATAATAATATATAATCAATTTCTAAGGTAAATAGTTGTTTAATTTAGCGGTTAACATGTCTACAGAAATTCAGCCATCCATCATATTGAGACAATCATCCTATGAATATCTTGTAATTATGAAAAAATATTAATTAGGAAATCATATTTTAAATATGGTTCACGTTCTCATTTAGTGAAAACTTTATCTCGCAGTAATATATACATAGTCTATTACAATTTTATTCTGCATCAATTGAAACTCCATAAATGAACACCAAAATTATATAAATCCATAATGATTCTCAATAATTACGATCACAAGACGAAATATTCCGATAAAAAAGTATTTCAAACTCGGATCGCAAGTAAAACAGTTGTAGGTTGCAAACATTTTCACGAAAATCGGGAAAAAAAATTTGGAAAATTTGAATGTCCGTTACATATCACTAACGGATATATCCATCTGATAGCTGTGCGAGCTGGTTACCGTCTACCGAAAATTGCTTCCCAGACAGAAAAAGGGAGAGAGTGAGGGGGAGCGAGAGAGAGAAAGAAGAAGCGAGTAAGCGAACGCGCGAGTGAGTACATAAGTTCTGCTGCAGGTAAACTTGTTCGCGATCGCTCGTGCCTTTTGACAGAAGGAGATTGGAAAATTTTCTTCAAGCCCTCTCTCTCTCTCTCTCTCTCTCTCTCTCTCTCTCTCTCTCTCTCTCTGAAACGACTGATTTTTCGTGCGGTGTATCGAGCGGGAAAAACGTGCGAGGCCGCGTTCTACTGCCTTCGCTTCTCTAGGAGCCTGCTCGATTTATACAGGCACCCGCTTGCACATACACGTATACACATACTTCGGCTAGCTTTCCTTTCCTTCCTTCCTCTCTTTTTCTTCGCTCACCTTTCTCTAGAAGAGACGAGGGCGGAAGAACGAGCTTTTTTTCTAACACCTATATATATATATATGTATATGTATAGCTTCTTTTCCTTTTTGGTCCCTCGAAAGATTAAAGTCGTGAGAGGTACAAGGTGCGAATCGACCCTCTCTTTCTCACTCTAGCGTTTTTTTTGTCGTACTGCATCGACGCACCAAAAACAACCAGATGCATCGACATCCTATTTCGTTTCCTATTAGGTAAACGTCTGAGGCAGGCGATTTATTTGCTCGATTTTCATGTAGAAAACGTACTTTGGCACGTACTCAAAGCCAAAGAGAGTAAAGTCGCGAGCTTGTTTTCTCTCTCTCTCTCTCTTGCAATCCCTTCTGTCGGCATCACACACGAGTCACGGAAAACTTCCTCTTTCAACGTTTCCCGCACAGTTCTGCTCTCCGTACTCGCACTTGAGTCATTGCCATACGTTTGTCGCACACACAATTACGCTTTGCTGGGGCTAATATCCGAATTTCCTTCGAGTCACGGGCTCCTTTAGTCCACCCACCCCATCACCCACTTGGTTGGCTTGGAATATTGAAAAAGACGTAGTATAGTCGATCTTTTTTATAGACCTCTTTTCCATACCTCTTCCACCTCTTTGGATCCTTTTTCCCCCGCAAATATTCCTGAGCCACTTTTTTTCTTTGCTTTGCACTCTTGCTTGGGTCCCGATATGCTCTCTGCACCGATGCATCGCTATATATACTAACGTATGCCGTATAGCTTACTCTGTAACAGATTTTTTGTTATATATATACATTCCCAGCTGTTCTTAGTATACTTTTCTAGCCTTAGTTGACAATTTTTCTTGAAATGTATAAACGCATCGGAGCGTAACCATCAAACACAATTTATAATGACTGAAATTTCAACACTTTTCCAATAGAAATCACCTTCTCTGTTTATCCGTCCACCTGTGCACATATATTAATTTTTCATACACGCACAAACATATATATCAAATAAACATCGTTAGCATATTTGCATTCAGAAATATAAAAAAAACATGAGAATAATAAATAAAAAATGTACTGTGACGTAAAATGCTCGATTTTCGACAGTGTAACGTGTAATAAATCAATCATATTGCATTTAAATACGTGCTTGGTATCGAGTAAAAATGTTGTATTTTATTATATCTTATTTTTAACAAATTTTTTCCAATTAAAGAATTAAAATTCAAATACAAGCTTTTTCATCGCTATTGAAAAGATTTCGTGATATCCATGATAATACGCATATTAACCAGCAAAGTTATATGAATTGAAAATGTAATAATAACCATAATATTATTATGATCATCACTTACGTGATTAAATTATAAAATAATCTGCAATAGTTAAAATTCATCATTAGTAGTGATTATTTTGGATTAAAAAAATATAAATATTTAAATAATGTACTAATTAAAGATTTTTGTACATACATGTAACGATAATAATGCCAGTCTATATAGTAGGAACATTACGTATACTTTATTCTCGTTAATTATTTGTTCGGTATTGTTATAAGTACTAATAAGACACATGAATAATATAATTTATCAGTTTTCACTTTTTATAACCATTGACCTAATAATTCATATGATACTATCTCTAAATCGTTGAATATCAAGTCGGTCTTAAAATAACATTTTTTAAAGTAAATCAGTTAATTGTATTCGCTAACAAAGTTAATAAATTTGTATGAAAATATATGAAGTGTCTATGTAAAATATACAACTTAAATAAATAAGTAAATCTCATATATCTATAAGTCTATAGTTTATTAAATACAAAATACTCACTTCACAAAATCGCCGTAAAATTGCAAATAAAGACAAACAAAAGTAACATTTGTAAAAATATACTTTACTAAGTAGCGAATAATCAGTAAACTAGTACATTGTAAACCTAATTTTTTCTTTGCTTACTAATAAAAAGTCGATTAAATCAGAATTAAAAATAATATGACTATGAAAAGTAGCGTGAATTTTTCACTATTTCAATTTTAAAGAGTATTCAGAGTGGTGGAGTGAAGCTAAGTCAAGGATTCGAGCATCGCGGCACGAAATCAGCCTTGAGACACTCCTGGCAGGTTGTTTTTAAAACTCGCGTTCCCACAGCGGTTCGTCGTGCGGCCATTAGGAAAAAGGGATTGCCACGCGGTTGCACTAGGTGTTATATACATATATACATCTCAGAGCGAGCCTTCCTTAGCTTTTTTCCGTAGCTTCTTCTCTCGTAGAGCAGCTTTCCGCGTCGAAGTCGCTGTCTATTCGCCTTCGTTTTTTCCTGTCTGACAGAGTGCGCGTCACGCCCGAACGACTTGAAGCTCGAACGTTTGGGCGCCCCTAATGCTGCCCATATAGCGCACCTTTCGTATGTACATATAAGTGTTTATATATATATACCAAACCGCAAAAGAAGAGACGAAGGGAGATCTGGTCTTATTTTAGCTACGACGCCTCTGAAAAAGAGCGGAACGTCGAGAAAGAGCGTTTTCTCCGAAGGTGGGCGGTATCGAAGAGGATGAGAGAGTGTTTATATACACTGCTGCAGCTAGTCGCGAGTAGGTGGGGGTTGCATGAATGGCTTGGAAAAGTAGCTACCGGCATGGATTTAAATATCTGAAACGCCGAAGACTTTCTCCCGCTGTATACCACTGTTATACCGCTTTTTCTTTGCTATCTCTCACTCGAACGGTAGCGAGCGTTTAGCGAAGAGCTTTCGCACGAGCTTTACGTTCTCTTTTTCTCGCTTGACTTACTCCGTATCGATCTTTTATCAGAACGTCTCAGACCAGTCAACTGTCTTTTTCTTCTGTGAACGCACCTTGTCCTGTAAAAATTCAACTTGGCAAGCATAGCGTTATGCATTTTTAAATACTTTTCTACAAGAAGATATTATTGTACTAGAAAATTGAAATTCCCGAGCCGATCGGAGAAGAGTTGTTGGTTTCTGTCATGCAGAATTATTCAAAATTAGTTTTATTGAACTAGTTTTTTTCTTGCCAAGATAACGTTCATTAGTCTTGTAAATAAATTGCATAAAATTCATATCGAATGATTACTTCTCAATAATAATAATAATATACTTATTACTGCTTTTCAATTGGGGCGACTCTTAGCGCGATAATCGCGAGGTTTGTTCGTGATTGGTTAAATTCAATGAAAATAAAATGCATTTTCCCAAAGCGTCCCTGCGCTATATTCATATATTTTAATCGCATTACGCACTCTATATAAGCAATGCGATTACACGATAAAATAAACCGCGATAATCGAATTGAACTCTATCACAAGCGGAGCTTTACTGGCGCAGCTTCAATTAACGCCGGCTTGTGGCTTCCTTTTTGGAAATCTCATTTTCTGCACAATATTCTTAATCACCATCGGGAGCGTCTTCTTCATCATCGGATCGTTAAGAGGTTCTTTTTGCTTCTACTACATCTTCGACTTGCGCCTTGCGATGGAAAGCTGCGGCTCAACGAAAAGGAAAACTCGTTAAACGCACTCTACGACGATCGATTTAGTAGTCTTTACAAAAACCTTAAGAAAATCGTCGTCGTCTTCGAAGTACGATTTGCACAAATGAGAATGCAAATAGCAAATGTCAATACTCGATCCAATCTACTAGTAATCCATATATATATGCGTGTGGTTCATTCTTAAAAAGATTGACCGGGTAAACATTTTTTCTTCTTCAAAATATTTTTCAGTTTTTGTTTCGTACTCTATCTATCTCACATACTGTATTATAAATATTAGGGAAATTGCTAGATAACTTCATTTCTATCTAGAAATATAGCTTAATTACCAACTTCGAATCGTCACAGACACTTTTGTATTCAACAAAGTCATCTTCATGAATTTCTTCAAGTTAAAATTCATGATCGAACCTTCTCAAAACTGACTTAGGTGATTGTAATGATCTATATGTATATATACAAGTATCAAAGAATTTTATTTCTAAAGTTTATCTTATTTAGATAAAAAGTCTCTTTTGAGTTTTTAGTGACAAATATTTCCTGAGAACTTACTGTAACTTAGAAAAGCTTGATGAAAAAAATTTAAAAAGAATCATGAAAGTAGATACACTACCAAACAAAAAATTTAAAATATTTTGAATAAAAAAAATGTTTTAAATAGTCAATCTGTCAGAGAATAACTCATATCATTTGATATAATTTGATTCTGCAGCGATTCGGATTAAAAATACAGTCGCGCATATATACGTACATGCACAATACACATGCAACTCTGTATATCAGCATTGAGACGTGCGACACACAACGAGTAAAAATAATATTTATGACTGGCGTTTGCTGCATTACCACAAATCCATTATGCTTAGTTCGATGCGAAGCAGGTTTTCCGGTGATGTAGGGCGTCTCGTAAAAATGGCACCGCGCGCCGCAACCTGATGTATATGCCTGTAGTAAACTCGCTGTATACAGAAGAGCTAAAACGATACTTAAGTTGGAAAATCCGTTGAGCTAACCGACGAGTAGTAACGGTATGCAATGAAGAGTATGCGAGAGAGAACGTGCAATAGTCCCAGAAGCTTTGACTTGTAGCTCTGTCGCATTAGCGCGGTTAATCATTGAGCAAACACAGAACGGCAATCTAATTAAAAAGTTCCACAGCTGGTCGCGCTTTCAGTACTTACTGGGATTTGCAATCTGGGTTTCTCACACCTTCTAAGTCTCGCACCTCGCGATAACATCGTAGTTGCCATCAGAGAGCCAGTAGCACATCAAGAATGAGACTAGACACCCTCGCGGGCAAGAAAACTCTGCGGAGTTTGAGCTTGAAGGTAGAAAATTGAAAGAGAGGAAGAGAGTAGAAGTACGATGGAGAGCGTATTCTAGGAGGACTGCAGACGCGCGAAGGGCGCTTGATAATTAGACAAGTAATACAGACTCTGTGCGGCCCTTTCCACTTTTCAATCTGTACCTCGCGTTTCACCTCTTTCTTATCCTCTCTCTCTCTCTCTCTCTCTCTCTCTCTCTCTCTCCTTATAGCCAAGGCGTAACCCTTGCAGCTACCAGATCCCCGACGCCTCTGCTGCCGCGTATCCTCCTTAATTAAATATAAGCACCGGCTTACCTCCACTTCTCAGCTCCGTATATAGAGCCATTCCACGCCAAATCAGCCATATTTTATAGCGCACTCTACTCGTGCGCGCGCGCGCGGGAGCGAGCAAGCTTATTCATTTGGGAGTACGTTTCAAAGTTGCGCGCCGCAGGCGCGACTGAAAACTCCCTTAATCCTGTGAAGAAAAAAATAATTAAGCCTCATTGAAAACTTGTGGAATAATTAATTTCTTCCCCAGGCGCGCTTTCTGCGCCTCCGTTAAGTATCAGTAGCTTCGCGCCAAATCGTCAAAAGTCAACGCAAATATGTGTGGATCTATGTATAATATTTTAGTACATTCATACCCTAGTACAAATTGCCCTTACTTATGTACTAGGTCACTACTGATTCTTAACTGACAAAAGGTATGCAACTGTTAAACGCTTGTTTCGGTAACGGAATGATAAACACGACTCATAAATATATACCCAATTATGATACGTTAGAGTTCAAATGCACATTAAATTCTGCTCTATTTAAATAATATACGACAATACGGAGACAATTCATAAATTTTATAAACAATTTTAGAGCAATGGCATTGGCACTGTACTGGTTTGAGGTACTATGAAAATATATATGTATTATAAAATCAACATTATAGTTCTTATTACTCCAGTAATGATTGAATCTTGATCGAGTATTCCTTGCAGTACTGTGAAAAAGTAGTCATCCAGTACTGGCCGATTACACGAGTCTTGAATATTGCCGTGCCGTCTCCTTGTGCGCCGACGGTATTGTACTGCAGGCGTGTCACGTAACTTATCCTTTTATTTTACTGCTATTCTGCACTAGACGAAGAGATGAGGGTGCTTCGATTTGCCCCTAATCTCGTTTATTTATTTTGCTGACCCCATCGTTACGAGTTGCTCTATTGCTCCTGTCGGTATAAGTACAGACTATACCTACTCTGATTCACATTCAAGTATTATAATGGCTTTTCCTAATGGACTCCAGTAAAAGCGTTTTCAGAACTTACTTCTGTGCATCTCGCTTTTCCATGATATTGCATAATTTCTGAAATTTCTTTTTGATCAAATCTGTACGTGTAAAAGCTTTGTACGCACTATTCCGGTACAATGATGTACCAGAGTATCAAGATGCTCTTTGTGAACTTTAATGGACCAATGGGGGTTATTAAGTGTAATATCTAATTCCAGTACGTAATTTAAATGAGATAAACTAATATTTACTTGCTTCTTGTTCGTATTCGAAGCATTTCTCGAATCTAAGAAAGCTAGACGAGGAACGAAAATTATACCGTGAATTTTCTAAATTCCCGTTGCGATTTCACTCAGCGCTTGAGTAACGTTATTTCTCGAGAATGAGGAAAATTACATTTTACGTTCCAAATTCGTACGCTACAGATGTGCTATACTACTGATGACTATAAAAAATATCAAAATTTCTCAACCTGCCTCGTGAATAAATCTACCTTCATGGTCCAGATGCCATCTCGCGTAATATTCTCGAGAATCTCTGAAGTTTTTGAAATTCGCCATGAAGTCATGCAGTTATGGTTCTTGAATTTGAATTTTATCTGGAAGTACGACTGAGCTCAATAGACAAGGCTCAACTTAATGGTAGTATACACTAGTGAGAATGGTCCAGTACTCTCTGGACTAGTAATGATCATTTTCCGCAGACCTAGCCCAGTGTTCATCAATACCGGAGTAGTTCAAGCCGAGTAATTGAAGAGAGTACTGTAACGATTGCGTAATAAATATGCTGTTAGAGAACTTCAAATCAGTACTTTGACAAAGCTGATGATCCGTCTACTCTGAGTAGATTTGAATAAAATCAATGTTTTTAGAAATCAAATTTACATAAAATACATAATAAGTAAAGTTAACTTTAATTTCTGCGAGATTGCAAGTGCTACTTGAGACTTACAAACTGTCTGGTCCAGATTATCGCACATTACTCAAGTTATCATTCTCATTCTTATCATTCTCATATCAAAACAAGTATTTACTAATAGGGTCAAATAGTGTACACTTTTTGACAGTACAGAATCGATAGTGACCAATAGGATCAGAAATAACAGTTTTTATGATGCTGTAGCTTTAACGTAATTCTAAATCCAATGATATTCATCAAAAGTTATATATATTAAAGTATATTGAAATTCAAAGATACAGGGTAAAAGTTAATAGGTAATAAATTTATAAATTTAAGTTTTGCGCAAAGTAGCTATAACATTCCATTGCATCCAATGTACAGGTAACTGTGTTTACCTCTAATAAGATTTACTTATGTAAATTTCAGTCTAGTCGAATAAATCTATTAATAATGAGCAAAAATACGAAAGGTTTATTAAACTAACTAAGATAATTTGCAATGTATCACATTATCCAGTTCACTAATGCCAATTCATCGTTTATCAAACCTCCACAATTGTACTATCGATTTGAAACTAGACCACGCTACAGAACTATAATTTATCATTACGTTTTCAATAAGTCTTTCGTTCGAACCAATTCATATATTCTCCATTGGCTATAAAACTGGCTCACAAGAAAAACAAGTGAAATTCTGATTGTACACAAACATAAACTAAACACCATCGGTAAAAGGCTCCACGCGAAGCCGATAATCACTATCTCATTATCCTTATTGTCAAGGCCTCGTAACTCTTTTACTATCGAACGCTATACGTACTTCAGACAAAGACTATAGCTACCATATCAGTAATATCGGTAACAGCGGCAGTAATGTTGGCAACCAGCTCGTTTCAATAAACCAAAATGCACTCTCTGAGTTGTCCTCAAGAGTAGCATCATAGAAGCGTTCAGTAGCAGCGGCAGCAGTACTAGCAGCAACATCAGCAGTAGCAGCAGCTACCCTACTTATATTCGTACGAGCCGTATCGCGAGAAAAGCAGCATAACTAAGACTACGCTCGAAAATATGGTCGATTCCGTAGGTCGAATCGCTTTACACGCTGTTGCTAAGCAGGTCGCGAAAACGCGTTATATCTAGACGCTTGCAAACACACGAGCTCGCGCATATAAGGCGGAAATTCTCGCAGGCGCAACGCAGGCATTTCCATCCATTCCCTCGCAATTACGCCTTCCTCGTCCTCGTCGTCGTCGCGCACAAGCGTAATACACATACACCGAACGTGCTCCCCAGCCGAGCCCTATACACACGCACACACATAAATATACCTACATGCGGGTAAGCGTATGCACTATGCGACGTATATACAGACAGACAAGGAGCGAGGTGGCCTACGTTATGATCGTTCTGAATGAGCGCGTTAAGAGCGAACTGGAGGGCTGACTCGTAAAATCGGCAGCTATTTTGTACGGCCATTTATATATACATATATATATATTGGTAAATTTTGCATCTGTCCTCGGGTGCGTATACACCTGGGCTTAAAAAAGCGCGAATGCAACCGCGAGGGAAGATAACATCGGATGAGCACTCGCGTTTTGTGATATGTTAAGGGGACATTCATTAATGCATAATGGTAATGACAGTTTTTTGCGAAGCGCTTTGCGCGCCCGTCGACAGCTTTCACACGCGGCTATAAAATGACCTTTTTTCGTTCCCTCTTTTTTTTAATGCTGTTGGACGTTAAACAAGCCGAGTCTCCACGCGTTTTTTCAAAACTACGATCTACGCAACGCTCTTGTTGTTCGGTTTTCTTTCCTCGTTGAATAAAAGACTTATACATACGTATATACACGTGTCCACGCGTTACATTTGAGAATACTCTGCTTTTTTCTGGGCGATATCGCTCGAGCGAGCTTTACGTCTGCATTTCGGTTATATGTGTAGGTCTCTGCGAGTACTGTGGATGCAGAGCCAGAGTTTTACAGCCTAATCAGGAACAAGATAGGCGACGTAATATTTTATTATTTTTTTCGAGATTGCCTTCTTAATGTTTTATGCGTCTTTTTTAATGCTTCTGCGGTGTAGTGGTTCTGTCGAAATGTTAAAATTGTTTTTTTATAATAATACATTATGCTTCGAATTCGATTGAAGAAAATCTCGGCAAAAAGCAAAACAGTATAAAAGCTCTTATTCTTCATTCAAAGTTTAATATACAATAAACCGTTACTGTTGTTTTTTCTGGTACACCTGTCCTCCATATAGGTTCTTATTGAAAAAAACAGGACGACGTCACAATTGTTATGGATTTAATTTTAAAATACGATACAATGGGCATAAGTGATTTACACAATGATTTTCAACGCAGGAAGCGAGAGAGAGAAACACAAATGTTTCTATTATAACATATATACAGTTATCACAGACTCTACATATAATTTATTCATGAATTAGATTGACATAATTCAAGATTTCATTAAAATCTTAAACATTTTTTTCTTTAAGCTTATGAGGTATTTTCAGATAGTACTTATAACTGCATTAATGTTTCAAATATGTAACAATTAGTCAGAACGATATCATATGTATGATTAAAAGAGTTTAATTGAACGTAATCCCTGGTCGAGACGCAGCCATTAACATAAATTATAAATGTTCAAAGTTCAAATATAGACATGCATTAAGTGAAGGTATTATATAATAGATATATCCAGTGCACGAGATCGTTCAAATTTTTTGATCTATCTATGTATGTTTATACACATGTATATATACACACAGACCGATAAAAATATAAATTCTCGCAACCGAAGCCGCATCGCATAGAGAAGCAAGACGTTGACAGGTGAGATAAAGCCAGTGCGAATATGAGCCTGTTTATCGTGTGTATACAAGCCTACAGTGAATATCGACCGGAGAGGTGTATACAGTAGAGGTTCGTTCACCGATCGACTAGTGCGTCGAGCATTTAGCGCGCTTCGTAATTAGCTCTCGTGGTTGTGTGCCCATTTGTCAAGTCGCGCTAGTATAGGGGGTAAACGGGATGTGTGCGACCTTAGCATGCCTCAGCGAACGGAGGAACCCAGTGATACTCGGAGGCTCACCCCATTAAAGGTATGCGAAGTGTTTGTCGTATATTTCCCAATCGAAGATTCTGCCTAGCCTATATATATATAATCCTCTTTAAAATCTACGCTTCCTGACGAGACTATGTTCGGCCGACTTGGCGATCTCCCTCTCAATTTCGGCTCGAGTATCGGAGTTCGAAGTGGTCAGTAATTCCAACGGCGTCTCGATCTTCGATCGCGCAACGGAGCCCGACTCTGCAGTGCCCTTCAGACGATTATCCTCGATGGGATTCGCGCTTTCGATTGCTTTTTTCTTTTTTTTCTTTTTCTCCTTCGACTCTCTCGTTACCGCTTTTCTTTTTTTTCGTTGTGGCTTTCTCGCGCTCGGCTCAGTCTTTGTTGTCTCGCCAACCAATCTGCTGAGCGCCGATCTCGACTGCGTGGCTACTGCTTTCTCCTCTACGACACTTCCAACATCGATAATTCTCGTGGGATCTGAGTCAAAACCAAGAGAAACAGTTCAAGTTATACACTCGCTTTACCGCTAAGCGAACGTTGGGGCAGTGTTTTTAGAAAGAGATACGAGTAAACTTTAATTGGGATTTATTATTAGGTGCGGAGAGTAAAAAGATGTTGGTAATGTTATGACTGTCATTACAGGAAATAAGAGTTACTAATAAAACTACTCGCGAGCCCTTTTATCGATACCGTAATGTTAAGAACAAACAGAATTTTTGTAAAAAACCAACGCTTGTATCTTAGATCTCAAATGATCATAAAATTCTGCAGTACTTAAGGGGGCAAGACACTTTTGAAATGCATATTATTGAATTTAAAATTTAAGATATTTATTATAATGTAATTATTATTTACACTTATTCTAATAATAAAAGATAGTTTTACCTTCAATCTGAAAGGTCTTGCTCTTCTATAAGTCGTTTCGATAGCTAGTTTCTACAGAAACTAGAAAATTCAGTCGTCGTAGGATTCAAAGGCACCGATGGATGGATGGATTGGGCTCAAAATTGTTAGTTAAACTCTTTGTTGTAGTCCTTTCAATATAAATGTATTCAAAATAAAAAACTGGCTTATTAACCAATTATTCATCAAAATTTACACATTCAAAATCCCCAACTTTCTATTGTAACTAGTTATGGAAGGAACTTAAAGAAGAGCAAGACCTTTCAAATTGAAGATAAAACTGTCTTCCATTATTAGAATACGTGTAAATAAGAATTATACTCTTATAAATAATTTAAATTTGGAAAATGGTAATTTGCATTTCAAAGGTGTCTTGCCCCCTTAAACGTTATTGGACAATACCAGACCTATACAATTTACCGGACTCAAGTCGCATCTAAAAACTTGCACAACTTCATCGCCATTTGACGACATTTTAATGTATTGAAAGATAGTACTGTACAGGCTAGAATTACTCTAGCAATACGTATATTACAGAATCGGTACAGTATACGGTCTTTAAGTATTTGACCAGTACGCATGTTTTAGTATGTCCAGTTCTTTTTACTTTAGTATCGATTAAATACTAGAGATCTGTTAATCATTTTACAGTACTGCGAAAAATTAGTCATTATTAATCATGTAATTATTATTATTAATCTGACAAATAAATACACGAAATGTATTAAAAATTAATAAACATATTGAAGTGAAAACATTGGTACTTCATTGGCCGTAAGCAGTAGTCCATACTAAAAGAAATGATCCTCTTAAATAAAATCAACTAATTGAAATGAATCAAAGTATGTATTAACATTTTTCTATATCTACGAACCGTATCGGAATACGTAATGAGTATGATAGGTACAATACGATTTTCCCTCTTGTCAAAGCATTAATAATTATTTTTATTTGATTTTTCAAAAGGACATTAAACATTTCTCAGTGTAAGTTACATATTTAACTGAATCGGTAAAGTTAACGCTTTACCGATCTTGTGGTAGGCAATCTTCGAGTATATGACCAATGCAAATTTTCTTGTATTATGAAAAGTAGTCGTGACTGATGTTGCCAGATTACACACTTGATGTTAAAATTTTACAACATAATTGTGTGTATTGTAGAAGTTATCGAAGTCTGTTATCGATCGCCGAATGCGGAAAAGGGGAATATAATGAATTTCGATACATAGATATGCGAAAAAATGAATACTCATACATGGATGAGCCCAACTTGATTAAAACGCGCGACGATCGAAAACAGTCCAAGCAGCGCACTCGAGAGAACGAGAAAAGAGTCACGCGAGTGGTTGCATTTAGCGCTGCTGGGTTCAATCGCTAGTAATTCAGTCCGGTTGGCCAATAAAGTCTCGTTATCTAAACCCGGCTTCGCGGTCGAATCGAAAAGCAGTAGCGATAGAAATTCTTCGATACCAAGCGTTGTCTCATTCCCCCGAGGTGTGGCGTCCTCAAGCTGTTGCTCTTGTTTGGCATCGATACTCATCTCGGGATAAGACGCAGAAACTTGCTGCTCAGAATTCAGCATCGGTGGAACTCGAAAGAACTGCTGCTGCCGCTGCTGTTGTTGCCTCTGCTTCCTACGCCTCGTCGTTAAAGGTTTCGCTTCGACGGTTCTCTTGACGAGGCCTCTCGAAGCATTGCAAACGTTCGGAGCAATTGCTCTCTTGTCCCCAGATCGAGATCTTTTACGCGCCAAACCAACGCTTTGTCGCGGTCGCGCGCTCACGTAGACGAACGCACGCCTCGTGTGTAGGTTCCTCGTGTTGAAGATGTCATCGCCGTCGTCGACAGGCTGGGGCACAACGGTCAATTGGAGCTCATTGCACGACGAGTTCGACGAGGTAGGCTCTCGACGACGCAATGTCCACTTGAGGCTCGGCTTGCTGTGCAGAGTACACTCGTCGCAATCAATGCAACCCTCCTGACAGACGATCCAGCGAGCCTTTGTCGGCAAGTAGTAAACGTTACCGCGCGCTAGTAGGCTTTCGGATGATTTGCCAGTGTCCTCCTGCCCGATGTTGACGCCGTAGAACGTTGACTCCCTCACGCTTTTGTAAAGCTCGTCGTTTGCAGAGGGTAAGGGTGAAATTGTTTTGAAGATCAATTCGCGTAGGGCGTCCAGCCACTCGGGTTTACCGTTTCTCGGTTCGTTTGACTTTCCTGGGTAGCTACCTCTCGCGAAACGCGATGTGGCGTGCGACGGTACTGTTGACCCAATTAAGACCTAAAAGAATTCATTTTTCTTTTGTACTGAGAAAATTGTAGCACTTGCAACTAATGCGTCTACGCACTTGGAATAAAGCTCACGACAAAGTCAAGCTTTTATTTATATGAATAAATCCTCGAGATACGGGAAACAGCTCAATACCTGCAAATCAAACTATTCTAATCGGACCCTATTCTTCAAAAACACCTTACTCGTGCGTTTTAGCTTTCCTCTTGGTTTTTTCGATTAAAAACGATTTTTTTTAAGAAAATTCAAGCAGGTTCCGTTTTTTTAAATTACCCGGTTTTCTCGATTTAGTTCAAATGCTTATAATTCATCAACCGAAAAGACTATTTGACGATTCCTCTCACCAATTCCATTATTTGCCGTCTACTTTATATTCTGATTGGCCAATTATAGTCATTTAAATAATGTCTAAAAAATATTGATTTTTAAGAAATCTTTTGTCTTTCTAAAATGTTAAAATCATTTTCTCGTATTTTAAACAAATTTTTTTAATTGAAAGCTCGGCAGTTGTACTTAAATTTTACATAGTGTATATTACATTACGTTATTTGGTTGGATGCAGATAACTTTTCATCCGCGCATTCCATCTGGACAATTATTTTTAAATCAATGGTTTTTAATTGTACTTGTATTGAAGATAAAACAACGTTTTAGTTAATCACTTCACTGATGGATACGTATAAAAAAAAATTTTACTAACAATGTGAAAAATCCAAAGTCATTTGTTTTTTTTTACACAATAAGTGTGAGTAAAGTGTTTTTCTTACTCGGAAAATGCCCAGAAATGAGGAAAATAGGGCCCGGTCGGTGTGTCCTGAAGAATTTTTTTTTGTTTTCCGGCTACCTCGTTGTTTCCAGTATCTCGTGGATTTGCTCATATTGATATTTACTCACGAGGGACGTCGATGCAAGAAAATAGATAGCAAAGAGTTCCATGCCGTAGCTGGTGATTTGCTCGCGAGCACTTTTTACCACTCAAGGTGAAAGAGCTTTCGTTTCTCTTTCGTTTCTTGCTTTCTGTCTCCAATGTGCCGTGGGATACCGATTGATACTGCCATCCTCGCGTGAGCAGTATAAATGTCCGATACGCGTCGGTCATCGGCTATACCATTACTCACCATTAAATATTATCCGTTCTCCCAGCGAATTTCAAACATATACGGCTAACACAAAGGCCGGAAATGAGAGATGGATGTCGGTAATTCTAGAACTACTCGCTAGAGCGTAAGCGCCTTGTGCTCCGTATGTATAGGTATACCTATAATATACGGAGCGCAAGGCGCATATATATTGTATATGTATATTTATATACGTGTATGTATATAATAGTATCCGCGCACATGGGCGCGGGTTTGCGGCAAAATCGAATCTTGGTTTCCGGAATATTAGTCAGACATATAATGTAAATATAAAGCGCGAGATAGTCTTCCCCTTTAACTAAGAAAGGGGCTTACGATTTGATTTAAATATTTGATGGGCGTGATCTTATTTCCATCTCGACTTATGTATTGAAAATTTTAATATTGACAGATTTATACACTAATTAATAATTATATTATCAACGTCAAAAGCGTGAATTATTTTTTTTTCTTCTTTTGAAGATGTTCTATAGTTAAAAATGCAATAAAGTTGAAGAGTTCAGAAAATAAAAAATACCTTCTCTTGTCTCTTATTTGCATTGGTATTGGAAATCGTAAATCAAGTACGATTTTACATAAAAAATATATAGCCCACATTCGTTGCTCTGTATTTGCCAAAAGAATGATGCGCTTTTCTCTGCCAATCATCTTTCATGACTTGCACTCGTAAAATTTTTAGGTAAACTTATGGTTAAATAATAAATGCATATACGAATAAATAAAAATCAAATACTATTTGTTCCCACGACGAGAAAATACTATTTTTTGATCTACAATTTTTAAAAAAATTGTTGAAAAAAAGAAGATTTATACTCACATACAATAAACATACACATTTATATAGGTATATGCATATATATTGTTAGGGAAATTAAATGAAGAGACAGAGTCGCGAGAAAAAGGTAGAGGACGAGTATCGAACCCGGGACTTAACCACAGAACTAACGTATACGATGCATTTAGCTGCAATGCATTGTTGAACGGCTCTGCTGCCGTCTTATCGCTGACTCTGGACGTCTGATCTCGCTCGAACTGCGCAAGCTTTGCGGACGGATACATACGTGACAATATAATAACTTATTTATCGATATACACGAATCAATTTATCGTATCAATTTTAATTATTAAACAGCGAAGACTTTAAAGTTAAGACATCGAAGCTATGTATATGTATGTTTGAACAACTGAACGAATTTATTAACCTATATTTAATTTTGTATTAGACACATTGTCAATATTTTAATGTTTTTAATTTTCCAACGTAAATGTTGATCTGAAACTGTTCTCTAGCAAATTATTAACAAATCTTAATTTAAAAGTTTCTATTATTAACTGAATAAGATGTCACATTCGGAACAATCTAGTTTACACATCTCGCTATCAGAAATGCTAGATCTTGCGTTAGGAACACCGGAGGTTAATATAAGAAATAACGATCATACCTGAATTTCAACTTAATTATAAAACATTTTGATTTGTTTAAGGTTGGCACGATCAATTTCAAAATACTTCATAACTTTCTTCATGTTTTGCTGCATTTGCATAATTTAAAATCAGTAAATTTGGAATACAGAGGTGATGACGCATCTGCGATCAAAGTAAATCAATTACTTTTATTTACATTCAGTGATATTCTTGCTATAACTTATAAATTAATAATTATTATTTATTTTATAGGAATTCATATCTTCTTCAGAACAACGGGGAATCAATCATCACTTTGGTGAGTTCTGTATAAACACGAATTATGGAGGAAAAAATCTTGGTAATGATTTTAAAAATCTAACCAACATCGACATTCATGTTAACGGTAAATATTATAAGCAGATATAATATTATAATTGAATTTAAACAATAAGTTTAGCCTAATTTACAATTTTCTTTTAGATATTATACTTGCGTGTTCGAAGTCTGCTCAATACTCTGATACTGAAAATTCAAACGACTGTACAAGTAAAATTAAATCTATATGGTATAAATATATGGTATCTAAAATTGATTTAATTATTTTTTGAAACTTTACATCAATTAAGATTCCGAATTGGAAATTAAATCGACTAAGATTATTGAAAGAGTCAGTGGCGAAAATCAAGAAAATTCAGAACCCGTTATTTCGTTAACACCCTTGATCAATGATTCGGCATCGAATTCCATAAACAATTCAGAGAAGTCTGTAAGCGCGTGAAGAAAAAGTACAGAAAATAAAAAACTTTGTCCATTGAGTAATTTATTTCTTTATAGATAACAACGTTAAAAGAGTACTTATCCGACAACGAATCTGGAAGTCATTCAAATGGGATAGAATATATCAAAGATGAAAATGACACTCCGGTTGCGCATTTGTGGCCGGTGGTAAACATTAACAAACGATTAGATGCTAATGAACAAGACATTGACAAGGTTATTTCAATGTTCAATTCAATAATTATTTTTTCAAATTATTAAACACTCTGTAATGTTCGAAAATGTCATTAAGGACGATGAGCCTAAACGATTAGCTGGTGGAACGGACGTACTCGAGCAAGTGGCACATATCAATAAGCGACTGTCAGAACTAGAAGGTAATATGAATTCACTAAGCAGAAATATAGAATCTACCCCACTTCAGAATCCTCAAACGGGCGATCAGATTAAATCTATTCACGGCATCGAAACAAACATAGTATACAATGACGAGAATGAAAATATTTCTGCGAAAAGTGCAACGGAAAAGCAATTGGACATAAATGAAAAATGTTCAAGTGGCACTTCTCTTGAACAAAAATCCGATATTTCGGATAACGATGTACTGGGTAAAATTAAACTTCTTTCCAACGTGTATTACAGCTTTTCATTGGAATTTCTAATATAAATATTCTTTGATTTATAGGTGAAGTTGATTGCTGCAAAATGAGAGCTGATTTGATGACGATAAACTCGACCTTAGATGAAGTAAAACAAGAAATTTGTTGTTTGAAATGGAAATTCTACGATATGTCCAAATTATGCGGTATTATTATTTTAAAGAGATTTATTATTTAATAAATTAAAATGCGAAACACGTTTAATTTTTATAGAAGCACAAGGCGATGCAGAAAAAACAAAATTCAAACCTATCAAAAAATGTACCATAACTCTCGATGACGATAGACATGCAGACAAATACATTGTCGTGAAACAGAAACAATCAGAGATCAAGCCCACTCGATGTACCGATGTGATCTGCAAAATTGAAACGACTTTAACAAATTCTTTTAAGTGCCTGGAGGAACGTTTTAAAAGATACGAAGATTTTGTAAACTGCTCGTTGAGAAATATAAATGATACTATTTCTAAGAATAAAAGCGAAGAAGAATTATTGCAGTATGTAAAAAGCGTTCGATTGGATTTAGAAGATATTCGTCAGGACGTCTGCAGCATGAAAAATTACAGATGTACACAATTAAAGCAAAACGAGGTATTGCAAAGAATAGTTGATATGATTTTCAGGGAACAATTCGCTCCTCGTTTAGAAGCTGTTAATGAATTTTTGGAATTACCTTTAAATTAAAAAGACCAAAAGTTAATGTTGTTAAGCATACGATCGTATGTAGAACGTGTTCTCATAACTGAATTCGAAATAAGTTCTTTTTTATTTTAAGAGATTTTTTTGAGAAACTTTAGTCTTTTATCAAAATTTGAATGATTACTATTATTATATTGATTAATTGTATAATTACTGTTCTGTCTTTTTCATTAATATATTCTACTTTCACATTCTAGATATTTCAGGAACAAATCGACATATTAAAAATAATCAAAGCAGATAAAGAAACAGTCGAAGAGGCCCTTGCAACCAAAGCGGATATATGCGAAGTGAACCAAAAAGTAAATAAACATTGACGTTATTTGTTTTACTGAGAGCTCTGTTTATTAAATCATCTCTATATTATATTGCATTTTTCATGTACTTATATTTCATGTACTAGGTATCCCACGAGCAATTTGACGCCGTCTGTGACGAGCTGACGTTCCGCTTGAACGAGCTGTTCTCAAAATTGAACCAACAAGAGACTGTGTGGCAACAATCCTTTGCCGAGTTACGCGACGAATGCGATGGTAAAATTGACGATCTTGATATACCCGCGTTAAAGGAGCATATGAAAAACGAGCTACAAGCGTTGAAAAATAAGATCCAGATACTTTGCGAAATGAAACGCGAGCAGGAAGCAGGGGGTGCTAGGAAACTACTTAGGTAATTAAAGAAACTTCAATTTCACCTATTAAAGTGTAAATAATCAAGGAAAAAGTTACGCAGAGCTCGCGCCGCTAAAATCCTCTAACTAACTAAAACAGTCGTCCCAGAATTATCCTCTCATTTTAACGAAATGTTTAATTAACGTGCCACCTGAGTAATTACTGATCAAGTAACACTCGTTTCATTTTCCATCAGAGAATTGCGTTGCATCTCTTGCGATAAGGATGCAACCATGCAAACCAATGCCAAAATACCAAATGCTTCCAATGCGTTTCCATGTAGAGCTAGTACTAAACCGTATCTCACCTTCAAATTGGATCAAGTTAGAAAACAACAGAAAGACTTGTCTCAAGGGAAGAACCTTGTGTATTTGGAGAAAATAAAAAACGAAAATTCGGACAAGAAAAAATACGCGTGTCCAGAATCCAACGATAATCAATCGAGGCGAGTGAAAATTCTTCGCTATTCGTTAAATATCATTCGTTCAATGAATAAACGTGTTTTTCATTAAAAACATTTAATTAAAAACAATATCTCAATGTAGAGAACGTACCTGTAATCGGTACTGCGGTGGTAGTCATACCGTGATAAGTCCTCAACAGAAGGTAATGAAGACGAAAAATTGTGCAGCCGATTGGGGTATAAATGACCTACAGTTGGTGGAGGGTTTCGTCGAGGGTACAGACGGTAAAATGTACAGGGGCCGATGGTACGTTCGAACAAAAAACGAATCTCAAACTTGTCAGTCGGTAAGCTTCTTCTAAAATCGATTGTTCACAATTTTTATATGAAATGTGATTTTTATTTCATGCTATTTTAATTTAATTGTTGTAGGAAAATATATGCTCCGGAAATAAAAACTGAAGATAAATTATTCTTACATCTTTTGTTTCTATCATATCCACCAATTAAATTGACAGTGTCACAAATGCCATAAATTAATTATTAATAATTAATGGTTAAAGTAGTTTGACCTTTAATATGTACCGTCGATCATGATCAAAATTTAATATAAAACCATTGCGTGAGGTTAATTTTGAAAAATAAACTACTATAAATTAAGCAATTTATTTTTAAAACTGTAACGTTATAAATAGCCTTATTAATTTCCGCGTATCTATAGAGTTTCATTTTTGTTAAATATACGCTAATACTTTATAAAGATTTTATGGAATGCATAATTGTCTTCTGTTATAAGCTATATCTATTATAAGCTGTTTTATAACATAGATATACTTGAATTAAAAAAAAATTTTTACTGTAAACTCGAGTATACAATTTAACATAGTTTTGTAAAGTTACTTAAAATTTTCTGGTTTATAGATAATAATATGAGATAGGAGAAACTACTTATTACGGAAATATGAGTAATTGTATTCAGGAAATGGATAATTTAAACCAATAGAGGAAATTTCAATGTTCATATAACCAGTATCGACTGTATTACGAAATTTTTTATTATTAAGAAGAGCTTTAGAATACATAAAATGTATGACGTTGTTTTTGAGAAAATGGCGATCGTAGCAATAAAAATATCAATTTGATCGCAGTAATTCGTTTCGGTGATTATTATACGGCACGCTTGAAAACAAATATTACACATGGGAACATTAGAAGTCATCATACAATAAATATTCACAACTATCGGTTTCAGAAATCAATCATTTACATTTTTATACATACATATTTTTCACAGAAAATCAACAATCTATACAAAAATAATTATTTAATCAATTCATGTACTTGTATCATGTAACACCAAAATTGTTCCGACGAAAAGTTTCTCTTGTACACAAATCATTGTTTAATCTTAACTTTGAATTGAAAATACTGATTTATATTTTGTTGCAACATACGATATTGGAAACCGATAGTAATATAATGGTTATTCCAATATTCCCCAAAAATGTATATAACGTTTCGAAAGACTGCGACGGTCGCAATTTGAATCTATGTTAATGCAATCTTGTTTATTGTATATGTGTATTTATATATATAGATTTACGTTTCGAGTTACCAGCTACTTCATATAAATTTCAAGGTACAGGAAGTATCTACAAATCATTCATCGCTAATTCTACACCATATATAATTACTTTACGACACGGTATCATAAAACGTACTACTTTCTATATTCTAATGTTTTACGATTACTACAACTTTTTTACGACCTTAATATTAAGTCAACGAATCGTATTTCGCACTTATAGGTTCATTATCTAACGGCTTGATTTTTATAAACACAATGCCAAATAAATATTTGCAATATATAGATTATATATATATGTGTGTGTGTGTATTTTTTTTAATAAGCGTTCAACTAGAACGACGCAATAAGAATATCTTAAATTTTAGTATGGATATGCATTTTCGATTATAATTAATAATACTGAGTGCTCAAAGTACAGTGGTTCTGATTTACTTCTGGCAAATTAATAATAATGATAAAATTCTTATAAAATTAATTGTGACGTAGAATTTCGTAAGTTGTTTCTGTAGTAAATTGAAAAATTTACTTTTACAAAGCTTCTTACAAAAACTCCATTTTAGAAAGTTTCAAATGTTATTCCGTTTTCTAATTGTAATAGCATTTTATACTCCATTATTGTTGTGACAACTTTCATCAGAGAAGGAAGTGAAAATATTGTTAAGAAACTAAGAATAACAAATAATTCAACCATTTTGTACTTGTTAACGAGGTTAATTCTGTCTATGTTTTGGCAACTTTGCAGATAGACAACGTCACTGATTATAAGCATCAATTTGCTTTACAAGAAACACCTGAAACACCGCTGTTAGACCTAATTCCTCATTAAATCTAAATTTATGTCAAAATCCTTATGTAAAAGTTTTCTTATTTTTCTTTTGTAAAGAGCAACTGTCTTCTAGACGGTTAATTTTTGTTTAGTTTAAGACTGTCGCCAATCCAATGTCTTATATCATAAAATTTATTGTTATTCCACGGACGTTCTGCTTCTGTACAGACATACGCTGTATCTTTACTTACAATAATATAAGGAAACCATTATCATTACGTATATTGCACACGCATATAAGCAACAGATACATATACATGTTGTTAATAGCAATATTTATTGTAATAATAAGAATAAGTAATCGAATAGAATAACAGATCACAGGTGAAACTAGGCTCTAGGTCTGTAATAAATTAATATCACATGAAAAAATATGTATCGGTTGCCTCATTCTTAAGGAATCTTCAAAGTCGTTTTACTGACCATTGGACGGATGACTCGACTTTCGAATCATCGATATTATGAACTGATCGAATTGGCGAAGATTTTACGCGCTACGATGCAAACGTTCAAAACACATTCCATACCATCGATTACAATTAATTTTTTTCTTCATTAATATAACGCATTAACCATTTCAAAAAGATAAATCACACTAGAATCAAAAATAAAAATTATTTTTCACCATAAAATCTACTAGCTGTATAATATTATAATAGCTTGAAATAAAAAAAATGAAAAAAATTTGGCATTCTTTCGCGAAGATATTTTTAGAATAACTATTTGTAATTGGTTTGTTCACGAACACTTGTGCTCACATTTGGGAAACAAACTCTCGTTAGATTGTGTAAAATGTTTTTTTATCATCATATATTAATTTCGCGACTCGCCGCGTTAAATCGTCTAGCAATAAATATTTACAAATAAATAAATATTAAATATTTAGGCGCAAAAAATGCGTGGTATTTGAGCCGATTTTTACCAGGCATTCGTCGTTAAAATAAATAAATAATACGTTTAAATAAAATAGATGCCTTTATCGTTGCGGAAGTTGTGTATATTACTTCAATTGGAAGACACAAAACAACATTCTTCTCAATTGCTTTTTTTAAATTAACAATTCCCGTATATCAATATTTGGTAACGAATTGAAAATAAATCATAAATGTATAATACTAATATAACGTTTAACTTCACGGGTTTTCATTGACAACGACACTGTAGATGACACGAGAACAGCGGAGTCGCTTGACTGTTTAAAATTAGCGAAATATTTTATCGTTCTCTATTCTTTTATTGTTCGGTATCGTCGGTTTGCACACATACTCACGCATAACACTCAAATGTGAATGTAAACAGAAACAACAACAATCTCTCACGCTTACTCGAGACAATTAAAATTCATCGCCGTAATCGTTACTTTATCTTACGAAAAATTAAAAAACTATATCTTATTCGTCTATATTTTTATCAGTCAGGAACGGATAACCAAATAACTTTAATAGACAGGCGCATTGTTTACGATAAACCAGCTTTCGATTTGTTTGGTGACTTCTTTGAGATAGAAAGAAGGCGCTTTAAAGTTCATTCTGGCAGAGACGCTACAACAGTTGCGCTATTACTGGATGCAGAAGACACATGTGCTCAGCACCTCGTATTGGTAGACGGTTTATGCTAAAGTGTCGCACCATTTCGGGTATACTATCAAATGGTTTACTGAATTGTCCGAGTATATATGCGTTCAATTCTTCGTTCTTTTGGATGCGCATGTGCATGAATCCTCTCGCACTTCTGAAACGTTATAAATTTATATGTTGTTATATCTAGTTAGTATATTTTAATATATTTTAACTCTTAGCCGTCGATTTATTATGAGGAAGAAACAATAGAATCAGTAATCTTATCTGAAGGATTGCTTAAAATTGGAGTATTGATTTTACATTGACAAACTGACTTTGCTTATTTTAAGAATTAAAATAAACGAGTATTAATAAAAAATTCACTCGTCTACTTTTTATTAGCTTTTTTATTTCTAATTTTTCATTTGTATAATTTCAATAATATAGTATGAGGTACCTTTACTCAATTGCCGTTATTACTTTTTAGAAAATTTAATATACTCACTTTAACGAGAGCGAGTAATCTTGTTTAGTCGATTCGCTATTTCGAACCAAATAGCTTCCCTCTCGCAATAATCTTAGGACAGCTTCCGCCTCGATTCTTGTTATCGAACCATGGTACCAACTGAAAATAACGACCATAACGTTATTCGTAGTCTTTGGGTTAAAACATCGATGGAGAAGTTCAACAGGTCTTCCGCCGACGTACAAACACGGGATGACTCATAGAAAATATCGGACTAAATGTAAGCAGGCCTTGACGTATATGCCTCGACGTAGTACTACCGCACGCGCTGACTGATATAATCCTAATGTCAACACTTCGAGCGTGACTCATTGGATCGACGCCAGGAGTATACATAAACTTTTCTACCCGATTCGCGATTCCGAAAGCATTCGGTTAATCCGCCTGACGATCTTAAAGACTAAATTTGTTAGAAAAGTACAGTAAACATTTCCTCCCAATTGGCATATCATCATAATGGCGATAAAAGAAAAAACAGCATATTTATCACGTACAATGAATCGAACTCGGTGCAGTAGCAGAACTTGGCTCAGTTCCACAAGCGACTTATCGAA
Organism: Apocrypta bakeri; assembly: GCA_018906985.1. Classification (NCBI taxonomy): domain Eukaryota; kingdom Metazoa; phylum Arthropoda; class Insecta; order Hymenoptera; family Pteromalidae; genus Apocrypta; species Apocrypta bakeri. The sequence continues at coordinate 5,117,007 of JACCIA010000007.1, read as the reverse complement.
GGCGCGAAAAGTTATAGTTTAAAAATACATACCCCTGTCGTTCTAATGGCAACTCTACATCGACGAGATCAGCCGATCCTCGTGAGGCGGTTAGCTCAAGAGATAGTCCGAGGTTGAGACCGCCGGGCTTTTTCAGTAGACCAGCTCCGGTATCCCCAGCAAGAGACAGTCCAACGTTTCCGACCCCATTTCCACTGTCCAAATTCAGCGTCATCTTTGGTCTCGCCAAACCGCCGCCTGAAATGAGTCACATGCGACACTTAGACGCCTCGTCGCCAAAATTTCTATCTCTTAATCGTCTATACACACTCATACTGGGCGCCGATCATGTCAATGACCCCCTGTGTGCATTGTACACAGCCATTCGACTATTCTCGCTCCCCGTGAATGTTTTTGCGTCTGACTAACATGACTTATGCTTAGTCGGTTGAATTTTATTTTGACTTCTACCTTATCGTTTGTTTCTCGAATTTCCACAGAAACCAAAATCCGAATATTTCTATGACCGAATTGCTAGTAGTCGATAGTTATCGTTCGATATGGCTTTCACTGCAATTTCGAAAAATCAACACGCAAAATTCGTAAACGAAGGGGAAGAAATAAGTCGAGTATACTTGGGCGAATAATTGAGAGAAGCAATACAATAATGAGATTCGTTCGAAAGCACGAAGAACGAGTCTCGGATTTCTAGCCCCTTGCAAGCAATCGCGAAGCGAACTTTCCTTCTCTGCAGCCTGATACACTTAAGAATCTAAGAAAGGGATTACGCAGGTATTGTTCTCCCGCAAACAATGCTTTTTGGGACTATAGAATCGTATATATATATATACTATGAGGTATGTACACTACGAGGCGTCGGTAAGGCATTTTATTTAACTCGGGTCGTCTGTCAGCTTTGTCGTAAATGTCACGACTTGAAATTGTCAAAAAAATGGAACTGTCTCAAAATACAGCTTATATTGGAATTAAAACTTGAGATTGCGACGTTTCTAGAGTAAAATTTCATCCCTTGGGTGAAAAAAGGGGTGCTAACTTAAAGAAGAACTTGAAGAGAAATAAAGCAAGCAAAAGCTTGGGAAATCTCGACAGCAGAGCTTGCAAGATCGCGACTACGACAGCGTAATTTCGTTTAGGAAGACCGCAATCTCTTATCGACGCTTAACTTTTCGAGCGTGGAATGACGTAGGTAACCGTAAATTTGTCCGACAGCTGTAACATCGAGTTAGGATCCGCAAGTGGAAGCGAGAGTCGAAGTTGAGTTAATAGTTGCGTATATAGTGTCTGGTAGTGGAAACAATTGCGATGGACAGCTAGACTCTACTTCTCTTTTTCTCTTTTTCTATAGCAACAGCGCGAAAATCGCCTTCCCATCAATTCGCTAACGTTCAATTTCTTAGCGGGTCTTCGTGCAAGATTAATGTACAGCTTGCGAGTAATTACCCCATACGCGTCTACCCTTTAAGATTGCAAGAACGACTATGTGTTTTATTAAATTTAATCTAGTATCACGAGGAAAATGTATCCAATGGAACATAGATAATAGGAGGAGTAGGTAAAGACTGTTTTGACGTAAAAGTCCAAATCTATTTTGATAGGTGCAGAAAATCAGGACATGGTTAAAGCGTATACGAGTGCGCGTATATCTTTATTACGTCGGTTGGACGGTGAATCTAAGAAAGCTCGCAGTCGCGAAAATTTCGAGAGCGAAGTCTCGGGGGAAATATTTTATTCGCAGACGTCACACAGAGTACGTGTAGTATGTCGAGAGTAGACACGGCTACGCACGAGATGAAGAAAAAGACGACGACGGAGCTTTTAATTTCACTCGAAAAACGGAGGGTTCTGCTACTGGTATGTTCTATATTCACAGTTGGGAAACTTCGATTTTCAAGTAGTCTGATTAGTTATTTATTGCCATCCCATAGAGACTACTTGAAAATCGAAGTCACGTCAGTCAAGCGTGAAAAAATGAGCTCAAGACTGTCGCATTACTTACGTGGAATGTCCAATGAACTGAATATATCAAGCACTATGTAACGGAATTTCCCTTCATCATTTTGCGATACACCTACGACATCTAATAAAGTACCTGCACCAACATTAGAATACACAAACCATGACACTAAACCATATTGAAGATGAAAGCTCGATCATATTTGGTACATATACTTCGTCTACGATATCGTAGCCATATGCTAGATAGGCGAGAAAGGAACAAAGATACGAAGAAATAACAAAGAGAGCGACTTCAAAGGGCAGAGCTATGGTGTATACGTTCTACCCTAGCCGTATATACAAAGAAGGACTGCTCAGTCGATCGATCGACGCGAGACGCGCGTCGCATTAGCGCCGTCATTCACATTGAGGGTGCGAGCGACCCCCGAGCCAAAAACAAAAACCATTTATACATGCAACGAACGACGTCCAGGGGCTACTCGCGCGCAGATGCGACGACGACTTTAAGCATATGTTACATCCTACTGCCCTTGCAAACGCCTGTACAGTCTACATATATATGCAGCATTGGTAGGCAGTAAACACCGCGGACTCGCATGGAATGGACGATGTGAGCGAATCGATCTCATGAAATGTAAAGAATACCTCGTGTGACTTGTACATCTCGTCATTACAGGAAATACAAGCGTCTTCGACGAATCTCATTTAATCGAGCAATACGTTTGCGGATTATGGATAGATGAAATGTATGTACTACTATTAATACTTCTATTCCAAGCAGGCTCTCTTTCTCCTGACTTTCGAGCGCGTAACTTAACGTTATTATTTTTTGTGACGGCCAGTTTACGACTCATTTTTATTAAGGAACTTGAGCTTGAGTTATACGAAAAATATTCAGAAAATTTTTTTATATTACCAGCGCAGAGGCAAGAGAAACTTAATTTCATAAAGTTATAATTAACTCAGATGACATTGTTTAAAAATGCAAAAATAATAATTTACTATAGAAACAATGCGTAAGTGGACTATTGTGATGAATTAAAATTCGATCTCTTTTATACACATATACTCGAGAGACTTCAAACGAGGCAAAACTCTGAAAAGAGCATTTACGCCCTGCCATGTCGCACTCGCGCGTATAGCGTATTCAAGAGCAAACGTACATAAAAGGCGAAGGGAGAAACGCAGTGTCTTTCGCTTGGAATTGCGATTTTCTAAAGTAAGAAGACGCAAGGCGAGCGATATAGAAAGAGAAAGCTCGTCTTCTCTCTGTCGTTCCTCAAGAAAAGCTACAAAGACTTGAAAAGAAGAAACAGAAGGAGTCGCATTCGTGGCTGACACTCGACGAATTTCTACTCCGCGATCAAAGAGCGTGAAACCCATTCTTCTTTATAATATTGTATTTAAAAAGCGCATTACGTCGAAGCGATTCGACGGGGAATGTTTTTTACTAACATTTGAAATTTATTTATACTGCGAAACAAGTTTAAATATCTAAAAGTACGTGTATCAACTATCATCGAATAGTTTAAAAATGCATTGACGAATATTAACTTAAATACATAAATGTTATTCTATGACAAGTATTGTAAATTCAGTTATATATGTTAATTTAGTAGTTACAGTATATTTCAAATCTAGCTTTGTTAAATGAGCATCCCACTATGGTGACGTGCTTTTTTATACCAACCCATCTGCCGGTAGTATATTTGCCGATATTAGATTAAACTTGTAATATGCGACAAACTGACACAAAAATAATCTTGCTCTGTACAAATTATATTAGTGGTCACGCAACATCTTTTTTTCAAGTTAGTCCGTTGAAGCGAAAGGGCTAAGATACGAAGTTGAGACGACCCTTTTTTTATTTCTCGCACATTCTTGGGCTTTGAGGTACTTTGACAAAATCAGCGAGATAATTCTCGAACGTTTAATGGTCCGTGCAAGATAGCGCCTCGGCAAATCTCAGGTTATGACTTTTCCACCCTAGTACGATCGTTAATTTGGTGACGCAAAAAAAAACAGAAGACGTAGTTCTTTCCTCGACCCAACTCGGCTATAAATCCCTACGCAGACTGCCTCTGCGTCCGAAGGCTTGATTACATCGTTCTTATAAATTTCTCGCATCCATTTATTTTTACAATAACACCGTTGTCTTCTGTTCCCGTTGTAAACATGATTAAAATTTAAATTTTAACGGTGCGAAGATCTTGAAAAACGAAAAAGATCCTACAAATCTCTGTAGCTTATTGAAAAAGCAATTGCCTCCAAGTTGTCGGGAAAATGATAGTCTCAATCCAAGCGTAATATTTCCAATAATCCTAATATGATCGTCAGCTCGATCAGCGTTCATATATGAGCTTGAATCGAAAAGCAGAAAAATAATAACGGAGCACAGTGTTGTAATATACACTTCTCTCTCTCTCTCTCTCTCTCTCTCTCTCTCTCTCTCTCTCTTTCTTTGCAAAGACGATCCTTTCATTCCGGGCAAGAAAGCACGCGAGGCACCACTTGACTGATACTGTACGTGCTTTGTCTGCTCGACTGCAAATGTGAAATTTCGAAATTCAATAACCACTGAGACAAGCAAAAGTATATTTTTGTTCCTCTTTCGACTGTCTACTATATAACTTTTCAATACGCAAATACTCGTGATATGAACCTTACTATGAAAAAGCTTACTATGAGCTATTTATCTCGAAGCAAAATATTTGGTTTAATATGCTTTTTTCGTAAACATAAACTACTAATCGATTTTAATCAACGAACTTCTAGATTTTTCTTAGTTTACGGCAGATAATCGATTACGTTTTAATAAGCCAATCAAATTATCGAGGAGGAACAAGAACAGCCTCAGTGTGATCGGTCACTTGGTCTAGAACTCGGATAAAATGTAATCGGAGGCGAGAAAAAAGTTACAGGATACTTTCGGAAATCTATTTCAGATTATAAGCGAAGACATACGTGTTTCTTACAGCCTTCTCGTTCATTTCACATACGACGACCCTTCAAATGGTTATTAGCGAATAGAAGTGTTCGCTGTAACACCATAGAGTTATCGATCACTCAAAGCAGAAGGTCTCACATTGAAATTGCAGTTCTAATATTTTCTATGTTCGGACTTTCGTGTTTTCCCCTAAGAATACAATCGTGTTCTCAGCGAAATAGAACAATCGTATTATTTCGACATTAGAAGATTAGAAAAGAGTGTCTCAAGGATATTTTTTTTTCATCAAACGCTTATTGCAATAGTTTAGTCAACTCCTCGAATTAAAGAAAAATTCAATAACGTCCTTAAGGTACGTTTCATTAAATAATGAGTAAGTTGATACTCGCTTTAATACGAGGAGGTTTGTGGTACATAGTTTCCTCGAAAGTAACGTCGTGAAACATAACTAAGCACACGAGTCGACGGCTCACACCGGTTTCACAAAATGCCGTGTTTATGCAACAATGTTTACATAACACACAGAAAGCGATCTGCAAAATCTACGTGTGGGCATGTGTGTACGTGTCTATACACAAGAGCTTCGGTTGTATTAAACTGGATCGAGAGAACGGGGGCGACGAACTATTACGAATGAGCGGCTGGGCACACTGTAAACGTGTCAGTTGCACGAAGCAGAGAACATTGGAATATAACGCAGTTGCTGAACTGCTCATTCCATTGGTTTACACATCGACGATGGTAACTTTTTTTTCAGGTTAGTGCCAATAAATTTCGACCCTAAGAGATACTCGTGACAATCCAAACTTCGATGGGATTAAAAATGTTTCTACGAGTGAATTCGTTTGGTATAGGATAAATAGAACTATTGAATTTATGACGTTTTGGAACTAGATACGATTTCACTGAAAATGTTTGCAAACGATATTCTGGATCTGTAGGTGGATGAGGAAGTAAGTGCGTAAAGTGACTGCGTTTAATAGTATTACGGCTGTCTGGCGTCTCTGTATAACGTAGCAACCTCGAATTACGACACCCTTCATAAGAGACTAATGAAACACTTCACTTTACCCCTCTGAGCAACGAAGTCTCGGATTTTTATGACTTCGGTAATTACCACTTGATTAAAAGAAGCTAGACTCTACATTGTTGCTGTTATAGCTTAAAAACTCACCAAATGGCGCGGGTGGATCGACGTCTCTGATGGATAGACTAGAGGATGCTTGCGAGGTACTGGATTCGGTGCTCTGGGTGCATCTCAATCGTCTCCTTAGTTTTGGCATGTCAAAGGGTAGATCCTTGAGGTCGACACTTGTAGCACTGCCGGAAGTGGTGGCGTCCTGCTGCATAAGCATCCTGCGTCGGCGTAGCTTGGGCATGTCAAAGGGCAGGTCTGACAGCTCTTGCTCATTATCCAGCATCTGGTTGATATTGTCCAGCTGTGGTAGTTGCTGCTGCTGCAATTGGAGTCCCGGTGGTTTGATCGGCTGAAAGCCAAAAGGCTTATTGCACTTGATACCCGCGCGCGATTCTATGGAGATGCCGCTATCCGAACCCTGTATCTCAGCATCACCAGAGGAAGATGACTGTAGCGCCAGGTTGATAAGATTCTTGTTCTGTGGAGTGCGCCGTTTCTTGAACGACGTATCTGTAGGAGTAGTCGGATTTGCTGCACTTGAGTTCTGTGTACAGCCAACGACACTCGTGTTCACAATCAAACTATTTTGCTGTTGCTGCTCAGCCGTGGGGTTGTTCAGCTCTTCAGGTGAGGCCTTTTGCGAGTTGTTGTTACGATTGTTGTCAGAGGTTTCACTAGCAGGTTCTTGTGAAGACTTGTCGCTTATTGGTGAAAGTATGTGGAGCTTAGTGGCGTGGTGTGTTAGAAAACTCGAGAGGCTCGATTGTTGATGGTGAGCATGATGATTACCATGGTGATGGTGGTGATGAAAGCAGTTAGCGCTTCCACTATCAGAACTATGCGAGCTAAGACTCGTACTGTGCCTGCTCTCACTACTACTCGTGGAACGGTTACCCTCACTAGTACTGCTGCGAAGCGACTCCATGCTGCCACCGCTACTACTAGTGGCCATGCTTTCTGTGCTGGAATATCCAGCACGTCGGCGACTCGTTCTCAGCTTGAATTCGAGCAAACTGGCCTGCTGTTCACGCCTCGCTCTCGCCGTCTCGGCCGTCGATTGTTCGGCCTCATGAGGCCTTCCCTTGAACTCCATGATAGCTTTGCTCTCACGGATGAGGCTACGTGGTCGTGGGGCTCTCGAAGAATTCTCGTGCGGCCTACCTTTGAACTCTAGGATTAACTCCTTCGACTCCATGACGAAGCTCTTGGGTCGGCTCTTGATCTCAAGGATGCTGTTCTCGCTGCTCTGGGGCGAATTCTCCTTTGCTCGAAGACTCGATTTTACGGGTAGTCTCATATCCTTGAGTCGCTGCTGATGCTCCTGCTGTTGCTGACTAGGCAGGTTTGGCGCACTGCGGATATTTAGCAGCAGGTGTTCGCGATTATTGTGTCCGCTGTGAAATTTGGCCGGCAGCGGGGCCGTCGACGGCGGTGAGGGTGTATAACCTCGACCGCTAATTCGTGGTGAGCTACTCTTCTCGTCATTTGAGTTCATCTGGAGGGATTCGATGTCTTGCGAGAGACTAGATATATTGTCAGAGAGCTGCTGCTGTTGTTGGGTTTGCTGCTGAGGTAGTTGCTGTCGACTTGGAATCAGAGCCTTTGGTCGAAGCACTGACACAGCTTTGCGTCGGTGTTCCTTGGATGACTGGTGCGTCGTCTGTTGCAGCGTTTGCTGCGACTGTCGCGATGATTCTGTAGAAGAACTAGCTCGCGATAACGGCGCCGTCGAACCATTTCTCATCTAAAATCAACGCATGTGGTTGTCGTAAAGTCATGTGTATAGACTAATTGCGAGGTGTCGAAAAGTGTAAAACTTTGGGAATGTAATACCGCGTTAATGAAAGAAAAAAAAATACTGTCGATATGTATTGTACTCACTTGAGAGATTAAAAGTGGATGATTCGTCATCCGATCAAGATCATCCAGATCGTCATCCGATCTACTGACCTTGCAGTCGAACGCAGTCTCGTAGATCTGACGCTGTCTGGCCATTTCGTCTTCTTCCTCCTCCTCGTCTTCGTACTCCTCGTCACCTTCGTCTTCGAATTCAGCCTCGTTGTCACGATCCTCGATCAGTATAGGCTGAGGTTCAACTCTTCGCGAACGTCTCAATTTTCGCACCTTATGTAATTATTAAGATCATTGTTAATGAATGATAACTAAATTAGTATTAATCCTAACTACGTAGCTATCGACTCTACGATGAGTTAAACGAACGATACAAACGAGATATTTATTATTTTACAACGGAAAAAACTACATACATCCAGTTAAACAATATTTCGAAGATATTAGCCAAAACATAAACCTAAATACGTCTATTGCGAAAAAAGATTATAGAAAATAAAACAGCAGAAAAAGACAAATAAACTATCTCACAATCGACGGACAGAAAAAGGATCCCGAGAAGGAATGAAACGCAATTTGTCGTCCCAGTCTAATGGGAGATACACGTGTATAAATAAGGAAACATGTAGGAATAAAGGTTGGGTAGTGAAAAGTCATGCGGCTGTCGTGTCTCGCGATGGGCTATGCGTCACCTTGTGTCGGGCAGAGGAAGACCTCGTGGGGGCGCTCGGGGGCAGCGGTGCTGGGGGTGGCGGCGTCTCTAGCTCGTCCTCCTCGGCAGAGGCAAAGCACGTGCAAACCGTCGTGGGTAAATCATGGCTGAGTAGCCGATGGGGCGGCATTAGTGTGTAGTCCCATTCGGTAATGATGCAGCTGGAGAGGATCTCCGCGTCGGCGGGAGCCGGCTGCACGAGTTCGGTTTCTTCTCCTGCATTATCATCCACCGCTTCCAAAGAGCTTAGTTTGACTTGCTCAGCCGTAGAACCCGGGTCTGCAGTAATCGATGGGCCATCGCTCTCTGTCAGCGAGTTACGTTTGGGGATGTTGCCGAGACTGCGCGTACGCTCGGCCGTTGGGGCGTCGAGACTCGCGCTCTTGCGGTACTTGCCCGGCTGGGTGCGACACGGTGGAAAGAGTAGCGACTGCTGGTGCTGTGGCTGCTGGTGCTGGTAGTGGCCGAGACGGTGGTGCCGTGTGTCGACACTCTGGGTGCCAGCAGAGGGTTTGAACAGATCGCCGTAGTAGTAGGGTGAGGGGTGTCGCGAGGGTAGGCTGTCACTGCAAGTCGAGTGCTCGGAGTGCTCTAGGTGTACGAGGGCAACGCAGTCTACAACGAGGCCGTTTTGACCGCTGCTGCTCTTCTGGAGGCCAACTGCTGGCTCGATGCTTGGTGCTCTTCGTTCGGCTACGATGACCCCAAGAAATATGCCAAGACAAAGCAGATAACGTCAGTCTAATAGTGTGCTTTATTCCGAGGAGTCGCATATTGCCAGTCAGTCTCTTTTTCAAGCCCAACCCATTACTCATACGGAGTGACTAAATGCCCCGCATGCTTTGCGATTTTGTCAGATATGAGATTTTTCAACAATTACTGATCTAGATTTCGCGTGAGTTACTTATAGACCGAATCAAATTTAACGATAAGGACGAGCGAAAGCGATGAATCGTCGAGGTGATTGATCTCGCATACTCATAACTGCGAAGCAATACTTGTGTTCGAATTATACGCGAGTTCAAGAATTTTCCTTTCTCAGAAATCGGTGGTGGCTAAAAAACTTAGTAATTATGCAATGATAACAACACTGCACATCTTACCTTGTACGCTAGGATTTCTATTGGTTGAAGCAGTATTGTAAACGGTGTTTTTTCGCTTCCTGGCGCTCGAGTATCTACCGGTAACTTCCTCATCCTCGCACGAAGAGCCAGAGGCCGAAGGATCTGAAAAAAATCGGAAACCAAAATCAAAATCACGAATATACAGATTCAGCCAAGGGGATATTTGCAAGGGATACGTTTTACTAGCCGACCATTTAAGTCAGTTCCGCGAAGAAAATTAAAATGCAGTTTTCATAATCGGGGACCTATTTGAAAAGACCGTACACGCTCAGTTTACTTGACACAATAGCTGTAAAGTCGCAGTGAAATTGCCGTAAAAAGTAATGGCGAAAATTGCTTCCCCTTGCATTACGGCAATCGTTATTGCTACACACATCTCTCGTATTCGCAAATTTTCCGACGTACTTGCTTTCTAAAAAAGAAATACAGAACGCTTCCATTGACATTAATATTGGCAGAGGTGATCTTCCCATAAAAGGAGAACTAGAAGCGGAAACCACATAGACGCCGAAGATAATGACGCGTCGCATTACGTTTTCCGGAGTTTCGGGTCGTTCCTCCTTGAGCGCAAGACTGCGTACGTCAAGAGGTAGCGATCGGCGAGCCGCGCCATAAAGCATTCTGTTTTGTTCGTGACAGCGAACAAGTTGGCCAAGGAAAATGCGAGGAAGAGGAGGAGGAGAAGGTTCAAGTAAGTTTCCGGGAAAAATGATTACCGAAAAGGGCACACTCGCGCGAACAAAAGCGCGGCTCACTATTATATACGTCACTAAGGCAACTCGCTCGTGCTTTAGCTCCATCCATGAAAAAAAAAAAAATATATATATATATATATATATATATGTATTTGGTTCTTGCCGCACTTTCCCGTACTTTTTTATGCGCGAAAAAGATTTTACGAGGAGTTTAAATTAAAATTCAAGCTATAAAAGACTTATTTTATATGCCTTGAATCGCGGATGTTAATTGAATTTGTATAATGTTATTCTCTTCACATTTAATAACGATTTCACAATTCTGATTACTTGCAAATCTATTCGACTCGTGTGTAAAGTTTCGCGTTATATATGTATTAACGAAATGACGAGTTCAAGTATCCAGGTTCGAGTTCGCCGGCTGTCTGTGAGCTTTTAAAAGCATAGCTCGCGCTCCGCAAAGCTCCGATGCACAAAGCCGGGTCGACGACTGATGCGTACACCCAGCGACGTTGACTAACCGGGGCTTCAAGTGTATATATATGTATATTGCTTACCGATCGCTAATCAGATTTGGCGATATATCGGCGGCGCAGCAACGACGAGAGCTAGGGTGCGGTGCATGGATGCTATATACCCCCTAATGAATCTATTAGGCCTCGAGACAGCATCGTTCACAGCGCAGCCGAGCGGCAATCACTACAGATAACATGCACTCCATCTCTCTTTCTCTCTCTCTCTCTCTCTCTTTCGCTCTTCCCCTGTATATCCCTCTATGCATGTTTACACGAGTCTGTATGTGGCTGTACCTTTATCGAACGCTCTTGGATTTTCCAAATTTGATTTGACAGGTATGTTCTCCCCAGCCCGGACATTGATAAAAATTTGTTGAAGCTCGCGCTCTATTGGGAGACAAGTTTAACTCGATTGTTCGATTCGATTTTTATATGAAAAACTATAACGTATCACGAGTAATTATAAAAATAATTAAAATACAACCGCAGTGGAATCACACACATAAGTTGAAAGCTTTCGAAAGTATATAGAAGAGAGCATGCTAAATATCCGGAAATCGGAGAAAGTCCACTAAAGTAAAGCTTCGCAAGTTCGAGGCTACTTTTTAATAAATATTGTACTCGTAACAAAACCAACATAGAATAAAACGTAGGGCATTGGCATTCTTAAATCACCGCGTTGAAAAGACGACGCGAACGAACTAAATCCGAGCTCTTTTCTTCTATTCGAAATCTTCCGCATAAGCGGATCTACAGGAGAGTAAGGGTGTAGATAAGAGCGCGCAGCGTTGGATTACGCGAAGCAGCCCCCTTCTCTTAACTGTCCTTTGCCATATAGTATTGAGAGAAAAAAGGACTATTTCATTTATTAAACGATACCTTGTGTATTACGCAAATCTTGGTTTATTCAAAGATATTTTTATGAAGAAAATCATTTCTATTATTGAATCTCTATTGGGTAATGTAATTTATTCATTAACTAACGATATTATTTAGCTTTCGCTAAAAAATATTAGTATATATTCAAAGATATAGAATTTCTTAGTTTATTTGCTTATGTACTTGAGTTGAATAAATGTAGAAGTGATTTTTAGTTAAGTTAGCTCAGTTACTCATTGAGAGGTAATTGTTTATTAAAGTGAGCTGAAAAAATGTTGTCCATTGCAAGGAAGGTATATTATAAAAATTGTTTTTTTGAAACGCGTACATTACATTTACGTCAGGGGCATAAATACGAGCGCTAAAAGAAACTTGATTACTTTAGCCTCAAGTTCGCGAAAGCTGATTACAAAAAGCTTATGATAATAAGATACACTTGCGCGAATCTTTGGCAGGAGTATGCTTTTAAGAGCCTGGCGTGCCTCTGATCTTCGCTCGATAGAACTCAGCGCATACATCTCTCGAGACGAAGAAAAACGAGAGGACCAGCCAAACGAACGGAGCTGACGGCACGACCTTTAAACTCTCATTGCTGGGTGCTAAATTAAAAAGACGCAAGGGGCTGACTCCTTTGAGTGCGTTTAAAGTGCCAATTACTGCTTTCTCTCACTTTATTCTTCCTAAATTATTTCCCCTGCAATAATTCCATTACGAAATGCTGCTGTCTCTCAATCTAGTTCTGCATTACATCGGGCAATCAGTTCTTCGGCAAAGTCACAAACACTTTTTTTCATTCACACATCAAAGCCGGCGGGCTACATCGTATACAATCAACGTACAGATTTTTTCACGTTGTTTTGTAAGGAGCTTTCGAAGCTATAAAGCTTGCGGGTTGCTTGTTACTAATGACACAACTAAGATTCCTGGTTGGATATAACAGGTACTCGCAATGAAGAAGCTTTTGCGGAACTCGACTCTCCGGTCACGTAGTAATCGGGCATCAGATCTAGCACCCTGCGGCGTTTCGACCAGCCCACTTTCCCTCGTTTTCACGGTCTCTGTATACAGCTATACGCTTCTGATTCATTTAGCAAGGCTCCCATTTGAATTGATACAAACCCCGACACACTTGATTACGAAAATTCATTTCGACTAGGAGACACACGTTACTGAGGCTTTACTCGTAGTATAATGAAAGAGGGATCCACTTTCTGCAGCCCATTAATGAATGCCACAGGATTAAATTATACACTCCATGCGTGTTTAATAATTTTGGTATAGTGATAACTTTGACTAACCAAACTCGGGATAGTCAGAAAGTAGAAAACCTCATCGTAATATTCTACTACAATGACAACGAGGGATCGGCTATGAAAACAACAAAGTATCTCGTGTAAATTGTGTATTAAAATAGGCTATATTCTAAGTGATTGGTAATAAAACAAACCCACCGTATAGGCATCACTATGAAGCGCCATAGGCGATGGGACCTGCACACAGTATCGATGAACTTCACTGTACGCAAATCTCTCTCCCTATGCGTTACTGCGTTTGGGATTATTCAGGAGGGTTGTGTCCTGTAAACCCTATCACAGGATAGCTACTCAATTGAAATCTGCATCGCAACGATCGGCATGGAGGTGCTGAGCGATTGCCTAAGGCTAGTTGCCGCTGTGTTGCTTGCTAGGATTGCGGTGTGGATTATTTTGACAGTCGGACAGCTTCAAACGATTTTTTCTCGCATTTTCGATTGCAGGCCACTAATACATTATTTTTGACAGATATTTTGGATGTTCGAATGGGAAAAGTATAATCCGGTACCGTTGACGTTTTCTCGATAAATTAAGTATGGGGTTATATTAATGCTGCGAGAAGAATTAAGGAGCTTTTATTCGAGCTAAATCAAACCTATAATATACAGCATAAGGTCCAATATTAAATCCAATATTTGCCTTTTTAACGAAGTGATTTATTATCGGCGTTAAATTATTTGCATTAAACAATTTGAATGTGAAATTTATAATGAAATTAAAAAAATGTGTACTTCATGAAACCGGTTATAGGGCCATAAAACGAACAGTAAATTAAAGCGAAGACTTAATTCTCTGAGATGTTTTCATAATAAAAAAGTCAAGCACGGGCGTGCGTAGCGATGAACCTGAAGATCCCCATAGTAAAAGCAACACAGCAACAGGAGAACAAAAGAGAAGCGTAGGAAGACTACAACCCCCTCCGATAAAGAGTTTTTGCCTTGTGGAGGATATAGACGGAGGAAGTCGTAAAGGACACTCGGGCTCCTTTTCTAATGCATAGACCACACTCGAAAGATTAGACTAAGCACCGTCGAAATTATCCCGGAACGGTATGCAAATCAGCTGCGGAGAATGGTAATTGCGCCTGCCCACTAATTCATCGAGGGTGCTTACGAGCTATACACTACGAAACTTTCCCCATCGTACTGTCCCTAAAGAGTTTCCTGTATCGAGCGAATAGCTCACCATTTACTATTACGTTCAGTCTATTTTATGGGATTATTTCGTTTGCAAAATCCGTATATTGAGTGCAGGTTGTATAAAATTGACAAAATAATCGAATTTCTCTCGCATTGAGAGGACCCCATAGATTTAAAATGATTAATTTCTATTTATTATTCCTAATATTAGGAGATGTGTTTATTTAGGATTGAAGGAACCGATATATGTTAGATAGATAGAGAAATAAATTTTTGTTGCACTTCTTTTCGCGTGGATGCAGGGATTATAAATTGAATGCTCAAAAGAAATTGGGCATTCAAATACATATTCATTTTTTAAATAATTTGTTAAAATCGAGCTTTTTATTTTTCATCATTTTACTATACATACAATTTGAAATCCCCGCGTTCTTGCCGAATAGAGATTATTAAAAAATATTCCCTCAAAGTTTAAAAAGTCTTACGATATGCAGTTACGATGATAAATATCTCGAATTGAAATTCGCCGTGCTTTAATCGTCAGTGTAAGATTATTGTGAAGCCTCAGAAGGAAAATGACACGAGCGAGGGGTAGATTAAGATATCACGACGGCGGAAATCCGCGCGACTTGTCTCGCTCTTTCTTTGCACGGTAAAATAAGGAACGGGCGCTGTGCCTCTGACAGTTTGTAAATGATCTACTTTACGAAGACAGCGAGAAAAGGAGGAAGTGTATAGAGGCATAGCGGTAGCGGGCGACAACCTCGCCCGGTTGGAATAACGCAGGAAAAACTGCTTAAGGGGATGGGAAAATTACGCGAGAGAGAAGAGTTAGGAAGGGCTGTCGACTACGGCAAAGTAGAGAACGAGGCTTGACTGCTTCGCTACTAACTATTCATCTTCTCGGCGATCCGGCAAACTTTCAGGCACTTAACGCTGCGTATGGAATACTAAAACTCTTTTGTATAAAAGTCGCGGTCGCGCCTTTACGCCTCTTCGACGAAGCAAACTTGAGACTTCAAAATGACTTTCTAATCAAAGTTAAGTAAGTACGTGTTGTCTTGGAATTGTCATCGTAGCAAATCATTTAAATTTTCTGATTAAATAGTGATGGCTTTTTAAATTCAATAACCGGCAAAAAAAACCGTTACGGAAGTGCGAAGAAGGAAAGGCCCATTCGCTTGTCTATAAAGTAGCAATAAACGATTGGGTATACGAGGGTCTATTGACCATCGCACCAGAATATTCCCTTGCGCTTGACGGACATTGTGTCATCTGCATAGGATGAGCGCGCCTGCGTAGCCGTTAACTGTACGGGAATGTGGAAAGAGGTACAAGTCACCTACTATAACGTTAATTGAAATGGGGTAGTTTCGCCGCAGCCAATGCTACTATTACTACTCGTGTTACGCGCGCAAAGGGTTCACCCCATTCCTAGCCGAAAAAGAGAGAGTGAGAAGAGCGTTTTTGTTGCTCCCTAGCTCGTATCCATGCGTATTCGTAAGTGTAGTAAAACTGATACAGAAAAGTTTTCTACCGAAATTCCCACATCACCGACGAAATTGCTTTTGCTTGAGAGAAGAATGTATAATTAATCGAAAAGTAAAGAGCGTAGTGCCCCACTGCTTTGTTGACATGCGCCAAGAAGCATTTTTGCTCGGTGTTTATAAAAGTTTAACAAAATAAATATTCATAACACGTACCTACGCCGAGTATAGTATTTACCTGAAAAATAATAATATTCAAAATAGCACGACAATAAACTTGACAGGTGGTGAATATTAAAAAACTTTCTATGTAGTAATGAATAAAATTTGTATGTATAATTTACAGAATTAGTTGAAACTCCTTGGAGCTAAATATTATTTTCAATCATAAAAAGAGTCCTAATAAACACAGATGACTGTAAAAAGACTCTACCATAATCAAAGCTTTGCGCGTATAACTTCGCTCGTATCCATCCCAAGAACTTGCTCTCCTGTAAGTAAGTTAGAAATGAGAAAAAGTGTGTCCGTACAGACAACCAGTATAGCGAGCGTGGAGGTAGTGGAAAAGGTAGAGCGGGACTTTAATTAAATATCATGGATACTCACAAGTCTCTGTGTCGTTGGTAAAGAATATGTACATGCGTTGATATCATGTACTTTGAACATGGCGAGAAGCTGCATGCGAAACGTGTGCAGACATTCCGTTACCACGTTAGGCCATCAGACGTAAGTTGGCAGGATATCGGTCTGATACTTCCTCAACTCTTATCAGGAGCTTTTATTTCTATTGGAGGGTCGGTGATCTGACGCAATTTAGGTACGATTTTCATAGTAATTATTTTTTTCTTTCACTTCAATGCGCGACTACCAAAAGCGTATTGCCACTGCGGAATTCAATTTCGAACACACAAACATGAAATATCGGAACAATGAAAACGAAAATTCATTAAGACTAAGCAAACAACTATGAGTGTAGAGAAGGAAAACAAACAAAACAAGTATATATATCGTGGCAATATCGAGAGATAATCCTTGAACCGATGCCTGCACAAGGCTAAAGGTATGAGGTTAAGCAACTTTCCCCTACAGCTGTCCTTTACTGATTCTCTCTCTCTCTCTCTCTCTCTCTCTCTCTCTCTTTCTCTCTTTCTCTCTCTAGGATCTTCTCTCGACAAACAACCGTACAGTATCTCCGCGAGAATTAAAAGCCCATGAATATAGTAAGGATGCAAATTCGAGGTTCGCTTTGGACACTGTTTACTCAGGATACCGAACTACTCGTCCAGTTATATATCCAGTCATCTGAATAGATCAGGAAATAGCTATACGTCTTGTAGAATCCACGCATTAACCATATGAATCAACTATTTACTTGACACTTGAGTTAGACAAATTGTCGTTTGATTGAAGGGTATTATGCAAATGAGGATATAAAAGACGATAATGCTCCTAATAACAATTTAATTGATTATAACTGCAATTGGAGCCGATATAACTTGTCTTAACGAGAAGGACTCTCGTAGCTGATTGTCCTAAAAATATTGTCATCCTCGGCCTCAACAATCCCCAGGTCAATTTAACATACTTTTTTTTCGAGCAGATGGTTGTAAGCTTTCCATTTCGCTATATATACTACCATATTCGATTGGCACTTAATTATCAGGTTGTTTTATTGTCGATAAGTATCGACATCATTCCATTAATTATTTGAAATAAAAACTGCTTAAGTAAGCAATTATTTCTTATTTTTAGATGGGCCAGCCTTTTTTTATTTATGATTCATCCGTTACATCGTCGATTGCATATAGCTCGTGTAAAATTTAATAACTGTATATAAATATCTTATTGAATTGGATTGAATAAATGTTTAAAAAATATATACCTCAAAATATATTATAACTGATGTATATAACTATACCCTCTAAATGGAGCGTACATAACTGAAGTTCTTGAGAAGTAACCTCAACGTAGATTATTCTCAAGCACCCTCAAACTCCCTTGGCATTCCGGCTCTGAACTAGAAAAATTTCGTTTTTAACGAGCATTTTATGCTTACGAGAGAAACGCATAAGAAGCCGGCAATTTCTCAGATAAGGCTTGAAGGGGTCGCTCCTGGTCAAAGTCCCCCTGCTGCCATACCAGCAATTACCTTCACGCGTGCACAGCTTTGTGCTTTCAGTTTACATGAAATGACAGCAAATGGGTAAATAACGATAAATACCGGTACGTAATCGTTTACGTATGTTTAAAAGTACCTATGCAATATATGTGGGCGAATTTTTGTCGAATCGTTACTTCAAATAAAATTTATTTCAATATTTTATGAATGTTTAATTAATATTACAACAAGTTTAGGTTAAAAATATTTGAACAATTTTTCATAATTTATAAAGTTATATAGTATGTTCGATCAGTTTAACCATAAGAGGAATACGAATGATATATCGCAAATGATGAATAGACGCATTATTTGTTCAAGTTAATCTTGATATTCTTATAACAAGATAACTCGAATACTGTAATAATTAATTATTCTTACATCATACAATCAATATTAATATTTTTGTCATAACTAGACGAACAAAAGTTTCATAAAATTTGATTTTCTTTGAAGTAAAGAATTTAATGAAAATAGCACTTGTGTATAGAGTACCTACTCACCTGTATAAGGTCTACAATAATTGCGATTAGGTTTGGCGTGGATCGTCGGTTGGGGTGAATCGATGCCAGGTTCTGCGTAAGATCGATTTTTACTGTCCTTTGGGTCACTGTATTCCTCCACGACCTCGATCAGCGCCTGTGTGCAAGTGAAAGAAAACCAATTACTTTCGTCGCTTCTTTGCGAAAGGAGACAATGCAACAAAGAGAAAGATGTAAATAAATAATATATAAAGCCCGGGTATTTCATGAATTCGCTTGTTTCATTTAATGAAGCCTCCTCGGTGATAGCACAAGCCTCGTGAGATATCTCGCCTTGACACTTCAGATGTAGAGTTTTTGACGTAGCTGTTATTAGATTTGAAAATCTTTCAAATGGTCAAATTTAAAACTGGACGATAACTTTTCAGTAAAAAAAAGAATTAAAACATAAAAATTCAAGTTAAAACTTTCTTTTTCATGCTTTCAGAGTCTGAAGGGAAACGCGGGTTGAAAAATTCACAGTTATGAGAGTCGTCGTTGCGTCTAGGACAACAATGGTATATTCGCAAGGGTTGTCTCGTTTACATGTTTACTTATACAGAACGCATATCCGGATATAGCGTATCATCTCTCCCGCTCGCTTGGCATATCCTCGTGAAAATCCCCTCGAGTAAACGAGAGAAACTCCAAGGGTTATTGCTGAAGTTTCCTTTGCGCAAACGTGACCAAACAAGCTATCGCTGGTGGTCACTCTTGTGTCCCAGCTTCAGAATCGAAGCTACATAGCTAATTATTCAGAGCCAAGATGACCTGTGCCAACAGTGTACGCTTGAATCCAGGCAAATATCATGAGAAGTAAATATTTCTTTATAATTTTACGCACCAGCTGTAATCGCGGATAACTATTACGTGACTAAAACATATCCTATGCCTTCGTTGTTTGTGAAATGTATCCAGAAAGTATGTATCTGTATGATAATACATTTGAAATTTTCACTTAGATTGTCAATTAGACTGAATAAATAGGTTAACATATTGACGGTTGATTGAATAACAGAAATCCGAAGAAAATTCTAATTATTGCGATCAAACCGCTATACGCTTCAACCAATGATAATTCGTTATTTTTTATAGCCAAATTATTTTCACTTCTAAATCAATCTACTTTTCACCATTACGCAGAGTGAAAACAATTAATTTTACTATGTAGTGAGTATTCGTTAATTAATACAGTGTGTCTTTACAGATTACAATTTGCTACTTTGTCAAACAAATATTTACTATGTACTATATAATGATATAAATTTGTGTATATCAATCATTATTGAATGACTGTAAATTATACAAATTCACTTTACTTTTTCTACAATGTATATCAAAGTATTTACTATTTCTGAAAATGAACTAAATTGATTTCACTACTTTCGTTATTACACCATTCTAACTTTAAAAAAAGTTAATACATTACTATCAAATAGTGAATTGCTAGTATTCCAAAAATTTAAAGAGTACCATTAATTATTACAATATGGATAACAGCCAAAAAGGCAAAAGAGAATAATTAATAAGAATAATTAATAAGAATAATTAATAAGAATGCCAATACTTTTTGTTCTAAAGAAATGAAAAACTTATAATAAAACAGTAGTAATATTTATCCGTGAGTACAAAAGATTTTGTGTATTAACGCTAATAATTTCCCCAGAGAGAAAGAGAGAGAGCAAGTGTTTTATTACTCGTAAAGAGAAAGAAAGTGTCTGGAAGGTGTGGAATCGGTTCTTTTCTTACGACTACAGTTACCGTAACGAATAATCAATAAGGAAGTCTTCTCCGTTGGTATCGAAGATCGAGACGCCAAGACGTTGTGAACGAGCAAGATGAGGCTCTATATAAAGAAGACAAGTAGCCTTAAATTGAAAGAGTCGAAATTGGAATTCTCCTGCCGAAGTTATACATAGCCCGAGGGCTCCTTTAGACAGACGCGATTGCTTGCTTGTTTCTTCCTCCGACTTTTAGGTTCTATCTCCCTCGCGCATTTTTTCTCAACTTTTCGCCTCCACAGAGGCAGGCCTGACGAAGCTTCGCTGTGTGTATGTTTGCGCAGGAAAATTGTGTTCTTGGAGACGAACGCGTAATTTCGTCAATAGAGCAAACGCAACTTCACTAAAGCACGTCAAATCCGATCTACTAGACACGAACCGCAAATCTGACTTTTCGCCTGCACGTGCACAGAGAGAATGAGAAATGTTCCCCCGTGTAAATACCCAACATCCCTGATCTCGTTTTGAAAGTTACTCGTTTCTCTTTTTTTCGCGATTAGTCAAATTGTCGGAACGCACGTATGTAAGCGCGCTTTCGTCGACGGTTGGACGAAGGATTTCGTTTATTAACGGACACTTTATAAACGGGTTTGACGAACTGCTGAATAACAAGAGTTTTTTGTATACTCAAATTTTATTTCGGCAATTAAAGACTAAAGAAACTAAATTAAAGAAATATTGATGGTTTATTCGTACATTAGTGGAAAGAATCATTTTCCCCAAAGTAACCGTTCATTTGAACCACAAGTTTTTCGTGACATTTAATGTAAATAAAGTGTATTTAATATTCAAAATCTATTGATTCATAGTTGATTTACTGACTTTACAACAAATGAAAGTTTATATTATTGTAAAATCCATATTTTAAGTAGGTGCAGACTAATCATTAGGTCTCGAAACGAGACCGAACGGAAAACGAATCAGTAGTCAAAGCATATGGTTAGTCAGACGCATATGTTGTTGAAAGAGACCGCAGAATCGATATGAGAAAAGCTAGCATCAACTGTCATTGCTTTATAACGATATATATTATATACATGCATATATATATACACTATGTATGTGTACAAATGATGCGTCGAATCGAGCAAGTGAGATAAAAGCGAGTCCAAACAAAGGCACAAGATTCACGTAGTGATTGTGTCTATCTTGGCAATGCAGTGCACAGTAAAATAGACATAACCAATACATACCGGGAGGCGTTGCACACTCAAAAGCTCATAATCCTATTGATTTATCGAAGACTCTAAAGCCGATTATCGAGGCCACCCCACTTTATAATTGGGCACGATATTAGCTCACGGAGGCTGTTGTGACCACGCTATTTACGAGAACTGTACACGCGCATTTGTAGCTGTAGCGATATATATAAATATCGACATGGGCGTGAGGTAGAAAGGAATGAATAAATGAAGGAAAGGGAAGGAAAGCCAAAATTTTCGTACATAGCTTCTGGCTTCGAATCTGACGAAGCTTGTAATTGCGGCGCACCTATAGGCTTAAATTCGACTGCTTATGTATGCGAACGACTGTGTCGGCATTTACCGTATAGATACTTTAACACGATATACATACACACATATCACTAATACCCCGTCGGATGTCGAGGTGTAATTGCGCCAGGCTTCAAAATCGATCATCAGAAGGAACCTGCGCTTCCGTTCTGATCTATACGTTTTCATTACAAGGCTGATTCGATTAGGTCTTGCATTGATTACCTTTGATTCTCTCTCGCGTCGTGTGATGATATATTTATCTAAAGAATTATATCATTTTAAAACTAAAACAGTAAAATTGGTTCTTAAAAAATAATGAAATTATGCCAGTGATTTTAGTGAATATTTTAATGAAATATATTATGCAGTTTCTATTTTCGTAGATTTATTACGTTTAAATGATGAAATTTTCAATTTTTATTTTACTAGGAAATTATTATCTCAAATCGTTGCTAAATAAAAAATATTCCTAGTAGAATAAATATTATATTAAAAAATAAAATTAAAACAATAATTGCATATCGTACGCATAGTAAACTATACTAAACATGAACAATTATTTATACATAATACACACCGTTTATGAAATAGTGATCAAAATTAATAATTTAATTAATAATGTTAACTGCATAAAGTAAATTAAAATACATATTAAGATAATTTTTTTGTTAAAATTAATATCGATTATCTAAAAACATCTTAATTTTCATTTAGACCGTACGATAACCTTATCTAATTCAATGTATTATTAAATGTTGAATAAATAAAATATATATATATATAAATATTACACAATTCGATTAGGCTATAATAATTATGATATCATGATAAAAATCTTCAGCTCATTTGTCTCTTATATATGTCTTATTTGCAGTATGAGATCCATTCGATTGATCAAACGAGACTTTCCATATTTTTCAAGTGCACTTAAATAAAAAGACAGGAGAATAGGTTGAAAAAAGAGGGAAACACAAAATGCAGGGGTTACAGCAGGTTCCACGTTAAAGTGATAAATGTGGCGGCTGCGCTATAGGCGCAACTCACTCCGCGGGAGAGCGCAAGTAATATAAAACACTAAAGTATTAAGTAGGGCTTACGAGCCGAGCGTCACAACGATTCAGCCTCTTCGAGTCTTTAAGAGGCCTGGAGGAGAGTAACACTATAAAGATGCGAACTTTTGTCTCTTGTTCCCAGGTGTCACCCCATCTTTTTTATGACTTTTTCCCCTCTACGATTGTAGAGCGCGCTTGCGTTTCTTGTACAGTAGACTCCTACTGTGTGACTACCTCTGTTAGCCTGTCGACGCCCCGCTTGCAAGACAATGCATCAAGGACCTGTTAACGCTTTTTCTCACGAGTTTTCCTATGTGTTTATTATTTTGCATTTATTACACACCCGATGCAGTTATTTCTGCTGCAAGCAAGTATACAATATTATACAATAAAACTCTGCGATTATTATGATAATGCACGTACATGCACGCGTTAAGTCTTCGTAATGAGAGACGAAATACCCATTATATCTCAACTGAAATTCACTGGGCATCATTGCTATTGCAGCCAACAAGAAAAAAGAGCGCCGGGATTTCCCGAATAGGGAGGGAGTATAGGTTATATTTTAGCAGAAACATTTAGCGGACCGCCAGAGGCGAGCCTGCAGACACCGTGAGTGCCACAGCAATTATAAGCAGCACCGGAAGTCAACGCGTTCCCCCTTTCTCTCTATTCGACCGCCTTTTACCCTGTGGGTATTTTGTCACCCCCGTAATTATATTTCTCTCTCTCTCTCTCTCTCTCTCTCTCTCTGTCTACCTTTCTCCCTTTGGCTGTGTCTCCGTACAGCAGAGAAAATATCAATACCCCGGTACAGGAAATTACGTTGATTCGCAAAACGTTGAGCTTGCATGATCCGCGCAAGTTAGGAGAAATAAAAGAATTTACAATATGGCATATAAGAAATGCAAACAAAATATGTAAATACCAAAATAAAACGCAAAAAAAAAATATTTCGCCTCGAGCAAAAAAAGAGCGTTGTTGAAAAGCTCCGCGATGTCAAGCTATCGTTTCTCGATTTTCCATTTGCTGCCGCGTCGTTTTATTGAACGAAGCTTGCATGGCTTTGCTTCTTGATTTCGATCATTGGATATTTGTCATGTGTCACTGACGGTTCAAATAGACTTACACGATCAATAATTTTCAAATTTTAGTACGTATACTTGAATGGATGTATCGACGAAAGTATGTATTTTTGAGAATCCTATACAGATTTTTACGTAGAGTTATTGATAATTGGCATTAATTCTGATCGATATTAATACTTATATACAATTACTCGCAATCGCACGCAATGTCAGTACTAAATATATAAAGGATGCAATTAATATTAATTATAAAGCCAATACTAATTCTTGTTATAATAGTAATTGTAGATCTTGTACTAGTAGACGAATTGATAATAATATGTTTTATTAATGTACAAGAATAAAGATAAAACCGTTTGAAAAGTAGGTCTTTAATTATTTTTGCTAATGCTTGACTAGAAAAGACGGTTGTAGAGCCATTACTATGCACTGCAACTAAATCGCAGACGTTAGTTCCGTGGTCAGAGAACTTGTCTTTAAATGAGGACGTCCCAGGTTGAGCGTCTCTTCTTCGACTCGTCTACCTCTTTTTAGCGACTCTGTCATATCATTAAATAGTGAGAAGACAGAAGAATTTATCTGGAACACTATATACGAAAAATAAACTTACGGCTTCGATTGTCGGGCTAGGAAGTGTCCATTGAATCGTCGTCGTCGGCGGCGGCGGTGGAGCCGGTGCGTTGACTGTCCGTCTTTTATTTACAAAATCAACGGGTAAGCTGTACTCGTCGCACAGAGATATCTGCAAAGAAAAAGAGTGTCTCATTAGCTGTTTGTCCGTACATGAATATTCGGAGTGAATGCTGCTGTAGATTTACTCCACCGCGATCCAAAGAAAAAGAAATGTTCACTCGTTATAAATACGAGCGAGCACATCTCTCCCTCGACTCTGAATTTCCAGTTCATCGTGTCTCCGTCCCGACAACACACGTGGATGGAGTCCATATGTATTATACGCGAGAAGTGAAGCCGCGTGTCCAAGCAGAGCTCATCAGCCATATTTACCGTCTGCCCTGGAATCGATCTAGCCCAACGCGCGTAACGCTGAGGGCGACAGCGAAGTATACGCTCGTATAAATCGAGAAAATTCAACGCTAGCAAGCAGAGACCTACCCCCGGGGATGGCTTATATCCCCCCCGCGCTTCAAACGGCAACCCCACATGCAAATGGCCTGCGTTTAT
This sequence comes from Apocrypta bakeri, assembly GCA_018906985.1. NCBI lineage: Eukaryota > Metazoa > Arthropoda > Insecta > Hymenoptera > Pteromalidae > Apocrypta > Apocrypta bakeri. The sequence continues at coordinate 5,091,973 of JACCIA010000007.1, read as the reverse complement.
TGTGAGCAAAGAGCGCCGCTCCGTATGAATACGTGAAGTGCTGAAACAAAAAAAAACTGGAGGTGGAGAAAAAGCTCTGACGAGTTTTGTAGGAATCGGCTTGGGTGAGAGGCGGCTACACCGGAAATGGTTCTCGCTGAGTATGCAAACTTAAATTTATTTATGCTTGCAATACAACGAACTTTTACCGATGATAATAACTACAATAATTTGAATGAAAATGCGACACGAAAAAACGAACAAGGATTTTTTTATTATAAAAATAACCTTGCTTGCAATAACAGAAAACTTGATAAATGAACATTTTCGTCTCGTCACATTTTGCAATGTGACACTCGCAGTTGGATTTAGCAATGTGAAATCAGGCTGCAATTCTATAAGTTTAGCTTTTTTACAGCACCGATAACAAAGGTAACATAAAATTGAAAATCCCAAGCTCTAGCTCATTTTCCCTCGAGAGATCCCGAAAAATCGAAGCTTACAAGAGCTGAGGGGAAAGAAGAGGCGCGCAATACTAATCCAATTTCGACGTCTGCATCTCTCCTAAGTCTAGAAATTGATGCTAAGTGGCGCCGCCATAGTATTTCCCCCGGAACTTACCAGGCTTCCGGTTGTAAGCAGCCAGGCGTATATTGGGTGTATGAGTCAGACGGAGTCGCGCATGCAGCAAGTACTCCTCGAAAGCTTCGAGGTGGAAAGAAGCCAGATAGAAACTAGGCCGACAATGAGACAATGCGCGACTGCAACAGCGAGACTGCGGGAATCAAGTTTCACCGCACAATCATTTTTCCTCTATGCGCATTATTGATCCTTCATCATTTGGGTTTTGTCCACAGCTGTCGTAATTGTCGAATTTCCATGAGACTGTGTAAATAAGTATCGAGTTGATAGTGACCTGTCCGTAGAGACTATATAGATACTGCACGAAAGCACCTGCTACTCTCGTGTCTTTCGGACATACGCGTATAATATATCTCTGGAGAGAAACTTCCTAATATCGCTTAAAGTAGACTGTCCTTAATAAGAATTGAGATTGATCAAAGAAGAGATTACTACTTGTTCATTTCTATGACAAAGTATATTCAGCATTGTTATTTCGTTTATTTTGTTATTTCGATATCGGTATACTGATACGGTACCAATACTGGTATGTATTAACGAAAATCTATTTTGAACCCGAAACAGTGCTATCCGTAAGTTCTTGTCCAGAACAGATTTTTTAGAACTTTTTGTTGCTCCAGGATTGTTTGAATTCTGGGCTAAGGTTCTATACAATAATGCGAGAAAAAATAAGCTTTACTGATCTAGAACTGTTGACAGAATAATGCTTAACATTCCGTGAAAGAAGGATAGAACAAATAAAAGAATAATTATCGAAGAGTATTCTGGACTTGGATACTAACCCAATAAAGTCCCTCTGCGAAATGTAAGTAATTACTCACGATACATTCAACGGGGTACGAGCTTTTCTGGTAACCCCAATGTCACCGTGGGCGATGCATATCTCGTACAGTACGCGAAGGAATCCAGAGCGGAAAAGGGAAGCTGCGCGAACGCGCTCGAGTAGGGGGAGAGCGCGCGTCCGAGATTAAATGGAATATTTAGCAAATATTTCGCATAAATCAAAGCGATGCAATGCAATATGTTCGGGCTCCGAACAGAGTCTATGTAAATTAATGGTAATACGACCGGCGCCAGAGTTGCCGTTTCGTTCACGTTGATAGGAACCAAGTTAGATTATATGCGTATCGGAGAGAAAGTGAAAAATTCGCACCGAAAGAGAGTCAATGGCTAGAAAAAGGCAGTAACAGCAGACGAGAAGTACTTCGAGGGGTAAAAGCGTCTATTTCATGAAGCCCTAAAAGCAACATGTATATACAATCCCATTTGTTCTCTTTATGGGCTCCAGCAAGTATTTGTGGTCGTTTTAATAAATCGGACGATGTACCAAAGTGTTACATACACACAAAAAGATAAAGCAAAGTCCTTTTTTCGTTTGATTAGCCTCTTAACTTTCGAAACTGACCTTTACTTTCGTCAAGTTAATTGGTTTATATTGTGATGATTATATTTACGTAGAATCAGTCAGAAATGTTATTAATACAATACAGATGAGCGAAACTCGAAGATACCATCTCTGTTGATTTCTTTATATTGAAGTGGTCGACGAAAATAAGAAAAAGAAAGCATTGGAGAGACGAGATTCATGGAGTCAACGTGCTTTATTGTGGCGAGGGGTCTGCGCTTTTGGTTTTATTAAAACACGCGCTCGACCTTTTTCCCTCTTGGTAGTTTAGCTTCTCCGTTTTGCATACTTATCTAAATTACTCCGAGCTCGTGCAATATCAATGGTGGTAATCAATTTTCCAAGTCTCTCTATTTTCTTGTTGAACGGACGATATAGCGAAGATCTCGATATATTTTTAAGGAAAAAAATTTATGCGAGCCCGCAAGCCGAATTGGAATTGTACATTTTAATATTTACGGAAGATATTAAGATTTCATGCTTATTGTGAAACTGGAAAATTACCCTTTGAGTACCAAAAGCTGATGCTTATTTTTTTCCACGCGTTTAAAGAATTTTATTGGTTTTTGACTGTCAGAATTATTGCGACTGAAAACTCCATTATAAGTAGTTAAAGTACATACTATATCTTTGTATGACAATATGGTAAAATGATAAATCACTGTTTTCGTTTAATCAAAGGTGGGAATAGAAAGAGACCCGAGAAAAGGCAGGACAAATTCGCCTATAAGAACGATCGATGAGAGAAAGTAACGATAATCTATGTGATGTCTGGTGAAAAATCACTGGACGCGAGTGTATATACGAAAGCCGTACGGCTACTGATATACGCCCTATCCTTAGGGAGAATCGAGGGGTCTTTGCTGCCTTTGACGCGAATGGGTTTGTTGCATTTTCAACCTGGTATACCGATAGGGATCGGGAAATAAAGCGCAAAGAGATTCCGAAGATTAAAACATTACTGCTAATTATTCTTTATAGATTGAAAGGAAAACATTATTTCGTTTGCAGCTCTCTGCGGATCGATCGAAAAAAGACACTGATAATTACGGAGAGACGAAAAAATCAAAGAAATTTACTCCTTTGTCTGTTCCTAAATCTGAACTAAAAGGGATAAATACGTTAAAGTTTCAGCAAGCAGGTCCTCCCGGTAGTTGGAAAATCACTCTCGAGATTCCTTGCTGGTCTGCAGTATATCTCGACGACCCGTTGTCTCGTTTTTCCCTGGAGCTCAGCTACCTACAGTGACGGAAGGTCTAAGCAACCTTTATCTCCGACTACGCGTGAGCTAGTTTCCAGTTCTTCGTGAATAAGACAAGCAATCCCCTTCGTTTCAATTAACGCTCTAAAAACCACGTTACATAAATACTTCAATCGATTAGGAAAAAAATTATGGTTTCTTCTCGAAATCTAAAGCGAAAAGAAATTACAAAGTGCAAAATTGCATATTCACTACCTAGAATAATTTATATATTTCATTAAGCTATGTCAATTTATGCTTTTTAATTGAATATAATTTAAATATTTTGCTTATAAAAGTTTGTTGTAAATATGAAATAATAATTACTATTTAATTTGAACAATTGTTGACTCATATATGGGTTTGGAACAATTCAAGACTCTTGAAAAGTTATGTTAATAATGCCATTAACATAAACTGTAAATATATTTTTATCAAAGCAAAGATATTTATTGTCAGCAATAATAATAAAAATAATTAATTCTGAAACATGCAAAAATAGTTTTTATTTGTTTAATAGAATGAAATTATTGTAATGAATCTTTGCATTATTAATTATAAATATTATATACGTAATTGTAGCTTTATTACAAAATGTATTTTTTTAACATGTAATATTTTACTGTATCAAATGTAAAAACTACAAGAACGTCATGATTAATACATCGCCAGAATGAAAATAATCCGTACATAATTGTTGCTTATATGCTGCATACATGAGTAATAACGGTATAGATGGAAGATTCTCTTTCTCTTTTTCTTGCGAAGTACGCTCATCAGAGATGTTATGTAAGGTCGGAGAGGCATTAGCGAGGGCAAAATAGACGCGCGAAGAGTGATGGTCGTTTCTCTTCGTTTCGTTATATTACATTACGAGATCGCACAGAACGAATGTATAGAGGGCGCGAGAGAAAGAGGAGCTGCCTTGGGGGCACAGACGTCGCGGTGACGAGTTGAAAAATCTACCAATCATCGTTCTACCAGCCGAAAAATGGAGAGATGAAGAAAAAGCGATGAAGATACGCGCCGCAGCATTGAATATATCTTTCGAAGGGGAGCACTCGAACTACGTATGCGCAAACGACGAAGAATAACTCGAGCATTGAATTCATCATTGAGATTTATTTTTCATCTGGAGAGCAAAAAACATTCGCACCGCGTTACACATTCCGTCATGGCTAAATTGTAAGTAGAGCGTATTTATTAGACCGCGAACGATGATTCTTTTCAGGCAAAGCTATTGATTTTTTTGTCATTTTCATTAAATTACTGCGAGTAAAATAAACCGATTACATTCGTTAATTTTATGAAATTTTAGATTATTTTATCAAATTTGTTTTTAGCGTATAACGAAACTAATTTGAGCTCAATTTTTTTAAACACATTGTCGTCTTTTCTTTGGATATCCATACTTTCATAACAAGATAAAAATATCGCAATATTCATAAATGAAAAATGCTGGGCACATAACAACTAAATTTCAGAAATGCTATTATACGAAAATGAAAGCACAGCTAATGTTAATCTATATTACCATAATAATAATATATTATACGTAGAAATAATCTAAATAGTACAAATAGAAAAACTTTTACTATACAACATTATACTCTGAATACTTTTCTTACGAAGATTGAAATAGATTTTCGAAATTTTGATTCCTAGTAGTAAATGTCTAGGAATATAAATCTATGATATAAATCTTCAATACATCGAATCGTTTCAAAAAGCGCGATAATTCTCAGTAGCGAAGCAAATCTTTTTGTTCTCAGAAAAGAAGAAAGAGAAGACAACTCCTTTGAAACTCATTGCAAAGAAAAGGTCGGGTATGCGCTTCTTAGAGCGTAGCCGTATCACAGGGTCGTTCAAAGTCCGATTTCCCGTGCACAGCCAAGCCAAAGGCTAAGGGCCATAAGCAACAAATGACTAGCACCGAAGGAGAATACCTTGGGACCCTAAAGCTTACTACCAAGTATAACGTTTCCTAATCATCCGTTTTTTCGTTGTATTCGCGACTAATACCCCTAAAAAAGTTTACTCATTCGCTTATTTTTATTTACTTAGTTGACTCATTTATGTATACATATCGTCTTCTCATTGAGTGAAAAGTTATCATTATATTAAAAAACGTAAAAATTAAATAGTATAAGTTTCATAATTACAAAAAGCAAAGTAGACACTGTATTTGAAAACAATTCGTCAACGTTGTTTACAAAAGATTAAATGTTTACGAATTCGAAGAAGTCGCGTGTGTGTCTGACTCAACGTAGTCCTTTACTACTTCCCTGGACGGCGTGCGAAGTAACCAAACGAGGATATACGCTATGAGAAGACAAGTTTTCGTGTTTCAAGTAGTCGTAGAATGTCTTTGAATACCTCGTTATAACTCGAAAGTTTGTCGAGAGCTCATGCGACTTGCTGAACTCTCTCGAGTTGATGGAAATGAAAATAATTTCAGTAGTAAACACACAATATACATACATATACACATATACCTTTGTCAAATTTAGAATGCGACTAGGCGTTTTGTAGATCCTAACTCGTGTCTCTTTAAGCTAACAAAGCCGCTTTTTAGCATCAAGTATAACAGAGGGTAGTTCGATTTGCAATACGGATTAAACCTCTCCGTATGGTCTGTAGATGGATATAGAGTATAGAGGATAAAGAGAAGGTTGAGTTATACGGGTGGATCGAGTGAGAAACAGTAAGAGCGAAGCGTTCCACGAATCCCTACGTCGCCTTAAATCATACGGCGATAATCTGCGAGTGCAAACGGGTGCCTCCGGCTATGGAACAGCCAACTATACAGTGTCGCGCGAGCTGAGTCTCGCACCCTTCGTCGTACGCGCTTGAAAGGGTTTGTGATATATGCGAATCCAGCAACGCGTCGGTACACGCAGTAGTCGCAACTCCGAGAGAACAGCGTGATTGTTCCATGAGTTTCTCTAGCGCTGTAAACGCTTTGCAATAGAGTCTTTCTCTCTCTCTCTCTCTCTCTTACTGTTTCGTTCTCTAACCTTTGACTTCCTATTTTTCGACGCGCTACGTGTCACTCTTACTATCTTGAGCGCTTTAATCCGGCTTAATTTTCCTTATATATTACTTGATTTTATTATATACGAATTAAATATCAATTTTTAATAATATAACAATAACGCGTTTATATCAAGCGCAAGCAAATCCTTGTACTGTACAGACAGTTTAGACAGTACTGTCTAAATAAGCTTGACCAGTGGATGAAAATTGGGCCAATATTGCAGAAAAATTGTGTGATTAATAATACAGTATGAAGCCGTTGGTCCGTGCTTACTAATGTCCCAGAAACGGTTGTAAAGCGCTTATATCATTAAACCAGTGTTTGCGAATCTACTTTAGAAAATCAAAATACTCCCATCGCGATTTCCGACAAAGCAAATTTCACACAACACCTGTGTCTCCGTAACGGAACAGACCAGTACGCCTACTCCGCGTCATTTATTCTCTCCTCGACGTTTGTTCCTTCTCGGCGACGACGACGATGGCACATCAGCTGCTCTGCCTCTTCGCCTAAGGGGCTGCTAATTGATTTTAGAAGTTTCGCGTCTACCCTCCTCCCAAACTCCTCAGGCTGTGCACCGAGGAAAGGCTTCGTCTCTCTCTCTCTCTCTCCCTCTTACCGTCATGCTTAACAGAGCCAGGAGCCGTCTATACATACTACTTTACTACCTAGTCTCCGTGTGAATCGCGACGAACAAACCTCCCATAGCGTCGATTTGCGCTCGATCTCCTCAGGGAATATTGACGAAATCGTTTGGTAATTACATTTTTCTACTGCGCCGCAGACGACTACTACGATTCATAGATGCACGATTATGCCTGCGAGATAGACTTTATCATGCTCTTTTTCAATGTTTTACACAATATACATGTAAATATAGTAAAAAAATAGGCGAGGAACAGTAATCGGAAAATGTCCAAATTTATGAATAATGATGCGGTAGATGGCGGGAAAGGAGAGAAAAAGAATGAAAAACTGCAGACGGCGCAGTGGATAATAACTAAATGCACAGCCCCGAGCGAGTTGATATGTGTATACGTACATCTGTAACGGTAGAACAGACGAGTGAAGATGAGACAGCTAGACTAGCTTCACCGTAATCACTATGGCTCTCTAGAACAATGCACTGCCCTAGGTATAAGCCCTATAAACAACAATGTTCGCCGGCTATATTTTCAAGCTCGGAACCCGACGCTAATCAAACGTCGTACAGTTCCACTAGAGGAATCTACGACTATAAATATAGGTACACGAAACTGTTAAGAATATTTCATTAATAATAATAAATATATTAAAGAAATCAATTTTCTAGCACCATTATCTCTAAAATAATTATCTCTAAAAGAGGAAACTTTAATGTCGACTCTAGCAAAAGGCATTTTTACCTAAAAGACAAATCGATAAAAAGTACTCAAGAACTGCGCGATATTGACTTTCAAAGCGCCCCATGTAGAAGGTCGCTTAGGTAAGAGAATATTATTCATTGAAAAATCAGCGCCCGAGTGGTTGGGAAGAGGACCTTCTCGTCTCATCGACGTGTCAGCCTACTAAGCACTCATTCCAACTCCACGACCAAGTTTTCGGCAGCTTTGCTTAAAAGCTCGTCACCGCGTTGTTCCTTGTTATATCCGTTTATGACGCAATAAGACGTCGCTGTTTCTATCGACCCCACCTTCTTACTTTCCCTCTTTTTTCTCCATTCTGTCGGCACACTTTCTTTCCCTTTTTGCTTCTCTGTCTATCCGACTTTTTTTCTACCGCACGCACCTTAAAGCCTTAATGCTAATGCATTGTCGCGCGTATCGGAATCCAACTTTATTAAAACCTCAACTCAGATCTGCGATGTTTCCATTCAGCAACAGCGGTTTTCGGAAACATCAAATTTTGCTATTGATTTGGCGTATGCTATTCTTTTCCAGTCGAATTATTCTTTGAGGTTTGTGAAGTCTTCGCGAAAGATCTTCGATTACCTAAAGAGTGACTAATTATGATTCTATGAATAATTGAAATTTACTTATTACAATTATACTCGGGTAAATCTGGATTAATGAATATCCACTGTCGATAGTATATTATATTATTATTTACTATTTGGATTTATCCTTTTTAGAATCTTTAAGAGGTATACATTCCTGTTTGCTTTTATCATTTGAATATATTATTTTAAGTCGTATAATTTTTAAAAAAAGTAAAGAATATCATTATTCAATTTTGATAAATTTCCGAAAATTTAAAAAACTCGAGAAAATATTTTGAATCATCATAATTGGCAGACAGTCACGTAACGAGTTTCTTAAGTAGAAAATGTAAAATAAAACTTCACGGGAAATGAAACTTGTAGATGCAACAGGAAAAGCTCAGATCATTCGTTATGCTCAACATGATCCAAGCAGCAAGCCTCCGCATTCAGCTATGATTGAAATTTTTGTTGGTTTCGATTGTCATAACCGAGAGCTCACGCGACCCACTGCAGGCGGTGAATCTGTCTCTCGTATTAAATGTAGTTTCGAGCGTCGAATACAATCGGCAAGCAACCTGTGGCAGCAATAACGAACCACACTTACAACCGCTCAGCGGTAACGTAGTTACAGTCAATTGCAAGTGCGCGCTGTATGCAAATGACCAGTTTTGGCACTGCAATTGGATATAGACATTTTTCGATGCTTGATATAAAATCTCGTTTCTGTGAAAAACGATCAATGGTTTGAACTGAAAATATAAAATGGTGAAACGTATCAAATCTATATCTATTAATCTTCAAAAATTCGTCAAAGTACGGGTGTGCGTAAAAAATCTTTGTCCATAAATTCCAATTGGAAAGGAAAAACAAATACAATATGAATTTTTTTCAGATCGGTCGCTATACGCGTCCCTTCGATAAATTGTACAAATAGCTGGCATCGTACTGTGGATTCGCGCATATCATTGCCGAATCGCGATGTTATTTTGAGTAGAGGCAATTTGGAATCGGTAAGCATGACGAATGCGCGCGGCGTGCATTTGCGGTAGAGGGAGACGACTACATACATACCCTTCTCGACGTTGGTTGGAATTACAAGGATTTTTCATAGATTACGCAAGCAGGAGCGCGGCTGAGCGAAAAGCATTTTTAAAAGCTTTTGTGCAGGAGACGTGCTCACGACGCAGTTACCACACGTGCAAATGTGTTCAGCGTTTCTTTCTGCATGAAGGAATTGCAAATTTAAGAGTTTTCATCTCTTCGATGTAAGAAACGAACCGTAGCTATAGAGACGATGAATGTACTTAACACTTTTTCTTTCTAACATTTTTTTGTAAGTCCCTTTTGATATTCACCTATTTATTGCCAACTAAACTCAAATCGTTATTTAAATTAACTTGATGCGAAACACTATTGAACAATTCACAAAAGAGAAATAATCCAATTTCTTAATTCTTCTTCTATAGTAAAACTAATATAATTTGTGTGTAATAGACGGCCGATGAAGATTACAAAAAACACTGATAACAAGCCAAATAGACCTTTTTAAACAACAAGCTGAGAGAGAAAGCAGTTTCTAATACATCAAACATAAAAATGTAAAACAAACCTCCTGCGCACTAGCGATATCGTGCAAATGGAAGCATAAAAAGCCAGCTTAGTGTTGAAAATGGATCAAAAGGCGAAAAATAAATGTCTATCGTGCAGAGGAATCGCGCACACACAATATATCGTTCGAGGAAGCAAACAGTAGCGTTGACGCGATGATTTAGCCCTGGCGTCGTTTTGATGAAGAACCTATCCCTCGCCATCATAAATGCGCAGACCTTCCCCTCACGTTCCCCAATAAACACGCCCTCGTATGAGCATAGATCGCATCGCTAACGACTTTTCGCGAGAGAACGCGACCACAAACACGAACGCGAGCTGATCCGCATTCGCTGACCGCAAAGCAGGTCTGCGATCGTCATCATCGATGAGAGAGACCAAGTACAGACGCGCGTTTTCGTACGTGCCTTGGTCGGAGATTCGCCAATACCACGACCGAGGGTATAGCATCTACTCTATCAACGATAGACACACACATGTTTATATATATATGTGTGTGTGTGTGTGTGTGTGTGTGTGTGCGTGTGCACAAACGAGAGGCATGCGAGGGTTGTCGGCTTTGACGCTCGGAAGCGAGAATTTCGAAAATTTCGTCTACGGGATGTGCACACCCTAGTATGAGATATACATTGCTTTTTCTTTTGTAATTTAGACCGTGATATTAAATCGCGCAAGCTCTTTTCAACGGAGAAAGAGGTTGGCTACTCGGCTTTGTTTACGTATGGTAGGCGAGCTAAACTAACCTTTGCATGGGTATATGTATTCGAAATTTTGCTTTGATGTCTTTTTGTCGTAAATTTTCATCAGAGCCACACATGACTGTTTTCATTATTGAAAATGAATAAAAATGCTTTTTTTAATTTGAAGATATTAATCGCATGGTTGGCCAACGAATGAAAGCTTTAAAGACTAGTAGAAGTCTATCTAAGATCGTCATAAAATTGAATTATTTATTTATGATAATGAAGGACTCAAACTATCTTCTCGTCACTTATAAAAGTAAGTAAAATACTGGAATATACGATTTTCATTGAAGAATCGAGACGCTGACTGCAAGCAATTTGAAATTCAAACTTTGTAGGTCCATTTGAGATTTGCAGCGAAACACGTCTAAGCTAAGAGCCAAGTGCAGAATATTCTCGCGTCTAGGATGCAAATCCCCGAGCTTGAGGAATAAGAGGATGGATATATTCCTAGAGAGCGATAATAAGGCTTGATATTGTGACGAATATATATAGCTTACATTGAGTGAACTCTCTTGAAACGGAGTTTTCATTAATCTATCAACATAATTTTTGATTACTATTACTATTTTATGTACACTTATATACAAAACATTATATTCAAATGTTTTTCTATTTGATTGTTAAATCATATTCTTTCAATGTTTATTTAATATTCCACTGAAATGAAAGATCTTCAGAATTGTGTGTACAGATACTACATGAGTTTCTGAGATTGTTTCTGTGCAAAATAATCTAAGAAAAGTGTTTAAGTGGCAGAAGCGGATGAAGGCGATTATTAATAATAACATGTATAGTAGTTCCCGTCAGGAAGGCAGTCATTCGTATCACGAATTCGATTGCTCTCGATTACAGAAACATATATATATTATATGTTGAGGATGGGAGAAACTCGTGCACAGGAGTGTAGATTGACGTGTTGTGATACTACCAGGATGCAGTACAAAGGAAGCGAGCGCGCGTCTGTCTGTATAGCGATAATGGTTCTCTCCCGACCGTTCTATCCCATATCTATCAGTATACAGGCGTTATTTGAATAGCGGAAGCGTCTGATGCGCCTATAGGCAGTGAACGCGCGAGTGACAACAATTAAGCTCTCGCGACGCAATCACCTGGCCATTATACCGCGCGACCTATCGGATTTCGAAACCAGTCGGCGGCGCATCGTCTTCTCACCTTCCTTATCCTCAAAGCCTCGAAGAGTCAATATTACGTAAAGTTGGCAATTAGAATACACAGACAGAGACAGAATCCTTTATTGATTCACTTTACTCCGTGGGATTTTGCTCTCGGAGAACATGCAGCACCGGATGTTTATACGTATGCCTAGGTGCCCGAGGCGGTAATTGATTCGAATGTTACCGCCAAGACTATATACTTACATATACCTATATCTACGTATAGCTTGGGGGTATCAAATATATACCAAGTACGCAAGGTAGACGACGATCGCTCCTAGTTTTACGGTGTATAACTTCGCAGCTAATTAAAATTGCGTGATTTTCGTGAAAGTAATATCACGTAGAAAATATATACGCCAAATAAAACGCCAAATGTTAAAACGACATTATAAACGCCAAATGTTAAAGCGCTTCGACGATTAACCTCCAACGCTATTAGGCTTGACTAATGCTATCAAGAGTCACTTGTAAGAATTAATCGGCGCGTCTTATTGAGATGCAGCATTGTCTCGTATTGCTGTATTTGTTAGAGATACGAAGATTGAAATATTAAAATATAAGTATGTGGATGATTATCTACTAACATGAGCGGTCAATGCTAGTATTCTCTTTAAGTGGTACAGTGAGTCATAATCTTAATTGTAATTACATACTCTTAATGGCAATTGTAATTACTTAATTGAATTTGGTAAGAAATACTTATTAATAACAACTGATATTCATATATGATTACACTTAATAGTGTATCGAACTTATAATAAACAATATATTTTAATAATATTTAATAAATGCATATTGGTAATAAGCACCTTAAAACTATGGTAACGACTTTTCTGTTAATTTCAGTAATGCTAGATATACACAAATTCAATGAATAAAATAGACATTTTTAAGGTAATATCAGATGATATAACTAATAGATTTATTAAAGGACAATTGAATATAGTAGCGTGTTGAAAGGTTACGATCTATAAGGATTAAAAATAATGAATGCACCGTCGAGAATCAAAGGCAAATGCTCTAGTCACGGAGCTATCTTCAACGATGCATTTTCGGTGCAATGCATCGTAGTCTGGTTCTCCAACCTTTCATATAAAATGTTTAGATATTTATCTAAGAGTATTTTTAATTATTTAAAGTACAACTATCACAACTTCAGTATCAAATATATATATATAATGTAGTTGATTTTAATTAAAATTTTTAATTTTATAACTATATAACGATAAAAAATAGTCCAATCTACGGTACTCGCGTACTATTTTTACATACGATAGGCTCATCGCGTCTGATGCGCCTATAGAGAGTGAGCGCGCGAGTGACGACAATTAAGACTAATCGTAAGCACACAAGATACAACCCCTACCAACGTGCATCGATATGAAAGTCGTGGTATGTTCGTGACAGGATTGTCGACACAGACAATTCAACACTCGACCCTACTCTCAACGAGCGCATAAATTTTACCATATATATATACACATATATATAAAGGGCTGAAAGCTCGAAGACAACGCTCGACGGCTTTTCGCGCGCGGCGACCTAAGCAATGCCGCGTGATGTATGAATTTAATTAAGTAATTATAGAGGCAATGCGTGCTTTATAATCACGACCAAGCTTCCTTCCTTACCCCTTTCCACGCACGCAGTTAATCCGGTATCCGCGTACGAATAACATTTACATAAGGCAATTGTACTCGTACACGGATCCTCTCGCCTCGAATTTTCATTTCTCGCGAAAAGGGTTGCCTCAATAAGACCGCATACTATGTTATACATTTGTTTTTCTCTGAGATGAATGTCGAGCAATATACTTTCCGAAATGTACGACTGTAAAAATTTACTGCTTATACTTTGTTTCGTTCAATTTTCTTTTTTGTTTTTATACTTTTACAGAAACTGTATAATACTATACTCGTATATAGTTGTATGAATATAGTGTGTAAAAAAGTTAGAATATAAGTGTGCCCAAGCTGCAGCGAAAGTTTCATCTTGTATATATCTATTTTTTAAACGACTATAAATATATGAGTAGAGCAGTATCGAATTTATAATCTCGACTCGACGTCGAGGAAACAATTTCTAAACAATTTCTTGAAAAACTTCGAGGTATACTTGGGAAAATTTAATACGGATTATTTAGCTTCTTGAAACAGGAATGAATCTCACGAACGAAGTTAAGCGGTACCGAGAAGCAAACGAGCTGCAAGATTATCTAAATACATTGTTTTAAAACTTTACCGATATAATTTATCTCGTTATTCGAATTTTAAAATAGATCACCTCGAATGACTAAATATAAAAGTTAAGATATAATTCGTACTTAAGTGCATATATATATATGTAAAGAAATTCATTGAAACAATTATTTTAAATTTACGAATCTCCATGGAATGATTTCAAGCTCACTGCGCACGTGGACTATACTCGACATAAAACGCTTGAGCTTGGAAAATGAGAAAAGTTTTTCGTCAGCGCGAGATTTTCTTACCACGAGAAGAATCGCATGAAACGAAGTAGAAAGCAAGTGTAGAACAAAAGAAGACCAAAAAATATATACCATCGCATTTCATTCGGAATTAAACGAGCTACTCGAAGAAAAGGTGTCCAAAAGTAGTATAGTTTGAGCAACAACAGTACGAAATTGGTCTGGTTCGGGTCATCGTTAATTGCTACGTCTGCTAGATTGCGGTTACCTTGTTAAAAGAGACCGCTCATCGTCGCACTTGTCGCGCGTCGCACACTGAAAATATAAATCTACCGAGCCACAGCAAGGAGCGCACATGCGTATCTGTCTGCGAAGTAGATATTGGAGGCCATGCTGTTACGCTCTTCTTCTTTTTTTCTCCACGTAATTATTTCGAGCTGTAGACCTTCCCATTAATCGCTGGAAATTGATCCGACGACTACGCGTATGAAGCGTTTTTTTTCTTCATGCCGAATTACGTAGACTAGGAAAACATTTCTGGCTGATTGGGACAGAGATATATAGATATAGAAATCTTTCCCATAAAATATCGTCCACTGCTTTTGATTCTTTATCCTCTTTCGCTTTTCGTCTCTTTCCCTTTTTAATTTTAATGTAAGTTTACATCACAGTCAGTCCAGTCACTTTACTCGACTATCGACTATCCACTTCTTCAATATATAACTCTTTCTCACCTTTTAATCTCGACAAAATGACAACAACACATAAATTAAACCGACAAATCTTGAGGGGTTAGACTCTTTCGATTTGCGAGCCAATAAAAGACCATCGAAATATATCGAGAAATATAACAAAAATAGAACAAAATTTACTCCAAGTTTCTTCGACTGAACTATTTATTGTATTCAGCAATTGATAAAAAATATATAATATTGTTCGTAGTGTTTTCTACAAGTGGATTTGATCATTCACGAAAAAAAGGACACAATGTAAAGGAGCAACTGTATTTTTTTATTATGACAAAATTTTCCTTGCGGAAAGTTTCATCGGCAGTCCGACATACCACGACTCACTGTATATCGATGTGTGTAACAAATATTCAAATCTAGAACTGAACCGCAACAACCGATATACAACACATATTTGCGATATCCGAAATTCTCTCTTTGACCACATCATACATAGATTTCTATTATCGTCACGAGATTTCCTCATTGATAGTTCCGAGGAGTAAACAGTGTTACTCAGCGAGCAAACACCGTGCACTCATATATATATATGAATGTGTGTGTGTGTGTGCGTGCGTATAATGCGCTTGCCGCATGGAAAGTCAGCAAACAAATTGAAAAGTATGTGTACGTATACACGCTCTCTCGAGGGAATTCCGCTTTTTCAGAGTGCCTATACCTAGCCCCCTCGAGTGTTCCTATACAAGCGCGGGAGGGGGAGAAGAGGCAGAGGAGAAAATAGGATAGTTGTGATAAGATACCCTTCGTTCGTAGTCTCGTATAAGCAAGTGTGTCTCACTTTAGTACGCTTCAGTCATAACTCGAGGATCGTTCTACCGAGGTAACCTTCGACTCTGTCACGCTCTAGGTGTTTCACGCCAGCGATTAAAGCTCCTTACGAGACTACATTTATCACTGTAAAAGATGATTCTGTTGGGGTTGTATAAAAGGAAAAAGTGATCTTCGATTGCAGCTGTGCACTTTTACTGTTGCGTCGTTACTTTTCACTACTTGCACTGCAACAGCTACTGCAACGTATATTATAAGCTAAAGTTCCATGAAAAACTTTCGAAACTTTATCTTCAAAGTGTAAATATATCCATGGTAAGTGAATCAATTATTTAGAAAGTGCGACAAAATTTATACACCTACAAGTACTACTTCAAGAACGTAATTTTAGTATTTGTAAGGGAAGCTTTTACACTTATTTTAATATTTGACGGAGGGCAGCAATACCATTAATAACTTTGAACCTTCTTATTTATTTTTCACGGGTATAGCTAGCTGCTAAATTTGAAATAAGGAAAAGGTCTGCATTCTTGAGAATGAATTTATTTTCTCTTCTGAACTAATAAATTATAAAAAAATTAAATTTTTCAATATCGTGAATATTCGCTTTATAAGGCAAGAGTATCTCTACAGATATTACAATTTACTATTTCATAAAGTCTAATATTATGTTTATTTATGTCACAAATAACTTTAGGTAGTGAGTTTTTTTGATCATTTCATAAATTATTTCTATCCATTCCAATAGTGACATTTCACTATTTCGGATTTAAAATATAATACAGCTAGTTCCTATACGAGTAACATAAGGTGAAATTCGTTTTCCTTTAAGAGTTCTGGAGAAAAGAAACAGAAAAGAATAAACATGTCTCACTGGAGAATGATAACTCTTGGAGCAGTGGCGGCTACGTTTTCCGCGATGTTCTTCTGCGATACTCTTGCGCAAACTGCGATTGTCGGGGGAACGAAAATTTTAGATCTGGATCACGTAAAATCCAACGAAGCAAGAACGAACGTGTTCCATCGTCAATTTCAATACGGATTTGATAGCACAACGACTTGATCCTACGCTTAAAAATGTCAATATAGAACAGCTTCTGCTAGAACGCGTACAGCAAGATTAGCGCGTATACCTCTTTTTTCTCGGGATAGTACACGTTTTACAAATCTATAGGTTGAATTTACTCGTAAAAATACGACAAATTATCTTGAATATAAAATATTAAACTTTGAATGTATTATGTGTAAGTATAATTACCAATACTGCATTGGTGCTGGTGATATTTTAGCAAACTCACCTGTAATGCAGAAGAATAAAGATATTAATTACATGTTTAATTAAAAAAAGTTCGTCTACAATAATTAACTGAGCAATTGTCATAAAACAATTCAATAGATGTAAAAAAAGTAATCGTAAAAAAACGGGAAACAATGAAATTTATTTGCAATTTATTGGAAATTGGTATGCAGTAGCGTCGATGCCTCCCAACAGTAGTCGCGTCAACAAATGCGGACACTTTGTCGTCGAAAAATTATCGGAAAATACGTTTGCACTGAAGTATACGACTATAACTCATAAAAGCAATGTCCCCGTTATTTTTAACGTCGACGGAACAATTGGTGATGACGTCACCGAGACCTGACAGCTTCAAGGATCTACAAAGTTCATAGGTAATTTTATAACACACATCCAATCAACTGTGTTTATTTCCACGAAATTGTTTTTTGTATTGATCATAAGAAGCTCCGCATCTTAGGTCCAATCAAACAGTTTATCAATGCAGGCAATTACGACTCCCATTTAGCTACGACATTGAGCGGAATAAGAACAGTAAATATTTCAAACCATAAAATTGGAATGAGTTGGTCGCCAAATAGACATTTGTCTTCCTCTATCGTCGATGAACTCAAGAGCAAGCTTAGTCAGTACGTGAGTCAAAATGATATAGTTGCTATCGATTAAAGCTACTGTTAATTCAACCAAATAACTAGACACTTTCTATAAACTATTAAAGATTTTTTTTGATGCTCTAAGTGATAAGAATTCTTGTATAGAAATTGAAATAAAAACTTCAATATCGACCCGTCCCTTATCACATTCTTAAGCGTTAAGTACCGAAATGAAAGTATATCATCGCTTATTACCAATATAAGAAAATATATTGCACCGAAAAAAAATTTAATTACACCACGAAACTCGTAAAAGCGAGAAAAGTTCAGTCGTTTATTCGGCCACTGGTTCACTGAGTATATATAATCCTACTGTTCGAGCGTATGAAAAATCGCTTATACACGAAAGATTGAAAAAATAATATAGTCCCGTGCGCTGCCGCTAGGAAAATGATAATAAGCCGTTTCACTCGGTGCGGTCGCACCCTCGCGCTCAACTTCACAGTTGAGGGGGGTGACAACCGTTAGAGGAAGAACAAAGGGATGCCGGTAAAGTTAGTTGTTCATGAAATATTCGCCTGACTCGCGAACAAGAGCGGTGCACTTCGACAAAATATCAGCACCTGTGGTCCGTAGCGTTTCGGGAATACACATACGAACCACCTTGTTGCGTCATAGAATTGATAGGTTCTTAGTCGCGCCTCTGCACCTTAACTATATATATATATCCGAATGGTATAAAGTAATCTCAGAGGGAGCGCTAACGTACGTGCTTGGAATTCCTTTACGATGGAAAATCCATTCGCTATTCCGACTGAAGTTTATACGTTTCGTCACGCAACGTCTTTCTACAGGTTTATTTTAAATTTTTGACGTCTCTCGCATTATTTGCTGTAGAACAAGGTTTTCCATTGTTTTTTAAAAAAATTTTACGATTCATTCCTAATAAGAATGAATCAATACCTCCACTGAATTAGTAATGATAGCTTTTACGCAATATACTGGACCAGTATACTTTGCAGTATTCGATCAATATTGGACAACTGGATAAATTTAAAGATGCGACTTTACAAACTCGAGTCTACAATATTTCCGTAGAGCAGAACTAGTTCATTTACAGTAATTCGACGAACCAGCTGTAACAAGCAAGTATTGTGTACATTTCGTATTATAGCGAATCAAACACAATATACTATTGAACACATTTTCCCGATGCTAAATAAATAAATCGATAGTTTCCGACACTGTTTATGATAATGAAAAACTACCTTTGGCTATACTTTGATCGACTGTAAAAATTCGATCCTACGCAATAAGCGCGAAATCTTAAATTTAACCAGCACAAAACTGCAATACAAATAATAAGCATACAATAATGAAAAATGAATCTTGCTTTTGTGTTAAAAAATTCAAATGTAAAAATCAACTCGATAGAAGTCAATATATTCAATTCGATCAGTTGTGAAATTACGTGGCTACGTATCCATTATTTGATACCTATCAAGGGACATGTCAAATTTCCACGAATTTCATCAAGAGAACACGATAAACTCTACAAGCTTTATTGAGTACAAGCTTAATGCATAGTTTTCTGAACTTTTGTTTAATTTTTATATAATTGCAGAGTTAAGTTAAAATCATCGTTTCATTATTCAATGAAAAAGCCCAGACATACTTAAGAGGCAGACTTAAAAAGTTTTTATCAGCAAGTCATTGCCAAACAACAATTCGCAGTAAATAACAAAGAAATTGTTTTCCCAATATGCCGACGACAAGTATTGTTCGACGAAGCTTATAAGAAGTAACAACGGCAGTTAACAGCAAAGCTACCCGTGGGTATCTCCCACGTGGGTATCTTTTATTTTTATTTTTTTTTGCTAGACTCCCAAGAGCTTGCGGCGACCAACGCGAGATGCGATTTCCCATAAATCGCAAGCGACGACAGGGGCACGCGCGTAATAAATAGCGTGTGCAAACACCTATAATGGCGGTGACGACGAAACCAGTTTCGGCTGCAGCCTTTCGATGATATTGTTTATGGGGTGTACGTAGTGGTATGCGCTGTAATGGAAATTCCGTCGGTCTTCACTCTCGTCTGCTATTTATGGGAGTCGGTGACCGACAGTAATAGCAACAGCCAATTTAAAGAGTCAACGAGTGTGGTAGCGATAATCCACACTGTGTATTCTCTGTATTGTCACGTGTATGTGTAGGAGACCGTTAAGAAGCCATCAAAGTGTTTGTCAGCGCTTTGTTGGGCCAATGTTCTATTTACGATAACATCGGTGCTTTCGGAGCAAATTCAATTATAAATTACTTTTTATGCAGAAAATACTACGAGATTATGGTTATCCACAATCCGTAGGGTCTTTTTACATTTTTTTCTTACTTCTGTTTGTATTGATAATAAGATTTTGTTGGAATGAAGTAAATAGATCTTGAGAAATCATACCAGAATTATAGGTACTTTAAAGTCATCGATTTATACGTCAATTACAATATAAAGCGAAAATAACAGATATAAATAACATAATAAAAATTGCCATCATCGGAAATACTGGCTATTAATGGTTAATTCTGACAATAACCCTTATTTTTTCTTCATCAAGATTATGAGAACGATCCAAAATTGTCATAGTATTCAGGCCTAATACTGGTACATTAGATTATAAATGGACATAAACGTATACATGACAATGCTGGATCAATAGAGTTTACTGAATTAAAGTCATTTCTTAGAATTTTCACAACTAGTTTAATTATCTGCTAAATAACAATCAATATGTAATGTATTGTTCATTATCATTTAATCTCAGATTGCCTAACAAATTATATCTTGGTCGAAATACTGTTAATAATCATTTGTTTGGCATTGCTGAATTTTACTTGTGGTTACATTGATGAATATATATATATATATATATATATTTGTTTATGAAGGTTCTTACAGGTTTCAGTATATCAAAGTTGACATTTTTACCAACTTTGGCATACGAAGCCAAATTTTTAAATATTCTAACAAAGAAGCATTTCACTGAAAAAGAACACGACAGGGACATATTTATAAAACAACTTGAGCATTACTCATAAAATATTTTAAAGCTTGTGCTTGCATATCATAACAATTTGCTAAGTTATTTAAGTTTGGAAAAGGTTTTGAGAAGGTTCGATTGTAAATTTTTCATATGAGCATAAAAGTCATGAACATTGTTGGGACACAATCTGTCAGGGAATGACGATTAATAATTCATTAAATATTGATTATTATTTAATCGACGATTAAAGGTACTTTATCGTTTTTTGGTTAATGCTCGGTTAATACTTATTGAGTTTGGATGAACGTATGTATGAACTTATTGAGTATTTTTATACTCATATCATATCTTGTGTACCATATTTCAGTTTTGTAATAAATATATTATATCTTTTTTAACATAATTTTACAAAAAATGTTTATACATTAATAATAGTTTACTTTTAATAGATATTTTTATACGGTTAAAAGGTATGCCTATAATTTATTAGTATACTGAGTTTTTTTCTAGCTTTCTTTTTGGGACATTTTGGAAATTTTGAGATTTTACTTGACATCTAAATATTTAATAACACAACTAGTCCTTTAAAAACATTTTGATTATTATACAAAAAATGGTATTGTCGTGTTATTGTCGTGGTAGATAATTTAATTTAAAATTAAATTAAAAATGTGTGGCAAAATCGCTACGTTAGGCGTTAATGGGTTATGACCTATTTAAGAGATCTCTCGAAAACTTTACAACTTCATATAATGTGCATGCTTCTTACTGGAAAATCTTTTGGTTATCATGTCAGCGGATATTTTATTAGTTTCGCCATAGGTAATTTTAATACTTTATACAGGGTGTCCCAGAAATCATGCAACATATATTACTGTGGTAATCGTCCTAAGTCTTTCCGATGATTTTTCATGGAGTTATTGTAGAGAGAAAATTACCCCCACCACGGCACCATCATTGAGACGCGTTGAGGGGAAGTGAGCGCTATTTTGTGTGTGATGTGGCTGGGATTTTGGCTGGGATTATGTCTGAGGTTTTGTCTGAGATTGTGACTTCAATTTTGTCTGGGATAATATCTGGGGGTCATGACTCGAATTTCGTCTATGGTTTTGGCTGGGATTAAGACTTAAATTTTGTCAGGAATTTTGGCTGGGATTATGTATGAGGTTTCGTCTGAGATTATGACTTCAATTTTGTCTGGGATAATATCTGGGGGTCATGACTCGAATTTCGTCTATGGTTTTGGCTGGGATTAAGACTTGAATTTTGTCTGGGATTTTGGCTGGGATTATGTCTGAGGTTTTGTCTGAGATTATGACTTCAATTTTATCTGGGATAATATCTGGGGGTCATGACTCGAATTTCGTCTATGGTTTTGGCTGGGATAATGCCTGGGATTATGACTTGAATTTTGTCTGGGATTTTGGCTGGGATTATGTCTGAGGTTTTGACTGAGATTATGACTTCAATTTTGTCTGGGATTTTGGCTGGGATTATGTCTGAGATTATGACTTCAATTTTGTCTGGGATAATATCTGGGGGTCATGACTCGAATTTCGTCTATGGTTTTGGCTGGGATTAAGACTTGAATTTTATCTGGGATTTTGGCTGGGATTATGTCTGAGGTTTTGTCTGAGATTATGACTTCAATTTTATCTGGGATAATATCTGGGGGTCATGACTCGAATTTCGTCTATGGTTTTGGCTGGGATAATGCCTGGGATTATGACTTGAATTTTGTCTGGGATTTTGGCTGGGATTATGTCTGAGGTTTTGACTGAGATTATGACTTCAATTTTGTCTGGGATTTTGGCTGGGATTATGTCTGAGATTATGACTTCAATTTTGTCTGGGATAATATCTGGGGGTCATGACTCGAATTTCGTCTATGGTTTTGGCTGGGATTAAGACTTGAATTTTGTCTGGGATTTTGGCTGGGATTATGTCTGAGGTTTTGTCTGAGATTATGACTTCAATTTTATCTGGGATAATATCTGGGGGTCATGACTCGAATTTCGTCTATGGTTTTGGCTGGGATAATGCCTGGGATTATGACTTGAATTTTGTCTGGGATTTTGGCTGGGATTATGTCATTCATTATAGTTATTTGTTTATACAGTTATTGTCTCTTTCTTTCATTCACGTGGTGAAATTTTTTTCATATTATGAACGTTTCGTGATTTTTTTCTTAGGTTTCTCGCGAGTTGAAATTACCTTTCAACGAAAAGTTCCGTTCAAGGGTGAAGTATTTGTGGATGAATGTGAATGTTTTGCGTACGGAAGTACGAAAAATTTGGAAGAAAAAGGAGTGCAAGAATGATGATGTGAAGTGTAGTCAAGAGGAAGATACCAAGAGGAGTTTACATGGACATGAAAGTAAAAATAAAAGTTCGGAACCTAGAATATTGACTCACGGTGATGTTCAATATGAAGTGCACGATATCGTCGGTGACGGAAACTGTTTGTTCCGCACTTTTTCATATTTTTTATATGGTGATGAAGAATCGCACTTTGCAATAAGATCAGCGATTGTAAGATTCGTTGTAAATAATTGGGAAGATGAGAACAACTTTATTTTAAGTACATGTCAAGGAAAAATGTACAAAAATAAGACGGAATACAAACGGATTATGGGTCGAAATTGTGAATTCGGTACTGATTACGAACTATCAGTATTCGTAAGATTATATAAAGTGACAGTGACTGTATTCATTTACGAAAATTGTACGTTAAAATTTAACGGTACCTATGGCGAAATGGACGCCAAGCAAGTGACAATAATGTTCTCTGGACAAAAAGATTCTGGCCATTGGTCAGCATTGATTAAAATTATGAAGGAAGACAAAAAACCGAAAATTGGAAAGTTAATTGAAGAAGCAGAGACAGGCTATACAAATAAAGAAGAATTTCTGAGCAGTGCTGGTGAATCGTTTGCATCATCAGCAGTTTCCATGAGCAGTGGAGCTATGGAAATCGATCAAATTATATCAAATGGAAAATCAAAAAATTGTTACTTAACATCAGAACGGGCTCTGGATTTTGAAAAATGTATTGAAAATAGAATTTCGAGTGTACAGAAACCTAACATTTCTGTTTATACCTTTGAAAACGACAACGATGCTAGCAACGTAACGTTACCAGAAAATACAGAAAACGATGAAAAAAAATCGTTATCTTCTCTGAAGATAAAACCAAAAAAGTTTTTTACAAATAATAGAAAGAAGGCTGAATATTCCGTATCATTCAAGGGCTCAGAAACGGATTTAGAATTAGAACATTCAGAAAATAGTAGTAGTGAGAGCGACGGAGAAATTACAAAGAATACAAATAAAAGTGCAAACACCACACCACGAATTGACAAATATATCGTGGACATTGGTGAATTTGAAATGCCAGCTACCAACTTCAAAGATGACTTGAATAACATCGACCATGCGGTAATAAGGTCATTCTTAATAAACTTTTTATTCACTGAATTAAGCTGCACTTGTTCATTAAGATACGTTGGTTCGATTCGCCACAATAGAGAAGAAATTGTGTTATACGCAATGTGTCGACGAGTACACTGCAAAACGTATTTTAAATTCTATATATGCAATTTTGATGACGATACTCCATCGTCTTTATCATCTTTAATTATTTCCAGCAACAGCAAATTAAAATATGTTCATGACAGTTCCGACGGACCGATGGTATTTAAAACATTAAGAGGAAGTGAAAGAAAAGCAGTCCAGAAGGAAGTCGAGTATCAACGTGTTACAACGTATATAGAAAAAGAAAAAGAAAAAACAGACATAGAGCTTTTTAAGGATGGAAATCCCGGAAAATCTAATCTAATCGGTCAAATATGCGACAGTTAGTAAGGCCAAATCCGAAGTAAACTGTGCTCAAAGATTAAAGCTTCAGTCACGGGACTTAGCTGATCTAAACCAGTTATGGATTGAACAACAAAAAAAAGAAGATCCATTTCTGCGAAAAATTGGTTTGCCTGTTAGAGCAGAGATGTATAGGAAAGCAGAATTAAATCTTGCTGCTGATGAACAAGAACTGATTGTGCATTTGGATGCGACTGGATGTTACGCACGTAATCCAGCTAATACACCATGTAAAAAAATATTTTATTATGTGGTATTATTTAGAGGTAAAACAGATATAGTAAAATTAGCACACCTTATAACTAGTGTGCACAACGTAGTGTCAATAAGCGAATTTTTAAAGGACTACCGTTACTTCGTTAAAGAACAATTGAGAAAATGGCCTATTATCAAAGTAGTAGTGATAGATTGGTCATGGGTGTTTATCCATGCAGTATGTATAGAATGGAACGACATGAGAATTGTAAATTACTTGACAATCATGTACAAGTATTGCGAAAGACAGCAATCACCTGATAAAGAAGTGATAATTCTAAAATTGTGTTATGCACATTTTATGCACATGGTATCTAAAACGATACAAGATAAATTTCCCGAATATAAAGTCTTTAAAAGTGTAATATTAAAGTGTATGGCATTATTGTGCCTTTCAAGAGAATTAAGTAATACTGATCTTATATTCAAAAATACAGTTATGTTACTTTGTACCAAAAGTAAAGAAAAGATTAAAGATTATGTAGAGGTATTAAACAATAGAACACGACAGTACCCGGCAGAAATGAAAATTATAGATGATGAAACAGCTGAAGACGCAAATATTGTATTGGACGATGAAGAAACTGACACTATCTACAGAAATTCGCCATTTTATAAACGGTATGAAAAAATAGCATATGCTATATTAGAAGGTAATGACGAATTGAATTACGACAGTGTTGATATGAGCAATAAAGAACCTGAAATAACCAACCAGTTTTATGCACCAAAATTTGTAGATCACCTAAGAACTAAATATATGCCATACGTGGTTATGTGGAGTGCATTGGACATAAACTTGACAAATTTAAATATCTCTAGACTGAGCAACGCATATGTTGAAAGTTCAAATAGAACTACGAAGGAGATAGATTTCAAAGGAAACGTGAATAGCTCAATTGCAGATAGAATACGACAATTAGAAAATAGAGCTCACGCAACAATCGCAAGTGAAAATTTAGATGCGAAAATAAAACCGAAAGCAGTAATTGAGAGGCCGAAGTATCCTATTATTGATACCGAGGATCTTGAAAATGAAGCGTTAATAACGACACAAAACGATCTGAATCTTTTGGTGAAAAAAGTAAAAAATAAATCTATCAAAAAAACGAACAACCAAAAAGTAAATAAACAAATAAAGACAAAGAAACGAAATATGAACAGATTTCCAGAAACGGAACCTAATCCGGATTCTGAAGAACAATGGGCCCCAAAACCCAAAAGAAGAAGAGGAAAGGGACATTCCTTAAAAATGAAACCGGATGAAATGATGAAAGTTTTATTCAGCGCCCAGGAAGTACATGAAAAAAATAACAAAACTAAAAGGAAGTTGGACACAAAAGATGAGAAAAAAAAAATTGTAAAAAAAGCAAAAATAGAGAACTGTGAATTAAATGAATTGCAAGATGATGTCATAATAAGCCATAAAAAGAACAATAGTAATCATGAAACCAGCGGACCAAGAAACGAGAATCTCCCGAAATTAAAAAAACTTTGCAATGGTTTAACTGATGACATTGCCTATTACTTCAATTCGAAATCATCTACTGTAACAGTAGCTCAGTACACTCTGAGGAACTCTGTTTCATATGAAAAGGTAGATGTTTACGCAAAAGAATATTCGACGCTCAGAAATAAAATATGGATAGATGGCATAGTTATAGATGCCTTCGTTTCTGTGAACATTCACGAATGGATAGATTAAGTTATGTGCCAACCGACGATGCCGCAACAATGGTTGGAGAATATAGCAACCAAAGATTATCAAAAAAAAAATCAATATGTAAGACGACCAAGATTATAAACAATAATATATTAATTCCATACATGTTCTGTGGACACTGGAGATTATTGTTAGTCAAAATAGAAGAAAGGATATTGGTCATTTTAGATCCATACGAAACGGCTACTGATGAGGACAGAGCCGTTCAAGCATTTAAAAATTTTACTGAATTTTGTGACTCCCGGTCGGCGTTTGCCAAATTACGTCACATACAATGGAAAACGGAAAAAATGTCAGATCGCCCATACCAAAGGACTGATGATGGTTTTAGCTGTGGAGCATTCGTGATGTACTACATGAACTGCATAGGATCTAAAAATTCTATGAACAATGATTTTGATCCAATTGAATATAGAAAAGTAGTAGCACGTTCATTATTATTAAAATCAGAAAACATGGAAGTAGTGTGCTTATACTGCTCAAGAACAACGACCAATCAAAAAGATATAAAATGTTTAATATGTGATCGCTACACTCACAAGAAATGCCTGTATAAGTCAGAAATGGAAACGGATTCTGAAGAAATCTCAATAATGGATAAAATTAATGAAACGTCGAAGTTGCCGTCACGTGATTTAAGCAATACCTTTATTTGCAAATTATGCAAAAGATGGACAAAATATATGAAAAACAAAAAATGAAAATATATATAAATAGTGAAATTTGACTATTCTAAAAATTGAATTGACAAAGGAAACGAGGATACTGTGTTAGTGGCGGTAAATTACTAGACAGCATGGTGTTAAAAAATATCATCCTGCGTCTGATCATATACCGGCATTATCATGATTCAACATTCCTCGTTTCCAGTCGAATTCAATCAATGATACTGAAACCTGAAACTGTAAAGATAAAAATGAGAAGCCTGAATTTGCAAACTGAATAAAGAAAAAACGGTAAATCTGAAAAAAAAGGAAACACTGTAAAGTTGAAAAAAAGGAAATACTGTAAAGTTGAAAAATAGGAAAAACTGTCAGACTGAAAATAACTGTAAGATGGAAAAAAAGGAAAAACTATGAAGATAAAGATAAAGACGTTAAAAATTTAACAATTATAACCATAAGCTACTTACAAATATTATAAGGTAAAATTATTCTATAATACTCCAAATATCTAGGTTCTTTTAACTTATCTATATCTATGAAGATAAAGACGAAGACGTTAAAAATTTAATAGTTAGAATCATAAGCTACTTACAAATATTATAAGGTAAGATTAATCTGTTTTATTCAAAATATCCATTTTTTTTATTATATATTACATATATATTATCAATTTCATTATTAAAAACATGTAAGAAAAAAGCGCGGTTTTCAAAAATGTTACAATCGCATTTTCCCGGCCTGGAAAATTCGGAGAGCGCTGAGCTCGTATGCTTCCCTGCATGCCGAGATCAGTTATTTGCCCGTTTGGAAGTGTTCCTCACCTTCGATTTTAATTAAATTTAGTATACAGACTTGTTGTGACATTAGAAAAAAAGCGCGGTTTTCAAAAATGTTACAATCGCATTTTTCCGGCCAGGAGAATTCGGAGAGTGCTGTAGATAGGTACGCCGCGCGTATTTGGGGTGGCTTAATCGCCATTTTTGGATTTTCCAGTGTTTCGATTTTAATGAAAATCTTTATATATACTTGCAATAAGGTGAGCTATGGATTTTCGTAAAAAAAAAAATAAATAATATCATTTTTACCCGTATCCACCCCTAAATTTGTCAACCCCTATAATTGGCGCAATGCCTCCTAAAATAACTTACAATCCTATTTTTCCGATCAGAAAAATACGATGAGCGCCGTGCACGAGTACATATTGAGCGTTGCGCGCAATATCACACAATTAATCTCGATTTTGAGAATGTTCTGTGACGAGGAGATTTATTTGCGAGGTCCAGCTATGAGCTATTTTGTTGTAGTGTCATAGCTAACGCGATTTTTGTTATTTTTATGTGAATTGTGCGACGAGGGAAACATCGACTTCACGGAAGAAAGCAACAGTTGTTGGAGCCGAAGACAAAGAAGGGATTCAGAATCGAAGCGCCTAGAACAATCAGTTCTAAGAATATTGTAAGCCTGCTGCGACAGGCACGCGCCGAGAAAAGAGGAAATTTGTAAAGTATGAGTGAGAATATGTGAGAGAAAATGTGATGATTGGTGATCGGTGTCGTCAAGCCTTAAGGGCGGAACTAATAGAGTGCAGCGTAGCTGAACACTCTAGGAGGGATTTAAGACGACACCTCTCATTGGTTAAGACGGGTAAGCCGTATTAGCGCCGAAAATGCGTTAAGTGGTGATTCTTGCGAAGATCGCCGAGCGGTGTAGACGTCCGAGCATATTAAAATTGTCGAGAACTTTCGTGTGTGCATTTTTCGAGTCTTGCGAAGATCGCCGAGCGGGGCAACGTCCTAGCAAGCCGAGATTGAGAATATTTCGTGTGTGATAATAGATAGTGTAATTATCGAGAACTGTATTTGTGAGGGCGAGACTAATTAGAATAGTAATTACGAGTGTGAGCGAGGTTGATTGTATCACGGGTTTTGTGAGATTGTGATACGGGATTGTGTATTTCAAACACGGGAAAGGACAATAAGCGCTGGAGAGGGCCGAGCCGTGCAGGATTCCTTGATCCTGACCCCGTCAGATCAAGCGGCAGAGGACAGCCTGAGACAGGAGGTTGTCGAGGATCGACGCGAGGGTGCTGCGTGAAGAAG
The DNA here is from genome assembly GCA_018906985.1 of Apocrypta bakeri. Classification (NCBI taxonomy): domain Eukaryota; kingdom Metazoa; phylum Arthropoda; class Insecta; order Hymenoptera; family Pteromalidae; genus Apocrypta; species Apocrypta bakeri. Next base: position 5,062,691 of record JACCIA010000007.1, on the reverse strand, counting down.
ACGCGAGGGCTGGAAGCTATACCAGCAGAAATCTTTGCGCCGAAGTACCTGAGCGCCGGAGAGTGAGGCATCGTAAAAGTAAGAGAGTTATTGTATTTTGCGGCGAGCGCAGCGTCGAGAGCGAGCTAGTGCGAGAGACCGTGTGTGTGAGAGAGAGAGAGAGAGCAATTGTAAAACTATAGCATAGGGAAAATTGTGCCGAACTCGAGAGAGTGGTTTAATTAGGGAAGATTTCGTGTGTGAGAGAGAGAGAGAGAGAGAGAGAGAGAGAGAGGAGAGAAACGTGTTGGATATAGTCTTTGTGTAAAAGCTGCATAGCGTTCGAATCGTCGATTCTAGGAAAGAACGGGCCTAGTGTAGTTAGGCGTGAGCGAGAGCGGGGAAGCGTTCGACGGTAGACGCGTGCGTTGTGTCGAGACTAGTGTCTAGAGGAGAGGGGAGCGAGCGATAGATAGAGTGGGAGTGAGTGAGAGCGAGTGTGAGCGCACAGCTGACGCTGAGTGCGCGTGCACTGAGTGTGAGTGAGACGGATAGGCGAGCAATTAGCTGGTGAGGAAATCAGGAAAATAAGGAAAATCGCGAGAAGAGTCGAGCCGAGAAAATAGGAGAGAATTAGAGGAATGTATTATACTATCAGTGTTCATAGATTGAATGTTGATTCGAGTACAAACCTATCGCGTCCTGAAAGCGGTAGGAGATCTACGGGGCCTCCTCAGAGATTTCGCGTAGCGAGGAGATTATTTACTTTTTAGGCAATATTGTATCCAAGAAGGAGGGTTTTCAGGAGAGGGTGAATCTCGAAATATTCGTTTTTCCCTTCTTACCCTGAGAGGGGGGAGGTAGTACACTCCCAACCCCTCGCGTGACCGGGTGGCCGTGTGTGGCGGTGTTCACGGGAACTTACTATAAAAGTGGCGCCCACATAAGGCCTGAATGGTAACGACCTTCACAGACGTTAATTGAGCGAGATAAAATAAGAGATAACAATATTGCATCGTAGTTCCTTAGCTTCGATTTTTATAAAAATTTGCATAAACATTGTTTATAAGATTTAAAAAAAGGCGAGGAAAAAAAATTCCAGGCAATGTTTTATTTTCATGCCGGAAAATCCCGTGACGTCTGTACTCGTATGCTTCGAGAGCGTTTCGAGACTAGTTAAAGTTAATTTTGAAAAGGTTCCTTAGCTTCGATTTTCTTAAAAATTTGCATAAACATTGTTTATATTAATTAAGAAAAGGCGCGGAAAAAAAATTCCAGGCAATGTTTTATTTTCATATCGGAAAATCTGTCAAGCGCTTTGCATGTGTGTACATTTTGCATTGCGCGACCAGTTAAAGTGAATTTTGAAAAGGTTCCTTAGCTTCGATTTTGATTAAAATTTGCATAAAGATTGTTTATAATATTTAAGAAAAGGCGCGGAAAAAAAATTCCAGGCAATGTTTTATTTTCATGTCGGAAAATGTGTCAAGCGCTTTGCATGTGTGTACATTTTGCGTTGCGCGACCAGTTAAAGTGAATTTTGAAAAGGTTCCTTAGCTTCGATTTTGATTAAAATTTGCATAAAGATTGTTTATTATATTTAAGAAAAGGCGCGGAAAAAAAATTCCAGGCAATGTTTTATTTTCATGCCGGAAAATCCGTCAAGCGCTTTGCACGTGTACATATTGCGCGTTGCGCGTAATACCATACAATCAATCTCGATTTTGAGAATGTTCCTTAGCTTCGATTTTCATAAAAATTTGCAGAAACATTGTTTATAAGATTTAAAAAAAGGCGCGGAAAAAAAATTCCAGGCAATGTTTTATTTTCATGCCGGAAAATCCCGTGACGTCTGTACTCGTATGCTTCGAGAGCGTTTCGAGACTAGTTAAAGTTAATTTTGAAAAGGTTCCTTAGCTTCGATTTTGATTAAAATTTGTAGAAAGATTGCTTATATTATTTAAGAAAAGGCGCGGAAAAAAAATTCCAGGCAATGTTTTATTTTCAACCCCTAAATTTATCAACCCCTATTTGGGGGTGTTTTAGGGGTTGATATAGTCTAATTCTCGTTTCTAACATGTTATTATACCTATTGGGGGTATTGGAGTAAGTTATAATTTATTTAACAAAAAATTCAAAATTTTTGATTTTCGTTGCACTGCAACGTTGCGAACTTCACACTCATGAATTTGATGTAATTCTAACTAGCTACTCCCTTTTGCTTGTATCGTAAATTAATCGACTAATTAGACTAGAGGCTAGTAATCTAACAACAACAACAACAACAACAACAACAACAAGTCGAAAGAATTAAAGCAAGTAGCTGTTGCGAACGTGATTTGAAGTGGAAATATCATCTATTGATTATTGACACCCCTTACATACACACTCAATCGACAAATAAGATGCCGTTCACGAAAGGAAACTACAAAGTTACGCCGTGACGTTGAATCCCCTATATACTGGTTTGCGCCAAAAGAGAAGTAATTCCGTCAAAGGAGTCTCTTTCTTTTAAGAAGGATTTGTACGAGGAGATATAGATAGGGAGAAACAAGCGAATGAAGTACATGCCCACCGACAGTTTTGCTGGCCTCCTTATACTCGTCACGTACCAAGTCTCTTTCTCATCTTCAGATGCACTACGCGTTGTACATTTTATACGTCATTTTATCTACCCATCGACGCCGTCAGCTTGCTCCACGGCTTATCTCACGTATGTTAACTGTTGCCAATTCGAACTACAGCTCATAATTTCACTTATTTTTTATAGTATCGCTGCTTCGAAGATTGCAAACCAACACAATTTTAGATCCTTTAGAACAACATCAGAGCTCGAAAATTATGTGCAAAACAAATATTTGTGCAGAAACTTTTTAACTAAGTGTGACTTTCAACTTGCATGAAGCCGATACGGAGTGAAATTTTGAGTTATCCATTGCGATTACAATGCAAAATTGGCCACGTGCGGGCAACGCGATAAGAAGTAGACTCGAAAATGCACGAATATCGCTTGTTGAAGCTTGAAGGGTGCAAGCCGCACTTTGGCACAAACCCCGTCATTTTCCGAGACTTTTTTCTCATCTCCATGCAAGATTATATTCCCCGAGGGGTACATTTACATACACTTCGGCTGGCCTCGGGTGTGGAAACCAGCTGCGGGGGTCAGAGAGAATTCAATAAAAGCCGAAAAACCTGCTATTGTCTCGAGCCCAAGCTCGCGAGTGTCACCTTCGCTTTGCCCACCCTCCCTTTGCCTATAGGAAATTTCAAACTTGCATTGAGAGCTTTCGTTGACGGCGAAATCTAGACTGGTTTCGTCTATGAAAAAAGAGCAGGTGGTGCAAGCAAATCGATGCGCGAAATGAAATTCTCCATCAAACTGTTTGTTTTCCATTCGAGTTAATTTAAATTACAGTTTTAGGCCAATAATATTATTTTGTTTGAAATATTCAATTTATATATGTAACTGGTTTATTTTTTTATAACTCGAATGACTGAACATTTGATATATATGAATCGAACCGCTATTCATAGATAGGTTTGGACGATAAGTTAACCACGAAAAACTCGGACAAAAACTTTAATATCTCAAACTTCATTACTTTTCAATTCAACGGACCGAAGCAAGCTTTATCGACTTTTGTATTTAGCTATTTGAATAATTACAGCGAAATAACTACGAAAGAAACGTCAATTAAGAATTGTTTCCCGTTTAAAAAAATTGCAACTTCCAATACTACCCGGAAATGATGATTGACTTCTCAAAAGTTTGTAATACAACAGTCGATGTAAAATACGGTATCAGTAAATGATAGTACTCGAAGCGAAGCGAGGAAAGTCTCGTTTATGGAATACTTTCAGCAGTTGAGGGATTATCCTTGGTCGCCTTAGCGTTTATATAACTATATCCTTCCCAAGAGCTTCGGCGTCAGAGGATCATAACAAATGTCGAGGAGAATCTTAATGGAAATATAAAAAACGTTCGCGGGTTGATTCGCAACTGGAAACTACCGGAGCGATGGGGCTGCGGAAATAACGGAAGACAGGATGACATTCGTCGCTTATTTTCTCACTGTGAAGACAAATGGCTACAAGCGTGCGACTGTTTATGCGGGTCTCTCGAATAAATATCCGATAATTTTACAAATCTTTGAGTTTGGCAGCAACGAAAACAAACTCCCTCTTTCTTCCAACGAATTTTCGCTCGCGGAATAGCATTTGTGACACCTTATCAATAATTCGCTTGAGCTATAAATTGTCACCGAATTCCCTTCCTACCATTGGCTCCTATTTCATTTCCTGAGTGATTTGTTACTGCGATATGTCTCTGGGCTACGTCTTTGTCTTCGATGGGTTTCCCAATCTATTTGCTGCGTGATAATAACGTATTATAATAACTTTCTACTTTAAGTAGTATGACTCCATGTTTGTCGAGACATCCATTCGTTGACGAAAGCCCGCACCTATCAACGCTAAATACAGTTTTTTGATACGATGTATCGCGTGATATATTATAACAGGGCGGAGTATTATGAATACCGCTACCGATTAAACGAAAATTATTCTTTGAATTTGTAGCGAAAGTAAAAAAAATGATATTAAAGAACAGAAGGGTATCAAAGAAAATTGTTGACAAAAAAAGCGATACAAGCAGTGAAAGTGTCCAAATTGAATGTGACGAATGAACGAGTCTTAACAATGTACTCACTGATCTTAGTGAGTTTATTGACGTCAAACCACTGGTTATGGAAAAATCGATCGAATTCAAAGCTTGTAATGCGCTCACCTCTTACCATGTACCGTCTTCGCAACTGTATATATCTATATACAAAATACCTCGTTCTCATAGGACATACTTTGTACGTAAATCCAGCTATTTCGAAACTTCTAAGCAGTGTGACATTGTTTTCTGTATCGCAGTGTTTAGTTATAACTACGACGCACACGACGGGATGCATAAAAAATAACGTACAGACTAAAATGTGCGCTTAGTCGAAAAGTAGAATTTATCAGTCGGCGCACGCGATACCCTACAAAGGACTTTCGCCTAGCAACACGTGCTCGCATGCAAATTCTACGTTATCTTTAAACTCCACATTGTGGATATGAGCGAACGAACTAAAAAATCGTCGACACGCTTGTTATTTACTGATAACTTGAATTGTATTGTGAAAAAATATACGTATAGATTAATCAGATTCTTTGTTAAATACACCTTGAGGTAAAACTACCATCAAATACTTAGATGAGCCTTACGTTCACGAAGAACCCTTTTAAGAATTGCAATTATCGGAAGCAGTGGCCACAACTAGTTTGTTTACTGTCAAATTATATATAATTTGCAGTATACTGTTTGTTACAGTTGATAAACCCTTGTTTCGATATTGAGTTAATAAGAATCGTCCATAATTTTAGTGATCTACTGACCGAATACTGGTATGACAGATTTGAAACGCACTGTAAATTGTGTGTGACTATGCTGGAACTATGGAATACTATGCACTATGTAAATCAATTGAATAATTTATAGTTATTTAAATCTAAATATAATTTTCGTGTAGGAACATGGCATAGCAGTTCTTACTTCTGCTTTATTGTCTAGAAATACTTTATTAGTAGGTATATTGTATAATTGGTAGAATACTATTTTTAAGTTGTAACTACAGTATATACAACAATGTTCTTTACAATACTGCGGAAAAGTTTTCATTTCTTATTCTAAATTCGGTATATGATTTATAATACACTGATACAAAAAATCATTAGCCCCAAGGCCCGTACATTTGAAAAATAAAGATTTCGCATGACATTTAATATAAATGAATATTCATTAGTATTCAAAAAGTATTCATCAATAGTTAATGTTGAATTGTTGTATATGGTAAATAAGGCAAATCTTAAAGGTGAAATAGTCAAGAAGTGGCGTAATAACAGTCGACACTCTCGTTTATATTAAAATGTGTGAAAGCTTAATTATAAATGTTACGATTATTCACGTAGATACTGGTAGGAAGAGACAATCAATAAGAACAAAGGTAAAAGGCACTGAATTCTTAGTATTATTGGTTAAACATTTCTCGTACACCTGGATTATGATTAGATATCGACACTTAAATTTGCCCACATTCGTACACCAATGCGCGAATACATATACATAGTGCTGACTCCGTGGCCAACACTCTAACGCGTATGCGAGAAGTCTTGTAGACATATAATATTCATAACAATAAAATACATTCACTGATAATTCACCTGCTCTGGAATAAATGAATCTTCCTCTCTATTATGAGTGTTATTAGGGAAAGTCAGTAGATGAATAGAAAATGAGGTCTCAATTATAGAAATATGAATCTCTATTTCTTACAATTATAATCGAGCTGAACTGTATTCAGTGAACTATTGAGGAAGGTATTAGAAAACGATAACTAGCCCGTAATTGATTATCCGTGCAAGCGTATTAATGCGACTTTTGCGGATCAAGAGCAATAAGTTTAAATGAAGACACTCGAACGTTAAGCTATTAAAAAGCGAGCAGTTGCTAGGGAGAATAAACGAGAGAGAAAGAGAGAGGGAGTCAACAATGGTGATTGTTCCGCTACGCTTAAAGTGCAGCAGTCCGATTACACCTCCCGCGAGGAGAAATCCATTAGCTACTTCTGCGCGCAGTCGCATGGAAGCCTCGCCATAGTCACGAATCTTTTCGATACATAGACCACGAAATAATACTCTCTAACTCACAAGTGAGAAAAGCGAAAAAGAAAAAGAGACAGAATGAAAAATGTCTCAAGCTTTTGTCCAATTGTCTTAAGCCATCTTGGTCTACCCAGAACGAAAGTCGCACAATCCAAATTGCAGGCAGTTTCGTGTATATATCTTTACCAGAGGAAGTAGAAGAACGGTAACTGATGCCTCTAGTGCCTTTTATCTTTCGTCGCCCCTTCTGACCAACCCACGCTCCGTTTTGTCGGACAGATCGTACTCTGACTGAAACTACTGATTTTTCACACAGTAAGGTAACTGCTGGTCTCTCTTGTAGGGGATATTTGCTCCCACAGGGCTGAAGCTGACTGACGGATCTTGAGTTTGGACGAAAAAAGAAACTGATGCTACACGGAGAACAAAGTTTATTGAACGGGATTGCAGTCATTTATTAACACAAGTCGGCTACTATTTTCCAACTCGATATTTCCCAAGCAGTCGACAAATGTTCCGCTATGAATTTGCCTTTTCATCGAAAAAATTCCACTCTTTATACATACTTAACATTATTCTTCAAGATGTCTAATTATCACACTTGCAGTGTCAGAAGTGAGTACGTGGTGGAACTTCAACCGTCGAAACAAAGACAAGAGACAATAGTAGGTGATAAAAATAGAAGTCAGTAGAATATAAAAGTGTTCTTTTCATTTTTCTACTGCAATACTTAAATACAGAACTTGGCTACAGGTTACATTGCGGATATACGACGTTTCAGTGTAAGTAATAATTTATCGTTTGAAAACTGGACCGATGCCCCGGACTAGGGTCGATTATTTACAAGTAGTCACTTATATAAATAAGCCTTATACAGCTATATATATACGAGTACAGCAAGACTTTTTGGCATCAACCAGGGTAATTCGGTCGTTATGGTGCACGAGTGTATATAACGCGCGGCATCGCATAGGGCTTAATTAGCACTAGCGTCGCGTTTATAACACGCCACCCTCGTTGCTTGTACGCGGTGGCATCCTTTGCGCACGTTTTGCTCTACGAGCTATAAAACTGAACGTTAAAAACATCCACTGAGCGAGAAAACAAGAACCTGACCGGTGATGCTCCTTTCCTTCGTAGATGCACATGTTTTTCTTTCTCTAGCTTTATTATTTCAACTAACTTCCTATCATCGCTCTCTCTCTCTCTCTCTCTCTCTCTCTCTCTCTCTCTCTCTCTTTAAAGTGCATCTTTCGAGGTTGGTGATAGTCCAAATCCCAACAGTGCAATGCTGCATACTGCCTTATTCACGACAGCACTAAAAAATACAAGTAATTCGCTTTACTCCTACAAAGATGAGGCACCACTTTAGCCAAGGGTTATCCTGGCACCAACCAGCCGTTTTTATTTCATATCTTAGATTGCTTTGTCTTGGCTTGCAAGTATTTTACTTTTTAGTAAAACATTATAAAAAAGTAGGTCTCAACTGACTCTTGTGATCTTATCGCACAATAATGGAAAGAAAGTTCAGGAACTTTTTAGATTTTCGGCAATGATGGGATCAAATATTCGGTTAGCCGATTCTGTTGCGAGACGAGGGAGACGACATCGAATTCATTAACATGTTATACATCGTCGACTAAAAGCCGATGTCAGTTTGGACCCCAGAGTCTTTGATAGTAGTACAGAAAGCTTGTAGAAGGTTGGACGAAGAATCGGACTGTATTCTCGGAGGTCGGATATGCTGGGGTGAGCTCGCATTGCCTACGACATGTCCCTTATTTTGTACGCACCGTGAAAACGAGAACGAAAGGAAATGCGGTAACGAACGAACGATCTTTGGTGGTTCATTGCCGCAAAAAGGGAGGAAGGAAAGAAAAAGACTCCCGAGAATAGGTATACGCACGTTGTTGGGGGCATAATTGGCCTTGGAATTAGCAAAAGGGGTTCACTTCCATTTCCGACTTCCAAAAGAGTAAGAGAGAACCTGTAGCTATATACTATTGGCTAAAAATTGTCGGAAGCCAAGTAGAGCGGACAGTAGTATCGTCGATGCGTTTTCTCTTTCTCTCTGTCGAAATGGTTTACCAAATTACTTTGGTAGGCTACAGAGGGTATGAGTAGGCGGAACACTCTCAAGATTGGATTTGATTCTCAGGTGGCGTAGCGTCGAATTGCGTAAAATTGAGAAGGCGGTATTCGCGTGTGGTTAGGGCTTAATACTAATTTGCCAAAATGCCTTTTTTCCTCTGCTTACGCCTTACTCTCTCTTGTTGGCCGATTGTCCTTAGCCCTAATCTAATCAGAGCTCGTGCTCGCAATTCGCTTGATAAGCGGATGCAGGATGGTTCGTTAAGCTTGCGTGTGCTTTTTTTTTGCTCTCCGACGAGGTCTCGACTGCTACGTCGCCACGATCGAAATCCTCTTCTTTTAATTTTCTTTTTTTTTACTACTCGAGGTCACGTCGTCCAGTTTTGGGAGTGGTTATACGCGTTATACAATGCGTACGAAATTAGCCAGGTTTAATATAGCTAGGGCAAAGATATCGGAGACGAATGACCAAGCCCATTGCGACCAATCAGCTCGCGATTAAACCGTTTTCAGAGGATGAAATAATATTTGATGGTTCTAATAAGACTTACACAGGACTTTAGGGAATCACTTAAAAAACAGCCTACTTTCAGTACGTTAGAACACAAGAGGTTAATATAATATATCATAATGGTTCAAAAAGCAGCTTAAAACTATATAGTCGTGGATGTTAATGGGAACATCCGTTTCTATATTCCAATTAAAACTTATCTAATTAAATCTAAAATACGCATGTATATAAATCAATGTGCCGGCAGAAGTCAATCGACCATTAGCGTGAATCTCATGCCCATCTGTGCTGAAGCAATCGGCATAGCTTTATCGCAATAAGCGACACAGCAACTTACTGTATAGAGAGAAGTTCTGTGAATCGAAATGGCTGTGTGTATTCAGAGGAATTCGAGCATACATTGCGATAACGAGCTAAAGTCCCAGCCGCACAGTTCTGTAAAATATCGCTACACGTGGATCCTTTGATTCGCTTCTCGTCCGATGTGTATTTTCCTCGCAATCATCACAGATACACGCGCTTGATTGCGAATGTGCTGTCTATTACAGTTTACACATAGAATCAATCATTGGATAAGTTATCGCAGAGCTGTTTCACAAAATTAGATATATGTCGAACTGGTTGAACGAAATATATTTTGTAATAACACAACCTTGATCAAAAATATAGTGAGTTTTACTTTAGAAACCAGATTTTAATAATTATTTACAAATATTTACAAAGCTTAGATTAATCTACTCAATACACGCACCTGTTCAATCAAGCACGACATTAAAAGCAATTATTCTACAATCATCTGTATCTGAGAGTATTAATTTATTAGAATAATTGCAGTCAATTTTATTTTGTCATGCAGGTGTTTTGTACAATCTCTCTCTCTTCTCGTGTGTTGTATTAGTTACTCGCCTTTTTCTTATTACAGCTGTAAATGGGAGTTTGTCAAATAATGAGGTATTGATATATTTATGTTGAAATACAAAAATATGTTAAGAAACTTTTACACTCTAAATATAGCTCTTTTGTGACTAGCAGAAGAGTATATCTTGTAATTAGTACATTAACAAAAAGGATAAATTGACATCTTTGAATACCACTACGTAAGCTTTATTATATATTCCTACAAATTGTATCAGCTTTGAAAACTTATTTACTCTCGCATTAATTCTTTAGTTCACATATCGTTTGCGCAAAGATTTTTTTAATCTCACTAAACCGCAATCAGCTAAGTGCTGACAACATTGATTTTTTTTTAGAAAAGCATTTGATTATGAAGCTTTAAAAACATTTATTTAAGTCACTTATTCACATAATATTTATAGAAGTAAATGTAAGCCACTTAAAATCAGGTTAATGTAATATCGATCTAGCGAGAAATTTAAAAAAATTTGTAATATAACTTACAATAAATCTCCTTCCAATCGTAAACTATTTCTCATATTTCGTATCAACCTCGAAATGCTAGAACGGAAGGAGAACGTCGCCAACGTTATCGTGGCTAACACATCAAAGCGAGAGACGCGTGGCCAGACGGATTTGCATATCTGTCGGTCGAACATCGCAAATGGCACTAGCAAATCGTATTATCTCTCGAGCATGAATATTGATAAGGCGCTGATCGATGCTCGACTAGAGAGAGAAAGAGAGAGAGAGAGAGAGAGACCGAGAGCCAAAACGAGATAAACGAAAAAAGAGCAGGAGGTGCCAAGTGCGAGAATAAAAAATATTTAGAGTTCGTTTCAAAGTCGTTTATACAATATCTTTTTTATATAATATATTTTTTCAGTCGAGAATGTTAACTCGGAATATTTAAATGCTCTAGACACGCACGATATCGAGCAATTATAAATGTGATATTGAAGCTACATTTTAGTGGAGAATTGTTTACTCTCGTAAATAAAATGCATTGTGAGTAATTTTTTATTATCAACGATCGACTCGTGAGGTTCTAAAATTGATATTGAATCGATGAAAATTAAATTCACTTTAGTTTATTATTTTAAATCAGACTTTTTTATATAACTGTTCCACACGATGATTTTGAACCCTTTAATAATTTCTTAAAAACTAGTTTTAAAATACTTTAGTGGTAATCAGAATTTTCTATAAATGTAACGAATAACAACATTTTTGTAATTATTTCCTTTGAAGTTGCTTTCGATTCATCAATTTTGTTGGTCCAAAGCTCTTACAATCACATGTCAATGTAAATTAAAAACAACGAAAATCCATATATCTTATAATAATAAGTGAACGTAACAAGCTCGTTTTCGGAAATGGTTTAGCATGTTAATGAACTAAAATGTCGTTACGCTCATAAACGAAACTAATAGACGTCTCATTAAGCAGAAAAAAGGTGCAGACCGTGTAGCTGGATCTAGGGTCCAAAATTGTTGATTTGCGTATAAATCAAAATTAAACTTTCCTAGAAGTTGAGACCTTGCATAATTTATACCTGTATGTAAATGCATCAGAAAATTTTCCTAGAACTGAGAGTAAGTACTTCAAATATATAACTCGATTTCAATGGATAATAGAGCGAGTTTGAGATGACAAATTAATTCTTGAAAAATAATACATTCCTAACTTACATGTCCCACAAGGGTAAAGAAGAGAAAAAGAGAAAAAAAAAGTTGAAAGTTTGTCCGAAACTCAAGTGAAAAGTTTTGAGGACTTCTTTGCATCAAACAAGACTACGGTAAAAACAAGTCAGGATAAAAAAACGAATGGAAGACATGACAGAGAAAGCGTAGTGCGTGACAAAAAAAGTGACGAGAAACCCATCGGATAGAAGGATGTCTAAAAGATCCCGAGAGAAGACTGAAGAGAGAAAAAAGTCGTAGCTCGTGGGGAGAGCAAAAAGATAATGTAAAATAGGGTGACTCTTTCTCTCTTTCTCTCTCTTTCTTGTAAGGTGAGCTTTCGCCGTAAACGGAAACCACTCTCATCTACGTTCGACTAACGGTATGGTGCTACTACTGCTTTCTCACAGGATAACGTAGTTGTTTTCATGATTTTATTGTACTTTCATTCGATTTTGTTCTTATGCCAAAAACATATAATTGAATTCAGGCGCGGTTTTTATATTTAGTTACGAGATGGACGAAAGGGGAAGAAATTACGAGACGTATATTCCAGTACAAATGAACAATGTATCCAATGATGGCAAGTTTTTCACAATACTGGTCTGATATTCAACCGATACAACAATGATAAATAAACCGGTTTTTTACTAACAAATCTGTAGTAGTGAAATATTGCAATGCAATGCTTTACTGATTTTGTTATTTATATTAGTAGCTTGCTTGAAATCAGTGTCCGACAAACAGTATCAGCCCAGTATTGTCGCACTCAACTTGATATCCATTTTTAGTGCAACATGCCCTATATACATAAAATAAGCAAATTGAAACTATACGGCTTAATATATGACTCGTCCAACAGAATGCTAAAAGTATATCTCGTGGATAGAAAATAGCGATCGCATCACCCACGTAACCATTCGCTCTCACGCACTGGCTGCGACGGATATATCACTAGAATTCAGCGCTTCGTAGAAAAGTTGCTTCGAGACACGCTATGGAAGTATCGCAGCAAGAGTGTACAGGAGGACTCTTCCGGAGCACTTTTCTTTTCCACCCTTTGTGCTACCGCAGAGTCTCGCGGGAGAATTGGATTAGGTGCTCGAGGAAAGTTGCTCCTCTGACCGCGCGCGGAGACGATAAAAAACAGTCTCCGACTACAAGAAGTTTTGCGAGTTAAGAAAAAAGAGTATGGGTCTTGGGACAGACACGAGCGGGCGCGGCTTTGCTTGCATGCTATGCGTCGGAGAGAATCTTCGCTTTATAAATCCCATCGTCAGGGGAGCATAAAAACAGCACTAGTCACGCGAAGATCTACCTTCGAAATCGTATATAAAATATCGCTTAGAAACTCTACTGAGTTATGACGAGCAACTTTCGATTGCATTTTTTGACGCCAAAATTTCCTATTTTTCTCCTATTATAATAATCTTGACTGTACTTATTATCACTCAAATCAACAGAAAAAAGCTTATATACTGGTAGTGCATAAGCAAAAAGTAATTGCCATAATTTTTACATTGATTTTGATGTGTTTAAATCATTTTGATCATGAAATAATTTATGTCAATCGCAAATAGACAGAGGCAGGTACAGTATAAAGATACTTAAATACGAAAAAAACTTTAAACCTTTTATATTTATTTCCTTCAATTCTAATAAATCTCACGCGGTCGGAAGGAAATCACGAAGTTTTTGTCTTCTAGTAAAATGAAAACAATCGTTTGTCAATTGATAACCGATTGTATAATCTTATCTATCCGAGATAGCTGTTTATAGAGCAAGTCTGTTAGGCAAAGTTAGTCTTTTTCGAATTGAAATGAATGAACTTTTGGAGGAAATAAAACGAAATCGTAAGCATTGTATTTATTAGTAATTATTAAAAAAGCCTACATATAACTGTGGATTAAAAAAATCTTTAACTTGAATTTTCTCTCTTTTGTTTCCGGCATTTAAAAACGTAATAGAGGCTTTAAATTAAGTCCCTACGATTTGTTAAAGAAGCTTAATTACAATTAGGAATCCGAATATTTCGGAGCTTCAAGAGTTTCACTCTCCCTTCAATAATAAAACGATCAACCAAGCGGTATATCAGCTAAATCTTCCAGTGCTTAGGATGACGCGTTGAAAGATTCGGTCGAATCGTTTCCATGGCAAATCAGTGAAAGGATAGAACGAAGGGTGCGCGAACCTTTTTGGTATGCGGGAAGGGTAAAAGTTCGAACATACTTCCTTACTACCTGATTCAACCAAATATTTTATAACTGACCAACTTACTTTCTTTTACTTGTCGTACACAAGTTACCCGCAGTAGTGCGTAATTAAAATTTACAACTTCCCAATGCGAAAAAGTTACGCAACTCTACATTTATTTTGAAAACCTTTTAGATTTCATCAACAGATACGCCACCGTACACGCCTTATCTGTTGTGTCGATAAACTCTGACTCACCTGAAACAAACGAAATAAAATACACGTTATAATCAGTACGATACATTTTAGGCGTGTTGCTTGTATATATATAATATATAGACTATTCTGTGTATAACGATAAATTTTCCTCGCGCTTTCATTTCTACAGTCGTATCTTACTTTTCTCTATGCGCTATATTGCGCAAAGCGCGAAAACAATAAGTCGCAATAACCGAGCAAAGCAATTAGTCTGCGACGCTTGCACAAGTTTATAAATTAAGAAGTGGGTGGCGGTGTACAGAGACGCCCCGAAACTATAGCCTTTGTCCAGTGAAATTCACGAAGGCAGTAGACTACAGCTCTTTGAAAGATACTAGGCTGGTGTAAAGGTCGCTCGAGAGCTAGATAAACCTAACCCAAATGACTCGGCGCTATCCACAAATTACGAGCAATGCATCTACGTTTATATATACACACATTATACATATACGTAGATGCAACAATAAATTGGTATTCGTCGTAACTATGCTCCTATTGAGAACGTAGTATAGAAGAAATAGAAAAAGACGTATAAGAGAAATGACTCATATACGTCCTGTTTCTGTTTTTAAGCGAGCGTGGCTTCGATCTCGGCGTAGCTACTACTCGTTGTAACAGCCCGAGGAGGCACATTCGAGGGGTTGGACTTTAATCTAACGACCCCCGTTTCGCTTTACACGGCAGCCGGGTTTCGAACTCAGCGGCCACAAGGGGGTGACCCCTTCGAACCCTCGCCTACTGACTTTCGTCCTACGAATAAGCTCGTACAATGAGCTCTGCGTTGCAATCTCTCCCCTGCTGCAACAGCATCATCGCACCGAGTCTCGATGTTGCTACTGCTGCTGCCGCTGCTTATGCTATTCGATGGACCAGTCGACGGCTGCACGTTATTACCGACATGCTTTATTTCCGACGGTAGGGCAGTTGTGTCTTTTTGCCAGTGCTCGATTCTTTGTTTTGGAGCTCCGATGAAAAACAAGGCCATCTAAGGTATATATAAAAGAAAATATATGAGATACTGGAAATAGCTCAGTAACTGGAAATCAAAACATATTTTCATTGACATACATCAATGCACGTCTTACAGGTTTTAGCTTGACACTTGGTTTTATCAAAACACAAAATACCTTCACTTTTCTTTCGGCCACTGCTTTGCAAATTTCGAAGAAAATTTTCTATTTTTATAGCTCATAAAAAATGATGCTCGCTTGAGTATCATTTTTTATCAAAATTATTATTGAGAATGCAAGAATAAGAAACATTGAGATATACAGGCCGCGTCTAGAAAACAAGAAAATCTTCGAAATATTATACAAAATGGAAGTTACTCTCACTTTAATGAGCTTCCATTGCGACGTCTGTGTACACTATAGTAGTTTTCTCTTATTTAGCACAACCGGGCATATAAAGCTGCGTCCAGTATCCATGTCACGTTTTTAAAAGCCAAACAACCGCCATTTTTCAAGCGACCGTGTGGAAACAAGGAAGTACCGTCGCCGGATACAGAGCGCGAAGAAGAGCAGAACGAGAAGCCGCGAGCCTCTCTATGTGAGGTTTGAACTTTTCAAATATAACTTTTTCCCGGCACACGCACGCACACTCACACATGTATGCGAGTGTGTACATAAACGAACAGTCTAGAAGGAGATGGCGAGCTGTCTCTTTCACCTAGACATTTTGGCATTCGCCACACAGGGGCATCGCGAAAAAAGACTAGCTGTATTTAGGATTCAAGTCACGTGTGTTGAACACGCGAGCTAACGCAGCATCGGCTACAGGCGTGACGTCATTTCCGTATGAGATCAACACGCGGGAGAAAACGAATTGCTCTGCGCTTCTGCACGTATCGTTGCATATATGTATATGTGTGTAACTATACGGCGTTTGAATGGTTGCAGAAAGCGTCAACTATTGCATTGATTTCGCATCGGATTCGGCAGTAGATTTCGAAAGTTTGAGCGGCTTCGCAATTCAGCAATGCAGGTGTTTGTCTGTGTATACATCAAGGGGAATTTCGAAACGCGCGGCGACAGTTTCTCGCTCACGACCCTCGCTAGTGTATGTATACGCGCGACTTCCTAGGGAATGCAACAAAAAATGCTTATCTCTAAAGCTTCTGACACTGTAACCCCGAGCTGAGAGAATAATAAGATATGTAGTGCCGACATTCTGATATACATACAGGTAGAAAAAAACTAGCGGGGTAAAGTTTTCGACCAGAACTGAAAATTCCATTCGTCACGAATGAGCACCAACGAAACTTATGAGAAGTGATTTTTACAAAGAGTAAGAAACAAGAAGTGGAGATGATTAATGCTTTTAAAACTTTCGAGCGAAAGTATTTTTTCATACGAAACTATGAAGAATACTAGCGATGTTTTATCATGCCGACGAGAAAAACGTAAATTTCGCGAGCCTGTTCCTCAAATGTCCCTTTCCTTATATTCCTTAGGATCGTGCTCCGACTTTAAATATTTGCGGCTGAAAAAAATATGGCCAGAGGAAGATAGGGAAAGAGAGGTATTCCTTCTTAAAACCTGTAGCTCTCAAAACTTTTGTTCCCTATGTTTGCACCCCCGCGACTCGCTGCTCTCTCTCTCTCTCTCTCTCTCACTATATATATACACACGAAACCAGCACTTACGTCCGACCGCAAAGCTACTTTCACGCGAGACTTGTCTGGCGAACCTTTCATTATCCAATCCTTTAACCGAATTGAGTGATTTCAACCCCTTCAACCTCCCGTATATTCTGCTGCACGTGTATAGGTTGTACATCTATGTCTGCAGTCTTTAATCAACGTCACGGCTAATTTCCAAGCTCATTACAGAAGTTAGGCAGCTTAGCGAATATTCGACCGTGGACTACTGTCAGAGTCGGCAGCAAGCTCGCAATATCATTTGCTCGTGTATAGCTCAGCAACAACAGTAGCAGCTGTGTGCGAAAGATCGTTTGCAGTAGCGATGAAAGACATCTGTACCGTCTGGACACGTGTACAGACGCGTTGCTCATGCCGTAAATGCGTCGTGCGATGTACAGAAGGATGTAATTAGTTCATAATTCAAACGGCACGGCGGACGCCGCTGCATGTACTGTTTTTGGTAACGATAACGTCTTAGAAGAAACTATACACAGTGAAGATCGGTTAATTAAGCTATTTGTGTATAGCTGAATAAAAACAATATTGCTTAAAAAAAAGTCCTGGTTTGAATTGGCATTAAAAAAAGTATGGGCCAATATCAGTTCTTTACATTCAAACAAGATACTGGTTTGTCATATTGGAACACCTTATTTTTGATATCGGAATAATAAGATCGGCGTAGAATTGTGATAATTCTAGTGGATAATTCTAGTGGATAATTCTAGTGTACAAGCCCAGTGCTCGTATGTCAGATTTAAAATATATATGAAATTGTGTATGGCACTACTGAGACAACACAGTTTTCTGCACTTAAGGGGGCAAGATACTTTTAAAATATAAATTACTAAATTCAAAATTTTAAATGTTTATAACAATGCAGCTATAATTTATATTTTTCTAAGAACAAAAGATAGTCTTCCCTACAATTTGAGAGGTTTAGCTCTTCTATAAGGACCTTCGATAGCTATTTACAATAAGGAATAGAAAATGGTGAAGAACTTCAAATAATAAAAAATCAATTTCAGGAAAATTAAGTTGAACCTTGGAATCTTCAAAAACGAGAATTCCAACCACATTTCACATATACAACAAAATTCAGAGATATACCTTTTAGCAGGATAAAACTATCTGTGAAAGATAGATTATTTCATAGACATTAAAATTTTACTGAAAATTTAGTACAATAAGCAATGAAAGCAAAAAGTTATTGAAATTTTTATTACAAAGCAGCAATACAGTACTCGAATACTCAAATCAAACCAGAAATACTCATTCTAGTAATGTGCATTGGTATATTAGATGTTTACGAAGGGTCAAGTTGATAAGTTTTGATCAAATAATAATAATATATGATGAATATGTATCCTCCATATCATAAAATGTTTACCTAGATCTTATATGAATAAATAGATATAATTCATTTACGTCCAACTAAAGTTGTTAAGTATCGATATTAGTACCACACTGACTTTAAGTAGTCTACCAATATATACATGAAGCATACTTTGTTAAAAGTAAAAAGCCACCCCACTTGTCAACAAATTAAAGAAAAGTAAAAAATAACATTGATACGACATTTTGTAGGTATACAAACTCTAAGATATTATTGCAAAGAAAAAAAAACATCTTAGAGTTACTGAAAGAACATTGTTACATTTTTTTTAATGATTTGTCGCGATTTTGAAGAGAAAAATCTGTTACATGTAAAAGTAAATTCTACATATCTATATATCTCCAGAAAATAATCAGTATGTATATATTATAGTTTATTCTCTGATAGATTGATCATAAAAAAATGTTAGTCTTCAAAATATTTTTAACGGCTGTTCGGCAGTGTATCTTTATACCTTTATGAACATTTTTTAGATTTTTCTTATGAAGATTCTCTAAATTATAGTATGTCTAAGTTGGGATATTGACCAATTTTGGCATTTTAAACAAAGTTAGGAATCAAGCCGCATGTCTAGTTAAAAATTAAGCTATCTTGACCAGCACAGATTTTCTAGTATTTATCGATTACTGGACCAATATCCTTTACAGGACTGCGGAAAGTTGTCATAACTAATCTAACAGTGGGATGCCAATCCATTCTTACTAGAGATGAGTCACGATGGCGAGTCGCATATATCGAGCATTGAGTCAACTCTACCAGACTTTGACTCAATGTTATGGATTCCTATACACTCATATCGTTTTCCGTACACTCTATACTTTCTTTATCTCGTTGTGCTCAAGTATACGTGTGTATGAATATACTTGTTGCTCGAAACAGTCATCTCTTCTGGAGATAATCGCGTTTGTTCGATGTCGAACGAATTATCTATCTTTGCTCGATATATACGTAACTATTACAGTGGCGCTTGTATAGTACGCGTGAGACACTCGTTGGGTAATCCATGGAATTATACAATCGCATTTTAGATAAGACAAGTACTACAAGTCAGTCGAATCATTGAGAAAAGACTTATACAAAAGTCTACACAAAAAGCCCATCACAACGTAAGGTAATCGGAAATCAATTTCTACAGGTCAGGGTTGACGATCAACGTAAGCGCACCGAGTCCGGGCCATCAAACCGCCACAATAAAACTATTTATACATCAATTGAACTGCTCGTAAAAGATAGTCAAGCATCCCTCATTCTATCCTTGATTCAGCAATATTCCGTCGATCGTATATACATATATATATATATAAACACTGCAACAGTGCCTACGCCATACGCCTCGCCCCAAAGGCTATAAAAGTCGACTAGGATAGCTGTGAGAGAAAGAACGCTAAAATCGCGAAAGTGCGAAAAATGGAAAGTCGATGTCCCCTCGAGGCGTTAGTCGAGACACTTATATAGCCAGTTGCGTCAATAACGACGGCTGCGGCACACTTTCTAAGAAGGGGGGGGGGGGGTGAACGCGTAAGAGGAGGCGTGCCAGGAAACGTATTAGAATGACATATTGCTTACGACCACTGGATGCAGCTGTACACAGCCAGCCGGAAATTTCCTGACTGACATGCCAAAGACTCTTCTCTGTATATATATCATAAGGATATGGGGGAGAAAAAAGTTTATCTCTCTTGATGCATCCCCTCAGCACCGACTGTCTCCGCAAACTCTGAGATAATCGATACAAGGAAACTTGCCCAGATAAAGGAAGGATGCTTTTGGTATATATATATTATATATAAGTAAACCATATCCGATTTTGGGAGTCTTGGAGATAAAATTGGCACGGAAGTGATTAATTAATTATCTCTTTGATGAAGTGGCATTTCAAATTCAGACGACTCGCGATTCACTCAATTATTCACTGTGTATCAAAAAACGCTATATTCGAAGGTTATTCAAAGATAATATTCTATCTATGCTTTGATTCAGTCACGATGACTTACGATTGTGTCGTAATTTAACAATTGCTTTTACAATAATAACTTATGCATAGGGCAAGTTGGGCGATGTATGAATTTCGACAATGAAGTATCTCGTTGAGTCAGCCTTAGTCAATAAATTTGATCGTAGTCGACTAATTTATCGACATCAAGATACTGTGAGCGGAACACACACAGTGTGTGTACGTACATCTAGTATATATACCAGAGCGGTTGCACAATATCAAGGTATAATTTCAGCCAAAATCGATGATTCTGCATTTCTCGACAAGAGTATAAAACTTTTATGAGAATTTGTCTATAAAATACGACGATTATCTGTGAGATTCTCTGACATACTGATTGGCAGAAATTATCGGATTTTTCAAAATCGTCATAAAATTAAAAAAATTCTGATAATGTCAATTTTGACTATCTACAACTGATAAATGCTTCGTAAAAAATAGGTAGATGCAGAGCCAATGAAAAATATTCATATGTGACCGCGAATCGCCTTTATTATATCGATCAAGCCACATAGCGCGAGGGTACCTTACGATGGAAAGTTGTATCTCTTCCCCACTGACTATACCAAAGCCTAAATCTCAAATACCTTAAATCTATTGTGCGAACCGACATAAAGCAACTGGAGCTACCGCGGATGTTGAAGTAGCTCGATAGTTTTATCGGACATTTACGAGTCGAACATTACTATGTACTTTATCTCTTTGTACCAACGGAAATCGCTGCTTTCTTCTGACACTCGCTCCCTCTATTTCTCCCTAGCCGCGCGAAGTGTAACTTCAATTATGGACCCTAGCCAATCGGAAAATAGCACGCGCTAAGGTACACTACAATGGCTGGCTGCTCTAATACTTTTGGAGATAACTTTGGATGCAGACAGTGTGGCTTTTGTTACTGTGTAAGTCAGCTTACAATCGAGAGAGTGACACTTTCGCCTAGCAATCGCATCAGCGATTACTCAGCCGTACAGAAAGATATATCCCATTATACGATAAGCGCAATAGTGGTGAGCGTCATAGCATGTAGTTACTTACACTTTAACAAGGTACTGATGGTTGTATACGTTAACTTTATTTCGCTATGTGTTCAACCTGCGATGACCGAGGATGAGTACAACCAGTTCAACGAGTTAATAAGATTGAAAGTAGAATATTACCTTTATAATAGTAACTTTATATGTATCATATATATTATATATCATATAGCGTCAGAATAAAAGAGAAAGAATTGGAGTCAGAGCTTTTTTAAGATTCAAGCTCGCTATATATACGAAGTAGTGCACATTTTTCTAGAGTTTCTTTCTTTCCCTCAGCTTCCCAATTCACCTAACTCGAATTCACGAGCGAGATACACGCACAATCGTCAAAGCTCCTTCGCGTTTAACCTTAAGAGTGTTCGTTATCCTCTGAGAGACTTGCGATTTATTAGGGCGAAGCTTACATTGGACCAAAACACTTTGCTGTGACACTAATTGAATTACTATGTGCATGACTTTCAGTTAACCATCTATACATTTTACTTTTTTCACCTCATTCTTTCGGCTAGTTTATACAGATGCGTTTTTGTATACAGGCCCTTTTGGATTAGACAAAATTAATGCTTATTAAGTTTTAAAAAAATAATGATCGTGGTAAGTAGGTACTCTGGTATTGATTCCTTGAGCCCTTTATTCATTCTTCCTACAATCAAAATCAATTTACGTAAATACATATACGTATAAGTGCAGTTGTCATTACTGATCCAATACTGGGCATTTAAGTAATTCTTACCACGGATAATTCTGAAAAAAATCTCGGTCCATTGAATACTCAAAATCTGTGTAATTCGAGTGTTCAATTAAAGTCCTGATTTTTTTCAGAAAATGTATGCACTATAGGGAAAAAAGAATTCCAGGGACAAAATGGCGCGATAAATGGGCGAATGATGCAACATTGCGAGTTCTCTAAAATCGCGAATTTGTGTACAACTCCGTGTAGTTCGTTCCTGTAATTATAGCATCGAGCAATCAACGGTCATTAAATTAACAGACCCCTTGTGATACGTGCGTGAATGCGCTTAATTGCCGGAAACTCCTAGACGAATCGATCGAAAATTTCACGATGACGATTTTCGTATAATTTACTTCAACTCCATAGTTAATATATTATTATACATACATAAAAATCAAACAATCCATAAATATACCAAAAAATATACCAAATCGTACATTTAATAAAAGCTTTATTTTAAATATATATTTAATATCGCGTAACCGTATACGCATTGAATCACATGCATATATCGTATGCATATATCACATGTATACATATGCGATCGCTTTAATCTTATTGCGTAGAGAGCCGACGGCGATCCGCGCACCCTATAGCACATCGACGCGCCTTGTAATCAAAAAGTCTGCGTCTTCAATCAAGCACGACGACACGCGATGGAGTCATATCGACATCGTCGCTGTGTCATCAGAAGTCAATGCGGCGACAGATTGACATACGACTCGTTTGTGAAAGCGCCCTGATGTTACATATCTCGTCGTCTTCGTGACACATTATATACGTATATGTATACACGCGAAATCACGCAAATAATACGGCATCGAGAAATTGCAAGAAGAAAAAGAGGGTTTGATCCAGCAGCCTTTTCATCTAACAAACCGTGGGCGTATAAACATTGGATGCGCGTGACATCATGATTTAACGCACATGTGCTGACATGCGTATACGTTGAGCTATCGCGGTTGATGTTCCCTCAAGTCGTCATGTATAGTGAAGATTTTGATTCGAGCTCTCGTGACGTATCGACTCGACTACTCCTACTTGCGTATGCATTTATATATGTCGACTTGAGCAAATATTTAGCCTTTCTTCTTGTCGTTCATTTTTCGAGCATCGCACGCTTTCTACCCGTCCGTCTTGATTATTCTCACTTTGTCGTGTCAGACGACCCATGTGTAAACTCTTTGCAATAATCAATATGGTATCTTGTTTTTCATCGCGACTCTCGGTTGAACTAATTTCTTGACCTCTGCAGTCTAACGTCGTTCTTTCAATCGAAAATAATGAAGATTTATTAATTGCTAGTGTATGTTCACTATTCGTAAAAGTCAAAATGGTACTTGAAAGAAAGTGCTAAACATTAATTAACTAAGTATGAAACATTTTTATAATATTTTTACATATACAGAACATGCAATAATAAAAATATCGTTTTGTATTTATAAAGTTTTATTAAGTATAATTTATAATGTTCGCTATTTTAAATTCATGGTGAGTGAGAATAACGTTGTGTCGATAATCAAAGAAAAAATGCTGGCTTCAATCGTATCGAAATTATTTTGAACTATTCCTATGTTACATTATTACGTACGGGTCTGAAATTCATCATAAAAAGAAGTATTTAAAGTTGTACCCAGAACGTTTTTTAAGTATACGTTAAGGATGCTCAAATGCGCGTCATCTTATGATTTTTTCTCAACTCCCTAATCCGTAAAAAGCAGCGATTAAACGATTTACAAGTGCATACCGCGTCCTTGCGCACGCCTCGAGTCAAACCGTACCTTTAAAAGTGAGCACAAAATTTTCGGACGTCTAAAGCTTGCGTGCAAAGCTGATCATTTTATACCGCGATTTTTCAGAAAAGCTAACCATCCGTTAAGTGCGATAGCGAGGAAAAAATCTTCCGGTCGTTTCTAGTGCTACTGCAATATTACTAAGTGTATGTACACGATATTTGACTCTTAAAGCAGTTAAAAAAACTTTAAAGCGGTAAATATCCGACCTTCTCGTTTGAGAGAGAATAATTTCTTCTAATTAAATCGTTGACCTTCTTGCTTATTCATATACGTTACAATGTAGAAATTGTATACGTGTCGTAACGTTTTTATTATGCTGAAATTGCACGTTCCAACTCTACAGTCATAATAGAAGCTACAAACTTAAATCTCCATCTTTTTCGAAAAATAAATTATTTGATTATATTATAGCTGACTTGTGAAAAGATTTTTCGTTATAATAAATGGAACATCTTTCAATTTTTGATAAAATAAATAAAACAAGAGATAAGAAAGGCCATAGTAACCCTATTACACGCTGATTAACATTGTTATCATGAAAAGTAAATAAACATTTTGTTCACAATAAAGTAATGAATTCGTATACAGAACGCGGTATACACACACACTCTCTCTCTCTCTCTCTCTATCTCTCTTTCGCGCGCGAAGGAGAAGGTCAATAAAAATGAGTCACAAGCATAAAGGTGCGCGCGCACAAACTCGCGAGCTCACGGATTTATTATTTTTAGCGCGGGCTGTATACAGTCTACTATACAGTCACCGGGAAAATTAGAAAAAAATATCGCTTAAGCGGCAAAGTTAAGATTATACAGCTCCGGATTATTCAGCTATGATATCTTGCATTTTACAGACGCTCACCGCACCTGCTAATTAATCTTAAGCTCGCTCGATCGCGCAGTCAGTAAGTGTATCAAGGCTGGCCATCAATCTGGATTTGTAAAGAGCCCGCGCATGCCAAGCACCGATCGCGTCGCAGTCTAGCTTTGGCATACACACGCCTACATGCATATCGAGCACGTAGAGAGAGATACGTTATATATGTTATATATAGTACTGTAAGTACGCGCGCAGCCAAGTGGCCGCCGCCGGTATGAGTCATCGGACTAGAGCCGGCTTTTGTATATAGACGCGATAGTTCCGCATGCGCATCGGTCTCGACGATGCTTTCACATGTATAGCTACATATGTATATTATATACATAGAGGTTGAGCGCGAGCCGATAAAAGATTTTTCAGTGCGACGCGTCGCAGTGGTCGTTTGAAAAATGGAACTCGACGATATACACCCCGGCAAACGCCCCCGCGATCGCGTATCGGACGAATAGCCATACAGGGTTACGTCATCTTTTCTATTTATGCGCTGTGCTAAATCCCCACCTATACGTAAGACCGTTTTACTATTAACTATACAGTAATAGCCTACTACGGGCGATTATAGGAAATTCGAACTGCAGAAATGCACTTCGAATTCAAACAATGACTATTTTCGCAGATTACGTCTTTTGATATTTCAACTAATTTTAAAGCAAGCTTAATCTTGCGGAGCTAAAAATCGTTTTTCATCGATGAAACTCGCTGTTCTAATCTGTCGCGCAGAATAATAATACCAGAGCGCGATTTTCCCGCTCTCTATCTCTATTGTGGAAGGAACAATACAGCCGTCGTGCTCAGCTCACGACAGAAAGATTTACTTTTCGATCTCTCATCATTAAGCAACGGCACAGCCCCTCGAAAACGGTTGACGTTTATTCTTCTATTCAGCATATATAAAAGCTTAACGAAGGGGTACCCTATATGTATATAAGCCATGAAAAGGGATATAGAGAGAAAACTAGCGGTATATGCGTTTGTGTATGTATACTTAGAGAAAGAAAGAAGAAAAGTACCAGCGCAAATGCAACCCCTCGAAATTGGTCGACTTCCAATTGTAGGAGTAGGCCGGTTTCGTTCAAAAGCAGATTTAAGAAATCCCTAAAGTTCGGCAACTCCTACTCTGTAAAAGAAGGAAGAAGAAGATGATGACGATGGTGCTGATAATCGTCCGAGTCCCCCCTCCCCCCACCCGCCCATGTACCCCGATGTTTGCGCTTCTGATTGGTCTAGCTACTTTCTGCCTTTGAATCGTATACAGATGTCGTCCTCTCTTTCAGTTTCTTCCTGCGCTTTTATCCAGATAAATCTCAACACTGAGTCGCATTCCCGGATCTTCCATATATTCTTAACTGTTCGGATAAGATAACAAAGCAAAACTGTCTCTCGCATCATAATTATTTATCGAACTCGAAAATCGAATTTTTTTAGTCATAAGCGAGCGACTATCCGGAAAAATAATGATCAATCGCGATTTCGATCTGTACCTACGCGTTCTCCTTTTTTTAACACTCGGTCGCATAAACGTTCGACCACAAATAAAATTACCCGACGAGCATACAACAGGGATACAAAAAAAAGAATAAAGTACGCACTACCGAAAAAATGCTCTTGCGTGGGAAGAGAGAGCGGCAGTAGCGAATCTTTCTTCCATTTTGCTCGCTCGCCTCTCCTTTTTTAGTCGCATTCATCCGAAACCCCCATCCCTCGAGTCGTCGACCCTCTCCTTTTCCTCTTGAGCTTCTCTTCTTCTCCTATACGGTAGTAGGTTCAGCGTCCAACACCATAAATATGTTACGTAGAAGTGTATGTGTGCGAAGAATGCCAGCGAAAATAGCTAGTAAAAAACCGAGTCGATATTTCGTATATGTGATTTCTCTTTAAACTCTCGTTTCTTCCGTGGACGTTGTCGACTTAATGCCTTTAAAATCCTTAGTCATCCTCGTCGGGTGTGTATTTTTACACCGCGAATAAAAGGAAAAAAGTATATACACACGGTAAAATATATATCAGACGAGCGTAATTTCCATTCGCGAGTCCCTCGTGAGCAGAGATCCAAAGTCCGGACAAAGATGTGTGAGACAGACTCGCGTGTAAAATGCATTATTCAGAACAGGAAAGCCAACGCTAAAGAGTCATATATATATATATATATATATACATATATATATCAGTCATATACATACGTATAGAGTAAGAGCGAACGAGTTTTACAACTTACACAACTGTCGACGAACCAACCGAAGAAAAGGTTATTTCTCTGACGTGACTCTCGGTGTACGCATACGATTTACGTCTTCGACAATATGCGCGCAGAGCCGATAAGGAATTGTCACGCGGATTCATTCACTAGAAAATATAAATTTACATGCACGCGGTTCGTGGATTTTTTTAATTATATGACGGAATCTAACAAAATAACAAATTTCTAAGCCATCTAGCATTTACTTCTGTCGTTTGAAACTATAACGTCAGCTCTGTATGATTGATCACCGCAGATGTGCATTCTTGCTAGTTCACCCTCGACTTTCTTCTTGTCTTTTAATAGAAAACTATTTCAATTGAATTTTCTGCAATTTGGCTGAATTGTCTTTGTACACAAATGTTATTATTACGAAGAATTTACGCAGTTGATGCATAAACAAACGTGTATAGAATAATTTTTTAAGTCGGATTTTTTTCTATTCGATCGGATCGACTATGAAAATCGTTGAAAATTTATAAATTTCTTTGTTTATCCTATGTTCGTGTTTCGTACACTTTAATTTGAGATAGTTTGGATAAGTTCTGGATAGGAACAAAAAAATATATTTGCCCACTGAATCTGTCAAAGAATAATCAGCCATACTTGAATAGTTGCAAATATGAATTTAAGGGAAATAAAAGAAAAGTGAAAAAACCTTCGCAATACATGACGAGCTTCCGGGGGTCTGAAAAAGGGAGAAAATTCGAAACCCACTATGCTCTGAGAAAAGTTTCAATCATGTGCTACCTAAAGCTCCGAATATATAAAGAAAGAAAGAAAGAAAAAAAGCTTTCCATCAAGGAAAATATTACGAGTTGTTAGGTAGAAAATACTACCTCGCGTAACTCGTCCTTCGAGAAGGATGTTAGGTAGTGTGCAAATGAATCGTCATGATTAAACGTGGGAGAGAAATTCTCGTTTCGATTAATGATCTTTGCATTATGTAGCAACTACCGACGGGCTTATTTCAGAGCACGGGTACTGTAACTGTCTACGAAATTCGAGCGGTGAGAATAGGAGACACTTACGGAGATTTCATTAATAAAGCCAATCTAATTTTCATAGAATATGGACAATGTGAACATATATGTGTATTTATATATACACACGCTCACAAACTTTCTTTAGCGTTACGAGCAATATTGCTGGACTAATGAGATAATTATTCTCTTTTCTGACTTATCTGTCGTTCCTATTTGACATATATACGATAACCAGTAAGAGATGATCGAACTTGACCTTGTAAGGTTGTGTTAAAAATAAAATGCGAATGAGTCAATACGGTTATACGGATAGAAAATAACGTACATCGGGTGTATCCATTACTTTAAAATAAAAATTTTTCCGATGACGCGAACTGGATTCTATAAAGATACAATTACATTTCGTGCGTATCGATTATTTTACAAACGCGGTAATAAATTTTTTATTTGTTTACATATGCTTTGTTATATCCAACAAAGCGAAAATTTGAATGAAATATCAAGGGAACAACCGTAATGTACAAGCGTAACATTTTTTCATGCTTCTGCTTTAGTTTGAAATAAGGCTAAGTGTATAAAATCGGAAAAACTATGATTACATTGCAATAAATTAATTTGACAACCTAATACTCTGCGGTTTTTGACTGTCAAAGTTTGATGCATAGCCAAAGGTCTTTTAATAAGAATTTCCAATCTGAATGGAAGATATAAAGTAATGCAAAAATTTCCATCGTATTTTCCGGAGAATAGCCTTAAAAAAAAAGAAAATAAAAGTAAATATAAAAGCAAGACATAAAAGAGCCAAACTCGAATCCAGTTCATTAACGATTCCTCGAGAACCGTATAACAGCGGGTTGAACAAATCCTTCGTAATTAAAAGCAGCAAAGTCCAGGGGACACATTTCCTGCCAAGCTCTTAAACTGTCGGGACATGGAAAAATAATTCCCGTGGGCCGTTGGGAACGAGCTTTGTGCCACACCGGGTGCCACATCTACAGGTATACATATACTCTAGAGATACTGATAAGGCGGCCTCGGAATTCATTCTCGACGAGTTGCAGTTTCCCGAAGCTACTGCTATTGCATCGCAGACGGTGTCAGCCCTTTGTGTGTCGGGGAATAAACTTCGCGATACAGAGAGTACGGACGAAAGAGGTCGTAAATTCCGAGCTGCAGTTTCCCCCAATACCATATTGCATACATGCATATTGCTTCGGTCCAGAGAATCAGTGGTGCAAGAGAGCAAGGTTTACCAAAGGGACAAAAGTTGCACGAGTGTCTATAGGGTTCGTTGTCCCACATATATTTATAAACCGTAGTTTTTCCGTTGGAGTAACGCACAAGGGCTGTTTTTTCCCGCCTACGATGCGCAGGTGCACTCGACCATGCGCAATTTCAAGGGTCTTTTTCGATTTATACACGTGCGTACAAGTCCCTCTTCGTGAATATACGAGCATATGATCCTCTCTTTCTTTTTCCTGATAGTATTTCATCTATTGTTTTTGAATACCTTATACACAATCAGCCGCTAGCAGCAGCATTCGTTAAATCTACCTCAGTAAGACAAACTACGTGGCTACGGGGTCGTCGATCTATTAACTAAAGCCCCATAATAACAACTTTACCACAATACTGTACAGATTCTGTAATATATGCACTACAGTAGAGTACTTAGTACTTCAAGCCAGAGCACAATACGAAATTATTACTCGAAATGACTAGTTAGTCTTAAATAATTACGTGTTTTCTCATATTACATTCAAAATATAGATAGAAGTACAATTCTCTTTAACTGAAGTTTAAAGCGTGCAAATTTTTTAACTACGATTTTCGTCCTGAATTCTCGTCCGCTTTTATCATTCTGATATATATATATATATATAAACACCAATTACTACTGGTAGTAGCAGACAGTACGCTATTTAACAGTAAAAAATCAACATTAGTATGTACTTCTAGTAATGGTCATTCTTTCCAAGTCATACTTACACCGATTTTTACGAAAGTCTACTAGACAACGTTACCGATCCTTTTCTTTCTCTCTCGCGCGTGTTTTATTGAAAATGTATTGGCACGAGTGTCGAGGCTGAAAGATTACGTAACAATTGTGTCACAAACCGTGTACATCGTCAGCTGT
Organism: Apocrypta bakeri; assembly: GCA_018906985.1. NCBI lineage: Eukaryota > Metazoa > Arthropoda > Insecta > Hymenoptera > Pteromalidae > Apocrypta > Apocrypta bakeri. The sequence goes on along the minus strand of JACCIA010000007.1, from coordinate 5,032,559 downwards.
AGCTGTAGCTGTGCTATAGCGAAGCAAAATTTATATACACAAGTGCGCTTTGTGATTCGAACTCGTGGTCATTGAAAAATAAACGTTGGCAAAAAAGGAAAGACTATATAAGAGCGAAAAAAGAGGATGACTAAGCCGGCGCATTGGACAGAGCGAAAGATATATAGTACCCTCCACGGAGTCTTTGTTTATCTGCGGCTCGGAAGTCAAATTTAGAAACCATCGAGCGAGTGGCGCTATAAAAATACAAGAATAACATTGGCATGACTCATGGGAGCAGAAAGAGAGAGAGACAGAGAGAGAGAGCGCAGTTCAGACGAAATTGTTTTAAGCGCTACGCAGCAAACGCAATTATGCCACTGATGCAGCCGACGGCGCAACGACGGATGTCTATAAGGCTACTCGACGGGTTGACTCAGCAGCAGCCGATGCGCAACAACAACGCTGAGAGCGGCATGTGCCGTCGTAAAGCGATAATTAGCAAAGCGATGCCGACACCTCTTGCTGGCGCGAGCGGCTTCCTCGCTTTCCAATCGCTTATATTTTCTATATATATATAAATCGAGTTTCAGCTGCTGATCTCCAATGGGCGCCACGACGACGGCCGAGTACATTCCATTATGCAAACTGCAATCCGCAAACAGACCGCAACCGATTAACTTCGTACATACAAGAGATACGCTGCCTTCTTATGAAGACTTTTATATGAAGATTAGGTGCGGAGAAAATTATTTTAGTCTTAATGTTGAATCCTCGAGTCAGTTTCTGTTTGTTCTGACACGTTTGTTTCCTTGTCGAATTACACATATCATAATTTATCAGATTGTTAGCGAACAAAAACATTTTCCATATTTTTTTACTTTACCCATAAACAATCACCACCACTTTCTTATGATACATACAATGTATATATGTATATACATTATTCCCTGACGATCTGCGCATCAAAGACAAATCTCAGTACGTCTGCGAAGACACGTATCGAAGCTTGTACACAATACCTTAAGAGTAAAAATTTACTTGCTATGCGTACACTCGATGCGTCACTTGTGCACATATAACTTATATCAGGAAATTTAAGAGTAGATGAGGCCGCTCGTGCACAACAGAATCACAACTCGAATGAAAATAATATACGCATATGAAAAGTCACGAGTAAAAAAATCGAGGAGAACGTGTCCCAGAAAAAAAATCTCGACGTCTCGAGGACTGTATAAAGCATCGACCGTTGCAAGAACACTGTATGTATGTAAGTAGATATATGTACATATGCACAGGCAATCACAAACAGAAAGTTAAAGAAAGAGAGAAAGAGAGAAAGTTGACGTGAATAAATCTTCCTCCGCGTGTACTTTTCACTCTTTGGCGTGATAAGTATTATCTCATTTTTACCTTTACCGATACATCATTTTTTTCCTTTTCGTTTTCCCCGTTTATACGCGAAACGATGTTTCTTTTATCTATCGGACTCGAAAAAAACACTTTTCTATAATGGTCTTTCCTGAACAACACGCGTGTGCAAATTCACAGTGCGATTATTTATGACTAGACAAAAGAGTTTAAAGTGACTCATAGCCTCTCGGCGCATATACAACAACATACACACAGAGGCGCACGTTCACACTGAAAAGAGAAAACACAATGCGGCGCCTACTCGATTATAGCACGATGGTCAAGATGAAGGATTTTCCCTGACTAATTCAGATTTTATGATACACTTTCTCATGACTAATATAATAAAAAAATCATCAATTTAATAAAGGATACAACCGAAGTCAATTTTGCGAGAAGCCAGTGTCTGTGTGGTACACATACCCAGCATACCAAACAAGGCTATGTTTCTATATACAAAAATGAAACGTTAAGTATTTTTCTTTTTAAAAAAGCATACGTGATCTTAAAAAAAAACAATAAATAAATAACAAAAATATATGTGTGTACATGAATATATACATATCGCCTGTAGCAGAAGAAAAAAGCGGGATAGGGGTATTCCCCATGCACGGTCCGTGCGCGAATACGTCATCGTGCGTTCGAACGCGATACGTCCGAGCGTTCGCGCAATGTGAATGAACCTGTTTATTAAAGCGCTCGCTCTCTTGTGTCTGTCATACATATATATGCACGTATTTAACTGATACAACGATGGGGATATAAGCCGCTACATATACATATACACTTACATTCACCTGTATACATGTATACACATATGTGTAACTATGCACATGTATATAACAGACGAAAAAACGTGGCTGGCTATACGAACGAGTGTGTATATATGCGCGCGCGTCCGCCGACTGATGATGACTCACCTCTCGAGAGTTGAAGGACGTTGCACGCGCGCGCGGAGATATCTGCTACTGCTGCAGCTGCTGTGGAGCTCCGGATAATACGATACACGACGTCACCATTGGCTGCTGCTGCTGCTGCTGCTGCTGCTGCTGCTGCTGTTACTGCTGCTGCTGCTGTTACTCTTCAAAGTTCGTCTCTCACATAGACACAGAAAAAAACACTCGGATATTTTTTGAATATCGAACGACAATGTCCCACGCGTTCAGCCTAAACTTGTTGTATTTTGTTACTGTTGTATATAATATATGACAGAAAGAGTATGATCGAGTATATAAGAAAGAGAGAGCGGCGCTGCTGCTGGTACGCCGCTCGCTCGCGAGTGGTCGGTGTGGACTGCAGAAGCGGAAAAGCCCGCAGACGATATCACAGACCTAGGGGCGACTGCGTGACATCATCGTTGGCCAATAGCGTGACGAGAACTCCTGCGCCGACGCGAACCAGCTGCTTTCTCGCTCGCTCGCACTTGCGCTCCCTACTTTACCTACCAGCACACATGCCGGGGACTCCCGTCCATTCTTATGGATATAGGATATGTGATTATGTGACTTTGTTCTATGTCTGTGTGCGTATACACCTTCATACATACGTATGCGCCGATGCGCGCGGTGCGCTCTCCCTCCCGCCCTCTCTTTCTATCCCTCGCGAAGGTACGGCCTTTATTACGCTCCCTCTTGCACTCGCTCTTTTCAGTTTCGATATGTCGTCTCCTTATGCACATAGGGTATGTAGAAACTACACTACTCCTCGATTCGATCTATGTGCGAGATGGAATTTGAACATTGAATGTGACGCATTGTTTGGAAAGAAAAGAAGATGATGTGTGTAAGGGGGTGGGGGTAATATGCAGACGATTAATTATTTCTTTTGACGTAGGTATTTTCGTTTTAGAGTAAACTTATTGTTTTCGTAAACGGCTTTTTAATGTGAAATTATTTGATTTTACTATAATGATGCACTGTTTTTAAATGAATCAGAAAAAAAGACTTAATGGAACATAAATGGAACTTTATCGTGGAAAACCGAGAAATCGATTAAAGATTTTTTAATTTTATTAACTAATTTATATGTTTAACCAAAAAAAAAATTACAAAATCAACCTTATATGAGGTAAAAACATGTCTATAGAATGGTACAGAAATAGTGAGTACGCAAATTTTAGTTATTTTGTCAATAAATAACATTTTTTTTCTCTCCGTAGTATTTGTACGTTACGGTATAAAAAATTACTTTACCAATAATATTCAAATGTTTTGCTCAAAGTAAGAAATTTTGAACCAAATCCCTTCCTATTGTTCGGATGAAGATTTTAAAAAAATTTAATTTCATAAATAACTTTTCTATCAATGAAAAGCGTTTGACCCAGAATGGCATTTCTTTTTATTTGAAGAAAAATCTAGAATTGCTGTACACTTTTTGTATCAAATTTTTTTTCATAAATAACTAAATACTATAGATATGTATATAGTATTAATATTTCGGCGCAGCATATCGAATCAAGAGATATAAAAAACAAAAACAAAAACGTATTCTAATAAAATTAGAATATTCTACAGTAAAGAAATAAGTAATTGAAATGAATGAAATATCCAGCTTTCCCCATTGGGAACGTGCGCCCAAAGAAATTGAAAAACGATCGAATAGTGGAAAACGCGCGTAACGCTCCTCGGATTTCCCTATCGCCGTCCTTGTTGATGAGTCTACTCGACTCTTGGTCGTCCTCGGCTTAGTCACTCGCGGTGTCTCGGCTTGATCCGACTGTTTCGGGCTATCCCCGCCGGTGCGCGAGCAGCGGCGGAGCAGCAGCGTACACACAACATTCACACACAGACACACGTATACACTGCAGTCAACATCGTAGGCAGCGCCAACCAGCGAGAATATATAGCAATCGATTGCGCAACGAAAGATTGGCGGCGCGGAAAGCGCCATCTAACTGCAGAACGACTGACTAAACTTCTGGATATACACAAATATACGTAAATATAGGTATATTTTATTTACTGCACTTTTGCGTATACATATTTGCATGTTCAATTCAGAAGCGAAAGCGAAAAATGGAAAATGATAATGTGTAGCAAATGTTTTTATCGCAGTAAATTCGCCGATACGAATCCCAAGCACAGATCAGATTGTTTACGAACTTGCGAGTTTTGCGGTTGCTCATCCGAGCTTTAGTGTGTGTATTGCATGAATTGCATCGAGTTTGAGCAATTATTCAGAAAATGCTGAAATCCAAATAGCAAAACACATAGCCGAATTCGCGGTGAAAACTCAGAATGGACTATGTCAATGCAATATCTGAAATACATATTTTATTTTAATGAAATTTATGATAGTAATTACGCAAATTATGAATAAATAGTGATTGTTCTTTACTGGCTAATGTTTATTCGTTACTAATGAGAAAAAAATGATGATAAATACTATAATATACGAAAGTTATTAGCGATGCACGATCACAGAACAATTTGCTATGTCGATAGAAAGAATAAGGCTTTCAAGTATTTAGGCCTCAAGTATTTATGAACTAATTCAAATACATGGACACGTCAACTTTGTTGCACTGTATAAAAAGACCTAAAAATCATGAAATTCAATTCAGTTCGTATTTTTATCAATCATACTTTATTGATTAGTAAAAAGCTGGAAATTCTAATTACTTTGCTGTTGTTTTTAGTTGCGATTACGATAGTCAAAGTCATCGTTACATGGTGCAAACTGGATAATACAGTAATATCAGCTAATCTGATTGCTAAGTTTTTTTCTTATTAAAAATCGAGCTCTATATGGACAAATAGGGATTTACATAAATATTTTTCTAATATAATACAGTATCTCCAAGAACTCTTCAATATTGTTCTTCATGTTGTGACTTATACGATATACGATAAGAAAATTCGAGAAAGTTTTATTTTATTTGAAAAAAGAAACAAATTTTCCCAAAAAAGGTACCTCGCGTACTTTTAATGATATATGCTTTCCCAAGGAGCTACAAATCATTGAATATTGACATAAAATGTAAAAAATGTCGAAAATAGCGAAGGTTCGATAGTTAGTCAGATCAATTAATATCGTTATGTATACAGAAATAAAATTAAATAAAAAAAGCTCTTATCCAACTTGACCTAAATGAAACTACGAAAAATAATGCTTAATTCGTGAAGAAAATATGTATCGAGATATTCATTTGGAAAGAAGAGATGAAGTATTTATCGATTAAAACTCGCTTTAATCTCTTTGGTTCTCGAGGCGAAGGCCTTACTGCATCCGGTTTGAAGCACTGCCACAAGCTTCGCACTCCGACTGCATTCAAACGTACACTATTTTCCTTCCGTATTTACTTAGCTCGGTCTACACCGTAGCGACTGCGACGCTATGTGCAGGGGACCGATAAAAATTGTTTATATAAACCATTACCGTCAATTTTTATCTGTCCCCTGTATACCAATTTACCAAAACGTACATGTCTGTGTATGTGCGTGCGTGTGCGCGAGTGTGTAAAAGTATCGCACATCACGTTGCTCTATTTTCATAAAGCTACCCACACGTTATGTCGTCGGAGATCGAGTAGCTGAACTTTTACATAAGCCTCTGTTTTAACAATGTACAGTACACTTTCCTTCGTGTTCGACAAGTTTATCTACATAAGCTCTTCGTACGTGTATTTCGCGGCTGGAATGGAAAAAAGATAAAAATATGTAGAAAGATCCCCGCGAATCTCCCCTGTCGAGCATAGCTGTGTATTTTCAAGTTGATATGCGAATATCTTTGCATAACGAGACATTGCGTACTCCAAGTCGTGACTGCATATATAGAATAGAACTATTATGCGCATTGACGAAAACAGAGGGTATACCTTATGGAGACGTTGAAAGTATCTTATGAATTTGTAAAACAACTGAAGCACGATTCTTCGGGAGTTAGACGATTGGCATTTTTCTATTTGTGAATTTGAAATGTAAATCTTTTCTTCGCTGAATAATATAAGGAATTTGATGTTCTTTTTTAGTATTGGAAGGTCGAATTTTCTCAGTCAATATCAGTTATTACAAATTTTTACATACACTGTCTGTCAATTGAGATGCAAGGGATAAATATTATGATATTAATTAAAGTTTTATTATTCCGGTACCTAAGACATTCTACTTGAAATATTATATTTAAAGTTTATTATTATCGTTCGATTTCTGACGTAGGTCGGAAACCTTCTAAAAGAATGTCGCTGACTCTGCTGAGCGGTTTTTAAGCTTATAATATCATAAACTTCATTACGCAACCGCTATATATGAAACCTTTATTTCAACTTCAACCAGTACGTATTGTTATTATCACTTTTATTTTACTGTATTATAACGCATTATGTATTTACAAGTTTGAGCACGTATTCCTCAGATACACGTATATGTATACAATTGTCCGTTAATAATAGTCGTCACGAGCATCGTGTACATCGCAGAAAAATGACTCTCTAAATGATTGATGCGCAAGAGGAAAAAATTTGAATATCACTTTATGAAACACTCATATTTACATAAATGACTTATGGTCAGCGCATATTACACCTCGTGACGACCGTCGGGAATTCAAATATCTTTGATGTGACACGAGGATTTACAGGAGGGTCGACAGCAAACCGTAACAAAGTGTAAGTATGGAATATCACACTGATGTATGAAACGTGTTTCTAAGGGTTCACGTATATTTTTTCAACATCGAATCTTGAATCAACGTCAAAACACACTTACATGGAAATAATTATTATTATTATTATATGTAATATTTAGAAACACTAAAAATTGCAATAATTCGATATATGCACAAGTAAAAGAATTGAATAGACTGTTCATGAATCATTTTTATCAATCCTTTGTACATAAAGATTTGTATAAAAAATAATAAGAAACAATTTCATCAAATTGGCTACGTATTTCATAAAAAATTTCTCGTCTTTTAAATTATAATTAACAATCCTTAATAATTAATAAGTACATGAATGCGATCGATTTGTTTCTGCCCATAACCTTATTTTTCTGGATTAGAAGCATTTTTTATTCAATTATTTAATAATTATTTTATAGAAATCTATATGTTACGTATGCATAAAACTCTTTGTAATTTGTAAGAGATTTTTGCATAAAGATTGTGTGAAACAGATTTAATTCAATTTCGATAAACATTTTATTAAAAGCAAAAATCAAAATATTATGAAGAATTAATGGAAATTTATCACTAAAATGTGATAAGAAAATGTTAATTAGCTGGATTGGAATACAATCGTGTAAATAAAGCAATAATTATGATCCATAAATTCATAAATACTTACTTAATAATAAAATATAAAGTAAAATAATTTTTCATTTTTATAATATTAATTCTTTTATCATTTAATCTCTATTTATACCGCTTTGTGTGTTGATACTAATATTAATATCTAGTTAGAGCAAAATATCTATTCAATAGCTCTACATGGTCAATTAGAAAAATGCATTTATCAGGAATCGATAAAACAGTTTTAACAAAAAAGATCGCTCAGGTACGCTTAAAACATTGACGTAGAAAGTTTGTCAAAACCGCGGAATAAACAAAATCGTTCACTCGGTATTCGTGGACAACTATAAATCACTATTAATCACAATGATAGCTAATAAAATTCAACGAGCCGGCGACATCTCTCGAGGAATTAGTAGCATTTAACGTGAAACGAGCGTATACTAATATATACACGCGTACAAAGTCAGCAATAAAATATTCAAATATTCCTCGTCGAATTGAGAGCCGCGCAAATGAACGTCGTGATTATCGCGGTAGAGAGGCAGCGGACAGTCGCATCGGAGTAGCAATGAGGGTATCGAATTCGAGGAGGCCAAGTCTCGTCACGACTGCTACACTCGCTTTGGAGAGAGAATCTCGGGCGAATATTTTTTAGAGTCGGATAATGAACTGTCAGTGTCAGACGAGGACCCGCGTTTCGCCGCCGCCGCCCCTCCCCCCTCTCTCTCACTCTCTCTGTCTCTCTCCGTAGCACTGGGTTGACGTAACTCAAAATGCGCGAGTCCCCCTTGATATACACGTATGTATACGTGTAGCTGTATTTACTTTTAGGCCGGAATCCACATGGTCCAGTAGCTCTGGACCGAACTACGCATCGGGTTCATTTTACGTCTGGACTGCACGCGTATCGATCGATCGTTCAATCCTGTATTGTATATATGTCACGTTAATATTTATGTCGCGTATGCGTGTTTTTTTCGACGTATAAATACAGAGTCGAAAATACGCGGCTGTGCAATGACTAGCGCTGCTTTTATCTCGATGAGTATTACAACGTATTTTACTGATAAGAGGATAAGAAGAGAGTTAGAGTAAAGAGCGTGCGAGGTAATGCCAGGGACGTGAGGCGACGCATTCAGCTGTAAAGCGCGAACGAGAGAAGACGTCACGCGAAAGAGAGAGAGAGGTGTTTTGCTTGTCTTACTCATCGTTAAGTGATTTTTATTCTTATATAGGTATATAGCAGGTGCTTTGCTCGTTAAAGTGCTGCTAAGGATATAACGTTAAATTTGGCGATATTTACACTCCGACCTCCTCCTTTTATATAAATATATTATATCCTACTTACAGCAAGATGTCGCATCTCTATCCAAGTTTGCACGAGAAATTTAAGAGCGAGGGATTGTGCCCGATATGCCTCATCGAAATGGCCTACACACCCAGGTACATATGTATATACTTTTAAACCTATAATATATATAATCTCTATATTATACTTTGCCGCAATGAGTACAAATTTTGTCTTGTAAGTATAACATTTATTTTTAACGCTAATCCGTCTAAAATAGAATCAAATAGAGAATCAAAATCAAATAGTTATAAATTTAAAATTTGTATAATTGATGAATTTTTAAAGAAAAAACTTGAGCAAAAATTATCGCGATTCAATCATTTAGAAATAGCATTGAGTCATATAGAGATATATTTTCTTATCGTTTATCGTTGTATTATAAGGAATATTCCAGATATGTGTACAAAACAATATGTAGAGAAACAATGTATTCGGACAATTCAATAATGACAAAGTTATTTACAATTTTCATAGACAGGTGGAGACACCTTAACGAATTTCAATAACTGACGCCGTAGCGTAACCAACGTGGCAAAATTATATCAAACATAAAATTTCCAAATTTCTTCGTCTCGCAACAAAATTGTATATTTTATTTTTTACTACGAAATCGCGAGAATCGATAATTTCATTTAATCGATTCGAAACAGGAAACTAATAATGCATTATATACATACACCGGTGCTTTCTTTATTGAATTTGTACGTTGAACACGAAGCTTCGTGACGCGCTAGCTTTTCGTAATTAGAAATGATATTCATGTATATATCTGTTCGATTTATATATAATATATATATATATATATATATATGTGTGTGTGTGTGTGTGTGTGTGTATTTGCATCATTGTACCGCTATCGCCGGGTACTCGATTCAAACGCGCTAATTATAATGCATTTAAATAATTTGTAAGTACGACATATACGTGTACAATCCAGGAGATACTGAAAACAAATCAGTTCATAGAAATAAAAAAATTATTAACGAAGACGATCCGAGTGGAATCTATTTTCCTAATTCCTGGGTATCGTCCGAGGAAGAAAAACGTAAAGCTCAGACTTTTTAGTTTGCAACTCGTTTTTATGATTATGCAAATAGGTTTGGAATGATTTTTTGGACATTTTGAGTAATCTAATTTTGCAAAAGTTCATTAAGGGAGTTAACGCCTTTAATCGAGGCTACCTAATATTAAAAATTTCATTTTATTATATTTATTGCTAAAGTTGTAGATACTTATACCTTTAATTTGAGCTTTCTTTCACATTTTATTTTAGATCAAATGCTTATAACTTTTCGACTGATGACTTTATATATATTCCCACAATTGATAAAAAAATTGATGTATAGATTCACATGCGTTAATAACCACGTGATCTGTCACCGATGCCGACCGTACTACTACTCGTGCCCGCAGTGTCTTAGAGCACTGAGCGAAATGCCTCCGGCGAGTCCAGGTCCGTTTCATCCTATGGTATCACAAATGCCACAGCCATATTCCCAACCAAGCGCACCCCAAGTGCTGGACTTTCACGAAAATGAGCGACAACAACGCTTGGCTCACACATGGCAGCCGCCCTCACCACCGAACGAGGATCAGGAACTACTAGACTGTCCTTACGCGCATTTGGGATGCACAGCCAAGTTCGTGACCCTCTTGAGGGATATGCACGTCTCCAGGTGAGATTTATTGTTATAGTTGGTATTCCGAGATCTATGATGGTGGTTTACGATGAGGTGGGTGCTGTTCTGATGATTCAACTTTTTTATGAGATCAATATGTAAGAGTTTGATAATGATTGCTCAGCAGTGTACTTCTGTAGATATAAAGTGTATCATTTGACAGGAGAAACATTATTTTTGTTAAATTTTTTGAATTGTTGAAAAACTCGAAGAGAAAAAATGCAGCAAAAACATCTCGTACTTTCGATAAGAAAATTATTGTTTTTTTTCCTCTTTTTATCACAAACTTTCTTCAAATTTTTTTTAACTTCTTTTAAAAGATTAATGGCAAATGAATTAATTGCAAGAAGTGAAAGAAAGTTCAATATATAGTTAAGTTCAAATATTTATACATGGGGTTTAATAGAGTATCATAACGATATTGAAATTTGACTAACTTTCTAAATCCAATTAAAACTAAATTAATATTAATCGAAGGCAGACAAATATGTTAAGATCGATAATTGTTTATTTTAATAAATAGTTTAATGCTTATTTTAAGGAATTTCGACGTTTTAATGACAAATATTATTCTTTAATTCTTATTTAACTTTTATTCACAGAACCAGTCTTATCGAAATTTCTTATCCACGCATTTATAATATTTCATGAAGATGGTATATTTTTTTATTTCATTAGAAATGTTTTCAAATATTTGAATTTACAACTGAATGGAGAAATACGTCTTGAAAACAAACCCGCTGTGTTTCGGGATGGATGACTCCATGTTCGATATGAAATGAAAAAAAAAACCTTTACTCATCTACATTCGAATGTTGCATAGTATTTCCTCCTTTTCTCACCAGTTGTAATGTTATCACCAAACATAACTTTTATGATATATATACAATTATACACCCATGATTGAAGAACTCTAGGACTTTTCTAAGTCTTTTCGATAGTTAATTACAGCACAAAAAATGAAAATGTTTGAATGTCAAATGAACGAACTTCGAATTTATGAGAACGTTCTTTGATGATCGCACCTTTCTGTATAATCGCATGGATTTCAAATTAAATTAAATAGAAAAATGATAAATACTGTTTTTTATTACATTAAAAAATATATAAGTCTCTTCAATCATAGAAAAATATATGTCTCTTGATATTGGAATAAGTATGTAAATTAACACTAAAATGTTGCAAATATTTTGAATTCTAATTTTGGAAACTATTATTACATAGGTGCTTGTCCTGTTAATTGGAACAACGACATTACTTGAAATATAATAGATAATACTTCAGAAAGTTATTAACCCAAGCTGCACTTTTCTTACAGATGCCAGTACAAGCTTCACAGCGAAGATCATTCCTCCTACATTTTGAAAACCAATGATGAGCGCATTCCCTGTCGCTACCAATCGGTTGGCTGTAACGTCCAAGCACCTCATTGGCGCCTCGGACAACATGAAAATTTATGCATTTACAAGGACCGAAATCACAGTCCCGTCAGTTTACTCGTTGAGGAACTAACTGAGCACCTGCAAGATAGCTGCCACGTCGCGAACGAGAATCCGAATCGTATGGTCGAGTGTCGATTCTATAATAGAGGTTGCATGGTTCGGATGCCCCTTTGGCGGAAGGAGACCCACGAGTCCAAGTGCAATTACAACAACGACGATCATTACGAGAAGTATCTCGATTGCACGAGATTGGTCGATCCAAAAGAGCAGACTGACTGCAGGTGGGCTGAATTCGGATGTCGCGTTAGACCCAAGTACGAACGCAAACAACTTCACGAGGAGAAGTGCAACTACAGGATGTCAGGTTGCACCTTTAAGAATTAGAAGATGATCCGAGAAAGAATTATCACAGACTTATATTCTTATGAATGCTTTTGATTATTTATAGACGTTTATTTGGGTACTGTTTTGAAATTTTACTTATTTAGTGAAAAGAGAATATAATTTTACATAATTTCAGGTAAATTACAAAAATCACTGCTATTTTGTTGACATATGGCTTTTCATATAAACTACTTTCTCTCTGATCTTCGAGGATTATCTTTTAAGAATACAATTTGATAACAAATAGATTACCTTAATTAAATTGCAGCTTATTTTAACACAACTTTTTTTAGACGTAGCCTTATTCTAATATTAATTGCGAACTATTGAAATTTAGCCTTAGAGAACAGATACAAATTTACGTTTACAATCACGTTAAAACAAAATAAAATTTTTAATCATAACCACAATAATTTTAAGTATTCTGTATGAAAATTAAGTGAAAAATGATGTATAAGAAATTATAGTCTTTCATTTAATAAAATTGAAAAACTACACTTATTGTGGATATGAAATGCAAGTGCAAGGCTCGATCTACAACTTACTAGGCGCAAAGCGCAATCAATTTCCAGTCGCGCCTAATCTACAAAACGGTTAGCGCCAGTTTCTAAAGTTGTTCTATATACGATACTTATATGATATGCATAACAAAATTTTAATCCTCTGAGAATTTCAAATAAATCCATCCTTCTAAATAAAGCCTTCCATCATTGCTGTCGTATTAAATTTCAGTTAAACGCTTAAAAAGCAGGAAAATCAGAGTCAATCAAGAGAACGTAATTTTTCATTTAGACAACAGTATCTGTGGTTCATTTAAGGACGATTTAAGGACAATCGAATTGGTTCAAGAAACAGATGCGAAGTTACGGTACTCTTTCTCACTTGCGAGAAATCCTATTATACACGATTTCCGCGAAAACCAAGAAAATAATATGGAGAGGGATTATTTACTTTGCCTCCTCTATCCTGTATACGAACATGTCCCTCCGCAACGGTACTCAACGCCTGCGCAAGTGTCTATAGAACTTTTTGTCTGCTCCTATATAGATTATACAGACGTATAGATATATTCTCATGTGTGTACAAGGGGGTAGATAGCGCGTGCACGTGTACATCAGTCGGCAGCTTGATGGCAAGTCTCATACTTACCATTTCGGTGGAAGGATGATCTTGAGCATGATTGCCATGGGATGAAGAAGGGACCGCGATGCGAAAAGAGAGAGAGAGAGAGAGAGAGACAGAGCTTGCTGGTGAGATACCCAACACCTGGGGGCTAATGGTACAGCCCATCCACAAGCCGTATGGCTCGAACGATGTCAGACTAAACGACGGGTCGTGTGCGCTAATATATATATATATATATAATATGTGCATTTAAGCCCGTCGAAAAGCAAGCTTTTTTGGAGCTTGTGCTCACGCGTGTTTACGACGAGAACATTGTCACAAAAACCAAGTGTGTCTTTTATTCCCTAGCCACTTACGACGTCCTAACGAATTTCTTCCTCTCGAATATATATAAGTTCCTTCTACCGTATCCCTCATACATCCTTATTCATTGTGGCAAAATTTCTTCCTTCGTGCGACGTTGCCTACGTTTTATTTTATTATGCCACAGACCAAACTGGGATCTGTACCGATTTTATATTGTCGTGCCTGTAGTATCCGAGTCAAATGGTTGTATTTAATGAAATGGTATACGGCTTGGTAAATTCGTCTTGTTTCTTGATTTTTTTTACGAATATTAAAGGACGTTAGCAAGAGAAAACTAATCGCGAATTTTGAAAGATCTGTCAATCTTTCAATCTGTCAATCTGACAATTAAAGTTAGGATTGAAAATGAGCGATGTAACAAATTTAAAGGAAAAGGGATTTGGGATTTGCACATATGTACGAGATGTTGAGACGGATAAGAAAGGAACGGTTGTACTCGGAATAACTTTTACATACTTTCAATATAACAATATTATTGTATGTTTTAATATTAAGTGTTATTAATACAATAATAATATTGATTTATTTTGATAAAAATAGTTTTGTTTTATTATCTACTATATTCTTTAAAGATTATTTTTAAATTAAAAACAATTGAGATACAATATATCAAAGAGGAAAAGCATTGTGTTTCTCTTAAAGAGAAACCTGACAACATAAACGAAAATTCTAAATATTTATACATGTTTTTCAAATTAAAACAATTACGCGAATGAGTGAAAAGAACCTTTCTGAGTCTACAACCAAAATAGACAATAAATAATAAAGCAAATTTCTTATAAGTGGAGCGAAACTTCATGTAAAATACAAGAGCTATGTCAACCATTAGTTAACTGGACTTGATCTAACTTTAAAATCCGAGCTTACATATTTAAACAGACTAAGCGCTACGATTCTAACTCGCTAATTACGAAGTCGTCAGCAAAGCGCATCAGTAACGCAAAGAACCGAGAGCGAAGTAGTTGAGCTTAGTGCTCAGAAGGAACCAGGAGGAAGAAGGGAAGGTAGCATGCATCAACCATGAATTTACTTTAACGCGCGATGCTGCTGCAGCATCTTGGCGGTTCTGCTTTGTGTATTAGACGCTTCAGTCAAGTCGCCGCTTGGGCGTCTTAATTAATTAAAGTTGGCCCGACTTTCGCCACTCGACTCCTCCGCGGCTCTTCTTCTCATCTACCCCAAGGGTGCATTTTACCTATACAGTCCTGCGTGCATCCGAATATATAGTGCGCGTGCTGCTGGAGAATACCTCGTCGATACGTTTATATTTATAAAGATGAACCGCACAGTTAATAGTCTCGACTAGGTGTATTTAGCTTCTTCGAATGAAATTGTACAGAGGAAGAAGAAACCTTTTGAAAGAAAGAATAGGCATCCAGAGTAGAAAAATATATCAATAATTGAAAATTGAAAAAATCATCACTGAAGAAATTGTGTTCATCCAGTGTCACTGATACATACATCCGATCATACAAGACGATTCTGTAGCCTTGAACGAACTTGCCTTTCGTTCTCGACCTTGCAGGTTTAAGACTCGTCATCTACCTTTTTTACTCATTCTGTCATTCATTAATCCGTAACACTCCTTGGTAAAAATACGCATACTCCCTTTTTTCATACTTATAATATTTCTCTCGGGTGGTATATTCAATTCATTTTCTTAAATTATGGATTATATCTATAAGGAATTGTTTTAATTCGTACGATTTTCTAACGCGAACTTATTTTTCAAACAATAAGAGGCAAGACGCCTATAAAATGATGATTACAACAATTTTTATTTAAACATGATGTAAATATATATTCTAATATAAGAAGATACGTTTATCGATGGCTGAACAATTCTAGGGGCGCTTTAAGTCTCTTGAACACCTAATTACACCATTAAATTGAAATTTCACTGTACTCTTCGCAAGATTCTAAAGGAACCAATGAATGAATTGACTCATAATTTACGAATATCTCTTTGACGGCTTCTTCTCGGTGTAAGAATAGAGATTTTTAATTTACTGAACAGAAAAATTATGAAATATAAAATCTGTTTTTAACCACTGCTTTAAAAAATGTAAGAAATTTTATAAAGACAATTTTTTCTATATATTCTGATTAAAGCTGTATTAAACTGAAATAAGATTTTCCAAGAACATATTCCATTGTCATTTGAAAATTGTCACTTGATTATTGTATTATATTTCGACATTTTATTAGCTGTATATATGATTTCAAAAATTAAACAAATATTTTTTCATTACATAGCCAAATAACGATCGAAATTCTACGCAGAAAGAAGAAGCTTTTTTGCTTTCGTAGAGTAAGTCTTGATATTGCAGAATAGCGAGAGAAAAGAAAAAAAATTGTTTAAGGGTTTATCTGTAAGCCTTTTCGATCATACCTCGCGACGAGTATTCTTATTCGGAAATTTCAATTTCACATCCTAGCCGCAGTGGCCGTAATTCGATTCGCATCAGCGAGAAAGCTCAAGACTTGCTCGAAGTGAGAAGGAAATCCAAGCCAAGCAATATCCGAGTGTGACAATGCTGGCCTTTCAAATCCCGTGTAGCCGTCGTGGATCAGCATGATGCATGTATTCATATAAAAGTGTTTCTGAATGTGACTTGTCTATACCAGTTCGAACCTCAAATTTTATCAATTCTATTTAATATAGTGACATTTGAGGAGGTCAAGTTAAGTTAAAGACTGAAAACAAATTATTTATTGTCTTTAAAATAAGACAAAAAATTAGGGAGCACATAATGGGCGAACGCTTTTTTTCTCGTTCCTATGTGTCGCCCGAGGAAAATGAATACTATTTATACACTTATTAAAGCTAACCGTCCTGTTTTTATGGTCAAAAATGCAAAGAAAGTTGTGAACAATTATTTAAGACTTTTAACGCTGCGGATTTTGCCAACTTTTATCTAGTAAAACATTAGCTCGCTAATTGCATGTTTATACGACTTGGCAAATATATTTAAAGAGCTTTAATTAAAAAAAAAAACATAAACGGATTTCATTATTTGTGAAGATACTAGTTTTTCTTGTTTTAGTGCACATACCATTTTCGACCAAAGGTCTTTTTTATTATTCTTTATGCAAATTAAAGCTTTTGGAATCTTTTTTTCCAATAGAGATTTGTTAACATTAAATAATTATATATAGTTAATAGCATACCATAACCACGCCACGTTTTGTTAATATTAATTAAAATTATCTGACTATAAAGAGGTTATAAAAACCTTCAATTATGAATAACAATCGTCGAAAACGACGTACTCGTTAAAAAAATATGAATATCAATAACGTCTAAGATAACGAAATTTTTAAGAATTATTTTGACTTTTACGAAGTTTTTTTTTTAATACTCATAACTTTGCACTCGAAATACCTCTTTGAATCATTTTTTTATATGAAACATTTGTACTTTTACTTTATTTCATATTCTTTACAATTCGATTACATTATTTGATTGACTGTATAAAAAGAAAAAAGATTTCTTATTTAAGAGTGTATATTTAGACGACGAATTTAATAAAAACTTATAATAGTTAACGCAAACAAAAACATGTAAACTATTTAGGATTAAAAAAACTAATCGAGTAGTAAAAGACATACTAGAAGTAAAAGACTAATATGAGCTTGTATGTTTTCATAAAAGTGAGTACTTTACCAAGAAATACCTTCTATTTAAAATCGATTCAAAACTCCATCCGAGTGGTAAGGGTAAAATGAGTGTTTAAAGAAAAAGTAGAGAAAATGCGTATTTTCAGAAATCCGTATGATTTTCCGATGACTATATTTTGACAAACCATTTTTTTTAATCGAAAGCCTTTAGTTGTACTTTGAAATAAAATTGTTATTAAAGACCGTACTTAAAACATATTTGAAAAATAGTCTATTTTTTGCATTTTTGGTTGTGTGCCTCAGGTACGTAAATCAGGAAAAATGACCATTTTCGTTAGTGTGTGCTCTTGCAAATAATTTTTCGATTTTTAGACAATGAATTTTTTCCTATATTTTGTGGAATTACTCATATAGAATACTGCGTTTCTAATGGAGAAAATTGTTTTCTTTCTTAGCAAAAAAAGAGAGGCACTATACATCATAGCAATATACCGCAGCTGTGCAAAGTCTTAATCGTTCGTGTCAAAGGTCTATAAGCGTGCGCGCTGACTTACTATGTATAAAGATATATAGATTGCATCAGAACTCGCGCGACTAGAACAGCAAAGCCAGTACGCAGCTTCCCACAAGGCTCGTGTGATACACGAGCGTAAACCTTCGCCTTCAGATTATTCGCTTCTTGGCCATCTACTAAGAGTTGTAGCATAAAACACGCGAGCACGATAACTCAGCGATGTACTGCATTACTGGATAATACATTTACAAGTCTATATATGTGGGGCATTCTGTATGAAAAACGCACCCCCTTGTCCAAGTTGGTTGACCACCAAAAATTCAAAAACTGCAAAAATATTAACTCGAAAACAATTTTTGTTTCACAATTACTATTTGTTGTTTTATTTTTTTATGCATTTAATTTTTTACATAAAAATGTCCTCTATATCGAAACTTAAAGCAACTCTAATAGTTTGTTTAAGTTTTTTTAAGTTTTCTAATTAAATAAAATGGCAGCCTATTTGCACAATTTGTAATGGTCAATCAATTTGTTCTTTTTTTTTGCAAAAGGTTCTACGGCAATATAAACTACCTATTGACACCTACAAAATAACATATTATAGAAATGACGAAACTTTTTTAGATTTTTTCATGATAGGTTCTCTAAGTTAAACCATGTCAAAGTTGCTATTTTTACTAATTTTGGCATTATAAGCCTTTTTTTTATATTCGAATTTCTTAGCGATGCATTTCTGACGAAACATCAAAGAGACTGT
The DNA here is from genome assembly GCA_018906985.1 of Apocrypta bakeri. Taxonomy (NCBI): domain Eukaryota; kingdom Metazoa; phylum Arthropoda; class Insecta; order Hymenoptera; family Pteromalidae; genus Apocrypta; species Apocrypta bakeri. The sequence goes on along the minus strand of JACCIA010000007.1, from coordinate 5,013,697 downwards.
TCTTGCTAAATAAATTAAATTTGACAAATAAAGAACTTTCAAACCTATAGATAGAGATTGAATATTCAAACAAAGGTTTTAATTGCTTTTGAACGCTATCAAAGGATTTTGCAAAATTTCAATCAATAACAAAGTTACTTGCTCAAAAATGAATACAGTAAAAAGTATCTTGAATTTACGATAAAAATTATACAAATGAGACTAGTGAAATTACTAGATTATCTCGTTTTAGTTAAATAATCGCATTTTATTTTAACTTTTCAATAAGTGACCATTATTTTTTAAATGTTTTACGATCATATTCATTTTTAGAAAACTCTGATGAAAAGTTTGACTTGACGAGAGAATGATAAATAAGTTATGGCAAGTTTTTCCTTTCTATAAATTCTTTCTTTTCTTTAAATTGTTCTGTGATTCAAATATTCCCAATACAGCACCGTTGCCTTTCCTTTCTAAAAAAGGGTTACGCATAACCGGACATATTCACGATGGAGGTATCGAAGGAACGAACAAAAGAAGAGCGCATTGCAAGAAACGAATTTAATGAAACAAGAAGAGTCGAGCTAACGGCCTATTTGTAATGCAGATTTATCCGCGGGGTTGAAAAAATGAAAAAGCTCGAATAAAATTAAGCATCGTAGAGAATATATATATATATATATATACTCCGTTGTATTGTAGCTAATCCGATTTGGAATTCAGTAGCGAGAGTCGCTCTTTCGACGTGGACCTTGACAGTGGCCGGAATGTTGTATAAAAGGAAGAAAAGAAACTCATTTCTTTTTTTAATTACGCTTGGGACTAGACTGCGATAATGAAGCCGTAAATGCGTGTTGAATCCTTATGATGCAAGAAGCTTTAGTTCCTTTGTCTTATTCTTGGAGTTACTCTCTAATCTCGGCAACTGTTTTGGATAAGGAATCAGAAAGGTTTTTTTTTAGATTTTTCCATGAATTGCCATGACAAAGATACTTGTTCCATTTCCTGCCTAATAGTAGGATATTACATTTTTTGGCTAATAATTGTTTGGCTATAATAAATCTTTCTTCATTATTTTTACGATGATGTAAGCTTATTGTAATTTATTGTCATTTAAATATTTTAAAACTGTTCTTTGATGCTGTATCTACCGTTTACCATTTACCTATCTTTTATATAGATTTTTTTCTGTCAAAGCTATCTTTTTTTACTAATTTTGGCGTTTTATGCCCATTTTCTAAAAACTCCTATGGGATTAGATTGTAAAATTAATTAAACATTATACGAAGAGAACATATTTACAAAGTTGTAGATATATATTGTAACAATCTCTTAAAACATCAAAGTCTACAAATTTAGTTTTTAGAACGTTCGATCATGAATCGAAAAATAAAAAAAAATCAAGAAGATACCTTACATCAATAAAAAAGTATCTACAAAATTCTCAGTTTGCGAATTAAATTCTATTTCTAGCTAGTAATCAATCATATGGGAAATCATATCGTAAAATATGAGTTTCTCAAGATGGAACGAGATTTCTACATTTCCTGACCCTCATTGACTTGAACAAGTTTTGATATATATATATATATATATATATATATATCGAAGTACATGTGATATATCAATCTAATAATGTATTTAATCCATTAATGTATCCGATAAGTCGTAGTAGAGATCATAGTAGCTGATAATAAGAATCAGAACTGCTTGCGAACTATATGACAGTGCAATATATTCCAGTAATGGTAAAATCTTTTTTCAATATTGATTTAATAGATACCAATCAATATTGTAAATGTAAATAATAATAATGAAAAAACTGATATTGAGTTTCTATAAACGAAAACATACTCGTCATCGTTTCATACCGATCACAGTTACCATCTACATATTCCCTAGTTATTTCGCTAAAATACCAAATAAACTGAAAATTCTCCATCAGACAAATCCCGTAGATCTTTCTCCCAAAGACTATGAACCTGAGAAAAAATATTTTAAGTATAAAAGATCATTTATATCTTTTCTAATATCTTAGAATTAACTTTAAAAAAGTCCAATTCTTAGATACTTTATTTGTTTGAAAATTTTTATAAAAATCTATAGTTATCGACGAAAAATCTGTCAAGTTGAAAAAAAATTTGCAAATCGGCTGTGATTTTGTAAAATTAAAAAATGTTGTGGGTCAAACCACCAGAGCTATTTTAAGTTTAGATATCCAGGGCACTATCTGAAATTTGATATAAGCTTATGTTAAACAAAATCTATCTATGAAATATCCTTTGTGCTAAAACTTAATGAACAAGTTGGCTCTTATGAAATGCCAAAAGATTGATAATATTTAGATAATGCTTAATATATATCGATACCCATGTCGTTCGAACACGGAGATGATTTATCGATGGGTAATTAAACGGCAGAACGTCAGCACCGGCTGCGCTGTCGATGACCAATGGTCACTGCGTGCGTCTCGTATTAATGACCACCTTTTAATTTTCCAACCTGTACTGCAGAGGCGGATATTACTTGAGGGTGTATATATATATATATATATACTTATAATCCCTTGTATTCGAGTCGCGTGAAATATTTTCTGTGTGCGTGTGATACGCGCGGATGTGCAAAATAGCACTCGTACGTCGCTCGAGACACGGGTCGCTGAATAATTTCCACAAAATTATTTCTTTTTTTTTCGGTTCCCATATGTCTCCTTTATTTTTTCTTTCTCGAGCTACACCTACTCTGTTTAAAATTACGCTGGAATTATTCGAATTTCCACATGATATAATCACATGTATGTTTAACTGTATATATTATATAAATTTTATCCTTGGCAATCAAGAAAAATTAAAAAGTAATATATGTGAGTTTATTATAAAAATAACTAAAGAAAAATGTGGTTTGAATAAGAGCACAACGAAAAGATATTATAAACGAAATCGAACGGGTTTAACGAACCTTATTTAGAATGATATATATTCAACTTGTCGTATACATCGCTTCCTTTTAAATTCTACGCGACGTCATCTCATTTATATTATAATAACAATATATATTAATTACATTTCAGGAGGAAAAAGTTATGCTAAAATTTCTATGCATAGTATTATTTGAGGTGCTTAATTTTTTGCAAACGTATCCTAAAAAACAAATTAAAAAGCTTAGTTAAATTTGATTATAGGTAACTGTATAATCTTAAATGTCAACAAAATTATCTATATATCACCATTGTTGTTTTTTATGTTGCATATTCTACTAAATCGTTATTTATCGTGAAAAATTTTGAGACCGTCTATTATAGGATTACTTTTTTAACTTATTTTAGCAATAAACAATTAAATAAATAATCATAAATAAAGATATCATCAAATCAAGGTATACGTGACAAAAATAATAATAAGCTTAGATCAATTGAAGATTACAATAATAACCGTACAATTTCACTGATATATATAAATTGTCAGAAAGCTCATTTGTAAAAACTATGTAGTTAACTAGCTAAGATAAAAAAACAGCTAAAATCTGTTAATTTTTATTTTAGAAAATATCAAAACACCACAATTTTTTACGTATTACTAAATAAGTTTATCTCGACAAGACGCGACCATTAGGCTAAGTGCGACAATGCATTTATAAACGCACTCAAGGGTACAATAGGAACGATGTCCTTTTACGCATTCGAACCCAGACGTCGAGTATTATATGCAATTGTGCCAGTTTTTTAAGAGAATACAAAACACGGTCGACCTGACGAGTTTAATGAAGTCATATAGACCGTGAGCTTTTCGCTCTCCTTCTGATGAATGTGTGGAGTAAAAGAAAAAAAATGCTTCTTGTTTCATAAATCATGTCACTTGCGGAGAATATGTATATATATATGTGTGTGTGTGTGTGTGTGCGTGTGTATCATTCTCTGATAGATTGACTCATCAAGAAATTTCTTTTCTTCAAAATATGTCTAGTTAGAAATTAAGCTGTTATCTCGTGAAATGTGAGTTTTTCAAGATTGATTCAGATTTCTAGATATAAACATAACTTGATTGAAGTTAAAACCTTCGTAAAATCATTTTTTTCATACATGGTATCTTCTCGAATCTTTTCATATTGAGACCCATGATCGAAGATTTTCGAAACTGAGTTTTCAAACTTTGATAATTTAAGAGATTATTATGATTTATAAGTTTAACTTATTTTACAAGAAAAGTCCCTTTTGCATTTTTAGTGAGAAATGCTTCCCTGACAAGTTAACATTTTTTTACAAAAGTTTTTTTTTCTTTCACAATTTCTCTCTCTCTCTCTCTCTCTCTCTCTCTCTCGGTATTCCTCAGTTTTCACTGAGGGGGTGTTATTTTCATCCGCTTATCGTAAAAAGCTCTAGAGCTATAGCTTTTAAGGGTCCTTTGCTTTAATCCGAACCAGCCAAATTACATAATTACGCATGACCAGTGAAGGGAAATGAAAGCGCACCAGAATAAAATGTAAAAACTGCACAATGGCTTCTCGCTCTTTTTCGCATGTATGATTAATGTTAAATTGTTTAAATTTTATATGTAACATAATATTATACACAATCCAAAAGGTCATTTATCTTTTTTATGCAGTGAAAACGATTTACTTATATACCAAATAAGGTTAGAATTATACCATAATATTATTATTAATCTGAAGAACCACTCTTGAAAGCCACCGGGCTATCGATCCATTTTTTCATTCAGTAACTTTATGATTTAAGTTAGAGTTAATAGGAAATGTAACTTAGAATTAGTGGTGTATTATATGTTATTTTAGTGAATTGAAATTCTAGCTTAGATGTGATTCTATAAATATAGGGTCGATGACCATTTTTATACATAATTTCCCTTCATCGAAATAATTCACCCGTATAGAGCAAATTTTACTCTAAAAATTCAAGTGTGTGTACCTTCATTATTGCGTCAATCGACTGATTAGCATATAATGCATACTGAATGTTAAATTTTATGAAGACGCTCAGCATTGAACATTATTGTGAAACTTGAAGTGAAGTTTCACTGTGGTTTATCGAGTTTACGTCTCTAGTGACTTTTGAGTGGACGCTGAGAACTTGAACGATCATTCAAAGTATCCTCCTTCGGTAATTCACGACAATCGTAGTCTATGTATATAACGTAACTAAGAGGAAATTTACTAGAAACTCGAAACACGACTACATGGATATGCATATAGACTTTCCCTACCCTTCTCATAAATAAACACGATTTAGTCAATTGAATCTTCCTATTAGGAACAACGGTATTCTATAGCAAATAAAGTTGTCTCGGTTTTGTGAATACAAAGCTTTGATCGCCCAAAAATTAAACTAAAATTTTGAATATGAATTTCTACACGATTTTTAATCAGAAAAACGTTTGAAGAAAGAAGTATTAAAAATGTCTATCGTGTTGCTTATCGGTGCAAATAATTGCACCTCTGAAGAACTCTAATTTTCAGCGCGTGAAACCATCAAATAGTCCACTTTTTCGCTCAAAGTAACTTTCAGCTTCCCCAGTAAAGATAGAAAATTGAGGTACCCATGAAATGCTCGCTTGTCACAGCTGGTTCTACGCAAAAAGCAATCATGGATTCAGAGTCAACTCTGTAGCTGTATTCATTTTGCTGCCTTTCCTTCTGTTTTTACAATTTTCATGTCATTTATTGATTTACCAGTGAATAATATATATCCATAACTCTTATTTGCAATATTCAGTGATTCCAAATGCATTTCTAGCTTTTGTAGGTAGACACTATGAAAATCTATTGATAAATACTTACCTTTGCAGCGAATATATATATATATGTATATATTTACACGCTATTAACTTGATTAAATTAATTGAATGTTCATAATTATATTATAATATTAATGATAGTATCAAATATAAAAAGTAATCATCGGTTACTGCTTCTACTTGGTATTTTTTATCTTTGGTCTCTACAACTATATAAATTTAGTCTGCAGATCCTTAAGAACCATATGGAGCGAATCTCGCCACTTTCACTTACACACTTTATGTATATGAGTAATACCGCATGAAATATCTTGGAAACAACTCTAAACGTCGCATCCAAGGATATACATGAAAATACTTTTTTAGTCGGTGATTATCTCTTGGATTTGCTCATATACGATAAGGACTGCACACTTTTACCGGTTAAAGTAGCGCGTAACCCGACGTCGTGGCAGCTGACTTTCTTCCTTCCATCAATGCAACCCCATGTAAAATACCACGGTAGAGTCACTTTTAGCTACCCCCTCTTGTAGACAACCCCGCGAAGATGTCAACGTCGACTGTACTCATGTCGCTCTTTCTTGGCTTTCTCTACTTGTGCAGCTCTTTGCCGCTGTTACGTGAAATTGTATTTTCTACAAAGAGTTGACAGTGGAGAAATTCATTAACACCCCTGTATAGCTTCTGTCGTCTATTGTTTATTCCTGAGATTTTGGATTCATTGTATGCATAGATAGAAGTCTTATCTTAGGCAAATAGTTCTGCATGTTTCTACATGTATCTACATGCATCTATATGTGTATGTTCTATATTTATTATTAATTATACGTGTATAATAAAGAACAAGTGGTGGCTTGCACATCTAGCAATGGAAATTTTTACCTGAGATGGTTGATAATCTGCATATTATTCCTTATATTCATATTACTTTGGAGCTTTAGTAGTTATGATCTTACCTGAAACAAAAGATGAAAAGATCATTGATTCACGTATAGTTGTTGTATTATATAGTTTATAAATATAATATTTTATAATTTGTTTAATAAAACCTATTAAAAATTATATCTTACCGCATAAAATTAAAGCTTCGTAAATGACAATCAATAATACGCAAACTCAATAAGAACGAGTGTTTACTTTTTTTCGCAACGTATCCTGAAGCAGAGAAATATATGGAGACCAGTGTGAGCATTAGACTATTACACGTAGACGCGGTTAATCTCTGTTGATTGTGAGCTAGCACGCCAACTACAACAAGAGTCATTTCTCTCGGTTTTAGCTCCGTTCCCGAAATGAATGTTGCAAAGGTCTCGCGAAAGCGTATATGTGCCAAGAACACGAAAACTTTTCGAGAGATACACACGTGCACACTTCTACATACATATATATATAGGTACACATATACATGTACCCAAGGAAACACCCGGACCACAGCTCTAGATATTACAAGAGCCACTGCTAACGGAGAATACGAGAAAGAGAGAGGGCAAGTCTATTTAGTACGGGCTGTCAGCTATGTCAACATTATTATACCGCAAATCCTCCGGGGAGCAGAACTCGAGTGTACGAAGACACGCGCCTCGCGACATCGTGGCCGGTAATAGCCATAGCGCTGAGCAAGTAACGAGGGCGAATGGATCAGAGAAAAGTGCTTTTTTGAAATATGAATAATGCACTCTTTACAAATATACATAAAGAACGCGAGGGAGTAGGAGGATGTTTTGCTCTATTATATATACATCGTCTCCCGCTCTGGGATCGCCTGTTCTATGTACATGGATTTTCTATACACCGATATTTCTATTTTTCGAATTCAAATTGTATATCGTAAACTAATGTTAACTTCAATTGAAACAGCCAACATCCTTGAGTTTTGGCATTAAAAAACGTTACGAACGAAAGCAAATATATATATATATATATATATTCAACAAACTTCGGAAGGTTCTCTAAGTTACAGTATGTCAAAGTTGGAATTTTTAACTTCTCCGGGAAGCATTTCTCACTAAAAATACAAACGAGACTTCTTTTCTGTTAAACTTTACAAATATAAAACTTACAGATTTGTAGATATAGATCATAACAATCTCCCAAGTCATCAAAGTCTTGAAATTCAGTTTTCAGATGGTTCGATCATGAGCTTTAACATGAAAAAATTCATGAAAATGCCTTCGATGAATACAAAAGTGTCAATGAAGATTATAAGGTGAGATTCAAGCTCTATTTCTAACTAGAATTAACGCAATTTCCCTTATATTTGTATAATAAAATATGTTTACTTCATACCATTACGTATGTAATCCAGTTATTGAACTGCACTAAATAGTCTATTATAAATATATAATATGTATAGACGAATAATACTCTTGTAAGTTTGTCCAGATTGGAGATGAACCAAACAAATAGACCACTATTTCATAACAATAACACTAAAGTCTTTCATATACATTGCCAAACACAAGTTTAAAAATGAAAAAAAAAAATTGTTTCATCAATCAATCTGTCAGAGAATGACTCACTCATATATTGTTATATATATATATATATATATACCCTGTTGTTCATATAAATTTACAGAAATCTTGTGAGAAAGAAATGTGTTTATTCCTTAATCTGAAATAAATAAGTGAAAATTATTTACTAAATGCAGAATCCTTATACTTAGAACAGCTATTATAAATCTATATAAATATGTGCTTTGTGGATTGAAAATTGCGTCAATTTTTTTAACTTTAGTTATATAAGCTTATTACAGATATGTAATAAAAATTATACCGAGAATTTAATGTGATTCTGAGGAAATTAAAACCGTTCTACCTTTAAAAGGAAAATATTGATTTTTGCTGCTTTTTAATGGCTTTTTATAATAATACAATATTTTATAATATTTACTATTTTGAACAATCATTTAAGAATTAAATTATTTTTATAATGCAATTTACTATTTAATTTTTAAATTATTATTAGGAAAATAGAAAATAGATTCACTTTCATAAACATTGATTTATGAATGCGTTTGATATTGGTAACGGATCACTAACTGTCAAAGAGGACTATAAATTCTTCGAAAGTGATCAATCAATATTTGTAATCGTATAATATGTAAATAAAATTTAATCCTTTTTATAAAATATACAATTCATTTTCTCTGATTAAATATTTGTTTTCTGATTTGAAATATTTTGCAGAATTAATTATTTGCAATAGGAAGAAAAAAGAAATGTGTTATTATTGCGATATTGGTCCATGATACTATACTTTACGAAATACTGACTATTCATTTAACACAGTAGTAATGAGAACTTTTCTATTTCTACGAAGTGAAAATATTTTCACTATCCACGTCTTCTCTTTTAAATAAATACGGGAGCATGTCGAAGAATATTGTACCACGTCTAGAAAAGACGAACGCACAAAAAAAACGATTATATTCACGTAGAATTGAATTTGAATGCCTGTGCTCTACCTTTTTTCAAATCTCTCCTCGTAACGAGGTACGATGTATATAAATTGCATTGTCGCGCGATACACACGCACTCATAGGTAAAAAGAGAGGGATTGCCAGGCAAGACGAGGGAGAGAAAATGGAAGAGAGAAAAAGACTCTTTTCCTCGTCGAAGGGCTGACCGGCCAATTAGCTTCTGTAGGACTCTCGATATAGAATTGCAGTAGAACCTCTCTTGACGTTCTTCGCTCGGCAATCCAAGTACAGACTAATACACAACCAGACGCGCACAGTACTGCAAATACCACTTTACGTCATATGCTCTACTGGACAGATTCAATTTACATCGTGTGCTTTCGATCGAACTTCGAGCTGTCGACATCGTCTTCGATCCGCAGCCTAACGATGTATTATGCAGTCGTTCTATTGATCTTATTAATTTTAAGTACACGAGGACAAGGAGCTTTTAGCTTTTCATTGATTCTTTCTCAAGTTCTATCAGTCTAATAGTGCTTGAACTAATTTTATTATGTATTTTCAAAGCACCTTTAAAATCCTTAAAAGTGATTAATATTAATCAATTGAGCATATCTATAAAGGGGAATTATTGCACAAAGGATGGTAGAAATATCGATTTTGGATAAACGAAGAGTCAGATCCTGTCGGTACATCCGCGTCCTGAATCTGCTACATCTAGTAAACTCAACATAACGTTCACTGTTGGTAAAGAAGCTCGCGCGCTCGAACTTTCATCGTTCATCCATCTGTTAATATAGGGTGCGAAGCTCCAGTTGCATCAGTTGCTACGATTATTATCGCAAGAGTCAGCATCCCTTCAGTCACAATGCCAGAGATCTGGATGCGTTGCAAACTCCGGACACGAGGCGGCGCATAAAGCTATACCCTCGAGAGTTTGCCGAGAAGCAAAATTATTGCTTCCTCCCGTGGCCCGATGTTCCATGCGCGAAAGTGATGAATATAGAGTGGCAGTGGTTTGAGTATGCGTATGCGTGACTATATGTATGTGTGAGTTGAGGAAAAGAAAGTCACGATAAAAGAAGAGGCAAAAAGGCTCATTGCGGCTCGCTCTTCTCGCAGGCCGCGCGTGAATGAAAAAAGCTCAACCGCAGTGAGTCGTACATAGTTGAAGCGGCAAACGCTTGGCCTCGAGTACGCTTCAGACAACGAGTGTGCTGACAAATTTCTGAATTCTGAAACCAACCTGCTTTCTCGCTCGTGTATGTATACACTGTTCCGAAAAACTTACTAGCCCCCAAATTTTTTCACACAACGAGCCTTTCAAAGGATTTCTGCTCGGAGTGAAAGCTCTTGAGCTTCTGACTAACTCAATGGATGGTACGTGCACTTGTGTTTTCGACAATGAGGCCCGCGAGTGATGCGAAAATTTACCCCCCCCCCCCCCCCCCGCCTCAACCACCTCCTCCTTTATATAGGCCACGAGAGAGCATAGACTTTGTTGCATTTTTGGGATTACGCCGGAGGACGTTGAACCCACAGGCATCGCTATACCTTCATAGTGGCATGGGCTGCGCATATATACTCTATATAGCTACTCTCCTCCTCCTTCTACATCCCCTCGACTATTTCCCCCGCCGTCGCATACCCCGATCCCGCCAGCGAATTTTCAACTGACGTTTGTCCCCTTATCGCCAGTTTCCTCTCCCTCGCTCGTTTCCTCTTTACTTCGCGAGTATATACCCCTCTTCTGCCACAGTTGCTGTGAGCATACCGAGACTCGATTCGCTATTAAATTTTTAATCGAATCCACCGCGACTAAATAGAACTAAAGGATATTCTTTTGTAGGGGACAGAGACAGTGAGATGAAAAGTTAACTGTTACTCATCGCCTAATGGTCCATTATAACTTCTTTGAATAAACATTTGAAGCTTAAATTCGATTCGATTTGGTACAAATGAATAAATAATCGCAGGTTAACAGCAAACATGTCTGTTTCGATTTTGGAATAAAAGTATCGTTATACATAAATAGTAGCCGCTAAAAAAGCACTTGAATTATTGAAGTACATTTACGATGATTATATAAGTCGTACAGATAAAATTAACTTTCGTGTTTGGTATTATTATAGGGTCGATGATCCTTTTTCTCATTTATGTGTGTTCATGTCATTACTCGTTTACTTGTGTGAGATTTATAAATATTTAACTTAAAAAATCTTCCAAAAATCGAAAAATACTAATCTAAAGTTTATTCATAATTGTTGATTAAGTGCAAATATTATTATTACAAGAATCTAGTCGAGGCGACGCTATTTTTTTCTGAAATTACATGACATTATTATGCGTATTTACTGATATATTATTACATGATCTATTATATATTAGTAACAAAATTTTATTTTAACTTATCAAACAAATGAAGAACATAAATATTGTTTTAAAAATATTTTTATAGTTAATTCTTTAAATCTAGATCGTATCATTTACTCTCTAATACATGACAAAACATGACAAGAAAACAGCATAGTGATAGAAAATACGATGCACTTATATTGAACAGACAACTATTCCAAGCGCATTTCCCAACTTCAGTCTAGTCATGGCCTCGCTACAGTATATATTATATATCAGGCACTTTGTTCAAAACCATGCGAAGCTAAGGGGATACGGTTAACGAATAGCAATTTATCGAGAGACCAAATTCAGTGTGCGTGTATAAACGTGTACGAATGTTTCTAGAAAAAAATATCAAATATATCAACAATTCGAAGCTTCAAGTATACGTCAATCTTAAACTTCCAACTGGTTTTTACTATTAGTATAGGAATTTGCAAGTAGTTACTATTGTTCGATTTTAATGAATTGAAAAGGTTGAAACAATTTTTTTTATTATTCTTTTTACAACCTCCTCAAGTCTCGTATGCGTTGCTTACTTTAATGAATGCTGTTTCAAGTGCAACGAATTCACATTTTAGTTACTCACACAAACAACAAGGGACCTAAAGTTTCTTCTTACAGAAAAATTCGAAACATTAGAATTTTATTCAACTGAAATGGGTTCTTAGTCCAAGGAGAATTAAAAAAATTCACGTAATCATTCAAAGAAGTTAAATTTGTTCTCAAGCTGGTACAATATTATCGAAAAGAACAAACTTCGGAAGATTAAACTGAAGTTATAGTTATCTAGATAAAGCGGTAAACACATATGTATATGTCCGTGTATACACACGGATACACTCATCTGTACCAATATTGTGTAAATTGAACCGATTCATACTTTCAACGCATTAAAACGAACGTTCATTTAGTGTAATAAGAAACAAAATGTCCTACTTACACTTTGAGACAAATAATTATATATTCTCAACGTTCTACAAATGGATCTTTTATTTATCATATTTATTAACTTGTTATAAATTAACCAATAAATGATTAAAACTTATTATTACTACTTCCTCATCAAGATAATCTAAACATTTTCTAAAGGTATTAAAGTTATTTACTTAAAGTATCTTATCATGACTAATGAAATTACTGTCAATAAGTTGACGTAGACTTTACACCACATATATATAAAATCTAGCGACGAGTCAGTCATCAAACAGTGCCTGTCGTCGTCGTGAACACAATGACGTACTCTTGGGCTTTCTTCTTATTCGTTCTATTAGCTCAAGGTATTTCATTATTATTACTTTATTCAATTCAGTTTAGTAGGTATTATATCCTTACTAGCATTAGATACTAACAGTTAGGATAAAATCTTTTCATATATCATTATTTATAATATATAAATAATAATTAAATTATAATTTTATGATTTACTGAGCGTAAAAAAACTGTAAATCTAACTAAATGTTATCGAAATAATGATTGTTAGGAGTTGAACAAAAAATTAGTTTAGTTTTTTTTTTCTTAAAATTTTTCAAGACATACTTATTGTTGTTATGCACGTGTATTCTATATTGGAAGAATATGACGTAGAGCGTTAAATTAGTCATTCACTAGTAGCACAGAATGTTAAGCTTGTCACAATAGTCTACTTACATTTACCAAGATTTAAATGCGCAATAGTATTATATTATTCGCGCACTTCAGATAAAAACAATATTACAAACAAAAATGTTCAATGCATGTGTTAACAGATAGTTGAATTCTATATAATTTAATATATATGCTTTAATTCTATAAATATGATTGAGCACTATTTATCAATTAAAAGATAATTTAATTATTTAAAAATTATTAGACTGTATGAAATAAATACACTGACATTTATTTAGAGAATCTATCTTTACTTGTGGCATATCATTCATAAAATATATCTATTCACATGATCAAATAGAGTCAAGTACGGAAGGATTATAGACTAATCGTATGGTGCATATCTATAAAATTGAAGGATGCATTTATGTTAATGAAAAATATATAAAAATGGTTTAATTTAAACCATGCAGTTATACGTGTTGATATATTAGTTATTTTACAGATTTCTTAATAATTATTAAGAAATTCTATTTATTAATTAAGACAGGTTTATTTTTGGAATAACCCCTAATATCGTATATACAATATAGAATTAAGTTTTTTTTAACGAATTTATTGTAACGAGGATTAGGATCTCAGGCACGTTTTAGACAAAAGAGAATTGTCCAAGGCATCGATGCTATACCCGGTGAATTTCCTTACCAAGTAACATTTTTTCTTTAATCGCACTCACTTATATATGTATGAAAATAAAATGCTATTAATTCGTGATATTTGTAATATTATTTAACAGGTTTCAATACAAAATGTTGATAGTAATTATCACCATTGCGGAGGAATAATTCTAGATGAATATCATGTGCTTACTGCAGCTCATTGCTTTGATGGGTAAAACAATTTTCTAATTATATTTCAATAGATGCTAGTTTTAAAACAAAGTTAAGGTATTTTTTACGATCTGAATATCATGTTATGCAGATTTTACGCAGAAGAATTTCAAATTATAAGCGGAACTACTGATTTAAAGAAGCCAATTTTCAAGAATTTGGTGTCCGACATATACGTACATAAAACTTTCAAGGAAGAAGATTCGTGGAAAGACGACATTGCTGTATTACGAGTGAGTTTTAATTAATTGCTAAACGTGTTTTGAATTTTAGGAGAAAGAGAGAGAAAGTATTTACAAAAAAATTTTCATTTTCGTGTCAACGTATATTTCATTTAATAAAGAAGATTTTTATGAAGATATCGACTGCAGATTGATTTAGATTTAGCTCAAAAAGTTCAACAAAATGTTTCATAGAAATCAATAAACGATTAATAATTATTTCAATAATTATATTCATTACAGGCATCACAACCATTTATTTTTAACGACATTGTTGCACCTGCTGTACTTCCTGCTAAATCTGAAGAAGTTGCAATCGGAACACCTGCTATAGTAACAGGATTTGGAAGAACCTCCGTAAGAACAATTTTTTTAAAACAATAATTGCATCTTAATTGCAGAACTTAATTCATAATTCAATATAATTATTTGAAAAGTTCCCACAGTACGGTCTAGCAATTATTCAAAGATTCATTCGATAATCTACACACATTCCCAAATACATAAACTAAAAAATCGTTAACGAATTATTCACTATTTTAGGAACACGCTTCGTCATCGAAAGTATTAAAAAAAGCTCTATTAAATATTCTTGACATGTCTTTTTGTGACGAACGATATAGAAAGAGCAATCTAACTTTTAGAGATACGCAAGTCTGTGCGTACAGTCCTGAACATAAAGGAATCTGCAAGGTACCTTTTAAAAAATAAAATTCTGATTTAAAGAAATCTTACAATTATCATATTTTAGGGTGATTCGGGAGGACCTCTTATTGTTAATGGTAAAGTCATCGGAATAACAAGTTTCACAAGTTCAGGATGTGCAGACTCGAAATTCCCTGAAGTGTTTACGAAAATTTCAAAATACATCGATTGGATAAAATCTCATATCCAGAGTTACTAACACGCCGAAGATTTTATAACCATCGTTACGTTTATAGTGAATAATCGATTTTTTCCAGTGACGTAAAAATAATTTAACTATATTTATTAAAACAATTAATCTTACATTAACTTCTTCAGTGAAGCTGATTTAGCGATTTGAGAATGTCTAATCGAACTAATCAATAGTTATTGAATATCTGAGATGAACTGTGGAACATAGGTTAACAGAGGTTTAGAACCTATTTTAATTAACTACTCAATAATGTGTCCTTGTTAGAATTTTGAATATTTCAAACCGCGTGGAAATTACACTCGCGATAAAAAAGTTTTAATACACGAACAAAATCAATGTAACAGTAAAAAATTAATGTAGCATTGTCGGTCTATTAGTAATGCAAGAAAAAATTATATTGGTATTTTATCCAAAACTTACTTTTAAATTTGAAAATTGGCCTGTAGCCCGCTGAGGCAATAATTATCAAAATTTTAATTCATTACTTATCATAAATCAAATTATTCTTATCGTTAATTCAATAACGTGATTTTGTCGTTCTTGTTATTTGACATTATTAATAGATTTAGAAGCTCCAATATTTATTCATTTTATAGACATAATAAAATATAAATTCTCTAAAAATCTAAAGCAATGGAATTTTTTTGTTAAAGTATAAGAAAGCGAATGAGATATAGATCAATTTCCTTTTTTCCTTTCTTGTGTTTTCTCTCATCTATTCTGAAAAACTTTTACTTACTGACAATGATCACACTACACCAAAAAATATAAAAGAAGGAAAAGACAGTAAAACCAAAAAAAATAGAAGTACACGACTCGCCAATGAAGTACACCGCCCGCCGAGCAACCAGTTGTCAATTAATTCCCGAAGTTATGAGCAGGATGATGCCGCCGAATGCACTGTTAGACCAACATCAATAATGCACTCGAAGACAAAAACCAAGTACTTAGATTTTTACCAGTACACGATCATTGAGATTTACATTTCCTACTTTCGTCGAAGATCGTTTAGACAACATTTCTGGTGAATAAATAACTCTGCCTACTCGATGTACTGCGCAGTTTCTTAAAAAACGTTAAAATACCCATTAGAAAATCAGGGAAACTTTCCACTAGTTTAAACTAAGAGTCCACACTCATAATTTTTTTAACTACAATTTGTTGATTCCTTTAGTTTAATGTTTTTTTATACACTTTATTAATTTATATTTAAATAATTCTTATAGTTTGTATTTTGGAATTGCTAATTCATCGTCTCGTATTAGAAATGGATTTAAAGTCTATACATGTGAAGCTCCATTTCAGGTACATGTGAATTACATTAAAATATTATTGAATCTTCATATCAATAACTTTTCAATTCATGATTTATTCATCAAGGTATCGCTGCGACAACCAGAGACAAATTTACAATACTGCGGTGAATCTGTTCTAAATAAAGATTACATCATTACGACAGCTCATTGTACTGTTGGATAAAGAATTATGTGATACATATACATATGGATAATTATCTGACACATTGACCGATTAAACAGTTTGTTTTCTTCTAAATATTGTTAAACTGTTCTTTGACATTGTATTAGCTGTCATACATTTTTTATTTTTTTCATGAAAGTTCTTTAAGTCGCACGATGTAACCACCCGAATAATTTTTCAATTTTCAGGTACCGAGTTATTTCCTATACTTAATGGATTTAATCATATATACATTTCTGAAACAATATTTTATTTTCAACTGTGATTTTTTTTTAACGGGTTCGAGCCTGAAAATATACGCATTGTTACTGGTACTCTCAAATTAGACAATCCGTCAGCTGGTTATTCTGAGTAAAAACTAATTGTACACGAAAAATATACAACGTTTAATTCTTACGAACATGATATCGCCTTGATCGAGGTGAATTCCTTTAAAATAATTTATTTACGATCCTGTACGTTTGTCAATATAAATGTTCAATATAAATGTTACATTTAATGATTAATTAATCGCAGGTTAAAACTTCAATCACATTTAGTAATACAATATCTAGTATAGCAACAGGAGACTGTTATCTTACCAAAATCTCGCCTAGTCCTAGAGGATAATAAACACGGTGAGGTTTCTGGCTGAGGTACTTAATATACCTAATAGTAATCGAATTTAAACTATTCAGTGTTTCAAAAGTCATGAATGGATATTGAACTTTTGAATACTTCATTACTTTCTAAAATGGTAATTATACTCATTTCTCTCATTGATTAATAGTTTTGTAATATTTATTCAAATTTACAGTAAATTAGTTCTATATTGTATATCAAATGATCTGATTAAAGCTAATGTGTAATGTATTTACATCTAACCTATACTATTATTACAAAGTGTATAAGACAGTAAGGAAATAGGCTATGACCTTCACCAGATACAGATGTGTGCAAAGTATGAATTCATTAGCTATCAAATATTCAAATATTAGCTATTCTACGCACTTTCATTTTCTTTTATCTCCGAAATATAGAGTAAAATGATTTTTTTAAATTCGAGTGAATAATGACATTTCAAATTTATTTCTAAACTACACGAATTTTCAGAGTCATAGAAAATTTACCTCTGAAATTTCGAAAGAAATCTAATTATACTTCACTTTAAAGCTTGAGTAATAATTATAATAGTGAGAAAAAACTCTGTATAAGATATAATATTCACGAATTATAGAACCTACCAAATGTAGTAAAAAATCAAAACAAAATTATTATTAATTTTGGGCCTCAATTTGTAGTATAAATAATCTAAGCCTAAAGAAGTGTCTGCATAGTGATGTTAACTATAACCCTATACTTAAAGTGAAAATAAACGCTTAAAAAATGAATAGTATGATCATCGCATAAAAATATTTATTCTTCGCCTCGTATTTATGTTTCAGAGAGGTCCGTTGGTCTACCGGTAGTAAATGAAATTTCGGTCGGTCTTATTTTTTGGACATGTGGCTGCGTCCTGGTAAGTCTGATTTAATAAATTAAAAAAAAAAATTGGAAATTGGTCTCGAATTATAACGCCGTTCTATTCACGGCAACGATATTGTTAATATTTAAAGATGACGGTAGAAATTCCTGAGCAAGATAAAAAGTTCCAAAATATGAATCGAGAGAAGGGATTTTCAGCGCTTGTGCCAAGATTGAGGAAAAGTTTCGAACAGAAATTGAGTCGAGATATTTGTACGGAATATGTAACACCTTTTGTTGGATGAATAACTTAATATATTTTTATTTTTGAAAGGATTTTTTTATGTTACCGTTAGCTGAATTCTTAATAAATGCATAATATTATTTTTTGGAAATCGCAAGGCTTGTATTTTATGAATAAATTTATTATAAAAAAAATATAAGTAACCGTATCTATAAATGCATATTTCGTCTATTCTAGTATATATTAAAAATGATACCGTTTTAATTAACAAATCTAATTTAATATATGACTCATGTATAAACCAAATAATTTTTTACATAACAGCAAATTTTCTTCGCAACTAATGGGCATGCCTCTGAAATTCGGTGCAGATGTGTATTTTAGGGTGAGGTAACGCATCAGCTGGCGGTATAGGAGATCAATACACCATATCAGACGCTAACGGCTCACGTGTTGCTCTCATTTTAATGTTAGTCGCACATTCAAATGGCGCACCAAAATAACAATAGCTCACAATGAACGCAAGTCATGGAATTTTACAACCATTACTTTATTATATGTAAAGAGATTTTATTACGAAAATAATTTTGCCAGAAAAATTGCGAACCGTGTAAAACAGGAAACTGGTACGATTTATCGACAATAAAATTTGTATTCAAAGTTTTCAAATAGCGCAGAAAATTATACACTATCATAACAATTATTCAGCACTAACAAACATACTCTATTGTATCAAAAGGAGATAATTTTGATTAGTATGTCAAGAGTGAAAAACGTTTTAAAGCAACTTTAAAGCATATTCATCGTAAATTTAGCGAAGTATTTTTGTGTCAAGAGTATCATTTTACTTCAAATTTTTGTGCTAAAATAAATACCTCAACGAAGAATAATAAATTATGAAAAAAGAAATGATTGTTTTTTTAATTCGTTGATTCTTTAAAATAGTTTGAATTTTCTTTTGGCATAATTTTTTGCTTGAAGAGAGTCATTTCTTTCAGTGAGCAATCATTACAACTTGCTAATACTGATAGTTCGAATACTACTAGTTCATACTGTTTGTCAATATTAGTAAACCGTTGATTCTATATCGGAATGATAAAAATACCTGAAAATCGTACTAAGGTAGTGGTCCAATATTGGTGCTTCAGATTGTAAATTCACAATTATTTAATTATGTATAATAATACTGGGCTAATAGACATAATAATTTGCTAGACTTAAATAGTATCTAATAACGGAAACTTCATGTTAACAGAATGGATAGGTATAATGCGTTATTTATCTAAAACCCATTCGAATTTAGGAGTTTTAACATTGGCACAATACCGGCTTATAGTACTTTACTAGTACATTTATTACACAATCGATACAGTACTATTTTCATGTACTTCACTAATCCAGATTTCCCAGTACTAACCATTCTTATTTCGCCAATATTTATTAAATACAGTACTAGTACAAAAAGGTTGTCACTATCGGTCTAGTATTGGGCCGTTAATCCAGTCTTACTTGGTATGTTCTCAAGACAGAATGTAAACTCCAAGAGTATAAACAAGAGTGTCGTGAACGAAATTTCTCGCTTTAGTATCCAACATCTTACCAGTTCTTTCCTTAATTCCGCGATACTCTTGCACAGCATTTTTCGCTCTCACATCTCTAACATCAAGGTACCAACGTGTACATTCTATCTTATCAGTCAGGCACGATCGCGACGATAGCTACTCTTTTAAGCACAGACTCTTTAAAGTGTAGGTCGGTTGATGAGCAATTCTAAAGTTTAGAGTAGATCGCGCGAGCTTGCAAGCGTGTGACGAGGGCAAAAAGGTGAATCGTGCGTTTACGAAAGAGATGCACTACACTGCCCCAAGAGAAAAATGAAAAACTAGTCCGCCGCCGGCTCGATTGCAATGCCCCTCCTGTACAAGAGAGAGAGAGAGAGAGAGAACTTTTTTCCTCAGCACCTCTCGCTCTTCATGCGATCTGCTACTAGCAAAGTGTTTTCTCTCATCCCTCAGAGCTTGGTCTACCCTTAAGTTTCCTCTCGACAAACTGTGAAAAGGAGAACTGCTCTGTCCATCAGGCTTTCGTTCCTATTTACATTGCTAATGAATTTTCATTTCCTCTTAGCGTTTCTTCATAAGTGCTACGCGACGTATTACCGTTCAGTCGTTTTCTTCTGCAGTTCCTAACTGCTTTAACAAACTGTTTCAAATTTTTTAGGGTCGTGATTGCAGTTTGTATCTCACAGTGAATGCGCATAAGATTTTTTATAACGACTGTGTCCTCGCGTAGTCGTAGAGTAGTATTTTGAGCACATTATACGAAGATATAGAGAATCAGTATTTTTGATATTAAAATGAAAATGAAAAGAAATTCTAGCATAGAAAAATGTTTAATTCTACACTTTACAGTTAATTAACTATTACGATTGCATTTCTAAAAATTCACTCTAATGAAAAACTAGTAATTTTCTCTTTGAAATCTTAAGTATCTAGAAACTAGTACCTCATATGTATTAATAATGTTTTATATAGTTAGCTAGTCTTTTCCAATATTTTATATATAATCATCCAGCTAATATGTCAACGATTTTCACATTATTTTATAATAAAAATAATAAAAATAAAAATCTATGAAAAGCTATTGAAAGATTCCTTTCCGGTAATACTTCATTGATTCTGACCGTTTCTAAATACGATCCACAGATACCACAAAGATTTATAGATACCGGCAGAGACTCTTAAGCATACCGAACAGTTATCTGTAGAAGTGATTATAGTAAAAGAATAATATCCCATGCACGAGAGAATTATTGAAACTGCTAAGAGTTACGTGTGTGATTTGTGTGAATCGACGCGACTTGTACCCATTGATTAAGTTAATCTACCTGTTGAAATTTATGAATATGTACGATTTATTATGTATAACGTTTTGTTAATTAAATGGAAAAAAGAGACTCGCAGTTAAAATTATTACCAAACATTGACAATAGACAATAGATTTACTACTTGTACACGATGTAAGTTATGATATTAACACCAAGGCAACTGTAAGTTATATACATAAAAAGGAAATCCATTGAATAAGCTTCTAGTAAATGCATGTATTTACTAAGATTAAAAAATTTTTTCCGCTTAAATAGAACAGAAGTTAAGAAGAGTATACAGACAGCTACATCAGACCTGTAATTTATTAAGCTACTGATTAAAAAGAGCAGTTTAGTTGAAATTATTTGATTTTGCCTAATGAAGGGGAAGAAGTTTAATGTAAATGAAACTATTCCTTCCTCGATCACAGAGAAACGACGCGATTCCTGAGGGATCGTTCAAAGCCACAAGACGTATAATATGCAACTGTCGCTTTAGTGATATTCATCAAGAGGAAAAGTGTAAGTGAGTGTAAGTATGCAGACAGATGTACGTTATTGAATGCGATCGAACTAGTCTACTATCTTCCAGAACTTCTGTAGAATGTAGAAAATGAACGTCCACTTAGAGCAGTGCAGCGTATGCACTGCGCAGGACTGCACCGCGACAAGTAGTAAGAGCCCGAGATGGGTTAGACGAGCATAGAATGAAAATATTGTGGATGTACCTGTTTGCGTAGCGATGCGTCCTTATCGTCGGCGTTGCGGTCGAAACGCTCGAACTTGAAGCTGTTGCTGCGGTAGAGCTCATTGTCGCTTTGCTGTCGGCGACAAAGCCGGCGCGTAAGGGCCCGGGGCCGGCAGGGCGCGCACTCGCCGGCCAGCTGCCAATGCAGATGGAGCATGGCGAGCTCGGCGGTGCAGCGGGCCATGGCGCAACCGGCCCGGCGCACGCGGCATTTTACTCGCTTTATGCGACCCTCGAGGGCCCGATGTGGGCAATTTTGACCCGGTGGGCACTCGCTGCAGCTTGCTTTGCCGCTATGACAGGTAACCGTCGCTTTGGCTCTTCGCCGCGCAGCCCGACTCGTCTTCACCGTGTGCAGGCAGGGCCTAGCTTCCCTTTCGCAGTCGCAGACCTCGTCATCGCCGTGGGGGCAGTGCGGGTGCTGACCCGTCCCGGCGTTCAGCGCTGCTGCCGCTGCCACGCTCGATGTCGCGAATAACGACGACAGACCCTGTGGCCGGCGTCTCGTTCCGGACTCGCACCTGCGCCATGCAAGTATTAATAATATTTATTAAATTAAAAATTTGATCGAAACATCATGCGCCTCTGTGGTTACACAGCAATACCTCCTGCTGACACGGCGCGGCCGGTGGGGACAGGGTTGCGCATCGGGCGGACAGTCGCAGTTGGGCGCCGGTGGTCGCTGACTCCTGCGCACCCGAATCAACACCGGGTGTACAGGACACGGCTGTACCTGGCAGCCGCACACGATCGTTTGAGGTCCCCGTGACTTGCGCCTCCCTCGTTGCTGCTGCTGTTCCTGCCCTTGTTCGGCCACGTGCTGAGCACTGCTAGCGGTGGTGGCGGCGGTGGTGGTGGTGCTGATCGTGGTGGTAGTGGTGGTAGTGGTGGTAGTGGTGGTAGTGGTGGTAGTGGTGGTAGTGGTGGTGGTTGCGACTGACGCGGAAGCAGCGCCGCCTTGACGGCGACCGGCGCTTTGCACGCGCTTCCAGACCCGCTCCATTCGAAGGCCGTTGTCCGACTGAGCTGCTTCTGCTCCGGAGGGACGAAGCTGCTGGGAGTGCGTCGTTGCGCCCCCTGTCTCCGAGGGCACATGCACTCGAAAGCGCGCCTTCGTGACACGGTGGATCGAACGAGAGGAGCGCGCGCACTCGTTGTCTCGCTACACTCGCATTGCTTCTCTCTGTCTCTTTCTCTACGCATACAGATATACATCAGCTTAACAGACTCATTCTATTTAGATAAATGACGAGGGGAAATGTCGTCTCAGCCTACTGACACGCAAAACTGACTCGACAAACTCTTGTGCGGTCTGGCCGATTCGGATCTGTTCTACTGAATACGAGAAGGGCTTCGTAAATGCTTTTTCTCAGCCCAGTCTACATTTTGCACGCGCTTATGACCTCTACTTCCAACCCCCATCCTTCGACTTGAACTATTGACGGAATACTGTAGCAGCGTATTTACGTTCCACAGGTGCTCAGCTGTTCTATATTTTGTACGTTTCATGACCTACCGTACGACACTGTGGAACACGACAATCAAATCTCTGGAAATATTGCCACGACGATAAATAAACGACGGTAAACAGCTTGTAAATATTAACATACATATAACATATTTCGTTTCTCATTGTTCTCAATGCTTTGCTAGATTGAATGTAATCATTTTCAATTGTTGTGCCAGCCGATGAAAACAATATTGGAAATGTAATAATTCTATTGTACGGAATCCATTAATATAGTATAATCACTTTTCACGGAAATTTCTTCTCAATCAATTAAACTGCTTCGGGAAGTCATTGTTTAAGGAGAAATATAGAACGAGTTTGTGCAAGGCCAACATAAACATAAACATATACAGATAATGTAAAATATCTTCTCAAGCGAAAATATTAAGGCAATATAAAATCAGTAAATTTTATTATATCGGAATTAATGTCCGCCCATACCGAGAACGTTTCTACTTATTGATCAAATGACATGGTTTTTATTTTTTTTTCTACAGAATTTTTATTCTATTATATATTAAAACGAAAAAACATTTTCCATATTAATTTCGCTATTTTAGGTAAAAGTGGTTTTAAAAATTATTATTATAATTTTAATATTATATACAGACATTGTACAGATATTAAATCTTCAATAATGTCTACACTGTAATCCATCACATCCACCTATTCAATTTGAACGTGTAGTACTAAGCACCGAAGCTGCAAATATTTGTTTTAAAATACGAGGAATATTTTTCAAATCCATACATACAAAAGCCCTCCCAGAAGGCATCTTTTTTATTAACCTAAGCACAAAAGGCATTCCATTAAATAGTGATCCAAAAATTTAAAAACAAATGTAGATTTAAAAACATACCTTGAAGCCTGGTCACCAAGCGATCCAATAAATATTGCGTAAGCATTTACATCTGCATTAGACGTCAAGACTTGAGCAAATTTATCCGGTCGAATGCCATAACGTTCTAAATTAGCATCGGAAAGTACAACGACAATCGATTCATCTGATTCCTCTTTTGCCAAAGTGGATATTGCATGCTGCGTCGCTTCTAATGTGTAATCGCCGGCCATACAGAATTGAGAATGAGCATGCATTGTCTAAAAAATTGAATTAAAAAATATATTTTAAAAGAAATTTTCTTCCCACTCTGCAAGAGATTTAGATTATTTTTTTATAGAAACTAATCGCTTCTACATACTTTAATCACTTCTAATCTGCGCTTGTTATCGGCTGGTGGTTGGGTATGGTCAATGAATGAAATACAATAATCTTCACCAGAGTGACCAACAATATCATACTGAAATTTGTTTTCGTGTCCACGAAAAGCTTCCATTAACATAACGCATGCTTCCATTTCTCTATCCAGTCGTCCGTCATAGCTATTAAATCTGTACATACTACCGGACACATCGACAACAAGTTTTAAGCGTTTTGGCTTCAATTGTGGTGCGCCAATTTCAGGTTCCTTTTCAGCACGTCGTCTATAAATTGTTTTCTCGCCAGTTAAGCCTTCAATCAATTTCGTATCATCCAATTCTCCAGAAGTTTGATGTCTATACCATTGACGTTCATTACTTTTGGCTTGCAAACTGCCCAAAATCATCCTCAGAGCTTGCACTTCTTTCTGAACTGCATTGCTGAACTGATTGTACATTTGATGATCGTATTCACTCATTCGTATATCACTCAAACGTTGTTTAAATGCTTTCAACCCCATTTCTCTAGCGGCTTTCTTAACGTGATCAGGAATAGCATTTTTTTCTTCATCGCTTAACTGATGAACCGTATGCCCAGCATCTAATCTATACGGTCCACCTTTACCGCCCAAACCTGCAGTATCTCTGCCTAAAAATCATTAAAATACAATGTTGGAGTTCTTTAATATATTTTCTCTGAAAATTCTTAGTCGCGTAATACTTCACTTGCTAAAAAACTTACCGCCAGTGCCTCCAGCCCAAGTATTTCCACCAATATGAGGATCGTTCTTGGGATCCACCTTCCCATGTTTTGGGGAACTCACATCAAGTCCTGAATATCGTTCTTTCGTAAGCTGGAGTCTCTCTCCGTCTGCTCCAACCATTTTTCTCCAATCACCAAGCGATTTTTCTAAATGGACCAAAGATGTTTCCCATATTCTTATACATCCACCAGCATCGATTGTAACCAAACCTTGATTAGAAGTTGCAGACACGTATAGTGGCAATTCTTTATCATACATCCACTGAGTAACTGGTGATACTTTCATTGGCCTAAAATAATTTAGTGAAATACTATTCAACTAATGCGTTGTAAACGATTTTCAAATTATAAATAAAACTCACGCAGGTATGGGAATGTATCGTAATTTTTTTTCAATTGGATCTGTAATTTCCAGATATCCTGATGATCCCGGATGTGGTTTTCCACCATCGTAAAGTACAGAAGGTGGAACATTCGATGCAGCTATTGTTCTAATTATAGTCCCCTGAGGTAGTATAATTGGGGAACTAAAACTATTTACTCTTCGATCTCTTGGAAATGAGAATACATCGTTTGAGCTATCAAGTTCTGGAAAACCTAATACGATACTTGCATAACTGTTATTAGTAGTTACAACTCTATTCGGAGAATCAATTATTTGATTTAAAGTTTTGCTTAAGGCTTCGCTTGACAAACTATCTTTACTACAATTCAATAACGATCCTATTTTATAACGACCAGAATCCACTTCATCGACTCTTCTTAAAATATTAGGACAAGGGCTTGTCGGTAAACTTTTTTGAAGAATAAATTTATCTTGTTCAGTACTTTGAATGAGCCAACGTTCAGAACATGCTAGTAGTATAGAATCAATTTCGAATGGCAACGTCATTGCGAATGCACTTGTTTTTTCAAAATCTACGACTTCTATTTTATTACTATTAGGAGTGTATAAAATTATTTGATTATTCGATTCTATTAGATCTTTTTTTAATTTCCAAGTATATGAACGATTCCCAAAAACTTTTGATATTTTATCATTCGCCGAATCAAAGATTGAAGATAATTGAAGATTGTAAACTTTCCCCTTTACAGTATCTACTGAAAGCAACGAATTCGACTGCAAAGAACAATTTATATTTTATTACTAATATATAGTAACATTTGAGTTATTATCCGTAGGTTATTATACATCACTTACTGTTTCTTCGTGAACCAGAATATTCCCTTTCTTATCATTAGCAAGAGACATAAAAGGTTTATTTCCTTTTAATGGACTTATTAAACCTTGCAAATTCAGCTCTTGTGATTTAGTAGAATCTATTGACATAGTGAATAGAGAAAGTGGATTGGTGGTAAGGACGTGAATTTTGTCATCACTTCCATCATCTTTCAACCCTGAACTCACAGACAATGCAGCTATAGTACTTGTATCATCCATAGGTATACTCCAATAACTGTTCAATTCGGTAAACCAAGCCGATCTTGCCTCGACTTTATCTAATGCAATAGTTTTTAGTGGAGGATTGGCAACCTGTTTATACTTAAAGAATCGTTCATGTATAAGTATTGTTTGACCTTTGCCTTGGACGTTCCAAGTAGAATAAAGCTTTAAGTCTGGTAAAGGAAGTCTAAAAGGAAAATAATAAAACGGTTATTTTTCTTTAACTTTTTATTATAAATTAATATATATTACAACTTCTTTAGAAATATTCTTACTCTTTTGCTAAAGCAACATTTTTAGGATTTGTACCAATAGGAATTCCATGTTTATGTAGAACGTCAATAAGTGTATCAAAAACTTCCTGAGAGTACCGATCAAAGTCGAACACATTTCTTATGACTACTGATAAAGCTTCATTGGGGAATTTCTAAAAGAAATATTCTAATTGATTTATTGATTCGAGTTTAATATACAAATATTGGAGTAAATAATATACCGCACCTGCAAATGTTTAACAATATTTACAACTTCACGTGTAGAATAAGGATAAGAAACTAATCCTTGATCAGCCATGTTTCGTAATTCACCAAATGCTTTCACAAGCTTATGTACGGTTTTCTCGTCGACGTCTGGACCATACTGTTTTAACAAATGTATTTCATTCTCAATGCTTGGATTATCAACGGAATGTGTACTAAAAAGATCTCCAATCGCTGCAAAAAAGTCATTTCCTAGGAAAGGAAATCCTGGCCTATTTGCTAATACAATCATTCTAAAATCAGGATGCATTCGTATAGTATCTTGATTATTTTTAACGTCTTCCAAAGTGGGCACAATACGTCTACCATCCGATAATATCATTTCTCCCGATTCCACTAAAGTCTGAAAAAATAATATAATTTAAATTTTTTTATTATATTATATTAGTATCTAAGAAATGATCATATGATTTACGACAATTTCGTACCTTTAATATGCAAGTCACGTGTGTTGGCGCTTTGTCAGCTTCATCAACTACAAGAACATGGCCTAACTTTATTGCTTGAACAAGAGGAGAATCTTCGTAGACAACCACCCCATCTCGAACCATTGGTTGTACTGTTAAAGTTTGAACAGTCGTATCTCGATGTAATTGTATATATTCTCTAGGCCTATTCAATATTTGAAGCAATCTATCGACGATCTTATTTTTTCCAACTCCTTGGTTACCAACAAGAAGAAGATTCTGTCCAAGAGTAAAATCTTGTAAAAGAGTTTCTAACAAAACAAGATGTTGAGGCACGTCGTAGAATAAAATTTCTGGAACTTTAGTCAAAGCAGATGTTTTGTATCGAGGAACAGTCGTCGCTCCAATGGTGACTGTATCTTTCTCCACAGTACAACGGATGTTCAAATCAGCGCTTTCTTTTTTTGGATAAATATTGAATTTCTTTAAAGAATCTTCCAAAGCTTGTTTCGCGATAGAGGGTAAAAATCTGGCAAGACAAGCACGATGCACTGCATCGTAAGAATCATCATTAGGGAATTTGGACATTCTTGCTGCTATTCTCAATAGTTGTCTTGTACTCAAAGAACTCGCGAGAGATTTCATTGTTGGATCAATGGATGATCTTAAATGATGCGCCAGTTCGATAATGTTGAACAACGACTCTTTTGGTTCTCCGTACTGAAATTGAAATATTTTTTATCAATTTGTTGTTAATATTTAACTATATCACTTACAATTGTTTAAGCAAAAAAAAAATAAAATGTCTAAACTTTTTCTCGAATGATGTGTATTTCCTCTGTCTTTTCCAATGGACGCATTTCATGGAAAAGGAAAAGATTTAAAAGCTCCGAATTCAACCATTGACCAGTAGTACTACTAAAAACTGGTGGTTCTGCTAAAGCTATTATTCTAAATACTGGATGAATTTTATATATCCCAGATTTGTTCATATCATCATCGGTTTTATTCCATACAGATTTGAACTCTTCGTAACGGTCTTCACGTAAAAGTCGCTTACCGTCGTGTAATTGTAATTCCCGATCGTGAACTAATCTAAAAATAACAATTAAAACAATAATTCATTTATTTAAAAAAGAGTGTACGAAAATATAATTGTAAAAGTTAAAAACCTATAAATCACAGCCAATGTGCTTGGATGAACTCTGTGTATTCCATCTAGTAAAGCCAACTTTCCTTCCAGAGCTGCAGTAACCAGAGGTGAATCTTTCCAAACAGTATCACCATTATGAAGAGTTGTTCTGTATTGTATTAAATCTCTAGACGTCATATCCTGTATATTTCAATTATGTTAATAAATTTTTATACACATATTGAAATATAAAGCTGTATTGGACCTTACCTGGTAAAGGATTACTGGCTCCACTTGATAGCCCAGCAGTTCAGCTAATCTTTGAACAGTAATCGATTTACCACAACCTTTTGGTCCTACAAGGCACAAATCTAAATTTGATTGAGACTGAATCATTTGTGCAATCAAAGAATTTTGATAACTCGTGTCTATGTATTGAGATTCAGACGTTGTGGGTAATAATCTTGAACTACGTGGAATCTATAAAAAGTTAAAATATACAGAATTATTTTTAAAATTAATCGATGTACGCGTCAGAAGCCTACCTTTAGTGTCGCTGATCGTTTGTCATTGTATTCAACGGTAATTTCTGAATAATCGTCCTTTTTATTTACATCTACAATAGAAATCTTCTTAGATAAATTATCTTTAGCAATATTATTATCTAAAACACCAAAACTTTTTAAAATATCTTCAACTGCTGTTCGTCCTTCTTGATTCAAAAACAATTTGTAAGGATAAAACCTGTAAAAAACGTGGTACGGTGGCAAATCCGGAAAATTCTCCTATAATTTGAATTATTTGAATAATTTTTTATAAGAAATTTGGTACAGTCCTGACAAAGTTAAAAACACCGTACCAATATAGTAGCCGCTGATGATAAATTATCAAGGGGGAAATCTGGAAGACCTAGCGACACTGCTTCTTCTGTGATGAGGGAATGACAGCAGGACAATAATTGGGACAAGGTCGCTCCATCTACACGGGGCGCCAAGCTTTTCAAAGACTCCAGTTGTTCCTAAAAGAAGAATGAAAAAGCCTGATTTAACCAGAACAATAAGTAATACTATGAAATAAAAAGAAAAGAAAATAAACTAATGAAACCTTGAAACTATGTATAAGTAATTATATGCATAAGGTACTTTTTATTCAATCAGCAATCGCTTTATAATTAGCATAAAGCATCTAATGATGGTGGTGGAACATATCTCCAATTCTGACTCGATAATCTTCATTAAACCTGCTTTAAAATACACGAAGAAAATTTGTGTAATTCAATCAATTGATTTACACACACAATATCTAACATTTCAAGCTTATAAATGTGTACACGCTATGTACTTAGTGTTTGAAACTTTGACTGAAAAGCTCCTTATGACGCCTCTTCGGAAAATATCATTAGAACAATATTATCTGATCATATTCTAAGTAGTTTTAGGAAGTACGAAATGAATGATAATATCTTTACTGTATAGTCGTAAAAATAAATTTCAGTTTAATGGAGCTTTTGTGATATGCAGGGAACTATTTTCAAATAAATCAGAATCAAAATATTAGAATCTCAACTTTTATTATTGAAATTCTATTGAAGGTAATGCTCCAGTGATTTTTAGTAAAAAAACATCCATTTCTTTTCATTATATTCTCATAATGTTTATCAATTTCAAATTGTTTTTCTTAAATCAAACATGATAAAGCTTCTTCAGAATTATTGATTCAGGTGTACCGAATAATATTAGAATTTTGTTTAATATATCACGCAATGTATACAGTACATAATACAATTGACTATTACAAAAGGGTTAAGGAGCATTTTAATTATTACTTGTATAATAAGGCTGTTAGAAAAAATTTGGTTTCCTCAAAGTCAACTGTTTGCAGTTTTAATTTAGATACTGAAAGCCTATCTTAAAATTAAATGAAAATCCACAACCTTATAATATAATCTTAAAAAACGTTAATTTATTATTATTTTAAATATTATACATAACAGCAGTTACATAAATTCGTGTTAGTTTAAAAAACACGATCAATTGTTTAGTTCAATCTTTGATCTTTACATAATACTAGTAGTATATTGAAGTTTTAATTACGTTCAGCTGGGAAATAAGCTTTAGAAAGAAGAAATTTACTGAAGCAAAGAAAAAGAAAGACTTTTACAGTAATAGACACGTAAGAGCTGTAAAACGAGAAGTTCCCAGACAGAGAACAGCAGACATAGTTTCTGAAAGTGATTAACAGGTAAATATGCTATTCACGCCGCAAAATAAGCGTTGGGCTAACTACCATTCGACACGGCAAGCTCCAGAATGTAGAATCATTCGCATCGAAAAGTTTGAATTGAATTGGTCTTATCTCGAGTGGTTGATCGCTACGACTCTCTTTACGGTTATAATATGCCTTTCCATCAATGTCCTTATACGAAATAAGAAATGAATTTTAATGTTAAAAATATTGTCGTAAATAATTTACAGATCGCATGCTAGTTGATAAATGCAGTAGTTTTCGCTATTGTCAAATCTATTTTCTGGCTATTCGCTAATTTATTAACAGTTACAATAAATTCTTAAATTGTCTGAAAACTGATGGCACGTCGCCAATTAATTGGATAAGTCGGTAAACCAAAAATAATGTGAAATTCCTATAAAATTATGTAATACGAAGAAAGAAATTTTAAACGTACAGGTCCTTTTTCGATGTCGA
Source organism: Apocrypta bakeri (assembly GCA_018906985.1). NCBI lineage: Eukaryota > Metazoa > Arthropoda > Insecta > Hymenoptera > Pteromalidae > Apocrypta > Apocrypta bakeri. Next base: position 4,982,082 of record JACCIA010000007.1, on the reverse strand, counting down.
ATTATTATATTAAATATACGGAATGAAATATGCAATTCGGGAGTTGAAATGTCTTCAAAGACACATAAAAAGTAAAGGAAAAACAAATTCTGCATGAATTGAAATGAAATGATTGCATGCGGCAAATGCCAGAGCGGAACGCTATTACAAGTTGGAATATACGTTCTGAGAATTGACAGTGAATTCTTTCACGTTATTCGCATCTGATTACTGTTTGAGCGACGGCACGAGACCGCTATATTTCCTAAAGGAAAATTGTAACTAACATGTCGGCTTTATGATTTCCGTAGATAACTTTGGCATGTGAGAAGTATTAGAAAATCTCATTTCTTTCTCAAATACAGAGCTTCGATTTTTACCTTCGATGATGATTGCCCTATTATATTATATATTAACAAGCATATACTTATCAAAGCTTAGTTTTTCGTTGAATTTCACGATGAAACGAACAAAATTATTATTTTATCCACGAGAAATATATTTCGACATCGCAGTATTGTCGTATATAGGCCAATATGTGACATAGACTTGCGTGAGAAATAGCATCGCTCACCGGTAGCTCTCATGGTACATCAATAGCTTATTTCCACCATCGAAAACAAAGTAACTCCATCAATTACAATATCTACAAGCCTACTACTTATATTTGGCATGATAATCGATATACAAAAAAGACTTTGATTTATAGTGTGTATATATATTTTTTCTTCGCAACAGCCTGCATTTTATTTTGCAATATATATCATAAATGTATATACATAATCGTATATAGAAATAATATCGCTATACTAAATAGAAAAGATTGATATAACAAATGGCGTGCGTTACAAATAGTGTCTCTAAAATCGGACAAATCAGTCGTAAAAAAGGGATTCCTGCGAAGACATCCACTGAATCTCGGTGGGTTTGAGGCTCGGCATAAAAATGTGAAGCTGTGGCTTTCTCGGTGGTACCCAGAGCGAAGACGTTGATTTGCCAGCTTTGTCGTCGACGACGTCGTTATCGAGTTTTCCCGGCTCTTTGTCGCGACAAGCTTGACTATTTCCTTTCTCCGACGCTTTCCTCCTGCACGAGCGCCTATCTCCAGCCTCGAGGTTCTTCTTCTCGCGAAGCATGAGATATTGCGTAGGTACGACGATACGCATGGACGTACCTTCGTCTTTGAAATTCGAGAATTTACGTCTTGATGACGGTTGTTTATCCTGCGCTACCGGTTCGTTAAAATTGCGTACCTTTCCGGACAAATCGAGCCACTGGAGAACCCTCTCCGAGAGTGTATTGAGCTGAGGTGTCTCGTTTGTTTGTTCTTTCGCTTCTTCGGAAGCAGAAATCGGCGCCGACCGTTGACGCTGTTGAAATCGGCCACAGCTCTGCTCTATGTCGTCTGGACTAGTCTTGTCTACGAGGAATCGCAACTTAACAAAGCAATTGTCGAATCTCGTTTGAATTGGCTCTGGCCTCGAAAAATCGCGGTCTTTTGACGGAACCGCTGCGGTCGCCGACAACGTAGTCCGCGGTCGTCGTCGCGGCGCCTTCAGCAGCGGGTCGTCTTGCGACAGGATCGCGTGACGAACCCCATCGACCCACACCATCCGAACGGAAATCGGTCGCTCGCTTGATGACCAAATAGCCGGCATTTTTGTACCGAGTAAAAAGTTATTTTTAACTTATCACTTGTAATCACGGGGTTTCATCGAGTTTTTCTTTCCGTAACGTCGAATAGAAATATCCATTTGAAAAATGAATCGGAGGTGTGCTGTCGAAGTTTCTCCGGATATGCGCAAAGGAAGGGAATAAATAATAAACGAGGAAAAAGAAAGCGAGATAAATCGCACGAGGCCGACAGGGAGCGGAAGTAAAGAATCGAGGGAAATAAACTTATATCGACTGTTCGAGAAGGCAAGGAGTCGACGACTGGCGCGACGAAGCGCGACGAAGCGCGACGAAGCGCGAGCTTGCAGAGAGACGGACACGCGATCTATCCGATGCGCGCAAGCGAGCTAACTCCGAGACGTTTGCGACCGTCTGCCGCGCGATACGACTTTACGAATATATAAATCAAGCAAAAGTTCGCCCGAAAGAAAGCGCGCGCACGCAAGTTCGTGGTTCGAGCTCGCGGTTCGAGCTCGCGGTTCGAGCTCGCGGCTCGTTAACGCAGAGTGTTGGACATTAAAGCTCATATATTTGCGCTGCGCGTCGCGCCTGTTCTGCAGCGTCTTTTCTATATACATAAAGCTGAATTTCTCGTCACAGATAATACTCGTCACAGTCTTCACATATTATAATACTTTTTTTTCTTTTCCGTCTCTGTTGCGTTCTACTTTACTTTTTCTACGTTATATACACCATTTGCTTCGATAATTCTACTTATTTCTTTAAAACTGCTCGAATTTTTTTTTTGTTCGAGTGAACAGCCAAACTAACAACTTTAACTATAATAGGCGGAATTTTTACGTTACATTTAAATTTCGTAGTAATTATTTATTTACTCCCAAATTTAGAGTTTACGTTTCACTACGAAATTTACAGTGCTTTTTCAGAATAATGTTTCACTCGAAGATACGAGTAAAATTGCAATTGCGTCTAAATGTGTTGTCTAACGCTCAATCAATATCCCAAGGCTGTTGCAGGCAGCTGGCCCAAAAATAATATTTAAGAATATATAATATTTAAGAGTTCCAGATCGTAATAAATGTGTAAATAAGCCAAAATTTCAAGAAAAATATTATCGAATTAAATTGACAGAGAATCAATATTTTTGACATCCACATTAGAATGAAAAGAAATCGCTTCCACATAGGTAGAGTAGTAATTAACAAACTACTCTGCTCTTATCTGATGGTAACAATTTACAAAACGTTATGAATTGTTAACTAAAAATTAAGTATAGTAATCAGAAAGAAAGTTGAAATGGTAACATTCAATTTTAAGTTTGCAATATCAATCGACTAACCTTTACGGTTCATGGCTAATTATTTTAAACCAAAATGTTCATTTAATTCAAAATTTATTATTATTACTGATAAGGTTTTCTATCGGCTACTTAAAGGTATAGATTTAACTTTGGTAATGACTTTTTATAAATATGTTCAAGACATTCTTGAAACTGCAATCTTAGTGAATTATGTGTTATTCTAGTAATTTTAATATTTCGTATTTATATATGATCGTAAGATGATGGGAATATTATTTAATTGACACTGTGATCGTGATGAATAAGTATTACCTGTATGCAATGCAGAATATTGGAACTAACTAGAAAATTATTATATTCTTCGCTTTCTCAAAATTAAAAAAAAAAGCAGTTGTGTTAAAATAATTTCACAATATGTATAATAATTCTTCTATACAAATTCAGTATTTGTGAAAAGTATGGATTATTCAAATTCAATCAATAATAATTTAAAAGTCTTTTAAGAAGCATACAAATTTGCATACAGTAACATACCTCATAACTGGGTGGAGAAATATGTCGTGCTTGAAACCTCGATCGTAGAGGAGGATCTAATGGGTGTCCTGGATAGCGAGGTGCTGGTAATCCAAGTGCAATGACTCTAAAATCTTCACTAACTCTTACCAATCTCCATGCATCTAATTCTTCTTGACTATGCTCCTATACAAAAATAATAAAACCTCACATACTTATATAAAAATAATAAGAACAATCAATATCTATACTATATAAATAATAACCTTTAATAATGTATCATATCTTGCAGCAGGTATTAAAAATCTGCCATCTTCAAGATGCATTTCCCTATTTTCTAGTAAATTATTCAAAATTGGCAGCACGTTTCTCTCAGCTTTCTCAATTCCTTCAAGAATTAAAATTCTACCATTGGTTGCAGCTCGTAAGGCACTTTGATCATGATAATATGCAGTTCCATTTTGAATTTCTTTTCTTTGTTTTAAATCAGCTTCAGTTGTGTCACGAGATAATGCAATCATTTCCACTTCTCGCTCTGTCAATTCCATAAAAGCCATTGCTAAATTTCTTCTTTTTAACCCTGGAGCTCCCATTAAAAACATATCTTGTCCAAGAATATCTTTTTGCAACATCCATCTTAAGTGTCTCAAGGTTTCTTGATTAGGATTTTTTAATACTAATAAATACAATAATTCATTACTTAATTATACAGTATAATTACAAAATTAATTCTGCATTCCTTGCAACTCACAATATTTCCTTGGCACGTATTCAGGATTTTTTGGAGGCTTTATTGTTTTTGAAACGTCATTAATCGTCACAATCACGTCATCTATTAAAATTAAAATGTCAAAATTAATGAATTAAACTTTGCATAAAATTAATTTCTTACTTGGAGATATAATAAAAATGAAAGTTGCCTGTTTTGTATCTTATTTTGAAATAGAGGTTAGGAGATATTTTAATCCTCTGTGTGCCATTAAAAATATTGTCAACACTTGTAACTCTTCGAGAAGCAAAGGAAATTATCGACATTTTGTACTTTTGATAAATAAATGAGTACTTGATCTTACGCGTTTTACAAACATAAAATGACTCGAGCACAAATCATGGAGCATCTTACAGACGATACTGAATTTTCTATCGACACCGCATTCCTCTTCCTCTGTCTCGTCCTTTCACGTCTTACGATCTTACGACTCTTTCTTACGACTCTTTCTTACCAGCTCTTACCAAATACACGATATATGATTCAGTGTTAATCGTCAATGAGACCGATTACCGACTTGTCGTCTGAGATCTGACCGCAAAAGTGTGGTAACTCCTAACTCGATAGCTCCAATGTCCAATCTCCAATGTCACGTGGTCTATAACAAAATATTCTTCTTTTAATTTCTTATCAGTCTAAGTGTGGTGAGATAAATGGCAAAGGAATACTCGCCTATTTAATATAATTATCGTGGTACAATAACTTTACTTATGTAAGAATAAAAAACGATTTATTAAATTCTTCATTATGCTCATAATTTACATATGTTTTAATAGAATAATTAAAGTATCAAACAGGTTGTAGAATTTAAATTTAAATAAAATGCTTACAACATACAAGTATATTATTAACAAAATTAATATTTGTTACGAAAAGGTAAATAGAAACTTGACTAGCGCCATGACATTGAAAAATTAACGAAAAAATAATTTTATAAGTTCGTAATGCGCATTTTTTTAAATAATCGTACGTTGTGTCTTATAATAACTAAATGATTAAACTATACTGTTTTCTTCAGTACTTTTAAATTATTAAAAATCTAATTGCATCACTGATACGCTATTCGAAAAATAAAATAATAATTGATAAGTGTGCCTTGTGGATGCAAATTACAATCAAAGGTATATATAACTTTTCAATGTTAGATGCAAAATATCTTAGCATCTAATTACTATGAATTATATAATGGTCTATATATGTTAATAATGAGTATTCACACAGCGTGACTCACAGATGTAAGATTTATAATTTTCAGACATACAAGCACACAGTAATAAGCATGTCCTAAAGATCACATTTTAAAAAAGATTCAAAATTAAATTTTTCTTTAAATACATTTTTGTGTATATCTTAAAGTTAATTTTTGTGATGATTGTTGATTTAGCAGTAGCTTTGTTAAAGGGTAATTAAAGGTTCTTCTGTAAAAATATAAAGTTTTATTAAATTTTATAAATTATATGACTTTAAATCACTGTATTCATAGACTGAAAGTCTACTCACCTCTTCATATTCGTCTGCACGTCTAGAATTCGCAGGATAATAGTCTACAAGTAAAGGACGAGGTCTTTGACCTATACCTAATGGCTGTTGTAATCCACAAGCATGTTCTTCATTCGTTATCACTGCAACTAAAGTTTTGATCACTTGTTCATCTTGTTGAGACATAAGTTTATTTGGATTTTTCATACGACGTAAGAATAATGCATTCCACTTTTGTCTCAAATGTAAAACTAATTGAGCAGCTTCTGGATCAACTTTGAAAACAATCCAATCGTCAAGTTTTAATATTGTCGTTCCTTCGTGACTTTCGTCAACTTCAGAATCAGATTCACTCTCTGGTATACCTGTAATAATAATGTTATATTAATAAAACGGTAGTAAATACTTTAATGAATCATTAAAATAACACTTGCATTCTGCTTCATAAATGACATCCATTGGTAATCGAGCTGGTCCACTAAAAATTGCTACAGTAATAGGATTAACTAAAGTAACAGTCCTAGCATGACAAAATCGGCCAGAACGACTCATTTCTTCATAGAGCATCCAGTCGCAAGGCAAGGAATTTACGCTAGCAGCATGTACTTGAGTTGAAGTTGTTCTCAGAGATTTTGAAAAATCTCTTAAGGTTGACGAAGGATGGAAGAAAACTTTGACTTCTCTCCTAAAAATGAAGATTATAAATATCAAGGATTGGTTATTTCGAATCTGTGTTATTAAATTAAAAATTAAAAATTAAAAATTACTGACTGCGTTCTTAATTGGGCATGTTCCCGATCGACACGAATCAAATTTGGATATAGCCCAGCTGTTAAAGCTGCTTTAACTACTGCCCAATTTTCAGAATTGGAATTCAAATCTCTTATATCACCAGATCCTCTGGATTTTACAAAACCAGATGCTCGTAATTGACCAAGTAGTTGAGTTCTCATTCCAACAACCATTTCCATTACAGCTGATGAAACGAAGTTCTTTTCACAAAAACTTCTTTCCCAACCATTTGCTCTTGCATTTTGCCAAATTTGAAATGCTCTGAGTACTGCCATATGATCAGAAAATGAACTGGATGCAAACTCCTTACGAGCCAGCACTGCTGCTTGTTTCTTTGATGGTTGAAATGGTATAAGAAATGGATCCCTAAAGAATGAAAATTTTCACTAATACTGAATACACGTAATTATTACTCAAAATGAAATAGTTCACTTACTTATACGCTAAACTGCAAACGATTGTTAAGATAGGATCAAGACATTTGAGAACAACTGCATAAAGTAACATCTTTCCTAAACGAGGCTCAATAGGCAAATCTAAGAGATGGCTTCCTAATTCAGTAAGATCTTCCCACGGATCAAGAGCATCAATAGTTTTAAGCAACTGAACTGCGTTTCTTGTTATGACGTTGGAAGGGGGCTCTATGGCTTTTTCTAAAAATTCAGCTATAGGTGTATTGCCTGGTGCTAAATGCTTTGTGTAGAGACATAGTTGCTGCAAAGGTAATCTTAACATTTCTGGTGTTTGATACAATTGCATACTGTCGTAGCGAACTGAAGAATAAAGACGGTAACATATACCTTTTTGGCATCTTCCAGCTCTACCTTTACGTTGTTTGGCACAAGCTTGGGATATCCAATTCGATCGCAACATGCATACACCAGACATAGCATCAAATGACTTTTCCTTAACTTTACCTGAATCAATGACATACACAACGTCATCGATGGTTATACTAGTTTCAGCAATATTTGTGGATAAAATAATCTTTCGTGTTCCTTGTGGGCTGGATCTAAATACTCTTTTCTGATCACTTGTTTGCATGTTCGAATGTAGAATGTACAAATTATAACGATTTCCTTGATTCATTCTATTGTCTCCATTAACTTTTTCTCTCATGGTAACAATGTCATCGTATCCTGGCAAAAATACCAAAATAGATCCTGCAGGCATTTTCAAATGTATATGCAGTATTAATGCCAAAAGGAAATTATAATCTACATTCTCATCGTTGAAAGTATGATGGTAAATATCAAGTAACATTTTATCATCTTCCAAAATAGAAGCGTTCTTAGGTTTCGACAGTTCATCTTCCTGAATAGAACAATCATATGTTTTTATGTAAGCTTCTATTAATTCTGCACATTCAGATTGCTTCATATTTTTTGCCCAATCCAAAGCTGTCCAATCATTGCAAGACTTTAAGTTTAAATTAGCACCAAGATTTAAAAGTTGTTCAACGGTATTAATAAATCCACGACCTGCAGCTACCATTAGCGTCGTTACAAAAGTTTTTGAATGTTGATAATCTACTGAAACATTCTCTGAATGTATTAAATGTAAAATTTGCGTGAACATGTCTTCTTCTCCAGATAGCCATGCATCAGCGATTGCCTTGTCCATTTCTTCAATAAGCCATGGTTCTAATTCAACCTTTTCTGAAACAGGTTCATTTTGCTGTTTTTGAATTGGAATAGGAATTGGATTTTTTTCTTTGTTTTTTCCACTTGCAGATGACGTTGGTTTGTACTGAGTCCAAGACTCCAAAACTTTTTGTTGTTCTTTGCTATGTATAAGTTCTTTTTTTTTTGATAGCATCTCTTTTGTCATGTAATTGGTAATTTTCAAAATATCTTCTAAATAATATATATCTACATCGTATAGTTTTCCGGGAACACTTACTACTGGACAGTTATTAAAATATTTTGTAAATATTGTTGTGTCGATTGTTGCACTCATTAGAATTACTTTCAAGGATCTATACTTAACAAGAGCATCTTTCAATGCAATTAGAAGAAAATCACAAAATCTGTCACGTTCATGAACTTCATCAACAATTATATGAGTTATCATAGCTAATGCTGAATCGTCTCCCATAAGTGTTCTCAAAAGAACACCATTAGTACAATATGTTAGCAAAGTTTTTGGAGCTACTCTGCTTTCAAGTCTTATTTGATAACCGAACGTCTGACCAATTTTTTCATCTCGTTCAAAGGCTACTCTCTCGGCAACCGATACAGCGGACAGTCTTCTTGGCTGAGTGCAAATTATTCTGCAAGTTTGATTTTTTTGTTGACAGTTTTCCAAGATAAACTGAGGAATTTGTGTAGTTTTACCACAGCCAGTCTCTCCTGCTATAATAACAACCTGATTCGTACTCAGTGTCTGTATAATTTCTTCTCTTTTTGTTACAACTGTTAATGAATTCCGAAAATTCAGTACATCATAATTAGTTTTTAATTGAGGTACTTGTGGTATGCTATTATTCAGTCTGCCCATTGCCTTTGTATTAGTAGTAACTGGAAAAAAAGTTATCTTTAGCTGAAAAACAAAGAAGTAACGCAGAAGCTTAAGAGACAATGTTACCTTCGGATTCAACAGTTCTTTCTCTTTCCGTTGGTGGCAACAAGTCCCTACGTTCTTTACTTTCCAGGGGGCATTTTTTAATTAAATTATAAATTGCTTGTCTTGACAATTGCTTCAATTTAATCACAGCATCTGCTTGAACTATAGTAGAGCCTTCTCTTTTGAAAACAGTTAGATAACGATTAGCACCTCGGCTGCAAAACAAAACAAAAGAAAAATCCTCATCAAATCAACAATTACAGAATAATTTTCTATAAAGCAGTAAATAAAATGATATTAACCCTCTGCTTTTAGATTTGAGACCTAAGTTTAGAGCCAAATCGTGAATGTAAGCTCTTTCATCGGCTGTATAAGAGGAAGGAAACTCTAATTCCTTCTGATCAGCAGTTTCCATTAATTTCTTAATCGTCAGATTTACAGCTATTCTCGTGTCTTCTCCTATCTCGCGATGCCGTTGATTTTTTCGTCGTGGCATATTTGCTATTTCCTTGTATTTGAAGTGACTTATTCATAAATGTTTAAATGAAATATTCAATTACTAATGAAACTATTGAACTTCGGTGAAAGATGCAAGATGCATATCCATGTCTTGCGATACTGTAATTGAAGGTGCTGTCGCAAAACACAGGAATAAGTCAGGAACGCTTCGACTTCTTTCGACCACGGTGCAGGTTCGACCGTTCGACGGGTCGAGGCAAATTCCAAAAATCGACACAATATGGCGCGAAATTCAACGAATCGAAGCTCATTCTAAACCGCCTCAATGTCAGCTGATTTTTCTGCTGCTTATCGGTCGATCCTCAAAACTTTTCTAGTTATTTCACTAGTTTTCGCGCTAAAAATGCCAGTTTCTTGGTTTCTTCTTCATTCTGAGATTCGAAGTAAAGAGCAATGAGCGTTAGACCGAAAGGAAGACTTTCAAACATCGGTTCCTACTGTAAACCATATATTCTTAACAATAACATAATGTTAATATCTAAATATCAATAGTTAACGCATAGTTACTGTATACACGTACTGTATACACGTACTGTATACACGTACTGTATATAATCCGGCAACATCGAATGCGAGGGATTCGAGGTAGGAGACTGCGCTGGCTATTCGACAATACCGTCCTTTTAACGACAGATCACTCACTGTCCCTCTAATAAATCAATTTTCAAATAGAATATATTCTGCTTGGCTCTCTGGATATTTATCAATTATATTTTTACAACAATTCAATAAATTACAAACATAGTCATGCGATCTCCGAAGCTTTGAACTAGTGTCCATTGCAGAATCCCTATGATAATTGAAATAATTTTAGCGATTTACCTTGAGGTAGCTGCGATGCTCAGTAATCAGAGAAGAATAACAAGCATCCTTACCTACCGAATATCCTCGATATCGATAATACAAACATTACAAATTCTTATAATATTCTTATTGCCGATAATTAACATTATTATCGGAAAAAACGCAAACTACGCATTTAGCACTAGAAAATGTAAAGTGATACAGACCGTAGGTTTATTATCATAAATTTGTATGTCAAACCTGAAAATATCGATGCAGTTAGAAAACATGTTGAACATCACGAAAACGAATCTTTATTGCTCACAGCGGTAGAAAAAGAGTAGTAATAATGCTTTAGAAGGCTTACAACTACGCAAATTCTACCTTAATCATAGTCATATTAGTATGTCTAAAACGAATGATTAGAATTGAATGTGCATCATCTCGAAGAATACTCACCTGTAACGGTTGGACAAATTATTATTGAGATAGGAGAGAAAAAAGGAAAATTCCAACACCAGTTAATAGAGTAGACAGGACTGATAAGATTAAAAATTAAAATTCAAAGAAAAGAAATCATAGAATATAAAAGAGGTTGTCTAAACAAGTTGTTTAAGCAAGTAAGAAATATTGTATTTCTATACGAGAATCTGCAATGAAAATAATAATGATTAGCATGCAGTTGTTGCTTTACTCAATTCTTTAGATAATACATGTGTACATGAAATGGTGAAGTACGTATTGCAAAGTCTGCGAAGGATGTATGAATAAATTTCTCTTATTCCGAGAACGCGACTTGTTTGATTGTCATCTACACATACTTACTTGACTTTGTAAATAAATCTCTACCACATAACTTGTACTTGGTCGTGAGCTTTATTTCTGTATATTCTGTATGATTTACGTATATTTTCAACGAATTATTTATTTTTGTCATTCGTGAATAATACTTTATATTGCAGCCTCGTTCCCGTAATAAAAAATTAATTTATCGATCTCACTCAATTATACAGATATTATAAACAAAAAATAAGTGCTTCATCAAAGAAGAAATCATGCATTCAATTACTACAATAAAAATTGCAATTAACAAATAAATATTCGATTTAAAGATTTCAGTTAAACGACATATTTTCCGTTAGAACATTTTTCTAAATACTGCCTACTTAGACTCTAGACGGTATTAATTTTTTCATTATAATTAATTACAATAATATCAAATAATCTATTGAAATGAAATCTTTGTAAAACGTAATTATTTATAATTAGAAGAAATTATAAAAGTATAATCGTATACTTCTATGATACACTTCATTCTGCAGCGATTAAAAAGCTATAGACTCTAATGTAGTTTGAGAACGACGATTTTTCATTTCATTGAATTTTTTCTTAACAAAGTACATTGTCTGCCCGTAACTCTGTACAATACAAGCATACGCGCATGCTTATATTATCAGAGATTCTTGAATTGTCTTTAATTAGTTTTCCATGTTCGTTCATGAGCATTTGAAAAGGAGGTATAAGAAACATTACAAAATACATAAGTTTATAAACTGCGTATATAAGCTTATCATTTTATTGTAAATTTAATTCTATATCTATTATAACTTATTACCTCTAATTTTCGTTTTCTTATCAATCATTTCTTAGTTTATTTACATACTAGTTTCTATTTTTAACTTAAAATTACAGTATGTTAAAACGTCTATTTTTCGTAAATAATGTTCTATAAGCAAAATTTGAATAAATTACAGTTTCCTCAATTAAAAAAAATATAAAAAAAGTTTTGTATTTACAAACTTGCTTTTACTAAGTATTTTCAAATTAAAATTCTTATCCTACATCTTAAATTCATTTCATCCCTTAATGTTGAATATTTTAGAGCGAAGTTGAAAAGCTAACAAATCGAAAAAATATTCTTTTTGTTCAACAACGGTTAGCAGAAAATCACTTTTATTTACAAATGCAAATCGTTGAAATCAAAGTTACAAAATTATTTTCAGATCGATGCATTTTGCATAAGGGGCTTCTTGTCTTGATAAAAAATTAACTTTGAAGTTTTACTTACTGTCGTTTATTTTTATTCATAAAAAAATATTAGCGCAAAAATTGTGACCCTTAGTAGTCATCAATAAACATAAAACTGGATTATACAATGTTTATTTTTAAATGAAATCATTCGTTTGGTCAAAAATGTACAAATAAACACAAAGTAGTTAACGCGAAACTCATGAACTGTGTTCAATCGTGAATTAGAAAAACTAAAAAAAGCAAAGTAATAATTATGAAAGCTTGTTGTCATGTTACCGAAAAGAAACTTATCCACAGAAGCCAACAGAAAGGATATTTTTCAATCAAAGAAATTACTCTCATTATAACACGTCGTTTCGTTTCTCACTTGTAACTCGTAATATTTACAGGATTAACATTTTACAAGTGTTAAAAAAGTAAAAAGAAAATGATTGAAAGGTTCGAAATAGCCTTGACACAAAAGTATCGTCTTTATTTCTATAAACCATCCGATGAATTCCATTGCACCGTGCCGATTTTTTTATTCCTCCTTTTTCGCTCTACAGCGCTATAACAGCAGCACTTTTTAAATTGATGAACAGACAGACTAAACGATATAACGCCAAAGCTTTTTCTGTGGAAGAAAAAGCTTGCCTACGTCCATTTGCTCATCGATCGACCACAATGATTTCTTTCTTTATATCTTTCTCTTTCGCTCTCTTTCTTTCTCTCGCTCTCTCTCTCTCTCTCTCTCTCTCTCTCGCTCTCTCTCGTTCTCTCTTTCTCTCTTTCTCTCTCTCTCTCTCTTTCGCTCTCAATCTCTCTTGTTCTCTCGTGAAAAATATCACATTTTACACTCTAAGGGCGCTAAGAAAGTCCTTGAATTTCAAATGGTTTGCCTACTGACTCGTACGTAACACGCTACTTCCCAGTCTTGTTTTTTTTCCTTTAATCTAAATCATTACTTTAGGTGGACACCGTAAATGCATCGCGCTGCTTCAGGATAATGTGGGGGAATGTGACGTCTAATGTTCATGCGGGACGTTTCTTATTTAATACTGAATCGTTTCTAGACCGTCTTGCCTTACGCACGCTTCGGCCGAAGGCTCTTACATTTTTTTATCAATTGGTTTTTCTTCACTGTCCCGGATTCATTTTTATATCTTCATGACTGAACTATGGCATTCCAAAGTTGAGTTCTCTTCGACGGGAGCATTTCGTCGGACAAGACGTGCTTGTACATATCCTGGTTTTCGAACAAAATCAGTTGTACTTCATTAAGGATACCGTACTATGATGTAAATTATAAAAAAATCTTTTCGACGAATTGAAAATTTAATATACAACATCTCTTGATACACAATTACATCGATCATCGCCATGCTGGGATTTTTTAAAATATTTTTAATTTTTCTAAAATAGAATAATTCATTACAATAAAGTTTAATTCTACTTATATCAACTCTAAAAACTCGCATAAAAATATAAAAAATCTGTAATTTTTAAAAATATTTTACTTCGCAGTATCCTTAATGCACGCAGAGTCTTCTTCGCAATCGATCTGCCTTAAAGGATACTCTGCGAGTGAAGTGAGCCTCGTGTCCCCTTGAACCCGCACGTGTACGGGCTAGGTAAAGGTGAATTGAAATTCTTGTAAGCGAATCCCCAGAACAGATCTTTTATTGATCAAAAAGTAAGGGACGACGATGATAATAATAAGAAGTTTGATTCTCTGTGTCACTTTGAATGTACCGAATCATGTTACGCAAGTATCTAAGACTAACGGATCTGTACATGTTTCGATACAAAGTGCACTCGCAGTGTATATGTGCAGTTTTTACAATTTTAACAATGTGTCTGCAGTCTGTATCTTGTTAATAGGCAGGTCGTTTTTTCAAGTACACTCTATCTTCTTCCACTTGCTTTTTCACTTTCGTTATTCTGCCCGTTTCGTTATTCTTCTTTTTTTTAGAAGAGCCTATCTAAACCTCCACATTATCTCGCACAAAGACTAGCTTTCTTTTTTTCAAACGATCCAAAATAAACTAAGGGCACTTTTAGTGGCTTATGCCCTGACCTTCTTCAAGTATCATGAAAAAACCAATTTTGATTATTATTAGGATTCGTTTTATTTCATCACTTGTAGACTTTTCACATACATCTATATGATAGAAAAGCTATGATCAATTTGTATTATACTTCCTTTTTTCTGTTAAAAACTGCTCACTAGCATCTTATAGGTCTAAACGTTTTCGCTAAACAGTCCTACAGATTGACCTCTGTCATAGTGAAGGTAAAAAGAATAAAAAAAGTTTTCGTCCATGTACAAATAAAATAAAAAAATATATACATATCAATTAAATAAAAGTAGTATTAGTAGTAGACATTATGAACTTGGAGAATTATAAGCGCGTATTAAAAAACGATAGGAAAAACGAGAAGAGAGAGTTACAGAGACAGTTAAAAAAGATAGCAGGTAATGGGCCATGATTAATTATAGATTTCAATCACTTATTTTACATTGATACGAACTCGAAACATGTCAATGATTTATAGGTCAACAAAGGCACTGCATTACAATTTGTTCTAATCAAGACGCCAGTGAACAATATAAAAAGGTATAAATCGCACATTAAGGCAAGCATCTTAATTAGAATAATAAGAAGTTGTGAAAAGTCCATGTAGCCTTGAAAATAACTTTGTCCTAATAACCAGTCAAAATTCGATTTTACTTGAAGCTTGAAATTTGGGAAGATTTTTCATTTTCTTTGTATATTTCTAAGCAGCGTTTTTCTTTATAGTTTCCAGTTTTTAAAATATTTATTCACACTCTCTCAAGCGTTTAGCTCCGACGACTTATTTACGTCTTCCTTAGTAAATGTAATACCTAAAGTTATCCTGGAAGCCTATCAGCTTGACGCTTATGACCGCCCCATTGCCTATGTCAGTTGTTGCTATTCAGCTATACGATGTGTTGGCGTATTGTGGAGCCGTCGTGCTGTTTTTCTTTTTTTTCTTAATTTTCATTTTCATTTTTTTCATTTGTGTGTATAGCATGTCGTACATAATCAACACCGCGAGTTTCGCTCTGCCCCTGCTCGCTCTCCTATTTTTTTTAAATTCAACACTCAATCATTCTCTACTCGTTGCAAAATATTCAACTACTTTCACTTATTTTATCTTGGTGGATAAAATGTATAAAAGATGGCTGGCAAGTCAATTTATCGTGAGGAAGAATCTTATCTGACTTTACGTAATGTAATCTTTTTTCTCTCATCTATTCTTCGTTTTTTTTTTTTGTATTTTTTTCTTTTTAATGTAACTCCCCATATCGACAAGCGTACCTCGCCTAACTCGTGTAACCCTCCGCGTAGTTGAACCTAAAAAGTGAAGAGAGGGTACCGTTAGTTTTATCTCATGAATCATTTGTTCATGTTAATTAAAGAGTAGTAACGAAGCCTAAGTTAAACCTATCTCTCGAGTCTCGCATTTTTGTTTTCGACAATCTAATCGCTAAAACTTGGCCTAACCTAAAAATCTGTAGCCTACTTGGGCTGCTGAGCCTGGTATTGTTGATAGGAGTCGTCCGGTGACGCTGCGTTGCTCGTCTGCTCGGAATCGCCCAGGGTCATTGGAGCGTGGATGATGCTGGGTGCCGGGTAGGTGTACTGATACGGATGTGGACTTATGTACTGCAAAGAAAATAATGTTTTACTAACTTTTAAACCAAAAGAAAATTGTAGTAATGTAATTATACTTACGGAACCAGTGCCAAGATGTAATGCGGACATCTGAGTCGTAAGTTGTGGAATCATGCTGTATTGTGGGTTACTGGGATCAGCCGATGGCATCATCTGTAATGTGTGATAAAAATCCAAAGTTAAATACGGCAAAGCGATCAGAGTTTGTTAAGATGGTAATTCATAGCTAATTAAATTTCATTTTCTGTCAATTATTATTCCGAAAAATGTATAAAATTTTAACGGTTAAGCAATTGAATGTTTGCACTCTAATATTTGGATAAACTGTCCTACAAAAGGCCGTTCTCGAATGAATAATCGTTAAGCGTTTAAAAATAGACTGTCAAAAAAGAAAAAAGCCGCGCCACGACAATTGAAAACCGGCCTAGGTTAGAAAAACTCACGTCGACCTGTTGCATATGTGGAGGAGTCTGGACGAGGTATGGCGTGACCCAGGGCCCGCCGGGCACGTTGAATTGGGGCATCGCTTGGCTGTAGTGTCGACCGTATTGGGTGAGGGCTGCCGTTGGCAGCATGTGGGCCGTCGCTACTCCATTTTGGCCGACCGCAGTCGTGTCGTAATTCAAAGTCATATTCTGCTAGACGAACAAATTATATATTTATCAATTAACATTCGTCAATTACCTAAACTCATCTGTGTTTAATGACACGCGCGTAGCAATAATTGTATTTTTTTTTATCAATTTAGTCAATATAGACAGATGAACTTCTCGAATGATATATCCCATATCCCATGGCAAATTCAACTTTGCATATACTTTTAAAGTCGAATTTCTTCTGAGACATTTCGATGATAATGAAAGAATGAAGCTCCAATTACCGAATTACTCACATCACCCGTTTCCCTCCATATTGTACTCTTGTAAAGAGACTTCTTTTTGCTGCCGCCGTCGGCAAATTTAACTAGCAGAGGATCCTTGCCTCCGTGTAACGCTTTGCCATTGAACATCTGTATAATTTGTTCGCATTTTTCTTTGGACTCCATCCTAAAAGAACAAAAGCAATCATGTTAGCCAGCATATCAATTGTTCGATTTATGCTGTCAAGGATAAATTATGACAATAAAATAAAACAGTTCATTGGCCACAAGAAAAAGGATAACTGCATTTTTTTACATTAACTATACATTTAATAACGATCCGTATACTTAATAGAATAGTTGTGATCCATTCTGGTAAGTGTTTGATATTTCAGTTTCATGGCGCGTAATCAATTAATTTTTATCAGACAACGTTTTAAATGCTTGTCCAAGATAGCACTTTGGAATGAAATGGCTTTTGTAACATAATTCTGTTTTTAATTATTTTACACGCTTTTGAGAGACGTATCAATCCAAAGTGCTGCTCTACTGGAACATATTAAGCATACATTAGTAAAAATTGAAAATCAAATTCCAAATTTTTTATGACTCATTATATGATCCATTCACTCGTATGCTTAACATTTAACTGGTGAAATTGCAATATATGGAATGAACGGGCGTATTCTTTGACTTATTCTATGAGTCTTACTGAAAATGGCACTTTTTAAATTTAACTTCTAGAAATGAGAAAATTCAGCACAGAAATTGTAATATATGTAGAAAAAACATTATAGTAGAAAAATTAACGAACCTTGCAAATCCAACGCCTTTACTTTGTCCGGAAGTATCGCGAAGAATGCGCGTGGAGATGACTTGGCCATATTGAGCGAGCAGTCCTTCGACATCGTTCTCTTTGAAGGACAACGGCAAGTTGGCAATATACAGATTGGTTGGGTCCTGCTCCTGTTGCTGAAGAAATTAACGAAGAGACTATGCAATTTATTGTCTTCCGGTAGCTGAGCCTGTGGTCCCTCACTAATCTTTTATTTATTTTTTTATTTCTAATCATAAAACTTTCATTCTCCGATTCAATAGACTCATGTGACATCCCAGATTCTAAAAGAGAACCACTAGATCGATATAGTTAGAACTTTAAGGTATACTTTGTAGACGACAGAAAAATTACTTATGCTAATAGTGATCTTCAATATTTATCGGATTCTAAGATGTCGACAACATGTCTTTTGTATCGTTATTTTTAATCGAAAGCGTTTCTCAATGACTCGAATTCCTTGAATTGTATTTTTCGAATAAATCAAGATGAATGTATGTTCATATATATATATAATATATATACTTATTAAATAACTGTGATAAAACAAAATTCTTTTCCATACAATATATGTATAATATTCATACTTGTTTATTTTGGTTGTTCAATGAGATAGTAAGGTAAAAAACAATGAAGTCTACAACAATAATAAAGCTACAAAACAAAATAGACCAATAAGCTATGACAGTACTCGATTTGACTATGTATAGACTGCAGAAAATGCAAATAATGGCGGACATTATAGATGTTTCAAATAGAGAGTTCGAGGTATGAACTGTTTGTTTCTGAATGTCGAAAGTTTTATCATGCTCCATTGCATTACGTTACCACATTCTGGTGGCTCTCAAATTTGCTTTATTTATAAAATGTATAGTGATTAAGAACAGTTTTGACAAAAACAAATCTCACTCTCTGTATATATATATATATATATATATATATATATATATATATATATATATTTATTTATATACATATATAAAAAATAAGACTCGCGCTAAGTTCTACAAAAAAGCAATTATAATTACTACTTCACGGCTTCTTTGATACAAGGCTCGAATTTACAGACAACACATGACAAATTTAAGTTTTGTGAAAAACTTGACATCGAAAGAGTTTATCTACGAGTGGAGAAGGAGAAAGTATAGTACTGAAATGAGCCATTGAAAGCTATTACTAATAGACCCAGTTTTTATATTTGAAAATTTCTTTTACAACATTATGCTAAACGAAAACGAATAATCGAAGCATAGTTAGACTAATCAGAGCGTATCAGACAAATAAAAAAAAGGTTCACTATCACAGAAAAAATAGTGTCACGTGGAAAATACAAATTACACGGTTGCATATGGTACCATAAATATTCACAGTTGAAGAGAATAGAAATACGGGAATATGTCATCGCGTTTTATCTTTTTTAAAGAAATATTATTGAACCGAAATATAATAAATAAGCACATTTTGAGATCCACCATTTCTCTCAAATCTCAATCAAAACTACTAATACTTGATTATACTTATACTTTACGACAATTTACTTCAATCTTGCGAATGCATTAAAAAAAAAGAAAAACAAATAATGAGAATGTCATTGTGTAAGCCAAGCTGATGGCATTTACATAGTATTTAAATATATATAGTATAATATTTATAACTGTAATTATTTGAAATAAAATTTTTACTTTTTATTTAATAAAACTTATGTATTCAGTATATTTAAATATAAGGTCGTGCATGATTCGTAGAAAGAAACATTCATCTTTTAAACTTGCAATTTACAACATTGTTTAGGAAATCAATTTTTTAAAGAGATTTTATAGAAAGTATTGAATCCTGCACGACGTGTATCAATAAGATAAAATATTCAACATTAGTTGGTTGTACATATCGTTTTAATACAAATGTAAGAATTAAAAAAAGCAAGGCGTATGCCAATCAGAGCCAACCAGCACCACAAGGGTAAGATATAGCACCTGATTCTGATTAAAAGGCAAAAGAGCCACCGTCAAAGTTAAATGAGCATGTTTTGATATGATAATATATCATCCGATGCAAAGTTAATAGGTAAGTACGTTTCATTTAGTAGATTGTTAATTAGTAATAGATTTTAATGTTACAATTTTTCAAATGCGCTACATGCGTTTGATTGTAATTGTTTTTAGAAAGTGGCACCTCGTTTTTCAATCACTTTGGGTTAGATAAACCATTCCGAGTTAGTTTTATTTGGTAATATGATTGAAATCAGTCAGTTTGTCAACTTGCAAGATTTTATTAATCTGTACGCCTGCTGTTATCCTATCGAATTTCATTATTTTATCATTTTAACTTTTCTTAATTGTTAATTTTTTTTTATTGTCAAAAAAACAGTAATGTAAAATAAAAAATATGTTTTTAGTACGTTTATGTACATACTTGTAACAAAAACAAAATCTACTAAGTCATTATCTAAAGAATGTACAATGGAAAAAACAGCGATTGTCCGATTGTTCTCTTGCGATCGTCATGTTTTTAAATACTAAAGAACGTTTAAAACAAATCGTTTGCAAAAATTCAATAACTTTTAATGCGATGATACTAGTAGTAGCCTGTGCTGCCATACTTCTATAAAATCAATTCAAAAACGAATATTTAATTTGTATACGAATTAACGGTAATGAGAACCTTTTTAAGCTTTGTTAAAAAATAATGAATATTCAACGAAAATTTCGAAATTTACCAAATACTCTAAATGAACAAGTTTACTTGTCTAGTATAAAGCCAAGTATATCTGAGATTTAAAAAAGCAGTAGCTTTATGCGCGAAAGCTCAAACTTGAAGAAAAAAAATAAATTTGAAAATTTTTGTTCAGTAATACCAGATTTTTACAAGTAATAAGTACAATTTAATGCGACGAGCTGAAAGAAGGTAAACTTAATTGTTTTAACATTTATAAAATAGCATAAATAAGTCTCTTTAACTGTATTATTGCAAATTTTTTTAAACTCACAAAACATTAAAAGGTGAATTTCAATTTAAGCGCATATTTAACAAAACTTGAAAGTCCTCAGAACCACAGTATGGCAGTGGTCATTAAAAAGCTTAGGATGCCAGTAGTATCAATAATAATAATTTTTTTCGTTCGTAGCTATAAAAATATTGACCACTGGTGGCTCGTATTAATGGCTTTAATGTATGTGATTTTTTAACATGATTTTAAACGTGTTTAACATAGCAGAAATCAGCAATTGTAGCTGAGGTATAGCAGCAAGCATTGACAGGTTGGTAGGTGATATAAGATAGTAGAGAGATAGATTCAAAGACAGAATCAGTGGTAAATGATTACTTTTGCATAGTCGAAGTATTAATAGTATTAAAGACTATTAGTAGGTATGAATCATGGTGACGAAATGTTTGTTTGCTCCGACAACAAAATTCTTCGATAATCAATTACTGATGAAAAATGTTAATAAAAATCGACTATTAAAAATACTACGATTTTCCAAAGTCCATAAATAGATTTTTGTCCATAAATAATTTTAATGGACTTCAAAATGGCAATAATAAAAATTTCTTTGTATAAATTGAAAAAAATTAAAACTTTCAACAAAATTTGAAAACGTTACATTAATAATTTTATAATATTCTTGTTTCGTCGTATGGGTTACAGGATGTCGGAAATAGATGTTTCTGGAAGAGAGATTTTGTTTTCGGGAATTCGGAATATAGGGTAGTAGAGAAGAAGAAGGAGAATAAGAAGAAGAAGAAGAAGAAGAAGAAGAAGAAGAAGAAGAAGAAGAAGAAGAATGAGAAGAAGAAGAAGAAAAAGAAGAAAAATACGAAGAGGAAGAATATGAAGAAGAGGAATATGGGAAGAGAGAGAGAGAGAGAGAGAGAGAGAGAGAGAGAGGGAGAGAGAGAGAGAGAGAAAAGGTAAGGGGCATAGAGAAAGAGAGAGAAAGGTTTACTGTTACTCTGGTATTACTGTACTTGCATGCACAACCAACGTACACTGGCCAGTCTACGGATCAACCAGATACCCACTTTCGCCATCTGCGCTTGGATACCCTTGGCGACCAGGGCTTTGACAGCACCCTCTGCCGCCACCGGTGATTCAAAGTCTACAAAGCCATAACCTGAAAAAGAAAAAACGCAGCACAGGTAAGTTCACAGTTACAATTATATTTCTTGTGTATATAAACTATCTATTAAAGCAAAAAGATTTCAGTCGTTTCGGTGCAACAAGTCAACTTGTTCAAAACCGATTAGTGACCCAAATTTTTGTGCTCGATCACTGCTACTAACTAGGCTAATCAAACTAAATCAAATGTCTATAAAATACTACATGATAAAACATTTAATGCATACATAAACTGAACAGTGACCTTGTAACATTGATGTAATATTTTTAATGAAAATTTAATTCTTTTTAATTGTATACCTAACAATATACCTATATTTTACATGGTCACTAGTCATTTATCATGATCACTTCAATTTAGGTAGTATCTACCTTTTGTATTCCAAAAAAATATTGCTATGCTTGATAAAGAGTAAATATAGTACAGTTTTAAGTAGTACAAAGTCTACTCTATGTTCTAAGAAACTACGCAAAATGTGAACAGAACAATATTTTCAGTGAGTTAAGTACTCGTATGGAGTAAACAAATGAATGAATGCGCGACTCGATCGTATAAATTATTAATGCGTTTTGATCGATAAAAATACATCATTTTAATACGATATCTTTCGTTCATATATTATTTTATTCTTCAATAGAAAATACATTTATAGTAATAGAATAATAAAATGATAATATAATTCTTTAAATTATGACCAATCGATGGAATGCCATTATTTAGCCTAATCGGCTTCATCCAAAATTTAAACACAGAAATATTAACGCGATTTAAATTTTTGTGCACAATTGAAAAATCTAATAGTAAACAAATGTTGAATTTGTCGTATTGCATATATATAAGTAAAGAAAGAAAGTCACGGTTCTGAAAGTTTGCTCAACAAAACTTGTATAGAACGCGTGACACGGAAAAAAGAGTACGTAACCGAAAAGTAGAAATTTCAACTAAGTACCTTTACATTTATTTGTATTCTTGTCCAGAATCGCCTTCGTCGAAGTAATAGTTCCGTACCTGCAAGCAATAATAGGCCTTAGTGAATCCTTATTTATAAATATAATATAGATATATGCGTCTCATAAAAAACAAATCGAATTAACAGATATGATTGTTATTTCTGTGACTTATTGCGTACTATATAGTTTAGTAGACGTTTAATGCAATCGAATAGCGACGATAAACTTACTGAGAACACATGTTAACAAGATCCTTGTCAGTTGTGTTTTGGTTGAGGCCACGTATGTAGAGGTTGGTTTTCGACAACTGCTCCGACTGTTGGCCCTGCATCGCGTTATTGCTAAGGTTAGTACTCATCGTCCCGCTTTGACTACCTGTGGCACTGCTAGAACTACTATTTGTGTTCGCCGGAGACGAGGCGGTAGGAACTCGTTGTCCTCCATACTGAAAAAGAAAATCCCATATGTGTTCTATAAATGATCAAATATCATAAAATTATACATGTATATACAAATATAATATTCTAATTTCTTAGAAACAATGAAGTGATGGAGAATATATTAATCACACCAGCCTTGGTGAGCATTTAAAGTCAACCCCACAATCAGGTTTGGATATTTATTTGTCACTGACACCCATTGTCATTATATTGTCAACAAAACATAAAAATAAAACGTCTTCAATGTTTTCTAAGTCAGGTATATGAATAATTTGCTTGTTTATGAAAGACATTTGAACACTATATTAATAAGTGATTTTGAAACATTATTCAATTACAGTTTACATTGCAATTATCACACGCTGATAACCCTATTGCGCGCAATTTGAAAATTCACATACATCCAGACATACACCTAAATACACAGCCACACATGGAGAATTACTGACCGACGCGTGCTGGGCGTAGGTCGTGGCACTGTAGGGGTTGGGGTTAGGCGGTATCTGCTGGGCACTGACAACCGCGGGCATCTGCGCCGCCGCGGCGGCCGCTGCCGCCGCTGCCCCGCTTGGGTACCTCGTGAACGGCGGATAACCGGCCGCCGCTGCAGCCGCAGCTGCAGCGTGACTCGGTGCCGCTCCCCAGGCCGCAGCCGCTGCCGCGGCCGCTCCGCTAGCTCTGTACTGCACGGGGTTGCCGCCCCGGGGACCTCCGGCTACGCCGCCGGTCTTCAGACTTCCGCCTCCGCCACTACCGGTACCACCACCGCCCCCGTGATTAGTTGCGCCGCCGCCACCGCCACCGCCACCGCCGACTTGGACGCCGCCGCCCGCGGCCGGTCCCACGCCGACGCCGCCACCAGCACCGGCTCCGCCGCCCCCGCCTGCGCCGGCTCCGCCGCCACCCCCGCCGCCTCCGGCAGCGCCGCCGTTAGCGCCCGTGTACGTCGGCCGAGGCGCGTTGGGACCCTGTAAGCAAACACAAGCACATACAAACATTAGTTTTCTTTTTTTTTTAGTTGGGAGGGTTAATGAGCTTCGGCGTTTCGTAGACACCGCTTATTTTCAATTGGAAAACGAACGACGATTTTATTTTTGATTAATAACTTAACGCGAACGGTATACGATACTACGTCAGCGACCCGTTCTATCAAGGAGATAACGATCGAAGTCTGGATTTTTAGTATGCAATATGCCATATATGCAGTGGGCTCGAGATTTAAATTGCAATGCACGGAGTACATGAACGTGAGTACTAATAGATTTGCTTGCTCCATTGTGAACGATAATTCGATCGCGAGGCTGCGTTACAATTCCGAGTGACGATCGAGGACGGTGACATTAGGCAGTGATTTTCCGCTCTCGGACATTAAGTGCACGTGTAAGCGTATGAACCAGAGAGAAATCTTCGTCGAGCGGTAGATTTCGAACTTTTTCCATCTTTGTAGTCACGATTATTTATTAACTGTACCTCCGGCGCTACATAATGACAGATTCTTTTTCTCAACTCGGAACGGATGAATCGATCTTCCTTTTTTTCGCGTTATACGCTGATTTTTTATTCGATGTCTTGCGTGTAGCGATAGAATGGGTCTCGCGAAGCTATTGCCCCTGATTGATACGCGTATCGAGACCGAGACCCTGTTCGCGCATCTCGCACTTACCCAAGCGCGCACTTGACTCGTTTTCATATATGCCGTATACATGCCATATATATGCCATAGACTTATGGCGTTATTCGCACGATGCTGAAAATTCACACAAATCTAGACGTGTGCGCACCGGATAAATTATTATGAATCGTGTAAATACGACGCTTGCCACGGACGGACATCGATCGAAGGGAAGCTTATTAGTAAATTTATGCAAGCGATTATCCACTGTTGAAATTTTCAAAGCTCTTGATATTCGTACGTATAATACGCAAACGAACGGCAAAGGAGAGAGATCGATCGATACGGGCGGCGGCGGTGGTGGTGCTGCTGTGCGGCGGCGACGAAATACGGATTTCATGTGTGCACGGCAACTTTATATACGAGAGCTAAAGAGAGCGAGAGAGATAGAGGCTAAAATTAGGTTAGTCGCTGCTGCTTTATTAAGTCAGGCATATAAAACTGATCAATAATTTCAATATGCAAGCCAGTAATACAGTGAAGAGAAGTATTTCGAATTTTTAGTAGAACTAACGTTAGACCGGCTCATAGGAGATATTCTCGTGTGACGAGAAATTCTCATTGCATAACAAGTAAATCAAAAGAATAGCTGAAGTATTAGAACTGCACACCATCGAAATCAAAGCTCTAAGCACTTCCAGTTGTCCGCTATCGAATCCAATTTGCGTATGCGAAAAGTGCATTGGTTACATAAATCGAAATGTACGAAAAAAATGAGAAAGATATAAACGTGTGTGTATATATATACATATATTCGCAGTGCGAGTAAGCGAGTGCGCGGAGTGACAATGCATTGCATTTTAAACGATTCGCAAATGTTTATATATGTATATAAATGCAGCGGCGAATGTGGCTTATATCTCCATGTCGAACGATATCGTCGAGGTGAATGATTATAAGGGGAGTAACAAACTAGCATTACTCGTCCAATCTGACTCATTATTCTTCCTCGCCAACGATGTTTCGTTGCATAATTGACGAAAATACAGAACTAAATAAAATATTTACATATGCAATAATCGAGAAGCAATAGATAACAACCACTCGCAGCGTCGAACATTTAAAAAAATACCACAAGTCTTGCATGAAAAGAGAAAGCGTTCCCAGTGCAGAAAGGGAGTGACTTTCTAGGTTATGGCGCCCCTCGAGCTTTCCGCAAGCTCTCTCGAAATATACTCAACGTCCGCGAGAAAGCTCGCTTGCGCGTATATCCCTAGATATGCACATCGCTCGCCCCAAAGAAAAAATCCGTAACGCACTTTTAACCGCTAAACTTTTAATCCAAAGCATACACACAGACACAAGCACTTATAGCTTACCGGAAGCCCTCGCCTTCTTTCGATTCCGTCTAGCACGCGATGCTTGCGAAAAGTTTCGTCTTCATTTCCAGTTGCTTGCGTAGTATCAGCAAAACGATTGCGGAAAAACTTACGGTCAAACTGAACGTGATTTTAGACACAAAAACCGGCGTTGAGACACTATAGCAGTTACAGTGGCAGAGAACGGAGGAAAAGGGCGGCGTTGCGCCGCGGCCATTGACGTAAATTCGAGGAAAAGCCTCCGCAGTTCGCGCAGCGCCAGTGATGCGGGGCGAATCCGATCAATAAAATAGGCTGCTGCCGCTGCCACCAGTCGACGGCGGGATTCCACGCACAAGAGGGCGGCAAGCGTTCGTTTCTCTTTCTCTCTCTCTCTCTCTCTCTCTCTCTTCTCCTCCTCCTCCGCCTAAGCGTGCTACATACGTTATATTCTGGACTATATATCTATATATATATATATGTACTCACACAGAGAGCAAGAACGAAGCCGCAGTTTCTGCTCTTAGTCGAGTCGAACCGCAGGAAAAGTTATGCACTCTTACCAAGATGTGATATCGAGTGCGCAAATCCGGTCCGTGATGAATTACAATTATCGAATTTAACGTGCAACGGTGAAACTCCTGCCCTGATACACGTCGGCGTTTTTTCTTCTTTTCAAAAATAGACGGAGTACAAATTACACTCTGGAGTACAGTAGAGTTAAATAGAGAAAAAAAACGGAGATTGACTGGGACAACTGCCTTTCGTTGCAGAAAGCCGGCAATGAGAGCTCCTCTCCTCCATCTTGGGGGCCGGTACGGCGAGCGGTTAAAGCGCCACCTGTAGGAATCCTGCGGGGGAGGACTCGTCGTCGTCGCCGTCCACCCGCGCGCGTCAGCACCGGCGCACAGATCGATTTCCACGTTCTACCCCTCAGAGCTGCTTCTATACATACATACTTATAGCCGAGCGTCTGTACACACAAGCACATACGCGCAGTGAAAGAGCCGGCGCACTTTCGCGCACACACACACACGCACGCTCGCGCGCGCATAGACGAAGGAGTCGAGAGAAGAGTCGTCGCACGCAGGGAGCGTTGACCCCTGCTACTGCTGCAAAGGGATATCGCAAGAGAGTGTAATGTGCGAGTATAGCGCTGTGTGGCCAAAAAATGAGCGCCGCTGTCTGCAACGGCAGACCGACCACTGTACATGTGCGAAGAGTTACGATAGCGTATATATATATTATATATATATATATATATATATATATATATAATATATATATATATATATGTTTGAATTTATACATATATACGGATCGAAGCCGTTGAAAACGTCGCGTCTGATTGAACGTCGAGTTTGTCCGAGGAGCTTTGATGACGGATGATGATTGTTTGGTATATTGCTACGAGCTATGTGCATCGAGGTTCGATTAAATGCGCTTCTTCGACTATAGTAACGGATGGTTTTTTTTTCTTATCGAAGTGTGCCTTATACTTGGCTTGTATATCGATGTACATCACCTTGACTCTTTTTTCTATCTCCGATCACGATCGCAACGACGACGCTCTCGTGCTCTAGCATTTAATTGTAATTATAAACCCAAGAGATGTTTATCGTGCACTGGTTCAATTCACCGAATGTCTATGTATGTTGTATATATATACGGGGCACAACGGCGAGAACTGTCCGCGCCAGCATCGTGTATATTCGCACACATGAGAATTAGACGCGATGTGCAAATGGGTATCGTGATACCGACCGGATGCTACTTCCTGCTTACCGCGCGTATATACGCGCCACATTCTATAGTTTATACTAACATATATATATATATATATATATATATATACACACGCACATGTACACGTAAATGTACACTCTGACTAGTACTCGAGACGACCCTATGCACAGCTGGCTTTTTATGTAGATACTCGACGTTGATGGGCGTTTTCTTGGCTTGCGAGTATAGTTGATTGACTCTGCCGAGGTTTCCGAAGCTTCTAAATCACGTGATGTGATAAGAAAAGTAAAATGTTGCATTGCTAGTTTTTCTATAAGCCGAAGAGGTGTAATGATAAGTTACTTACTTAATTATTCATTTTTCATGTGACTTAAAATTTCACCGGCGATCATTCTGCGATTCTATTCGTCATTATATTAAATTATACATAAGGTAATCTTAACGTCGATAGCGCGCTAAAGTGAAAGGCCTCGCAGTGAAATTATCATTACGGAATTTAATATCGAGCACCTCGAGTTGTCGCGATAATAGAGAGGGGAGAGAAAAAAAATTTAAATTGTCTGTAATAACCAAGTGTTTATCAACTATATAGACTCGACGAGTATAGGAGTGAAAAATGCTGGCTCCGTACCGGCAGCCTATAACGAGTTTGCGTTGGTAGGAATCTCAATACCGCTATATTTGACGCTTACACAGCGTGCGCTAACTTATGTTCGATTTTCTCTCCCCCCTCCCTTCTTTCAACTCGATAATAATGACTTGCTTTCAAACTTAGACAATTAGCACATAACGGAATTTCGATTACGTATATATGTATATATATATACCAGCCGCTGTTTCGTCCTCAGCGCTTTATATACAGAAAATTAAAAATCGATACGTCGATTACACTCGTAAAAAATGTGTGCGAGCATTATACTATGCAGCTTATGCAAATTGCCCGACTGACATCACATACGCCAACTCTTTAAGTTTCGTCGCGATATCACGAGTATATAAGATACGCACATACTCGAGATGAGTTGCAGCGCCATCATAAGGAGGTGTTATTGCATATATGAGAGGTCATTGATAAATGATATTGCAAGCGAAGGCAACTTTTGCGATATGTATACTAAGTGCATAATTGAATTGAGAACAGAAAGCCCTTGTCATGTTTACAAATCAAATAGAAAACGTACGATTTTATACGGTGTTTTCTATATTACGGTTGTAATGAAATGCGTGTCTATACTGAAATTGAGAGAAGGTAATAAAATAAAAGATAAAATAGTTTTGAATCTTCTCGAAATGATCAATTAAGATTTTATTGAAAAGCTCCCTCCTGTTTGTCCGAGTTTTTATTGTTAATTGAAATATGGGTATATCGATTAACATACGAAAACCTATTTGACACTCGATTTGGGTAGTAGCTTATAAACCTTGAGCATAATTTAACAACTCGATATACGAGGCGTTAATTTGCGCTGATTCGAAAAGTCATATTATCATTAAATAGAGCGACCAAAAACCAGACTGGGTTACATGGATAGAAGATAAATTTAACGAGATACACTTTATTCAAATGAGCGTATTACAATACGCCTGCGATGGAAAAGTTAATATTACGGTTGCTTAATTGCTGGTTAATTTTGAAAGTTGTAAAAAAAGGAAAACGTCACGCCAACTTTATTACGTGGCCGAAATAAAAAAATTCAATTTAGTTCACATGAAATTATAGATTCTACCGACGATAACCGAACGCTCGTGATCACAATTATAGATAATTCTACTGCAATTTTAATGTTGGGTTAGACCAAAAATTCCTCGACAAAAAGCCGAGCGTTAAAAGCGAAGGAAAAAATGGTTAATTCTCTATGAGAGATGGTGCGAAAATCTCACGAGCAAATATAAATTATTGCAATTCGCATCAGGTTCGGAAGCTTAACGGAACCGGCTTTGGTACGGCAACTTTTCAAAGCACCGTTCGAAAAAGCAATAAAAAAATCTTTTTACTCTAATCAGTGGAGCTAGCACAACGATATTCTCTTTCTCTTTCTCTTTCTCTTTCTCTTTCTCTTTCTCTTTCTCTTTCTCTTTCTATTTCTCGTTCTCTTTCTATTTCTCGTTCTCTTTCTCTTTCTCTTGCATACGTATATACATATAATGCGCAAAAATCTTGAAAAGTCGCTGATGCGTAATCGATCCCGTGTATGAGCGCAACAGAGCGATTCGATTGAAAAACTGCATTAGAACAGCCAAGCCATGTCGTTGTCGGGTTTTCATGCGACCGCTTTCTAAAAACGATCTCCGCTGAAGCTTCGTCCGCGATTACAATCAATTAGTTCGCTTAGTACATTATAGAGCAGCAGCTGATAGTATCCGCACCTGTCGGCGCTTTCTAACAATCGCCATCTGGGCACTAGTTATACATATAGCGAGTATTGAAAAAAATGTTTATCCTCGATTAGAAAGCGCGAATTTATACATTCTCGCAAACTGTCAACAAAGGTATTGACAGATCGTATTTGGTATATAATCGCGCATGTAAAATTAATGATAAAAATGAAAAATAAATAAGTGACAAGTACGTGAGATGTATAACGCGCATACACGACGTCTCTCTATCCGGCTTTCACTCTCGCGACACGTGCCGTGAAATCAGTGACGATCTTCTAGCGTACAGCGATCGAGAGGCGGAAACGCCCTCAAATCCTCCTCTCTCGCGGCTCTTTCTGACGTCACGGCCTCCATCAATAGCTCGCGAACTGCTCTCATTCATACAATACTCCAAGTGTGTACACAGCCGCTATGCATTGCACTTGCTAAACACCTTATCTGCACGTGGCGACAAAGAAGAACAGAGCGCACTCGTGTAAAGATTTATTTTCTGTTAATCTCATGAGAATGAAAAAATGAGAAAGAGAGAGAAAATTCTACTCTCGCCAAAGTCGTTCGATGCTCATGGTACAGGACTCTCGGATATCTCTGGATGTACCAGATATCGCGTTACACGCTCTGTAGCTCAACGGCAGAGTTTGTTTTTTATTTTGTCCAGTTTACTTCCAGGTACGTATACTTTAAGGGAGTCAAAACTGATGTTTTTCTTTTACCTCAAGGATAGCACCGAACGGAGTACTTCGAAGTATAATTCATCGGTTTGAGATGAATTTTTTAAATTTATGTTATACTTATACTTTATTTCTACGTTTGCTTTCTATCAAACGAAATACAGATGTCTGGATGAAAATATTGTATACGTATTAATGACCATGGTTTTATCGCACCGCAATGGTTAAGCTGTCGCGATCCATTATTTACAACGATAAGAAAAAATGTAAAATTCAAAAGAAACTCTGCGAACGTCCTTTAGTTTCCCGCCATATCGAAACAGATAACTCGCGAGCCATTAATCAGCCGTCATCTCAAGGCCGCGTGCAATCGACTTTCTTCCAGCAGCAACATCCAATAACCGAATATATATATCGCTTGCTTTAGTTCCGCAAAGGATCTCAACGTGCTCGCGGTGTTCCGCTCTATTAGCTTCAAGTATCCTGACGGACCGACATGTTTGTGCATGTGTATGTATGTGTGCTCATGTACGGAAAAATTCTCGAGAAAGTCGATCCTCGCTCGAGCGAATCAACGCGGATTTCCTGCGGAATGCGGTTGACGCACGAGGATACAGTATACCTAGATCGCGTTTTCGGAAGACAAGAATAATTTTCAATTTATTCACGTGTAAAATACGAGAAAGCAGAAGAAAGAAAGGAACAGCCTATTAACTTCGATATTGCAGCTGGTAAATAGGCTTGAAATCTAATCTCATAACTAACAGCTCTAGGTCATTCTTCGCCTGTGTATTTTCTATGACAAGGAGTCTTGCAATAATACAACAAGCATAAGAGGTTGAATTTAAACTTTCCTTTAAACTTTCGACACCATGCATATACCAAATGGATATGTACGATGAAGAATCTCATTTTCTGAAAAATAAAGTGTTCGTCCTAAGGCTACGTGCGCATATACAAGATATAACGCTTTCTTATTTACGACTGTATAAATGTGTATGTGACGAGAATTAATGAAGTTTATCGCACAAATTAAGGGACGCGAACAACACCGTAACGATCGGATCATATAGTTGGAGTGTACGCTTACATGTTTCCGCACGTATATGTGTGGGTAACGCAATTCGCGGTCGTTTGCGTTCCTCGCGCGGAAAATTTGCGCCGACGATCCATCGCATCGTACACGGGTCTCTATCTCGATCTGCCTTGTCGGATCGATGTCGGCCGCTAGATATGCGATACAAAGCGCGTAACACAATGAATCTCGATGAAATTCGATTCTGATGCGGAACGACACGTTTGATTTTTTTCTTCATTCGCTCTTTCTCTCTCGATGAATCCGAGCATAATATCGTAATCGCCACGAGTATTAAAGTATATA
The DNA here is from genome assembly GCA_018906985.1 of Apocrypta bakeri. Classification (NCBI taxonomy): domain Eukaryota; kingdom Metazoa; phylum Arthropoda; class Insecta; order Hymenoptera; family Pteromalidae; genus Apocrypta; species Apocrypta bakeri. Next base: position 4,949,688 of record JACCIA010000007.1, on the reverse strand, counting down.
TTGAGTTATTTTCTCATACGGTGTAGGTGTTTTTTTAATAGAACGATGAAAATTCTAAGTCTATAGTTCGATATTTTTTCTCCTATCAGAAATGCAATATCTCGTGTCAGAGGACGTCCTCAGCACTGAATGGCAACAAAAGCGGACAAGTGCACTACCATGATAATTCGGCGGAGAGTTCCGCAAGAGGTGGAAGAAAAAAAGAAGCCTGAGTAGGCACCTCATTTCCTTTAAACGTCGCATCTCGAAAGCCGGCACTTTTCATGATGAGGATGCCGCCAGGCTTTTTTATATAATATAATGCTGTGAGCGGTTTATAGACGAGGAAAGGAAGAACGACTCTTTTCATCCAACGAGGGATTTAACTAAAAGACTCACTCTATAATCAAGCAGAGACTTAATTTTTTCCACCTCCGACAAGGATATCGAATTACCGTAATATCCTTGATAAATTGGAAATCACACAACGCGATATAGCATGTGCAAAGTGCATATACGTATTTTGATATAAGTCAAACTTTACGTTACCTGATTATATCCCGTTATAACGAAAAGTACAGCTCGTTCGCATAGTATCGGTAGTCGATGTTGAGAAAAATTCAATGCGAGAAAATCGCAGTACATCTACGAGTTAATCAAAATATAGGAAAAAAACTAATAACCGCACGCGCGTATTGTCAGTATTATAAGCTCACACATACACATTCAGTCACTCGGCGAAGAAAGGCCTAACTAAAACCTCTCGTTCCAGCTGACTCTCATGGAGTTATAGACTTTCAGGGGGCGCGCAAAACGCAGGGAAGAGAAGAGAGGAGAAAGAACCAGTTGTCCGTAAGCAGCATACCAGGCATTCCTCTATAGCTATACAGGTATGCATCTATACCGTGGCTGGAAGAAGTGCATATTGCAGAAGTGCTAGCGCGCTCCTTCTCTCTCCCAACGGGCAGCGGCGGCGGAGCGACGATTTTTTTTCTCTCGCGAAGAAGAAAAGTTTTGAAAGGGTAATACAGGTTGGCTTTCCTGGTGAAATTTGACTTTAGTCTCTGGTGACACTAGCTTCGATTATATCGGAAACAATTTTTCCTACGAATTACAAGTGGACCATAATTATCATATACCGTTTGAATTTTTCAGTCACTCTTATAGTACGTGCTTATCGATGATAAATAACCAGTTGGCCGAACAGTTTTCTCGTGATGCTCGACAGACACACTTACCTGAAACAAAGAGAAAAAAAACGTTAGCTGTGTGCCTTGGAGCGTACAAATAGTCGTATATTATGAGAACGTTTTACGATCAATATGACGCGTAAGCGCAGACCTAAAGGCTAATTGGACTCTCAGTCAGAGTTTGCTTTATAAGTCAATTTGTTTGCAATAATTTTAAATATCCTTGAGGGAAGAGTTATATTCGTTATATACATACTCAAGCAGCAAAATATACTTCTATTTCTCAGCATCGAGTCTCCATCATAGAAATTAACGAATGCCTTCAAAATAAGAACATTGCCAACGTGTATGACCAGCAAAGCCTGCATAGTTTAAGACGCAAGTACGCGCACAGAACGTTCACCGTACGCGCTGCGGTCAAGCTCCTCCAGGTCTTGGAGTGTTGGCCAAAAAGCGAAGCGCAAACTATTGCGCTTAATCGAATAAATCGCGCGCTTACGGCCTTCGAGCTCTTGGACTCGATCCCGGATCAACAGGTTTCGAAGTCTCTGTCTCTCTCTCTCTCTCTCTCTCTCTCTCTCGAAATTCGCTGTGATGTAGATTTGTGCATTTAGTTGATTATGGATTCGTTAGTGAAAAACAACGTTTCATTGTCAGACCGATGGAGAAGAGAAAGAGAGGGACGCACGTAGTCAAAGCGCATCGCACAAAGAGGGATACGCGAACGAAATCCACGTCTGGCCGAATGCCGAGCGAGACTCTGTGTGTCGCTTAGCTCTCCGAAAGATGACAGCCTTTTTCCTCCTACTCTCGCGACGTTATTATTAGCCAAGTGGCTACGGCAACGACGACTCTGCAACGTAGAAGCGCTTGTGAGATAGAGACAGACGAAGAAAATCGATGCGACACAGGCGAACATCCTTCCGCTGCCACTGTCAGCTTGATTTGCTTTATCTTTCTGTATAAAACAAACGAGTAGAGTTGAGTTTCACTGTCTGACACTGAATTCCGGCTTTTTCGTTTTGTTATCGCTTTAAGGACTAATGATTTTCCCGTTATCTTTATCGCATGGATTGGCTTTTGTTTGTTACGTGGTTTTTGTGATTAAAAAAAACAAGTAATGTACTTTTAAGAAGATTCTGTCCTCACCACGTTAACCTTTTATATATTATATTCGATTCTTGATAATTTTCCATATTTCAAATAAATAGATTCATCACGGACTTACGATAAAGCAGTAAATATCGACGAAATAACCTTCGAAGCGAGAAAATTTTAATATTGGTATAAGCATATAATGCTAATACAATAAAAGTCCGTCTGGCCGCTTCACAAAAGAAACCTCGAAATAATAACACACCTTTCGCGGCCGTTATACTATTTACACAAGGAAAAGACCATTAATTTTAACGGCCCACGATCGGTTCGCTCAAGGAAAACTTTCTCGCGCCTCATGCATTTTATTACGGCACAACGCATTTCTGTCTCGCGGTGTACGGACTTTGAAATAATGCTCCGCGAAATCGTCACGTCTATAAACCTTATATTCATACATTTTTCATTTTTTTTAATAATTTTTTTTAATAGCTAATACAAAAATACAGTTGTAATGCTAGCCAATATGTATGATTTGACAATATATATAGGTTTAGGACAATATACATTTGGATTAGTTGTTTTCAGAAAAAACTAAATTCATCGCAAAAAATGGTATTGTAAATTATTATTTATTATTTTAAAAAATCTAATAATCAGATTCATTAGTGGTAGAATAAAAAAGCAAGTGCTTGGATCGAACCTCGGTACTGATTCTGTCAAGTCAAGTTCATACACGTGTGTCGGCTTTACTTTCCGTCTCCTCAGTCTGAAGCAACGCGTGCATAACAATATCTCAGCATTGCCGAGTATTTTGGGATGTTGCATGAAAGCCAAGAATGCACATATGTGGCTTTATTATACGTATTTAAAGTGAAATTAAAAAAGTATCAACTTACAAAGCTTATGCATAATAAATGAGAAGAATCAATCGATATTTAATAGACGAATAACTTGAATAGTTGAATAGTTCTCTTCCGACTTTACTCAACTATGTCTAGGCAGCACTTTATAAGCAAGAAGCTTCCGACGTATGCATAAAACTTTTATAAAATCATATGTTCATCGCGTGGAACGTATCTCCGTGTATCAACCTTCGTATAAGTTTATGAAGCTAAATAATATAAAGTGCATATAAAGCGCATATAAATCGCAGCTTTCAGGGATCGATATATTTAGGTGCAAAAGCAATATTACACAAGCTCCGATAAATATCCAAAAAATGTGATTCGATTGTGCATATGGATTAGCAACGTTGACGCATAATTTTTCAAATTACCGACAAACAACAACAAGTCAACTGCTCATGAGGTTTCAGTTCGATAACGACTTATTCATTACGTCACAAAACCACACATACCGCAACATCGTACTTGGGAATATTTATCCACTCGCACGTTTTACAACTTAACAAGTCGTTTGCTCGCGTTTTCATGATTATCATGTGGTGTTAGAGAAATAACGTCGAAATCGAAAAAACGTTAAGAATAACAATGAAAGAATCTATACATCAAGATACTGATACTTTGTAAATTCTCATTACAGTTTCTTAGTGCATATTATTCGAAGGAATTATATTTGCCTCGAAGGACCTTGACTGATTTGTATTGTTGTTATCTACTTAGCTCTACAGGTCAAGTGGGTGTATGCGTACAATATATATAGGACAAGTTTTTTATTAGAGAATCGAAAGATTTGTTTAAAGTCACATATATACTCCATAATAATCGATTTTATTTCGAATTTTTGTCTCAAATATAATCACACAAATAGGTACGATTGAAAGGTGTTATTGAGACGCATATAGGAGGAGATATTTTATGAATTAAAGAAAATGTTAAATTTAGCTACGGTCCATCTTGAGAATCCATGAGGTGCAAGTTTGAAAAAAAATTTGGAATAAGTGTATCTAACAGAATATCCCGACAGAAGATTATTACCTCAGAGACTCGAGGCTATAAACTGAGGGGCGCGATTATCGTAGCTCTTAGTACTAGGAAAGAAAAAGAAGTCGCTCAACCGGTGATATTTTAAGTATTCAGATCGCGTTTTTTATTGCGACCCCGAGCTTTTCCCAAGAATTTACGGCTGCGTACTCGCGTGAAAATTGATATTATCACATAAAAAGCTAGCCAATTTACGGGCTTCGCTTATACGTTAAATGGAAAACTGTAGCGTACGCTGAAAATGGATTGTCAATATGAACCGATTTTTTAAAATATTTTCTGCGGAAAGCTGTTGTTCTAAATGCGAATTTTTAAGGGTCACTTAATTAAATGTTCGTTCCGTAAAATCATGTGAAAGTCTCGGTTCCTCAATACGATTTTATACGTAGAAAATTAACGAGGAGAAGATGAGGAAGACTCGAGGACAATGAGCGTAAAAATAGAGGAAGGAGGAAAGTTCAACTTTGACTTTGGCGCCGGGTATAAGTGCAACGCCGAGTTCCCCGTTACCTTATATCCTCAGTCGCATTTGCGAAGGTTTTTCTACAACTATTTGTAAAGCGCTCAGTGAAAGGCGACTCCGAAAATGATGTTCGATGTACATTCTCTCTATCTCTCACGCGGATGTACCGTAGCCTACTTTTCATCTTGTGTATTGAGTATTAGCGAAAATCTTAGGTATACTTAAAGTTTACTTGTATTAATATATTTATAGTATAATTTATCATTGTACAATTGTTTGGAAACATGCGTTTAAGAATAATAAGTAAAAAACGTATCAAAAAGACACATCAATGACTAGAAATATATTTTATACTGTCAAAAATAAAGAAAATGATAACGAGCCGGATAGTTATATTAAAAATAAAATAAAGAAGTTTATAATCGCAAGATTAGAGAGCGTTTCTTATTAATTTATTATAAGTTAATTAGATTTTTTTTTCGATTAGATTTTGAACTATGATATTTACTTACATGAATTTGTTTCCGTTGAAGAAATATCTACATATATAAATATATGTAAAAAATATATGTATATCGAAGAAAAAAATGTTGAACAAAAACATGTTAAGTAAAAATGTACAGTCTAAAACTTTTGACATTCTAAATCTGTGAAAAATTCAAATCGCTCCTGCCTCGATCGTGGCTTGTGATATAGAAATAAAAGTTTTTAACACAGATTTGCTGTAAAGCGCATATGGAAAATCCATGGAAATAATTCCTATACACATGGCCAGAGGCAACCTCCGACCTCTACAGAAAACGGGACAGTCGCTCGCTCATCAAGAGGATGTTACATGCAGTGAGAACTTCATGAATGGGGGGCAAACTGTATACCCAGACACATACCAATAGCACATCGGAAGATGCAGCGCAGCTTTCACGAGCACAAGATCGCGAGTATACCGGAGTAGGAAAAAGGGGAGCACAGGGAATTTCTACTCTCTTATACTTTCGAATGCAATAATAAATTGGCGAGTGTGCAAAGGATACAATGTTGACGAGAGAAGCCTTAGACTGTCTATGTATACACACACTTCTATATGCTCGAATTGCATCGCGAATAAGGCGAAAGGTGCTAAAACTGTTGGAAATTGTTCCGAGGGAAGAGAGTTATTTCATATTGACTACATCTCCAGGGCTCTTTTAAGTATTACCGTTTATTCGGAAATTTCTCTCAGGCTGATGCACCGTTCGGTTGTACTTAGAATATTTTATGACCGGAAATATGAGTATGATGCTGTGTCCGTATATACATATACATATATATATACTCATAAATGTGCATTGAAACACGCGGTAAATGAGTCGTAAAATTTTAATTAGCCTTTACTATTTCGTTAATGTAAGAAAATTTAAACATTTAAGAGTTTCTCTGTAGTAAACGATACGAGCACGTGTTGTAATGAATAAATATATATTTACTGGAAGCATATGGGAATATATAGGTTTACACCTGTCTATACGTGTACTTAGAAAACAAACTGTACAACAAATCAACTTAATTTACAATGCCACTGCGTAACGATACTGGGATTACGAAACTAAAGAAGATGTCGTTAAAATCGTTGTAACGAAAAATAGACAGCACCAAAGGAAAATGTTTCCGTGTGTATGTATATCGTATATTCACGTCCTTTTTTAAGTACTGCACACTGGTGAATCGAGAGCGTTTACAACAGTCTCTACAAACGTTTGCCTCGTTAATTATATATACACGAGTATACAAGCACACCGACGTCTGGCCCACGATTCTTTTTTTCTTTTTCATATCCTTGTTTCATAACCCAACGTTCAAGCTTCCTGCCACCTTGATTTTTTACACTTTCCGTTGTTCGAATTTTTTTCCGCCACACCGTCGGTGCGTTCCTTCCTATTGTCAAGAGCTGTTCGAGATAATTTCCGACCTCCACGATTCTGAAAATAAAGTCGGCGCATACAACATTCCTGCTTATTACCGCTTCACAAACTGACTTTTTAATGCTCGTGTAGCGCGTGTGACGATGAACGTATTGTTCCCGTGTGTATACGAGCTACTCCGACTTATTTTCATATTTTTCGGTCTGAAGTTTTGCCGAATATATACATTTCATTTTATTCGACTGAGACACTACACACACGCGCACACTTGTCTATAACAGTGGACTCTTTAATGGCCGCAAATTATTGTTGCAAAAAGCGCATATGATTAATTTTTAGATCAATATTGGATATATACGTATACAACATGCGCATAGCTGATAAAAATTACGAGCTCGAGAAAGTATAACAATGAAAAAAACCTCGTGCTTACACGACGATTAATTCCAACCGTTCTAATTCGATGAGCGCAAGGAGCATTATTTTTTTTGTTCGTTTATTTTTTACCGTCCTACAAACTCGTCATTTTTTCCCTACGGACGATATAGATCTTCGATCATTCTAATAGACAATTAGCAGCGCTTTTTGTCTCCCGTGTATGCGATATATGTTTGCGGCAAATTTCTGCTTTCAAGAGCATGAACGTTCGTATAGACACGCTGCAACTAACCGGTAGTACAGTGAAATTGACTGCGCGGTATTTCTTGGAACTCGTTTTAAGAAATAGAGACATAAAATTGAAGGGAAATTTTTTTTTTCTCTCCCCATTAGTCGCAAGACCGATTAAAACTCGTAGGTATATTAATGAGTGATTGATAGACGGCAATGAAATTCAGAATCTATAATCACTCGGTAGAGTATTCGTAAGAGATCGATTAGCAAAAAATTGTGATATGGTATGTTAAAAACGCGGGAAAGTTCTTGATTGAAGCGCGGTGTACGTGTTTAGTGCGCACAAGGAGAGAATTGAAAAAGGAGAGCGTCAATACGCGCAACTAATACACGCGACTCGAAAAGCCGGCAAAGTGTGTCGAAAAATCTTGATTATTTCGTATTCCTATTTTCGAGAGCTGAGGCACGTGTCTTGGAAAATACATACACGGGAATTGAAATTCATGCGTAAAAATCTCCTGTATTTCTTGATATTGCTCTAATAATTTTGGTCTCTCCTTTATAAATTAATACACTTGCATTCGACAAGAGTTGTTACAAGGAGAAAATTTAGCGAATAGCACGATACGGTGTGGTATTTACTATAGATACGATCATCATCAGCTCCTTCTGTATGTAACGGGAAATTTAACGATTCTGATGCTCGGAACTCGAAAGAGAAGAGGCACGCAACCGGCTAACTTATTGACACGGCATTCAATGAAACTCGCACGCGCTAAATAGAAAGAAAGAGATAGAGCAGGCGACTGAAACTTCAAACTATTTATAGGTTCGTGGCGCTTGGCTATATAGGTATATGATTTTCATATTATAATACTTGTGCTTGATGTTGAGAGATAACATTTTCGATAGGTAATTTACGCACGAGTATTCGAAAACACGTCGAAACGTGAATTCATGCTTTCGTTATAGTGCATAAATTGCGGTAGGCGATCGTAAAAAGCAGAAATGGACTTTAATTCTGAAAAATTTTATACAGGAGATAATTTATAGTTTCCTATACAGTTATGCCATAGTGCATTAAATTTATTTCACGTGGTTCACTCGGACAATTTCAATAAGCCTAGGTAAGTCACCGCGCGTCTGTATATATATATATATATATATATATATATATATATGTACATATATAGCTATAGAAACACTTACGCATACATTTCATTGCGAAATAAGAAGATTCGAGAAAAGAGCTACACTAAAAGTTGTTTTTACATCGAATCCCTGGAAAAACTTGGTCAACTCGAAAATTTCAACGGATCAAATCGATCCGGTCAACTACAGCACGGATGCATCGCCGATACATACGGGTCAGGTCAGTGCAGTGGGTGCAGTATATCAACCTGTATATACGTTCTCGCACTTTGGAGCAAATTGTTGTATTTTCGAATTGATTGAAATCCGAAAACATTATACCGACCGAAGAATCAAATCTAAATACCTCGTTTCGACTGCAACAGCCAAAAAGAAAAATAGCAAGGAGCGCAGTATATATTATAGTCGATTGTTTACTAGCCTTGCCGCATAAGAGCCGTACAAGCATGGACACCAGATTCCGTAATGGAGCGTTTGTCGCGTGTATAAAATAAAAAGCTCTACCGGTGAAAAACAGATCACGGGAGCTGTCCCATACATACACATAAATGATCGCTTACGATAATTACCGTGAGTCGTACGAAGACCAACGCGCGCACTTGCTCAGACACTTGCGCGAGTGACTCTTTGCACTTAAAAGTACAGCAAGGAGGCAGTACGGCAATTGCGTCACATGATCATACACTCACTCATGCGCGCCTTTCATTGATGAAAATATAAAAGTTACATTACTCGCGCGTTTGATGCGCCGACAAGCATAGAAACGCATACCGGTATTTATAACACAACCGCGCGCTCATCGCTAATCGCCACCGGAAGCGACATGTGCATTCAGCAAAGTACCGCCGCTGTTGCTGTCACTTAGTGTTCATGGGGTTTTCGATATTTTCATCTTGTACGAATAATTTATGTAGGTTTCACATCCTCTTTTTTATTCTGATCGATGTGTATACAACCTATATAGATATAGGATTAATGCTGTTAGAAGATTTTTGCATTCGACTGACAGCGAGGACTAGAGAGTGAACTTTTAATCGTCAAACTGACATTTATATACTCTAAATATTCATCGATACATATGAACTTTTTTATTTTCTATTATTATACTATCGCGTACTCATCGTCAGCGTCAATCAACTAAATTGGACTACTTTACGACATGAAGTTGTATTTTAGCAATCGACACTGCATTGCTTTTGGTTTTCAAACAAACTCAATAGATTTATTCTCAAAAATATATACGGCTGAATCTAGTATAAACTGACCTGAAAGGAACAAAAGAATCATATTCTTGTTTTATTTTAATGATTAGTAATGGGGCTATTCTGAGGAATAATTTTCTTATTAGTGATGAAAGATGCCCTTATCTATATACGTCAAGATATTTAAATCGTTTGTTGGAAATGAATCGAAGAAAAAAATCACTACTATCTGAGCCAAAAGTTTCATATTGTCAAAGAATTTTCTCGATTGCATTATCGTCTAAGCAGATGTGCTAAGTCTCGATCGTTTAATAGCCACTATTGACCTTAATGAGTTTGCTATATAATTTCGTTATGACTATTTAAGCTTTCATCCTACTTTCGCTGAATTCTATTGTTTCGACCGAATGAGTAACTGCATACAATGTACATGTACATACTTGTTTATATTTTGTTAGATTAATTTTTATGATATTATATGTACTTTTTAGACACTATTATGTCTATACATCAGAAATATGAATAAACGTTCGCAACTTTCTTAATTACAAAATTGAGGTAGATAGAGAGAGCTTCGTAACTCTCGTAACTTTTAATTATTCCAATGCGGACAAATAATCTCATACAAATGACTTCGTCGCGTAATCTAATTTCCAACTGTAATTTGGTGCGTTTTTTCGCGCGAGAACTTCGCAATAAATGGCCGTTGCTTGTTTACGTCAGCTTATGATCGTCGAGATCAATTAGGACCAGAAAACGAGATTCTCTTTCATTCTGTTTGAGAATTTTTCATGGAGGAAAAATAAAAAAGAAAAAAAATCTCGCGTTGCTGTGCACCAAGCGATAATTCGTTACGTTCAATGGAATAACTCGATTACCGGCTGGCGAATCGCGGAGGTCAAATCACCGCGACTGCTCGTCGCCGATCTTTATTCCAGTATTCTCTATCGGTGTACGTTGAATTCTGTACGTGTATATACGTGTGCATATTTTTTTTTATTATTTTTAGTCGATGCGTTAAAAGCACATCCGCTAGCCTAACCCTATAGATCGAGTTTCGAGCTATATGTTATTCCTCTCTGATTGCGGGCTTATCTCCCTGAACTAATAAAATTTACGGTCAACCACAAGCGACTTTTTACGATCACGGATAAGAACCGGCAGATCCGCCTACATTTCCTTTTTCTCTTCCGTCTTATATCAGTTGGAATATATACGTATGCGATTGAACGAATGCTCGTTTCTTCGTTACACTCGATGAAAACTGAAGGGCGTATAGAATAACGCATGTACATACGTGAATGTAATGCATGTATGCATGTGTGAATTTGTGTAAATACATACATGTCTATACATATGTGTATATAAGAGAAGATATTACGTCGCTAGGCTACAATATACGACTAGCTTATGTACATGATTCAGAAACAGCTGTCGGTATCTGTCTAGCGAACGTTGTGCTCGCACAAGTGACGTCATCATCTCGCGATATCGTCTTGCATCTTCTTTTCCCTCTAAAGCTTTTTGTTTCATTTAGCGGTGAAATCAAGCGCTTATAAAACGAAATCTCGAAAAAGACTATCAATTCGTGTCGTAGAATAGTAGGTAGAAGGTGAATGCATATGTCGTGATTTTCTTAGGCAAAAATTAAAAGTGGCTTACGAAAGGTAAAGAAAAAAAAATTAAAACTAAGATTTGCGGTAAAACTTGTGAGTTTTCTTGAACATAGGTTAACTGCGAAGTACTTGGAAAATTCAATTATGCATAATGAGTAGACTTTATTGCTTTTTATTGACTACTAAGAAGTAATTGTTAAAAACAAACACTTGACGAATCAATTGCTTTTAAACAATTATGGAGACAATAATTAGAGCTCGATCTGTTATTCTCTCAATTTGATGTGATTGTTAATTGTTAATCATGTTCAATTATACCTTGCGAATACAATAAATTCGCTAGAAGCATCGCTCGAATCAATGCTTTATTTATAACAATTTAATTCAATAAAAAAACTCATCTCATTCGCAGCTTTCCAGAGAGACAGAGAGAGAGAGAGAAAGATAGACCTATAATGTACTATTTATTTCACATCATCATATGTATATAAAATACCTCCCGAAGCGGTTATGCAGATTCCGGGAACGACGTGAATTATCCTCGGCTTGCATATTATAAAAGCAGGTTCTCAGACACATCTCGCGTAAATTCTTCAACCGTTTTGCCCAACATCATCGTCTCGCCTAAAGGAGGACTTTGGTATAACCCACCTCGCTCATATTAAGGAATATTTTATCGCTCTTTGTGCACACAGAACGTAGTTTCAATAAAATTTTACCGAAATAAAAAAAGAACACATTTGCCGGCGATCGAAATGTCTCTGCCCATAACCTTCTCTCTCTCTCTCTCCCTCTCCCCCCTCCTCTCTCTCACTCTTTATCTTTTACATATACACATGCATATCCAATAGTACTGGTAGTACCCACCCACGACTTTCTCTATATCTCTACATATACATCCGATAAGGAGCAGCAACTAAACTAGTCTCTCGTCCTCGGTTTCTCTCCGCAACTCCTCGTGCGACCAGTCGCAGAGTGTATTACAGAACGGAATGCTTCGAAGGGCGTTGTCGATCGGTCGATTTTCTCCTGAAAGAGAGAGTAGGGCGCGTGCGCTCTCTCCGTCTCTCTTTCTCCCTTGGACACGCAGCCGGCAACTACGGAGGACCGAATTTGCGTAAGTACCTCGAGGTCGAGTTATACACCCGCTCGTATAGTAGTGGGAGGAAGTTCTCTATCTCTATCTCGCTCTTTCCAACTATATCGATGGTAGCTGCTGCAGCTGCAGCGCCGGCGTGTGCAGCGCGTGTACGCGCATGGCACGCGAAGGATCGATAAGGTACGGAACGACTCCATTTTACACCGGCTACTGCTGTTCGCCCACTTGTACTCGTGGTGTACAACGGGTACTGTGCAATTGAATATACAGTACAGAGAATGGAGGGTTCAATATAATTTTGAAAATATATTCAAGTATAAGAGGACAGAACATCGATATAGGAACTAATGGGAAAATTCGCGATGCCATCATCTGTGAATTTAGAATTCATTTTTTACAAACGAACTATGTCCATATAAATTTTATTAATCCGAGAGTCATTCAAATCTCTCTCAACAAAAGAAATTTCTGAAGATGAGTGCGATAACATTTAACAGTGTCAAATGTTGTTACGGATGTTAGCTATCGATCGGTCTACGAAATAAGCAAAGTTTAATTGAATCTTCAATTGTACAGTACTTGGCTCTCGAGAGGCACTTGTCGCAAGTTCAAACAATCGAAAACTACGAATGGATGCAGAGGCAGAGAGAAGATGATATCTGAAATAGTATACTCTCTCTACGGAGCATCAGCGTATAAATGACGAGTGAAAAGAACACTGTACACCGGGTTCCTGCGGCTGCCGAATAAAGGTGCATAAGCTGGCACACCGACGAAGAAGAAGAAGAAAAAAATGAAGAAGAGAAGCCGCCCAGCCGGCCGCCACACGTGAACGGTCCGCGTGTTTCCGCAATGGGCTGCCAGATGGTGCTTCTAAGCAGATCGATAAAAAAGATTTAACATAATTCTTTCCTCTCAGTCTCTATTCTGGTAAAGATAAGCCCGTATGTAATCCTTGCAGTACTCGAAATACTTTTTTTCCTTCGTATAGATCGAGGTTCAGCGAGCAAAAAACACTATAGTTCATTAACTCGAGAAAAACAAAGATAGCATGATTTCAATATATATACTTATATATATATGTAAGAGCGGAAGAGAGAGAGAGAGAGAGAAAGCTAAAAGGCAGTAGTGGCTGCCGTCGTCGCCACCACTGGCGGAGCATGCGCCGAGCCGACGAACGCTCCAACCTCGAATTCGCGCACGTCCATGGACCCTGAATGCGAATATTCACTCTCCCATAGTCACACGTATTCAGTAAAAAATTCACTCGACTCAATAGCGTAAAAAACCATTGGCGCTTTCGCTTTGATATATAGGCCTTCTCTTCATTGCTAAAAAGGATGCTTCAATGCGTATATATAAGTGAAACATATATATATATAGAGAGAGAGAGAGAGAAAGAAATGAAACTGTGTATATAGATATAGGTATGCATAGGGAGCGAGAGAGAGAGACTGGGTGGGGCAGCAGACGCCCCGCGGCAAGCTGTCAAACTACGCCGGTTCCGCGAGAAAGAGAAAGAAAGAGCAGAATGAGAGAGAGAGAGAGAGAGAGAGAGAGAGCTGCAGCCGCCCCCATGACTCTCCGGAAAAAGCAGCTTCTCTCGAATACAGCGGGAAAGCTGCTGCTCTCTCGCTTTCACATACTTGAACAAACAGCAATTCGATTCACACAGATACCCGGGGGTACACGCACACACGCACACACGCGCACGCACACAGTCACGCATACGTACAGATACACGTACACATGATTGGCTGAGCATCACCAATTCACCACGAGCGGTAGAGAAACGCTGATCGGAGCATAACCTAAGTCGCGAGGACGAGACGAACATCGCTCGATGTACGTACGTAGTAGATCTTGTAGGGATAGTGGTTTCACTACTCACCATCATTTTGTAATTGTTGAGCTTCCTCGGCGCGGCCACGTTCTCCATTCTCACGGACATCCTAGCGGCGTGCTCGTGTCACACGCACTGCACAAGCGGCGGCCCGAGAGCGAGCGAGAGACGTACAGACGTCGCGGAGAGCTGTGTGCAGCCCGCGAGAGAGAGACCGAGAGAGAGACGACGAGCTCTCTCTCTCTCTTCTGATATATATATATATATATATATATATATATATACACTTATATTTCTCTCTCTTTCTATCTATCTCTCTTTCTGCTGTAGAGGGAGCGTGCACCGCGCCGTCGCCGACGACGACGAACAGAGCTCTTTTATTGGTGTATGTGTGTGGATATGTATATGTATGGATATACTATACGTGTGTGCAGTATGTCTGTGTGTATGTCCGTGTCTGTCTGTACCACAGGCCGCACTCAACACGTATACACACACGCGAGCACGCACAGACACACGCGCGCGCCGACGCAGAACCGACTGAGTCCCTCTCGCTCTTTTTGAGATATATGCGCTGAGGAATCGCTGTTGCTGCTCCTATTGCCGCTATTCTTCCGTCCGTTGTCGATAATTTTCGGAGATGGCGTCTGCACCTGCACACTAACTGCGGCACGTTGTCTTACGCTGTTTATGGAAAAATTGAACTCGTCAGTAGCGTTGCTGAACTCTCTAGTGCTCCGATTTGGATTTCGGAGCAGGAGCAAGTTGCAGAGAAGTGGGGAGAAAATTAATTTTACGAAGAAAAGTAGAGAGGGGAGGAGAAGAGGGAGAGGGGAGGAGGAAGAGGAGGAGGAAGAGGAGAGGGCAAGGATACGTCTCTGCAAAGATGAGGTCGATTTCCCTCTCTTCTCTCTATCTCGTTTGCACTTGCGCGCACAGAGAGCGAGCGACGCACTTTCACGGCGAGCCGGCACATACATTCGCACACACACGCACACACGCGAGTTCTCTTTTCTCAAGTGAGTACGTCATTGTCTAGTACCGGCTTCGAACAAATGTCTTTTTATATCATTTATAATCGCGGCACTTTTCAATCTGTATTCGAGCTTGCCCCATTACCGACATTTTGATGCACGAGAGTAAATGAATTTTTTTGACGAATTAACGCGAAAAAGGTGTGCATTTATACATGTGTATACGTGTGGCATTACAGCATATACCTATAGCAGGAGTAGAGAGAAAGAGGGCGACAGCGTTTAAGGGTGTGTCGCCCGGGCATATGTCTCCAGATACGACTGTGTCTTTCAAAGTACGTTTAGTACAAGTGCAGATTGCTCTCCCTCTCTCTCTCTCTCTCTCTCTCTCCTACGCAGCAGCTGCATCTACCCTCGAAACGTATACACACGCATACGCGCTCCTGCATACATATGAATACGTAAACGTAATACCCACGGTAAGAAAAAAAATTTGCCTTGTGTCGAGAGAACTTTTCAATTCTTCTCTTCTGCCACGAAGCTCATACACACCTCAGCTGGAAGCTGTTTGACAATGTCTTCGTGCAAACTCACACATATACGCACGTCAAAGCGCCATCCACACACTTTACTAGCTAAAGGGAGAGAAAAAGAAGGAGATAGACGTGAATGCCAGGAGCAAGAGAGGGAGAGAGAGCAGCAACGCCACCGCCGCCGCCCGGGCAAAGAAGCGATCATCGACGCTCTTGTACCTACCGATCGCCGCGTCAATTTGCCAGCGAGGATCACGCACATTAATGCACGAGAGTCTGATTAGATAAATTGCGCTTTCGTTACGATTATTTATAACAAGTGAATCTGAACGAAAAAATAAAACTAAAACGACGAGCTAAGTATACACAAACTTGTCGAGAGAGTGACGAGACCGGGAGAAATCCAACTCGCGCTCGCGGCGTCTCCACTACACTCTCGAAGCGGAGGCACACGCGAAGTGAAAGAGAGACGACCGCTGAGAGCGAGCCAACCGAGGGGGAGCGACCGAGACAGAGAGCTATGCGGGGAGGGGTGCCGATATATATACCGGGAGGGGACGCAGACGCGCTACGATATACTACTATTCTCTGACGCTACTAGAATTCTTCTACGTATGTGCATATAGGTATACGTGTGTGTGTGTGTGTATGTGTATATATATATATATATATATATATATCTACGTATATCGCACTCAAGCTACAGTATAAGCCAGACGAATTTCGGATAAAACATCAAGACAATAGGATTTTCAAAACACACCACTATGCGTTAGACGTGAGAGTAAGATATAGAAAGATGGAAAAACTCATCGTCGTCGTAGGTTGTAGTCTACCATCTTGCGTGTATGTATTATATACCCACGAGAAAAAGAGAGAGAGGCGCTGCAGGGGAAGGATAAAGCGAGCTAGCCGGCCGGCAGACGGCGCCAGTGCTCGTGCGCACATTTCCTATGTATATATATATGTTGCTGCAGCTCATCCGCCAACTGGTCGCGAGGATATCTATCTCTCTCTTTCTCTGTGTATACCCGTATTCGCGTACGAAGAAGAGAGAGAAAGAAAATGTGGGAGAGGGAGAGAAGTGCACGCAACAGCCGCACCTGTCCACGCGCCTCTACAGCGGATTATACCTGCGTGCACGAAGTAAGTCGATTTTCCGCTAAGCAGAATTGGCTTTAAAGGAAATTTTAAACGGCCATAACGAGAGGAAATTTAAAGAGACCCCTAGGGGAAAGCCCAAGAGGAATACGTGGGAGTTATTGCGGAGGAATACTTCGTACGTGTGTATACACACACACACACACACACACACACACACTCATAAAGGCGGGTTAGGGTACCTTAGACATTATTCTCTTTACTATACATCTAGAGGCGGTATCGGGAAAATACCAAACGTATTTTGATTCCGCCTCACAATCCTTTAACGCGTTTGTTATTTGGTTTGATCGTTTTTAACAACGCAACCATGCTTTGCGCAGTTTCCAACCGGAGATTTTGAATTTCGGGCGTGGGTCTGGAGCAATCGCCTACGTGAAGGGTCTGGTGGGAGGGTACGATAAGGAGCCGATCGATTCTTCGCGGGCTGTTTTGAGGAAGGTCATTGCGCTCTGTGCGCTGCGCCATCCCTCTCTATACCAGTTAGCTATATAAAAAGGAGAGCCTCTTGCTCTCCTTTTTCCAAGGGGATGAATTTCCTCACTATGGCTTTTTTTGGTTTTTTCGTTTCGCGGCCTTGCTTTATTGCGTGGTATCTCAGGTATAAACGGGATGATAATAAGGCATATCGATTAAATGAGTATTTATTCAGAGTGAGTAGCGACATTACGAGTATATAGATGGGTCGAAAATTGTATCCGTACTTATGACTACGAGTTGAATGTAACTTACCCAGTGAAAAGGAAACTTTACTGATTTTGAGAAAACTCACCTAAAACATAGACAGCAAAAGCTATTATTACTATATTAATCTCAAAATTTTCAAACAATGACATAATGATTTTAACGAATAGGGTATTAAAAAAATCTGAGTGTTTAAGACAGCCTAATTAATAATATTATTATATTATATTTTAATATTGCGCTTTTCTGCAGAACGTAAGAAAATATGACGAGATATATTAGAGTAGTAAGTATTACAATTATAAATATACTAATAAAGTAACGAGTATTAAAAATAGCGAATACTTGATTTATCGTAATAAAAACATTATTTTTAAGGCTGAATATGTTAACTATAACAGTGAAAATAGAATTAATTTTCCAATATTGTGAATGTTCGCTATTCAATACAGTGTATTTTTACAGACATTACAAATTATGTGTATTTGCTCATACAAAATATTTTAAATCGTAATAAATTGAAAATTCCTTTGCTTTGATAAAAATTGAATTACATTGTATTCGAATCAAAATATTGATGCCACTTTCAACAAATTTTCAGAAGCTTGTCATAAGCGAATAGTTAAAAGTGAAATCTTATTGTCTATTGTATTCTAAATATTATCCAAGATTTAAAAATAAATCGAATAGTAGGTTAATTGTTGAACATTTTCTCTTAAAGGTAGAGTAACATTCATAAGCAAAACTTTTATACTAATTATTTACATTATTTTTAATCTAAAAAGCACACATTGCTGTAATATACATTAATGCACTTAGTAACTATTCAGAGTAGTAAAAATACACTTTTGCATTTAGTAAATTAATTTCTTTTTTTCAAACAGTAAATTCGTACTACAAAGTAGTGAATCTTCACTGTATTTTAGATTCAGAGAGTAATGCGTTTTACTGTTAAGTTATCAGATAAGATAACAATAAATAAAGAGGCACAAAACATTGCAGCAAACGCTTAATGAGTAAATGATGTGCTCCGACGTAACGGGAAAAGTTAATAATCGTATAAATAAATAACCCGTAGCAATATTACCCGTTCATGCACCAAAGTAGAAACCGGGGTATACATTGCGAAAAAAGAATTCTAATACACATGCATCCGCCGCGAGATGATGGAACAGCAAAAATTGGAGAGAGAGTCGCGGGTGAGAATTTTGAACGTACAAGTGCGGATGAGGAGTACAAAATAGTATCGAGACAGAGATGGGGAGGCGTGTAATACGGACTACAATAATCCAAACTAATGAAAAAAAAGACTCGCTGTTGGAAAATAAATTCAGAAATTTGGCAGGGGAGTTTCGTCAAGATGCAGAGCTTTCGCTGTTACGAAGTCTTTGACCCGTTGTTAGATTCGTGCGTTCAGTTTATAGATTTTCGATAGGAACGAGAAGCAGGAATGGAATACATTCCGCTCGAGGGAATATCGCTCAAAGCTAATCAACGAGAAGTCTAATTAGAGGCGTCGACGAGACAAGACTTGGTAAGTCTATATATCCCAGGTACTTAATGATTTGGCGAAGAGGCAATTTATAAGCTTGCAGCTCTCTAACATCTTTCTAAATTGAAGAGTGGCTTGTCACTTCAGTGAAGTGCACGTCTCAGCTCTTGTATACGGTGTATGCATATGACGATGGGAATCTTTGCATTCGGAACAAAGAAATAGTTTCTTGTTTTGAAAACGTTGCTTTGATCATGTTTTCAGCTGATTCTAAAATAACCATATACAAAATACATATAGGAATCATTGATATACGTTGCAAGACAGTTTTCATACATATAGTAGTTATGATATATACGTTCAATAAAAGAAAGAAGAGGAGGGTTGAGATTTAAAAAACTGTCAACTGGGCGAGCCGCCCCTATCTTTTGGATGAAAGAGTTGAGCGTACTCGAGAACTTTCATATTTGTATGTGCCGAGCAGAGCCGTCATTGTATATTCATTGGGTATATAAACATTTTCTCGCGTCGGTTCGCAACTTTTTCCGTCAATTGCGTGCTTCTAAGCGAGGAAATGACACTTTCGATTGAATCTTACGGAAGATTAATACGTTGAATAAACGAAATAACGGCGAGAAATCGACGGAATTAAAGGAATGAGAAGTCATTGCGAAGAGTCGTAATTTTAATTAAGCAGACAACGCAATATAAAGGAGCTAGATTTGAAAGTCTGGAAACAAGCACGAGATCAAAGCAATGTGCAGCATCAGCCTTGCACGTACGGCGGATGACTAATCCCAGTAAATCTCGGTTCAGCAAGTCCGATGACTCAGATCGGTAACACAAAGAACTTATGCTTCCCTTTGCACGCGTTTCGTTTGCCACGAAAATTCCTAAGCACAAATAAAATTATACGTCGAATGACTTATACGTCTAAATCTCGCCTGGTTTAGTCGATATATAATAAGAAATTTTTTTTTTATTTTCTGAAGCATCTTACGCATATATTGTGTCTAGAACAAGTCGAAGAACAGTACCGTTGTGCTATATGTTTTGAGAAAATCGCATTGGCCTTATTCTCGTGATTCACGAACTTATTTGGGCGTGTACAGTGGAATTTACTATTCTGCCCCGAGGAATCAGTTATTACTCTCTTCCGAGTAAGAAGAAACATATCCGTTTAAATTGAAAAGTTTCAACGCTCGTAGCGTAACTTTCATAAAACAATAGATCTTCCCAGAAATATGAAATGTTATCAAGAGTCGGCAACTTTTTTTCATTCAAGACGCGCATCCAGCAATTTTTAATAAAGTTTGTTAACTTTGCAAACGCCAAGCGCATTCATCTTTCCAGTGTATATGCATCAGTATAATAACGAGCTAACGCGTTTTACAATGCAGAATAGGAAAAGATTATTCATAAAGCAAGTTAACAGAATACTCGTAACTGTCAATAAACTAACCGTTTCGCGTGTCAAAACCAGATCTCCACCCGCGCTGCTGTATAAGTTTGCGTGTCGCCATTCCAAAGAGTCGTAACTCTCTTTTCTCGATGTCGACATGAGCAGAACGTGAGAAAATAAGCGTGAAAAAAGGTACGATGTTCGGTGCTTTGTTTTGACCAATCTACTTCACGGAGCTATACAGTGACCGTTCTCGCGTGGCTCGCTTTGCTAAAGCGGTATATACTCGCGCGCGCGCATGGATGGGGTCAAGGCCGTTGGCCTCGCTCGCGTTCATTCGCTTCTTTTCTTCACTCGCGGCTGATCGATACCCTCATCACTACCAGTTTTTCCACCTTTGTTCGATTTAACTTTTGATTACAATTCTTATCGCCTATACAAAACTACGATTTTTCGACGGGGTAGGAGTGGCAAGGTAGGAGAAAGTATGGGTTCATGATAATTAATTTTATCCCGGTTCTTTCGAAAAGCGCAACGTTTGCGTTATCGAAAAAATAAAGTAAAAGCTTCAGGCATTGTTCGGAGGTTCATTTGTAGTTGCACAGCAGCAGTAGCATATAATATTCCGTTATACTTACAGCAAAGCGAGCTGAGGCAGAAAGTCAAGGCCGCTCGGTCAATTGCCTTGCCTCTCTTTCTTGCTCGCGTATCGTATAAATAGATACTCCCCGGCTATCTCTATCTTTCTGTCTCTCTTTCATGTACGCTGCTAATGCACTTACGGGTGGCACTTTTATCGCCACATATAGAGAGCGCATGCATATGTATAGGCCGACTGAATTGGAACAAGTTTTCGCACGATTAACGGAAAGTCAAGCATCGTTTTTTTTCTCCCAACCTACGCGCGCGAGCGCGCAACTCTCTCATGCCATTATAGACCGCAATCGAGCTTGCGGTTGGCAGAACTGCACGTCGCATTGGAATGCATTGCTCGTTGGTACAGATACAAATTGTCATGAGTGAGTGAGACAGAGAAAAAGAGATTATTTATTAGGAATAGAGAGAATTCTGTAGAAGATTCTTCGCGAAAAATTTTACGAAGGACTATATAGACACTTAGCAGAGATTCTGATGAATACATTTAATTAATTCGATGTTTTTACTTTTATCTAAGAGTAGAGAACACAAGGAATGAATTAATATTTCATTCAATTTACTTTGGAGTAATTAAAGAAACTCTTAATTACTAAAAATAATGAGATCTTTTCTAAGATTTGTTTTCTTATTTAAAAAAGAATAGGCATATGTAATCATGAGTGCACTTTCGTTCTGGAAAAAGTTAAACTTGAAAAAAGTCACGAGGACACGAGCTGCAGTCAATTTTCTTGAGAATATAATTAAATACCTTTAAATCTCTAGCTTTCAACCTAACGTGCAGTACAGTAATCTTTAATTTTGTAATGCTGTTCTTATACTATTTTGTTCATCCGACGAAGCCATTCTTCAAGATTCTCGCACTTTGCATTCCTCAAAAGAAACAAAGCATTTCGAGTAGAAAGTACGATTAGGCTTTGTAGTTGGATGTACAAATTTTTCTATCGTCTATACAAGAAAAATGTCGTAAGAAATTTTGTTATATTTCTAATAAAGGCACAATCGCGATTTCCATACGAAAACTTAGCTTTAGTGTTGCATTATTTAAATCATTCGTGCCAAGACTCTATTTGATGGCGGTGTAAGTATATTTTATAATTCGAGTATTTAGGAGAAACATCTCCGTGTATAAGCAAGCGAACTATAACTCGTTCAGTTATTAATCAATGTAGAGACTAAATTAGAAAATTCGAATCAGATATGCCACAACGATTAAATAATACTTAATGCAGCAAGACACCTTTAAAATGCAAATTACTAAATTCAAAATTAATATATTTATAACAGTGCACTTATAATTTACTCATATTCTAATAATAGAAGGTAGTTTTACCTTCAATTCGAAAGGTCTTGCTCATCTACAACTCTCTTCCTTCTATAGCAAGATACAACAGAAAGTAGAAAATTCACTCACCGTAGGATTCAAAGTTGTAATACTCTTTGATACACTCCATTCAGTATGAATGTAGGGATTTTTACTTGAATGATTAAAAGAAATTTGACATTCTAAAATGTGTAAATTTTTTTGAACAATTGGTTAACAACTTACATTCATATTGAAAGAAGTGCAAGAGTTTAACTATTAATTATGAGCTCAATCCATCTATCGGTTGACTTTGGATCCTACGGTGAGTAAATTTCAACGTTCTATTGTAACTAGCTATCAAAGGGACTTATAGAAGAGCTAGACCTCTCAAATTCAAGGTAAAACTATCTTCTCTAATTAAAATAAGGCATAATTATAATTGCATTGTTATAAATATTTTAAATTTAGATTTTAGTAATTTACATTTCAGAGGTGTCTTGTCCCCTTAGCTGTTTGCTGCAGTTAACAAAACATTGAATTAGAATTGAAATTAAAAATTACTGAATTAAGTAGTATAATTTACGCTTGTGCTCGTCTAACAAAAAGGTCAAATCCCACTGTTTCCACATAATTCAGTCACTTTTACTAAATTATCAGCAAATTTTCCTACGACAATTTTCTCAGTACAGAAATAATAAATACAACTACGGTAAATATCTCAATCGAGAAACATCCTTTTTTCTATTTAATTCTTGCATGCTTCTCATCCTTGAATTTCTTATCGTCGAGCATAACTGCACCTGTATACGAAGCAACATCTCAATACCGACACTAAACAATCAATCATCTCTTGTCACTGTGAAGCGGAAAAGAGGTGAGCTACGATAAGAGTCGAGAAGAAAGTACACGCGCAAGAGAAGAAATCTAAGCGTGCTAGAACCACTGCGATAGAGCGAAGCCTGAAGAAAAAGTTAGCATTCCAGACGCGCGAGCACGAAACGAGGTGGAGTCCTGCGCGAGATGTGCGATCATCCAAAGGTGCGAATACATGTGTGTGTGTATATATATGTATATATAAACATTATGCGCACATACCGAGAGAGTTTTCTGTCGTCCTCGAGAACGACTGGTTCGCGTGGCGCCGCATCCAGTATATTTCTCGTTATGTATACTCTCTAAAATCGTTAGTCATATAATTTCACTCGAAACACTCGGAGTGGCTCTGTTTTTTGCTCGTTTAGAAATCCCCAAGTCATGTTTTTTTCTGTTTCTTTTCAGTGAAATTATGACTCTAACGATTTTAGAGAGTAGGACATTGCCAAACCGGTATGACTGATTTGCTTATCGAGGAAAAGCGCGCGAGGGTAAGCATTATAACCCTACACGGAATCGACTAAACGCTGTATATAACAGTATGGTTTTGGTTGAAAACATCAATTTTTACAGAGACTATAGTAGAATGTACTACTCGGATGTTTTCACGCTATACCAACGGTAAAAGGGCTGCTCTTTATACGCCATAGCCGCACTCGTCCGTTATGGGGTATTTCATCGAGACCCATGTATCTAATGTTCCCAGGGGCTAAAAATATAGTTATTTTTAATGCAAGTACGTTGCAACATCAAGTCCACGTTGACTGTGTCGTTTGATGCATCATATTTCTAGTTTCATTCGAATATGACGACGCTGTAATAAAATACTTGAGCTACATTAAACATTTTGCCGTACGATTAGTTGTCTTTTATACTTAAGTGTTGTTTACTAAATTAAAAACTTATTTATTAAAAACTATGTTAACTTTTTTGTTTCATGTTTTGCTTTTCCCAAACCGATATACATAGCTGAAGATATAGAAAACAGTATAAAACTCGTTGTAACAGAGGCAGGATCCAAATACCTGATGAAAATATTTACAGCTTTTGGCTCAAGCGGGAAACGCTATTTCCGCATAAAAATCCAGACACGGAAGCTTTGATACACTCCGATAAGATGGAAAACCCTGAATATCCGGAGAAAGAGAAAGATCGATTCTCGTTGTATGGAACGAGACATTTCTCTCGCGAATGCTTATTGATCTGCGGATGAACCGGAGCAGCAGACTTCTAGTTTCCACTGGATTTTCCGTACACGCAAACACACACAGAGACATATACACATATATACACCTTTCTTGCGTTTCACGCAGAATATTCACTTTAATATTTTTAACAATGCATTATAATATTTTATCTGTTCGATTAGGAAATTAATATATGAATAAAATTCACTAGATACTTAGAATAAGAACGAAGTATTGAAAATTGCCTTTGTATTTCCATTGAAAATGGGCACCTTGAGTGTTCCAGTTTAATCGAGTTCAGAATGCTGTCGATAAACTCGCCGCATCGAAAAAAATCTATCAATAGGACAAAACAAAAGGGATTCTCTAAAAGTTATATATACATATATATATATATATATATATATATATATAAGACTGCCGTCACATCAAAAATCAATTACAGTATTATATCGTTACAGAGCGTTAGCGATACTCTTAAATTTTATTTTATTCCGAAGTGACGTTATAATTGCCGGTAACGACGATGAAGGAATGCGTGAAAAATGGTTATGCTCTTTGATGCGACAAATGACACCCTTCACAGGAAACCAGTTATACAAACACTTCCGGTCTCGAGTAGTTCAATTTTTCCTGCTCTCTTATTCATTCTCTTTTCAACCATTTTCGATGTATACACACTTACATGTATGTATATAAACACATTACAATCTTCAATAAGCCGCGGATTATTTAATCAGCCGGTCTTCTACATTATATACATCGCGCAAGTAGCCCGTCAGGCAAGATCGATAAAACGCAGAAAAAGCTTCGGAAAATATATATATAAAAAAGTAAACGTCCGGCGTTTACTGTACGCGCACAGCACAGGGTTCGTCTCTCTTCTCTCTCTCTCTCTCTCTCTCTCTCTCTCTCTCTCTCTCTCTCTCTCTCGTAGGAAAGAGAAAGAGAGAGGAGCGCACAGTAGCGAACAGTAGCGGATAGGGAGAACAGGAACAGCGGCAAAAAAGGGAGAGAGAGAGAGAGAGAGAGAAAGGAGAGCTATGGCAACGCCGAACGAGTCCAGAAACGCGTCAGCCTGGGCGTCCTGGAGTATAACGTCGAGGTCATCGCCCGAACGATCTTTGGGTTTCCACCACTCCAACTAGCGGCAGTACCACCCCTGCAACGCCATGAGGATACCAAGAGACATATACATATAGAGACAGTGAGTAGTGGTGTGCGTGTGTGTATATACATACATATACATGTACAAAGGGAGCTACACGAAGGGGTGGGATATATCTCTCTGGCGCGGCTGCTGCTGCTGCTGCGAACTTGGGCTGATCGACCGCGGAGAGCACACGACAGAATGAGAGACAGAAAGAGATTCCCTTTTTCAAGTCACGTGAATATCTGACATTATATTACTACATTTATTATATAATATATAGGAGAAAATTAGTATTATAATAGACACGTCGCCAAGTCGATTATTGTGCGCTTTTCTGGATGTCTAATATGAAGGTTTTCACGAAACTTGCTTGTTGCTGATTCGTCAATCTTTATTGTCTACTCGTTTAATTATTTATAAGCAGATCGACGTTGAAAACGGAACTTTTTACTTATTTATATACATATATCATTGAACATTCGATTTATCGATTGTACATTTCGTATATATCTAGTTTATAATTCGATTAAATCGGAATAGTAAATTCGATTATCAAGCTGTACTTAATGATAGCGATTGTGCAGCGTTATCAGCAATCACCGATGCGTTAATTGCATCCGTCTAGGATAATCTCGGTTTGTTCTAAGAAACGATTTCAAAGATTTAGTTACTTCATGCGATGATTCTCGATTGAGATAATGATTCTAATACATTCGCGTAGCCAAAATCATGAGTAATTTGGTTATCCACCAATCTACGATTATCTTTAATTATTTGTTTATATTTTGCTCTTAACTTTACACAAACAACAAAGACGCTACACTATTTGTATCAAACACGAATTACAACATATAAAAACTAAATGAGCCGATCGAATAAA
Organism: Apocrypta bakeri; assembly: GCA_018906985.1. Lineage (NCBI taxonomy): Eukaryota > Metazoa > Arthropoda > Insecta > Hymenoptera > Pteromalidae > Apocrypta > Apocrypta bakeri. The sequence continues at coordinate 4,923,294 of JACCIA010000007.1, read as the reverse complement.
AAGTATATAAAAATAGCTTCGACCTTGAAAGTTATAATTTCTGTCCTCATCTTCGTAAAAAGGGCCAAGAGAGCAGTAGAAAAGAGGAAGGGGGCTGTAAAAATAGACCAGAACGTTGATGGAGAAAGCAGGTCTCGTCGAGCACCTGCATCCGCACGTATAGGCTCTCGACGCTGAAGCCCGAAGGGAGACTCTATATGTCTCCCTCTCTCTTTCTATTTTTCTAGATACAGTAGCCCCGTGTATATCCACCTGTTCGTGTTCACCTATCCGCGGAGATCCACAATAGAAAGTCTACGACAACATTTGCTATAGACGTATATGATGGAATAGAAAGAAAAGCCAGTGTCAAGTGTGATAAGCTTCTAAAGATCGACTTTTTCTTTTCGTGACTATTGTACACGCCTCTAGGATGTTGTTGAAACGATCGCAAATTCGAAGATATGAAACGTCGATTTCCTCTATATACACCAGTGGGGAGATGAGATTGATTATGGTATAGACATCGTATACTGAGCATACGATGCTACAGTCTTAATGACGCGAATGAATCAAAGCTGTTATCTTTTGGAAAGTACAATTTAGCTAAAGATAGTGAAAAGGATATCGAGTACTCTTTATCCTTTATATACTTATTTTTTTCACTTTATTTATGATAAAAATTCTTTTATCTCACGCTCGAATAAAAAACCGTCAGTGATGTATAGTGAAAGAGAGAGCGAGAAATACGTAGACAGACAGGAGACGAGATAATAGAAAGGCCTGTCTCCGAAAATGTAAAACGCAAAAGTAAGACAAACGAGGAGCAGGAGAACAGCTCCGGCATACGTGCATAGAGAGCAAGGACCGCAGCAGCATTGCCAGACACACCGACACAGAGAGCAATGCGCGAGAGAAAAAATAGAAGGCAGAGAGCGCAAGCAAGGGCCGGGTGAAGGCCTCTTTCGGGGGCAAAACCGACCCTCGCTATATAGTTTTCTCTCTCTCTCTCTCTCTCTCTCTCTCTCTCTCTTGCGCACGGGATCCAAAAGGGGGAGACGCGCGAGTGAGCGAGAGAGACGGCAGACTCTACGCGTTATTGAGCGGGCATTTCCCACAAAGCGCAGACGAGGGCAACCACCCCGTAACCAAGCGCCGCAACGCGCCTTCCTTGCCTACCCTGTTCTCTCTTTCTCTCTCTCTCTGCTGCTGCTGCTTCTGCTGCTGCTGCTGTCGCCGCCGCCGCCGCCGCCGCCGCGTTTTCTCCTGCGATCGCTCTTTTTTTTCGTTATTTTTCATCTCTTTCTCTCTTACACGTTATGCTGTAGTAGTTAGCCTTTTTGTTTGTTTATGGCTACGCATACACACACCCTCTTCGATACTGGTTTTTCCGATTTGTTTGGTCGTGGAACTTTGCGTCTTTGGTCATTTCTTTTCATTCTGTTTTTATTATTGGTAAAATATATATGTATATGCATAAAGGCGTATGTGGTCTATCATGGGAAATCGCGATATCAAATATTGATTTCTCTTCCGTGGCATGTAGGCTGACCAAGTTCTTTAATAATCGTATATATATAGTCTCTATTTCATCAATTATTTGAAGATGAATATAATACAATAAATACAATTTTTTGTTAATCTGACAGATTTTTATCTCCTAGGTCTTATGATTACTCTTCTTAAAATACTTATTTATTTTTTCAAATTCTCTGTCTGCGGATTCGTTAGGTTTCAGCCAGTCCATCAGTATATTAATTTGCTTCGCAGGGTGACTCAGAAAGAATGCAACATATACATGATAGTATATCATATGCAGGGTGAAAAACTGAATATACATTGTTTTGTACGAAGTTTTTTCAATGATTTTCCCTAGAGTTGCGGTGAGAAGAAGTGAGCTTAGCCGTGACCACGTGATGAATAGCACTCATGGAAAATCATCGGAAAGACTTCGGACAAAAAAATTTATATTCAATTTTAACCTCTGATCACGACAGTGTATCTGCAGATTAGGATATAAAATGAATGTTTAACGCTGATATTGAAAATTCATTTACAAAAATCTGTATTCAAGAAGGCCTTACATATAGTATTTTGCAATGATAAACGAGAGTATTAAATATTTCGAATGACGATTACACTCCAAAGAAAATGATAATATGGTCAGTAGTCATCCTTCTATTGCAAATTCGAGATACAACTGTCCTTATTTCGGATATTTTATAACTACAACGTTGGAGAATGAGTCTCGCAAGTTGTAACTGTCATCAAGAAAAAAATATGAAAATTTCACCCGTTTTATGCATCTATAAATTGAACGTTATCTTTCTCTGCGTTATACATTTGGATAACTTCGGTTGCCGATAACATCATTACAAATCTCGACTTCGAGTTTGACGACTATATACTCTCCAAATTTAAAATAAGTAACAGTTATTATTTGGTAGAGCACATCTATTCCTAAATGAAAAATGGTGCAACTACGATAAAAATGTAGAAAATGTACTAAATAAATATTCAAATTTTTATATAAATGTTGACTTATATTGTCAGTGCATTTGACACTGGCAGTAAATCGCCGAATACCAAGAGACATTTTAAGCAACATTTTTTGTTAGTTATGTCAAAATTTTCCTATGCTCGAAATAAAAAGAATTTTTATCGAAACAATCAAATATACTATCTATTAAAATACAGTCTTCTATAAATTTGACTGCACTTTAATAAATAGTGAACAAAAAATAATTTTATAGGAGTAAAATAGTGAATGTTCATATCTGTAAAAATACACTGTATTAAATAACAAACATTCACAAGTTGTAAAATTATTTTATTTTTTTCACTTAAAATTTAAATAATATTTAAAAAATATGTTTGACAGTATTTTTATTGTTTCCTTTCGCTCGTACAGCGAGCTATATTACATACGAAAAACTTTACTCGTCGTAGACAATATCAAGTCACTCGGCGAAATATAGTACCTAAACTCATTTATTTATACGACAAATGAGGAACGACATGAAATTATACCATACTCAGCGGGATATTTTTCGCAAGTTCAACGACCTCCAAGATTCTACGATAGTATAATAGCCGATAGGCCGCGTTATAATGCATATAACTATAGTAATCTTTCTAAAATTAACGGCTTACTCTTAAAATCAAACAGGTCGTCCGAGATACTCATCTAGTATGAAGCAATAGCACATTATACAACATACCCCGACCCTATCAAATAAATAATTATTATATCCCAAGTAATGTGATCGACCCGGACACGATTACTCGGTCACTACCCCCGTGGCACTTGGTTATGTGTAGGTGAGAGACAGGAGAGCGACTATACAATGTACAAAAGTTTCAGAGTTATTAATGAAAATTGATCGACACAAATTATTCATTCAACCTGAGATAGTACAAATTCTTTTTTTGATAGTTATTAATTAATTACAAGAATCAATATCTGCTCTTTGCCAATTTAGAAATGTTGATTGAATACGAAAGTGCAACTTATTTGTTTAAATTTAAATAATAATAATAATCCTTAATTTCACATTTAAAAGGAAGATATCAATTTTCTCTAATATAAATATAATGAATTTAATTCATTTTTTAATTCATAAATAATTTTATGAATTTTAGTTAAGTATATAAATATTTTTATTCGAATTAAATATAAATACATTTTTAACATAACAATGAATTATGTGCGAAGTTTCCTTCTGGGTGCAAGTTCTTTGCAAAAATCATGAATCCTCTCAATTACGATAAATTATTCTTTATTACCAGTTTGAATCGGCTTAGTGCCCACACATATGCACTTCTACACCGCAAAGACATCCTTGTCCCTATGTAGCGTAAGGATGTTAATTGCAATGCTTTTATACCTCGAAGATATAGATTGATTTGAGGTGCAACGGCCCCAGAAGGTTGGAGAAAAGTCCTCGCGCACCTATACATGCAATCGCCGTACGGAAATCAATAACATTCTATCTACTCACGCGTCCCGTTCTCGCGAAATTACACACAAGTATTCCTCGACACAGTATATACATATACAGATAACGCATATACATAGAAATATATAAGCGTGAAATCTCGCGCGTTGGAAGAAGAAAGGAAAGCGTATCGATTTCTCCCTTAGGGAGAGGTAGGATCACAGCCGCCCACGAGACTTGCAGTGACGTAATTCGTCCAACGGCAGTATAACACAGCCGCAGCAGCCATTTCCTCGAGTAGGGGGCACTCTTCGGCGCGTCATGCATGCTTTTTGCTTTGCGCGGTCTTTCGCTGCAACAACACGCTCTTTGATGACGCGTTTGCTTTTTACACTTTCGCAACGATAGAGAGAGAGAGAGAGAGAGAGCTGCAATGGACCGGCCTCTCTTATATGCTAATTCTAATTATAGAAAGGGGTTATATGAAGTAGGGATGCGCACGACCGGAACTAGGCTTGGCGAGAAGTAGATATAGATTTTAACGTGTATAAAGGGTCGAGATTAATTTTTGTACGAACAAAGAATGTGATTTTTCGATAAAATAAAAGAAAAGAAACATTGTTACCAGTGAGATGAATAATCGCCCATACTCTCTTATATAATACATACATTTTTTCGTAAATGTCCTTCAGCCTTTTTTACACCTCTTATCACCTTTCCCTTCCAGCCCCCGCAGCTTGTCTTTTTAATTCCGTACTCTTTTCTAGCTCTCTCGTATTCTTTTATTCATCATCCCACGCTATCTTTCTCACCGATTACAATTAGTTGCGCGCGCGCACGTGTGTATGTGCCACGTCGATCCACCTTATATATACGTGCATCTGTCTCCTCTAGTTTTACTTTATTCTTTACCACGACCCGTTGCATCCATTTTTCCGAATTACAGCCTCGGTTATACTTTCTCTCCCTTTTATTCCTGCGCGCGCGTCTCGTGTCGGTGCATTTTGATGTGTTGCTGCTCCTGCTGCTCCTTCGCGCATCCTGCTTGTGCTTTTTGTGAGCTATCAGTCTCTCTCTCTCTCTCTCTGTCTTTCTCACTCTTGTATAGAGGCATGTACGATAGCTAAGGGTCGTTGATCTGTAAGCTGCACAAGTTTATGTCAAAAAGCAGCCGGCAACTGCTTCCAGTAGATTCTCTCTGTCTCTCTTTTTACTTCGTGCACGTGTGTGTAAAACATCGATAAGGATAGCGTTATGTTATTTGCACGAAGAGAGCTAGTCATTTTCAGAGCCATTGTGAGACTGGACTGACCCCGTATATGCACAAAAAGTAACTTAACGTAGAATATGCCTATTTACGTAAGATAATAACGGTTTCAAAAAAGAACTATTACAGGGACGAGGATGTATAAACTTACCGGGTGGACGTATTGATTATGATCGTAATTGGATAAACGAAGGGACTGGTCGTATACATCGCATAAGTGCCCACAATAATCGCTCGAAAGAAAAAAAAAGGAGAAGCTTCGCAAACAAATTTTTATACACATTGTGATTTATACGTTCAATATATAAGTAGTTATATATTTATGCACATGCCAAATACACATACCAGCAGCTACATAAAATATATTATATATGTACGTATACATAAAATAGATGCGATAAGATGTGACATGCAAGGCTAAACAGCGTTAATCCATGACATGTATAAGCGGTTCAAACACTTACTTAGACTGGGAGGTTTATTAAAGTCGCATCAGTGTATATCGACATCAGTCGTTAGTTTGCGCGTAGTCTCCCTGTACACAACGTACGTCCGTTCTCTAAACCTTTCACTCTCTCTCTCTCTCTCTCTCTCTCTCTCTCACACACACACACACACACACACTCATTGACTTTATACATATACATGCAAGAATAAAGTGTCCTCCCAATATATATATATATATATATCGATGTCTTTTTGTATGTGCGCGGGCAAATTACCGGCGGAAATCCCCTTTCGGCGACTCCCGCGCGCCTTTCGACGAGCAACCGAACAAGCGGCTGACTGTAAATAGCGAGGAGCCGGCAGGCGTTGGGCGGATAACGGGAGAACGCTAGTTGCGCGCGCGCATTCACTTCGGGACTCGCTACTTCTCTCGTGCTGATACTCCTGTTCGACTTTAAGGCGTGTCTACGATCTTAGCCACGCATATACGAGTAATATATATAAGAGCACGCACAATTGTGTACACTGATATTTTTTAAACGCGATCAATTAATTGAGTACAATGATGGTTTTTTTTATTTACCGCGCATTCGAAAGACTTATTGGAACAAATGGTACTTTTTAATACCTGAAAGGAGTTTGAAATTATAGCGATGAATAATGCATTGTACAAAAGGAAATTTAATGCCTTGGGTTAGACCGAGTAATGATTAATAACCAAAGTGCGCATTACTGACGATAATGTTCATCAGAATTTTATTAAAGGATCTTATCAGTCACGTAAGATGTTTATCTATTTTCCTATAAAAATAAGCGCCTTTAGAAATTGATTGTTTTTTAATAATCATAAAGGGAATCAGTTAGTCAAAGCGTGTTCTCTGTTTATTTCATGTTTACTGGCTATTTTGCATTTACATTAAATAATAGAAACCGCATAAGTCCATTTATGCAGACAAAAAAGTCTTTTTTAATAAAGGAAATAAGCTGGAAAAATAATTCTTAATTCAGTATGACTATGATGCTATATACATCTTTTAGTATCATATTACATACTGATGGATTTCATGTAAAACACATACTTCATGTAATATTGAATGTTTTAATTATTTAATTAATTAATTATTAATTTTTTCTTCCAAATGATTTAAACGTTGTTTTGAAAAAATCTAAAAAACTGTATCAATTTTTCACTACAATTTAGTCGATCGAGAGATTTTATAATTTCTCGAACGATCAACATGAATCATAAAACAGAATAAAATATATAATACAGCTATCGTGTCAACGCCTTTAAAGTTCACCGGTACCTGCATATAATAGATATGCATAGACTACGCAGCGTAGCAAAGCACGTGCGTTCGCCGCTCTGCCGCCATCTATTCTCATGGCGGAGTCAACTGAGGATGCACGCAATGAAGAGTCGACTAACAAAAGACCACAATTTGGTAATCGAACTCTAAACAACAAGGATGACGTATTTCAACACAATGCTTGGTAATCCCAGGGCTTTAATTCGATTTTGTCGGTTAATGGAGAATTCTAACCTCAAAAGTCGACTTTTATTTGTCTTTTTCTTGTCGCTCTGTCAATTTTTCTACATTTAACGAGATTTTTCTTCTGTTGAAGAACGATAATTCGCTATTTTGTTTTTATACGGAATTATTTTAGCATACCTTTGTATTATTGTGGACTGCATAATAAATTTAATGAAAAACATTGTAAATAATCAATTGTTATGTTTGTGGTTGTTGTGTACAATGTAGGGACAATGTAGTTTGGGATAAGGAACAAGAAGCAACAGCTCAGCGGAAAGTTGAAGAAAATTCTACAGTATCTGCGTCTGCAGAAGAGATAACCAAGTACGAGGATGAAGCAGATAAGTATTGGGATAAATTCTATGAAATTCATCAAAACAGGTTAGTCAATAACTCATTAAAACAAGTGCCAATTATTACTAGGGCTATAATCATGTTCTTAAACTAATTCTTGCTTTAATTAAGATTTTTTAAGGATAGGCATTGGCTATTCACAGAATTTCCAGAACTTGCACCTAATGATGTTAAAGAAGACAAGGAAAGACCCCTGAGGGTATTACCAGAATCACAGGGTGACGATCTGGAGGACAGTAGCGCATCGATTGATGACAGCGTAAAATCAGCCCAGAAAATTTTTGAAATAGGTTGTGGTGTTGGAAATACTATATTTCCTTTACTATTATATAACAATGATCCAAATTTATTTGTCTACTGTTGCGACTTCTCATCAACAGCCATTGAGATATTACACCAAAGTAAAGAATATGATACAACAAGGTAATGTGATTTGTTAGACCAGAAAGTAATAAACTTACATAAATTGTCAATAAACTTGCATAAAAAAAATCACTTGTATAGATGTAAAGCATTTGTACTCGATGCAACTCAAGAAGATTGGAATCCACCATTCAAGGAAAATAGCTTGGATATTATTATATTAATATTTGTTCTTTCTGCAATACATCCAGAAAAGTATGCAAGTTATTTCTATTTACAGTTGAATTCAATATAATTATTACTAAACAGGCAATTTAAATAACATTTTAGGATGCAACATGTGGTTAAACAGATACACAGATACTTAAAACCAGGAGGTTTGGTTCTGTTTAGAGATTATGGTAGATATGATTTAGCACAGTTACGATTTAAAAAAGGTCGTTGTTTAGCCGAAAATTTTTACGTTAGAGGTGATGGGACACGAGTATACTTTTTTACACAAGGTATTTCTAATGAAATTCTACTAATGTACATCTAATGGTAGTGACTTTCCCAAACACTAATGAACTTTCATTTACAGATGACGTTAGAGAATTGTTCAGCAACAGCGGATTTAGTGAAGTACAAAATACGGTCGACAGAAGACTTCAAGTAAACCGCGGCAGACAATTGCAAATGTATAGAGTTTGGATACAATGTAAATATCGGAAATTACCGTAACACGTTAAATTTCTATTTTACACCGTTATAACAATATTTTTTTAATATTAAAATTGCAGTATGCTTTATACATAGAATATTTTTCATTATTCCCAATACCTTCGATAAAAATAGTTTATAAAATAAAAAGAATAAAATGAATTCTCAATGATGACCTAGACAAATTCGTATCGCTCAAAACGTTCCTCGAATCACAGCCTTACCAAGTCAACGCCAACAAAGGAATAAAAGTCAAACGACAAGTTTATGCGACTAATTGTAGTAGAATATAGAAAGGCGTGAAGTAGTGTTAGTACTTTGGGCGTCAGTCGCAAGAAAAGGAGGGAGCAAGAAACGAGAGAACAGTAGTATATAAGAAGTAGATGGCGATGTCGGAAGATTACCCGCAAGAGCGTCGTACCAAAGCTCTTCGGTTATAAGTATTAGCCGCGTGATCGGGTGCTTGCATACCACTCGCGATCGTTTTGCGTTGATTGGGCTCTAGCCCCTCGACTTCAATTTTACCATCGTTTCTGTATACATATATATATATATATATATATATGTATTGTTTTTTATTTATTTATTTTTTTTTTTAGAAAAGCCGATTTATTCCGCGCCAAACTTGCAGATTTTACAATTGTCTGATCGGTGTGTATTCCTCTTGTGTATATTTGTATAACTCCTCGCCGGTAAATATTCAACGGATAAACGAAAGAGATCGCTCTCGTTTGGCGTACATATCAATAAAGGCAAATATTGATGCCCGTTGGACGTTTGTTTGGCATATTTTGCGACGTTGAGACAGTGAGGGTGCTTTTATCGTCGTTATCTCGAGGGTAACGCACACACCTTTGCGGTTTCGCTTGGATTATTATTTATATAAATATATATGTACATTATTGAAGAAAAGCCAGACGCTTTCTCGTCATGAACGACAATAACGCTGTACAGCTCACGAGTGTGGTAAGCTTTTAGTGCAAATAATGGAAATTTCGAATACAGATATTAATAAAGTGTACGATATATTGTTGAATAAATAACGGCAACTTTTCAGTTATTCAAGTCGTCATTCATCCAAGTCGAATGATTGGAAAAATTATTGCTTTAACGTTCTTTCAAATACTTTACTTTTGAGATAATTGTATATAGATAGTGGAAGCTGAAACCCTCGGCTCTGCGCGCGGACATTTCATCGAACAGTGTAGTCAATAATTCAAAAGTTAGAATCAAAGCTAGACATGTTTTCCTCGTTTATTATGTATGGAATATGGCGTATATAATCGCTAGTGTTCTTGAGTGGTTTGGAAAAAGACATGTAACTTTACATTATTACGTGACGAAAATTTGTCAAACTAAGAAAGCACTAGAGAATATATTTGTTCTTTTTTTTGTAAGTTCGAGAGGTTTCAAGATTTGCATTTCGTGATATACGAATACAAGGTGTATTTATAGCTACCGCAAGAATGGGTTGTAAAAAGTAAAGTGTGCATAATTTTTCTTTATTCTTTAAATAATAGCCTTTTTTACCAATAACCTACGGGTAATACAGTAGAAGAATTGTTTAAAATAAATTTTGCTATTATCACAGTTTACGAGATGACGGAAGAAAACATTTTTAAGAAATGAAGCGTTTAGCGGAATCCTTCAACTAGATTAACTTAAATTTCACGGTCTAAGCTATGTTATAGGAGACAAGAAATGCTCTTATATTTCCACGAGTTTGATTCTCAGAAAAGGCTTATCTATCAACTTTTAAGTGAATATAAACTCCTCTATGTGCATATATAGGTATATATATATATATATATGAATAAGAAGTATTTTTTCATTATTCGTAACAAAATATTGATACAATATATCCATTGGTACTTTTTTATTCGCGACAATTGTATTTCTATAATCTGAAAAGGTAACTTGCTGTTATATTATTCAACGATTGCTTAATTTTCGGGATACAAAATTCGAAACCATTTGAACTATATTCGATTAGAATCGAATTAGAATTCATTCAAATAGAGGCGAATTATGTAACTTGAAATCATTGTACCTTTCGCGAATACAATAAATGTATTCAAAAATGAACATGATAACTTACTGATTAACTATTAATAGAATCATTAATCGAGCAAAAGTTTCATTTGTCACGAATATCGATCACATTGAGATACTGGTGAAATTTTGTATTTTGAGAAGAAAAATATACTAGTTTCGGATTTCTGAAGAAATAAAATTTAATACAATATAAAACGTATATACAGTACATTCATGAAAATGAAAATAATTATTCAATCTGCCTATTATTAGTAAGAGTTAATCGATTTATTCGTCTAACCAAATATGCATTGTCGTGTACAAAAGTATCCGATATATAGAAATCAGTTAATTCATGGGAATCAAATTACTTTTAAACTAAAATAGAAAAAGAAACTATAAAATAGATAATGAAATTAAAGTGAATATCTCTAGTAATTAGCTACTTGCTCTTTGACTATATCACCGCAAAGGTAAAGAAAATTATAATGCAATATCACTTGAGACAATATAGCATTAAAGCTCGCAATATAACCTTATTTTGTCTTGTAAAGTATTGACACAATGATATTTATTTTCAACAACCATTTATCCATAAATCCTCTTCAAGCATCGTATAAATTCGTGATGGAAAATTTTAAACTATATAGTCACGCCTAGTTTTTCTCAGATTCGTTACCGATAACCGAAAGTGCAATCATAGCTAATCAAGACCCCAATCAGAACATAAATCCTCTTGTCAATGATCGCAATTTCATTAGACAAGTATAACTTCACAACGATTAATCGGCATTGCTATTAATGCACATACATACTCGAACTATATGGTCCGATGATACTTAAAATCCTCTTCACATACTTATAGATTAGATTAGCATTACTTGAATTAAACAAAAATTAATACAAATCTTAGGTTAGCATGCATGACAAATTTACTCATAATTATAAGTTTTTTTCGAGGATAACCATTTTATTAGTGCAATCGTATGATAACTACGTTAGAGCAGCGTAGTTTTTAACATGTCGAAAAATAATATGTCGCAGAATAGAGTGTGAATTATCTAAGCTTATCTCAGGACCTACTGATCCGTGTGACGGAGTCTATCGTTAAGTCGAGTTTTTCTTCCGTCTATTATATACGAACTGTTGCAATTACTCGATGAGAAACATTATGTTTCGTTTTTTAAGCCGCGTGCTTCGATTTAGGCTTCTATACAACCGAAAGGGAATTTATTCGTGCGCCGAGTTACAGCATTGTTTTTTTACGAAGTACAGTACAATGCATCATGCTTAGTGCGCAATTAGTCTGTACTGTTTCCTTCGTCAAAATTAACGATGATCATGCCAATTCCGCATCGTAAAAAAACCGTGCGATCGATTGTGTGCAAAAATGAAACATCCCAACAATTAAACATCATTATCTCGTATAGAATGTGAATTAATCAAAATAATATTATTTTAACAGTGCGTTGAGGATAATCCAGCTGCTATTCAAGAAAATGGCCAGAACAGTCCAAATGGGATAAATGTTCAAAATGGTCAAACTACGAGCAATGGAAAGAGCGTCGAAAAGACAGAAAGACAAAAGCCGGACATAACATATGGAATAGACGATGTACCACCATGGTATCTTTGTTTGTTCATGGCACTGCAGGTATACTTGCACATGTATGTGACATAAAGATTTTTTCGAAAAAAATGAGGAATTCAATGACATTGTTTGCTCAGTTAATTGCATGCAATAAACCTATTTAACAAAAAGAACATAGCGGCATTACCAAAATCGTCGCACCAAGAACAAATTGTTACAAAAGCTTTTTACAGTGCCTCCAGCAAATAATGAAATCTGATACTTTTTAAACCCTCAGAGTATATTTCAAATGATGCACTGTAAACGAACTGGGACTAAAAGATGTTTTTATCGAAACTCGTTTAGCGACGAATTAATAATGTATTCTTTTCGCAGCACTACTTAACGATGATCGGAGCTATTGTCTCGATTCCATTTATTTTGACACCAGCATTATGTATGGCAGAAGATGATCCATCGCGAAGTTACATTATTTCGACTATGATCTTTGTCACTGGTATCGTTACTTTTATCCAGTCATCGATCGGCTGCAGGTACGTAACAGTAGTTTAAAATAAAATTCGATATTAGTTGCGCAGCAGTATTTTTTTAGAGCAAAATTGCGTAAATGAAATCTGTTTGTCATGGCATAGATAGAGGTGGAGTTCTTTCGACAGGGATAGTTGCGTAAGAGCTTCAAGTTCACAAAAGGACGCACATTTACCCGGGCTTTTTCTAATCGCAACCTGTTATTTAGCGCAGATAAGACATCGGAGTAAGCGAGATTATTCGGATTTGATGGAAGGAAAACAGTGATTCAAGCTCAAAAAAATAATGGGCGAGCATAATGCTCGCCCATTATTTCACGCGAATGCTTTTGGTTCTGAAATTGATATTTGAATTGTATTGATTCAGCTGAAGAGATAACACTAAGCCAACACACCTTGTCCAATGAAAAATCAACTTGCTTTCTTTTTAATTGTTTGATGCGAAAACATAATTCAATGCAAAATCTGTAACGCGATATTACGGTACATTTTCTCTTTGCCTCAATGTTCAGTGGCCTCGAACTCGACTAAATTCATTCCAAGCTATATAAACTGTCAATTAGAAGCAATTGCCTCGAGCAGTGTTACATTCATTGCGGCGCGGTTGAGCTAATGAAAAACTTATTAAGTATATATCACAGCGTTTAAATAACTACGTATACTAAAAAAAAAGTATAGACTTCGTTTCGTAACTACAACAAAGTAATTTTTTTTCATAACTTCACTTGTCAGAAATCTTGTCAGATGTACTTCTTCAAGGTACATACAAAACAACATTATAACTTTGCTTCTCTCAGTAGAGTAGCATTTTGTCCATCAGCCAAATAACCGGAGTAAAATTAGAAACATATCCACCTTCAAAGATGCAGGCATTGCTTATAGCTATTCTCTTCTTCGGACATTCGCATATCCGTCAAAGCTTGACGATAAAAAAGAAGGGAACATATAAACGTAAAGATATTTGCGTTATATGCAAATACAAATGAGCGATACTTGCATACCATAGAAATATATTCTATACATACTCTCTGAGTTTGAAGTAGTGAAAAATTCACTCTTCTTCATAGTTAAATTATTGGACAGTGTAGTCATTTATTCCTTTGTTATATGATAATTCGCTATTTAATAAAGTATGGATAAATTAAACAAAATTGATATTTCAACATTAAAGCATTATCAATTATTCTACGTTTCAGAATAAATTATTATTAACTAAAATATTGATATATTTTACATAAAATTTTCAGAAGTTTATCAAACATCAATAATGATATTATTTACTATATAATATATATAATCTTGATTTGAATATTGATGCAGTGTACTTTCAAAGGCTAGGGTATCGAAGGCTTGGGTAAATTATTTCCACCTATTGAAACAATGAGTATTCATAACATTCGTAGTTTCTCATTTTGGACTCTCACGAATAGTGCATTTTCATTATTTCAAATTTCAAGTATCTACGTGCAGGCGATAGTGCGTGAGCGCATAATATTGCAAATGTTTTTAATAGGGCGTTAATAATGAGAGTCGCAAAGAGTAGAAAAATACTATTTTGCGGCATTTATGACTGAGCTGCGTGTGTATAGAGTCAATGCTATAAATACGAAATGCACTATATATATAAAAGAGAAGCTACAAGATACATCGTTAAATATTGCGCGTCATAAACTTTGTACCAGCGCTTCAAAAGAAAAAAAAGATCGAAGTAGTTGTAATTGCAGCATTGTAATAAACTACGCAACGATCTTTCCGAGAAGAAACGACTTTAGTACTTGGATCGGTTATCGATACACGTGATGGTTGTTTGCATAGTCGAAAATTGATGAATGGTTGATAAGGAGCTAATTGGATTGACAAAATTTAGTGTTGGTTCTCGCGAGGGAAAAATCTACGTCTGTTACGGCTAGTATTGAATTTAGTATAAAATTACAATTTTTCTAGACTTCCTTTAGTGCAAGGAGGTACTATATCGTTTTTGGTGCCGACACTCGCTATTTTAAATCTACCTGAATGGAAATGTCCGGAAGCTTCGGTTTTAAATGCTTTGTCGCACGAGGAACGAACTGAAATGTGGCAAATAAGAATGAGAGAACTGTCAGGTGCTATTGCCGTTTCTGCTCTATTTCAAGTGATCGTTGGATATTGCGGTATGTTTTTATTATACTTTCATTCGTGAGTAACACATCGCTGGAAAAGGTCATCTTTTATTATATTTCATATATTTCAAAAAATGTGTACATATTTTTATAGGTGTAATTGGATATATGTTAAAATATGTCACACCCTTGACTATTGTACCAACTGTTTCTTTGGTTGGACTGTCACTTTTTGAAAATGCAGCAGAAACTGCTTCGAAACATTGGGGTATTGCAGCTGGGTAAGTGATTTTTGTATGCTTTTCTTTACTCTTCCCTAACTCGAGATATATTTTTGTTTACAGGACTATAATTATGTTGACGTTGTATTCACAAGTTTTAGTGAATGTTGATGTACCAGTAATAGTTTACAGAAAGGGTGAAGGTTTCAAAATACTTTGGTTTGGACTTTTTAAGTTATTCCCGGTTGGTAATGCATCTTTGTATACTTTATATGATATGATATTGAATGATAAATATTTACAAATTATTGTAGGTTCTGCTTACCATAGTTGTCATGTGGATTATTTGTGCCATCTTGACTGCTACAGATGCGTTACCACAAGGTCATCCAGGAAGAACAGATACCAAATTAAAGATTATAGAAGATTCTCCTTGGTTCAGATTTCCTTATCCAGGACAATGGGGTGCACCAACAGTAACACTTTCTGGAGTACTTGGGATGCTTGCAGGAGTATTAGCGTGTACAGTTGAGTCCATCAGTTATTATCCAACAGTTTCAAGAATGTGCGGTAACTATCAATAGAAATTTATTAATTTTAGTAAATTAACGTTTATTTTCTTGGTTTATTGATTTTTTTTAAAATCATTTTTAAAGGAGCCCCACCACCACCTCTTCATGCAATAAACAGAGGAATTGGTTTTGAAGGACTTGGCACAGTTTTAGCAGGACTTTGGGGAAGTGGAAATGGTACAAATACTTTTGGAGAAAATGTTGGAACAATAGGTATAAATAACTTAAATATTTAATTAATTTTCCTCCAAAAATGTAAATAACAAAACAATTGTTATTATCTAATAGGAGTCACTAAAGTTGGAAGTCGTAGGGTAATACAATGGGCTTGTGTACTTATGATACTCCAAGGAGTAATCAGTAAATTTGGTGCAGTCTTTATTATCATTCCTGACCCAATTGTTGGTGGAATATTTTGCGTAATGTTTGGTCTAATTGCTGCTTTTGGTAAGTATAAAATTTATAAAATTACTTCAAACAGTTACAATTACAATGCATCTACTGTTTTAAAATATTTATAGGTTTCTCTGCACTCCAGTACATTGATTTAAACTCAGCAAGGAATCTGTACATTCTTGGTTTCTCGGTATTCTTCCCTTTGGTTTTATCAAAATGGATGATTGCACACTCTACCGCTATACAAACAGGCAATGAAATAGTCGATAGCGTGCTCACTGTATTGTTAAGTACAACGATACTTGTTGGCGGTAGCCTAGGATGTTTCCTAGACAATGTTATACCAGGTACAAATCTTATCACAAATGTTTATTCAAAACACACAAAAGTATTATCATAATTAAACACAACTAGTCTCCGAATAACTTTCCACCATATGAGATATGGTAGAATATGGTAGACTATGGTAGACTATGGTGGAGATATGGTAGAGATATGGTAGTCCAACTAATGAATTCTAAAACAATAATCAATATAGGTACAGACGAGGAGCGCGGTCTCAAGGCTTGGGCAAAAGAAATGGAATTAAACTTCGACGCGGCCGACGATGATGAGGTAGACGACGGCACAACCGAATACGAATACAACACCTTCGACATGCCATTCGGCATGAGTACATTAAGACGGTAAAATCCTTTTTTTCTTCCTTCAATCGCGTCAAAGCCAAGAGCATAGAGACTTAAGCATACGTATATATCGCAAAACAAATTCGTCCACTCACTTACGTATATACGGTTGTATACATATATATATTACAGGTGGAAGTGGACGTCTTACTTACCATTCTCGCCGACCTACAAGCCAAGGCCATTTTTGTGCGGAAGACAGGAGAAGAAGAGCAATTAAAAAGAATAGCGAGGACTATGTACGCTATGCTGTGCTGCTTATCTACGCAACGTATACACTAGTCTTGCGTTTCTTGCGCTATATGCTCGCTGTGCAGGATTAGCCGATCATTCAACCCGGCGACTCGTCGCTGCGCTGCGCTTCCTTCCTCTCTATCTCTCTCTCTCTCTCTCTCTCTCTCTCTCTCTCTCTCTCTCTCTCTCTCCCGCGCGCGCGGCCGGTCGTACAATATGTGCTTCGTTCCGTCTTTCACCTAGCCTTGGTTTTTAAGCGTCTGTATTCGTATATGTTATATGTATATATATATATATATGTACATAAGTGTGCGCGCATATGAGAACGTTCGTTCGTGTCGGTGTAATACATCTGATATATTTTATTTTTATCTTCTTCCTTCTGAATTCTGAAAGTATAAATAATACGTGAAGGGGGTACGACACTTGTAGTGACAAATGAGGAGCAGGAGATAGCTGCAGTAACAGCACGCAAAACGCCGGTTTGTGACTATTTGAAACTGGACAAATTTATCATTGTTCTATCTCTCTCTCTCTCTCTCTCACTCACTCTCTCTTTCTCATTCTGCCCTTTTCGCGTCGCGTTGCAGTGAACCTGGTTTCCATACGAAGATGTTCTCCGTTCCCGTTGTCTAGTTCAGTGCCGTGTATGCCGTAAGCCGTAAGTCTGTTCCTTTGTGGAACACAGAATGAAGCTATCTATTATAAAAATGTTTAATCTTTTTATTGCTTTCATTATTATTAATTATTACTATTAATAGTCTCTCTTCTATGTATATTTTTTATTTTACTGATACTTGTAAATTTTATTATTGTAATATTGAACAATAAAAACAACCGATATTCATCGTTAACATGATTATTTGTAATTATTCAGGAATAACCTATGCCTTTCTAAATATTGTTTGCTAATTATTAATCTTTGTTCTTATGTTTCAAATGTAATTTTAATATATTTGTTAAATAAATCAGTTAAATAACACGTAGATTTCAAATATGTAGTATTTTGAGACACCTTTTACTATTAAAAAATAAAAAATTATAATAACTGTATAACAAATACAGGCTTCTAATTACTATAAATACAGTTTTATAGTACAACATGTGCAATGTTATTGACAAAAACTTTTGTAACATTCAACTCTATATTTGCGCAATCAAACATTCTCCTTTTCAACTGTCAAAAATAAAGTACAGAAATTCTTTTTTTCTTATAACAAAAGTATTTTTATCAAGTATATATATGTTATAAATCATACATCGATGAGAATCTGTCATTGTAATGTGTGAATTATTAAGTTTATATAAAAATTTGAGTATTGCAATTTGAGTTTCGCAAAGCAACGTAAAACACGATGCAAAAGTAGAAATATTTTGACAATCAAGAAATAGTTCTTGATAGATAGTACTTGATGAACAGAGAAGAATAAGGAATATTAATTGCTGTAATTAACAAATGTATATGGATCAATCTTTGTTTATTATAAATGTCGCAAACATATCCATTCTAAGTATTACATCGTAATCGAAACTATCGAGTATGCCACTGTTATTTGATTAATTATATGTCTAATCCCAATTGGGAGTTTTATTCCGCCTTTGATTGATTCAACTATGCCTACCGCTATTGTCGTATGACCCACATCAATCGTTTTTATGCTGTTGTTTATTACTAAATCATGGATTCTTACTCTACGAACGTTTACGAAGACTCAACTGGGGCTATCGCATCTTCGTTCAGAATGTTGACCGTCGAATAGATTGCGTTTCTTTTTAAAATGCAAATGTATATATGACAGTTTCGGCGCTCGTGTCCGTGCCACGATAGTCAAATACACCACCGGACCTCCGGTCGGTGCCCCGACCGCGGCATGGGAGTCGATCGGTACTGCTCAACATTTACCTACCATGATTACAGAGGGATCTGTTAGAATTCTTGTACAACATGCTTTAGTAATCAAGACTGGACATCTTTCGCAAATTCGTCTGTAAACGATAACATCTCCACATTAACAAATTGCCATTGACAAACTTGCATCATCCATCACCGTAACGCTTGGACGTAAGAAACACCCATGGTGTACCAAGGAACTCCGGGGGCTTGTTGCCGATAGGGATAGGTACTAATATAAACACTTTCGCGGTAGAAAACGCGAGAAATGAGTATATTATACTCACTTACTTCAACTTTTTCCAATCCTGACAAGATCTGGAGGAAGCTCCAAAATCTCGGCATCGTCACCGGCAAAGTACATAACACCTCGTTACTTTTACACTTATGAAGCTCTTAACAACTACTTTTATCCGGCTGTACTGATATCTCGTCTCTCTCAATTGGCGAGTGCTTAAATAACATGGAAGCCATCAACTTCTATCTCAGTACTCTTCTGTTTTAGCGAAATCTTAGAAACGTACTGGCGATCTCTTATTACGATTGCCACCAGGCTGCTAGTAGTGATGGTATCTCAGAAATCGTAGTGCAAAAGTCTCTTCTCTTTTTACTAGTCTATCGAGTTCTCTGCTTGTTTTTGTTCATCGATTTGCAACATTTTTCGTTTAGAGATCGTCTAATGATAACGATTCATCATTATTTTAAGTAACTTCACGACGGAAGAATATTGTTCAAAAAAGCTCCATAGATGTTTAGCATTAGGTGTTTGTAAATTGAATTGGCGTGGCGCAAAGTGTTCTATACTTGTCGCAGTTCTCTGGCTACGCTGTGATTACGGAGTATGAATTAGCAAACGAAAGGAACTCTGAAATTTATTGTAACAAAGAAGATATATTTGTAGTGTGAATACAGACTGGTGAGCAAGAGATGCTACTCGCTTCGACGGTTCGATCACGACTGCCCTTAAATCTAATGTTTTTCGCGCGTGTTTCTATTTTTTCGTCGCAGCGGTGGATGTAGTTTTCCTTTGTATCGGGAAGGGTCGTTTCGCCATTGGCCAGTATTTTGCAAGTACAAGCTCAACGGGCTGCACCCACCGAGCGGGTAGGTCTAGGTATTAAACGGTCGCGCGTTTCATCCGACTCTGTCTCAAACGGGAGTTTATGGATCTACCTGCGCAAAAGATGAGCTCGGCCGATCGCGTATATTCTTAAGCGCCTTTACACAGGCGTTTTATGTCGCATGCTACACGCGTGTGTTATGGCAACTGTCGAATTCGTGTTTTTCTCTTGAAAGACAGCGAATGGCCTATAACAATATCAAGGATTTCCTAGGGACATTTCCAGTTATTAGTGCGAGATAAGAACTTCAAAAGAATATTATTTATGATTGCCGTATACGCGATACAAAGAGGAAAACACTGAACGATTGGAAATTTCGGGACTTTCCAGATCGCCTCTACTAACCGTCTAATGAATAATTGCTTATGCGATATAGCAACGCGCATTTACAATCTCAACTTAAGGATTTATCGATCACAAGCATGCTGCTCGTCTTCTCTCGGGTAATGTATTGCAACATCCAGCAAATTTTATTATCGACAACATCAGCAGCAACGATACCAAGATATAACTACGAAGAACAACACCAGTTAACAAGTCATCTTCAGCACAGCATTAGACCATAGGATAAATTTACGAATTAGTATTATAAGAAAGAATTCCACAATCATAATCAGACAGTTTTAATAATTATCTCAAATCAATCAATCAACAAATTAGAATTAATTATAACTAAATGTAAATTATTAATAATACTATTCACTTACATATTTCAGTAAGTGATATAGAATTGTTAATAATAATTAAGAATGTCAAAATTATCATTAAGCAATTGTATTTATTTCTACAAGACGCTCAAGAAATTGTATAGGTCACTATAAGGAATTCTATACGAATGTATTTATGGTGACCTATGAAATTTATACACTCCTTTAATACCAAACCTTCCACTTTTGTTGTTACAATAAATAGGAACTGCATTGAATTCTTTATGAATGTATGTAGTATGAAACACTCTCTGTTATATGAAACACAAAATTCCTAATAATCATATCATTTCCCTAGTTATACGATCGAAAGATTGTGGCTAAAAAAATAGAAAATCACATAAACAATTTTGTCAATCCTGTCTAGGACGTGACAGTATATCTATCAGCATTTGGTATTTGACGACGATAAAATTCAAAGTAACTAAAAAATATATAGTTGAAGTACAGCTATCGAGTCGCGCATCCTCGTGTGCTAGAAAGTTTGTAAGTACCGAGAACATAGTTAAAAAAAATTCTTAAACATTTTCAAAAGTTGCATTTTTTTGTTTACTGTTAATAATAAACCATGGGTGGTCAAGTATTAATAAATCTGGCGATACCAATCAAAAGATGAGATTTTTTTACGAATATTTTTTTAAGAATATATATTTCAACATTTTTTCATATGGGATATGATTGAAAGGTACGAGCTTGAATTTGACGTTTTAATTTTGGTCATCTATTCGACAATGTTTTTAAAAAATATCATCAACTTTAAACAAATCTTTGGACTTCGCCAAAAGTCACCCTTTAAATACTTATAACTTTGTTTTAGAGTTCGCCATAAATAACCTTTTTTTAAACGAAATTCTGTAGTTTTACTTTAATTTCATATACCGTATATTGCATTTCCCTATATACTTATGCGTATATAGTAGTATATATAGATAACTAAGAAATATCAAATCAAATATACAAAAGATAAAAATAATAATAAATTCAAACTATTATTAGCTTCAATTTAAAAAATATATAATTCAAAAAGACTCTGGAGTCGATCGGTGTTTTCTCTCAAAAAAAATGTATTGATCACCAGGTACCTTAATCATTTCCAGTTGAGTGTGGAATTTGACATTTACGGAACCCGCTAGGTTGACAGACACCATGCAAATTATTGCAAATATCCGTGGATTCACCACGCACCGCATATCAATTATGTATATAACTTCACCTATTTCGAATTATTAGAATACCTCAAAAAAAAAAAAAAAAAAAAAAATACACGCCACTGTGTGGATTTGGAATAACGTATAATTTTTGTAGAAGTTTCCATTACATATCGCTATCGTTTAATGAGCTTTTACACTATAGACTTATTAATAACTACATACGTTTACAATTATATTTTAAATTTGGTATCATAACTTTATATACAGAATTAAACATATAATTTGCATACGTATGATTCCTCTTTTAAGCATTTGTAATCAAGATTTGACATAATACTTATGAAATACGCCAGGTGTACATTAGCATTTGAATGTCCGGTGAATATTTGCTCATTGTTTGTAACGTTGTAATTCACGCTAAACGAGGTTTGACTATTAAAATTAGTAATAAAAAGCGAAAAGAATTGAATCATTTATATTACAAATAAATTTTTGTGAAATAATATTTTTTAAACATTTTTGGCATTAAGGTCTCTGTGATTGTTTATATGGCCATTTATTTGAATGTTATTCCAACAATCATTTCTTTTTGAAGGAGGAAAGAGGACATTTGATCAACATTTAACATAATATCTATTAAACTCAGCCCGGTGTATATTAGACTCTTTGTTTCTAACATTGCAATTAACGCTAGATGAGGCATGACGTCTTCGATTTCTGACAATGAAAAGCGAAAAAATTGAATCATTTATATTATAAGTAAATTTTTTTATAAATAGTATTTTTGAAATAATTAATAAGCAATCACAGATACATTAAGGTGAATGTCTCTGTGATTGTTTATGCAATAGTTTATTTGAATGTTGGTGTGCAGTACAGAATATACAGGTATATGACTATTGTGTTTCAATATTAAACTGCGAAATACTTATAATATCTAAGTAAAGCATTAAACTCTAACGAAAGGAGTTGTATATTCATTGTTCACGGAATAAACCTGGTATCAGGAACCAAAGTCAAGCAAAAAGTTAATGGCCACCGAAGATAGTAATATCGATTTCTTTTAAATTACATACGATCACTATCCCCTCTGCAGTTTTAATTTGAGTTTTTTATGTGAAACGATGAAGTTTAAATTTAGATTCGAATTTTTTGTTTGTATTATCGTTTTTGCTCATTTCGCTTGCACATTTCGCTACGGCGAAAAACTACGGCGTTTTTAGTACAATACTTTTATTTAATTAATACTATACCAACTACCTTATAGAGTTGCAATTTGTTCGTTTGTTTATATAATAGAGGTTTTTTAGCGATTCAAATATAATAAAAGCACTTATTTTTTAATGCAGTCTTGTAGCACAGTTGGATTGCCGAACGAGGAAGATGTTGACTGTATTGGAATTTGACCTTGAGGTGTTTTAATAAATTGTCGATGTATGCCTTTATATAGTAATGAGCTCCTGTGTGTGCAGTGTACTTGATCTCAGACACAGTAATTAAATTGCAATTATTGAATTGTTATAAATCGTTCCGTTTCCGTTTTTTAATGTGCACTTATGTACGCGATGTATTAAACGTTATGTATATTCGTTTTTTTAAGGATACAAAATAACATAAATAAAACAGCTAAAAAGTTTGGAAAATTGTTTAAACAATGATGTAAAGTTATAAAAATATGTTTTTTTTACTTTTACGAAAAAACTATTAGTGGTAGCGAAAAAACAATTTAGACAAAAAATTATATATTTTGAAAAACCTACAATGTAAGCTATGTTATTATGTAAATTCCAATAATTAGTTTAACAGTAAAGTGACATGAAAGTCAAATATTGGCCATTATTACAATAATCTAAAACTAATGCAGTTTTTTTAAAGGTAAATGTGCTGGAAATATATGATAAAGTTGTAACTTTGAATCTTTATTAGTTTGTTGTCATATCTATTTGTTATTAAAAAAGACCATCTCGTAGACATTAATTTTTCCAGCTCACAGCTATGGTACAGTCTGAATTAAGTCCTCACTTTACGCCTTAAGAGTTGTATGTTTATGTACATTTATTAACAATTTTATTTGTTTAAAAAAGGCTTCAAAATTGAGATCGGTAAGTTTGACTTGACTAATTCATTTTCGACCTGAAATTCTGAAAACATGTCGTAGTCTCAAGATTTCACTAATTAATTAATAGATTAATTAGTGAAATCTTCATAAGCATTTATATCTATGAAAAATATTAGTCTAAGTTAATTTTAAATAGAAATAAATGTTTATAAAACCATTTACTGTTACTATTAATATCAAGTCAATTATTAATATTAAGAGTTGATACTTTAGTGTAATATCTACATAGAGTTTAATATTATGCATATAAATAAGTATTATTTGGATTATTCAATGATAAACATGTGAATGGCGGGAATGTGTGCTGTTTCTCTATCTCGAAGCAATATGCAAAAGCAAAAAGTGGGATGCACGTGCGCGCTACTCACTACTCGCTACGATATACTACGAAGACGAATCAATAGCAAAATCTAATAGAGCATTTTCAATCTGCAGAGTCTGAAAAAAATGTCAATGTCTTGGTCAATTACAAAGACATCGAGATCATTTTTTTAATTTGAGGTAGACTAAAAATTTGTGAACATCTACGTTAGAAGTTCTAGCCTAGAACTGTAACGACTTTATAATTATATCAACCTGAAAATGTAAACTATTTTTTTATACCCAGACGGCAGATTGTTAAAAAAACTTACAGAGACTGGACTAAATACAAAATAGAGCCCGTGGCCCGTTTGCGACAACGCCACTTTTATTCCCGAGCACTCCCGTTATTTTCTGAAACCCTATTACTTACTACTTACGTTGGCACATTTCCCAATGCGTCAACGAAAGTGCGAACAGATCATTCCCGCGCGGCGGCTTAATCGATCGTATATCGCGCCGCGATTGTCGAAAATGCCAAGTATAAGCCGTACTCAGCGGCTCACGTGCGTGTCCTACCGTGCCAACACGGCTTTGTAACGGCTATTATCTTCGTTGACTATAGGGACTGACAGGGCAGCACGCCGCCCGTCTACAACGTTATTGTTAATACTATTATTATACATTAAAGAAAGCCGTTTTCAGTAACATAGTAAGTTTCAAGAATTTATTCTTGAAAATAGCTTATTTCACTACTATTAACGTATCTACGCAAGTCAGTTAAATTTACAAACAAATAGTGAAATGAATATAGTATAAATGGTCCGAATAAAAGAATGCTGTATTGTATGTATTGTATGAGCACATCATAGGGAATGTGCACAGAAATATTACGAAAAATCCCTGAGGTATATTTTTTATATACATTCTAGGCAACCGAATAGAAATAATAATATATGTGGGGGGTCGAAGAGAACAACTTTAGCGACCGCGCAAGCAGGAGCTTGTCCCGCGGTCTCTTCTAGTCGCCGTCGCCTATCTCGAGCGCCACGGGCAATCCATCTTGATCGTGGCGTAAGAGACGAGGCTGTAGCCTGTAGCAGCTGTACTGCTCTAGGTTCGAAGATATTTGAATCTGTTCCAGAGGATTCAGACACTGATTCAGAACTGACTTCGGTTGTCGGTCGCACTCGGACCTTGTTAATAAAGCCTTTATTAACAACCGAGACTTTCTTCTTATCCACCTGTCACGCCTTTCCCCGCATCTTCTCCTTGAGTCTTAGAACCCATCTCATATAACTTCTATTCTAAATATACACGAACCTATAAAATTCATCTTAATATTCTTGATCATTTGTATGACTTTTTGCACAGGCATAAATATCCCTAAAGTAGATGCTACAGAGGAGGTACATATATTTTAATAATCATATGTTTTCTAGTCACGCGTAACTAGAATAATAAACACTATTAGAGAAATAAACAACATTTATTATATTACTTCTAAGTATAATAACGAAGACGCTTTATTCAAATGCAGATGCAACTCACTTGTCTATTCCATGAAATGCGCGCTAAAAATTGAATTGGCTGTCTCTGGCTTTTCGTCTGCTATCTATCATATTCCGATCCTATCCGGCTTCGTTTGCCCATTACTTAAAACATTCGCATTGCGTTGTGTTTGATCCTGAAATCGTCAGAAAATGAGTTATAATGTTTATAGTTCTTTGAAAAAAAAGAAGGATAAATTTATTACACGAAAGAAAAAAAATAAATTAGTTGAAATGTTCGCGAATACAGGTGGAAAACAGGGAAGACACAGATGTTTAAAGATTGAGGTTAGTTTATAATGTACGTAAATATATCGTGATATAAATATTATACGGACTATATCAATTTCTTTGTAATAAATATTTTTTTGTAAGTTTCAAATAAAATTTATGGTGAAAATTATTACAAGACTCATAGTAAATAACGGATGTTTTTTATACAGGTATGTGAAATTACATACAAAGAGAAGTCAAATTGTTATTGCAATAATCCAATAGGACACATAGGCGGTGTGATTAACCACTATCCCTACATTACTTTCAGTATTTATGAGAACATCGAAAGAAAATGATTTATGAAATGTCACTTTAGTGGTGTCATTGTAACTGTTAAAACTGGAATAAAAATAAATAAATATTATTACAAGATACATCTTAAATCAATTATTAGTGAGTAGTTACTATGAAAATTAAATGTTAATAATCTTTAACTTTATAGATTGGAAAATAATGCTCTCGTGTTGACAGGAATATTTGATACAGGTATTGGGGAAACTTAAATAAATATTTATTAATATTGAATAACATAATACATTTTTAATGTGAAAAATATGTAGATGAAAAATTAGAAGAGGAAAAGTTATTCTATATAAAGGAAAATCATACTTCCTGACAGATCATAACGACAATTCTATTAAAATCCCTAAAATATCCTAAGTCTAAGAATTACTAACTAAAGTCACTGTAGGTTAAGATACAATTCCTGATTATTATTACTATTTATTATTGTAATGCACAAAAAGGAATAATTCTGATTGTAGGATATATAGCAATAACATAGGAATGATATTGCTTTGGTAATACGTAAATGTATATTATGTTTGAAATCTAAATTTTAGCTTATTTGAATCGCGCGCCATGTTAATACGCTGTTGCCAGATGTATGGCCCCTACACATCATCAATATTTAGCATTTTCATTTATCATACATTTCTCGTAAATTTTTCTCAATTAAATTAGTTAATCTTATTTTGTATAAAACTAATCAACGCTTTGAAATCGAAAGTATTAAAATGTATTTGATTTATAAAAAATCGTCGTTTCATTTTAAAGTCTCAATTGATTTCCTTAAGAGGGTCCACAAGACTACTACTATACATGATGTTAAAATTAATATATTTTCATAGTGATTTTCTCCAAAATAACAAGATTATAATTTTAATTTCGGAATATTCTCTCGTTTTTTAAGTACTGATACCTCTTAAAATGAGATGAAGAGAATTATATATATGCACATGTATAATATAAATATATATATCTAGAATCATACATATATCGCCTGGACGACGAACGGACGAACAGAGAGAGAGAGGGAGAGAGAGAGAGAGGGAGAGAGAAAGAGAGAGACAAAGAGAAAGAGAGAGAGAGAGAGAGAGAGAGAGAGAGAGACTGGAAAAATGAAATCCGTCACCTGTGTTTTGTAGTTCTTCACTCGACGCAAATATGTGACAGTGAGTTAACCCGGTTGATCCTCGACTCGAGGATTTTCGTTAGTGACTCTCCCGGTGTGTGCCATTATCCGAGCACGAACTCGCACGCAAGCCCCAAAGACGACGCACAGATTCTAACCTACGTCCGTTTCTTTAGTAAAATACGTGATTTTTTTAAAGTCTTGATTTATTGTTTCTTTTGTAAATTCATCCGTAATAATTTCGGAGCATCGAATAGTTGTGTTTCATGAGGAAACGTTGGTTTCGCCAGAGAAACTGGGATGGTTCGTTTGGACGATAATTTCTTTGTTATTTCAACTCCATTCATGTTTAAATGCCCATTCGACTACAATTTGTGTGCAGATGACTCGATGAAAAAGCATGATTTGAATTGTTATTAAGATTGCATTGATATTTGGTAGGCGATGCATGAAATAATATTGATATATCTAATGTTTTACTAACTTTTCCAGACTAGTCACAAGAGGTACAGGTGCAGGCTACGCAGAATATGGGCCTAAAAGCGGCTGTGCAAGCTCTAAAGTAAGTGCGATCAATGCTGTGAATGATTTTTTTTTATTTTATTGTGAGGTAATTCTCAGGTTATTTTGAAATCTAGTTTTTCAATAAGTTTTCGTACAATGAGCTTTTGAAAGAAGATTTTAAAGTAAGAATCATTGAACATAGTGTATTGTGCAATCTTGTGTAAAATTTTGAAATTTTTTCATCGCTAATGTATTTAATAATGAAATTATTTGTTGTAATATAGGAAAGCAGAACCATTGAAAGATAAGGTTCAACGATGCAAGGATCTATTAAATGATAATGATGCATGGATGTGTCAGAGGCAACTTCAGAAAATCTACCAACAAGTTCTCATTCTTGATTTGGAGTATGCCTTGGATCGTAAAGTTGAGCAGGAATTATGGAACCTTGGCTTCAAGAATTATATAGCTACACTTCAATCACAAGCAAAAGACCGCAGAAACCCCAAACGAGGAGAATCGCAAGCAATGCTAAGTTGGTGCTTAGAGGCTGCTAGTGGATTTTATCTGACATTGTTACAAGAGATATGTACAGCTTTTGACTTGGATTTACCATTTAGAAGGTATTCAATTGACTGGTATATATTATGTATAACTTATGTTGCTATAACTTAGTTTTTGCATTAGAAAAAGCTACGTGTACGGCTGTATATCACCTTGGAAGGCTGTAGAAAAACTATCTGCTCCTCACAAATCATCATGCTTCTATGCCTGTCAATATTGTCTTGTTCACTTGGGAGACATTGCTCGTTACCGTAACCAGAACAAACAGGCTGAACTATTTTATCGTCACGCTGTATCCCTCTCACCATCCAGTGGCCAACCATATAATCAGCTTGCCCTTCTGGAGGCATCACGTGGAGACAAACTGGGCACAGTTTTCCACTATGTTCGCTCTGTTGCAGTTAAGCACCCTTTTCCAGTGGCTACAGCTAATCTAGCTAAAACGCTGTCCTCAGCCTTAAACGATGCCACTTTCAATCTGGAGGGAAAGACAAAATTAATATCTCAGGAATACATTGCGGTGTTCTTGAAACTTCATGGGGTTATATATAACTTAGGAGATTTAAGGTATTTAAAATCTGTTATGCGATTGGAGTGATAGTTATTATTTGAACTAAAATTGTATATTTTCTTAATACTAATACTGTATATTTTCGTAGTACCGCAACGACGTATGTTAAATTGCTGAATGACACTCTGACGGCATTAGTAGCGACCGAGAGTTTCAATTCATGGAGACTTATACAGATGTTGGTTATCAATCTGTATGCATTACAGCATACAGCTGGGGTACCGACAGAAAATACGGAATTATTAAAGACCGATCAACTGAGTTCCGATGAAAAAGTTTCTAGAAACTGTATTCTTGATCTTATTGCTGGAAGTTTATCTGCTCTGCTGCTGCCTGTTTATACAATAAAAAATGCAATTATCAACTATTTTGCTTTGCCAACCAGTAAGTTGCATTCATTTTATTTTTTTTTAAAGATTTTTCCAATCATAAAAAATTAATTGTGTTTTTATAATTTCAAACCTAGTTAAACTGTGCCTTGACTGGATTCAACTAAGACCAAAAATTTTGGAGGAAGCAGCTTTTGCTTCACGACTCCAAATATGGCCAAGTCTTTGTGTTCTGTTAAATGGTTTACAAAGTTGTGTCGCTGATTTCGATTACAATCAATGTAAGTATTAATACCTTAATTTTTGTCAATGTAAACAAAACTAAAAAATTCATAATGACTTTTTTGAATAGACGCCAAAGTACCACTGCCAGAAGATCGAGACCTCCAGGGTTTTTTGCCTTTGGAAAAATCTTTTGAAACTCTTCGCTTTGCAAATACAGATTTAGAGGGCGACGTTGTAATGTTAAACAAACTTCGTGCCACACGGATCTTGCATCTTGGACGGCGTATAACGCAGCATCAGGTAAACGGAGCTAGTCTTATTTCTCTGGATGTCGGAGACCAGAGCGATGAGATAAAGTTTATCTCAGCAATCGAAGGTACTGGATTAAGTAACGAACTGATGAAAGAACTTGAAGAGTTAAGTTTGAATAAAGAAAAGCAATTAATTGTTGCTAACAGTCCTGTACCTTCAGAAACAGCTAGTAGCAAAGGATCATCAGAAATAGATAGCTTAATCGCTGAGTTTGGTTGTAAGTAAAAACTGTGAATCAATTTAAAAGAGTCATCGTAAAACCAATCGTAATGTAGTATTAATTATCTATATTATTTTTAACAGTGGAAAAGCGTGGGGGTATACTAAAGCCTCAAGGTTCGTTAGAGCGCAGTTGCGATTCCAGCGATTTTATTAATGGTATTGAAAATAATTCGCTTCCAACATCGGCTCGTAAGCCCCGTCAAAATGTTGCAATGCAAGCTATAATGCGACGCGCCGAAACAGAGCAGAAACAAGTGACTTTTAAAAATGTTTCTCCTGTTATTATTAATGAAGACAAAAACAAGTCAACGATTGCTACTACGCCCATTCCTACAGCTATCGTCACCTCTTCTTCTTCTCCCATTAAAGCTAATAATGCCAAAAATATTGTCGTTTCTTTATCAAATCCAGTTAACGGAACTGGAAATAACGTTCTTACCAGTGCTCCAACAGTTCAACCTCGCCCACCACTTATGCCGGCGCCGTTGTCTATGCATAGCAAAACAGCTCAATTGATTCAACAGCAGCAACCACAACAAAATGTACAACAGCCACCGCAACCCTCGCTTGATCTTCAAGTAATATTTCTATAATATAAATTATAATATTTGAAAACAGATAAACAAATTTTTCATGTTATATTTACTTTCTAACAGCTGGAAAATAATTCAACTGCGGAGAACATCCGTCCAGTTTCGACGATAGGCCACTTATCGTTATCCGAAATGAAATTATCACCACTTCAAGGTCCACCTCCTCCAGGTTTAACACAATTAGGGTCGCTTCCAGCTAATGCTGGTTGCTTTCCAAATCAGTCTTTTAATGTTCAGACACCTCAATTTAACAAAAATTTTATGGCAAACTCATCTGCCTCGTTGCAACAATATGGGATGACCAATCCATTACAAACGCAGTTTGGCAATGGACAACCGCCTTCTTCACAAGTTATCGCCTACCAGGCTAATGTTCACCTGAATCAAAATAGATTGATACAACAGCAGCAACAACAGGGCAATGGACAACCATCAGCTTCCCAAAGTATTACCTTTCCGGGCAATGTGCATGTTAATCAGAACAGATTGATTCAACAACCACAACAGCAGCAGCAGCCACAACAACGAGGTAATTACTCTGGTTTGTCTCAGACCAATTCCATATTAACCCAGGGATTGAATCTCACTCCCTCGTCACCACAAACTCTACAGCAACCGATCGGTAAGCGAAAGCAATTTAGCTGTTTTGAAAAGTTTTTAATTTTTTCATAAATTAATTACGATGTACACCACAGGTCAAAATATCGGCCTGAATATGCAGCAGAATCCTGTGAATATGCTTCCAAATTTGCTAACTAGCAGTCATCGTGCCATAAACGGTCTAAACTTGCAGAATCATATGAACGTACCAGCAGTAGCAACTGTTTCATCATCAGCTTACCCGAACAGTCTATCCGATTCTAAAGTTTCAAGTACAACAGTTGCGAATCTTCAACAACAGTTAGGTTTTGTTGGCACGAATTTTGGACAAAATAGCTTTAATCAATTGCCACAGCAGCAGAAACAAATTTCACCAACGATCTATGGAAATGGGCAGCAGCAAGCACAATTCACCTTTCCCAATCAAACTCAAAGTCTAAATAAGAGCCAACAACAGCAGCCGGTTAGTAATTATCCTATCTTCCATGGATATGACACGAAAGACTATAATCCATGGAAGGATCCACAACCACCTCAACCACCTGTCACTTGGTGGGGTAATAACAACATGGCTACAGGACAGATTATACAACAGCAACAAACTCTTGGTAAAGATATGCCAATGATCAGTGGCACTGATGCCTTCCAAACTTGGGCTAATTCCTCTAGCTCTAGCAATCAACGCTTGAATAATGTTCCACTTACACCGGGTAATAATTACCAACCAAATCCACTTCAAGGACGAATTTATAACGGCAGAAATAATGTTGAAGATATTAGATCTTTTGATGTAAGAGAATATTAAGTTAAATTAAATGAAATGTTTTGTCAATTTCAAGATTTACTATGTAATATATGATTTTTTCAGATGGAGCAGAAGCAGCCACAATCAACAGCAACTGATAACACATATTCTTTGTTCAGTGGAAATAGTTGGGGTATGAATGGTAGCCAATTATCTTCGTCATCGTCATCTTCTAATTCAAATAGCATGTCCAACAAACAACAACAAGATCAGATGAAGGCTCGACTGAACCAGCAGTCGCTCTGGTCAGGGCCAGGACCCTCTCCTCTTGAGCGTCTCCTCGAACAGCAGAAGTCTTTGCGTGAAGGCGGAACCTGAACGACGCCGCCCCAAAGAAGCGATCGACCAACGACGCGCTAAATGGATACCAATTCTGCACGATGAGATGATAAAATAACATACAAAAAACAAACGAGAAGTTAAATCAGAAATAAACAGAAAATTCGCCCGCCAGGGCGGCTGTCTTAAAGATACTGAAACGTTAATCTACAGAATTAACGTTTCACAAAACCGAAAGAAACGAGCCGGCAAATATTAAAAGCACTTGCGAGTGAACGCTAAGCAAGTACAACAGTAATAACATCCGTCACATATATAAGTTAAATCTCGTAAGAGAAGAAAAAGAAAGAAAAAGGAGTAAAGGGTTCATTTAATCGACAAGTTATAAGAAAAGTAGTAATTGTTGGAAAGAAAATCTATGTAAAGCGGAAAACGAAATCGATCTAGCTAATCGACAGCTATGATGGAAAAAATATGTACAAAACGTATCGACGAATATATCGCGTAAATACACGGTTGACGTTATTCATGCGAGAAGTACAATTTTTTTATTCATTATTTGTTATGTCTCCTGTAGCGTTTAATGTTGAGAAATGCAAGAGCATGATAACACATTTTGTTAAACCGAAGCATTATTGGAAGAAGGAGATGGCAGTAAGTTTGAACGATATTTCTATAGAGAAAAAGTGAAGAAAATGCAAAGGAGTATATGATTTTTCGATTAACAATAGATCGTATTGACGTAGTTCGTTGCTACTCTACAATTATGGGACGGTAGAAGTGACCTATCTCTGCTTTTATTAACTGAAAGAGAATTCCTTTTTCACGAATATCCTCGAAATTCAAGTAAACGTGTAACATGCCTGTTTGAAAGAAAAATGATAAGCGTGTAAACTTCTTTAAAAAAATCAGAGTATAGCAGAAGAACATTCTACGACGATTATGCCATATAATCCAGCTGCGAAATATTTTTAAAGTAGTGCGATATAGAGCAGTATGGTCTAATTCTTTTTCGTCCAATTAATGTCCTTTAATAATTTTTGTTTTATCTTTTATTACGTTATGACAGCAAATAGTATGTAATTGTTGCGTTGCAGATGGAAAAAAAATAAATATGGACAAAACTTTTTGAAGGAATACTATTCATATACATGTTATTTTAATATATGACATTTTAATAATTTACGCGGTGCGTCGATGCCGCATTTTTTTCGTCTAGAATAAAGTTTAGATAAATCGAAACTTAAAAAAATCCACCAGGTACGGCAATCGTTTGCATTATTAAATTTTATGAATTATATCAATATTACCGTTCGATAACAACACAAAATATTGCTAGTAGATTTTATAACGTTGATGGCGCGCAATAATGAAACAAAAACAGGTAGAGACTGATGCCTAAATCCAAATAGTTCGAATGAGTTTCTGGCTTGTTTAGTTCATGTATAAGCCGTCTTTAACACGTAAAAAACTGTCCGTAATCGGTACACGGTAGAGGCTTTTGAATAAATTGTTAGCAATGCGACTTTTGACTCTAATTGCAATCATTTTGTCAATAACATCATTTCGTACTTGTTATGAAGTTTACTATAATAGATGTATTGCAGTATAATCATTACGTTCGATAATAACTAAATTTATAATTATATTCATTGCCTGCAAATACATTATGTTGACAAATACAATAAATTGTTTTCTGACATATATAAACCTCACTATTTTATAGAAGATTTCAAACCAAATTATTAAGTTAGAGATATCTATAGGAAATTTATGTAAATATCATTAATCAGATTTGGCAGATTCAAAAGAAATTAAATGCAGATTTCTATAATAAAATATCATAATGAGTAATTATTTAAGAAAAGACTACTGCAATTAACGTTACAAAAAAAACTTAATAATTTTTAATTGATTATTATTATTTCTATTTTTCGACAAAATAGTAACTAAAAACTTAAAATAATGAAAACGAATTGAAGGTGTTATAAAAATTATCCACTTTTTTCTTATCATTGTTATAAAATATTTTTTATTTTTAAAACTTTATATATATATATGAAAATACTTCTTCTTAAAGTAAAATGTAATTTAACTAACAATCGCTTTTTTTCAGTTCCACCTCTGATCCAAACAATCTATTTAAAACTACATGACAAGTAAAAATCTTGTTTCTTTTAAGCAAATATAATAAATACAAATTGCTAACAAACAATGACCTTTCATTTACATTTCTCATTGCACGACTTCTAGTTGGCAGTACCTGATAAATCATTGATTTTGTCAATATAATAAATTGATTTTTGAAAGTATATATATTAATAATAATTTATTTAAAAAATAATCCTACCTGACCCTTAAAAGTAATTGAATTGTGATTGGTTCTTATTTCTAATGAATATTCAAATTCTCGGGCGATCAGTTTGGTATTTACAATTTGTAAATTTCCACATAAATTTCCATTCTCATCAATAGAAATGATTAAAACAAATAAACCCATATTGGGTATATGAATCGCTTGTTGAAGCACATTTGGAATTTGGTAGCTGAACTCCCAAGAGTTTTGGTATGAACAACTATTTGTAATTTTTTCCTGGAAAGTAGTATGTAAATATACATTATATGCTAATATATTATATTTACCTAAGAAAAAAATGATATTATCCAAATTACCTCTAATAGTTCATCTTTGTGGTAATATCTAAGATGAGGTAACATACGCCCATACGCTAACTCTTCATTACAATTTCCAATTTTACATGGGTATTTTCCTTTTCCAACACTTGGAGCAAAATTGTATTTATTTAAAGTTCTGACATTATTTGTTTCTATTACAATTAATGCTTGAGTTTGAAAATCTGTCTGAGTCGAAATTGAAACATTGGATTGTTTATTAGTTCTTGAGATTGTATTAATTAGTGAATTCTAAAGAAAAAAAACATCTATTTACATTAATTTTTGTGAAAATTAATTGTTCAACAGTTTTAAAGTTTTATACCATAATTGTATTGCTTTTGTCAACCATTAGTTCAGCTAAATAGTTTCTTGCATTAATAAATGGACTTTTACAAAAAGGACATTGATTATTTGGCATTTGTAGCTGACACTTCTTACATATATGATGCCCTTTACTACACAATGGAACTGGTATTGTTAGTTGCTCAAAACAAACTGGACATTGTAAAATCTCCTCTAAATCATCAACAATCTGAAATTAAAGTGCATTATGTATGTGAAATAAAATTAAATACAATTAATTATGTGAGAAAAATTAGTTTAGATTATAAGAAAATCAGTAATAAATTAATAACTACCTTGAAATATAGAGAAATATCCGATTTGTCATTCAAGCTTTGTGATGCCATTTTTTAGTAGAGTTTCAACTAACCTTATAAAGAAATTTATCGAAACATAATAGTATAAACAAACAAAAATCGATACAATTTTAGATGTTAAATCTAACAAAATATTCTTATAAGTGGCATGTCCCGTCAGACAGTGAGTTTGTATTTATAGAGTCTGTATAATACGCCTATAGGCACTGCCAGTATTATTACAAGATCATTATATGAGAACTTGAATTTGAATATAACTGGCACCAACACGGCACTAAGCAAACCGCGTTCTATAACCTCTTACGAGGAAAACATAAATAAACAAGAATATAATATATAATATCGTGTAGAATATCGTAGAGGAGATTAGAAAATGATCATTTAATTTCTGGAAATTTTCTACTGGAACTGGAAGTCTGGATTGCAGACTCTGGAAACTGGTTATCTCTGCTTCTGATAATTGGAAAATTGAAATCAATGACTACAGGTGGCGCACCATCGGCCCGGCAAACAAAAAATAAATAAAAATGTTTTTACGTCGTTGACTACGTTAAAAAATGCACTGAATAAAAACGGAAAATTAAGTAGAAGATTTAATTTTTATTACATTCAACACATCTTTATATATAGTACAAAAATTGTAAATTGCAATATAATAGTTAAAATAAATATTAGTTACTTCTATAAAGTAACTTATCTTATTTATCTATTTAACTTATCTTCAGTGCTTTTTATTATATATGTTATCAAATTTGTTCGTTAATTTGTTAAAGAATGAAGTTGCAAATTTATATTATCATACTTGAACTTTATGTCCAGAGATCGATTTTGTATGAACTTGTTACAAATATTCAACGTACTGCTGCTTTTTAATCAGAGTATGTATTAACAACTGAATAAAATGAAATTACAAGTTGGGAATTGATTGCCTATATCTGATTTCTTACATATTACACAAATGTGACGTCCGACACTACATAAAACTACTTCTTCTTTCTATTCGAAACATAACGGATATAATAATTATGTCTTTGCCTTCTCTTATTCTCTTATTTCCTAGAATATTCAAATTAAAAAAATTATAAATTTCATATTATTCATAAAAAAATAAAGAAATCGACTGTAAAATATTTGTATAGGATTCACTAAAAACGAAGAAAGCGTAGCGCGTGATAGCGTATGTGGGCGTGTTGCGTGTAAAATAATTGCATTGCATATATGGGGATATCGTCGGATGCCTATGGACTAGAATACAAGAGTATCAGTTGAGATATATTCAGAGAGTCGAGCAGAACAGTCAGTTACTCAAATAAACTCATTGTACTAACGCGTAATTCTTAACTTGAATCCTATACCCATATGTATCCTATACACATATACCAACATAACTTTTCTTTTTCTTCATTGGTCCTTCGTTTTGAATATGTATTTTTGAATATGTGTTTTTGAATATGTATTTTGACACGTGTAAACCGTGTAAATAATATAAGCTACATCTTACATCTTTTCGAGTGAGTTTTGATAACTCGAGATGTTTTTAAGAACTTTAAGTTACTCTTGACAAGCTTTGAAAAGTAGAGTGTGTTTGAATTTTGTTGCAAAAAATAATGCATTCTAACATATATTTAAATTAAAAATTCATAGATGATTACAAAATTAAGTGGCTTTGTTGAAAGTTTATTCGGTCGGTCTGCTTGTATAATGTACAATTGCAATACATAATAGAACATAAATGAGGGTACAAAAACTAGCTACCTTGCTTAATTAAGCAAGTAATGCTCAATCTCATTAACTTCAATTTATTCCTTAAGAATTTTTGTATTATGCATTTTTATAGAATAAAAATATGTCAACTTGCGCTGAGTAGTTTGCACAATTAACGTAGGCGTAAATCTGATTGATTCAATTCGATCGTAACTAAAGAAAGCGCTTTCGTAATGTAAAACTATGTTAATTCGGCGAAAATTCGGGGATCGTGGAAGAGAGAAAAGCGCGCGCGGAACAGATTGCTTCCGGCTAACGATAGAGATATAGTTGGTCGCAAGTGAGATAGCGAGAAGAGAGGATCGCCTTCCCCCAGGTCTCCGCAGTGACAGAGAGGAAGGAAGGACGACTAGCGAAACAGGGAACGCGAAGAGCTGTGTGCTACAAGGCTTTTTGTTCGCGCAAATCTCACCTTCTCGCGCGCCGGTTCATAGTCGAATGCGTTGTTGTTTTGGCGCGCGCACTCAGCCTCTCTATAAGGATCGAATATCGAGTAAAAAGAATAAACGCTCTTATTTATTCAAGAATAACGTACGCGTCTTTTTTCCATTTACTGCCTCCTTCCTCTAACAAACTCCCCCGAATACCGCCGCCTCCGCGAGCATTTCAACCTCAACGAATTGTTGATTTGCGCGCTTAATACAAGCGCATCATCTGAGCAGCCGGGAGAAGCTGCCGGGAGAAGCTGCCGGGAGAAGCTGCCGGGAGAAGCTGCTTCCTTACCTCATGTACTACACCAGGGGGGTCATAATTAATTACTTTTTTCAAACTAAGTTTCAAATATTATATATAAAAACCTTGCCGTCATTGTGAATTGATTTTGTAGAAATCAAACATTGGAAGATAATTATTATGCGTACTTTCTTCCTTCTCGTCTTACTTCACAGGCGCAATGTTCATTTTTTTGTTAAAGTATGCAGTACATCCTGTTAGTAGCAAAAGTATAATAGAAAATATTCCTTTTAGTACAACGATTTGACTTTGCATATCTTCATCGACTGAAGAATGTACAGAGCAGGTATAAATGATTCCAACTATTAAGGTAATGCCAATCAAAATAATTGATATAAACATTATATATACCATAGTTTTAGCTTACCATTTTGGCAAAATAATAAATAATATTGATAAAAATGCAGCAAAAACACTGAATCCTGGAGTAAGTCTGAAAAGAAAAAATTGTAACACATGAATCTTTATAAGTGTAAAAAAATTGTTTTTTGTTAATACTTACATTACTACGGGTATCCAAGTTTCAGTAATAAATATTTTATTTCTCAACTCTAAATCGATATTATAGTCCTGTAATTATATGTAGGCTTAGAACTCCTTTGAAACTGAGATATAGACCGGTAATTAGGACTTGTCGAAGTGATCCTTATATCAAAGCTCTACAAAAAAATATGGATTAATGCACAATTTCCTTATACTATTATTATTATTGAAAATGTAAACGAATAACTATATCACAAATAGAAACTATAATCCATTGGGACATAAAAACCAATAAAAATGTCGCACACAGATTTTTTCTGCATTATTATCAATACAATAAAAAGAATCATAAATTTACAAACATTCCTTTCATCATATTACAATTAAATTTCCTATAGTACTTCATATTTAAAGATCTTGTTACGGCAGGCCACGTTTTCTTGGTTTGGAGATGCCTTACGACGGCCCCTACCCGGTAGTTAGTCGAAGCGAAAAAATGTTCGAAGTGCAAATAAACGGAAAGGCGACGAAGTTCTCCATCGACCGGCTAAAACCAGCGTACATTCTGGAGGACGTTGATGAAGAGACAAACCCAACAATGCAATCAGCATCACAACCAGAGGCGTAGAGCCAAACAGCCACGAGCAGCGCACCAGCGGCAAGCAGACAATCCGGACGGAAGGTGCGTTTTGCGAAGCGTTACCGGCCAGGTTTGCGTAGAAAAGAAAAAAAACAGCTTTCGCATTATATATGACCAAAATTTGTTTATATATATAACGAATCAGACTGTAAGATAATTTGCAAATAAAACGTGTGCCCTGTGGCGTACATGATGAAAATTGAATATTCTTTATTTAACATTCTTGAAATATTTTCCTTAACCGTACAACTCTTCCTTTGTAGCTAAATTCGCACTTACATATTTGGCTTCAGTAGTATAGACAAGGCTAGACTTTTCTGAAGTTTACTTCGCCATGTGATGGCTGCATTTTCAAACTTGTACACCATGCCCGATGTCGTTTTTCGTGTATCTGTGTCGCCCGCGTAATCAGCTGATCAGCATCGCTGAAAGCTTCAAGACACACAAAAGAACGTTTTTGTGTACAAAATTCGAACTTCCATAGTACCTTTAATATAGCGCGAAATTCGCTTAATTAATTGCCAATGATGCTCGCTTGACTTCTCCAAATGTCTTGATGCTATATTTATCGCAAAATTAATATCTGCTCGCGTTTCAGTTTGCAAAAACATTAAATTCCCTACTGCTTCTTTATATGGTGCTTTACAATAATGTTCTTCTGTATTGCAATCATTATAACCCATTTCGATAGGTGTGGATACACCGTTTGCCTTCTCCACATTAAATTTTTGTAATATATTTCAGATATATTTACTTTGATGAATGAATATTTCCCATTGGCTAATCTGCAAATTTCAATCCCCAGAAAATTCTTTACACCTTTTGTACTGGTATTTTTGAACTCTTTATTTTAACCGTCAAGAAATTTGTTAGTCAAAAATTCATTTGAAGCTACTATAAGACCGTTACCCAAGTAAATAGATAAAAACATTAGTTCATTTTTTTCTGTATAGATGTAAAAACACGAATCTGCTATGTTCTGGTAAAAATTCAAATTTCCAATAAATTTTGAAAAATGTTGTCCTACATCGTAGGGATTGTTTTAACCGGTGCAAGCATTTTATTAATTTACATACACGATTTCTACCGTTGTTAAAACCTTGTGGTTTTCTCATGTAGATGTTTTCTTTTAAAGCAAACAATGCATACAAAAATGAAGTTTTAATATCAAATTAACCCAGGTACATTTTATTTTTCGCATCAATACTTAATTAATCTAATTGTGTCTTTTTGCGAATATCCTTTTACTACGAGATGCGCTTTGTATCGTTCGGAATTATTAGAATTAATCTTTTTCATAAATACCCTGTAAATATTTGATTTTATAATTCAGCTCTCATATAATTTATCGCTTTTATTAAAAATTATTCATAGATAAAATCGACGATCGCTATTCACGACAATAATTTTCTTTTCTATTACAAGATAATTCTTAAACTTTATGAATTATGATCATAGAATTAAAGTTTATGTGATTGAGATAGAAGTTTCTCTTTTTTCAATTTCTGATTTTATTGAATTATCATCGCCCTTCTCGATAATAGAATCAGAACTTCAAACTGTTTTCCCCCAATTGGGATAATAATGATACTTGACTCTACTAGTGTAGAGTCTTCAAATTTCGCGCTCTTTTCAAATCCGAGGTCAAAAAAAGTGCGTTTAAATGACCTTGAAAATGAAGTTCAAGGGCATATTCAAGGTCACAGAAGGGTCAGCCCCTCAATGCCCAACAACTTTTGTCTGAAACATTTTTTGATTAGATTGCAATTTGTCATGTTATTCAGCTGTCCAAGTTAAAATGGGACACCTTGTATTCATTATTGGGAGGTGCAATATTGGATTAACAAAAGAATTTTTAAGCATGTTCGTGAATAGCCTAAAATTTTTCGCTTTTATATTCTCATGTATAATCGTATCAAGTGGACCATAAGCTGCGTGTATACGACCGAGTATGTAACATATAACATTACACGAAGACTGACATTACAGTGACGGACGCCGGCTGAAAGTATAGCCCTTTGTAGATGTTTTCTTCTTTCTTCACGTTCTTCCCACTTTTCTATCTTGTATATTACGAATGGCTTTGATGTAATTATTTTTTACTCAACAAAACATTATTGTTTAATTAATAATAATTATCGGCTAAATAATTTTCTATCAGTTATATTATGGAGTTTTGTACGTTGATTCAAAATTATAAATTGAAACTTGCTCTCTGTAAACTCCATGGAAGCGCGAAAATTCAAAGGTAAAATTCACAACTATAACTATTATTTGAAAGGTTAAAAGTTTAAAACTACAGAACACTGGAATTTCCTAGAAATGGAAAATAGTACGCGTACTCCTAACAGATTCTGTTGTGCGTATGTGCTTAGAGTTTGTTTTCTCGAGCTTTGAAGCACCCCCTCCCCCCAAATGCGTGTAGAGAGATTTTACGCAGGCGTTATACACTGACCAATGGATGGATGCGTCACTATTCTCGCACAATCATGAGTAATTTTATCAAATTTCTCTCTCTCTCTCTCTCTCTCTCTCTCTCTCTCTCTCTAAATACGACGAGGAAGTAGCTCAAAAAATCAGATTAGGGTTGAGGTGATCCATGAACTTTTCACGATTAATATACGACGATCGATATGCGTATTCTATTAAAGAAGATTATACGAATATTGATAACATATATTTAAAAAAATGTATACTTTAACATTTCTTATCTATTAATTTTTTTTGCTATCATACTTTGTACAACTTAAATAAATGGCTGAGTTTGAAAATACGATCAAGTAGATTTAGGTAAGAACCTATCCAGTACACCGTAGGACTTCTTTGGAGCTTCTTTCTTTTTCGTGTCGATGAGAACTTTTGCTTCGCGCATTGTTTCAATAGCCTCCTGTAGAATATCATAAGAAAGTAAATTAGTGCGATGACTATTTTATTAAATTTGTTAATGTTATTTTGCAATACGCACCCTTCGCGCTAATTCTCTCAGTGCCTTTTTAGATTTGACAACCTTGGCAGTACCACCTTTCCCTTTAGCCTTTGTTCGTCGTGGTTTGAAATCTATTTTCTTCGGCTTGATAAACTAAAATGAATGAAAAATAATTATTATATCGCTCCTGCAAAGTATGAATGAAAAAAATTGATATAAACTTACGAGTAGTTTCTTCTTAGCTTCAGCCTTACTTTGTAGAGTAGGTAAATCAATTTCAGCAATTGTTGTAGCATCCAAAGTAATAAGCTCTGGTTGAATTTTATCAAGAAGAGCTTTAACTTCAGCTTCTTTCCTTTGATTCTTAGTTTGGAATGGATTAGATTCTAAGGCATCGTAATTAGCTTCAGCACTTCCAGGTACTAATATTGATGTGAAACCTTTAGTAGTACCAAATCCTAAAGCATCTTCGTATGGGCAGAATTGTATATTTGATATGCCCCAATTAGATTTATGACGAGTGTAAGTCTTAATATCAGTACTCGTATCTTTCAATACTTCAATAACATTTCCCATTCCTACAGCTAACAAACCCCGTTGACTGTAGGATAAATGTTGTGCTGCAGAACGCAGAACTGCACTTTGTACAGGCCCATTTAATTGTCTTACATCCCACACTTTTAGAGAGCGGTCTGGAGCACTTGTAGCCATATACGTTCCGTGAGGATGAATCGCGATTGAGCTGACTGCCTGTTTATGACACAACATTTTTGCTAAAGGTTGATGTGAATTAGGTGACCACATAGATACTACTCCTCTTGATTCACCCACGCATAATAATGCATTGTAAGGATTTTGCGTCATTACCTGTTGTCGAATATAAAAGAAAAATTGTACTCAATTCATAAAATCTTTTTCAATACAGATGCCACAAATTACTTACATCAATTCTTCCAATTTGAGAGTCATAGCGAGAAATAATTTTACCTATAGATACATCTAACCATGTAAGGCCACCCAATGTTGATGCAGAAGCCAAAAGAAAATGGTAAGGTAAGAATTCTAAACGAGTCACTTGATTCATTCTCTTGAGACAATGAA
This sequence comes from Apocrypta bakeri, assembly GCA_018906985.1. Classification (NCBI taxonomy): domain Eukaryota; kingdom Metazoa; phylum Arthropoda; class Insecta; order Hymenoptera; family Pteromalidae; genus Apocrypta; species Apocrypta bakeri. The sequence goes on along the minus strand of JACCIA010000007.1, from coordinate 4,879,838 downwards.
GTTCAATTCCTTGGTTATCATAAATATACACCCAATCTTTTTGTGCTACTGCAAACATTGTTTCTATATGCAACCAACACACGTCGTGCACTGATTCCATAACATTCATTTCACAAGCTAATTGTTTTGTTACCCAATCAAATGCAGCAACATGTCCTTTTTTACCGCCAAGAATAAGATGCCTGCCATTCTTTGTATACCTAAAAAAATTGAAAAAACAAATATAAGTCTCACAAAAAAAAAAATTTTATAAATAAAATAACATCTTATTCTTTGAGTACTTTAAACTGTAAGGTCCGAAATCTAAATTCAATTCAAAGAATTTAGAAGCACTTGTAATATCTATATTGGTAGCAATTTCTTTTTGTTTAAATTGGGTAGTGGTTTCTCCAGCATCTTTTTCTAAGTAACCATAGTCCTCTGTTAGTAACATCTCGGTACGTGCAGCTTGTTCAGCCATAGTTTCTCGAACCTTTTCTTTCTGCCGTAGCCTCTGCCTATGAATTTTGTTCTTAATTCCTCTTTTCAAGTCTATACCAGGACCTTTGTCATATTTTAATAACGTGTCTTTGTCAATGGGAAGTTTTTTCCCTGACAGCTTTTTTTTCTCTGTTAAACATAAAAATACATTAAATACCGCTTCTATTAACAGTACTAATTAGGTTTTAGAAAGATTTAAAATACTCTCGTTAAACCAAAGTATAAAAAAGTTGAATATTGTAATACTTACCGTTCGCACTCATTTTAAGGCTTTAGTTATTAATACAGAAGACAAAATACAACAGCAAATTAAAATAATGAGACTAATGTTTACACATAACAACTGCTTTTGCAAAACACGTGTGCCTGTTGCGGCCTCGATTTGCTACAAAACCATATGACGAGTGTAGTATACACGCCGCACCGTTTTCCTAACCTCAAAATCGAGTTCCGCCAATCGAACGCATTCTACGAAGGGTCAGTTGCCCTGTCGCCACTCTCCGCCATCGCCGATGAATTTTATGTGAATCAGCCTTAAGGAATATAATGCGTTCGAATCGCGAGTTCGCCGGTCAACTAAACATTAAGGCGCGAGAAATTTTTAGAACTTTTGGTTAGAATATTTATTTTATTGTTTTGTTGTTTTTTTACCTTTGTTGAGTTTTAATGATCGAACACCGACTACAATAATAAAAATGACAGATAGTGATAGAAGTTGTCCTCCAGCGAAGGAAGTAGAGGTGCGATTACTGATATGTTTACAACCTGACAAAACGAATCGGCTATGGTGGATTGAAAAACATTAAAATTCTGATGTTGTTTTTTTCAGGATTTTTTATTCAAACAAGCAAGTGTCGGTCAAATATGCGATGGATTTCCAATTGTCCCTGTAAATGCTAGTCTCATTGCTGCCGATGGAAAGCGAAGTTTATTGTATATAGGGTATGAAAATAAATTGATTGTTACAAAGCCTGGAGTCAACACAAATCCAGAATGGAAATTTGAATTAGATCTGCCGGATAAAGTGTGTCGTGTAGCACTGAGCTGTGATTGCTCATTCCTGGCTGTTACTTTTAATGGACCATCGGCACTTGTTTATGATGCCAGTTCTCTGCACAAACAAGTAAGGAATATATCTTTTTGATGAAATACTTATCTTCTTACTATTTGTATGTATGAAAATAATATTTTGTTTTATAGATATTGGATCCGTTACACGAGATTAGATTATCTGCCAGTAGTGGAAATGTTGTTGTATCCGACTTGAAATGGAACCCAGCAATACCAGAAATGCTGTGTTCCATTACAAGCGATCACACAGTGGGTTGCTTTCAAATTAGTAAAGATAGAAAATCTGGTGTTCAAATACTTGGAATGGAAAAGACTCAAGGTTTAGAACCTCTGTGTGTTTCGTGGAGCCCTAAGGGCAAACAGCTAGTAGTTGGCTGTAAAAATGGAGATATCATTCAATTGAAACCTGATTTAAAAATAGCTAGACACTTACCTGGACCTACACCGAGTGAAGGACTTATAATTTCAATGCTTTGGGTCAGCAATTATCAATTTTGTGCTTGTTATTTTCACACAGGTGATCAGCGTATTAGTGTGATTATAGTTGATGCTCCAAAGGGTGTTACTGTTCCAAAATTTACAAACTACGAAGATATAACATTTGGAACTGGCTTGCTCGATAACCTTATTTACTATTTTGAGCATATAGCAGAATGGGGAGTGATTATTGCAGCAAGTTCCCATAGCAGTGAAGTAGCAGTTCTAGGCACAGGAGACAATGGAACAACTTGGAATCAGTATCAACTAATGGACGACAGCACTGCTCAGTTGCCTCTAAATAGAAAGAAAGGCACTGAAAATTATCCTGTAGGTATGGTGATAGATAAATCAGCTGTACATAAGTTGCCTTGGGGTACTGAAAGTACTCTGCCAAATCCAGTTCCTATTTTGAAGATATTAGTAACTAGTGGTCAATTATGTTGTTTTCATATGGTCAATTTGAAAGACAATATACCATGTATTTGTGCAGCTCCTACAGAGAATATACCAACTCCTGCTATTCCAAGACCAAGCCTTGGTCCAACTGATGTATCTTTCAATTTACCTCACGGAGCAACTAGTACGCCACGCACAAAGCAAGCTGCTGCTGTTGCTGCTGCTGCTATGGATGGCAATGTAGAAAGACCAAAATTATCAACCAATCTTTTCCAAGATAATGTTACCTCCAGTTTTTCATTTCTGGCTCCAGGAAATAAACCTGCTGGACTTCCAGCTCAACAAGAAATCAAGAACACAGGTTTTTCAGCTCCAACAGAATTAAAAACAGGAGGCCTCTTTGGACAAGGAGATAATAAATCAAACTTATTTCAGCAAGATCCGAACCTTAACAAGCCTTCATTTGGTATGCCAGAACCAGTTCAGCAAATGAAACAACCAATGCCTACTTTACAGCAGCCAATTGTCCAACAAAATAAACCTACCGAGCCATTGTTAAAGTCTGATTTCAAAGTTCCAGGCGTCAATTATCAATCCTCACAAGTGGATCTCAAAACTCAAAAAGAAAAGCAAAGAGAAACTCAGGCACCACCGACTTACGCAGCTTCACAAGAAAGCAAATCCACTCAACAAAAGGATTCTCCACCTTATGATGAGAATCTCTGTTTGCGTGCCTATTACGAGGAACAAGCGCGATTCGAGAAAGAACTCAAGAATCGTCAGGATAATCCGTCCTGGAATTGCGGTGTAGAAGAAGAACGACAGTTGCTCATCAAAAAGTCCGACGAAATTGATGAGTTCTTGCGTGAACTTCGAGAAACTACCAATAGCTTAGCCAGTGATATAGCTTACCTTAAAGCTCTACTGTTGCAGTCGTTTGCTTGGATCGAAGAGTCAAAATCAAAAAACTCTGCCAATGTTAGCGTAACCGGAGGTAGGAACCGAGATAACAAGTTAGCAGACCTTCAAAGGCTCTACTATTACACACAATCGCAGTTGATTCAAGCTACAAAAGTCCTCGACCTTGAATGGGCTGAGCACAAGAATCGTGAAATCTCAAAGATGAAAATACCCAGTTTGGAAGTAATTTACCAAAGCCTCATAAGGTATAGTCAGATCATTGGTCAGGAGAAGAAGAATCTCGACGATTTGACCAAAAAATGGCGGGCTATCGTTAAAGGTGGTGCAGGAAACGCCAATGTTACTCTGAGTATTTTAGACAAGTCTATGTCCAATCTAAATCTTTCGCACAATACTAGTATCACAGTGAGCGACACAGCGATCGACTTGCGATGCAAGTTTATCGCCAATAATACTAAAAATTTTAGTAGAGAGAAACAGACCAAGCTCAGAGATCTACTTTCTGAGTCTGCTCCAAGGATTATCAGAGCTGTTAGACCCACTGCTGTGCAAGATCGTTTGGAGGCGACTCTGTCTTCTTTGGCTTCTTTGAAGCCTAACGAGACAACACCCAAATCGTCCAGGAGTATAAAATCCGTAATAGAAGTCCAGCAGAAATTGGTAACCAGTGTTTCACCTGGTGATCTTCAAAAATCTAAAACACATAATCCACTCTCTTCCCTGGATAATTTAGTATCTGGAATAGGTGGTGGCAGTCCAAATGGTTTGTCCCTTAGCAAATCTCCTGGTTCCACCACACCGTTTTCATCGTTTGGTAATAAACCCACCTTCGCGCCTTCTACTGTGCCACAAAATAAGACGAAAGAAAGCATGGCAATGTCCTTTGCCCAGACAACGTTGAATCCACAAGTACCAACAGCTGTCAATAAACCGTTTGGTAAGATGGACTCAATCAGTTTTGGTAGCCCGACTCAGCAACAACAAACTACTCAGAAACTTCCTGAACTACACGCTGTAAAGGAAAACCTAACGATTACTAAATCACCTGTAAATGATCAAAATAAGTTTTCAACTTTCTCCAGCACTTTTGGTAAACCAGTTGAGGGTAGTCCACTGTCCTCAGCATCGACCCCAAACATGGTCCCTAAGTCGACATTTAGTTTTTCCTCGGCGACAACACCTGCCGGAACCTCTCCAGCCTTTGCCAGTGTACCTAAGCTCGACAACGCTTATAAGTTCTCCACAAAACTAACGATACCCGTTTCTCAGCAACATAGTCCACCTGCTCCTGGAGGGCTAGATATGTCAACTTTGAATTTTGGTACACGTCCAGATTTGAACATAACACCAACCGTAACCACTACTGCTCCAGAAACAAAGACTGCTCTAGTAGCGACATCGACGGTGTCGACGAATCTAGGCTTCGGTAAATCATCACCGCCAAGTACAATGTTTGGATTATCCGGATCTCCACCAGTTGCCACAGCCGCTGTTGCTGGCTTAAGTCTCCAGTCGCTCTTTGGCAAATCATCTGGAACTCCAGCTGCATCGATGACTGTGGATAAAGCTACAATAGCAACTGTTGCACCAACGACGACTTTGTCGACTGTTATTTCAGCTATCCAGTATCCGACAGCAACGGGTATTGCTACTGCACCCTCTTATGACTTTGATAAAACTTCTTCAATATTTGATGGGTCTTACGTTCCGCCGACTTCCGGCTTCAGTACAACTCCCGTAACGACAATTGCTACGGCTGCGGTTACAACTACTATGTCAACTATTCCTTTCTCAACACCCGCTGTGTCAACGATTACAACTACTGCAACCTCAGCCGCTGATCCGTCTACACTGTTCTTTACTGGTCTGTCTACTTCCATCCCATCGTCGACACCAAAGTAAGCGACTTATTATACTTAGAATTGTTAATTAAGTTGATAAAGTAAAACCATAATTGTATTCTTTACAGCCTCGCTGGAATGCTTGGAACAACTGCGTCGCTGAGCTTTGGAACTCCAACATCGTCGGGTACATCGATTACTCCAGCTTTCGGCAAGAGCATTACTCCTGCGACAGCTAATATTTTTGGTAGTACCGTAGCAGCTACTAGTACAGTTTCCGCTGCAACAGCTACCTCGATTTTCGGAGCAAAGCCTGTTGATGGTAGGAATGCCGTGTCCAATTCCTCGATATTCGGTGGTAAAACATCAGATAGCAATAATTCAGTGTCTTCCCCTTCATCACCTTTTGCTGGGGCCACGACTACCTCTTCGACAACTACAACGACAACAACTTCGTTGTTTGGTAATTTAGCTGCAGCTACATCGACACCTTCATTATTTGGGGGACAGACTGCTGTGAGCAGTAGTACGGAAAACAGCTTTTTCAGTTCTAAACCTACAGCGACGGTTGCTGCCACAACAACAGTAACAGCTGCACCTCTTCCTCCGTCAATTTTCGGTAGCAGTGCCTCGTCAACAAGTGGAAATTCAATATTCGGTAGTACTACTAGTACTGTATTTGGAGCTAGCACTACAACTACACAGCAAAACAATGGTATCTATTACTAGTATATGATAAGTAAAATTTATGTTTGTTATAGTTTAATTTTGTATCGTTTTATTATTCAATCGTAGACTTTACAACATATCAGAAAACCATTGAATAAAGATTTCCTTTGTGTAATAGATCTTGCACAAACAGAAAATACAATAATATGTACATTGTTAACAGTTTTCGGAGCGAACAGCACAACTACGAATAGCGGCTCATCCCTTTTTGGAAATGCTTCCGCCACGACATCCGTCTTTGGTGGAGTAGCATCTACTCCCGCAGCTTCAGTATTTGGAGCGCAAGCCACATCTTCCGCTGCCTCGACGACGGCAACTACGCCGGCAACCAATTCAGTATTTGGCAGTGTAACATCGACTGGATCCATGTTTGGTGGTGTAGCAACTGGAGCACCAGCTACTAGTGGTTCGGTATTTGGTGCAAGTGCCACTCCAACCTCTACAATATTTGGCGGAAGTGTAGCGGCGGCTACGACAACGGCAACATCTCTACCTACTGGGTCAATTTTTGGTGCCGGTGTAGCATCACCTCAAGTAGCTGGTGGAAACATTTTTGGAGTTGCCGCAGCAAACCCTACTAGCCCAAGTGGAGGATCAGTTTTCGGTGGTCCACCAGCTCTCGGTGGAGGAACTTCGATGTTCGGAGGTACGGTTGCGCCAGGAGCCATGGGCTCAACCTCAATGTTTGGGCAGCCCTCAGCTTTTGGAGTTAAACCAGCTTTTGGTTCACCACCAGGTGATTTTGGAGCGGCGAAAACTGGATTTGGATCACCACCGGCATTCGGTGCGGCATCTACTGCAGGTTAGTTAAATTTTTAGTTATTATTCATAAAGTAGAAAGTAACATTAATTAAGGAATAATTCATTAATTGCTTGTAGGTTTTGGAAGTCCATCAGGATTTGGATCAACTTCACCTTTAGGTGCTACTACAAGTCCTGGCAAAGTATTTGGTAGTAGTACGTTTGAAGCGTTAGGAGCTCAATCTGGAGGATTATCTTTTGGAAGTTTAGCACAAAAGACTCCGGAGCCACAAAACCCACAAGCTTTTCAAGGGTAAATTTATTTATTTATTTATTTTAATTATCGTTATGATATTTTTTTAATACTGGCAAAAAATTATTTTCAGATCAAGTTCATTTTCAAGCTGGCGTTAAGAATTCTAGGCGCTATTAATACCATAAATGAATTTTTAATCGTTAGTTTAAGTAAAGTTAAAAAAGCAAATGATTATTTTTATATATTATATTTTTTTGCTCTAAAGCTTTTCATTGTAAAGACCTTTTTTTTAAACAATGCGATTTAAGAATTGTAGAATAAGAATGAAAATTAAAAACGAGAGTTCATGTTTTGAGATTTCTTTTTTTAAATAAATATATATCATTATTTATACTTACATTTTAATTGTTTAAATTCCCCTTTTCACTTGCTTCGGTGATATGGCAATCTTCGTAGGTTTGCATAAATCTAATACGCATGGATCGTCTAATGGAGGGTGTGTACATGGTTGAGCTGAAGGAACAAGTAGTGCAATGGAAATATCTACGAAACATGCCTCCATCCACACTTGGTGTGACAAAAGTACTGTTGTTCTTAGTCTGTAGTCACTGGTTTTCTCATTATTTTGAAGTTTGAGATCAGATTTACGGGGTAAGAGTAATTGCACTTTCTGATCTGGATGTCTCAATTTAATTCTTACAGCGCTCGGATCACGCAAATTAAGGATCTTCGCAGTCAAGGGAATACCTGCATTAAAATAAATAATTGTCAATTTTTTAAACAGAAAGTTATTAAATTCTCAGAATAATATTAAATACCTAAGATAAGTCCGCCAGTGAATTTGTGTACAGTATCGGAATCACTCGCGGGTTCCTCAATAATTGCCTGACAGTACTTTGTGGTTGGCGGTGGCCTTGGCAGTTTTTCCTCTCCTTTTAGTGGTGGATTCACAAGCAGTGGTAAAAGAAGTTTTGCTAGTGTACCTGGTTTTGCTTCGCCAACAGCTGGTAGTTGATGAACTAGAGCTTTTGAGAACGGCGGTAATTTCGATGCATCCTGAGGTAATGTGTCGGTTTCCGCCAAGAATTGACGCGCCAAAGAAAATGCGCTACCGCTATCGCTGTTAGTAACGCGAATCAAGTCTAATGCTAAAGCTTTTAACCAAATATCATTGGCCAAGGCCATTTCATTATCTTCGAGTCCAATGAATAATCGCAGTAATCTAATTAAATCAAATAATATTAATAAAGTTTACAAACATAATGAAAATAATAATTTATTTAAATAAATCTTACTGCTGAGAATGTTTGTATAACTGCGAAATTCTATTTGTCATATTTGACGAAGTATTAGTAGTCGATGTACTCAATGAAATTGTGAATTCTTTAATAACCGAATTCAATAATAGTAAAGAACGTATGTATAATGCCAAAAATCTAGCGACGCCTTCCATTCTCAAATCCATTTCGGCTAATCTGTCTAAATCAATGGCTGACGCATTCAAAAGTTGTCTGTACACTCTACCACCAGGTCTTGCAAGTTCTACTGCTGAAACCATTTTCTCTAAAAATTTTCGAGCATTCTCATCTTCAGTTTCTTCATCTCGCATTTTTTCGTCCGTTCGACCTGTGCTGATCATTAAAGCAGGCTTTAATCTGGGAACTAAATGTGGCATAGTATCACGAAGATAGTGATAATGTTTAACCGCATGATGGGTAAATAACGAATGCATGCTTGGACAATGAGCCGCGGCGTTAAATATTAACACCAATACGCTTACATCTGTAAACATGATAAAAATTAGCTTATTGTTATTAATCAATTATCAATAGTAATAAGTAAACAATATAGCGAAGGCATACATGCTGGTACAGCAACATTTGGTTCAGGTGTGTCAAAAAAGGGATGTTGTCCTAATAATTGAGGCACAAGTGGCAAAGTCAAGTATGGGTGTGAAGCACCCATCGCAGCTAAACAATTATATATGCTGTCTTGATCCTGAGGATAGCGGCTCAAATTATCGAGTAATCTCGTCACGCACATGTGTAGACATATTTTGGTCGCTACTCGACTTGCGCCTAGTGTGGCATGAAGACCTTCTCTAACTTCCCCAGAAAAGTCTTCAAGAGCACCAAGAATAGTTTCTAATTGATCTTCGCTTAGGGTGACACTTGCTGACATTTTTCTTAACGACTCTATTGCCCTTATTCGCACATCTTGAATTTCATCGTTAAACATATCAACCATGAATTCCAATGAAATTCTTGCAATAACTGGCCTTTCTAACGATAATGCACATAAGGATTCCACAGCAGCAGTTCTTACCTAAAAATGTTAATTATTAATTTAAATCGTTTATTTTTATTCTTATATTTGTTATAGTTTTCCTTACTTCTAAAAATTCATCTTCCAATCCATGAATAAATGCACCACATGTATTTATTCCAGTTCGTTCTTCAACTCTAGGTCCTTCATCTTCAACTCTTATTTGTTTTTTATCTAATGCCTGCTCTATATGACGACGTGATACACCTTTTAATGATCCTAGTAAAGACATTGCTGAAGCTCTTACTCTAGGAGAAAGATCTCCCATTAAACTACATAATTTACAAAAGGCACTGTCAACCATCCTCATATCTTCAATGTAATCTTTCCCTCCGCATATCATCCTAGAAATATTGAAAATAATTAATAACAACATTTATTCATATAAGTATATTTGTACCAGAAATTAGTGATGTACATTTCAGGATACTCGTTTCCTAATAACCAAATTAATTTTAAAACTGCTCGTCTAACGATTTCATAATCATCCCGCAAGCATTGACAAGCTTCTTGAAAGAAACTAGCAGGTAGTCTACAATTTCTGTGAGTATGAAGTTCTGCCATAGTTTCAAATGCTTGAGCTCTTACTCGAGGATCTTGAGATTTAGCATAATTATTCACTAATACTAATGTGTCATCAGCTGCATTAGATGTCAAGTAACGACCTATTATAGATAAGCATCTTGTCTGAACACCATGCCATGTATCAGGTAAATGATCCCTTGCTATTTTCAAAACCAATGTTCTATGATTAAACATATTTCAAAGATTAGATTATGGTAAAAATATTTTGAATTGTTTATATAGAACTTAAACACATTCATACCTATTAAAGTCTCCTAATTTTAAAAGAGTAGCAAGTCCTTGACTTTTGACTCTATGAGATTTTTCTTCCTTCAAAAGATTTGCTGTCTCATTTACAATCCTTGTTTTTTCTAAAGGATCATAAGTTAACTCTCCTAGTTCAGCAAATACCCAAAGAATTTTTGCTCTTACTGCAGCTTCCTGCTCAATGACAAATCTTTCAGACAACTTTTTGACCGCTGTTGGAATATCCTCCGATGCCATTTGACCTAGCGTATCTGATATTCGAACCAATAATTGTAATGCATCATTTCCACCTTTACATTTTTCTAAACATTCGCAATAAGCTAATGCAGAACTGCCTTTGTTGTTGGAACCATTTTTCACAGCAGAAGCTGGTAATCTTAAAGTTTTGAGACGTTTAACAGGTGGTTCTGACGTGACAGTCTAAAATGTATATATTCAATTTTATTTTATCTTACACACTATTATATGTTTGAAATCACTCAAATTCACAAACTTACTTGACTCTGATTAAATTCAGCTAACACCCTCTTTTTCATTAAAGCAGCCATTGCAAATAATCTACTTCTTAATAACTGTAGTTGACAAAAACTCTGTACAACCTACATTGACTAAAACATTAAAATTATGAACTAATTATTACATTACTAAACATACACAACACAACTTGTTATAACGAGAGAATAACTATGTAGTGAATAAATCTATTTAGAGATTGCTAGGTTAGTTTTAAGAAATCACCAAAATTTATAGTTCTATTCGAAATTGTGAGTGATTTTTTATGCTCAACCTTAATTCTAGAAACTAATTATTTATTCTAGAACTTATTTAAATAAAATATATACTAACAAACTGAAAAAATTTATAAGAAATGACGCATCAAAGAAGAAGCAAGCTGGTAAACCGCGAATGGGAATCAAACCCAAACATAACCTCTCAGTCTCAGATGCACATCGGTTAGAGCAGATAGTGTTGATATCAGTGCCTATTACATATATTATATTATAGTCGGATCTATGCTTTTATCTATGCTTTTAGGCATCCTTCTTTTTGTATATAGGCAATGAACCTCTTGTATTTTACAATATGTATTCGAATGTATCGTTTATAAGTAAATAATATAAATAAGAATTTTAGTTATCCAATTCTAGCAATACTACATAATTCATTATAAACATTTAGGCAGTTTCAATAGTAATAATTTCTAAAAAATCTAATACTATAGTATATTATAAGTAAAATACTGATTATTAGATATGACCATTATGAATTTACATAGAAATTAAAAATTCATTTGAAATTTAGCGGTCTTTCGTACGCGCACCGGCGCACGCGCTCTAACACGCTCTAGCGGCCGTCAAAATCAGCTGATGTAAGATATAAGGATATAACCCAGATAACTGGATTTTCTGTATGTCATCACAAAATCGATGTAAACAGATCGCTTCCCTCCACCCCCCCCCCCACCCCCTACCCTTCCTGCCGTACACTTATGCTAACTCTAATGTTACAGTTAAAAGTCCGTATACGCGTTAGTCTGGTTTCGCATGACGGCGAAGTAAGCTCGCCCGGCGCATGCTGAAATATCGACGAGGCTCAATCAATATGGCCGTCGAGATCGATAAGAAAATGTCAAGATATAACGAGCGTCGGAATAACAATTTCTTCGTATCCTTTCTCTACGGTTCGTAGACCGTAGCAACGCAGCTTCTTTAACGAGCAGTACTCTTTCACCAACAGTAGTCTGAGTGATGAGTAGTATTTCCGCGACAGGTTAAATAATAGTCGCGCGACGAGCCGAAATTTACGAATTCGGTAGTGTGTGTTGTGCGTTATTGATTTTACGAGCGTGTGAAAAAGAGAGACAACAAACTGTGAGAGTTAAATGAATTGAAAATTTAAGATTACCGGTAAGAGAGAACGTCGTCGGCGAGTATACATTTTTGTAACATGACGGGATGGAATTTCGTTAATTACAGAGATTCCCAGTGGATTTCACAGCGTTCCTAATGATATCTCTCGAGTGCGTGGTTTAAAATGCATATGTAAGTCTTCATTTACATTATATTCTTCCGCCTTCATTGGAATTTCAATAGAATTTTATGTATTTGTTAAACTGTTGAGATCTTTTTCTTTTTTGCAGTCGAACTTTGTAAGAGAAGTTTCGAATTTTACACAGTAGTATGGGAATGTTTGGCTATATTTTTGTGGCTGTGATTGCATTTATTGGAGGAGTAGCATGTACGCTACTACTGGAATACTATATTTTCAAAAAATATTTGGAGACTGCACCAGAGGTATCACCACCAACTCAGCCTGTACCACCTGGGACAGCTACGTTACCTGCGGAACTGTTAACTCACATGAAAGATAGGAAGTCGAAGAAGATCAGTATTGGCTTACCTAGACAAAATTTATCACAAGGGAATGAGAATCTAGCCATAAATTTAACTTTACAATTCCTTTTTAATGAGTTGAGAAATGCTGAAAGGGTGCGACTTTGGCTTTATCGAAAACTGAATAATGAATTCAAAGAGCTTCTCAATCAATCAACTACAGGAAAACTATTTGATAGTGTGCAGGTATATATTATTTAGAAACTGTTAACTTATTAATACAATAGTGAGCATTTACATTCCGTTTGTTTTAGTTGCGAGATCTGAACCTTGGCAACCACTTCCCCACGATAAAAGGATTAGATGTAGCTGATGCAAAAATATGTGCAGATACTGGTTTATTAGAAACTTTAGATCTCTCTTTAGATTTACATTACTCAGGAAACTTCCAAATGTCAATAGACGTAAAAATGTTGTTGGATAAAAATGCTTATTTATCACTGCAAGGTATGAATCATTCTAGATAACTGTTCGAATTTTTCCGCCGTACTTAGCAAGCAAAACTTTAACGATAAATAATGCTTTTAGTGAAAAGGGTGACTGGAAAAGCAAGACTTCAGTTCACACGAGTTCCATACACTCATTGGTCCCTTAGTTTTTATACAGATCCAATTTTAGAGTTAGAAGTCCAGTCGCATTTTCAAGGTCGACAGTTACAGCCACAAATAATATCATTAATCACAGGTCAAATTCGTAGAGCTGTACGTCGAAAACACACGCTACCTCGTTACAAAATGCGTTACAAGCCTTTCTTTCGCAGACTGAATGACGAGGATGTTGATTTATCAGAGGTAAGTCAATAAATGGAACATCAAACTTTTGAGCATCTCACATGAATCATCAATCGCAATTGCTAAGAATAAAAATTCTGACAGGTTGCAGCTACTCAATTGACTCCGGGTATTCTAGACGTGAGCTTAATCGAAGTCAGTCGTTTGAACGTTGATCCCATTGCGATCAATGCCGAAAATTTATCTCAAATTGAGATTTACTGTACGATTAGCGTAGATGCAACGCCATGGGTTTACCTTACTCAGTACTCCGGTGTACCTTACATGGTCATTGATCTTATAATAAGCAAACTCAGTTCCCAGCAGCTTGGCGTTGTCTTCAAGCAAGAGCATATCACCGAAGTAGGTCAAAATTGCGTTCTCGTTGAGACGATTGTAAACGGTAGTCCAGCCTCGATAGCTGAGATGAAAAAAGGCGACATAATCGTAGCTGTAAACGGTAAGAAAGTTACTAACATGAATCAAGTAGCGAAACTCGTGAAAAGCGCAGCTCAGAGACGCTTCATCATCCGTGTCGAGAGGAAGTATTCCATGACTGATTGGGAGAAGAGTAGCTTGTGCAAATACGATGTAGATAGATCGGAAAGAAGCTCTACATCCAAGTGGATATCTTGCAAGAGCGATTCATCGTGTAAAAGCGATAGCCTTACCGTCGACGATAGCTTCAAAAGCATGAAGTTCTCTGATCTCAAGGATTACGACGCTGAAACGACCGATAGTAAATTCGAATCGTGTAGCAAGTTATTTAAGAGAAGAAAAAGTAGTACGCATACTGCGTCAACGCTCGAGGATACCGTGTCGACGATGGCAGCGACGACAACGGTTGCCGCTCCAGAAACTCCAGCCAGGAGAATTTCCACAGCTTCGTCCAATTCCTCAGTTACTTCGAATAGTGCGAATTCTGGTAGTGTCAATGATTTAAATCCCACACCTCTTATGTCCGATTTGTATTATACTACTAAGGAAAAGGGACACGCCACGCTCATCTCTTTCGACGATAAGAGAAGCTTTCAAATTGACTCGGAGCTTCAGTACTTGAACATCGGAGTTTGGGCTAAGGTCAAGGTTGGCGAGAGTCTGCCAAAACTCGTAGGATACATTAACGCACCCATTAGGTTAATTTTAGCTCAATGTTCTACGTCCTCGACTGGTCACTATCTGAAAAATCATGCATTGCTACCCCCTGACTCGTGTAAGTCTAGAAATTTCAAACTCTCTAAATTTCCAATGCTCAAAAATTCATTATTCTTCTCAACTTTTCGCCGTAACGAAGCGTGAAAGCATTGTATATTCTCGCAAATATTCACTATGATTTTTATTTTTATTTCTACGCATTTTAGGCTGTTTTCGGCATTTTAAGACATTTTACGTCGTCATTGTTTACTAGTTTTCATAGACTCTAGAAAATAGTGAATTTTTATTATTTCAAATTTCGAGAGTATGTATTCGATACAGAGTATGTACGATTTCGTTTATACGAATTTAATATTCTATTTAATATTATTGTTCTCATTGCAAGTGTGTGTTTGACAGTATCTCCGGCCTTGGCGAACTTCAAACTCACTGGATACTCAGGATTTGATCCAACGCTGTGTTACGGTGATATTTTGTTGTCTTACGTTTGGGTTTCGAGCAATCCAAACCCTCAGAGTGCCGATCAAGCTAAGACTAAAGGAAACGAGGAAACAGTAAAAATACCACCTGTCTTAAACGAAGATGTAATAAATAAAAAACCTCACAATTTTATTAGAACGCACTTTCACAGAGCCACACACTGTGATTTTTGTACGAAGAAGGTAGGCTATATAAATGAAAAAATCTTTGGTAACTCATTCAGTAACTAAAAAAACAATTGAAATTTTCAGATCTGGCTTAAAGACGCGGTGCAGTGTCGAGACTGTGGGATGGTATGCCACAAAAAATGCGAGGTTCGCTGCCTGGCGTCGGGTGCTTGCGGTGCTGAGAGTCTCACAACGATGGCGTACGAAGCCGATGAGGTCGAGACGACGGGTATCATCGCCGGAGAATCCGGACCTGAAATATCGCTCACAAGTTGCGAAGAAAACGTTCAGGTACTGGGCACTTACTAGGCGGGCTAAAAAATAAATAAAAAAAAGAGCATATTTATAAAGAAAAGTCACTTACAGCTTATGCAGATATAAATTGACTAATTAAACGATCGAGTTCCCAATCGCCGTTGCTTTATCCACGATCTCTCTAGTCAACGTGTGACGAATAATATAATTGCAAAGCTTACAAATCTCGATACGGTGATCGATATGGCGCGGTTATTTGGAGACAGCTGTGAATAAAAAGAAAAGAAAGTTTGTTATCGGAGAAACAAAGTACGTAGAGTCTAATTCATTTTCAGAGAGAAGTCAAGTCGGACACAGCTTGTTACGTAATCTAATTTTATCTTTTTTAATCGACATACCTATACATGCACACGCGCGCGCGCGCGCGCACACACTCACTCACACACACACACACACACACACACACACACACACATATTTTTACATACATGTCAGATTTATATTATAAATTTTGTATGCGGTGCAACTGATATTGCAATGATATTTTTTGGAGAAAAAAAGAATCATGCATGTTAAATGCTAGTCAATCTTCTTTGCATTTTGCAATGAAAAAGAATATAGAGAAAAAAGTCATTTCCGGTTCGATTTTCAATGATCATTTACACGTTAATCGTGCGTGAATGCGAGAAGGCGTTTTTATGGAATATTTTATCTTCTAGTCAATGGCCAGTATAATTAGCGTATTATTATACACATAAGAATTACAGTCGAGATATATAATTTTTTGCGTACGCATATACGCGTACTGGTGATAATGATGAAAAGACAAAAATCGCCTTTTGATTCCTGTACATAAAACAAGAATTGTTAACTAAAGCATGATTTACTAATATTGTTGACAATAAAAAAAGAAAAAAAAATTATCCATGATGCAGATAACAATGTGACTATGTAGTTTTGCATTCCGCGAAAGGTGAAGGTTTCTTTTGTAGATTTGCACCTCCTATTTCCTACCTCTACTCTACACGAGAATACAGAAATATTCGTAAGCGTACTCTTTAAATTTGTTCGTAATAAAGCCCAGTTCGTAGTAAGTTCCAGTGGCTTTGAATAGGTGAAAATAATTTACAAAATGAACATTTACTAAAGGTGCATGCTCGTTATGATGAAGATTAAAAGCTTTTTGGGATTGAAAATAAATAAGTCGAGATTCGACAAGGAAGATCAATAAATAATCATCGAGACTGCATTTTTAGTAACATTTGACTAATTCAGAGTGCAGAGCAATTCCACTATCATAAGCATAGTGAATCTTTGGCTAATTTTAATTTGAAGAGCACGCAAGAGCACACACTCTTACGAATGCTTCTCGAAAGTAGACCGAATTTAAGAAAAAAAAAACCTGCCACGTGTACGAAATTAAGAACGAAAAAAGGTGAATCGATCGAAAGTATATAGAAATAAAGGTAACGTTTGTTTGGACGAGACTAACGTTGGATTGATTGCTAACTATAGGGCGCGAGTATGATGGCCATGAAAGCTAGCATAGCTAACACGCTCCTGGGCCTGAAGAAGGCCGGAAGTACAAGTTGCCTGGCACCACCGAACACCGGTATTGGTCTGTCGTCCAGAAGCCTACCCCCAAGTCCCTGCGCATCCCGCAAGGTAGAGCCCGATGCTACACGTACGCTTCCGCGGAAGAGAAAGCAGCCAAGATCTCGTGAAGCCTTCGATGCTTGATTACCTCTCGATAGTTTTCTTCCTTTTTTTATAAATCATTCTTTTACACTTCTCGTACAATATTCATACAATATTCATTATATTGCGAGAACGGCTCAAGCCTGAGTTAAATGCTCAAACTAATACTTGACGCAATTTATTGGACGCAGAGAAAAGATGAGCTAATTTAGCTAGTCGGACATTTTCGCATCGTACGCAAATGCACGATGCATATACGAGATGCATAAGTATACCTAATAATTAAAAGAAGAATTATTTACCAATAAATCGTTTTATATATTATTTTCATCATTAATTAACTCGGACGTGACTCGATAATATCGCTCTACGTAGTGGCTCACTTACGTCTGTCAAATCCACGGGTATACCGTCTAACGTTTATCTTATATAAATGATTACGATAAATGAAGTTGATAGGGGAGATGAGAGAAGATTCATTACAAGACCAGACAAATATTATTAATAAAACTAGAAAAGCTTTTGTTACATGGTAAAGTTCAATATTCTATACTGCTGTTCGACAAAATGTAGTTGGCTATAGAGCTATAGTCTCCCAAAAGCTTCTGCTTTCGAAGAAAATATTAATCACTGTTAATACCTCTCCTTGACGCTTTACGATCAATCGCAATCATAATAATTGACCAATAACTGATTACTCTTACATTAGTCTTAACGTTTCAATATCTTGGCGTTTCCTCTCTTTCTTTCGTAACACTGTCTATTGGATTATTTTCTACTATTTTCGCCTATTTTCTTTCGATACATTTAATATTTTAATTCTTTCGTGTTTTCTCACAAACTTACATTTTTATTTCGTGCTACGTGCAACATTATTCATTTCTCTCAGAGTCATTCACTTTTAATGTACACATTACGCTGTAATAACGTGCACATTATGCTGCATTAGCTGTTGCAATCGAGCTTTTCACTGAAGTCCGCTTATTAGTAGTCTGATTTTGACTCTACATGCGTGCTTTTGCATGAACGTCAGCAAACTCACACATTATATCCACTGATATCATTTTTTCATCATTCAAACAGCTTCCACATACATAGTACTGATAGGTATATTTTAGCGTATCCTTGCATTCGCTATAGAGTTACCTTTTCTTATTCAGACTTATGGTGGCATATCAATCTAGAGTGTCTTTAATTAGACTAGACCATTTTTACGAGATTTTTTTGACACCTCCATATAAATTATATATTAGTATAACACTAATTAGTTATTAGTTATCACACCATATGAAATGTTATCTTTTTATATTTTGTATACTTATACATAAAAGAACGCAATGTTAACTCAATGTCTGCTGGCAAATCATCTCTGAACCTGACAATCGAGATGTGTTCTGTGATTGGATATTCCATGCTTGCATACCAGCAATTTTTATACATAAAAAAAATTATTTTTTCGTCTTCACATAACGACAAAATTAATTTCGCCAGTGTCGCTATTTACTCTTTACATCGGATCAGATGTAACTAATGAAATATCACTAATCATCAAGCCATACAACCCCTAACTATCTCATAATCTAACATCATAATATTTAGTTGGCTATCATCGTCATCATCAGCATCTTCATCGCATCGTCTATATATATGTACATATGACCATCATCGATAAAGCAAATCTCATTTACGCGTGGAAAGCTCAAGAGCTCTGTTGTTATAACAAAAAAAAATCAATTTGTTTTAGTATAGCCAGCATCTTATTGGGATTAACTTTCTACTCTTTATCGTCGTGTTTTTCTCTTTCTGTCTATCTTCTTTGCCTACACACACACACACACACACACACATATATATATATATATGAGTGTGTGTATGTATAATACGTACATAAGAGAAAGAAAATGTTCTATGGCTAAAAATGCATGTGGGCCAGCAGCCAAGGGTCGCGAGCTTGATAAATAATGCGCTTGAGAGTTGTAATGTGCTGATTGATTGGGAATGAAAATTTAGAGCTCACTCGTCGGCGGTGGCCTGGGTATAACTCCAGATCTACTAGAGGGTGCGGAACCAAGTGTTGCAACTCATCTCATCGCTGGTGACCTCGACGACTCTGTAATGTCCAAGGCTAAGGAAACCGGTAGATTTCTTTATAAACACTTGGAACCACAGGAACGAATCGATAAGATCAATTCTATGGTGAGCGAAATTTTGACCTTGCATACATACATATATGCATGTATTTTTAATTTCTTCTTTTCTGGCTTCAAATATTTTAGTGTATAATTTATGCTCTGAGGAAGAAATTATTTAGCATCACGTTCTTAGACCTTGAGTAGACATCTTGTTATTCGGAGAGTTTGAAAGTTTATCAACTGATAAATTTAACTGAAAATTTACGTCGAGATCAAAGAAACACAATTATTTTACTTTCTGTAAAGAGTTTGCGCTGCGGCATTTATAATTTCCGAATTAATTTGTAATTATTAAACTCATCGTAATTATGTAAACCCTAGGGGTTTTCCATTTTATAAAATAATAGCAAAAATCATTATTTTTAAAGAGAGAATCTTGAGTAAAATATGTGTAACGCTCTTTAATGAAGTTATTAATGAGCACCAATTCAATAGTTAATTAAAGCGAATCCAATTCATTAAAGACAACATTTCAATTCACTGTATGTTCAAGTTCATACTTTAGCTACTTGTAAAGCGATAAAATGTTGACACTTTCAATTCGATGTGCTTGTTCATTTACGTGGCATACAATAAATTGCAGATAACGAAACTGAAGACTGCACTGGATCTGGAGACGGCATCGCGCCACGATTATTCCCAGAATCTCATGGATGTGGAAAACAACCGCTTGATATTCCAAATAGATCTTCGCGTTCGAGCTCTGAGTGTTTTATTGTTGCACTACTGCACAGGTCTACAACACGCCCAGGAACAACTAGAACGGCATAACGCAACGATCGGTGCTGTATCGGAACCGACAAACTGAATTCTTCTCTCTCTGTTATCATCGCCAGTTCATCGCATACAACACCTTCTTATAGACAGACACAGACGCAATAGATCTACCCATACAAAACGTCATATACAATATGCCTGTGCTACATATAATATATTTATACGATGCAGATATTATTATAATATCATGGTATATCAATATAAATATATTCAACAAAATGTAAATACAGCATAATCAACATTTTCTATATATATCGATTTGTGCCAGGCGTTCTTATGCAACTACGAGAGTCAATTTTTTGGGTGTTATGGCGCTCGCGTTTTCAATATTATATACGGTGTGGACTATGTGCGTCCACCTCGGAGTTTGTTGTTGCGCATTTTACCAATGCAAAATTATCAAAAAAGACATATATAAATATATATTCAACGCGACATATATCAAGCACCGCTGAAAGTCATCGCCCTTTGGATATTCTGATAGTCGCTTTATACAGAGGGTCGATGAAATATTGTATGCACAGTTATTATTATAATATGATATATTTTACAGAATTGACACCAAGAACAGAGATGAGGAAATACTAAAATACAGCGTTGAATGTAGTCGTTGCATAAAATTAGTATATTCATGAACGATTTCACGCGATATTTACTATATATTCCACAGAACACCAAGTGCTAAGACTTGAATTTATTGCGTATACTTGTAAAAGAGCATGTCGTTATATATTCGAAATATTTATGGATTTTAGAAGACTTTTAAATGCCTCGACAGTGTAGGTTGTACGAGCCAAGTTTTGCGCTACGATTCGAATAGAATGGAGCTTTACTTTGTATTCGCATAAAAAAAAACATTTTATAAATCAGTGATATCGTGCACGACTTTGTTTCATATACGTATTAATCACAGTATTATTAAATATTTCTCCTATTTGTTTTTTTTATCTTGAATCATTTACATCACGATACAATTAGTTATTTACTGTTAATGCATCTTCCGCATTTTCATTCACTATTCACTATGTTGAATATATATCGCACGTGCATTCTTATTGCATATTAAATATTTTTAATTACTCGTATCGGAAGCATAATTTCAAATAATTACGAAATCGTATCTCCTATTATTTATGATATATATACAAAATACACTCTATTTTAATATAGACAAAACAATCACAATTTATGAACATTACCAAAGCACTCGCGTTAAAGTAACGCAATATAATATATATTTATAAAAATTCAACGTTGATATATATTTGAGCTTGAATTATGATTGTTAACAATCGATATAAAATTTCAAAATTCTTATACAATAAGTATATATATGAAATTTGTTTTTTTTTTGCACACGATTTATCAGTGTGTGCTATTCGAGTTTATATAAAGATGTACTTCCACTGATTGTTGCTAAATATATATATACAAATATATGTATAACACACGTGACATAAATAGACCGACGATCTTTTGACGTCAGCCCAATCGTCTTCGAACTGATTTGCAAATAAATAAACAAAGTATTACTAAACAGATACACTGAAATTCGATTATCAACGAACACTGTGAATATTGACTGACCTATATCAATGTTGTAATTTAGACTTCGTCTATAGACCTTATACGTTAAAAAAGATATTATATTTATGGGTCATACTTTGACAGATTGACCAAACAATTTTTTTTCTTCGAAATATTTTTAAACTGTTCTTTTGGCACTTCATTCATTTTCAATGTCAAATTTTCAAAAAAATCGAACTTCTCGGACAAGTATTTCTCAGTAAAAATATAAAATAGACTTTTCCTACAAATTAAGTTAAATGTTACAAACAAAATACTTTAAAATTCATAGATAGAAGCATAAAAATCTTCCAAGTTCATTGATATCAAGATAAAAAAATCATAGATGCCTTTTATCGATAGAAAAGAGTCTGCGAAGGTATCAAATTGCGAATGTGTCAAAGAATGACCCACATATATATTATACAGAATTCTTTTAAAATATATGAAACGTATATTATAACATGGTTCAAATTAGAGAGCGTAGATTATATGGAACCTTTAGAGGATCGAAACATAACGAATCTTGAACGGATGATTTAAGGAAGAAAATCGAAAGATAAAAAAGATAAAAGCCTACATTGAACACCAAAAAAAAATGATAATTCTATCGTTACTGGCGATATAAATATAAAATATGTCTTCTTATATTTACAATCTTAATATTTGCAACATACAAAAACACCAATACATGTTCTATCGAAAATTTACATATTGTCGTGTTTTGTGATTATTTTAAAAATAACTTACAATGTACAGTACAGAAAAGGTGTAAGAAGTTTCAGAGACGGGCAAAGAATAAATAATTTAAAACAAATACGGCACAATAATTGTCTTGGTAGATAATATAAACTCACTGTCTTCCAAATCACCGTCCAGGCCAAGGATATTTTCGTGTCTTCGTTTGCGTCGCATTTGACGCCGGGAAATTCACACGTGCGGAAAATACGAGGCGCGAAATCCCGAAGGTCTCACGTTTTCTTCTCGCGATACGACATCTCTTAAACTTTAAGGATTTAACTCGCGCAACATTTGTCTCTGCCAAAAAATATCTTCCCTAAAATATACGGGACAAAAAAAAAATCTTATACAAACAGACGCAGCATTGTTATCGTTCCTATACATTCTACCGCCCTATACGAATGACAGTTTTATTTCTAGAATATACTATATAGTATACCTTCAATTCCAAATCATTTACTGCACAGAGCTTCCGTTAATAGTTTCTTTAGAAATGTATTTTTGGAGTAAGAGAAATGGGGAACCGCGCACTTCCTTGTCTACTGTAGAAACCTTACATGCGCTATTAATATATATACGCATTAGAATCTACTGCAGCGACACTTAATTGCTTCAGCAGTCAAACCTATATTTCTATAGATAGCATTTTTATTTCTCATTCAGAAGAAGCGAGAGAGTTAAGAGTTCAATACTCGCCGACGAAAATAAACGCACTCATCCATTGGAGGGGACAACAGATTTCTTGCGCTTCACGAACAAATTTGTGCGCGAGCGCAATATATATCATTTCGCTTTCTTCTTACCATCTCTTTCATTTGGCAATCTATCTATGTGAATCGCACTGATCCCCACCCCACCCCGCTCTCTGTCGATGAAAATTCTTGGATTTTCCGGACGATAAATTCGACAAGCAGCAAAATCATCGTTATAATTACAAAAGTGAAAGTGAACTGTTTATCTGCATATCAATTATCAACTGCGTAAGTACAAATCGCATTCACCGTCATACCGTCTGTACATGTATAAAGCGTTTCTGTGTTTAAAGAATGAAAATTTGACATAAGGCGCAAATCGTATCTTTGCGCGTCAAGGTCTTTGGAAAAAGCGGAAACGCTAACACGCGTCACGTGTCACGGGGAGATTAATCACGCGGTAGAAGTTATTTCACCCGCTGAATTTGACTGCAGTTGACTTCTTCGTCTATACTTTCCCGTCTTTTTTTCGACTCTTCGAGACACAGATTTTGTATTTTTAGAATTGTTTCCTTCCGTTCGTAGTTAAATTGGTTGTATATACATATATAGCTACATATATAGAAATATTCTGTAAAGTGTAAATAGATTTTTGTGCTGGCTCACGTGAACGCGAAAGGTATTTTACTCTTTGTTTCGCTCATTGAATTAATTGGCGATGGCGTGGTTGCTTCCTTGGAATGATTTCGTTCATTATCCACGCTTTATTGAGATGTTTTATTTTGTACCTCCTGAATTGGGGTACATGACTTCTTCTTACTTATTTTCTTTTATCATTGTCGTCCGAAAGGGAGAGGGAGAGAGAGAGAGAGAGAGAGAGAAAACCAGTTTTTCGTACTGAATCACCTTGCAATAATTTATTAGTTTTCGCGAGAAGCGCGAAACAGCAGAATACTTAAAATTATATACGAATATGTATATCGCTAAAAGGATACGGAAAGAAAATTTTAAATAACTTTTACAAAGATAACCTATAGATCAAGTAATTAAGTGGTTCAGCGGGGAGGGAGCGGAGGGGATCGAAAATAATGCAAAATTTCTTATTTGTCATACAGCAAAAATGATTGAATCTAGGTAACTGCAATTTTTTTAATTCAAATACACAGGCGATACACGATTTTTGGCATCTATGTTAATATTAGTTATTAGTGAAGGTTCGCTATTTATAACTGTATTGAATTGAAAATAATGTAAATATTTAGAACTGTTGATTATGAAATTTTACTGTATTGTAATGGTTATAGTAATGGTAATATGTTTCTAAGAAAATTAATGCTGGTCTATCTTTAACAGGAACACGTTCATTTTTCTTTTTTTTCTTTTACAAACCCTTCAATGTCATTTTCTAACAAGATAAACATAATACATACAACTTATATTTTTAAATCATAAATACTTTTCAAAAATATGAAATAATTTCATTACTGAATTTTCATACACGTTAATGTTACCGTACGTTTGACAGTGTAACATTTCCAAATATCATTATTCTCATTTCTATAAAATGAAAAAAAAATGAAAATCCTATAGTTATTATATCTGTACGTCTAGATTTTATGAGATAGTGAGCATTCTGCATGCCGTTAAAACATTTTTATTCTATTGTAATAGAATAGTTGACTAATTCCGATAGAAATATAATTTCATTGTCGCAAGAATAGTGAATTTTTCATTAATATTCCTGGATTTAATATTCCGGTCTTTCATTTTATCCAATCTTATAAGCGATTGATTATATAAAATAATTTGTCTTATAATTATTGTACACTTATAAGAAGTATGCTAAGATTATTACTGAATAGCGTGCATAGTTCTTGCAAATGAATATGATCAAGAATTACATTCGTAGATGAAATATAAACAGTTTTCCAAAACTTAATCCAGAATTGAATCCAAGTTTCACCTTTTTTAATTCAGCATAATATAAAGGATTAAAGATGAAAGCAGCGAAGAAGAAATGAAGAAGGAGAAATCGAAGCAAAAGAAAATGCAAAAATCAAAAGGGGATTTCTTACTTTATACTAGAGTACATGTAAACTTTATACTCATTGCATCTCACTCGGCGTACTACCTATTTTCGGCTTGAAATTTTGCACGCGCGCAGTATTCGCTGGACAAAAGCCAAGCGTACCGGCGTCTTTGCGGATAAACATTCGGTCCGTCTTGGGCCTTGACTGAACTGTTTCCATTCTATATACCTTGAAAATTGTTCACTGACGTTTAACAGTCTAACAGTCGTCAAGCATAACATTGATGTCTCCATCTCTCTCAGGAATTTTTCAAGGATATATTTAAAAACTGCCTCCCTTGTGTACGCACGCTCGCACACTGTCTGAAGAAAAAGCTCTCGATCGGTACACGAGTGCAGGTCAAAGACAGAGCAGCACAAACTTTCGCGGTCAAAGACTTCTCTCGCCGAGCTTAGAGCTGGCAAAAGCTTCGTATGTATACTCTCGGGAAAATATCCAACAACTCCCTCCGCATTCAAGGAGACGGAGGTTGTTTTTTCTGCAAAAATACGCGTATACTTGCTAAGGCGCAAAAGCTCTCTCTTTCTCTCCTTCTCTTTCTCTCCTTCTCTTTCTCTCCTTCTCTTTGTCCCAGTGAAGCTTTTGGCAAAAGCAGCCAGACGCGATCGTGTGCATTACGCGTTGCGACTGTTAATTTTCCTTCTTTAGTCATGAGCACAAAGAACTTTATTGCTTTCTCATCTATTCGCAAGTTCGACAATTGATTGAAATAAGAGCTTTTTGGAAAGAGTGCACATGCTGCCAGTGGCCTACAGGTGGGGCTTCTTTGTTTCACGCGTACGTGATAGTTTCGGATTAACGATGTGAAAAGAATTGCGTGTTTACGCAATTTTACGTATCTCGTTTTGAGATAAATGACGTGTACGTGGTTACACGCGCGCGCACACATACGCGTATACTTCGCAAAGAAGGTATACCAGGAATGAAAATGCACGAAATATGGTCTTTTCTAACGGAATTTTTTTATGGAAATAAAGTGCGCGCGAAACGCAGTGGGCAAACTGCCGAGAACGCGTATTCGAATCATCAAAGTACGTCAGACTCCACGGACAATTTCTACTTTTGACGGTATAAGAGACAAAGAAAGACGCTTTTTTATTCTTCCTCATAGCGCTAAAATTGTTTCTCGAATGTACCAATAAATGTTCAAAGTAGTATCTTTTTGCTAAATGATATATACGACAAATTTCTATGGCTATTTCCGCAATCAAGATGCCGAGATTTAGTCCATAAATTCAATCTAAATTTACTAATAATGACGTAGTTTCATTATATGTATATATATAATATCACACGAAAACCGTAGTCCCAGTTGTTTAGCTAAAACGAGAAAAATTACGCCGTTGAATGCCCGCAAACGACTATACACAAACCAACAATTCCTAAGTTTAGAAAAAAATAAATAAATCATAGCTCAAAAAAGCACGTTTTAACGATCGTCTTGTACTTATAACCCACTTCTCTTATCTATCAAAAATATAAAGAAAAGAATTGTATTATCCATCCGACACCAATCCGTAAAAACAAAGCCGTTGAGAAAATAAAACGACAGGTTGGCCGGTACCACTAGTAAAAGCCAATGGTAAAAGCACGTGGAATCAGTCTGTCTGTCTGTCTCTCTCTCTCTCTCTCTCTCTCTCTCTCTCGCGCGCGCGCTTTACGATTTATACTGTTTTGTTTTCAAACACACAAAGCATCGACGCCACGAGAAAGAACGAACGCGTAGAAGCGCGACAGAGTCAGCTGATCGTCGTTGCATCTCGGGTGGGAGCGATGCCGCGTGCGAGGGCTTAAATAGCACTGGTCTGGCTCAAGCATATCAGTAACGGGCGACGACTCCTGCCTGCGGGTTTCGTTCGCCGTCTCCTTCGTTCAATATATTTGTATAGCCGTATACATTGCATAGTAGTCCAGAAGTCATCCAAGACTCGTTGAGTAACGATATTTTGATAATTCATTTGGAAGAGCTCTATCGAAGCGCATAACATCGGAACTGAAATAAACAAAAATTATTGAGTTCGCGGAGAAAAAGAATAGAGAGGAGAGAGAATCAAAACAAAGCGCAACAGTGCAACGAGTGGGAAATCGCTGAAAAGGAAAGCTGCAGCAGCACACGACTGTGCGTCGAGAGCGAAAGCGGGAACGGGTCTTTGAACGGCTTAGAAAGTACACAGCGTGCATATACGTGCGCGTGTACATACGTAGATCAAGATGAAGCCTCCAACGTACAATAACACCGAGGACCAGGTGCAACAAATTTCTCAAGAACAGGGAGAACGAAATGTAGCTATGGCTGTTTGCGTCCAGTTAGCCGGTCGAGCTATCATCAGGGTCGTCTCGAGATGTGAAGAAGCTCAGGACAACTGCCAGCTTGGTTAGTATCGCGTTATGCACACCGAGATCGTAAAAAGGGATTAACCGTTCGATCGGGAGGACGAAAAAAAGAACAAAGTTTCCTTTTTATACATGTCTATCGAGGGAAATAGGGACTAGTCGGCCGTGAAGACCGTTATACCGCATCTCTCGCGAGAGATGCGCATTTCCTGCCTCTGTAGCGATTATTCAATTTCGCGTTCAGAAGAAGAGACTCTTGTGGTCTATAACAGTCATATAACTATCTATACATACATACATATCAGATCGATACGTATCTATGTATAACATAGTATGTATCGACAGTATGTAGTGTGTCATTGACAGCGGGCGTGAGATTTTTCTCACCTCGGTATATGTATATCTAAGATAAGCTAATCGGTAAGAGGTAGACTTTTCTCCTTATCTATATTATTATATTGAAGCGTAGCTGCGACTAATTTTCCGCTGGAAACAAAGAAAATTGCTGGTGTCTATTGTTTCTCGTGTACGCATATCGTGTATGTATACGCGAACAGTTGGGAAAAAGAGAGTCAGCGAACTTCGAGCACAACGCGAACCGCGTGCCACTGCACTTTTGGCAGAAGATCTCGAAGGCCTAATTCATCATTAGACACGATGGCGACGATCTGATGCAAGAGCATACGATTTATCGCGCGGATGACCGAGAGACCTTATAGTCGATCTTCATTGCTTTATTGAATGACTGATCCATCGAGATATTGATTATAATAAGTTAAGCCCTGCGGAGGGGGCTTGCGCGCACATTTCATTTCAATGCGAAAAAACAGTAGTTTTCCCCGTAGACAAATGTACAATAATTCATTTTACGCGTATTAGCAAACTTACAAAGATTACAATTCTTATTTCATTACGATTGATATTTACTTCGATTCATAATTACAAACTAATAATACAACATATATTTAATATATTTTTATTAAAATTTTATATATATATATATATATATATATATATATATTAAATACAATTCCAATGACATTTATACATTTGAATGCATGCGGCTACAAGTGCAGAGTTCATTCTATTTTTCAAAGCAACATCATAGTACATACAAATACAGCTTCGGATAATTATCCACTCTATATATCGAAACAGAAAACGCGCGTCACCGAATCGACTGCAGAATTTCTCTTCTCGAGTGGTAACTACGTTCGCGCTTCGCATACCTCACTGGCTGCACTTCCGTGACTTGCTATAAATATATATATATATATATAAACACGCAAACACCAATGTAATAACACAACACGCGTAAATAGTCCTTGCACCGCCCATACCTGGCGAAAAGACCTCGTCGCGCTTACAATTATATATGAATCATCCGAAAGGGTTGCCCTTGTATATCGCGAAGATGCATCGCGTGTACGAATATCGCTCGGAAATTTTCTTTTCATTTCCAACTGTTCAATATAAATATATTCTTTGACTCAATACGATTGGTATAAATGAATGTATTGATTCCAATTAGTTATAGAAAATTAAAACTCGCTTTAATTTTCATTTTTTTTCACTATATTTTTAGGGAGAAATAAAGATCGATAAAAATATTTGTAACAAACATAGTTTATGTAAAATTTTGTGAGGATACTATTTTTATAATAATATTAGATTATATTATTATAAATTTATTTTTGGCTAAAAATAGCAATTTCATGTTTTTTAGGTTTTTCAAAATTATAAAATTCAAAAAATCTTGTAAATAAATTCCACTGCATATCTCTAGCGGGAAATGCTCCCCGAGGAGCGAGATATTATTGAAAAATAGGCATAAAATAAAAAAAACATGTTGAAAATAGCAAGTTTGAGTTTTCGTAACATATAAAGCCTTTTTTACCGATCGATCTGTCATAATGAGCTAATATATATATATATATATATATATATATATATACATAAAGTTTAAGATTCGATACGTTACGCAAGAGGTTGGGAATATTCAGTGAGTTAAACACACAAAGCTAGAGCTCGTTTATTATGCGAAATTGTTGTGCGACGTTTTTTTCGTTCTAGGTTTACAAGGACGATTTTCATTTCCTCGATCGCGATCAGTCGCTCATTGTGTACTATCAGATTTTTAATCGACAATAATATATACATAGTCAAGCGCGTACGCCAACGAGTAGAAGAAAACACGCGAAATGCACAAAGTAAACAAACTCGCGTCGTGCGTACACAAAGAGACTTAACGAGTCGTGCTCTTTATAGTACACGTAAACATAAATAAACTCGTTTACACATTGCGCGGTATAAAAAAAATTAACTTGAGCAGGCCCGCGTCGATGATTACTATACAAAAGAGCGTATTACGCAACGATACGCGCACGTCCGGTGATCACACATTTAGGTATAAGCGTGCAATTGCAGATGCGCTTTTTGGATTGTACAATGTACGTGTACGCGAATATATAGCGTGTTAATATAC
The DNA here is from genome assembly GCA_018906985.1 of Apocrypta bakeri. Lineage (NCBI taxonomy): Eukaryota > Metazoa > Arthropoda > Insecta > Hymenoptera > Pteromalidae > Apocrypta > Apocrypta bakeri. Next base: position 4,849,972 of record JACCIA010000007.1, on the reverse strand, counting down.
ACCTCAAGTGCACGTATACGTAACTGTACTTGGTTCGATCGAAAATTCAAGAACTCACGGAAGAAAGAAAGCAGAAAACACGTATAAGATATCTCCGTATTCGATCGAAAAAATACACATTCAATCTTTATATCCGGATATAATATATAAATTAACGCTTGTATAATATATACTTCCGAGGCTATATAATTCTCATGCCAATTCTTTGTTCCATCCACTTGGAGTTTTCCCAAAGTCCGAAAATTTTCGTCAGACTGCAAAAATAGCCTCGCTTTGTCCGAAGTAACGCGTCTCCGTCTACCTGCACATACACATGCTCTTTCGAACTTGCATACGCAAGTGGGCCCTATATATGGGATACACCTTAAGACCTTAAAAGGCAGCTTGGCGTACTTTGACTTAAAGGCCGTTCGATTATGTTCTCCCCGGTGCGCGATTCCATCAAAGTGGAATCGCGCGTACTTTTCCTCCTCAACAGTACGCGAATGCACATGCTCGAATGATCTCTGCACTCGTTATAAATAAATAGACCTAGATGAGTGTATTTATAAATTTATAAATTCTCTACAAATATTCGAATAAGCTTCGAAATTCTCAACGAATTGCACGTATTTAATGGATGGACGAAGTTGAGCTGACTGCAATGATCCAGATGAGGCAATGCCCACTGCGCAAACTATCTAATGGTCTCTGAACGCGCAGTAATATACACAATACACCCGTGCTAAAACCACTGGAATTTGTTCTTCATCGGCTGCAAGAGCAGGAAGATCCCAGCGTGCGATAGAGAAACGCGTTCTTCTCGTTAGGTAGAAAAAGTTAATTAATCAACTTACGCAATTCGAGAGTATACTTTCGTATTTGCATCGCCAACGATTAGAGAAGCTAAAAAGCTAGAACGCGTCCCGCGTACACATGAGTATCTCCGCGATTGCAAGCTCGATCGATGTCAAGGCTATATATACGTCGTCGATGGACGACTCGACTCTTTCGATACACCGCGAGAGAAGTATATAGAGCGCAGCAGTGTGCGCGGGCTATTTTCGAATCGAGAGAGCAGTCGCGCGCGCTGAACGGCCGACACCCGGAAGCGCGGCTCTACTGCTCGAGCCGCGCGACTACAGTCTGTCGCGGAGTCGTGGCCAACATGGCGAACGCCGTCACTAGAGTCATCCAGCGCTGCGAAGAGGCTCAAGAAAATTTTAATCTCGGTACAGATAATTCACTATTTCAATTGTGCGCTCATTCGTCAAACGACGTCTTGCACTCGGTCTCTTCCTTTTTTATACGTAATGTCGTTGTGAACGACTATAGTCTCCGTGGGTAAACGTCGAATAAACGGAAACGCAGTCTGTAAGTCTGGAAGTCTGGACATGGATGGTATTACGAGTATACGAGTTTATGAGTCACGGTAGCACGGTGTGTTTCGTGCTGCGCAGACGCCTATTCGATTTATCTCGCAGTCGCTAGGTCGCTGCTCGCCTCGTCTCTCGGCCTCTTCTCTTTTGGCTCTTGGCTCTTGGCTCTTGGCTCTTGGTGCTCGAGCGCAGATTTTAAGAGAAAAAATCCTCGTCGCGTGACGAATGCATCGCTTGCGCTTTATTGCTTTCTTCGGACTTTTTGTAAACAGCGAGCGCGTTTATCCATAAGCGGATGCCATAAGTCGAGAAATTCCGGTAACTCGAGATGCTCGTTATTTGTGGGCTCGAATTTTTTTTCTCATTTATTTTTGGGTACGCATAGCGCTAGATTTCGCGTCGAGATTTGTGAATTACACTCTCGTCACATAACGATTCGCACCAATAGCTCGAACAATCTATTCACGTAACCCTTTATCCGCAACGGTGTACGTACGTACATTGCGCATCGAAAAATGGATAGATCACACGGAAAAGTTGAGTTATCGCAAAAAAATTCCATAGAACGGCAACAATAGCCTCGGGAAAAGCAACATTCTTGCTAAAGTTACTCGATTCCTTAGACTCTGTACACTATTTACGCGAAAGTCAATGCACCCGGAAAAAAGTAGCGCCTATAATGCAGTTCGCTCCGTTAATAAGGTCTGCAAAAATCCTCTCGATATATATACTATATACGAGTATACGCACGAGTATATAGCATACTCGTGCGTATATTTTAATATCCCGCGCGGAAGCTAGTTCGCGATTTCCGCCAAGAGAAAGCGTAAAGTTCGCTTTCGTGCAGATGGAATCACGCGGCTGACTTGCTCCGATTAATGATTCGTTTTTTACTTACTATGTTCGTATGCGTGTCCAAGAACGCGTTTCTTCTATATAGAATTTAGTCGAAAGTATGTGAAAAAAATGACCGAGCAGGCAGGAGACAAGTGCGAGTCAAATGTTTGAATGAAAAAACAGCAAACGCAAAAGTTGCAGGGAAACGTAAAAAATAAAGAGCCACAACAATGCGGAGTATAGTTTCTGTTTTTGTAATAAGCGAAAGCATCGCGAGATTAACGTTTTCTCCCCATTGTTCGCAGATCTTTCCGAGTGCCAACTCATGCAAGTACCCGATGCCGTCTATCATCTCATGCGACACACAGAACTCAAGAGTTGCGATCTTTCGGGTAACGTCATCACCAAGATTCCTCCGAAATTTGCTGTGAAATTCTCGCTCATCACTGGTTAGTACGATCTGCGTTAGTAGACCTATATGCGCACTGCCGCGATGCGTTCTGCTCGTTAGAGTGATTAGCTAGAATTGCATCTAGTTTTTAATTATTCCCTTTTACTCGGCAGAATTGAACTTAAGTCACAATCAAATGAGCAAACTTCCGGAGGAACTATCGGAACTTCAAGCCCTCGAAAGGCTTGATATTTCGCACAATGCCTTTATTGCCCTGCCTTTAGTCACTTGCCGGATACCTCAGCTCAAACGCTTACTCGCCAACAATAATTCAATAATAGGTGAGTTGTTACCATCTTTCTCATACACATATAACAATTAAAATATTAAGTTTACCAGTTTTTAAATGGCCCACTAACGAACGCTAATTAACGAATCACCTCGTGCATCGTTACAGAGGTGGACGTAGAACTGTTGAGGCACGCGCCCCGGCTCGAGTTTGTCGACCTCAAGGAGAACCCATTACCAGCGCGAATCCACGAACATTTACAAGATCTCTCGATGCGACTCAGAATCGAACTGACTCCACGACAACGCGAGGAATGGGAGGATCTCAGCGTTTGAGTCTTCGTATAAGAAAACATTTGAAAATTAACATACAAAAACAAACGAACCTACGATTATAATACTCAAGACTTTGCGAAAGACGGTAGTTATAATGTATATCGCTCTAGTACGGGAGGACCACGTCTCTCCTCGTGCGTACAATTTTTTTCTCTTTTTGTACAGTATACCGATTAATTTATAGCGTTTAACAAAAGAGACTGCGTTGCGTAGACTATTCGCATCTCGTACTCGAATGTGGTTATTGAAGCACCGTTCACTCGATTTGTCAAAGCTGCGATCGATAAATTCACATCTCTATATTTCCATATTTTTACACCCGTTACATTATTACACCATTGGATAATATTTCAGATTCTGACGAAAAATTTAAGCGCAGTTTCGACTGTATTCAAATGGCGCTGCTTGTAGATCTAGTAGAAACAACACTGATTGTACATAAAAAGGAAAATTAAGTTTTTTCGGTAAAATGATTTTTTTTTATTCGAGGTAAGAACGATGAAAAAGTTTCCGAGAAAAGTTCTACGCAAAAAGAAAAAGCAATAACAATATGAGAGTATGCATGTAATATATGAGTTCCGAAAAGCGTTAACGAAAATACTCCGAAAACTCGTTACATCTCCAAATGAGAAAGTCGTTTGACGCGGGTGCGATAATGCAGCGTCGAATACAACTTTTAGGCTCAAACGATATAGGTATGAATAATTAAACGTAGAAATTTTAGCGCTTATAAGTTTGCGTCGTACAAATTAGCGCTTTATAGCTTCCTATTTCTTGGATTACGAACTTAATGAAGCGGCTTTACACAGTGAATTTGCATGGATTTAGCAGAGAATTTTATTATGCAAAATTGTGACAATAAAACTTCAATTTCAATCCGCATTATTTTCAATGTGTATTGAATCTAAACATCACGCACAAAATGTAAAATATGCTTTATTAATATATATATATATGATTAGTAGATGTTTTATAAGAAATTTCATTCTGTAAATACTTGAATTATAATGAGATTTTTCGAAATGTCTTAATCTTTAAATTACTGCGTTTCGACTGGATTTTTCATTATCGCACCCAGAATTGTTAATACCTCGATGCATACGTACTTAAAAATTTATTCGTAAACACTTTTCCGCTAGATGTTATATCGTTATATATCCATGATTGGAAACAAAATAATTACGACGAGTTATTTACGATATTTCTTTTACCGATACTCATTCTGAACAACAAATACCTATATTTTTCGAGAAAAGAGTATCAAAATTTTAATCACTTGTATGAAATACAATGCTGGCGAAAATTGCAATAAGAAATAAGTAACAAAGCATTAGTTGTTTTGAAAAATTTCAATATTTCTATAATTACTCGTGTGAATCGCGAATATCTTAATTTAACACATTTCAAAGCGAATCGTGAATTTTAGTTTGTAAGTTATAATATTTTTAGTCTTCTTTTTGTACTTCAAGAAAATCGCTGATCGATAATAAGTCGCACTATTACGTTCATTAAAGTTACATGACTGCCAATAAATGCTTACACGGCCCTTGAGCCAGGGTCAAACCATTCGTACGTCGGTGCCTTTTAAGCAATGCATGAAGAACAACATTAACAACGTGTAATTATACGATCGTATTGTCTTTAAAATCTCAACGAGACATAGATCAGTGTATGCTACGAGCAAGCGGTACTTTTCGACTAGAAATTTAGATATCCGAAGAGAACATTTTCAATTTTAATAAAAGTAACGTACTTCTAACTCAATTACGTATATTCCTACTAATCGATTTACTCTTTTACGTAGCAATTTATTTTTTTGGTAAGAATTAAATATGAAAATGTTCCAGTGACAGTAATGCTACGTGCGGTGACACTTTTCGAGAAAATGCAATGGAATTTTCTAACAATATTTTCTTGTGCGTTTACAATGTAACACACTGTATTCTCGATCTAGTCAATTGTCCACTGGACGTAATACACTTTGTGAGAATATATAACATATTTTATTAAATCCTTTCAAAAAATTCCTACTGTTATACCAATATTATAAAATTTATAGTTTGTTTCCAGAAAAATATATGAAAATTAAAGTGACTTGGACTGTAAACAACGACATAATTTTGATTGTGGTAAAGCTCACAACCTTCATTTATTATACACAATCATATTGATAAGCTTTGTACAGTTATTAGAAAAATCCATGAAGAAAGATTAGAGGGCTGAAAAATAATAGTCTGGCTTGATTAACTTGGCTTTTGCAAAACGACGAAAAAATTATCTTGTAAAAGTATCCAAGATAGCTATAGAAAATATTGACATAGTTTTAGGCTTCGATACTAATTTGAAGTAATTTCGTCATTTTTCAAAATTTCAAAATCGTTCATTTAAAGTAAGCTTATAGATAATTAGATCGTGGATGGGCAATAAAGTCACACGACTCACGTACTTGCTTATTTGCAATATATAAACGATTTAAATTGGCTTCAGTGCCTATACTTTTCATTATTGATAAATTTAATTAATAATTATTAAAATTATGAGTCGCCGAGTTAATTATCTACAATGATCATTGCGATTGCTAGTAAAAAAAAATCACAAAATATACAAAGAAACGACACAATTAAAAGGTCGAAGAGCGGCCAAATGTCTTATAGTGCGTTCATTTGACCAACTTTACTCTCTCACTTGCATGATAATTTGTTTTTCGCATATCATGGTTCGCAAACATCACCATTGAAATCGGACGTCGCACCCCCTCGATTGACAATAAATTACAAAAGTCTTAAAAAATATTTATATATTTATACGTAAATTTAAAGTTTAAAGAACTACTAAGATGCAGCCCGTACGTTTACGTAAAATACAACGTAGATAAACAAGCGATAAAATAAACAAGTAAGGTTTGCATCGAGAGGAAATAATCATTATCAAGCAGATTGAACTTGCTTGTTGTTCTCTAATGCGTTTTACTGAATCTGTTTCCGCTTACAGAAAGCTATGCTTTAACGATCGAACATAACATATATGTATGTATATATACACACACATTTAATATGCGCAAGTTACACATGCATACAATTTTAGTTACACTGCGATCAGATCTAGGACGTATCTCGACACGTTCCCACGAAATTACGAGTTTCCTCATCCAAACATATGTGTATAAGTCAACACAAAATTGTATTCATATTTTTATTCAACTCAATGTACAACTAAATAATATCATTCTGAATGATGGAAATCAATTTACTATCGAATCAATGATAAAAAAGGTAATAATTCGTGTTGTCTTATTGTAACTGCAGTATCATGAACATGATATAGACTTAAACTATATAATATATCAAATATTTACTTGCTATTCATTTTTTTTACTATTTAAATCATAATTTCTACGTCTCCTTCACATCCTCGTTCATATGATCATCTTTGTCTAATGGCAGTTACAATATAATATTTATAATAATTGAAATACGACAAAGTTCACTGAAATAAAAATTTGTCAAATATTCTATTCACAACTAGTTTTTTAAAAATATGTTTCAACAAAATTACAAAAGTATAAGAACAAATAACATATAAAGTTATATTTTAGATTCATTCGTCAGAACTCAGTTTTACCCTGCATATTTTACTATTTTATATGGATCAAGTCACATTCTTAAAGTTCGTCTTTATGATTTAAACCCTAGCAAATATCTAAGAATAAAAATCTTGACACTTATCTGCTTTGACTAGCATTGTGCTATGCTCTAAGGAAATCGTGCCATAATCGTAATATTAAATAAAAAAAATAACAAAATAAAGGGAGTATTGCGCGATGGCCGAAACACTAGGAGAACTCGTAATTCGTGCGAGACTCCGATTCTGGCACCTACACGCTTGTATTTTTGTTCATCTTATTTTCGATTTACGCCGATAATATATACACTTCCTCGAAACTCATATTCGAACAATGTTTTTTATTTTTTCTAAGCGACATTTGAGCGATTCATCGAAGATTCCCTCTTGCCGAAAGAATGATTCGTATATAATATGTACATAGAAAGTACCACTTTTCACTAAAATGGGTCTTATCTACTTGCTCAAAAGAATGTAAACCGTTAAACAGAAGAATTTTCCTTGGCGATTCAGTCTCTCGGCGCAATTAATTTGATTGAAATATATTTGATAGAATATGTCTGTGATAGTTTTTGTATTATTGAAACGTATACGTTGGTAATAAAACTAATTTCGACACTGAAATCGCTCATAACATGAATTATGTTGCAAAACAAATATAGAACACGCTTATTACGATATTGCCGTGCTTTCTTAACAAAAAACCAATCTATGGCTGTATTAGCATTGTTTCTTATAACTACTCGCAGAAAAATTGCACGGGATTTGATCGACATTAAAAATAAAAAGATCACATAAATGGATGTCTTTGTTCTTCAATTTCATCTACGATGGACGAATAACGCGATAGAAGGATCGTGCAGCAAAAAGAAATTCTTCTGTCGGAGTCCAAAGAGTCGATACGACTGTATAGCTTATCATGTCGCATCGATCAGCATTTTTCTTCTGCATTAACTTGATTAAAGCTCTCGTTGCAGCATGATATCTTACATTCCTCAACGTGCATATCTCAAAATAATCCGAGATATGCTTGTTAAGATTCCATTAACAATATAATCTCCAACGACGATAATCTCTTTAGAACTCTACATCGCTTTGCATATTATTTTTTCTTAAGCAAGCTTTTTCCTATGACTATGTGTTATATAAGTGACATTCTATATACGATGTAGGTACGAAGCCCTCGGTAGGTTCTGAAATTCGACGGACTCTTGTCCATCCGTCACCTTGATCTAATTCTATCATATAAAGTTCTTCGCCATCGTACATGGGTATAGATCCTTCACTGGTAGCTGCAAAGCAAATAAATACTCATTTAGAACCAAGTTTTCTTCATTATTTGTACACACACACACACACACACACGTATGTATAGTAATAAACTAACCATCGAAGGGGTAGAGAGCCTTGCAAGTTCCTAGTGGCGGCTGAGCATCTACCTCGTCAACGTAATATTCTTCACCACCGCTGCCTGGTAGGGACGTCCTTGATGCTCCAAGACCAGACTCCGGGCTATTCGTGGAACTGTGCATGAGTATTGTAAAACAAAAGAGTCGATACAAAATTCCTAACCTAGTATATAACAAACTATCGTTCCTAAATCTCTTGAAAAAGACGTAAGCTGTAGGGCATTCTAAATATTATGTTACTCTCAATAAGAACAAAAGAAAAAGCATGAACAAAATATGTAATAGTGTTGAAATCAATATTTAATGCAAACTAAAAAGTAAACTAATAATTATATTAATGGAAAAACTTAGATCTTACCCATGCGTTGGTTGTGGTGTACCAGGTGTACTTTTTTTATTCATCGCCTGATTGGCATTAGCGTTGCTCACGCTGGAATCTGACGCGGATCTTGAAAGACTTTCCTCGCCACCGGAGTGACTCGATCTTCTCGAACTCAACGGTCTGGTTGCTGAACCATTTGTCGTCGGCTTTCTTTGCAATTGACTTGGACTAACAAAACATAAAAGAATCAATACAAATTCACTCTACACATTGGAAAATTTACACATTCGTGTTTATGTTTATCGCAAGTACTATCTTGTGCGTTGACAAATAAAAATACACATACACTTATCCAAGAATAAGAATTATGATATTTGAAAATCATTATAGAGGCTAACTAGTATTAGATTTCTGTAAGCTAACGTATTTCCAAATCGACCACAGAAACGTGTGAATTCATTAATTCACCTTGATAAATTGACACCAGCCTTGATTGCCTCGTCCAAGTACCCTTGGAACTTGATCAACTCAGCGCCAAGTTTGTCGAGCTTGTGACTCGACTGGTTCAGTTGGCTTTCTATGGTCATAGGGTCACCCAGAGCTGGATTCTGTTCGTAGACATCTTTCATCTTCATGAGGCCGTCTCTCGCCGCTGTCTCCTGTTGTATCTTCGCTTGTATGTCGTCGATCTTTTGTTGCAATCTCTTCTTACGCTGGTTTGGTGGTAAATCACTGAAGTCCTCCTTCGCACCGTCCCCGTAGCCAGGTACATTATTCTGTAATTGTATGAACAAGTTAATGGCGAATTTAAATCACATTGTGTATAAGAAGGAAAATAAAACTGCTCAATGTAAGAAGCTCATAATGTAAAAAAGCAATCAAGCGATAATGCATGTAAATTTATTTTTCCACAAGCCAATTAGTGTTAATTGAAAATAAGTAGTAGAAAGCAAAGAAACATATTTTCAGGCTTTAGTTTGTCAATTCAAAATGAAATTTAATAATTAAATAAACAAGTGACGTAATGCTCATTTTTATTACTTCAGATCTATTGACAAAAAATTGTTAGGCAAAAAAGCTTTATAATATTTAAATACTAAATCATAAAACAGGTTCGCGATCATAGAGTTGTAAAAACTAAGCATATTGTAGAGAACAGACCTTCAAAGCTATGCACACCTCGATCAACTTCTGTCGTTTGCATGAAACAAATCACAAAAGCGTGTCATTCAGCGAATGGATGTTTTTTTATAACATTAAATTCTTATATAATAGTAGAGTAACAAAAAACATTATTTTCAGTCACCCATACGAGTAATCAATTTCGATGGGCTACTTTTGAAGACATTCTATAGGTAATTAAATCATACAGTCTATATGTAAATATTAAGCTTTGATTTGGTGAATATAAAATAATAGATAATTAATCATAGAAACTAGTCTAGGCTAGATAGACAAGTGTACGATTTAATTGGACGTTTGATCAGAAATTAGAAAAAGACAAAAGATTTCAAATTTTGGGGCTAGACAAACAAAACAATTGAAACGTTTGCAAACCCTAGACATGCCAGAAGTGCAAATCGATGATGATACAATGAAAACCACACAGCAGATCGACACAGGCACTAATCTCCAAATACTTACTATGTTGGATCGTGAAAATCCAAAGTCACACCGCGTGGTTGAATGCAACCAAGAAAGACCACAGGCAGACCCAAACCAAATCAAATCAAGAGCAATTTTATTACAAATATAATAATAAAAATAATATCGTATATATAATAGGGTTTCGCGAATGCATATTGAGCAACAATGTATGTAACACGTGAATGTGCTAAAAAAAGATTTAAGAAAAATAGTCATTTCTCGGTTGTTGTTCTCATGCAGACTTTCAAATTATATATATTATAACATAAGAGATAATGTTAGTTTATTTACTTAAGGTTTTTAACCTTTACATTCAGTGTTAGTCCATTAATATGCAAAAGAAACATGCCATTTTACGATAATAGGTTACTCAACTTGATTATACTTTGTATACTTTTTCAATCTGGCGAGAAAATAGATTGATGCCAGGAACAAAATCAATAATTGAAAAAGTATCGCAGCTACGATATTAATATTCTATTTGTACATTGGATTTTTAGTCGCAAAATAGAATGAAAAAGTCTATAAATAGTTAAGCATGCAGAGAGTTAGTGGCCATCAGATAATAAAGCGTACGAGAGGGAAACATTATAATCAACGCTTTTCTCGTGAACTGTAATAATGTTCAAACTCATTAGTCAATGATTCGGTAAATTGTTCATCTTAAAACACTGCGCATTTGAAACATTACCGTACTACAAAAAAATAAAAAAATTCAAACGTGCACTGACGCTTCAAAGGCAGTATGAAAATTGTAACTACACTACTTCGCGAGATTCTTCGATGACTTTAATAAATAGCTTTCTATCGATACTCTAAATATTCAAACAGCCCCGTAAATTCTCGAGAGATAATCATAATGTAGAAAGTCTCAACATGAGCGAGACCTTAAACTCTCGCGAGAAGAAGAGAATAAGAAGTATAGAGAGCAAAGAGTATATAATTATGTATGTATATAAGAGACGAATAAAAAGAAATGCAAGGGCCAAGAGAGAAAGAGTGTAGCTCGCATACCTTGTTGCTGCTGAAAATACCAAAAATGCCGACGCGCTTCTTGATCTTGCCGCCAGAGACGGTGCCCTTGACTGTAAGGTGATTGTGAATTGGTTGCATAGCAGGCTGGGCAAGTCGGCTATTGCTGTCGAGCATCTTCACGGCGGATAGATCTTCGAATGGAAAATCACCGGGTGGTTGAAAACCACTTTTATAACGTTCGATTACGAGCATCGTATCTTCTTTTTCGTTGATCTCGTTCGCAGCCTTCTCGATGCAATCCAAACACTGGGCTATTATCGGAGCCACCGAGCGCTCGATCTCCACCGATTTCAGCATGTAGTTCCTCATATTTTTTATTCGTTTCTCGTCCAGTTCCTTAATACAAACGGCAAAATCATCGTTAGTCTCCAAGTTTAAAATATTGAAAAATTCACCGTATTCTTCCTAGTGAACTTATTTCACTTTTGAACTAGCTTTTGAAAAGCCTACTTTGACTATTATTATATAGAGGGTGAAATGAACATAATTTTACAGTCTACTAAGCGTACTAGGTTCTTAAAGATGTATTTTCATTATATGTATAAACCAATGAATTCATTTCAAAAGTCCCTCTTGTGAAAACTGAATAATGATATTATTATGTATGATATTATTGTGTATTAAGTTAATTAACCGTTAACGTATTTCTTTTTTCGCTTTTGGGTATACAACATCGTATACCAAAAAGCGAATTTTCACTATTTCAAATTCACAAAGTAGACTATCTAAATCCATCGGTGAGATGGTGAAATAATTTCTTTGTAAATATGACAGTTAATATGACTAACCTGTAAGTTCTGGAAAACATTTGGCATGGACGAATGGTAATGTTGGTTCTGCATGTCGTTAGTAGTTTGCAATTGTTTCGCGTACTCCGTCTTAGCTTCTTCGCTTTGTTGCGTCTTCATGTTCATGTTCATTCTTTGTTTCTCAACCTAGAGCGTGACAAATATCGATTTAGCTTATCGCTGTACGAACATTACTCTCTTGTGTTTTTTAACTTTTACTTTGCTTAACGCAGAAAAGCCGACGCGACGATAAATCGGAAGAAATCTCTCCGCAGCAAAAGTCAATGCGTAAAAAGTCTTTCGAGAGAAACTATTACGTCACCGCACGGCAATGTTTTCTCTCTCTCCCTCTTTCTCTCTCTCTCTCTCTCTCTCTCGATTCCAACCGTTCCGCTGTGCATTTAACAATTTCCTTCGAAGTATTCAAAATGTGCATTATTCTCAATGATGACGCAACATACTGACGTTCACGATTGATCTTTGAATCATGTCTCTTATTAACACAAGAACATATCCAAATGCAATTAACTCTTTCCACGTGTTGATACATTACTTATATATGTGCACATACAGGTATCACAACAATAAGAACATAAGTACAGTAAGATCATATCTTATGCCTATTTATCGAAATCGTAAAATACCTCCACTTCCTCCTAAGATATTCAATGTGTATAAGTGAATAGGTATATGAGAAGCCTCACCTCTGCTCGCGACAGATCAAGATCCGCGTCTGCCTTTACGTAGTTTTCCGAGGCTCTTTCCGCCTCTCGAAATGCTTTTTCGTAAGACTTTCGTGCTCGTTCCAAATTTCCTATCTGTCCAGCCAAGGTCGTGCGCAGTCGTACGCCTTCCTGAAGGTACTTCTTACGGTCCTCTTTAAATTCCTTGACCAGAATACCAAGTTCGCGTAGTACATTAGCTTGAAGGTTCTCGGCGATGACTTCGCGCTGACCTGCCTGGTCGCTCACCTCGTCCAGCTCCTTCTTGAAAGCTCGGCATGGACTGTATCTAAAGAAAGTAGTCAGAATTAGTATACACAGGTTCTTCAGGTGAGATTCTTAAGACTACTAGAAATGCGCCGAGTTTTCTCGACGTGTGTATATATATACGCAATACACATTATACATCTATTAGTGGAAAATATTTCGTGATTTAGAATGGAATGAGCTAACGTTGTTTAACTTAATTGCCGGTAGAGAGAAGTGGGACGCGGCTTTTAATTACTTCAGAGTCTCGCATGTGCGCAAGCACTTGTTCGTTTTTGTTTAATATCCTACTATCGATCGTTAATATACGTAAATAGCCACAACGAAAGTAATTAAATCACCAGACAACCCTATTAATTAATTCTCGCGTATCATATCGAATGTTATATATTCTAACGAGTTAAGTATCGATTTGGCGATAATCGTTATTTATATAAAGCACGTTGGAAAACTAATGCGTAACTAAATCAGCAAGAAAGAGGTGAATAGACTTTGTATATAGCCCCTTGTACAAAAGCGCGTAAAAAATCTAGCTCACGCAGAGTCGCACACTATAGCTACTCTTGTCCCTATACGCAAAGCGCATTCAAGTGTATACCGTGTAGCGAAGTGTGCGCTATACAGTTGCGGCGAAAATTACGAATGACCTAGCGACGTCCGACGCATAAGCCAAGATTCCAAGTGAAACTAGAACATTCATATACATCGAGAAGACAATAGAAGAAAAAATATTCCGCTCTCTCTTTCTCCGTAGAAAGATCTATGTAATTGAAATCGATCGTACTGTGCATGTATGTGTATATATATATAACTATAAAGATAAACTTAATTAAGAAGGGCTTGCATGTATTTGTTACAGTTTCGAGGCTAATCGCGTTTTCTAGGTCAACGGGTCCTCTACCTCTACGGGTCAGTGTAAAAAAAATAAAAAGGAAAAACATTACTTACTGGTAGTCCTCCTCTTCTTTCTTTTTCGGCTGGTAGCGCTTGACCAGACTCCTGTGAACACATATAAAAATTAATTTACGAGTATGTCCACATCGTGCCTGTGACCTCGTATTTCTCTTTCGGAGCCATAAAGAACAATATAATAATAAAAAAAAGAAAAAAAGAAAAATTATCGAGGCCGCTCGTTTGCGATTAAGTCTCTGACTGTTGCTGCTTCAGGCGCAAGTGAATTTACTTTTCTTCTTTTCGGGAGAGAAGGTTTTACGTCAGCGATATATAAACAATGATAGCAAGAGACCACTTTCGCGTGTAGGCGTCGAAGTCGATTGGCTTATTTTGCAAGATTACGCAGATTCAGATGTTTATACATACTACAGACGCACAAAACCAATTGTTATGTTCTTATCGCAAGTTTCTCAAGATCGTCGTACCTATTCGAGTTGCATTGTTTTCGTCCGTAGTGCATGCTAATTAGATGCTTAGGGAACATATATGTCAAAGAAATTGACGGATTTTGTATACATAATTGCTGGGGTTGAATTTCGACGTAAGCAACGGTCTATGCACGAAAAGAATTAAAACCCATCAAATTTAATCGACGGCTGGTCAAAGATTAAATAAAGAAAACTTATAGAATACGACGACCATTCTATACGTGTAACAGCTAGAAATAGAGCTCGATTCCCAACTTCTTCTTCGTCTTCGTCATGGACACTTTTGTGTTCATCGAAGTCATCTTCATGAATTTCATGTTAATACACATGATCGAACGTTCTCAAAACTAAATTTCAATACTTTCATGACTTAGGCAATTGATATGACTTTACAGGTTGATTAGTATTTGATCTGTATAATTTGTCTTATTTTACGACAAAAGTGCCTTTTGCGGTTTTAGTGAGAAATGCTTCCCTTTGAAGTTAGAATTGTTTGAAAATTGGCTTAAAATGCCAACTATGACAAACTGTAACTTAATGAAAAAAGCTCGATGAAAAGAATGTAAATAAATTCATGAAGACAGATACACAGTGCGAAACTATAGTTAAAAATTGTTTGAAAAAAAATTTGTTTGTTCGGTCAATCTGTCAGAGAATGATTTATGTATGTATATATATATGTATGTATATATATATTTAATTGACGAAATAACATCACTTTCTTTTCTCTTTCAATATATAAATTCAATATATAATGCAACTGCCGCGGAATACACACAGCATTTGCTAAATATGTATTTACAATCGGTCAATCGGAATACCTAACATATTCCACATCAATCACTGACTTATAACCCAAAAATTCACTCTCTCTCCCTCTTTTTACTGCGAGCATTAATCATAAGGATTTATTACGACAACTTGAAATAAATTCACATTCAAAAAAAAGAGTACTCGCAAAATCTTTGACGACGATCTCTGTATAGCGTGAGTATATATAAGTGTAATATAAGTGTAAATCCGCATGGAAGAAGAAAAAGAAGAAGATAACGGGTGGAGTTGCCGGGAAATTGCACGCCGCCGTTCTATCTAGAAACGAGAATCTTGCATGCGCAGAATATACATACTTTTGCGACATGCAGTTGCTGCCAAGAGACTGGAAAACACCTCGGCTTATATAGTGGACGGCATTCACGAGGTAGACAAGGAGCCCTTTTCAGTTACCAATAATACTGAGACGTCGTCGAGGGACGAGAGAGCGAGTCTCTTTGCTCGATAGAGCTCTTCTCTTCGTATGAATTTTCTTATAGTTCGCGCGATACTTTTTTATCATTCGATCTCTTTTTATTTTTCTTCGTCGTTACGAGAAAATATATATAATATTTTTCACGAATATATGCATTACTATACACGTTGTTGCGTAAGAAACGCGTAACTCGAATATTACGTAGAAAGTTGATTTTTGACAAGCCGCGTTATAAATCATTGCGCAAGTGTGCGTCGCGCGAATTATTAAAAACGCACACAGTGCTCAAAGTAGGCCAAACTTGTGGTTATTATGCATATAACGTCAAACGATATTCGTAACTTAATTAGCTTGCTTGTAACAGCCGAATCAGAGCATTCTCTCTACAGATAATACCCGCAGCTGTCCATTAATCTCCGCCGGACGGCTTGTAACTTGATAAAGAAAAAACTCTTCCCCTTTCCCCTTGATGTAAGGGGTTACATCCCACCCCCGAAAGTATGTGCAGACGAAAACTGATTGACTATACAAGAAGAGCCTTACAATTGAGAAACAAAAGTAACCTAGCGAAACCCATCACGTACAACTGTATACCTTTATATAATATATGTGTTACTCCTATAAGCCTATTAATATATATATAACGGGATGTACAAGTGTTACCTGAGTTTTGTGGCATATTCCTCTTCGATGGCGCACCGGTCGCGAATGAAGTGACCGTATCTTTCGAGAAAATCTATCCCCTTTTGTGTGTGGAGGGACAGATTGTCAAACTGGTCCTGTAACAGAAAGGAAATTCGAGCTATTAGAAATAAGATTGATATAGTACACAAGGATGTCTGATTCACCAAACTGCAAGAAACGATGTTTAGAGAACGTATATATATATAGTGAATCACGCGTTCGCAACGATCAATCGCAAAAATAGAATTTCGCAGCGATAAATCTCTTGCAGCGGCCGTGCGTACAAGTTTGCTGCACAGAAAAAGCAACTCACCGAACGTTCTAAATATTTAAAAAGGCTGCGCTTGTAATTCCGCAGAAGCCAGACCGAGAAACGTATAAAACGTCGTCCTCGAATAAGGAACGTCCTTAACCCTCCTATAACCGGATCGTTCTCAATATGGCACGCGTCGTCGACCAAGTAATCGAGTACACGTGTGTACGAATGTGTACATATGAATTGCTCGAGGGTGAAGAGAGAAAGTGAAAAGTAGTTGTGAGCATTTTCAGAAATATTTCTCTCTCGCTAGAGCATATGTATAGTTTGAAGTTTTGCTCAATCGTTCGTGCGATAAGGAAATTTTCTTCTGTCGCAATGTTTGCTAGCACCTACTCACACGTACAGACACATACGTATCCGACAATCGAAATATTTTCTCATTGTTATAACAGTCGTTGTCTCATACCAATACAAGTAATATCAAATAAAGAGAGCCAAAGAAACGATACAATTTATTTATGAACAGTCGATATCGCTGTTGATTCGTCTATCAATGTGGTGTTCCCTCAAAAATCGCGCTTGTCAAAGCAGCTGTTAACTAATCTTCGAGAAAGCCTTTTCTGAGGCCTTATCAGTAAAATCGATTGCAACAGGCTCAACTGTGTCATATCTCGAAATTTGTATACTCCAGTGTCGCTATGGACTGATAACAATCGAAAGACTTATATCCGCACTTAGCTGTATTGATAACTGCGAGTGATATCTGTCGATGACTCACGCTCTGGTAACAGAAACAACATTTTGTACTAAAATTTTCATTTCAAAAACAAACACTGTCCACATATAACTTTATGTGTATGTACGTATACACGCATACGTAAACTCAATTCCCTAATACAATTCAAGAACCCATATTATATTCCAGCTTACGTAAAAGAAAATGATAATAAGACACGCTATCAGAGCTTCCGCTTGCTCAGCGCTCGGGCAGCATTATTGTAACCCTCTATAGTCATCGCGTAGAGTAGCGCATTTGATACGCGAAAAAGCACGTAGAAAGCAATCGCGTAATCTACTGCGTAAAAAAAACTCACGCGAGAAAATGGCCCGATAAGTGTAATTGTATTTATTGTGAAACGAACGTATTTTGCTCGCGCAAGTCATGCGACTTGGATGCGAACGGAATAATTTTTTTGTCAACGACAATATAAAATGGAAATGAAAATATAAAATTGCATTTTATTACGATAATTGTAAGTCCTTAAAAGCTTAAAGGATATTTCTGCCTCGGACATTCTGCGTGTGTGTGCACAATTTGTGTATACTACAGGTATAAATAAGTGTGTCACTTACATTTACACTATGCATATCTCATTCAACACTGCGCAAGGTTTACCTGATATACGCATGTCTAGACGAAGCCGAGACCGATACTCACGCACCTATGAATGAAAGAAAGGAAGAGAAAAAAAGAAAAAAAATAATAATCCTACTTCTCACCCATATGAGCGCGATATATTCCTCTTTTTCACAGTCAAGGAAAAACTTGAGAGCGAGAGATCAAATTCCATATACAGCTGAAAGGAAAAGTGTAACAAGCCGCAGGTTCTCCATACGCACTGGAGTGCGAGTGTGGGTCGACGCGTGTAAAAAGTAATATAATGAAAGCACATAGATATAATGATTATATGTATATGTGGGCCTCTCGAGAAAACTCGTAAACGAGAGCCTAGCATAAAGAGCGGATAGGAAGAGTTTTTTTCGTCTCGACGAAGCCATTAAGAGAGCCAAGTCAGATTAGGCCTCTTGAGTTTTATTAACCAAGCGCGCTGCTTTTTGTTTGTCCCGTGGACGTGCGAGAAGCCCGTTATTACGCACACGTACACACACACGCGCGCGCGCATGTGCGCATAGATACACAGAGAGTGCAGCCGTGAGAGAGTAAAGTTATTATGTGCATCGGAGAAATTGAATACGTATATACATAGACTTGCATATATCGTACGAAGAGAGAGATTAATTTGCATATCGATGAGTTATTGTAAAACGAATACTCGAGCACATACACGTATGAGCTTTACGAGCTTGCGGAACTATTCAAGCTTTCTGTGTCTAGCCGTATTAATGAGCGAAATTTAAAAGACAGCATTCGCTCTCGCCTGCACGTTTTATGAATCATGAAACGGCTGTGTCATCGAGGAAAGCTGATGCACGATGAGCCGAAATTTAACATTACCATATTCACATCATCGTCAGCGACGCGAGAAAAAGAAAGAGGAAACAATGGAAGTAGTCTTACGTATAATGTACATATCATAGGCAGATATGCAAATTACTAATCGATAGAATAATATCAGTCTTTAATAGACGCGCAACGTCATATAGGCGTATACATGTACAATGTACATGTGTAAATGTGAATATGTACTACTATACATATACATATATATATGAGCTCAGTCTCGTGGAAAAGTCGATGTGAAGATAATGTATACCGTCCGTTTAGCAAGCGATAAAAAGATTCGCGCGCTGATCATTTAGCACTGCAGCACGAAAAGTGAAACTGCATGAAGAGAGAAGAAGGTATACTATACAGTGTACATCGTTGACGTAACGAGAAAGTTCCGGGATAAAAATTTTTATCTCTGGCGAATGACAATCATTGCGATTGAGAATTGTGCATGAATGCATAAGGTATATGAGACATTCTTTGTGAAAAAGCCACCCTCCTGGTTAAACAATTGAAGTAACCTGCAGGACTCGTTGATGCGTCATTTTCTACGTATAAATGTGTAGTCTACATTGCCGTAGGACTTGCGTAAAACCAAATGGACTTCACAGAACATTTTTTAAAATAGTTCTTTTATTTTGAGCCTGAAATTTAAATTGTTTATTGTAATTTTTTTTAACTCTAGTAGATTACAATGAAAAATTCATACGAACAATACTATCTTTGAATTTCTTAAAGAATATTCTCGAACCTTTTCGAGGCGATCCGATGGAATTTTGAACGCGGAATCAATATTTCTAAATATTCTATGATCAATTTTAAAACATTTACTTTGAAGTATACAAATTTACAAAGTATTTTTTAATATATTAATGTGCAGTCTGGATCAAATGAAATAAGTTTAGCCGGCCAAACAGGACTTTACACCTTTAAAAGAGAGATTTTACTATTTCGGTTATATCGTTTAATTGTCTTAGAACGTTATATTATACGCCTAGAACGGAATGCTACTACTGATTTTCACACGACTATTCGATTACATTTTGAAGATATAAAAAATATATACCGTATACTTCATAATAAGCATAAAGAGAAACCTGAGAGTCCAACGATAATGACCGCACTTCCGGAGTACGATTATCAAATTAACAAACATACGCAGCTGCATCACCCTACGCTGATAATGTTGCTCGACGAAGTCAACGACTAGGTGAAGAAAAAAGTTCATTATCGGGTAAAGAAAGCACGTAAATAAAGAATTTACATTGAAGAATCCAACTGATGTTACCAAGTCCATCCGGATCGAACTCGTAGATCCGAATACAATTGTAAAACTCAAAAAGCCCGCGTGTGCGCGTTCGAGAAACGCATTATTATGCTTTCTCACGCGTTCTCTTCGTATGCAGTATTATATATGCATATCTACACCTTGGAATGCTCCAACTTTACCGTTCAAGGACGAGCGAGACTCGCTCTCTTCTAACTTTTACCAAGCGCAAATGAGACTGTGAGACCGACAAATCGCATTTGTGCGGTGCATACACACATACAAATGACAGCTTTGTAACTATGCGTATCTCAATGCATAAGCGACCGCGATAGAAGATAGAAACGTTAGACGATGGCAATGAAACGAAGTAAAAAGAGAGAGGACATTCATTGTACACCACATTCATTAGTGTATGCAGTATAACAGAGAGAGGGTAAAAAAAGTGAAAAAAGAGATGCTAAATGGAGCATAGGTATACCTAAGGCTGTACGCAAGAACGAATGAAAAGCAGAGGATTTTTCTATGGTTAAAGGTATTGTGTAACGGAAGAGTAGACAAGACAGAACGAGTACTCGCTTGATTAGACTAGAATAAAGGTATATACCTATACACATATCGTATATACGTAAATTTTTAGAGAACGTCGAGTGTAAATGTGAAATTCAACTCAAGCAGTATCAGATAAGAAGAGATACGCCATCTGGACACGTAAGTCAGGTATAGCAGTTATGTATAGCAAAATAATATCATGTTTATTTAAGGAGATGATGACTGTTGGAAAGAAAATTTTCATACGGAAATGTTTTGACAATAAGATAAGAGAGTTCAACCGCCTTACGTATTCGAACAGCTGAGAAAAACAAATGATCATCCAAGATTCCCTACAATTGCCGCTCGTTGTCTCTCAGTATATTTATAGCGAGATGCGCTACATTGAACATTGTAAATTGTCCAAATAAAAAACGCGAAAACGACAGACTTTCGCTGCTTGACTCGAGAAAGAGAGAGAGAGAGAGAGAGAGAGAGAGAGAGAGCGAGAGAGCGAGAGAGAGAGAGAGAGAGAGAGAGAGAGAGAGAGAGAGAGGTAAGGGGAACGTTAAATTGCAAGAACGAAGAACACAGGGGGAATCAGTCGCGCGAGGGAGAATAAAACGGACGAATAATAGGGTAAAACCGACAATGGCAACGACAGTCGCATGCCTGCTTCTCTTGTCCTCGTGTTCGAAGCTCGTTATGTGTATATATACTTTCGCTTTTGAGAATAAGTCTGTTAGTACGTATCGTGCATATATAGGTATATAACGTGTAGATAGACATGGGTACCTATTACACTATCCATAGGCTCGTCTTCTCCTTTGCCAATCCATAATTGCAATCACGAAATTTCCTCCTTGTTGAGGCGACCATCTGTCTTGAATATTGTATTATTTTTGCTTTTTCAACTCTGGGAGCGCTAAGAGCAAATCCAGAACGTGAACGGAGTGACGTATATTCGCGCTGCCGTTGCCACCACCGATGACGATGATCTTTGTGTATACTCGTGTAAGCGTATGTCTGTATGTATTATTATATATATGAATAGCTTCACCGTGTATAGATACGCAAGAACGAGTGATTCATCATCGCAATAAAGTGACCTGTCGAGGCTTCAACGAAAAATGATTTCGAGATAACACGACGCGGAGCGTGAATTGAGTCACTTTAAGAGTGCGTGTCTCTGTTTCTGTGTCTATATATGTATTCTATAGCTATATCAAAATCTCTCAGCTATGCGTTTGATTCCAGTCGTCGATACTAACGATGATGATGGAGGAGATGCTTAAAATGTTTGATGACGCCTTTTTTCTGTCTCTCTCTCTCTCTCTCTCTCTCTCTCTCTCTCTCTCTCTCTCTCTCTCTCTTGCTCGACTCGGGATATTGAAAGACATGAGAGAAGAGCTGATCCTATGCATATATACAGAAATCGATGATTTATTTGATCGTCTCGAGAGTTTGCGGAGAATCTCTTTTGACGAGTTACATAAGCAAAATTTCGTAAGAGTATACAAATAGTGCGCCAAGCTCAAGACAAAACATTTAGAAAGGACCATAATCGATGAGTCTTGGTCGTTGGCACGCATTGATTATATACGTTGTAGATTTTAATGCACAGTACTATTCATGGTAATACTATGTAGACGATAGGTTTGTAATAATATTCTGTTTTGTTTTCGAGTTCTTAATCGAAATCATAAATATATCATGTTCGTTAAAACTAAAAACCTATACCACTGAGTGGTAAATATATACGAATAGAAGTAGTGACGAAATCGATAAATGCGACCAATAATAGTCAGATCCCAACGATAGAATCATTTGCGTAACGTCATTTCATGGCCAACTATAGCGCTCTTCTTTTCCTTAGTCTGTCCGTCTTCTGCCAAATCTTCGAGCATGTTCCGGTTTCTGTCCTCTGGCAAGAAATCATTTTTAATAAACTCGATAGTGATATTTGTGTTTGCATAGATATGCATAAAGAGAGACGAAGTAGTGGGTTATCCATTGTTAAAGTGATGCCTCTTCATTTCCGATTTTCGTTTGCATTGGAGTTAGCAAATGTCTGGAGATATTTTTATTCATTATGCTTATTGTTGCGGTTTTATTTAGCGATTCGCGACTCTTTGTTTGATTCTATGAATAGAAATACTGTGCATGTGAAAGAAGAAGGAGTAAATAATTATCGATGAATGATAGCTCTGTTTTCAACACTTGTGTAATGTTTATACTAGATATCATTAGATTAAATTTTCGCTTAACTTCAAATGTAAATATTGTTTTAATTAAAATTTAATTATTAAATTTATAATATATACATATATGCATAAATGTGCGCATGCAAAATATACTTCTATCACGGTGTTAAATTTATAATTAATTTTAGATTAATAATTATTATTTTTCTATTATTCTATGTGATTTGTCTTTTACTAATTACATTCAATTCTAGTAGCAGAAAAATGTTTCCAATTTCATGAAAGAAATAAGAAAGCCTTGGCGTGCGAAAAAAATGAATAATCCATTACAAAATGAAAGAACGAGAAACACAAAAAAATATTTCGAAAGTCTTCGCTCACGTATCTTCTAAGATTCATCGCGAAACAGAAGAAGTGGCAAGAGCTTTTCCGAGCGAGAAGAAGAGTCTGCTATGCGCAGGTCAATACGGAAAGCGCAAGAGAGAACGTGCAGGCGACCGCTGTATACCTATAGTGCATACCGCCGGACGCTGACTCATCGCGAGGCTATAGGTAGAGCCCGAGAGCTATAAGAGAGAGAACGAAAGAGAGACAGGCACACAACAAGAATGGCAGCTCACTTCTCGCAGACTTGCACTTGCCTACTTACCCCCCGAGGAGAGGTCACAATGGGTCAGGTCGTCGTCGAGAAACAGAGAACGAGAGCTCGACTAAGCGAAGAGAGGGAGTCTCCGAACGGAAAAGATGTAAAGAGTCTGCGTGTGAGTGGGAGAGACGCGGAATGCGGCAGCGATAGAAAAAAACTGTCTAGGTACTCTGGAATAATGCGGGCAGCTAAGACGGGGCTTTAGATTGGGGACTGTTGCTGTTGTCGTTGAAGCACCTGGCGAATCGAAAACGAGTCTTATACAGTATTCGTTGAAACGACCTTACCCAGTTGTTTTTCCATCAAGACAACTGCTTTCTAAATTTGGTATTATGAAAAATCTACTATTCCTAAAGGTTATATTATTTTAATTACGGAATTACTCCAATTTTTTATTTATTATTAATTAGAGAAGTTTTGTGAACTGTTTAATAAACTGTAATCTTATATGAAATGTCTTTATTATTAAGTACTGCATAATAATTAATTGTTCTCAACAGTTTTCAAGTCAATCACTTTTCTTAAGCATAAATCAATTATTATACATTTTGATTGAATAAATTAAATAATTTTATATCATCGGTGTCAAATTCATTACTAAATCAACAATAATATTAATTACTATATTTACTATGATTAATTTATGAATTCAAAAAATTAATTGGATTAGCTATGTTCATGTTATTTCTATAGCAAGAAAACGTTATCGACTACTAGTAAGTAGCAGTAATCATCGTAAGAAATAATTCTAAATATATTTAAACTATTTTCAATTCAAAAGCATTTTATATTTTAATTATCGCTAGAAAATGAATTTTTATTTCAATCCATCAGCGAGGTATTAAACTCGATCGTGACTGGGAAACTGTCCTTGCTTAACTAAAAATATGAATATACGTTTATGAATGAATGTTTACGTTAACGCTATGAATCGAAGGGAAACATAGCAGACATTTTTGCAGAGTCGAGGCTAAAGTTATACAGAGCGTGTAGTATGCAATCATCGGTGCAGCGACCGAACATGAAAACTCGTCGCAGTCGTTGTTACACTATGGCTGAAAGAAATTCGAATGAATCGTCGCGCACGCGTTTGCCAACGTACTCTATACCACACATACATACACAACTCCGAGAGAGTGAGTCACGCGGAACGAATGCACTAATTAAAGAGTCGCTACATCGATTCTTCAAGGGCTGGAGGGGGGGGGGGGAGATAAAAGCAAACCAGCATTTGAGGAAGCTGATGAAAACCGGCATGAGGATAAGTGTAGCTGAAGAGATTTGCCGTTTTCTCTTAAAAGAAAAGAGCGTAGGTCGAGTGCAAGGTTACCGGAACTATCGATCCTACGCTATATTTCTTCTACTCTGTTCCAGCCCCCCCCCCTCCCGGGAAGTCGACGTCGGGGAAAGAAAACAAATGAAATTGCTGCATGTGTAAATGTGTATATGCATAGGGAGGGGGGTTAGAGTTATAGAACAGGAGATGAAGCTTGGCAACTGTTATGTTCTGACTAGTACATCGTTTTTTTATGAAAATGTTACTCGTATAAATACGATGAATTTTCCAGATGTTCGAGTGCGGTTCATTTTCTAAGGATGAATTATTTAAGCGATAAACGGGATAACGTGCGAGCGCACGTGTTCGTGAAATCGTTTCTTTACCGATAGCTATTTAACTCGGAATTACAACATGTTTTTCTTGTATATAGTTTGAAACCCATCGTAATTAAAATCTTACATACACGGGCGTACTGGATCATTAGTATCCAATCCTGATAAATTCTCATAAGCACCTAACTGCTCTTTCTATCTCTTTCTTTCAATGAAAAGGCAGCGTATAAAAGGGTTTAAAATCAACTATGCGCGGACGGTACATTACACGCAAGAGAGAAAAAGTATAGACAAAGCCGTCAACAACACAACAAAACAGACTTAGCACTGATGTGTAAATAAGTTATATGAAGACACGGCTCCTCTATCCCGTAAAGTATAAACGTACAGAGGGTGACATAACTTGGTTGTTGCCAAGAGCTAAGAGATACTCTCTTCTAAAATCTGCGCCTATGTGACAATGCACTCAATTTTATGTACAGAAAATATGAAAAATTGTAAATGTGTATATGTAATACGTATAATATATAAAAATAATGCAAAAGGATATACGTGTGTGCAGGCGTGTGCACTATGAGTCACGTAATCGAGGGCTAGAACGAAAAGAAACTCCCCACCCACCCCCCTTTGGGATGTCGGCATACCCACCTATCGATCTAGTCCCGACATTTTCACATGTATACTTTCTGCTTCAGACTGCAGATTCCAGATACGTGACACAGCAGCACCGGCGTTACACACACACACACTTTGATTTTCTATATTTAGAGCGACTACGCGACGACGATGACGCATGTGTAGGTGAAGAGCTATGGGGATTTTTTATGCTTCCACTCTCCGAAGAATTCGCTTTTTATTTAGAAAATTTTATGGCTGCTGTATTGTATGTTTCGCTCGTCTATAATACATATGTACCTATATATACATCGAAAATCATAATTCAAATTTACCAAATCGCAAAGGCGTATGCATCCTTTAGCGAGGCTAAAGAGCTTAAACCCTTCTGGGAGTAAGAAAAAAATAGAAGGTATTCTTCTCTCTATCGGCGTGTATTAGAATGAAAAGCGTCGAAAATGAAGTTGAAACGGTATTCAATATCTTCAGAGGTATATGCATGTATGTGCATGAATATTAGATACACATAATATAAGGTAACTCTTTCTTGCAATCTATGTGTGTGCGTATTATATACGCAAAACTTGCTGCTGCAACTGGCTAATGAGAATTCGCCGACAATCCCGCGCACGCATGCCAATTCCGATGCCGACCATATGTATATATGGTGTTATTATACAGCTATATATACAACGGGGTAACAATACGGGTGGATGCGCTCGTGAGAAATGCGTGCGACAGACCCACACGCACTTCGAAGTAATTAGGACCCGCCGGCGGGTGACATACATGCAATCGCTATTTCGCTCGTGGGACTGCGACACTGACCCTAGCTAACTCTTCTCTATACTCTCTCTCTCTCACTGTCTTGATGAACCAAAATTTTTTTTTATAATAGTAAAGAGGCTCTTTTAAGTACACTTGCATGCAAAAGCTAATATATATCTATACGCTTTTTTCTTTCGTTATATCGTCCAAGTTGTTATTTGCTATATCTCTTGTATTAATTCATAATTTCGCAGTCAACGAGAAGATTAACAGGATAATTAGCGCTCGTTTTCTCTCTCGTCGATGTGCGTCTGCGGAGATGCATAACGTTCATGTAACTGTTTTTATAAAGTACCTTATCCTTCCGTAGATAAATAATTGCAGACTAGAATTTCGTTTATCGCAAGTAGATACATGCGCGCGCTTTTTTTCTCGCGATCATTCCATTTTTCGCTTTCTTTCAGTGCAACAGCGCCAACAGCGCTTTGAAGAACGCGTCGTAAATTTATCCTTATTACGATTATTATATCCTTCCTCAAGCATATAGTTTAGTACGAGATTTTACTGTTTTTCGGAAGAGACCCGAGCATTAATTCGCTACAGTGTAAACGAGCACTTCTCTCTCTTTCTCTCTCTCTCTCTCTCTCACTCTCTCGCTCTTAGTTATCTTAGTTCTCTTACAGAGATTTTTCTATTTATATCCAACTAACTATTATAAAATTCGTCTGAAAGATAAACAAGTATGACGTATAGGCTTATCCCAAAAAAATTTCCATGACACAAATATAACAGAAGCCGCACGCATGACGTCGAACAATCAAGAAAATCTGCGGAGTAATTTTGCCGGTAGTTAGGAGATGCACGCGAAGAAAACTGTGTCACTAGCCATTCTTCTTCCTCATCGGGAACGACGATCTTCCCACCGCGAACGCGTGAAACAAAAGCAAAGTGGATATTATAATGTATCCTCGGAAATTATTTCCGGTGAAGAGAGACTTTCAAAGTACCAATAGAAAGTTGTCGTATGGCGTGTCGATGGAATATCCATAGTTAAGTAGAACGATTAGTCACGCGCTGCTTTGTTGTTTAAAAAAAACAAAATAATAATAATAATAATAATACTAAAGAGTTACAGGACGGTTCCAAACCTGTCACGCTCGACGAGTCGCGAAACACTGCTAAAGAAAAGAAGATTGAAAAAAATCCCGAGGACGTCTGATTGCTTCTTCACTCTTTCTTTTTCTTTTTCTCTGTTACTGCTACTCCTTATTTTCTTATTATTGTTTATATATAATATATATATACATTTACACACACACACGTGTGCGAGCTATATATCTACCTGTGCGATTCAACCCTGCCCTTGTGAAGTACCACGCCTTTTTCGCCTTTTGCATACAAATAATACTTATAGTCGACGACGTACAGTTTATTAAGTCATTGTGTGCTTTTATTTTTTATGGCTCGCGGTACAGGGGACTAACATTCGTCTCGCTTTCGTAGAGTGGAGAATGACTTTCTAGGCGTATATACATACATATATATATGCAATACGTTATAGGTATATAGGATCAGCTGCGAAGGATAGGCTTGGAGTTTTATTTAGTGTGTATTTATATATAATAGAGACTATTTGAATTAGAAATAAAGAGAGATGAATTTATTTTGGTTTATGCAGGGCGGGTCTGAAAAAGAAAATTAACATCGTAAACCTTTAAATGTTTGTCGTCAATAATAGTCAAAATAATAGCCAAGAATTTTGAACTAAACTTTCTAATAAGGAAATATCACCGAGTGATATTTATTATGCAAGACTTTAATCGTAAATATATTTTTTAAAAGATATTGATTCGATTAGTAAAGTCTAATTACATCAAGCCATTCTGTCATTTAAAAATAAGATGCCGCGTATATACTCCAGCAAGATAATCAAGACATCTAATAAGAGAAATTTCCGTTAGACCCCAAAAAATTACGTCAGTCTCACGATTGAAGATTATACACTGCACACTTGACCCACATTCCATTAACCATAGTACAAATTTCCTAATTATTCTCTCTCGCCATGTTCGAGGTCCCATTCTTTCGTATCTTACACCATAGCACGTAGCAGTAGCACTCAACGAGGAAGAAATAATGCAACCGCGGAAGCGCACACACGTTCGTCTCTCCCTTTCTTTCTGCTCTCGAAGTTTATGACAGTTAAAAAAAGTACAGAGAGAGAGAGAGAGAGAGAGAGAGAGAGAGAGAGAAATAATCTCTTTTTCCACCGTTTCTTCCTCGGTCACAGATTAATCAGGACACTGACACGAGACACTGCAAGAGAGAGAAAGAGGCACAGTGGCTTAAAAACACTTATGTCGAGCTGACGCCCTTTCAACTGTGTTAAGTAGTTTCAAAAAAAGGAAGGGTTGCGCTCCGTGACACTCGTGGGAGTTATCAGGATTTCACGAGAAACCTAGCCACGTAAGAGTATATGTGCACTTGGTTGTAAACAGTTGAGGTCAACGGTTTTTCGAGTATTTGAGAAGGAGGAAAGTTTTTGAAACTTTGTTTTGTATTTGCTTTCCAAGAAGGCTAATCATGCGTAGAGAGTGAGTTGCTGTTCTATGAGTTAGGCATATACCATTATGACAACCGTATGTGCGAGATATCCCGTAATTTTTTTTTCTGTTCTTTCTTTTATTTATATAATCGCGACATCAATGAACGTTGCAGAGTCAACTTTCATATTACACGCAGTGGGGACATCGGCCTTTCGCCGCCGTCAAGCGTTCACATGCAAAAATTAGTGAAAGAAAGAGAGAGAGAGAGAGAGAAACCAACGGATAATACTCATTGTTCGTAAAGATCCTCAGCATCCAAGAGCATGTATGGTTGTGCAAGTAAATACTTTGCAAGCGTTGGACCATGCGAGACGATAATAATAATATTTTGCTTTTGAAAAATCACGCTTTGATAAAGGCAAAAAAAATAAATTTTTTTGAGAATGCACGAAACTAAAATAAAGAGATTTTATTGTTTTGAATATATATATATATAGGTATATATACATATAGGTATATAGTGATTACGCCTCTCTTATTCTTGGTGAGACGAGTTATTGTTTTTTATTAAAACAAAGTTCGATTCGTTACAGAAACAAGAAGTACATTACGGTATTATTCCGAGCCAAGGTTGTTTTTATTTTTACATATCTACAGAGACGATTCGAAATGAAAAGGCGTTAACAGACGCTGGACATTGCTTTTTACGCCTTTCAGGGATAACCACTCGACTTTTCGAATGAACTTGTTTTGTGCACACTTAAGTTGTTGCTATATTTGTTCTCTTTTAACGTATTAAAAATCCGAAAAAAGTTTCGTTTCTTTCATGTAACAACGTGGGACACTTTTTCCCTTAAGCAGAGTATCAATTCAAGGTATCGATTTCACATTATTCATATATGCGTGTATGATTAAGCGAGTTTAAAGTCTCCTGGTATTATCTGCTTCCAAGAAAAGTCTTCGATTTCATCGATCTTTTCCAATCATTTAAGTCAAAATTCGAATATCCTGGCTTCTTAATCGATCGAAAGCATAGTCATTATGATTCACTTTCTCGCGATTAAAAACAACTGAGCTGGATTGCAGATAATAATGAAGGATACGTACGGATCGAACGCGATATTTATCTTTTCATCCACGATTTTATGCGATTCAATAGCGGTTAGCTCATCTTAAATGCTTGTTATATGTAATCGTTCTTATCTCGCATGTTCAAGGACAATAATAATAAATCCTATACTAGAGCTATTTCAGTGGAGCGAGGAACATTTAGAGCGAACTGTTGTTTATTTTTATACTAATGTTAGTTAAGAGGATAGGAGAGTCGCGAACGATAAAGTGTGCGTGAAATTTCACAAAGGATCCGAACTTTCACGAGTCGTGCGTGGGGTGATAAAAATACATGTTTTTAGAACAAACTGATACCGCTCTATCATTTTTCTATCTCTGATATAATATAAAGAGTTGTACATGTCGACGGATGTTTCAGTTCATATATGCGCATACTACAGATTTTTTTCGAACTTTCTAATCGATCGTGTCTCACGCATTCGATACTACAATGTTCTTAGGTCTCACTCGCGTGTGCCAAGAAATAGTGTGTGGTTCTCAGAAAAGATATTCAACTTATATAAAAGATTCACTCTAAGGCACACCACCATAGCGTAATTTAATAATTCGGCTACAAGTTATATACCGTCGACGGTGAATTAACGCGATTCCATTCATAACGCAATTGGCGAAAGCAGCAACATCGAGGTGATTAATGAATACAACGCGGCGACGTCTATGTATGAGTGTGTGCGTATGTGTGCTTAGTGTGAGCCACACCACTCGCTCTCGCTCTCTCTTTCTAGAGCAACGGTATATTGTCGTCGACGGCAACCTCCCTGTTTTTCCTGTCTCGGGATCTCGAGGATGCACACGTTATCAGTTGTGCTGCTATTCTGTGCCGCTATTATCTTTTTCTTTCATTCTTTCTCTTTCTCTTACTGCAACTGTTGACTTATATACTACTAGTGTATGCGTGCTTCGATGGAACATATTATATACGATTCCGGCATTTCTATGTATTTCTTTTTTTTTCTCATCCTTCGTTTTTGGACGACTTACGCGTGTCGCCTTTATTTATTGTCTCCGCTATATTGTTTCAAGAGTTTATGGAAGTTGCTAAACATAAATGTGCATATAATTACATGCATATTATATACTTGAGATTAAGTTCTCGATGATTTTGCGTACGTGCATATACATTACGTGTCGTAGATTCGATTATAAGATAATGATTCGCGACCGTTTTTTCGCTGCATCTTAATTTATTCGCTTGGATATAATGAAGAACGTGACGAGCACAGTGTTACACGTCGTGCAACGAGGTACATCATCAAGTTTATGGACACCGTGGTTAAACATGTATACGTGCACGAGTAAGTTCTGTCGCGAGGAAAACACAAGTCAAGCGTTAAAAATATTCCCTATGGATTAAAGTTATATTCCTCGAATCACCATCTCGTAAATAACATTTGACAGAAAAACTGCATTGACCAGTTTGCTTAACTATGCTGCTACCGAACTGTATACACCACAAAGATATACAGAGAAAATATTTATTTTCACTCGTTAAATCTCCATCCAGAACCATCGATTTCTTGGTTGTAACAATGATTATAGAGGTAAGAAGCTCACCGTTAATCGACGACATCATCCTCAGCTCAGAAAATTACCTAAAAAAGTAGGTACTTTTGTGGGTAAAGGAGTCGAAACACTTGGAAAATAACGCAATATCTTGGACGCAACTAGGCGCAGTGTGTATATAATATGAAAGTTAAGTATCAAGCGTTGAACAAAAACTGTTCATTTATTTCGACGTTTACAGCAAAGTACATGTTGTAATTTCACGTGGTACTGCAGTGCTCCTAATGCGCATCAGCGACGGTGTTAGCAGAGAGTCCACCTCGCGCTCGACTCACGAATGCTTATCGCAAATCAGAGCAGTTTATGGACACACACATATACATGCATACATACAGCGTTCTGTTTTTAGCATCGCAAACAACAACAGTACCGCCGAAAACCTGATAAGAACTGTCAATTAATAAATTCATAATCTTTCTCAAAATTAAATGAACTGCAATATATAATTATTCATAGGTACGCACAAATAATTATCTCAAATAAAAGTTGTAAATATTTAGTTGTCTAGTTTATAAATTTTTCAGTGTCATTCCAATACTGATCGAATCGATTAGAGTATCAAAAGTTTTATTACTAGACAGATCAAAATTCTTACTAGACAGAATATAAACATTCGTTCATTTAAATTATCTTTTTTCATACTTTACCCGCATTGTTACTCTATATCTATAGTTGTGAGTACTGAAAAGGCGGAAATGACGCTGTTTTCAGAATGGGTCGTTAGAGAGATAGTGCATAGTGTGCGTGATATCTGTTCTCGTAAAGCTGCAGCCATTCACTTAGCTGACCGACGACGACTTGGAATATAAACATATTTCCTAGGCATTTTGCATTGAGAGTTGATCGGGCGTGAGTAATTAACGGGCAACTATTTGCGAACTTTCATTGTGAAAGAACTCTCTCTCTGTGTGTGCTTTACGGCGCAACTTTCAATGATTTCTATTTGTCAACTTAAACGAACGAACTTACCAACGAACGATTTGTGTGTAGTGAACGTATTATACGGTTTAAAAATACGACGTATGGTATATGGAGGCATGTGTGAACTCAACAAACACGTTTGATCGAGTAAATGGATGGATTTTCTATGGTACATTGCACGAGTGCGAGTTAGACTGTTAATCTCTAATGGGAATCTTGAGAAAAATAACAGAGAAGAAATTGTCTCTGGATAAATATGTGCAGGTGTATCATTAGTTCGTTTGAAGTACGCGTGCGTGTAAGCATGCACATATATAGACACACACACACACACACACACAAGCAATAAGAATTTATCGTGGATAGTTAAGCATCTCATGCACAACTGTATCGATTTCACCACGATAATTTATTCGTTACAGTCGAGCAATCTGGGCTAACTGTTAAACAAATTGACGAGTCTTGCATGTATACACAGTTTGACCGCTAATTAACGATATTAGAGGATTAACATACTTTTTGGCGATGTTATGTTCACCGGACGTTTATACATAGAACGGGTTTACATTGTCAACTGCATCTCGATGAAAATTAAATATAATCAATTCAATCTCTCTTCGGTTTCTTGAAAACAACAAAAAATGCAAACAACTTGTGACTCGTCACGGCGGCAGCAGTAACCGTCTAACGTGCAAATGCATATATATAAACACTCATTCCGGTTTTCTGTGTTATTTTTCAGAGTCGTAGTCGTTGCATACGGAAGAACAGCTGCTGCACTGCGCTCTTAGTAATAATATTCTTCTGCGACTCTAACTAGATATTTTATTTCCCTTATGTTTGAGAAAAAAATAAAAGAAAAAGTCTAAGCCCGCGGGTCGTTGTACCGCGACCCTTTTTACACACAGCGCACATCAACAAACATATAGGCACTGATTGCAGTTACACGCGACGATGGAAATACAGCACTTATAACTTCCGACATTATATTTGTGTGGGCTCGCGCGCTCATTAGCAGTAAATAAACCATGTTTTTCGTCTTCGCGCGAAAGTGCGTTGAGAAATCGAATAATAATCCAAAAATAAATAGCGTTCTAATTTCTCGAGTGCCGTGCAAGCCCGATCGCGTGTTCTTTTCGATCGATAAATCACGTAACCCAAAATCAAGGTCAGCCTCACCACAGTCCTTACGCAGGATTAAAAAATAATACCTATGTATATATATATCGATAAACAACAAATTTCTTCTCTGGGACGAATCGGAGACTCGTTCGTCTATATATATCGAGTTGCACACTCTCGCGACCTCGTGGAACACTTAAGTCGATGTACCAGTACATGCAGTTTCCTGTCAAGAGTACATCGAGAGCTGTCTTATCTTTTGGGTGCGCATATGTGTATCCCTGCTTTACGTATTATGGATGTGAAGTCACTTGGAAAGCACGGCGTAGTTAATTTCTAATCGGGATGCATTTATAAATGTATTAAGATCTTAATTTCGAGGGTAAATTACCGTACGTGATGAGCTTATGCGAGACGGTGATCAAAAGGACCAGTATCCGTTAGAGGTGTAAGTTGACTCTGTGTCGCTTACAGATTATTTATATTATATATTCGATGATGTACATTTAGATTCGAGATACACCCGGAAATTAAATAGATCTGTGAAATTGATTAAAACAGGTACGTTAGTTTGATTTTTCTGCATTACTTTAATACAGTGTCGACGTGTGTGCTTGATTTATAAACAGGTTACATATATATCTATATTATCGAAGGATACAATTACAGTTATATACGCATTCGAAATTATTGTAAAGAAAAAAAGTTTAATGCTTCCGTTTTATTGTTATAGAGATCAATCAGCGTTAGGAAGTGTGAGATTGTTATATATGAAAATTTGCGTTTATACCAAAAAACGATGAACAACACTTTCGAACGATAGATCTTATGATTAGAGTATACAGCTTACAAACAGTGTACAAAAAGCATAGGGTATAAATTCTTGATAATCATTAATCTAACGCCCGTGCTCAAAAAAGTGATCACCATATACCGGCAGATATACTCATCAGAATTCCACGTGACATTGACCTCGATTCCGAACATACCGCTAAACAAAATATCGGTATACGCAATCCTGATAGTAATTTGAATACGATCTCCCATCTAGCTAAAAAATACTGCACTTTTTCCTCTACATACACCATCGATTTCCCCGTTAGACTCATCCTCTCTACTAGGTGGAAAATAACAGAGTCCACCGAAGAAGTAGAAGAAGAAGAAAAAAAATAGAAAATAAAGACTAGTGACAGGCTGCGACCACAAATTAATAAATCAAGCGCGACCGGGCTTTTACGAGGGGAGTGTCGCCGCGAGCAGCGCATCCCGAGACGTACGCGCGTGCGATGGTCGCCGCAACGTAAACGACAATTTTCTCGTGTCTGGGACGACGATGGAATGTAACGGAATGTATATATAGGTCCGAGTCGTGAGAGATAGGCGGCGGAAGCTGGACAGGTATGCGAGTATACTGTATAAGATTACATACTATGTGTGTGTGTGTGTGCGTTTTTCAATTTTCGGAGAAGATCATGTGATGTTGTTTATAAGCATGCTGTGTATTGGGTGAAAGTCAGAGGAATGCGCGTGTGTATATAGTTCGACTGTATGTGTATATGTAAATTTGACCGTATATGATTATGAAGTATATTTACTTTAGTTGGTATATATATCTATCCGAGAAGGGGTTTGTATTTTGATAGAATCGACTCAATGTCAATGCTACGTCTGTAAATGGTATGTAGAAAGAATAAACTATACGTTTATTTGCAGTAGTTTTACCGCCTCTACAATACGTTCAAAATCATTCTGCGATACTTCGGTTAAGGAATAATCTCACGTTCCAATTCAGGTAAGGTATTACGTACATCCAACCTCGCCATGTTATTTTTTCTTTTTCAGTATATGTAGATTTAAGGAAAGTTTCGCGAAACAATCACGTAGCTCGACGAGCCGAATCATGCCGGTTCAACGCAAAAAGCTCGCATTTTTTCATGGTTACATCATTCTGTCGTCTTTTCTCTTGTTGCAGTAACTACTCCGTCTACACATATCCACGAAAAAATAATTGCAACTTATACTGTATACATTTACCTCTTCTGCTTTTCCCCTGAAGCAGGTCATACGCTTTAGGCAAAACAAAAATCAACCGTTAAATTGGTCATTTCCTGATTAATTGTCCAACCCCGATGTTATTAAACTGTTGTCCCAAGAGAGGAGGTAAATAGTCCCGATGTGTGTCTGGATGAAATTCCTAAATATTTAACTCAGTCCTAAACGTCCCCAAAAGAACGACACAGGAAAACGCGTCCGGCCGAATTTTTCGAGTATCACTATATATGTGTGTGCACTTATGGATTGGAAAGATAGGGTCATCGACGACAGCCAAGAACGACATACACGAGACACATACATACGCCGATGTTTGTAGTACGCAAACTAAACACGAATGCGTAGCCATATTATGATTCGTGAGAGCTCGTAAGCGACGACGTGAATGAATGATACAGTAGCTAATGCAACGCATTGATGCCACTGCTGACTGAGTCTCTTTTTAAGTAATTAAATGCAAGGTCGCGGTCGAGTGAAGGAAAAGTGCCGTTTTTTTAGAATTTGGCGGGCCTATATTTTTTTCGGTGTAAAAAGTACTATGTATGTAGATTCCGCCTGAAAAGTCAGTAGTGTTTGAAAACAGTTAAAGGAATTTCCGTGAATTGATATGCATGATGCATAAGGGAATGCGTTTCGTTATTCAAAACTCTTTTGTTGTTTCTATTTTAACCGTAAAAACGGTTGAATTCGTTTAAATATTTACCTCAGAAATCTCTCTCTCTCTCTCGCGCGCGCGCGCATCGAATCGTTTTATCTCAACACAATATAAGGTTCTCAGCGATCAAAAACTCCGAGCGTAGAAGCCGCTAAAGCCCGTAATCGCATAGAAACAAATTAATCCAAAATTAACTCACAAGGCCCCAGAACAAGAAATTCGTCGCTCGTAAATAAAAACGACGGCCCGGTATGCGCAAATGAATAATTTATGGTGAGCAGTGCAACTATACGTTATATACATGGCAGCGACGAAACGCGTTCAGAATTCAAAGTTCCCGCGCACGAGTTGAATTGTACAGGTGGGAGGAGGCCTTTACGAGTTTCTATGACAGTTCCGGTGTGTGCGTGTGTACTATGTATATATAAAAGTGTATATACGTTACTGGTATACTTCACGATTTCTGCAGCCTACTCATGACGCGAATCGTAAACGAGAAAGAGGAGGTATATCACGACCTTATTTTCAGAAGCTTTTATGTCTTATATATTTACGTCATCGTTCTTTCTGCAAATTGTTGTTACAAAGTAATGTTTTATTTTTTTTAATGACTCAAACTCTTTTTTTCATTTATTGCATTTAAATAGAGTATATATAATATATAATATATAATTCATTATAAAACTGTATCGGTTAGAGAAAACTAAAAATAAATATTTGCAAGCAGTGTTTCATAACGTAGACGATGGAAGCATCGTCGTGAAAAACTCATGGAGACAACGCGCAAATTCACAGCTGTATTATACTTACACCTACGAGACAAAACAATATGCACACAGAGGGAACCACTTCCGCAAGCATTATTGGTGTCATGTTGCGGGATGGTATAACATTTCTACACGATTATATTGCAATCTACAGGTACTGCACTCAAGTTTTTGGAGACACTGGATAACCTACCCCCTGGAAAAATCCCTCTTAAGAGAAAGTTTCATTCAACGATCGACTAGATGGTAGAATAATAATAATAATAATAATAGCAGTCGAAAATCCCCTTTTTAAGCTGAAGACTTATAGGCTTGAGTCGTTGTCGACGCTGATTTAAAGACCAGCTAATCTTCAGGTATGCCACTCGTTTACCTCAAGAAGAGAATTACGAGAGGAGCGTTTAGATATTTTGTTACCATGAGGATTTTAATTGAGCTAGTGAAGCTTCCGGCAAATCATTTTACTGGTTTTTACGTTCTAGTAGTACACGATTACTTATAAGAAGCAGTATTTTCTCTGGTGAAGAGATTATAAAAATAGCGCGCATTGTGTACCGTACGATTTCCCCTTTTGACAAAAAAAGACCTAATGCAATTACCCGCTACCAAACAGAAAAAAAGAAAGTCAAGGTAGAAGCAGCAGCAGCAGTAACAACGGCAATCACCATCTATGTATACATCTCCGTATAAAAATAACTCGGATAGAGATTAGCTTATAAATAAAAAATTAAAGAGCTGTTCACCGGCAACGAAGACAAATGCGCTAAACTTGCCTTTATAAGCGGAAATACGTATATATGTAGCATATATATGAAGAGTAGATTTTCCAAAAGTATGACTACAAACGCGGCGAAATCAATTACCGACTTCTCGTGGAACAACGTATATTTGCTGCTGCTGCATTTATTTGTTTATTATGAGCAATCGTTTCTTTAGGATTTTTTTTCATTCAGGCAGAAACCGCGTGCAAGAAAGAGGTTTTAAAAATAGAGCATGCGGGAGGATGAAACTAAACAAAGGAGCAGTAGTAAGTAGACAAAGAGAAAAATAAGATTAGCACGCGGTAATTGCACCGAACGCACAAGTAAGAAAATTATCGTTCGTGGCTTTTGAAAGAGACTTTTGGTTGATAGTTTTAACAGGTGTGAGCTGCTAGAGTTGTAATAACATGTGTGACTCACGAAGCGAAGAACTTTATTTTTTATTTCTGGCGATTGCAGTTTATGCTTCTAAAGACTGATTTTTCTGATTTCCGTTGTATACTTACGAACTTACTATGTGCTACAAAAGTGAAAATAAGTTTTTTTAAATCGTATTCAGATGGATACAAAAAGAAAAGTATGTGTATTACGATCAATGAGAAAGTTTATCAAATAAGTTGATATAGGAGTGTGCAAACAATACACTAAGCGTGAGTAATGTTATCTAATCTGCGCAAGCATCAGATTCATATGACAGTATAGATAAAAAGAGTATAATATGTGCACTGTCATATCTACGCGCTCTGACAAAGAAATGAAATCTCAAAAAAATGCTCCTGTTTCTCCTTTTCTCTCAGTTTCATTTATATATACATATGATATGTTCGTTCAGCAGTGCAACAGCAAAAGCCACTAGCGAATAGAATGCACCGATCGATCGCGTGAACTTAGCAACACTCGTACAAATTCTGAGTCGCCGGAAACCACTGCAGAATGAAAAAGATCCCTCGCTCAAAAAGAAAAAATACAAAATTCAGGTATTAACTTTAATGCGTGTATAAGCATTACCGAATACTTACACGAGCATAATTACTCATCGGTATTACTAC
Organism: Apocrypta bakeri; assembly: GCA_018906985.1. Lineage (NCBI taxonomy): Eukaryota > Metazoa > Arthropoda > Insecta > Hymenoptera > Pteromalidae > Apocrypta > Apocrypta bakeri. The sequence goes on along the minus strand of JACCIA010000007.1, from coordinate 4,810,941 downwards.
CCGTAGACGAAAGGGTTGCTCGATCGCTGAACGAGCAAAAAAAAGAGGCGAAAAAAGAAAGTTACGATGATAAAGCTGAAAACAGAAAGCAAGAGGGACGACGCTCTTTTGAAATCTCGTGAAACGTATTCAGCGCGACGAGATGCGCCAGAGGATGAAGAAGAGGAGGAGGAAGAGGAGGAGGAAGAGGAGGAGGAAGAGGAGGAGGAAGAGGAGGAGGAGGGAGAGTATCTCTCATGGCCCGGGGCTAGCAACGGAAAAGGCAAAAGTCGCGCCTGCGCCAACTGGTTTTTGCGGGGATGCTGTTGCGAATTTCTGCACGACGATGATGTTTTAGGTCGACAGGCACGCGACCTCCGCATATGTTCCACTGCCGCTAGCTTCAATCTCTGTGAAAGAGATTTTTCTCTCTCATTCCTTGTCAGCTTTATTATTGCGTTGATTTCGATAAATTGGCTTGATTCGTCTTTACTTTGACGATCGCCGTTGCTTCAATCGAAGCCTTCAATGGTTTGTATGAAATCATACGTACATATTCAGTACATAGGAGAGAGATAAGAGTCATTCTTTCGAGGGTATTTAAATTCTAAAATGCTTTTACGTGTAAAGACGGTCATTACGACAACGTGCAATCGTACACGTGCCTTCAAAGAGCGAATATTAAACTCCGATTTACCGTAAGTAGTAATATTGAGTGAGCGAGTAAGAAAGAGAGAGAGAGAGAGAGAGAGAGAGAGAGAGAGAGAAAAGTGTTTCATCGCCTAAACGTTTTTTAACGATCGTGCGCAAGCACCCAAACCTGAGTCACAGTCTCCACTCAATAGATATCTATACACACCTCTTGAGAGAGACACGACGAGAGCAAACAGGGAAAAGTGTTAAATTCCAAGACAAATCTCATCGTACATGCGCAGCGTCTTGCGCATGAAAAATTTTCGCTCTCACATCGACTAGAAAGAGTCAGAGCAGTAGTAAAGAAAATATACGTATATGTAAGTATATATAACTGAAAGAAAGAAATACGAAATAGGCACTCAGGGTCGAGCGATCACGGACTTCTACTCTCGTATTATATACCTATACACACGCTTTGCAGAAAAGCGCCACGTTCTCTCTCCTTCGAGAAGCCGCGCACACACATACACATTATATAGGTAGACGAGCGAGAGAGAGCGAGAGAGAGCGAGAGAGAGAGAGAGAGAGAGAGAGAGAGAGAGAGAGAGAGAGAGAGAAAGACGGAGATAGAATTCGCTCGCCTCCGCCCCGGCCATCTCTCTCTCTTCTTCGTGCGACGAAGAAGAAGAGGAAAGAAAAGAGATGGAAAGAGAAGCGCCCTGGGATGGATACGCTCTGCGTGCGACGCTGGAAAATGTCAGAGAGTAGAGAGAGCTCACGCAGGTATATAAATGCAGACGCGCGTCAAGTGTAAGTACGGCGAACACATTGATCGGTCTCTAGTTCTCTCCCTCTATCTCTCTATCTCTCTATCTCTCTATCTTCTTACAAGAGCTGTGGCAATTTACGCGTTAAAAGATATGTAGACACTTACCCAGAGCTCGGTTCCCCAGCTCATGTTTGCTTGGGGCCGGCTATCGTCCGTACAGCTCGGAATGTCGTCGGTGGTAGGCGAGCTCGCAGTCGCGGCTCCTCCTCGCGGCAGCACAGCAGCTCCTACTTCCTCCGGCTCCTCCAGTGCTATGATGCGAGTTTACCCGCACTTTCACATGTAGCTTAAGACTCACGCGACTTCTTCTTTCTTTTTTTTTCTCCTTATCGATTACTCCAGCTTTACAAAAGCTTATATGCTTTTAATCCCCAATTCTGATGCTGCTATTGCTGTTCAACATCCGATCAATCGGGGCCACCCACTCTCGTCTCACTCTCCGCGTGTATATATATATATATATATATATATATATGTATATATATATTCTGGTGGAGAGCAATATCTCTGAGCACACTCACTGTAGCTGCGCGGTCCTATATATATATATATATATAGCTCTTTCTCTTTCTTTTTCTCTATAAAATGTATAGTCGGGGTTGAGAATATATTATTTCATATACGCGAACTCACAAATAAGAGAATATATATATATATATATATATATACACATGTATATGTACATACATATGTATATTATGTACTTAGCACACTGTGTACTCAACACTCGCGCACACTGAAATTGCTTCTTTCTTCTTTCTCTCGTGTTCTAGCAACGGCGAAAAACAAAAAAAGAAACCGCACGTTATTCGCGCGCATCGACGATTGCTACAAACATATCTATCGTGCGATTCGTGCGATTCGTGCGCCGTGAACTGAACCACCGACCAGTTTCGAGTCTACCGTGTATATCTTCGACACTACCACTTGGTCTTGTTTAATGCTATATATATATCTTTTTCGCTTTGCACTTCAGAAAATCGTCCGACGAAACGCAACGCACAGTTGCTCGGTTAACTCAGCACTGCCCTGCCTGCTGCTTTGACCAGCCAACACTGACTAGTCGCGAGCGAGCGCACCCACACACGCGAACAACTGTTGCGACGCCGACACGTCTGTGTGACTGTGTATGCCAGAACTGTATGCACCGATGGTGGGATATACTTGGCTTCACCGCGCCCCGACGTCGTCCTCGCGCACGCGAAAATCTACCGGGAAATAATTCCCTGCTGCCATCTTGTGGCTGCTATTAACAGGTGTGTAAGAATGTGAATGATGTCGAGGTGGAGGGCGCAACTTGATTATTCTTCAATGAAATGTTCGAGAGGTCGACGAGTGAACATTTCGATTGTTGAGGCGGGAATTTTCAAAATTTTTATTCTTTCTTCTGTTTTTATTCCTTATTCGTTATGTAAATTATGGAGTGATTGTGCGATTAACGATAATGCATTAGAAGCTGCTTATTAGATTCGGATCTATTTTTAATCTTTGATAAAATAACAAGATTTTTTATACTGTCTTACATAACCTCGAATAAGCCTTCCACGCTCGCCTGCTGAACGCCCATTGTCGTTATAAAACATTTTACGTATGCAAACTTTACTATTGGATTGATTGAAATAAAATGTCATTTGTTCGGCTGACTGTTCAAGCGATTGGTAACGCAGGACTCAACGGATTACATAGAGTAACTCTAAGTTTATACATTTTCTTTCTTATTTTTCTATATTTTCTGACAGTATTGTATTATAGGTTATATCGGCGAGAGGTATTTCGCAAAGTTTTGTTCGTTGCGAGAAACAGCAAGCGCAACTCAAAGAAAATGTAAATGAGAAAAGTTCTGAGCCACAGGTTGATCCCAGAACCGATAGATCTCAACCAATCTCAGTTGAGACTAGTATTTCCTATCTTGAGAGTGATGGTAGGTTTACGTACTAATAGATTTGTGTTTTATTTTATAAGATATATAATTATTGCTATTTTTTTCAGCATATAAGTCAGCTTACGGTGAAGAACCTGTGTGGGTACCCTACCGAAGAAATTTCAAGGGTCAGCTTCCTCCTAGACAAACCAGAAAAACTTGCATAGTAAGTATTTGGTATTTATTGTTGTCGCAATATAAGTATAGTTGCTACATAAAATCTGTTATTGTAGAGAAACAAAGTTATTGCTACTAGTAATCCTTGTCCCATATGCAGAGACGAGTATTTAGTATTAGATCATAAAAATCCCAAATTATTGAACCAATTTATTTCTCCATACAACGGTGAACTTCTTAGCACAAAGTAAGTAATGGATACTGTTTACTAAGTCATTCAAAATATCATTATATAATTATTTTTATTTGTATAATAAAATAGTAATGGTGTTCATCGTTTACAGAAAAACTGGATTATGTAGAAAGCAACATCAAAATCTGCAAGTCGCTATTCATAGAGCTAAAGACTATGGAACTATTAGTTTTGATGTTCCCTTCAGGTCGTACGATTACTTTGAATGGTATAATCCTGAAAATGAATCTAAAGATAAGCAATAAAGTGCTGAAATAGGTTTATAATACTGATACAAAAACTTTAAAATGGAAGCCACTTTTGTAATAATTGGTGGTGGCATTTCAGGAGTGTCTTGTGCTGAAAGCATTGCATTTCTTGTTCCTGAAGAAACTATAATTTTAATAACAGCAAGTCCATTAATAAAAGCTGCAACCAATGTTGTAGCCCTTGGAAAAACATTAACCCAATTTGATGTAGAAGAGCGTTCAACAAATTCTTTGACTGAACTGTATCCTTCAATAAATATAATTAATGATGTAGTAGTTGAAGTTGATAAAAACAAAAAAGCTGTAAAAACAAAGAATGGGAATTTAATAACATATAAGCAATTGTGCATCTGTACAGGAGCACGTCCAAAACTGATATGTGACAACAACAGTAGAGTAATAGGCATTCGCGATACTGAGTCTGTAGAGAACTTTATGGAAAAATTGAAAGAAGCAAAGAGGATTATTGTGGTTGGTAATGGTGGAATCGCAACTGAACTTGTTCATGAAATAAGCACTGTGGATGTAGTTTGGGTAATAAAAGATAAACATATATCTGCGACGTTTGTTGACCCTGGCGCTGCACAATTTTTTCAAGACAAGCTTGTAAAAAAGGATACTAATATAGAAAGCAGGCCCGTAAAACGAATGAAGTACACAATAACAAGTGGTAGGTCTGAAAAAGGAGGACCAGCACTTGGACCAGACTGGCACGATAATTTCAAATTGAGGAATAATTATGGTTTACCAGCTTCTATTCAAGTAGAATATCAATGCGAAGTACAAACAATTATAGATCAATATGATTCAAGTCATGATGAAGAGGAAAAATGGCCCATTTATGTAAAATTAACTAATGGAAAAGTCATAGGATGCGATATTATAGTTTCTGCTACAGGTGTCATACCAAACAGTGAAATAGCTGGATTGGAATTGTTGAAAAGAGAAATAGATGGTGGCTACGTAGTTGATTGGAAGTTGGAAACTTCGGAAAAAAATATTTTTGCAGCTGGAGATGTTTGTACAGTAGATTGGGATATTGCTCAACATTGGTTTCAGATGCGATTGTGGACTCAAGCACATCAAATGGGTCGTTATGCTGCAAAATCGATGGTTTCTACCTGGAAAGATGAAGAGTTTCTACAAGATTTTTGTTTCGAACTATTCACGCATGTTACTAAATTTTTTGGTTATAAAGTTGTACTACTTGGGCTATACAACGGACAAAAGTTGGACAACAATTATGAAATCTTGTTGAGAGTTACCAAAGGACTTGAATATGTAAAACTTATTCTTCATAATGGAAAACTACAAGGTGCAGTTTTAATCGGAGAAACAGATTTAGAAGAAATGTGTGAAAATTTAATACTTGATCAGCTAGATCTAAGTGTATATGGAGAAGATTTGTTAAATCCAGACATCGACATTGAAGATTACTTTGATTAATAACTAACCGATCAATCATTAAATTGCTAATACAGCAAAGATTGTACCGACAATGGAAGGTTATATATCGAAGAAATGAGCAAGTTTGTACTTTCTGTAATAAATAGGTTTATTATTATATATTTTGTTGACATGAAATATCCTTATTTATTCGCAATATCTAAAATAGTTATCTTTTATTCACGTATGTAGCATTATTATTGTCATTACTACTAGAGTATCAATTGCATGCAAAAATGCTTTTAAAATTAAAAGTAAGTACATTACGAAACATTTTAACTTCGTACAACAAACACTTCCAGATTATTTTTAGTAAGATTCAAATAAGAGTTGTAAAATATAAAAGTAGAAAAAGTAACTGAAAGTAATGAAATTTTTCTACTTAGAATAAACGCGATCCTCGTGAAATATGCATATCTTATTTATACACATTTTTTCGTTTACTTGACACGTTCCTTACTTTTTACACTCCATATAAAATGTAAACACTTTCAATACAATTTCTAATCCTTTTTACTTAAAGTTAAATCTCACAGACCTTAAAGCAGTATCGTTTTTGAGAAATGAGCATGTACTCCGTAGATTAGATTTTACTGGTGATGCGGTACTGTCCTGAAAATATTTTTTAGCGATGGCAAATGGTTCGACACTTTTATCGGTTTGAGAAATTTCAATTACAGTATTATCAGAATTACTAATATTAGATGTTCCGCTCTCGGTACTATTTGATTCAGTCACTACTTTCTCTTCTAAAGTCATTTTCAGTTGTTGCATTATCGTGTTAACTTTATCTAAAGCTTGAGTGACTTTTCCGCTTACTTCTCTCGATTCATACTGGTGACAGAGACCTTTCAAAGTTTTTGAAGCTAGTTCCATTTGAATCAAACATTGATGAATGTCATCTCGACGTTTTTGTACAATCGATTCTGATGTTTGATCAGCCATCGAACCGTCGAGAAATGATGCGTCAATGGAAAATTGACTCAAACTTTCGTTCAGTTGCTTCTTTACAGGTGTCATATTTATTGATATTCGGCTGCAATATAAAGAATCGGGCATAATATCGCTGTCTTCAAACGGTTCCCATTTATCTTTGGAATCTTGCAGGTCTTTTATGGAATGTTCAAGCTCGTGATCTCGCAGTCGATGAATCCACTCAAGAAAATGCAAAGGTTGCCAAAGACTTTCGACCATATTATCTTTGTCTCGAACTCGGATCACAGGTTGCAAACCTTTATCTACGACTATTTGTTGCTGATGAAATTCCTGTGATAAAGATTCATATTTAATTGTTCGAGTACAACATATAGATAACTTTAATCTCTTTAATCAATATGATTGCAAAAATATATAAACACACTTACGTAGTTAACACCAACATCCTTACACCTTTCTGTAGCTTCTCTAACTAACAATTGTATCTCGTGAAGGCTAACTCCTCCAGTTTTCATAGCATTAATGCTAGTCTTAACTGTCAAAGCAGTTTCAACGTCGGCAGTTGTTTCATTGAGTATTTCTTCGAGTTCTTGGATGAAATTTGATTTATACGGTGAGATACTTATTCCTGAATCTTCGATTTCAATTTTTCTTAACTTATTATTGGTTTCAATTTCGCTCGCAAGGATCTCCTTTTCGCGTTCAAGCTCTTTCTTCTTGCGATTCATTTCTTCCAATGCCAGTTTATGCTCTTCAAGATTTGAACCTAATTGTTGTATTTCAGATTCGTAAGCGAATTTTTGAGCGTCCAATTGCATCTCTACTTCACGTTTAGCATTCTCTAATTCTTTCATGGCTTTTTGTTTCGATTCTTCTAATTCTGCTCTCAATCTGACGATACAAAAACCATATAGTAACGAAATGTGTCAGTAACATAAATAGATGCATATTAAGGAAGATGCTTACTTTTCTTCTTGAATTCGAAGTACTTCTTGATAAGCATAGTCGAAATCTATTGGTTGAACCGACATTTGAGCAATTCCAGGATCATCATTTGGAATGCAAACTTTGAAATAATGATTTCCTCCAATAACAAGACGGTCTCCATGTTTTAACTTGACTCTTCCGCGAACCAACTTTAATCAAATTTTTTAAATTATGAATGTACTATTAAGATTTATTTAATAATAATCATACGATAAAATATACATTACCTCTCCATTCACATAATTTTCTCCATCCTTTTCTGGATAGAAAGTCAACTTTCCGTGATTATTCTCAATGGTGCTGTTAGTAAACATTTATTTCAAAACCGATTATTCACACTTATTAAATAAATTAGAATGCTTATAAAAATTAATAGTACAACAAAGATTATACAAGCTGATGCGTGATAAATTTCTTACATGAAATGTAAATATAAGATAATATCTTTGCAATTGTTGAAAATAGATGATTTGTTGTCCAAAATTATTCACATACAATAATATTAGAGACAGAGACAGAGATAGTGAGACAGAGAGAGAGAGAGAGAGATTGAATCTTGTATGAATAAATTTTATAATAACTAAAATCACATTATTTTAAGTGTATCGTGAATATTTATGCTTCGTATATGATAAGTAAAAAATTATTAAAAACAAATTTATTGATATCCGTTTATATCGAATTACTAGTCCTCCTGAAACTCAACAAAACATGCAAAATGTGTTTATACAACAAATACGATAAATCAAAAACGATGTGAGGCAACCAATTGGAAATCATCCAGTCTTCTTCTGATTTGAAATAAAAAAATCAGCTGCACTAACTAAATTTTACCCAAACAAACAACCATAGAATAACGATAGCAATCTCAAAAAATTCATGCAATCTTCTTGAATGAACCTCTACCCAGTCATTGACTAACCAGTGAAGTTTCTTTATCAGTGGACTATCCAGGACGATGTCGATCTTTTTCGAAGGAGTACCAGGTATTTGAGATCTGCCCACGCGAACACTACCTGCAGGGATTAGATACAAGAGTGTACCAGACAGCATAGGATCAGCTGCAAGATTGATGAGACATGGTTCCCGGGGTTTCTCCTTAAAATCGAGCTCAAGAGCGATACCACAGCGACGTAGATAAGTTAGCTCATTATTCTTTTTCTCTTGTGCCTCTCGAAGTTTTTCCTCCCAGGATCTGAATAGGAGCAATATTGTTAACGATTAATAGACTGTAAGGATTATTTTACGTGTCGCTATACATCTTCTATAGTCTTGTTTTCTCGTTGAAGGAATTTTGTTAGCAAGAATATCTTGAATTTTGTTGATATCTGAATTCGTAGTTTTCAAAATGATTTCTGATTTCCTTACATTTGTTTGTAATAATATTTCAGGCGATTAAGAGAGGTATCTTTTGGAAATGCACAGTAAGACTTTTATAAGTTGATGAGTTTTAGATTAGTTGATATTTGGTTGATTAGGATCAATATCCTAGCTTTGACAATCAAAGGCAGCTTTTTGGTTAGTTTAACCAAGATTATACTTTACCACGTCTACTGCTGTAATATTCAAACAAAAGACAACAGAGGAATGACTTTAATTTTGTAGAAAAATTGTTGTCTTCTTGTCTTGATTGTTTTGACTGACAAATAACCATAACGTCATCGTTTAATACTAGTTAAGAAATATTTATATTTACTCACTTTTGCGTAGAAAGGAGAAGTTCTTCCATTTTTTTCAGCTGATCCTTAAGTCGGTTAATTTCTCGCTGTTTATTCACTACTTCATCAGAAGTATCGGACTGTACCTCAATAGTATCCAGTAAATTACGTGGAGTCAATCGCTTCTCGCATACATCTCGCAATCGTGTTATTTCCGCTTTCAATTGTCTGTAAAAGAACAATAAAATTACTTTTCATTTGTGTGAAGATCAAATTTTTAATTGTAAAAATTTTTTTTCGAAAACTCAGATTTTATATCAGTATTGATAAGTCGGTATGAAAATACAAGATACTTATAATCGATTTCACGTTTATGAACATAAATTAATACTTAATAACTTCTTTGATGTTCGAAATACACTTTTTATCGGTTTAAAAAAGACAAAGTCTAGAACTCGTTAATAATTTAAGAGGGACAATGTTTATTTGATATTTTTTATGACATGACTAAAATGTTATGATCAAACTAAAGGTGCGTCATGCTTAAATAACAAAGAGCTTTTCGTATGTTTTTTGTCACTTAATTGTTAGTATGACACTTGAATCACTGATATCACGATCTAAATTATCGCATTAAAAATAAGTCATTACGTAAATCGACTGTACTGTACATTAGGGATATACAATCACTTATTTATAATTAATAACTGTATATTTAACTGTTAAGAAATATGTTTTGGTACGGAACAGAGTTTGAAAATTCAGCAGAAATGATTGAATTATATAACAAATTATTAAAAAAATTAGTAAATAGATGAGTCGATTGAATACATCGTAAAACTATCTTATCAATTAATACTTAAAGATTCTGAACGAAATAACAACGCTCTAGTGGCGAAAATTCAAAACATGATATTGAAAACACCGGTTCGTTATCTCTTCTTTGTGCATTGTTTTTAAATAAAAAAGACACACAAATATGTGTATTCATTCATCGATAATAATTAACATATGTCACCTTATCAATCGATCTTGGGGATCTTCGTTGATCCTTACACGATTGACAATCGCACGAGCTTGACATGCGTATCGTAAAGTTGCCAGGGTCTCCTCCAAATGGACATTGGCAGGGGATACAGTGCCCAGCATTGCTGTTCTTGAATTACCACCCAAACTCTCCTGAAAACGAAATATCAATTTTAAATCATTATTAGTTTATGAACTACACGTACAAGTTATAACTACTTAATCGTCTGATTAAGATAATCACTTCGTGATTAAGGCAAAACGGTTAAATTATTCCGTTCTTTAAATAATAGTTTCGAATAAAATTTCTTTTTTGCCACATCAAAATTATGAAAAACGAAAAGCCAAAAATACACAAATCAAATTTTTTTTTTTCATTACACATTTTGTAGCATAAGTCCATGAAAAAAGTCGTATTTTTTCGTGATCTACAACTCTTACATTTAACTTTTTGACGTCAAATGATTAGACATTAATTTATTCTACAAAAATAGTTTTTAGCTATTATTTATATAATAAAACCGCAATTTGTTTCTGTGTACTCTAAAACTGTAAATTGAAGAACACTAAAATTGTTTTTTTTTTTAACTTGGCTGTAATTTCATTGAGATAATTATTACAAAAAAATATTTTATTGGACACCGGAAAAATAAAAATTTTTCCTAATTTTAAGTTAAAAAAAAGTTTTGCGATGGTTAAATTAGAAGGTTCTCCTGTACCTGACGGTCGAGTTTAAAAATGAAAACGTTAGCTTCGTTGTACAGAGTTATTGATGATTATTTTGAAATACACAATATCGTATTGCATCTATCTCACGTCAAGGTATTTGACTTGTTATACGAGAAATACACTTCAAAATAGGTTTAGTTATGCGTAATTAATAATCATGTATTAATTTTTCGTTATCGAAACTTCAACGCCCGTTCTTCTTATGAATCTTATGGAAAAACTACAGTATTGTCGAATTTACTGATTCGTAACATACTTTCCTCTTCAGTTAAATTATTATTTTATTTTGCGATGTAAGAGATCTAAACTAGTTATAAACATAAATACTATTGATGGTTTGATTTAATAGAAAATTATAATAGTATCGATCCTTGATCATATATTATTAGATTAGATCAATTGATTGAATCACACAAGGGAAAATTACTTTGTTTTGTAGTATCTAAACTTAATTCGATAAGCTTTGACGCTATTTTCAAGTAAAAATAATCTCAGTTACCTTAATCATTACCACATATATCGGCAATTGCGAGTCATTAGAACGTTTTAAATTAAATGATAATATATCAAATTAAAAAATTTCTCGTGTTTTATGATGTTTTAGCTTATATAAAGATATTGATCTGTACAATGTATCTTAGCCTTGATTATGTAATTGTATGTACAATTAAACGTATTTGCGTATAAACGAGGCCTTGGACCAATGGTAAACGATCTAAATCTTTACGGTTTATAATTCGTGGATAATTTTGTGAGATAGGAACACATACAAATTTATTAGTAGACTATATAAATTAATTGTTTAATATTAATAAGGGATAGTAAGAATTTTTCTGGGCAACTCAATTATTTAATTTTTTTGTTTAAGACGGACACGTTTGATAACATACCTGTGTATTTGCCTGTTGCACATACATGCAAGTTCCACGGTTGATATGATAATAATTTTAATTAGCTAGGTCTTGCTACAGTTATTTTCAGGAATATTTGTGTCCTTAAAGAGGAAACTTTGTCTTACAAAAATTTATTTATCGATAAAAACTTTGTAGAAGAAAATGGTTGTTATTAGCCGGAATCAGACATTTTTAGAAAATGTCTATGTACGTAAATTTATATTTTTTATTTTTCATAACTCATTTTCTGTATAAGAGTTAGAGAACAGATTTCAGGTTTGCTATAATATGCTTTTGTTTATTGTGAAGTATGAATGAAGATATCTACATTTTTAAAACTGAAAAATTAAATCACGCTATTAAGTTTTTGCTAAGAAGCAATGATACCTTCTAACCGAAACATTAAACTCATCTGATATTTACAAATAATAACTTTTAGTAAAAGAATAAAAAAATAAAAAAATAAAAATTACGTTTCTTTGAACGTATATTATTCGTGCACAAAATACTATGCGTGCTGCATAAAGTTTGGAAACAGTGAAACTTTTTATTATTCATCTTGGATGACTTCTTCGTGCAGAAATTAAATACTAATGTATTCCAAGGTTTTCTACAAAGTGACTAATAATTATCTATTTGATTTTAAGCAATATAAATATATATAGCATAATGCGAACAAATAATGAGCCATGCAATTGAATACTGCCATCACTTTTTAAATCAACATTAAAAATATTTTATCCAGTAATCTAACAATTTCAATGCATATTCCCTGAAAATAATAAAACTAAAATTTATTGTGTCATCTCATGTAGAACAATTGATGTGCATTTCATTAACCAGTATAATGTTAACTGCACTCGAAAAAAATGTTATTTCTGGGTACATTAGCTGGTACACAATTGCGTGCTGAGTCAATCGAAAAGTTCTTCCCTCTTACGTAAACATAATCGAAGGTCGTGTCCGGGAACTATTGCAGGCACAATAATAAAATCTGACCGCAGGTCTCGCGAACACATTTATTACGCATTATTCTACAACTTTCGCCTCCTCCCATAATACCAGTCATAAATGCGATTGTAAGCCCTTTTCTCGCAGTTTCGACGTTCACTCATACGGTAGCGACCGAACATTCTATGGTAAAATAAGAGCTTTTGGTCGTACCAAGGTTGTATACCTATGTAAAGAAAAACTAATTTCCAACATTCTTTTGCTTTGATTGCTTTAAGGTTGAGAAAAAAGAAACAGTTTGTTAGTTTGCAATGTTTGCTGATTCAAAAAATCTTTCCAAATGCGCAGAAGAATATGACCCATGAAAATTACAGGAAACGTTTACGATTCATTTGAATGTCATTGACGCCAAATAGAGAGACCCGGCGGTAGTGATTTACCTTGACGTCACTTACTATGATTATCAACAACTTTCAAAGATTTCAAAAAAATTTTAAACGTAGAACACAGTCTTGATAATTTAGGCTGATGTGTTTAGAGTACATTTAGTTTTTTTATCACAGCTTCAATAACAAATTTAATGTGCTTCGTTTAGTTTCTCGACAATAAGTATAATAATATATTACTTACAAATATTCATTCTCAGTTACATTTTTATGCTTAGAATAATTAAATAAATTTATTCAATGAAAATTACTCTAGACCATGCAAAGTTCATAAGAGTCTTATCAAAAGTGTTGGGACGAATTATTATTATCTCGCTGACTGTAAAGAACAAAATGGAAGGGAAAAGGGGGGAGCGCTCGAGAGAGAGAGAGAGAGAGACGCGGACTTGGCTCAGAACCGGTTTTACCGAAGGCACAAGAGTTAGAATCGTGTTTTGCGCACTTTACGTTCGCGGAGAAATTTGCTGTCTAGTTGAGAACGAAAATTGTTCTATGAAAATTCGAAGACGAGTCTCGGTTTTTCTTATTCCAAAATGCTATGTCTATCTGCGGTAAGGCTTTAAATAAAACAAGTCTTGCCGACGTACGTGAAAAATCCCAAGTCTATATTTAGAATAAAGAAATTGGAGAACGTGTACAGTTAGAAAGTTGCAATTTTAGATTCGCCGGTAGTATTTATAATAGTTTTAGTAACTGATATTATATTTTTCCGTTCTCACTCATCTTGGAAATCTTAACTTGCTAGAAAATATTTACGAAGCGACAAAGACTGAAATATGAAAAATACACAAACGATGCAAAAACGGTAGACTGAAGCCTGCCTCATTCCATGAGTCCACGCCTACACTCTTCGATGACAGAAATTCGAGGTTTTGTCTACAGAATTCATTGTTTGTCGATATGGATATACAAATATTTCACTTGTTGCTCAAAATATATTCAACTATATCAAATGAGAAAACATTTTTGCGATATACTTTATTTATAAAGTTCAGTCTGGAGAGAAAGAAGTTGAAGCTAAATTATATGTATCAGGATCGAGAGTCTAGCTTAGAAAACCTTTCCTAGTATACCTGTTCTATAAGTATATTTAGATACCGGAATTTCACGTGTTTCTGTATGCGTCGATATCGAAAGTATTCAACAGACATGTACGGAAAAATACACACGCGCGTTCACGTATTTTTTCATTTCTTATGTAGATTACGTTGTGTGAATTTTTAAGACTTTTTCCGCATTGTAATAAAAATTCAATCATCAACAGTAAATATTAATCGTTAGTTTACAACGTTCAATAATTGTACGAAAAATAATGATGAAAAAGTACAAATGAAATAATGTGCACTATATTATGTAAAGTCAAAATTATAGTTAATAGTAGCAAGAATTAAATTTTCATTCATTTATAAAAATCAAACTTGAATACTATTTTATTATTCCTACTTATACTTTTACTGCACAATAGTTGCAGATGTGAAATCATTGCTAATAAAACCGATAATATAATAATAAAAAAATTACTTAATTACAACAAATTACATCCTGAACATATTCGGATAAATCTAAAGTTTTTTTTTTTTGAGGGACTTATAGCATCATCACAGTACTCTTAGTGTCATCACGTACAGCTGGCATTGAGTCAATTCTCGCTTCTGAGTAAAATACGCACGTCTTATGAAAAGTGTTGGGACTTAGATGCTAATAGGGGTGTTATCGAGGATATCTGTCTCGCGGACATCTCCACGATACTTTGTGTATACGAATGAACAAATGTAATTAATTATGCGCAACCATCGAATACAAATTCATATTAGAATGTCAATTGGCAATCGTAGAGGATTTTCCTCTAGTTTATACTTTAATATAATTACATATTTATTTTCTTGATAAAGTTTGTCAATATAGCGATGCAGCTACGTTGTACGATATTCTTTTACGATGATTTTATAAAAAAATATCTCTATTGTCTCATGAATAAAGTGCCTTACTGATTATGAAAATGAATAAATCATTTAAATATCCACAATGTTTAATAAAAACAATTAAGTTTTCTAAAATGATTTATTACTAATAGTCAAGGAAGGAGTGCAAACTTAAGAAGGGTATCACAGATACTTGATCACGAGAACTGTCTGGATTTATTTTTAATTTCAAGATATAAAACAAATAATATCGTTAATCTCGGAGAATTTTCTTGAAACCCACTAAAAATTCTTAATTCTTCGAAACATCCTCGGACGATTTTCTTATCAATTGGTGCGATCGGAAAAAAATCCGCGATTTATCATAATAAAAAAGAATACAATAAAAAATATGTATATCTGTGCATATAAGCTCTTTTTCTTCTTCTTTTTAAATCTGTAATGATCGTGACGCTTGTAATGGTTCAAGAATGTGTAAGGCAAAAAAAATAATAGCCTCGATTATAAGTATAGTAAGGAGGATCGCATCGTTTCCCAGGTATGTATACGCGGCGATCTACGAACGCTCTCACAGTCAACTGCGCAGTTACGTAGGGATGAAAAGGTAACAAATATTCTACAACTTCGCTTGGTCACACACTGATGTATACCTAGAATATACATCGCAGCAGAAAGAAAAAAAAGCGTCGTTCAATTCACGTACAATTCGCCTTAACATCTCCCATCTCCCACGCAGCATCTCCTTCGCATACAAACACACATATATAGACTTATTATATGTGCGAGAAGGCACGTAGGCGCGGGGGTTCGAGTGTCGAGTGGGAGAAGGAATAGAGGGGAAAGACGGTATACCAAATGCACACAGTATTGCGCGCCGGCGCCGATCTTGGTGGGGACGAGAGAAAGAGGAGAGTAAACGCGCTAAACTCACTGTTATATGTGCGCGGTCGGAGTGCGCCTCGTTAGTTTACCGAGGAAAACACTCACGTTACGATCTATCCGTACAATAAACACATTGTTCAAAGCTCCTATCACTGAGTGAACAGAACAATTCTTTCATTCCTATACATAGTTCAAAGTAATACTTGTAATATACGAACAATATATAACACAAGAGTATTTCCACTACTACCAAGAGCTTAACTAAAAATTCCGAAAATTCGCGCCACCACCAATTTTTTCAAGCTGCACCGTCCGTATCAGGTGTAGCAAAAAGGGACGGAACGCAACGCAAAGTAGGCAAGCGAGATTTTCTGCGCAATAGAGGAAGGTTACCCTCACTTGTGTACCGCATAAAAATACGGACTCTCAGTTTATACTCGATCATCAACACCGAGGGAGCATATAGACGAGAGAATGCTACCACCGTTGGGAAGACAAAAGTTTGCCGATAAAAGAAACGATACTGCCGTGTGAATTTTAGAGGGAATACCTTACAATTAACAAACAATCGCAAACCTTTAAACATTTCTTAAAATTAGAAGAGAATCAGAGACTTGTATACGATTAATACCACTGACATTATCTATTAAAGCTTCCATTAAAAAAGAGAAATTACATTTCGCAATTTTTCCATAATCCATTTTCTTGAGCTATACCTGATGTGTATGCACTAAAACGCGGAGAAACAAAAACGAACAAACAGTAGAGGAGTTGAACAACAAGTTTTTTATCCTTTTGATAACGAAGACAAACTTGCAAAATGGATCTTGTTTACATTCCGGAAGTTTTGACGTTCGGTTCTTTCAGAAGTCCTCAATACCGGGACTACGAGCAGCCTTGGAACAAGAACTACTTTGACAGTGGTAAGTTTATTTATTTTTTCTAAATTTATATTAGTTTTATATGTAAAATAATTAATTAATACACATATACATAGGCAACAAGTTTCTTACAACGATGTACAATAATTAAATAGCTCAACTGAATAACAAACCCGTTCATTTTGTAATTCTTCCTAGGCGTAACGATACCTCTAACAATTGCCCGTTTATCTACTATATACCGAGCTACAGGATTTATCTAATCGTGCAGTTTGGTATTTTTTCTTGCAATATTGTCTCTCTCTCTCTCGCCTTATGATTGCATATTAGACCTGCAATAATAGTGTGGTAACATTTCCTTCAAGCTTTTTTTATTTCCAATCGCAGAGTTTGCAATAATCACATCTATAGAAATAAATTCACGTAAATCCATTCCTAATTGATAGATATAAAAAAATTCGCACTCTCTTTACGAGTAAAAAACAAATATATTAGTTATAGCGTCGGTCTCTCTCCCGTGTTATATGAATCGCCGTCATATCGTGTTCTCTGATGCAAAGTGTTTTTTCCCTTATAATGAGCGGCGTCGATATATTTTTAGCCAAATCCACGTACACAACGTGTCTCGAGACTGCGCGTGAATGTAAATTATCATAATGTTTATTCACGTGACCATGCTTCCCCGGTGCGAACCACTCGCCAAAAATAAAATTTGTTATTTTCGGATACATTATTATACGCGTATTATTGTACGAAAAATATAGTATACATGAACATATATGGTATAACAAAAAACGTTCAATTAAGGATTTTATCATTATATATAAGAAAATAGCGAGTGCATTTTACACATTGAATATTTCTTGACCAATAAAGTCATATAAGGAATAATGCGCATTAGCATAAAAAAAGATTTTCATCTTATCGCAAAAGGTGAGTGGTTTTCAGCTTCATAAAGAAATCAAATTTATCGCACATGAGATTTGAGAAAACACTTAGTAAATCATAAGGAAATCGCGATTTCCTTTTTTCTTAAAATCAATAAACAGAGATCTGTCATGAATAACGAAGTAAATAGTGCATGAAATCATATAAGCCATACACGATATGCGTCAGAGAAAAATATGTAGTATACCTGAAAATAGATATACCTCTTAGTTTTTGCGTCAACAAACAAGCGATTGCTTATCTTGCGAATACAATGAAGTTGAAAATAAACTGGATGAAAACAAACGTATCCCATAGTCAAAACATCTTGTCTACCTTACAATTATAGATACAATCATATTGCTCTCTCGTTAATGTTGCAACTATACATCATCGTGTCATTGCAAGTATTTTCAATTTGTTTACAAAGTTTCATCGTGACTATTTTTGCTTGTGTACACATATATACACAAAGTAACGATTTATGACACCCGAGGACAAGACCCGACAAGCAAAAGATACATTGTATGTTACGAAATCGAAGATTGCTGCTATATAATGCATCCTGACTTTACAAGTTCAACGGCGTCTTGTTTTATCTTTTTGTTTTTTCGTCTCGGCGCATACTAATTTCACATTACTTTTATCCGCATTGGCGCGTCGTTAATACAACTAAGTGCCCGATGACAAAAAAAAACTATTTGTACAGTTATATAATATGTAACAGCATTATAGTAACGCCACTAATACAAAGTTATTATTCATTTTAGAAATGAGTAATAATAACAACACAGGGTTAACAAGTGCAAGTGTCCGGACCTGAGTTGGTCTGAAAAAGGGACAAAACGAGGTCGAAGAGCCGGTCACTCGTATATAGGTATACTCCTCCACCTCAGTAACTGCATCATGTCGCGTACGTTGCCTTCGCGCGTTTTCTCAACTCAACCGAGTATAAGAGTTTATTTTTAGAGAGTAGCAGTCGGTGTAACCGCTAAGAAAGTCTAGACGCAGTGAGGATGGTCATCGTGTTGGAAACCAATCATCTCGTGCTTTGCTATACTTAACTGCCGGCACTGCACACTTTCCTAATTGGATTTCAATAGGATTGATGAAAACAATTATAAAAGCTTCTTACATAAGCTTTTATAACGTAAATATTGTTCTAAGATCAGTATTATCGAATGAAAAAGATTTAACATTCTTTGCTGTGTACGACGAGAAGAATTCATTGTAATTTTTCTCTTACGAGACGTGTAACATTTATTATCGGTTTATAAATGGCTGTAAAACGTTATCGCGAACAGCTGCATGCACGAATTTCTCGCTTAGTTTGGATTCCGATTAAAAAAATATTTACACCGAAAATAACTTTTGTCGGTGCGCAGAAAGTGTGGTCTCTGCTATGCATATATAGAATCTTGCAGACTATATATATGCACTGTATAACGCAGAAAAATATAGCGCACAGGTCTCTTTAATCGGAGAGTCGAAGTAGGACACATACATTCTTATACATACATCCATGCATTACATATATGAGTCATTCTCTGACAGATTGACCGATGAGTTTTAACGTGAAAAAATTAAATTTTATAAATTAACTTATTTTCGAAAGAAAGTCTTTTTTGGGTTTTTTAGCGAGAAATGCTATCTTTTCAAATTAGAAATTTTTGAAAATTGGTAAAAATGCCAATTTTGGCCATACTGTAACTTCAAATATATTTAAAAAATAATTTTTTTTATCGCTTAATCCGTCAGAGAATGGCTCATATATAAATGTATTCGTAATGCGAAGAGAAGAGACACAGCGACGGAGAAACGACGCGCGCAGGGCTGTATAAGGGCCGGGTTTTTGCGTCGCAATTTCGCTGCTACTGTATATAATTTCGTACGATTCGAATCGAGGTCGATTGATAAAGACTGAGAAGATTCTTCTTTATTCTCATGAACGATCTTTATCTTTTACCTTGAATATTTTTTCTTCGTCGAATCTCTATAAGAACGTGCTTGATGAATATTATTCGGTGGCCATATCATTTTTTAAATTGTTTTTTTATGTTTATCAATACAAAAAAGGAATGTACAAGCAAATGACGCATATTGATATTGATGAAGAAAAAAAATTTCGCACTAAAGTTATATATTTTGTTTTTACCACATATCTACGTCGATAATTCACTCGTTACATAACGTGAATTTTTACTCATGAGGCGCGAGTCTTGTTAATTAATTTTACGAGAATTCATAATTGACTTCCGGCTATCGACTGCACGGCGTAGAAATAAAGTTATTATTTTTTTCTCAACGATCAGATCAGGTATATCACGAGTAATTTTGTCCATTCTACATGACCCTATTCTTGTTACAATTTCTATGTGCAATCTACGCTTCTCAAATTATGCATATACATGTGTCTATCTAGTGATGCCTTCTAAGAGAGTAATTTCTTCTAAATCGATAATCCTCGGGTAGTGCCGCGTTTCTGCATCGGCGTACAAAACGTCAATAATAACTGGTAATTAAAAACACAACGTCGGATATTAAAATTATATTACTCTAATTTAGATAGTGGAAAAGCACTTGTACCGGAATAATATTTCTGAGTAGTACCGGTTGAAAAAAACAATAACAATTACCGTTGGTAAAACCATTAAAAAAAACAAGGAAACAATTGTATTTGTGAATTCATCAAGTAGAAAGAATATTCTTTTATACAATAGCGTTAAGCCATGCTTACATGACTCAAGTGAATAACATACAATTCTATAACTATTGATTATCTTTGGATTGCAGGTAAAACGCCGACCTACCATCATCACCGCCAACCGCAACAGCATCGCGAGAACAAAGATTCATGTCACTTATGCAAAGAAAATAAACGACGTAGTCTAGCTGCTTACATCCGTGGCAAGTCGCGCAACAACTCTTGCAGCGAGATTTGCGAGGAGGAAGAGGAAATCGAAGAACAACAACAAAAGTCACAGGTGAACCCGGCAAAACCAGATTCCAAGAGCAAAAAGTCACCAGCAACAGCCTGAGATCTCATCAGGTTTCTCAAGGAAGCATTCGATACGTTCTTCTAGTGAATTGCTACGACGACAAAATCATTGGTGAATGTGAAATAGAGGATTCGTTTTTTCGATTCAGCCACTACCAAAGACATTTACTTATTGGAATATTGTTAACTTCCTAAATAATCACCGAGTTTCTTGAGATCCGATAAAAAGAACTTGTCGTTAATGATGCACAGTCGTTAGAATCAAAGTTATTGCAACAGTTTATTTGCATATGTTACATATATGCACAATCCAGATAATTAATGTGTCAAACAAGTTCAAGTTTTCTTCAATTTAACTGTATAAAACTTACTAGTTTTAAAAAAAACAAAATAATAATAATGACAATAATTATACCGACTTTAATGATCTCAAGACACAATGAAATTGTCACCAACGCTAATGAGCATCGATACTTCCTGCGTTACAAAAAGACCACAGTATGCGCCCTCTTGTTCTCAACAGGCCACACATTATTTGGTTTGCTACTGCTTTTTGTTTTCGCTCTAACGATTGTACCTATACATATTGTATGCAAATCATATAATTTAATTTTAGGAATAGAAAAGCTTCGATAACGCAATTTCCGTGAAGCTACATAGTTCTATTCTTTTTCCCAATAAGACTGATTACGAATGATTAGGCTCCATATTCGAGATCAAAGTTGAGCGCTAAGTACTTGGAATATTTCAAGTTGAAAATCGTACGGAAATGTTTTTGTAAGAAAGCTTTTTTTTTAATTCATTGTTTTGCCATTAAAATAATTCCAAACAATGCATAATATACATGTACTATATTCACGTAGGTTATTTTAAGTCTGCCTGTAACAACTACCAAATAATATCTTAACTAGATTTTTGTAACAATTTTATGATATCATTTAGTTTCTCTTTAATAAAAAAATTGTGTCAGGGATTCAGCGAAGAGTTTAAATACATTTAGCTTAAAGTTAGATTCTTCAATCTGTAACAATAAAGATGCTGCAAAAAATGTACTGGCCCTTGGATGAATTCTACACCGATCTGTATAGTTCAAGATTAGAAAAATAGAAGCAACTAAAGCATCAGTACTGCCTAATAATAAAAACGTAGGCATTTCGGTTTATTAAAATTTCAGATGGATATAATCGATATAGTTTCTTTAAAAAAATCGATATTCGAGTATAAATAAAGAATGATTTCAAATGTATTTAAAGATGACTGTGCATAAGTATTCAATTAATAGATAAAATCCATCTGCAATTTTTATAGTTTTGTATGTATATTATTTTTAAGAAGTTTTCGAATTTTCGAATAATAATTTATAATTTTTCTATAATAAAATATATGGAAATTCTATATTAAAATGTTAAAGTATAAGTTAAGATACTTATATATCTAACGTATTTATATAATAAAAGTTATTATTATTCCATTGAATAAACTAACTAACTAACTGTTAAATATCTAGTTAATACTTCATTTGCATCCTATGATTTTACATAGATAAATTATAATTATATCCATTCAAATGCATATTTTAAAGAGTTATACGAGTTATACGAGAAAATCCGATGGTGAATTAAAAAGGTAGCATAAATAGACTTTTAAATTTCTTGCCAAGATACTTGGAGGTGAAAATATCGTTTGCGCATGCGTTTTTTGCACACGACACCAACTGCTAATATACGACTTTTCAAATTTCAAATATTGTAAATTAAATTTCATTTGACGATTTAAACTCGCGTATCTTTTTACACCAAAATTTTACTCGTAGTGTAAATAAACATCTTTACAAATACGAGAATGTTTGCATACAACGGAGAACTATAGCGTAATTTGCCAATGAAGAACTTTCTAGATTGAACATCGGGTGTAGTGTATAGCGGCTGTGTCGGGTGCAAAGGCGCGTAGTCCATGCAAACACCTATAAGAGAACGTCGCACATCCTACCGCAGGAGTAAGATACCAAACCCCAAAGCGATAAAACCAACGACATTTAAAGAGCATTTACGAATAGGAATATCGATTTAGTTAAAATTTGTCATTCGACTGGAAATAAAATTAAGAAAAAATCAAGCATTAAATGTGAAAATGTTTTGGAAAACGATAAAAGAAAAGTCTCACTTTCAAGGAAAAAATGGTAAGTTTTTAGAAAATGATATGGTTAAAAAAAATTTAATGATACAGTGACGGTCGGTAACGAACGGCACTGTTTTCTCATTTGAAATCGACGTTACAGACAAAATCAATGACAAACCAAAGTCGTGTGGAAACGACTGCTGCAAGTGCGGTGATCAGTGCAAGAAATGCGGCACTGAGTGCAAATGTTCCACTAAGAAAATTTACATCCACTCGCCTATGTTCACGTATTATACGGATACAATGCATTAAATACGATTGGAATCTTCTCAGAAAATTCAAATTTTAATCTAACCAAGGCAAATTTATCAACTTAAAAAGTTGTGGTCTGATTATTTACAAGTTTTTAAATTCTATTGAAAGATCTATTTTGTTATTAAGGTATTAAGATAAAGTTATGATTACATTACCTTTAAAAGCCAAGTTAACACTGATTCTCGATATGGGACGAAATTTCGTTTCCGCTCATTTGTACTCTCTGCGAGAGATCCAATAACTTTTCCCAATGTTAGAAGTGACTTATTTATAGATACACCTTCCTAAAAATATCTATGTAAATACGAAAAAATCTAAGTAAATCATATTTTATAAATTTACAAATCTTACTCTTAATCTGTCCCCACAGGCACCTGTATTGCTCAATCTTTCGCTACCAGCAAGATCAACCAAATTAATTTTACTGCGTCGACTGTCATCTCCTTGTTTTACTTTAGATGGCCCCTGATCATGGCTTTTAGTAAGAATTATGCTAAAAATACTGTGGGATCTAGAACTTTTCTCGTTCATTCCTGTTGCTGCAGTAGCCCTTTGCGAATTCCCAACTTTTAGCCATGTCTAAAAATTTGAATGCAGCTGTAAATTTCTGTTTCCAAGATAATTATAAAATTTTATATCATTCAAGTTTACCTTCAAATCTTCATAACTTTGTACAGTATGTTGACTTAAATCTACTATATAAGGTCCAAGTACAGGATGCTCACGTACTTTTAATGGTGCTCTTTTTGCACCATTATTATTGCTAATAAGAAGATCGTGAATCTTTTCATTATAAATTTCAAAATAGCTTATTTCAACGGTTATATTGTTTTTGTGGTCTAGAGATATTCTTGAAAATATTTCGTGACAAAATCGTGGAATAATACCAGCATCTGGATTTATTTCAGTAGAATTTCTCTGAGTAGGTTCTGCTCCCATCATACTGTAACTTTTGCCAGATCCAGTTTGACCATAAGCAAATAAACAAACATTATATCCCTCAAAAGCATTTTGGACTAAAGGAAGACCTATGCTATTAAATACTGTTTCTTGACTTGCATGGCCAAGTGTAAAAGGATCATTGCGAGAAATAAAACAATGATCGTACATAAAAGTGTGTTGAGATGTATCACAGTCAACTATTATATTTTGACCAGTTACTTCGACAATAGAGTTTATCTTTGGTTCAGATTGTTCCCTAAACAATATCATAACATTACACATGTGATAGAAATTTTGTATGAAAGAATGAGGTAAATAAAACTAGAACTTACTTAAAATTTAAAGGTCTTACTCTAATACCCACAGTTAAATTACTACTTTCTCCTTCTAATACAGTTTGCTCCTCTATCCCATTGTCAGTCTTAGCTCTTGGAGTTTCCAGATGCACCGAATTAAAACAGTCTGGTGTTTGCGGCAAAGCATTTTCGCTAAAAAATCGTTTTCCAGCTTTGCGTGCAGAGCTGACACCAGACCTTGGATTTTTAGGAGTGCAAAAGTGAGTAACAGGAGTCTTATCTCCAGAAAGTCTAGAACTTGATGAATTCTTATTAATCACTTTTAGTTTTTCCTCTGAAGGAAACTTTGATGATGATGGCTGCAATGCACTCTCATCTTTGTTTTGCAACATGGTTTCTGAATGTGATCTTAGAAAGTTTTGAGCAACTTTCTTTGGCGTCTTTGAAGGTTTCTGTACTACATTTTTAGTACTCTGCTCGTTTGATTTGTTATGCGGCAAATAGTTGATCAAGTTTCGTTTACAAGTTGGAGAACTTCTATTAGAATTACTTGAAGTGGACGTTGCACCACTACAATTGTTAAGAAAAGACTTTGAGTATAATAAGCAATTTAGTCTAGACATACAAAATGCAAATAAAGACATAATTGTTTTGAAAAATATCTATTTGAAATAAAAATAAAGCAAGCTAAAAGCATAAATAAATCATAGCTATTTGTATGTTATTATGAGTAAAGCAAGTGTTAAATTAAAAAGCAACAACTCACGCTGTTCTAGCAGGAGGTTTATTTTCTTTGTTGAAGTTAACTGGTGAGCTTGAAAAAATAGCGTTACAAAATCCATGCTGCTGTCTCGCAGTTTGATCGGCATTGCTTTGAGACATTATCTAATGAAAATATTTAGAATATATTCTCAAAAAGAGCATGCAAAAAGTGTTAGAATGTCTTATACGATTACGATATAACCTTCCGTGTCCTCCTTGCTTTTCCTCAACTTGACAGGTACGTACAAGATTCATGGAACATCCGCTTGACTTTAAATTGCATGAAACACTTTATTGTGTCTTAATCAGTTCGATGCGCGTGTATTTTCACTGTTTTCTTGGAAAATTAACTGAAAATCGAACACTGGCTTTGTTCAGCCAACGTATTGTTTGATACTTTATTTGAACGTTTATTTGTACTCATGAACGTCGATTCAACATGCAACTGCCATCGACGGAGAGTTGCTATTGGCTGATTTTTATTTTTTCATTCTTTTATTGGTGAACACAACGCGCTGCGCGCCATCTTAACGTTTTACACCAATGGCTATGCACTTCATGGCTATGCATTCAGTCTGAAGTTGTAACTACTACTGTTATATATATATATATATATATATATATATATAATATTATATATTTTTTTTTGTTTAATTTTTAACTCTTCAGAGGAGCATGAATACAAATTTATATATAAAGTTTGTTTACGAAATTTTTATTTATTTTTTCCACTATTATAAATATTTAAATTGTATAAGTACGAATATCATGTACTTTATCAGAAATCGCTTAAAAAATAATGATTTAAATTAACAACATTTTTTACTTCACTGAAAAGTAAAAAATGCTTTTCTTCCTTTGTCAAATAAGTATTGCTCGAGAAGCCCGCGAAATAAACATAACAGTTAACAATAAGAGAATAAAAGTAACGAATTGTCACTATGTGTCAACTTACCGCATTCGATATCAAATACAATACAGTCTACAGTGATCAGTGATGAGATGACCAGAGACCAGATGACAACTGACCAGGTTTTACGGTTTTGCGCATTTTTATGCGCATCTTACAGTGTGTTCTGTGGCAGCGCGAAAATTTGAAATCAATGATTTCTGTTAAAAAAAAAGATCATTGCCCTACTTAGAATTTATAATTAAGCTAATAATATTTTAATTTAAATAAATATTTTTAGATTAAAAAGACGCTTGTACAGTGTCATGCCATATACATTCTTCCGAAGGTTGCCTACTTTCTAGAATAATTATTATTTTTAAAAAATTATCATAAACACAATTGTTTTCATAATTTGACGTAAATCAAGGTATCCGCGATTCTACATCAGCATAAATTTTATTTAAAACCAAAAATTTACTTTTCATCATATGCATATGTAACATACCAGATAGTCTAAAAGGGGTTACATTTTTTTCCATATTATTTAAGTTTAAATATTGTAATTGACAATTATAATGATATTCTAATAATCAGTTATCAATTGATTATATTTTTTAACAATATTTACTTCCCTTTAGAGCAAAAATAAAATTTGATTAGGATTTTCACTAGGAAAATTTTGAATAAGTTTAGGAACTAATTACTTTATTGTTATCGATAAATTAATTATTTCTTTATAATAACTTTGATTAGGGTAATTTATACGAAATTTCTGCATATTTAAAATTTTTTTTCTTTCACCCTTTTTTTTGACGAAAATCATTGATTTCAAATTTTCGCGGTAATAAAATGCCACTTTTGAGATCACTGCATTGGATAGACTCACTGCTGTATAGAAGAGGTAAATGCATTTTAGGTATAGCTGCGTCTTAGCGTACGAACTATACCTATATATATACTTATATGTAATCTAGTTCACGTCAGAATCTGATGGTCAGATTGAGATTCAGTTTTCGGCCATTCAGTATTCTGTGTAGTGTGTATAGCTCACTTCTTCGTCATTGTTGTTGAATACAGTTACAGGCGTTTTGGCGTCATTCTTAATCTTTTCACGTTGCAAAGAATTTTCCATTCAATTGAAAAGTTAATATTGTAAACATTCAGCATGGGATTAATTTGTTCAACTGCGCAGGTTAGTTTCCCTACGAATATTTTTTTAAGGTTAATTGCGACTCGTCACTCGATAAAGAACTGACATGTTGGAAATCTATTTTTTATCTTCTTTGGATCCTAAGATGTTACTTACTTCTAGAAACAAAGACGCGAGTTCTTTTATAATCAAGTAAAAATAGATTATAATCTACGAATAATTGATTCTTGAACGAATATAATCTGAGTTTTGACAATGAATATATTACATATTATTAATCATATCTCGATATTCTTAGCTAAATAATAATTTTTGTATTAAAACATGGAATTTATATGACTCAGTGCTTCCTTTGTTTGTTTCTCACTATGATCATAACTGTACTGTACAGTATGTATACACCTACAGTACTTATATCTTCTCTTTTTTTTGTTAATCAAAGAATGATTCTATAACACTGAATATTTCATATTTTCTATAAATGCTCATTAATAAAAAATAACGATAACTTGTATAAAACTGTAATAACAAAATGTTCTCTTAATTGTTTGGTATCAAAAGCTTGCGTGTCTTTGTGGTAGTACGGCATGCAGCTTTTGCTGCTCACAGTGTCCATCATGTCGCAACAGTACAAGCACCAGAATCATGTATGCTTTGATGCTAATGTTAGGTACTGTAACAGCCTGTATTACATTAGCACCAGGATTACAAGAAACTTTAAAAAAGGTTAAGACATATTTTTTGCTAAAAAATTAATAGGAATACAATAATAAAAATTATATATAAATATTATATTTTATAGGTTCCTTTTTGTACAAACAGTACCAATTACATACCCAATTCATTCACAGTAGACTGTCAAGCTGCTGTCGGATACTTAGCAGTTTACAGAATAAGTTTAATTATGACTATGTTCTTTATTCTTATGTCTGCAATGATGATTGGAGTAAAAAGTACAAAAGATCCTCGTGCTGGAATACAAAATGGGTAAGACAAAAGTAATGAAATATATGAAGGACAGACATAGTAATAAATGATGATATTTTTAGCTTCTGGGCGATTAAATATCTTTTGTTAATTGGTGGTATGATTGGAGCTTTTTTCATACCAGAAGGATCATTTGGTCCTACTTGGATGTATTTTGGAATGATTGGAGGATTCTTATTTATACTAATTCAATTGATTCTGATTATTGACTTTGCTCATACTTGGGCTGATGCTTGGGTTGGCAACTACGAAGAGACTGAATCAAGAGGATGGTACGTAAAGCGTACATTATTGAAAAAATATATATTTCTGAACTTTCACTTATATTTATATTGCATTTTAGGTATGCTGCTCTTCTCGGTGTAACTTTCTTAAACTATTGTTTGGCTCTTACTGGAGTAGTTTTGCTCTATGTTTATTTCACCAAGGTAATTTTTATTTTTTATAATAATTTTTATAGAAATAACTTATCATAAAGGTTTAATAAGCAGAAATCAAATTTATTCTTAGGCTGATGATTGTTCATTGAATAAATTCTTTATTTCAATTAACCTCATCTTGTGCATTATCATCAGTGCTGTTTCTATTTTACCTAAAGTCCAAGAACATCAACCTCGAAGTGGTTTACTACAATCTTCTGTCATGTCTTTGTATGTTGTATACTTGACTTGGAGTGGAGTATCTAACAGCCCAGGTAATTTATAATACTCAAATTTGTAGCTATCAATATCAATGTATTCTTGTATAAATAGCTCTCTTGTTTTTATAGATCGTGAGTGCAACCCTGGTTTCTTAGGAATTATATCTAATAATAATATTGTTGCTCAGAATCAAATGGCTTTTGACAAGGAAAGTATTATTGGACTGGTTATCTGGTTCAGTTGCGTCTTATACAGTTCTCTTCGTACTGCATCAAAATCAAATAGAATCACTATGACAGAAAAAGTTCTTGTGCAAGACAATGGTGCTGGTAAATATTAACGTTGTTTATTATATTATATTCCATTAAATATATGCATGTATTTTGAGTTCAAATAGTTAATGAGAATTTTTTTAAATTGTTTTATCTTCTGTTGACACGCGAAAGAGGAATCACTAAATTAGAAACTGTTCAAATAATTTTAAATTTATCTGCTAATTATCGAGTTCAGAGTAGTTTTAGTTTAATTTAAGCATTGTTTTTCTTAGAGAAAATAATCAATTAATATATTAAAATTAATTATACCATAGTTCTAATTAAACATTAACAAATATTGTCGAAAAGGTACAGAATAATTAGTGGTTTATCTTAATTCTTATACATAGTTTTCTAACATAGCTTTAATGAACACTGCTTCTTCCGTACAGTTCGGAATTCAGGCGACCAGTCTCTAATCGATAATGAAGGTAGGCACACACCTTTTTCAAGAATTTCCCCAATCAGTATCTATTAACCTCTAAATAAAATCAAATTCTACTTTTCATTGATACATTAACATTAGACTTTTTGTTAACCCGCACGCGTTATTAGATTATACTGAACTTTTCATTTCGTTCCCTTACACTGCCTCATACCGTCATTAGACGTTAATTAGTGTGTGCCTGCTTTTGTTGACATTTTTTTTACTCAGCTATAAGTTCATTCACGAGCATCACTCAAAAAATATAATTGTGAAGTTATGATTTCTTTCCGCCCTGTCTTTTTGGTTTTTAGTTTTGTTTTTCCGAACGTACTTAGATTATGTTTCAGTAGAGGGCCGCAGCGGAGATGCTGAAGATGGCAATGCTAAAGTATGGGATAATGAAGAAGACACGGTCGCTTATAATTGGAGTTTCTTCCATTTTATGTTTGCCTTGGCTACCCTTTATGTTATGATGACGCTTACCAATTGGTACAAGTAAGTAAAATACAATTAATTTAAAAATATTTAATATAAGAAATAATGTTAGAACTTATTATACAATCATTACTACGTTTAGACCAAATCAATCGTCATTGGAGACTATTAATTCAAATGCGGCTTCAATGTGGGTCAAGATTGTTTCTTCATGGACGTGCATGGGTCTTTACACTTGGACTTTGATTGCGCCAGCTGTTTTGACTGATCGCGATTTTTCATAAACATATAAATGTTTGTGAATTATTCTGAGATTGTACTTCTTTTGACAGGTATTTAAAAATCTCGTGTACATTAGTTGTCTATTTACATAATTCGTCGAAATAATTTTGAATTTAAAGTATAAATGTAAGAAATAAATTTAAGTACTTTATAGCGAGTCATATATATCGTCATGTATAGGTTCAATCAATGAATCTTATTGAGTGGGTATCACTAAAAGTTTTATAAGTGCTAATCATTGGCCAAAAAATTAAATTTAAGAATATGCGTATCGGCATGCATTTGCACGTTTCAATAACTTTGCTCTGCTACTGGTTTTTTTCCAAATAACTCTTGCTATATCGAATAAATTCTTTTAATAAAAAGAAACAATATTTTCAAATGAAAAATAATATGTATGATTGATACCCATGTCGACTGTATTGTTAGTTTATTTGTTTTTTCGATGCCGGCAGTAAAGTAAAGTAAGTACTAGCTGCCTTTCATGTCGCTTCCGGCGCTTACCTGAATTTCTTTTTTTAGTGCCTATGTATTCACGGAATGTACCGATCTCAAGTTATATTTGGATAAAAGCTGTAAAAAGGAATTATTTTATACTCTAAAATCGAAAAGTTAAATACTTGTTTGTTAATATTTAAGCGATAAAGTGTAAAGTAACACTGTGTAAAGCGATAAAAACAAAATACTTTATTGATTATTTTGTTAGATTTTCGTATTTGAACTTTGTAACTAGAAAAAAAAAATTGAAAATAATTTTACTTATTTAATTTAATATTAATGATGTCTCTATGGACATGCGTGTGGTATTCTTCCTCGATCATGTGATACAATGCGAACAATATACTGCATGGTAAATGTTTCGTTTATCGATTGTAATTGTCATAAAGCTGTAATGTATAAATATTATTTGAAAATAAAAGGTAGTAAAAGTCAATATTTAGTCAATATTTGCTTGGTCACAAATTATATTTCTTAATTATAAAAATGCTTAAATAAATAGTTATAGAATTCGATTTAATCATTGAGAAAATTAGAAAAACTATTCGATAGTATGATCTTCGTTATGCTGGTGTATAAAACAAGGTGTAAGAGGTTTAGATATTTACAACATATATAATAAGCAAGATGCTAAGTTAAACTTAATATATTATAAATATGCTTTTGACTTTCATATACATTGTATATGAGGGCAAGCAATTGCACATGTTGATTCTGGCGAGTCCATAGACTCGATAAAAATTCTTAACGTCTTCATGAGTGGGGATACTGAGCATTTTCATTGTTATAAGATGATTGATTATTTAACAAGTCAAACGATCATTACCTAATCTAATCTGCTTAAAAGATTTTTCCATCAGTTTCTAATCTATAAAAACTGCGTGTTCACAGAATAAAATCGCGTCGTGATATTGTTGTATTTAAAAATTCATGAATGCATGCAATGTTAGTTTAACTTATTCTTAGTCGCGTAGATAATGCATTTGCTAATCTAAAGCGTTAAAAATGCCTACGAATTCCACGAGTGAATAAGTCGTATTGCTTTAAAACTTAATGTAAACGTATTTATGAGATTATTGATAAATCTATCCATTTTCGACTAAGTTCATATAGTGCACATATAACCGTGTCAAAATGTTAGTATATATAAATGTTGATTGATTCCGATGTCTATTGTTGATTAAAAATGACTAGAAACTTGATTCAGCTTCTGTTTAGTGCTAGTATAAAAAAACTAGCGAGACGAGTCTATTGATCAGTTTGACACTGATTAAGGTTCGGTAAGCTCGATCGATGCCCTTAGAGGATACAGCGAGATTCACATTTGAATTTTTGTTCTCACATTTGAATTCTCCTATCATGGTACTCGCTATCACTCGCTGCAGAATGTTTATTTACAATATTGATCGACGATTCATACGTAGTATGAATCGTCATGATATACGAGCCAAGACGCCTGGTGGCGAAGACGAAGTTGCTTTACTTAAATTGCATTCCTTTGGAGTTCGAAGGGCTCGAGGACAAGTAAGTAGATCGAACGTTGTCCCGCTAAGAAACGGAAGAGAGTTTTTTGATTGTCAAAAATGCGCTCGTCGCGCAAAAAGCAAACCTTTTCGCTTCACTCGACTTTCTTCTCTACGATCGCCTTCCGATGAATTTCCGACGAAATCTTCGAGACTGGCGCGGATTGCCCGCCGAAGTAGAGGTTCTTGAGATTCTGGAAGGGAGATTCGAAGAGAAGAGTGAGAATCGCCGATGTACCGACGATCCATACCAACTCTTTGAAGTTTAGCTGCAATGACGTAATAGGACAACTGTTACTTTTAATGAAATTGCTAAGGTGATAGGAAGTCGAAGTCATTTAGTTCCGTTTCCGAAGTTATTGAAATTTCTTGCAATTCGATACCCTCGTCGAAGGTTAAACGTTGAAAGAACAATAACGAGAAAGCGTAATAAATATTACGAATTTGTTAAAATTAGTATTAAAGTACAGCGTAATAGCGTTTAATAGCGTTACCATCATTCTGATGAATCCAATATATTCGGCGCTTCTTGTTTGGCCGACATTGTAGAAAAACACAGGGAACTGTGTCAAGTAAACTGCGTAGCTCAATCTCGTGGTGATGAGAAAACCTTTCCACGCGAGAAATTTACTTAGCCACCCTAGGGGGACCAAAGAGATTCGACGGTTTGAGCATTGGCTACCACCTCATTGAAAATCTCATAAAGAAAATCTCATAAAGACAATCTCATAAAGAAAATCTCGTCGTACCTTCGGTATTTCCAGTGTGCGAGAGAAACGTGACCCATACGAATATCGCACACCATCCAATGGGAGCGAAGGCGTTGTAGGTAGCTGCGTGAACTGGGTTGTACGCGTAATCGATAGATCCCATACCAGCTGGCCCGAAGAAGGCACCGATGAACATCAGTATAGAAAGCAGCCATCCAGCCTGAATGAGCGTCTGTCGAGAAATTACGTCGCTTGTTAAATGTCAAATCTCTGCACGCGATTGCGGAGCAGACTTATAAAGCTACTCAAAAGTCACACTGCTACTCACGTCGTTGATTTTGTAATTTTTTGGCAGTTTTCTTAGCACATATCCTAAAAATACGCCTATTATGTAAACGGTAAGTCTGTGGCTAGGCAAAATGTACGAGAGATTGGCCGTATCGAAGAGCTGCCGTATGCTGCGAGAAATAGTGAGAAACATCTCGTTAATTTCGATCGATAGATTCGATTTGTAACGGTTAGCCGCACAACTGCTTCACTTACGATGTACCGAAGAATATGTAGTTGTTGAGCCGATAGTAATAGGTAACGAAATATCTGAGCGCAGTTGAGAAAATCGCTGCGAAAGTTAAAACGGTAATTCCGATCTTTGGTTTCTTGTAGATGGCCAGTACCATCAGCGGCGAGAGAGCAAATAGTTGAGTGTCGATACCAACGTGATGAGTGTGCGTCAGGCACTGCAAAGTCGCTCGATTGGTAACTTGCTCATATTAACATATCGTATTGACGTAAAACTTTGGTGAATAAGAAAGAACATGTACCATATTTTCGAATCCGAAATAGTTGTGGATGAAGAGGAAGTTTCGCCACCAGGTTTTCTTGCAAATGTCCGCGTGTTGAGTTACAACGAGGTTCCATTGAGGTCCGGAGCCGATGAACGGCATCACGTACGTGCAGAACAGAATCAGTGCTCCCAGTGTCGGCAACAGTCTGAAATATTATTTTTCAAGTATATAACACATATGTATACGCATCAATATTAATATACATTAGAATAGACTTTAACTTTCTTTCAACTTTCTATCAACTTTCTTTTTCTTTCTTTTTCTTTCTTTTTCTTTCTTTCACTTACCTAAACAGTCTGCTAATGTACTCTTTCTTGACGTCCAGTTTTCCGCTCTTGTTAAGTCTACCGATAAACGAGTAGGTCGTCAGCAATCCCGAAAGCATGATGAAGGGGTCCGTGTAGAGACTAGCTGCTCTTCCGATGACAGTCCAAGGCTTTCCTATATACTGGAATTTCACCGGTAAGCAATAACGATTGTACAACAGTCGATAGTTGGATCATAAAATACAGAATGTAGTAGTGAATGTATGCTCACTTCCGTCATCTCAGTACGGTTGACGTAAGGATTGAAGAACAAGGCGAGACTCTTGTGGGACAGTAAAAGCATAAAAGCATTGAAAGCTCTGATGCCGTGGAGGATGGCGATATCGCTTTCATTGCGTTCCAGCGAGACCAGTTTCAGCACGTTCTTCTTCAAAGAAAAAGCCGAAATCGCTGGATTAAGAGCGACGCCGTAATGCTCGCAAAGGCCTGCGACTATCGTCAAGAGCAATACTCCGATGAAGAACAGGCTGTCGAGTGGATAGAGAAATAATATTTGATCGTTATACAATTTGGATATATCGTTATATGGATTTTATGCAACGTACCCGACGAAAATGGTCTCCCTGGGTAAAGGCTCGATCCTTCGAGTCTGACACATTTCGGACTCAACCTTGACACTGATCTTGAGTCCGGTTTCTGCGGTGTGTCTCTCAAGCGTGTGTCGAAGCGACGCCTCAACGTCTCCGGAACTGCATCCCGCTGGTGCGCATACCGCCCAGTTCACAGTTCCGAAACGAGGCACACGGTGTCCAGGCTGAAAGCAAAGCAAAACTTCAGAAGGTCATTTATTTATTACCATTTATTACCATTTATCACCATTTATCACCATTTATCACAAACTCTTCGATTTCTATAATTATTACAGCTAGAAGAGGATAGGACAGGTTCCTCCCTACCTGTGCGACCTTCAATTTACCAAACTTATCCAGTCGAAGGTCGTTGACTTTCCTTTCCTCCTCAGTCAGTATCGAGCTATAAGGTCAACTGATCGTGCGCGAAACAAAACTGATTGCTCCTAGCGTTGCTGTATATCTCATAAATCGTCAATCAAATTTCGCAACAGTTTGGGCAAACATCCAAAGTCACTCATTGGCATAAATTTAATCGGAACATCGAGACAGCGTGTATATTACGAGCTCCGCGGAGACCAACAATCGAACGATCGACGAACTCTTCGCTCATTATTCCAATGTCCTTCTTCATCTTAGTGTCATCGTAGTCAAAATCTCTACATATGTATTGCGTTTGCTATTTCTAATGTAGCGACGAATGCACCAAGCCAGGGCAATATACTTTATAACAAATATAACAATAAACTCTTTATTATTTAATCGAATATTCATAAGGCTTATTTGTTATTCTGACGTTTACTCCGGGTACACGAGTGCATGCGTGCATTCGGCTCTATCGCGATGTATGCTGTAAATGCTTATTATGCCCCTGGAAAAGAAAAGTTCTGGAAAAATTGTCTGCGCGTAATCGATACGACAACGATTATTGTGCAAAGAGACTCGTCAACGTCGGGATCACTGTGCAGGATTATTGTGCAGGAAAGCTTCGTTGCCGATTCCGGGCACACTTTTCTACGTTGACATCAGCTGCGCGACCTTCGCTCGTTGCCGCGCGTACCCTGCATTTCAGATGCGTTATGCGAATGTTCTCGATCGCCGGAAAAATTCATTCTTGATCAAAGTGATCGTGCTTTTTTACGCTTTCCGTTAATTGCCGGCAATGATTAAGAAACATTCTACGTTTGCTACAAGAATACAGAATCAATAGTTCTTTTGCCGCCTCCTCATAATATAATAAACGCCTCGTCCCAAGCGTCCCCAAATCGTAATCCCAAATCTCCTCACAGGATTCAGGAATTTCAATAAAAATACCCTGGGCTGAACTCTTTTAATATATCGAAATTTTGTTGAATAATAACCGGTTTTAACGACGCCACGTTTAGTCCAATATTAGATATGTTTTAGTGCCATAATGTCACTACCTTCGTCCCATAATTTATTCGAATTAAATAATATCGTGCATAATGTATAATACTTAATTGAATAATCTGATAACGTCTATGAGTCGTAAATGTATACACGCACTCTGCTGTATCTCCAATCTCAATTGATGCTAAAAATGTTGTTCTTAAAAAAATAATTAAAACCAAATCATGATCACATTTACGCAACCTTGTAATGCCTCTGAATTATGCTAGTTACTGAAATCACGTTTTACTCGTTGTGTTATCCAATCCGTAAAATACAAGCCAATCAATTACACAGATTCCGAAAATTCACGGTCTTGTACAAGAAGTCATTCCCGTATCCGGTTGTAATGTGCACTTGAGTACCCCACGATTACACGCTCTGTCTTATTTGCGAACAGGAGAATGTTAATAAATTTATTACGTCACAATGTATGAACAAGATTGAAAATCTCCGTATATCCTCTCTTTCTTTTTTAAACTCAGATGCAAATCAATAAGGATAAATGGAATTTTGACACGTCCAGTTCCTGGACAGAAAAATCGCTGGAAATACATATTTAAGAAAAAAGGCTTCCCCACTTATAAGATCTCATAAACGACATATACTATCTTGTACGATCGATGCGAACCGTTACAAAAATCGATTGTATACTGAATTCTCACACGCGTATAGATAATTCGATTATATACGCACATCGGCAGCAGGCGGCTACTCGAGCATACTAACAATATAATATGAATATATTTCCGAGACTAGCCGTAGTCGTATAAATAATTCTGCAGACGAATGCACGTGAATCACACGATTCGGTATGCATAATTCATAATGAGTACTTACGTCGGATACGTTGCTACGAAAAGCGTAGTGCGAGTGAAGCAGTCGATGCAGATGCTGCAGGTCAGATCTGGAATTGTCAACGTCGAGCTGTAGATAGGCAAGACAGTACTGGCCATTTATACCCTCGGAACCCTCGACATTCACGCATTCGTCGTAGTCACCGAGTTGATTGACGTTGCCGTTTAGCAGACCTGACGGCATCTTAGCTGTTGCGTCGTACACTACAAAAAATAAATAACATTCGCTATATTGACGTTGGGCAACTTTTTTCATTGAATTCGAGCTCTTCTTTTTCATATACTATACATATATCTGTTGATTTAACAATACATTAACATCATCAGCAAAACAGATAAATTTGACTAACAGCCTTTTTTAGAACTATCTTGGCGGGTATTAGCGAGAATCCGTTTGCTTTAGTACGTCGGCGACGAAAGCTTTTAGAGAAATTCACATATTTTATACCAAAAATAAGAAAATGATTTTGGTCGAGCGACCATGTATCTCATCGTAAAGTGCAATCAGAAATAAAAATGTTTGTAAATGAAGAATCCGTGGTTTTAGCTTTGATCAGCTTTTACAAAACCTGCTCCTTTATACTGCACGTCCGAGTATACTTGTATGTATAGACACATGTATACAAAGTGGAGAATAAGAGTGATGTAGTATGAATGTAGTCATTCATATTGATACGATATCTCTGTAAAGAGTGATATGTGTCCCGACGTCCCGAGGCGAATGTCTTCTTGCTTGTATACACGAATCTTTGAGTCGCGACACGCATACCAACGTCCCCTAATGCGCGTCGCAACGATTTGTGTAATTCCGTGGTGCTGTATTGTACGCTGTAGCGCGTGATTCTTGTGAAAGGTCATTAAACGCCGTTGAGTCTCGGAAATTGGGACGTTTTCGTCATTAGACCTCAGTCGTGAACTGACTAGCTGTATACTCCACTCCCCTGCGTTTTTTCCTCTCTCTCTCTCTCTCTCTCTCTCTCTCTCTCTCTCTCTCTCTCTCTCAATATAGAATTCGATTTTCACTGGACAACAAATGTATCTCGGAATAATAAAATACGGATTTCAAATGTTTCAGAAAAGCTAACTAGTCAATCGTAGGGACGCATGTGGCATCGTGATTTAAGTATATATTTAAGTATATATTACTCTCTTCGAGGACGTTGATCATTTTTCTGCTTTGTCGTACAATCGCGCTTTCTGTATATTATACGTCAAGTCGAAAGGAGATGATCATTAAAAACATATATATATATACAGAATTCAACATTACTACATCCATTTCTGCTTATTTTCTAGCGAAGTGAGCTGACTATATTTCTAATTGGTTATTAGACGAATTGATATACATTATAATATATATATTAACACTTCTTTTGAGAAATGAAAGCACAATGACACTTACTCTTGAGAGCCCAAAGGGTGAACTTGTTCAATTCTTTCTTATATAGGTCAGCCTGCTTTTTGCACTCGGGGCTGACTTGTCCAGCGCTTGGGTCAAATGGAGGCACGATTTGCAAGAATTTTCGGGCTTCATGGTCGATTTCCTCTGCGTAAGCGTCTGAAATAAACATACGTAACAACTATAAGTTTCCGAATTTTTCTCTCCCGTGGCTCTTTCTTTCATAGAAAGAGCTTTATTATAAACACTTTAACGCAATGTTGACATTTTTATTTGAACGATTAATTTATACTTTAGCAGACAAACTTGTAATACCAATAGATATGTTATTTGACTAGGGTTGGATCTTATCGACTTTCACGTATGCGGGCCTCGGTCACAAATCTTGATCTAACAAAGCTCTCCTCGGAAAATCGATGCTTTTTCGCGTTAAATGCTCACCGAAAAGCAATAAACAATCTGATTTTACGCTCGAAACAATATAATTATGCTCCTTGCAACATTTTCTGTCAGGCATACTTTTATAAGTACAATACAAATACACTTATATTGCTATTTACCCCATGAGGAGTACATACTGCCTGACTTTGAAAAAACTAGGATCAAGCATGTTTGAAGAATAGTAATAATAGCTCAGTCGGCGTGAATTTTCGGAACCTATTTCTCTTCACTAATGCTAATGTTATTTGACCTGCCGATGTATGTACACTGTGCAATCCCTTTTGTTTGGCTCTTTTCTCGGAGAAAGTTTAGAAGTACTCGAAAAATCGTAAATTATTCGAGTTCGCTTCAACCATTGTCGCATAGTTCGCTAAAACTAAGACAAATAACCAAGACAAACAATTTTATAGTATTACCAGTTAGGCTACTATTTAACTTTCATTATAAGCGGCTATGAAATGATCTTTCGTATTCAATCGAAGCGAAACTACTTTTTCGATACAACGATACAACGAAATCGATCACGATTTGCGGAACCGATAAAAAATTCGTTTCTCAACGAACCAAAGCCTAAATTCAATTTTCGAATAATTTTAATATAAACTCAATCAATATACGTACATTTGTGTCGCAGCTTACAAGTGACATAAAGTGGAATTCGAAGATTTTCGTAGCACAGTCATCAAGCATTGGAATAAATAAACTGATTTTGAATCTTTGAACTTTTTGATAAACAAAAGCCAAAACAAAACCATATATCACTAACTGGGCTCCATCCAATACCGATCAATTTATTTTGAATTGAATTTAAGAAACTGCGATTATTCTGTTTTTAAATTTTCCTTTACGTCGCTCGTTTTCAAGAGGCACTTCTCTCTTCTTTCTCTCCCACTGCAGTATATAAATATTCTTTCTACCAAGGTAATATTAATAAAAACAATACAAAGATTCGGAATCTGAGATGTGTTTTTAGCGAGTTTTTAGCGATCAACCGTCTGCACGATAGCTAATTATTCGCTACTTTTGAAACATTACCCTAGTAATTCGCTCAAAATCCGATAATAATGTCTTCCCTGTAGCTGTGAGATTATTAACTTGAACTTCATCAGTAGGCTTCGAAGATTCTTTAAACGAGAATGAAGACACTATACTATATATATATATATAGATAAAAATCTCAATATAGAAAAAGAAAGTTTCGTCTCCGGTTTTCTGAATTTGAAGGTCTTTAGAATTCGTTGATCTAACGATCAACCGAACCAATGATGGACATCGGCAATTTTTTTTGACTACTCTCCTCCAGTCTGTAATTCAAATGATGGCTGCCGATGTATCTACGTAGATGGCGAGTTCTTTATATCTTTTAAAAAATTCGGGATATTTAAGTATAATTCTTGTTTTTTAGGAGTGACAAGTACTAAGTAAAACTTCGATCACTGTTAGAGATGAAATATAGTTTTTCTATTGCACTTCTAATTTATAATAAATTTATTATGCAACAATTGATCATAAATAAACGACAGCACATTCTATCAATCAATATTATATCACACGATATCCGTTAACTCCAAATCAATACTACTGTAAAGATGATTTTAGTATATATTATGCTTATCGTTCTGCAAGTGCGAGATCAAGAGATACTTTATATGGAGTTTACCAAACCATAATTAGTTTTTCTGTCAGACTACAGTACATGACTGATAGTTCCTTGTGAAATACCATTGCGTAAATTATCAACCGGCTATCTACTATCAAGAGATGCTTCCATTTACGATGTTGCGTATACGAGAGGAGAACTATCGATTGAATTACAAGTCTGAAAAAGTATTCAAATTGAAATAAGCAATTACAGACCCGGTAAAGAGGTAGAAATTTCATACTCCGAAGCTTATTCCTCGTATTGAAAAATGTTTTCATACCCTTTAGACATACTGAATTCATACAGAGAATACTATATTGACACTTAGCAAATGAATGATGAATTTCAGATAAACCCTCCTCAGCCGTGTTGTACTGAAAGATCGACTTGGCGCGATATTTTCGCTTTCGTTTTTCTCTGTCTTTTATTTCATATTAAAAAGCTCTTTTCCTTTTGAAAAGCGCACGTAAGCAGATGAAAAATGATGAGCGTTTTATATCGTGCAACGATATGTATGTCTAACGCGCAGTAATTGCGAACTTTGCGACATCTTTGCGCAATTATCATTTTGTAAACTAAAGAACTCTCCGCGAGAATCGTATGGAAGAGAAAAGAGATTAACCGAAAGAATTTGATTTTAATAACGCGATGTTTGGCATTTCTTCAATTTAACAATTTAATTCATTAAGATGTGCGTGTCGAAAATAAAATCAATTATATTTACATCGAAACCGCAAAAAAGGAATTTTGCGTTTTCAAGAGAATGATATAAGTGCCTTTTAAACAACAATTTTTCCTTTAAGTAATTATCGGCATTCCATTTGCACTTGTGAAAGAATGATTTTTCAAAACGATTACTCCTTTTGCACCTCTTATTAACTGTTACGACTACTTAATCTGTAAATTTACCTAGGATTATATCCGGGTTATGTTGTGATTGGAAAATATTTCTATCGAGACCTTGAAAAATACATATCAATGTTGGAATCAATACTTTGATTCATACATATATCTCTCAGCCTGATGTTTACATTGGCATACGCGACATCACTGCCTTATTAGTATTCCAAATACATATGAATACGTCAGGTCTGTTCTAATAGATGTACTAAAGAAATGTTAATTAATTACTAGTTAATTTTCAATGTTACAAATTCACTGCTCACTTATTCGAAATGTCGTGCTATAATGAAAATACAATTTTAGAATTTCGAACTAGTATTTGTTAACCTAATGAATTGAATCAATCGGTAAATTGAGGCAAAAAAGTTATTTTTCGTATCTTGCAATTGAGTACTCGATTCATTGTTATATCGATTGTAAGTATACGATCTCGATTATACATTGGCAAATCTGATCTATAAATGGAAGAGAATATCCGTATAAAAGTAGTTGTATTTGTAACTCACGACGCTATTCGCTATCCCGGAAAATTGCTTCATAATATCCGACAATAGGAAATAGGAAAAGACGCGAGCGCACGTATTTATTTTACCATGGCGTTTTTAAGTCGATGTAATTAGCAAATCGAGTCGCATGCATAAAAATGCTAAACAAAGGCTTGTTAATGGATGTACCAATATTGACGATCCATGCAAATAGTCACGCAAGACACGTGAGAGTGAAAAAGATCGCGAATACCGCAACGATACTGGGTTTGTTATCTCACGCTCTCCTAGCGTATGTATATATATATATATATAACATTTGTTTACATAAGAGGTCTTTACATATCGATCGAATCCCGAACGCGTATGGATCTTTTATTTTGATTTATTTTCCTTTTAGATTAACTTACGCGAAAGCACAATCCGTAAGAGAAGAGTATTGCGTTAAGGCAGCTTTATAGGTCACGGTCGATGTTTCTTGGTTTTGGCGCTTTTTTACACATACTACATTTTGCGGCTACCGTAGCTGTTATTTTTGCGGACACGCATCTTTTGACGGTGAAAGTGAATTTATCGCTTTTTCGCAATTCACGCGGGTCTAGTAATCCTTCGTTTTAGTCGTTCAACAATTTTTAAGAAGCTGTAAATTCGCGATCAGAATAGTACTATTGTCTTGTGCGCGAGCGACTCTCCTGCGCGACTCTCCTGCGCGACTCGCGCATTCTTTGCGCAACATCGAAGCTCAACAGAGACGAAAGCTGAAAAGTTGTACAGACCCCCATCGAGTGTACAGAAGCCAGGGACACAGAGAACGGTGTTCGCCTGCTCTGATCTCGGCGACGGAGAAATTCATTGACGAATTCTTATGCAACGATAAGCTTAATAGTCGTAACTTTCTTGTTTGTCATATCGAAAGCTCAATGTCGTCTCGTTTATAACAGGTGTTAAAACTAGGGAGTAATTATTGAAAAATGATTAAGCTATGTGAAATAAGACGCGAGCGACGCGACCGACGAACCGACGCAACCCAGATTTTTTCCGAAGACGCTAAACGCAAAACAATAAAGAAATAAGCCGAAGAGTTGCCGGACAAACATATTCTACGTACTGTCCGTATTTATTGTTATTTTTTTGCACCGGAAATCTCTGCACAAACGCAACGATAATTTTGATTCGGTCCGATGCTGCATAAGAGAAAGGCAAAATAAACTCACCATAGTAAGGATTAGTAGTCCTACCAGCGATTGTCCAATGATCGAGAATCTCCTCAGTGATGCTGGTGTGGTTATAGCGTTGTCCCGCAGCCCCGATGATCTCAACAAGGGTAAAATTGTCTGTATTGGCAATGGTCTTGTTCTGCGCTAACACGCGCAAAATCTCCTCCTCTTGGATGCTTGAGCCGAGATTGCCTCGAAGAACATCAACGGACTGGCCGGCCAGCGATTCCCTAACGTATCCCAGACAACAGATCGTCAGCAGTAGTGTTGACGCCCAGATGCCAGAACACGCACTCATTTTTACCTCGATTTGGTTCTCCTACTGTAGAACCCCTATGGAAAGCGTGAATTTTTAGTCCGATTTAACTGCTATTCCTTTATTCGCGTAAAAAGTCTGTGTTCAATGTTCACTGGACGAGGCAGTGCGCGTCGCTCGTTGTGAAAATTCATCAAGGAAGTTAAAACAGTGGTCATTTCAAAATCGCGGTCGATCAGCATATCGCTCGACTCTTTTTCTTTCATTCAGCTTTTATTTGTCATCCCAAAAGGAGCGTATATACAAAACACGGAGAGAAACACGGAATTACTCTTATGAAATGTTTTCAAAGAGAACGTCGATGTTTCACCACTCGAGGTCCGCGCGAGCCGCGAGATATCGATATGCAGTCGCGTTACGCTTTGGAAATCTATACAAGAATATCTATGTCGAACTTTGCCGATCGAACGTACGCGTGCACCAAACGTATCCGAAAAGTTGAAAGTGCGCTAATTTAGAAAGCCGAGCCACTTGCTTGCATGTGCTTACGTTACCTCCAAAAATCGCTAACTGCCTCTGTCTCTCTTACCCTCCTCGTGTAGATGAATATCGGCACAGGCAAATTCGTCGCACCAAGTTACATCAATGAACGAAAACAAATAAAAAGAATCCAAAATACAATCGTCACTGATGGAATGATAAACTGCAAACGCAAAGCGTGATCGACACCGCTAACCGGTCGATCGTCATCGGTCTCTTCTTCTCTTGCTCCCGCTCTCTCTCTCTCTCTCTCTCTTTCTCTCTCTCTCTCTCTCGCTTTTTC
This sequence comes from Apocrypta bakeri, assembly GCA_018906985.1. Classification (NCBI taxonomy): domain Eukaryota; kingdom Metazoa; phylum Arthropoda; class Insecta; order Hymenoptera; family Pteromalidae; genus Apocrypta; species Apocrypta bakeri. The sequence goes on along the minus strand of JACCIA010000007.1, from coordinate 4,766,811 downwards.
TTTCTGTCTTTCTTTCGAAATTTCGCTGATGCACTCGCGCCGCGCGCTCGTTCGCTCGTTCGATCTCGACTGTCTCGGGCCGTTCCGAGCGCGAAGGTGTGTGCCCCGAGCCGTCGTCTCCGAACGCGATACGCCGCCGAGAGCGCGACTCTGTGGGCCCCTCCGTCTCTCTTTTCCTCACACCTGGGTCTTGCGCTGTTAATATCACGATGCTATACCAATTTTACACGAGTAAAACCCTTGCGCTCTGTGGGAGGGATAGATGGATAGAGTATCCCTACTTTTTTCTCCGCATGCGTCTATGTGCGCGTGTATTCAATGAATTGCCATCGTTTTGATGGTCATCGGTTTGTTTCCACATTTCTCAATGTATCTGTAATGCATGCGCGGCATTTCAAAGATTTCGACAGTCATGCTGAGACTCTGATAGGAAGTATCGTCATTGGTATTCGTCTTTGAAGGATACTTTTCGATATATCACACACACACACACATATATATATATATATATATATATATAACATTTACAAATATAGACAAATATATATATAAATATTCAGCTTATTATCCTAGAATTGCTTATGCTTTATCGCAGATAAAGAACGGTTTTCGACTCGAATACACAGACAGAATACATAATGTAGCTCTAAAGTTTCGCACGGAATAATCGTTTGTAAATAAATACACAATTGTTGTCGTTATTAATGTTGTGATCTTTATTTTCATCGATTGGTGAATAATATTATGACTTGAGTTTGAAATTTCAGTTTAATACGTTGGTTTCGTGAAATAGCACCACAAGATTGAATGACACGACACGTACATATCCCTCAATTCATGCGATAACGAGAGTACGTGAGATTTCTGATCCTTGCTTCCTTATAATATACATCATTCTTTTCGATTAATTTCAATTTTCATTTTGCTACTAGCACGAAGAGAAATTCTTCGATATGGCGCTTGTAACACTGATGTAAGAATTTGCGTAATTGAAAAAGTATGCATTATGCTAATGAAAAACATGTAAAACAGGCTTCTAATCTACTTTTTTTGTAGACAAAAATATGCATGAACCGTTACTGGTGATTTGCAAAATCAGGGAATTACAAAACCATTTATAACGCGCATGCGACTCAATTATCAATGCACATATACTATATCGGTACAATAACGAGTCAATGAAATTCGGCGAAATGAAACGAAACGAGATCCTCGATCAGTATTCAAAATTTCATTTCCTTGTACAGTTTCATCTACAATTTCTCACTCTCATAGCCCGGAATCAAAAGAAGAAGAATAAGAAGAAGCAGAAGAAGAAAGTGTCACACTCCTAGAATGAATAATACGCTTCATAAGATTATAGCTTGAGAATGTCGTAGTTGCAAATGTTCAGAAATTTGATCGATTCGATTTGTCTAAAACTCGTCCTTACTGTTCGTATCTAAAATTCTTTGGGACGAAGTCTATTGAGTGTATTTGGGGGACTTGGCTTATTGGGTATTTCCCTATATATCCCATATTCCTGTATAAACTTGCTTGCCTTAGCTACTTTTACGTACTTATATACCAGACATTTTATGTTAATTTGGCCATCAAAATAGTCTTAGCCAATCCATGCCGTTTTTCACGTAGGCGCGTTCACTTGATCGTGCCTCGTTTCCAGTCAACCTCAATTTACCACCGTTTTACCTCGAAATAAATAACTTTTTTTTTCACGTACGTTGTCGCGTGCATTTTTTACTTATGTCTATACTACGTCTGTAGTTATATGTGAATATTTGGTGGATCATCCGAAAGAGTAGATTTTTATATGCTTTCATGTATCGCCAACTCATTCGTTCGTGCTTCTCAACTCGCTCCTCGTATCTTCCATTATACAGGTCGTAAATATAATTTTTTTTTATATTTATAAAAGATAGCTTGTCGAATAGGAATCTCCAATACTTATACATGCGAAAATAGAAGCATCACGCGATTCGGAGGAGACGCTCCAACTCACCGATCGTGAATAATTAAGCCAACCAGCCCCTTAATTCGCAAAGTTGTACGAGGCGACACACGTGTCACGGTTAGTGAACTTGGTGGTGGCAGCGAATACCAAAGATCTGAGTATACAGCGAATGTTCGTTGTATATCTATATCTGCAGCCTGGCGATTAATGCTCGATTGACCGCTGATTTCTGAGTGGTGTGGGATTAGAATGTCCCCTTACCGACAGAAGTTGAGGCGCGATTTCGGGGTCGTTGACGATCACGAATTACCACTCGAATTGGCGTTTTCATTTATAAATATTCATAATTATTCGAATCTATATTTCATTGAGGAATTTTAAGGTTACTCAATGAAAACTATTCGGGTAGCTATAATGCTTAATCACATAGTTGCGTCATCTCTTACGGTCGTTTGAAAAATTATATAGCGAACGATTTCTCTCGTGTGATGCACGTGCCTCTGAAGAATGGAATCTTCGAAATATTTTGGTGAATCTCTGCGTAAAAATTATTCGACAATGTTATAGAATTTATTTAGCGCGAAAAAGAAAGAATGCACGTGTCTCGTATGCGTCGACCAATACGTGAATTTTTAAACCTAATCACGGTAATTACGCATCTCTCGCGCGTACCCTGAGAGAAAAATGGAAAGTGATGATGAGCACGATGTACGATAGTGAAAACGACATAGGAATAGCCATCGTTAACAGACGGCCAGAGTTCACAGCTGTTATCGATATTTTTTATCGAACAGAGACAAATTCAATTTTTTCTCTAGAAAAGAGACTTGAAAATTCTTGCTAACTGTACGCCGTGCAAACAAAATCACTTGGCTACTTCATTAAAGAAAACGTTTCAAGGTGATTGGACTTGAATTTCAAATCACGTATTCGGTGACGCAAATTACAGTTCTAATTCGATGGTACAATCTTGTGCATGTCTACATATATGAAATAACGGATGATCTAAAGCAATACACGCATTTCCTTGGCTAGCTATAACGCGATTATAAATACTTATGTCTAAGTTGCTGCATCACGCGTTCTTGCTGCATCCTGTAATAGAATCTTTAATAGTCTATACGAAACATCAAATTTCGTACATAAATTATAAAACAGTAGTTTTATGGTAAACTCGCGGATAAGCGTTTGTTCAGCGCTATCGAGAGAGACTAAAAATCTAATTTAAGAAAAAGAGAACGCGTTGCAAACCACAAGGAATACATCACTTCTGAAAACGTCGCTAGACATTACACAGAGTGTATAGTCGTAATTGCCCGGTCACACCTGAGAGGGACACAAGCCAACGCGTCTTACATCCCATGACGTGTTGCAACCGACTTTATATGCATATTTTATGTATGTGTGTCTGAGTATGTATATAAAGCACAAAGGAAGACACCAGGCATGAAAATTGCCTCGAATCGCCAACTACCATACACATAAATCTTGAGCATGTAGACAAATAAATCCGTAGACCAGTGGCAATAATTGTGCAAGACGTCAAAACTACGATGGGGGTCGTTTGCGTTACACATTTAATTATGTATACACATACTCTTTCGACACAACGTCGCGAGGTCGAAATAATTGTTTTGGAGACGGGAGTTGATCGTCAGAATATATCGAGATACCCGGGAGTAACGGAACGCACTTAATCTAATTGGAAGTGGGATAAAAGTGCTGTGTGTGAAGTACGTCGATGATTGTAGTGATGGGACGTGAATGTAGAGTTTCGAGAGGAGGTTACGCGGTTTCACTTTTGTTTGTTTTGGCCGTGAAGGTTTTATCAAATGCGCTCTGAATTTCCATACAGCTGTTGTTAGTTGTGAACTTTTTCTCGTACTTATAAAGTTGTAAATTTGACGTTTGTCAATTCTATTATGACGCAACGAGAATTCGGTAGATATCAGCACGATCATAGCACGATCTAAGTTAAATAAAAATACATATTTATGCTGAGCAATATACGAAGAATATTTTAATAAAACGTATAATATTTTCTGTATTATAATTAATTTCATCAATGTATTTCATTCACATACATAGAGCAAATCTTCAGACATGCAATTGGAATTGTTTTCAATTATTGAAAAAATAAGTTAAATGGTTATACGAACTATCTTCGGTATCGTCAACGTTGTTTAAATCTAACATGTGCAATTGTGCATTGTTATTTTTTACGACATCGATCGGTGCAATGTATGCCATGAAAATATTCTCTCTCTGCTTTTGAAAATCCGAATATCAAAAGTGCAAATGACTTTTGAAACTCACTCATTTGCGTAGACAGTTTGTATGCAGATTTGCCCCCGAGATGAAATGGTCGCGAGTTGCATCTTGCGACAACTTCCGTTTGTCGTTCGCCCATTTGCAGCTCGGATCGTATGCGAGCTACAAATGAATTGAAATACTGTGTAAAACGAGAAAGAAAAATATGGAGCAGAGAGTTTACTCGTTCGTGTGACCAAAGCTTGCGCGACTCTTGCTCTTAAGGTCGAGATTTGAAAATGAGATTATGAAATGATTAAGTTTATCGATTATTCTATTTGAAATATACAAATTACATTATTTTATGATAATCAACGTGTACAGTATACGTACAGTACACGTTAGATGAAAAGCAACATTTTAATTTTAATTTACATAAAACGTATTCTAATAGTCTAAATGATAGGTGAAAATTGAAAGTACATTATTTAAATTTGTATTATATATGCTCACTAATAAAAAATAATCAGTACTGACTCTTACTCTAACTGAGATTGGTACTGTAACGTTTCGACACTCGGTGCAGATAAAAAAGTCAATAAAATGTATTTCATATACTTATTCGTTATGCGTTACATGGCTTTGCCCGCAAGAGTATGTATTACGCCTGAAGCTTAAGGCGGCTCATTTAAATTCTTCATCGAGTAAGAAACGCTCGAGTATGATTATAAGCCGATGAGGTGAGTGATGGCATTACACAATGAATTAATAAGACTTTTCAAACGACACAAGTTCTATGTAACTGCGCTATATGACTTTCGAGCACGAATATCTGCACTTGCGCAGATATACGATGAATTGTGAGTTTTATTGTGACTCTTCTTTTCTTATTGTGCGTCAAGAGGCATAATGAAACGCACACCGCTTAATGCACAACGGATCATTTTATTAGGGCTTGATTTATCCAAATTCATTTATAAGCTCTTTTCGATTTCCTAACGCTAAGAGTCTTTTCATTACGAACATTGCTATATGATCAACATTACATCTATACATGACGTTTGAAGCCTAGATTTCGAAATATTGAAAAAATCGCACTTTAAGCTATATACTGTTGTAAACATAGTTTAGAGTGGCGCTACAGGCGCTACAAGTTGCGTGAACCTGTACTTGAAAAAATACTTATTTCGAGTACGAAATATGATTATATCAACCGCAGAAAAAATTTATTTTTTAAACATTGAATAGACATGAAGTTATCGTGTTTCAAAATAATTATTTTTTATTCAAATCTGTACGTACGCAATGTGGTTAATAACATGTTTTTTAAAGCAAAAGTTAGTTTGGCTTTTAGACTTTTCATTAACCAGCTAATAGAATATAATTTATTCCGTAAAAACTACAGATGCTATTATAATGTACAATCATTTAGCGTGAAAATTATGCAGCCCATAAACTTATTTCTGTGCGTCAATTTATATTTCAATGGACTTTTACACTTTTTGCAATACATTATTTGTAAATAATTATTACTTTTCAAAAGGAAAATATTGTTGTTTTCATTTTTCAGATTATAATTAAAGGATTATAGAAAGAAGAATACACTATAAAGTGATAAATACATCCTGGGTGCAAATTGTTATACGGAACAAAACTAAAACGATAGAATACAACGCTAAATTTATTTATAAATAAGTTGAGCGATAAGAGAATTTCTACTATTAGATTTAATGCATATACGCTACTAAATACAGTTACTAAATATATTATGCATTACTCTTGTAATGTATACAAATAACAAAATAGATAATAATGTGTAGATTACTACAGAAATGTACGATATATAGAAAAATCTATAACCAGGATTTCTACACGTAAATAGAACATTTTTTTAGTAGTCTGGATGATTTACAAAGCATAAAAAAAGTCATCGCTCCGTCCTCTACCCACTGTCGAAAGAATCTCTCGAAATCCAATAGGTCTGTCTTATCCTGTCGGAAAGAAAGAACAATCGGTCATAATGTAAGTGCATTATACATTTGAATTGATGCAGTAATCATAGAGATTCGCTTGAGCCAAGATGGCATCAGCGTGCGTTGTTGTTGAACAAGGGCACTTTATTCGTATTCAGCTCATACCTTCGCGTTCAGAAGCAGTGTATGGGACGACAAAAACATTAGCGCGGGCTGATGTAGCATTTTATAAATAATTGATAATCATGATGCGATCCGTATTATAAGCTGCAGTGAGTATTTTGCGCCTTCGGCACTGTGTTCACTCTGTGCACCGGTGATACGATGAAATTTCCTTGTCGATGCGGAGGAGTTTATGAAAGAGAGAGAGAGAGAGAGAGAGAGAGAGAGAACCGCTCGATGCCTCTCGACATTATATGATAAGTATGTATCGCGCATACTCGCGATTGGAGCTCACTTTGGTATTTTCAACGATTTCATGTCGTCAAAGGAGATCTGGAAAGTTTGAGTACGGATTTAACGGGTACGTGCTTTACTTACGCGTCTCGCGCTTATTAAGATTTTTCAAAATATTCTATGAATAATTTCCTCCATTATTGTTGGTTTTGAAGTTAAAAACGTGGGCCAAAATATGACGTGACTTACCAACTCCTGTTATTCTTAGTTCAATATTTATGCAAATAATTACAGTGTTTCAAAAATATCTTATCACATTTTCCGTTGACATCATAGATTGTAAAACGGAATAAAACGTATTTGCACTTTTTGAAAACTCTACTCTATCTAGTCATGACTTATAAACTCGGTAATAATAAAAAATAAGTAAATTTAAGTTTCATCATATATATAAATATATATGATGAAATATATACTTGCCGTAAAAATGTTGGTTATTTTCAAGTCAACTTCTTTGAACGTTAGTGCTAAATAACTGATGAATATGCAAAGAACCTTTAAACAGTATAGCCTCATTATTATTGTTATGTATTGGTATGAAAACGCGATGATTCGATATGCAATACTATTTGTAACATTACTTTTATCTCGGAAGATAATTTTTATTTTTGCAAATACTGATTTGTAAGCAAAAAAGCTTTTAGAAGATATTGTGTCAATGTATGCGCATCGATGGTAACTGAGTGTAGGACATCAAGCTATCAGGATTGAATCCTCTGATTATCGTGAATGTGTTACAATGACGTATAATATATTAAGAAGTAAATACGATAAAAATAAAATAAATAGAATATTTTTTATTTATATTGTGGCTCAATATAAGTAGTTGAATATTTTTCAACGGTAAAATAGAATGAGGCGAATAAAATGGAAAAGTTCAATACAGATACGATGTATGAACCTCCGTTATTTGCAATGTATATAAAGAATAACCATTATATTTTTAAGAATTATATATTTTACATCGCCATATTGTTATATTTACATAGAGCATCTTGTTTTAATAATATAAAAATTACAATATTCAAATTATACGATAAAATCGCCGATTATCATTAATATAGAAAATTTTAGTTGCACGATAATGTCGCAAGTTTCTTGACGTCATACTCAATACTCTTAGCTGTAGTTGTTATCAGTTCAATCCCAATCGCTCGCTGCGATATCATTAATCACTGAGATGCGCAACTCGACAATTTTCTATTTCCGGTGATCGCGGTCTCGCATCTGAGAGCATTGACGAGGTATTGCGATTATTCAAAATAGAGGAAATCGCACTCGACATTAGCATATCCGCTTATTAATTTGACATCCGTTTTCATACTTGCCAAAGATGAATTTCAAATTCAATTTCGTATTTTTTCTTCATAGAAAAAATACAATTCAAAGAAACATTTATGTTTCTTTGCTTTTTACAGATGAGGTATATTTTTCTAATTCGATGTTATCATTCACGGGGTTAAATATAGTTTAAAACGAGACGTACAATAGGATGTAAGAGTCAATTAAACAAAAGGAGCAAAAGATTATTGATTTGCTTTCAGTACTGTTGCCCGATGTTTACTAGTTTTTGTTCCTTCGTCTTTGTATACACATAAGCTGAAGCCAGCTTATGTTCTCCTCGAACATACATGAGACGATAATATATGTATTATATATGTATATGGTTATACTTGTTTGTAAGCTCGTCACGTGTCTGGGATTCCCCGGCCTGAACGTTGGCAAGCTAAATATATGTAATGTATAATACGTTGTACGTTAAATACAATAATGGCAGAGGTAGATTTTACTTATAGTTCCTGCAAGTATCAACCCTTTGTTTGGATCAATAATTACAATATATTTTAAAAAAAATTTCATATATTAAAATTTTCATATATTTTTCACTCGTTTTGTATATCCCACGTGAAACAACTTTGCCTCATATTGTCCAAGTCTATATGCACATTCCGACGTAGTTTGGCTTTGTTCAAAAGTTTGTACAACTGAATGGACGGTATATGTTGCGAGAGAGCGAGAGAGAGCGAGAAAGGTAGAGCAGTTTATAGTTTTCCATGACTGAAGTTCCTACACTTTTGATCAATTTTATTTGAAAACAGAAAAGTAATCGTACACTTTTCAGGAAAATTGCGTATGCTAATACTTTGGTCAATTCCAGGAATGATTCATAATAACCATCGCAAATTAGATAGTCTCTTTTTAGGGCTGGGGAGATACAGTACCGTCGATTGTACATAACAGTGACACAGTATAGAGTAACAGAGTATAGAGTGTCAGGAGAAATAGCGAAGAACGCAAACAATACCCTCAAGCAGATCGATTTTCTCCACGGTCACGAGGAAAAAAAGCAACAGCAGCCACAACTGCGAGGGCAGGAGCAGGAAGTGTATGCTTCGGGAAGCTGGCATGTATATATAGCGCAACACAGTTTTCGCTGAATTCAATAGTTAAATACGCTTATTCAGAGCAAACTCAACCAACGAATGCTAGGCTGAGAAGAAGAGCTTTTTTCCTACTTAAGCTTATTGCTTCTAAGGTACATTAATTTTATGTTGTAATAATTCATGTAATACACCAATTCTATAGTCTATGAATTTTCAGTTGTGGTCAATAAATGAATGAATATGCTCATACACGAAGAATTCATTTTTAAACCGACATTCATGTTAGTATTTTTTCAAGCATATGTATCATCATATGTATCATCATATGTATTTATTATTAGTTAAAATTTTTTGTATGCATTTTCCAGCTTCTGCCTACTACAATATTCTTTCAACAAATTGAACAAGCCTATGTACTTATTATTTTTATGTAAGCGGGTATCTGAATATTATATCAAAATTCAAATTTCCTGCTACTGTAGTTTATTTCAAACAATGATTACAAATTTAATTTTGCTTTACACATTGCATTTCGGCACGAATAATTTTGTATTTTTCATTAATTAATGCACAAATTAATGATAATCAATTATACTTGGTTATGTAGTAAGCTTATTACATTACATTATTTTGTTTTCTTCTATTTTTCTGTCGTTTAAACGTATTATTATAATTTTGTCAGGCATTATTAATATGTATATATTAATTGACAAAATTAGACCTTACATTAATAACATTAATTATTTGACGAGATAATAATAGTTAGCTAAATGCAATTGATAAAAAACTGCTTTATTATTCAGGTGACATTGTATCGGTGCGTCAGAGTGAATCCCGTATACGGGAATCGTGTTCAAGTAACTGCATAACATCGCTTATCCTTCGCACTTAGTCACCAATCGGTGACATTACACATAAAGATGTTTACGATTAATTAATTTTTTAATTTATAAAACCACATGAATGAGTACTACATACACATTCACCGTGATAAAAATTCAGTATAATTTGGCCAATTTATCGCGATATTTTTACCATCAAGTTATATGGTTTTACCTATTACCAGTTCATTATATGTTTCTTACCAATTAACAGTGCAAGAATCGTGAAAAGTAAAGCTTTGATCTTGAAAAGAAGCATAAAGCAATCGTTTTAAAAGCTTCGATAAAACATTTTCTTCAATAATGTAATGACCTACTACTATACTGTCTACTATACTTAAGGAATAATAGTAGCGAAAAGTAGGTGAAATAAAGGAAAAAATAATCTGAAAATCGATATGTTCCTTTTGATCGACAGCAATTGAATATTGAGCCAGACCAATATCTTCGGGAGGTTGTCATGTATATATCTGCAAGCTCACTCAGAAACAAGATTTGCTCCTTTGAATAGTCATCGCTGTATAGACTGAGTATGTATATGAGTATATAAATGAGTATAAATAAATGAAAGCTTGGAATGCGACAAAGCAAGATACTCTCTTTACGAATATTAGTTCGTTATTACACCGGTCTGGAATGGTAGCGCGATGAATAATTACTATTTTATCGATTTTTAACGAATTCAATTATAATAAGTATTTAACGTATTCCATCGTAGTTCATCAACTGCTTGTTGAATCAATTATTTTATATAGGAAAAATAATTCTTGTCACTATTTTTTTTAAGACTATCTGTCTTATGGTAGTCAAATTTTTAATGAAATTCCGCAAACGTACTGAATGTGCCCATACTTATTCCCTCTTTTCTCTTTTCTTTGGTTGTTCTTTATTTACAGGGGTAAATGAAGGGTCACAACATACTTCATCTATAGTATATATAATTCTTCCAATAAAAATAATGACTATAATTATGTAGATGTGTAATATCTAGTAGTTATTTATGACCTTTATTCTGCATCCGTAATTCATGAATCTTCCAATGCGACGAGACATTAGTGACATTTCTATATTTATCAAAAAGCTTAACATGCGAATTTATTAGAGAAAATACGCGCAGCTAAGTGAAACAAGCTGCTGTTCGAGAGGGCATACCAAAGAATGAAAAATAACTATTAACATCCGTTCTACGTGATTATTTTTTCGATGACGATATTTACGCGACAGATCGAACGGCATACGTTCTCTCCCCGACTTTCCGGGACATTAACCTTGTGCTATTGGTATGTCGTCTATTTGAAATTATCTGCGATGGCCTTTCTCTTCTCTTTCTCGCCACAGCCAGCGATTTTTCTTCATCGAGGTCAATCACACGTGGTGAATATACAGTTTGCATTAAGAATTTTGGTTTATTTTTTCGGCGACAAAAGTCACCTGATCGTGAGATAAATTGAACGTTTCGACAATATCTTTCCGCTAAAATGGCTTGAGCTGTTAGATCAGTTTTCAAAATTCCACTATTTTTATACGCAACAACAAAGTCCACTGTATATAGTATATTGAAATCGCATTACATCGTGCTGTGTACTTCTGCACGTGTAGTTTCGAATTCGCAGTGAAAAACGCAGCATCGAAGACAAGAATTTGAACGCGCGTGGGTAGTTAAGCATTCGTGTCATATTAATCCAGAAATTTCAGAAGCAAACAACTGCTCTGAACCTAAACTGAATTGAAGAATTGGAATTTTCGAACGTTTCTTTTGTTTAAGAAACTGTTGAAGCTAAGCTATCGAATCTCTGATATACAATGAAGTGCAATAATGAGAACTGCATTACAAAACCCAAACGTGTTTTGGAAAAGACGGTGTGGAAAAATACGAAGCAGATTCGCCTGCTGCCATGCAACCAACCCATCTTTATTTCTCGCGGTAATTGCCAAGCTTCTACTCCTTAACGTCTATAATGTTTCGTGGTTACTAACAGAGCTTCACGTACTTTTATCGTAACTTATTCTTGAGATATACTCGTTTAAAAATTTAAATTCGCTGATAGAAATGCAAAGTATAGAGTGAAAGTGCTTTTATTGGAGGAAGGCACAAAGAATACCAATGATATCGTATATAAAGGTTAACGTTATACAGGACGTTCGGACGAATAGTCATTTCCGAACAAAAAAAATGATTTGTCCTTGTTCACACGCGTAATTCATGTAGATATGAAACTGGCCTAATATCGATAATTCTTTTAAATAAAAACTGTTTCCTGTACTATGTACTACTTGTGCCAACGTAGATATTTCATTCAACGTTTTATAATTTAGTTATTTTTAAAAAATATAAAAAATTTTAATATTCTACGCATCAAGGTATTTTCTGCTAATAGTCAATTTCCTTTTATACAGCTACTTTTTTATAACTATAAATATCGTTGTCAATTTGTAGAAAGAGGTAGAAGTCGCTATCACATACGTTTATACGTATATATATAGAACCTTACTATCTCTTGTAGTATATCTCTTGTATTGTCGTGATCAGTGAAATTATATCGATTTATTTGCGCGTCAAATATACTCATATAGATAATTAAAAGTTCAGCTCACTATATTGACAGTTTTCTCTGACTGAGATTTTAATATGTACAATATAGCGAGTGAGTGTTAGTGGTATAGGGAAAATGTTCGACAAGTCTGGACAATCCCAGTAGTATCTACTTGTCAACGGATAATTTTTTTTCTGCTCATCTAGTTTATCACACGATATAGATACTCATCGCTGATCAACGACTCGGAATACTCGTTCAGTCAGAATCCAATAATTCTGAGGAAACGCGCGTCACATATTGCAATGAAACAAATCGATAATGATTTTTATATATAACACTTTTGTGACGAGCGCGTGCGCGAGGTACTATCTTCTTGAGGAATCAGCCACTTACGCGCCTTGGATCATCATGAAACATTCACGAGACAATTGGAAGCTCGTAAGCAATTTGAAAATTCAAAAAGAATGAATTCTCTAAACTTCAAAATAAACCTCATGCTGTCCCTCCATCTCTTCCACTCCTCCTCTTCACCTTTCTCTCTCTCTCTCTCTCTCGTATATCTTTTGATCTCGTTCGTGCAAAAACGCCGATACAATCAGGTCAAGCTTTTATATAAACGCCTTAGTTTTTATATCGGAAAAGGCAAAAATCATACATGTTGCTGAAAAAGAGAATAAAGAAGGAAAGCTCAAAGGAGTAGAAGAGTATACAATAGCTCTCTATCTATGCAAATCAAATGATATAGTATAGCAGTGTATACATCAGCCGCTAAAAATAACCGATCGAATCACGAACCTTCGGCACCTCGAGACGCCAATCGACATTCGTGTCGTGTGCCTCTATATAATAGACGCATCAGTCCCTGAGCACCCTCGAAAATAGTGCTATAGTGTGTAATATGTATATACACGCGGTTATGTAGGTGTATATCGATTCAAGAAGCTTTCCGCGAATGGCGCGCGCCGGCGCGCAGCACAAGTCTCTCTCGTGATCGCATTGCCCGAGCAGCCTGAGCTGGCTTAGCAGCCCGAGGCCCGAGGCGAGTCAGGCGAGAAGTACAAAGGTGCGCGCGCGCGCGCGCAACGAGCGCTGGCCCGCCATCAACAGCAGCGCCGGCTGTGTCGAACCGGCGACGCGCAGTAGGTAGTAACAGCACGACATAGCGCCCGAGTAGCAGACGAAAAAGTGTGTCTGGCTCAAGCGCGCGCGGCGCGCGCTCAGCTGCCAGACTCTTTTGCCTTTCTCTGTCTCTGCTCTCGATATATATATATAGAGCTGATACACTAGTCTTGTATAGATATAGTTACATACAAAGCGGTGTATGCGCGCGCGAACGCGCGTGTGCATGTACGTGTGGAGTTGTTGCGTTGAAGAGCAAACGATCGAGTGTAAATATACACGCTCAAAGAGAGAGAGAGAGAGAGAGAGAAATAGTATGTGTTTGACGTAAAAAGGCTACGCAATTTCCGCGCGCGCTCGCAGTCTCTCTTGTTACGTCAGAAAGACAGAGAACGCAGAGAGAGAGAGAGAGAGATAGAGAGACAAAGAAGACGAGCGAACGAGATAGAGAGAGAAAGAGAGCGAGAGCGCTCACATGCTCGTAAGGGGAGTATACACTGTATAAGAAGTACATCGTTGTGTGTGTGCGCGCGCGTGGGTATACACACGCGGCGGCGTCGGCGGCGTCGGCGATCGTCGCTTCCGAGAGTATACATTTTCTCTCTATACAGCCGTTATATTCGTGTGGACAGTGCGCAACTACTACTCTACAGCTGCTACTGCTGCTACTGCCGCTGTTGCTGCTGCTGCTACTACTGCTACTACTGCTATTACTGCTATTACTGCTGCTGCGTGCATCTTTTTTGTTGTCTATATCTTGTTCGCTCGACGACGGTTGCGGCGTCGTCGTTTGTGAGCAATAGTGCGCGCCTTCGAAGAGACACGACGCTGCGCTGCTGACACCGGGAGAAACGACGCGCCGCTACTGCTGCAGACCTCTCCTGGCTGCTGCTTTGCGACGCCGTTATCAATGGTGAGTTTTCGAGCTCTCACTCTTCATTTCTTTACCCTCTCTCTTTCTAAACACATGTACACTTACACTCGCGCTCTCATACTCCTGTAGACGTACGTACCTCTTGGAGAGATCATGTTCTATACCGGCGTAAACGATGAATGGAAAATTAATGTCAATGTTTCTGCGATTATCTTTCATTTTATTTCTTGAGTCGATATTGTTCGAGATGGGGGAAGGGTTCAGAGTAGTAACTCTGAATCTCTCTTTTTTCGCGCTCTTTATTTGTCTGTATTCGGCAGATTAGCCGAATGAAAGAGGAGTTATCGATAGGTAGATTATATTTCGATGCTTGCGATTGATCTTTCTACTCGTGGATGGCGATATTCGCCCCATGGAGGATTAATGGCCCGCTCCATTAACGGGGGATTGTAGGTTAGATGAAAGTTTCTCCCGGTTTCTGTGCACGACAAAGTACGCATTATCGTCTATATAATGAGGACAGGATTTCAATGATATGTTTACTCGAATAAAAGGATATTGTTATTTACGCGTACTTTTCACTATTATACATGCCCTACATTGTCTGCATACATGTGTGCATTATACTGTCGAATACTTTCAGGGGAAATACTGTATTGATTTCACGATGCTTTCTAATTTGCTAACTTTTTTGCGCAAGGACTCATCGATTTGTAGGTTAGACCGAATAATGGATGCTCTCTCTTAGGAGTATACGGAGTATTATACCTATACTGTATACGCTATACATTGATTATTTTCGACAGGAGTCTGACTCGTGCGAAAATACACGTGTTTCCGCGTAGCCAAGTGAAAACTATGAAAATAACATTTTGACGATTTGTAAATACGATTTTTAAATAACATTTGGTATACGCGTATGTATATTGTATATGTATGCGTATATTCGTATGTATATGCGTGTGAACACCTGAACACTACTACTAACCTAGACTGCACGTATAATAGAGATATGAGGAAAGAATTACGTTTACATGCGAAAATACTCAAGCTAAAAATATTTACTTTTAATCGTAAGTCTGCATGAATGTAGAAAAAAATGACAGCAAACATAAACTAAATTTTCCGACTGACCGCAGAGCCTTATTTTTCAATGTCGTTATTGTGTAAAGTATCACCGAGTTTCACCAACAACTACTCTATAATTGTATAAAAAACAATTCCAACTAGCAGTTCAACATCGAAATTACGAGGAAACGACTTGCCTAAAATTACTCTGCTCTATACTTTTAGTTCGTTAGTAAAAAATCCGTACATTATTATTATTATATTTTAATTCATCTGAAATAATCCTGAATGCGTGATTTGAATCAATATGGAGGGAGAAAGTAAGTATTTATGATCGAATCATAGAAAAATAGCCTGAATATTTTATGACTCTACTTATACGTGGATTTTTTTGTTAAGAATGCACAATTGCACATTCGACACGTTAAAACAAGATCTCGCAGGGTTAATAAAAAAACTTTTCTTTCTGGTACAATCAAATTTCTCGATATATAATATCGCTGATAACTTAATTGACATCAATACCTTCAACACTAATGACGAGATTTTCGTGAGAATTAAAATTCTATGCCTATCAATCTACGCACTGTATGCTATACGGCATACAGTGCATGGATTAATCTGCATATTGTGTACGACTAATTAAGATTGAGAGAAAAGAAAAAAATTCCAATACGCGTGTAGCCAGATCGTGAGAAGTTTGAAAAAAAAATATAAAAATGGAGGAGAATTGTAGATGAATTAGCAACAGTCCGAGTGTATGTGCAGTGCATAATAGTACGATGTACTAACAAATAAACTTGTTCAACGCGTTCGTTTCTGTACTATCATTGTGGGCTCAAATAATAAGACAATGTCTATATATAAGTGGAAAGAGAGTGGGTAAGAGCGTGGAAAAGAGCGCGAAAAAGAGAATGAAATTTACTACACACATGGAAAGGGAAAAAAGTAGAGAAAAATGTGGAACGAATTTTCCCCAGTTGATAGTCCGACACTAAGTCACTTTGTGAATAAATAATGAAAGGCAAAGCTCCATTTATTGATTAGCTTGAACGCTTCGAATGATCCACATAAGTGTACATAAGCTCATTCAGCGTGACATAATTAAAACACAATTAATCTTTGTTCGAGACTTATTTCTCTCTATCTCTTTTCGTTTTGCCCTCTCATATGAAAGGTAGCCACCACATTTGCTTTATCGTTTAATGATAATAATTCTGGCGTTACATCCGAATGACAAAAGATTTTAACCAATTAATTTCAAAGATGAGCCTTTGATTATGCACTTTCTGTACACTCACGTTAGAAAGGTCGCTTTTTTCATTTTACGGGTGAACGGTCAAATTGGTCAAATCGGTCAAATCGACTGAAAAATAATGATCTCGGTAAGTTTACAGAGCTCCCTTTGTTTACTGGCGTGGATATTTCAAATTTAGTAGCCGGTATTGATTTCGGCCTTCTTGTAAATTCTTATTATATATAGGTACCGTATCTACGGTGAATCTTCAAGCGGCTATGCTTTGCTACTTTGTTTATGCTACATGTAAGATAAATAAAAGAATTGTACATTAGTTCTTAATAATAAAAGTCGAGAAGCGCGAAATGCTAAATTCGCGCCAATTTTCACATTCATTTTTTTTATCTCTTCCTAGAAATCGTACAAAGTGCTTAGCGAGTGTAAGTACGACGCCGATTTATAAGTGCGTTTGCTGCGAACGAATAACATATCTGAGTGAATTTGTACTGAGCAAGTTCAGAGTGTCGCGTATTTAGCATATGAATATATTTTTCGATGCAACGAAATAATTCGACTAGGAAAAAAGTAAAGTATAGTAGGCACGCCAAAGTATTAACTGAACTTTTTTTTATCCAAGTATGACAAGTCAACGTGAGATTACGAGTTATCAGTTAATTATCTTTCGCGAGGCGATCCATCATTAGTTTTGTATATACGTGGAGAATGTTTTTGCGACAAGAATTATACATAGCATTTAGAATAGATACTCATTAATGTAATTCATTTGAAATTCTAATGCTATGTATTAAACGAGGGTATATGTTTTCATATGCCTTTACTCACCACGCCAGGTAAACCTGTCAAATAATAATCGTCTTTTCTCATCACCTACTAATTTAAGCTATCTTAAAAATCGTATACTGTAAGATGAAAGATTTTGTAACTTAAAAAATTGAAAAGAGGCTTTGCAAAGTAATGATCACGTAGACGAAGTAATCATTAGATTTATTCCATTTTCATAGATTTTTATAGATATTTCTTAAATATTATAACTAGATTCTATCGACGACTTAATATATTGCCAAAATATATTACTAAGCTAGAAAAAATTATTCGTTTTTTGGGTGAGAAACTGGTCATCAGAACCATCTGAAATCCACGCTTCAATCCATCCAATGCATGTGAAAAGCGTTGAATAAAGAAAATGCTTGTCTTTATGATCTTTGAGGTGTTTCAAAGTAAACATTATACTATTTTTATATAATGCGTTAAGAGGCCAACTTGCAACGAGAGGGGAGAGAGAGAGAGAGAGAGAGAGAGATAGATAGAGACGGCAACGATGTGCGAGCATAGCCTATTGAGAGTTAAACGCCTATTGTGACGTTGCAATACCTCTGCTATAGCCTCGTGACGTCATTTTGTTACGATAGCCACACTGTCCAGTAAGCTTGATGTACATTTAGACAAGCACAAAATATCAGAAACGATAGGTAACGATTATTATTATTATAATTATTTATTTATAACTTTGTTGGCCTTCAATGATCCATATATGCACAAATAATATTACTTCGATAATAATTAGCGAAGTCAGTGTACAAAAACGCACAGCAATGGAATAGTAATTGTCAAATAACAAACAAAGCTTTTTTTTCTTATTATTTCTTATGGGAACATACAAACTTTCGCAGAGATTTTTTAATTAATTAAATTAATTTTGATTTTGCGGGATATAATATAATATATAGTATAATTCGCGTGAGAGCTGAAAAATAAAAAAGTATACGCGCGTGACACAAACAAACTGCGGTATATAGCGGAAAACGTTATATTAATTATTTAGTTATAAATAATGTGTGTGTGTGTGTGTGTGTGTGTGAGAGAGAGAGAGAGAGAGAGAGAGAGAGAGAAAGATAGAGGGAGAAAGAGAGAGTCGCGAGATCTGAAATGTGTGAATCTTTCTGTTACGAAGTTGAAACATGATTTCTTAGTCTGGTGAAATGCAAAAGTTATCTCTTTTATTGCTCGATACAAAATAATACGAAAATAAGTGTATAAACATACATCAAATTTTTTTTAAA